>OU896719.1:22525199-25025199 GCA_918026855.4 Phaedon cochleariae | reverse complement strand
TAAAACTGAGTTTAAAAAATGAAAAATCGGTTTGGTTAGTGGTGAAACAGTGTAGTGTATTATCGTGCCAAAGGTTCTAGTCTTCGATATAGAAAAAAACTGCTGAAGAAATTCAAATGATACACTAAATCCGAGAATAAATGAGATGTTAGTCCTATTTGGAAATCAAAATTCGATGTCCCCCCCGTTTTCTTTATGATGTATGACAAATTGATATTCATCATACAGGACGTGGAAAGAAATGAACTGTTCATTGTACCAGTATATCACCTGACGAAGCTACTGTGTTAGCGAAACATGTCGTGTGTTTGAGAATTTTGTGGAAATCTTATCGTTTGTGCAGTTTTTACATTCGACATCACATATGACAAAAATGGCAGACGACTATCAGTGCATTTTTGCATTTTTTTTTTCTGTGAACCCCCCCGAAACTAAAATTATCCCTTTTACCAATAGGCAAAAGCTAGATAAGCTTCGTCAGCCTGTCCTATATGGAGAGAGCATTCCGTTTGCGGCGGAGGTAAAATATCTAGGGGTCACCCTAGACAAAAGACTCACCTGGAACGCCCACTTGGCAAAAACTATCAACAAAGCCAGATTTTCCCTCTGGGATCTCAGAAGGGTATGCGGCAAATCATGAAGAATGAACCCCAAACAGATTCACTGGATTAACCAAACAATGGTAAAACCAATGGTCACGTATGACTCGGTAGTCTGATGGACTAAAAGTCTGCAGGAAACAGCCAGGGCAAAGCTCGCTGACTTTCAGCGGCTGGCATGCCTGGCCATTACAGGGGCGATGTCCTCTACTCCAACGGCAGCGATGGAAAAACTCCTGAACCTAACTCCCCTCCATATTGTCTTGGATAAGGAAGCCAGGATGGTTTCCAATAGATTCCTGTCATTGGAAAAACAAATTGAAGGGGGACGACTGCTGGACCACTCCGGGATACTGTGTGAAATAAAAAATCATCAAACTCTGGGAATGGTTCCCGACATGTTGGCAACTCAAAACACACGTGAAAAAGTCTATCGAAGTCGTTTTTCCGAAGAGAGACGAGTGGGTGAGTGGATCAGTCCAATTCCCAGAGACCGAACACGTTATGTACACAGATGGTTCGAAAACCCCTCTCGGAGTCGGAGCTGGTGTGTTCAGCAGAAAACCGAAGACGAATCTTACAGATTTGACGAATAGACTTCTCGTAAACAAAAACATCAGCATTGTATCAGACAGTCAGGCTGCTCTCAGTGCACTAAGCTCCAGCAAGATGAATTCCAAGCTTGTATGGAACTGTATTGGATCCCTAGAATGCCTGGGTGCCAACAACAGAGTTTGTTTGGTGTGGGTGCCTGGACACCAGGGGGTGGAGGGCAACGAGAAAGCCGATATCCTCGCCAAACAGGTAACCGAATCTGTGTTCATAGAACCAGAACCATACTTTGGGGTCACCACAAGTGCGGCCCAAACAACAATCTCGGACTGGGCAGAGGGAAAGAGACTCACGTGTATACTGGTCTGAATTCCCAGGGTTGAACCATTCGAAGGCGTTTCTGCCTAAACCATCAAGAACTATAACCAGGCAGATCCTAGAATGGAGCAGGGGTAGCCTGCGAATTCTGATAGAACACTGTCGTCTGAGATACCACCTGAGAAAGATGGGTCTGAACCAACAAACGGACTGTCGATTCTGCTGTGTGGAAGACGAAACGACTGAACACATATTATGTTCATACTCCTACTCAGAGAAGCCAAGGTTCGATATATTTGGCTTCACAAATTTAGAACCTATCGATTTCAGACAAATCTCACCTTATTCAACCATTAACTTTGTAAAAAGA
Organism: Phaedon cochleariae; assembly: GCA_918026855.4. NCBI lineage: Eukaryota > Metazoa > Arthropoda > Insecta > Coleoptera > Chrysomelidae > Phaedon > Phaedon cochleariae. The sequence goes on along the minus strand of OU896719.1, from coordinate 25,023,360 downwards.
TGTGGATTGTACAGTGAACTGTAACCTCCCAAGGGTGAGCCACAACTCTTCTGGGGTATCAGTGGTGGTGGGGTTTTTGCTCCACTCACATTGAACCTAACCTAACAATCAGTGCATCCATTATAGATCAATCAATATTGGAACATTGTGAACGTAAGTAGGTGCGAATACCTATGTAGTATGCATGAGTATTTTCTTATATAATTTGCTTTGCGTGAATTTGAAAAGAAGTTATTTTTTCGCATTCAGCCATGATCAAATAGTTTGGTTATATACTTATATAAATAATATTCGTTAACTGTTACTAAATTTGTTATTGATATGAGGCTAAGAAACACCACCTCGGAGTGATCCACGAGTGGTGGTAATACATAAGAAAATTCAATGAATCAATAGGCAATTTTCCTGATATCAAGACATTGCATTATAACAGCGAACAAAATATTTATGTGGGTGAAGAAATATATATTCTCAGTTAATAAATGAATATTATCATGAAATAATCATAATTTAACCATGTACGAGGCTTATTCAGGGGGGTGTGAACAAATATATGATTTTTTTTCTCAAACAAACGTTTGATGAGCCATATTTCAATAACGGATTTGGTAACAGTAAATCATATTTATTTACTGCATGTAACCAAACTGTTCATTCATTGTATAATTCAATGCTCGACATGGCAAATAGCCAGAATAGTAGTTGTTTTCGGTTGAATAATCAGAATGATGTTATGTGCATATACATATTTTTATCTTGAGGAGAATGCAAATTCTCAACTTCAGAAGATTTTGTTTTCAAATTCTTATCGTGTGTGTTTGAAAAATATAATTCAATGTTCGTCGTGCGGCATATATCCAGGAAAGTAGTTAATTTCTGTTGAATAAACATAGAGGATGCGAATTCTCAATGTATTTCTTTATATACATTTATATATCCATATTTCCATTTATATATCCATATTTCCATTTATATATCCATATTTTCATGTTTATAATTTATCTGAGAATATTCCTTTTCAATAAGTCTTTTTTTGTTTATAAATGGACAATATGGTATACCTATACTCGCCATATATCAAATTCCTATCTTGAATGTTACTTCACTAGCCGCTTTTTGTGCACTCCTCTATATATTCGAAGAGCAAGTTTGTTTGAATCTTCAATGGTTTCCAGTGATATTTTCACTCTTATCGTCATATAGATTTCTACTCAAACAAATTCAAGATAGATTGGAATGGAAATAGTGCAAAAACCATTTTATCACTTGAGAATTTATATATTATTATGAGAGATTTGTCGATGTCGATTTCAAGTCACTCACTCAATGATGTCATCTTGGCATAACTTCAGCATATCTCAAGCTCATCATAATTATTATTGCACCATTCTGAAACATGGTGATTCCTATAACTCGTTATAATTCCTTCCATATTTAATCTTCTGTGGAATGAGAACTATTTTCATCGGGTTAACGTATGAAATAACGTTCATCGATCTTTATAGAATTCATAATCGAAGAAAGTAAAACTCTTTCACTTTCGAACGATTGTTTCGTAATGTTTGGTGACAAATATCCAATAAATTCAACCAGGTAGCGCCGTTATGCATTTCAGTAAAATATTTCCATACAGAGATTCCTTTTATGTTTTATAACTTTCAATTGTGAATAAATTCACGTATACCGTAGATTTTATCTTTCGTAATATATACAAGAAACAAAAGATTTAGTAACAAGTCAAAGTTCAAATGGTCACATTTCAAGCAAATAAGCCACTCACGGAACCTGATGATGAATGATTTGCGATTTAAAAATTGAAAGTTTTCGAAAACATTTATTGAACCTATGAATAATGTATACAGAATTATTATATCACGACAATGAATTGACCAACAACTCAAATACCAATATTGTTAGTTGACCCTATAAGATACTTATATCAATAGTGTCACTCATGCAAAAGGTCTTCTGAAATACATGTAAAAGGTCAAAACTGAACTGTATAAAAATTACAAAGATCTTTTATAACGTGATCATTGTGATTAGTCTAGTCAGTTTAATTCATTGATCATTCATGGGGATATTAATCAGCTACCATCAGACTATATAAGATGCTCTCGAAATTAACATGTTCTATTCAGATTTGACCTTGAAGATAATAAAATACTGAAATTGATTCAGTTGCTCTGTTGTAAAAGTATACGATATGAAAATCGAATGGATAATTCGGAAGGATAACCAAAACAGTCAGTGAAATGATTATGATTATTAATGATAGATAATATTACATAACTCAATCAATCAATCAGAATATACTTTATTGTCTGAAAAAAAAATTCACATTGACATAGTCATACATACTCACATACATCATAATGAATAAAATATACTTAATATCACAGTGTCTATAGCAAAAAAGTGATGGATGCTACAATCATACTCATATTGATAAAAAAATAATTATGATAGAAATGAAAAGACAGACAGAAAAGTGTACGTACTAAATTGATGAAACCAGAGATGAAACCTAAATGAATAAGATTATTCCGTCAGGAGCTATCTTGTAAAAAGAATATCAACTTTAATTATCCTAATCTTATTTAGCTAGATATTCTTGAACACAATAATATATAATATTATATACCTTTGCTCGGTATTTTCATCAGTTATATAGTCATTCATACAAAAATCAGGTCAGATCCATCGCGAAAGCTGCCTTAGAAATTCTCGGAGTTGAAATCTACTGCACACCTCAAAAGCTTCATATAATCCATATACAAACCATACATGCGACAGTTTTCGAATACTGTTTCCATAGGCATCAGGTTCAGCACCCAAACATTTCCTGATGCTCTTAGATTCCATTCAGAAACGAACCATTCACCTGGATGGTGATGCCACACTCACATACTCCTTGACATTATTGGAACACTGTAGGACAATGAGCGACCCCTCACTTTTCTTTATAGATACTTTTACTGGAAATCTTAATTTCAATCATATAACGAAGACGAATTCAAGTTGCTGACCAATTTATTGGTAATAATTGAACTTTTTCATATAGTCCTTCTATTTCTATAAATTTATACACAACTATTTTCAGGTATAACGTGATTTTCTAGGAACAACTTCCAGTAAATTAACTATTTATGAGATAGTATCCAGTTAATATACGATCCAATGAACTTGATGCAAGGTTACTACTCAATCAGCATATAATGAGTTGTTAGGATGAAAAAACTCTGATTAAAATGTCATTTATGTCCACATTCATTATTCAAATATGAATTCCTCTGAGGAATGTTTTTCAAGTTGGAGATTTGTTAGAGGATTTAAGCTACTAGTTAATTTATTTTTTCTGCTGTATGAGAATTTATGATTATCATTACATCAATTAGGGTTTCATTCATCGCTAGATAAGTAATCGAATCGAAACCAGCTTGATAAACTAGTCAATTGAGGAATTGGGTTTTTATTATATCGGCCAAACTTATGAAAACATTTAGACTAGTGGTCGAAAATTCAATCCACCATATTTATACAGGGCACACAGGGTGAGTCACTTTCTTATAGTAGGACTTCATCAGCTCAAATAAGTCACTTTACAGTTCCCTCGATATCACTTTCATCTTATACTTTTTCAAAATGAAAATGTATTTCGATAAACAGGTGTTGTGATATTATTTTTGTGTTTTTCAAGTTTAGCCACTGAGTTTCATAAACACATCTCATGGAAGCTTTCGATCATTCCAGGTCTTCTATAGTCAATCATTATTGAGCAAAATCCCATGAGCGCCAAACCTTCGTTATTTTATGAAAGCTAGAAAAAATATAATGTTTTGGTCATTGTGCCTTTGGGAGGATAATCCACAGTTTAATTATTTACCTCTCGCAATGAAACACCCTGTATACTCTCGCCATACTATAAATGGTAATTTTTCATATTCTATTCGGGATAATATTCATCCATTGCTAGAAACGTTATCATGGTGACTATCCCTTGCCAGTCACCGTTAAACCTTGATGAATTGTAACTTAACTTTCGTTTGAGTTTCAAAGCCGAATTTTATACATGTTACTTGGATAACCACTATTGAAATATGTTTCCTCAGTACCCAAACAGTTATGGTGGTGCTTATATACCCGTAGACAGACATACATACAGTGCTTTGGTGGAGCACTCAATTTCAATTCGGTAGAATCTTTTGGCATAGGTCGACTGTTGATTTCAATTGTCCACATCAAAAGTGCCAGAGGAAGCAGAACAATATTAACCTTTATATTCTCATGAATATCAGACGTTGGGCAAATGAGATTGAATATATTTTTGCAATTTGTGGAAATTAGTGATTCTCTTTTCTTGTTTTCTTTCGTGATGATAAGACTGAACCTACAGTGATGCCAGATGAATAAGAGATAATAAATAAATGACAATATGGATGTAAAATTCTTGGTGTTGAAAGTAGGAAATTAATATCATATTAACAAAAAAAAATGATTGTAAAATTTGTATATAGCTACTTCAAAGTTGGGTCCAACTCCCCAGAAGTCGAAACTTGTGCGGGGTTAGGAAGAGCGGGACCTACAGCTTATAGTGGAATCCGAACCACTTCTAGGGCATCGAGGTGCACAAAGAACAAATACCAGGATCTACAGACTTGCTCAAAAAATCAGAATATCAACTCATATACGGACGGGGTACCGAGAGGGGTACTCACCTAGACGGTCTTCTACAGGGTGGCCATTAGAAAAGGAAACAGAGGCTCTGTAGGTCGCCAGAACCGACGGATTATAAAGAAACACTGGAACCAGGGCCTACTGTATCTCACCCTGGAACACGTCAACTACATTTTCGAGGGGGTATAATTTTGAAATATTCCCAGCGCTGCGACGTTGCCGCTTCAATAGCAAAGTAGCAAAAACTTGTTAGGTCATTCATATTCTTCTTGAAGAGCTGATTTCATCAATGTCTCACAATTGGGGTCTAGCGGAAATGATTTCACAGAGATATGTTCAGAACCGCGATTTTTCAACTTTAGGACTTTTTTGTGTCGAAACTATACATTATTGGTCAAAATGGCTTCCATGTCCATATCTCAACTTTTGATTCACTATCTACTGACATTTAATAGGAACAGATACATGGTGATCAGAATTCGGAATCTTGAAAGTACCTGTATTGTTCCAATAATTGAATGTCAGTAGATAGCAAATCGGAAGTTAAAATGGAGACATGTGAGCTGTTTTGACCAATAATGAATTGTTTGGACACAAATAGAATCCTGAAGTTGTAAAATCTCGAACTAGTTATAATTTCCGCTAGACCCCAAGTAGGATAATATATGAAATCAGTTCTTCGTTGGGAACGTAGAGTTGCAATATAATTCAGGGTATTCCATTTGAAATAACAAAGTTGTTGCTACTTTTCCATAGGAGCAGCAGCGTCGCTGCGCTGAAAATATTTCAGAACGATGTTCTCCTCGAAAATGTAGTTGACATGTTCCAGAGTTCTTTCACAATCCGGTTCTGGCGAAGTGACTTCGTTCCGATTTCAGATGGCCTCCCTGTATATATCTTGCGTATCTCACGGGTCTGTTTTCATGTGGTGATGAGGGATCTGTTGTTTGAAAATATCTAGTTAGGAGTGTTAATTGCTTCTCATTTAGATAGCCTACGAGATAGAATAAATCTCTAGCATATTACGAGAATACGAAGAGTAAATGCACCGGTTCTCGATCATGTCAACTTTGGGAGTGGTAAAATCGTGTAAAATCTTATAACTTTGTATAGGTCGAGTGCACGATGACCTACCCTGGAGGTAAAATATTGAAACACAACCTCACTCTTCTGTAAAACATTGAAACACAACCTCACTTTTTTTATTTATTTACAAAGGAATTGAAGGATTGGAATTGATTTTCACAATATTTTGTCATTCCAATGGAGTTTTTTGCGCTATTCATTAATTCAAGCATGCCTTCTCATTGTGCTGTTGTACCATACACAAAAAATGTAGAGAGAGCCGAAGGAATATGATTTTTCAGGTGAATAGTAATCTCACATAGTTTTCATTGTGAAATTTTGTCATTTCTTATAAAAATTCCGTCTGCCACTTCTGCAATACAAGCTAATACTGCTTATAGATTGAAAATGTCTACAACACCCACGATCATATATTGTCAGCATGTCAGACCACTCATCCCGTTTGATTGTATGAATCCAATCTCCTTTCATTCTTTTAAAAATTTCACGAGTATTTCTATTATTAGCTCCAATTGCAGAAGGAATTCCGATGAGAAATCAGAGAAATTACCAAATCTCAAAATGAAAACTGTATGTGAGTGACTATAATGTACCAACCGGATTCTTCCGTCTCTCGATGCATCTTTTGTGCATTGTACAACAGCACAATGTGATGGCATGTGCGAATTAATGAATAGCCGAAAAACACGATTCTTCTTGCACACAACCCATTGGAGTTAGTAGGTATATACCGATTCCTTGATGAGTTGAAAGTAATTTGTGAATATTTTTTCCCATCGTTTTTTGCGTTCAACCTCGGAAATCTTGTTGAAGGATCACATCTACAATTCCACTGGTTATTACATGACCACCCCGCAGAGGTCTCGACCACCACCCATCAGTTTGATTCACAAGGAAATGAAATGATTGAAAAACACTTGACATGTAAGGATTATGGAAATAAGAATCACACCATCCAAATGAATATTTGAATTATTTGTTGTTGAGAGTCATCATGTATTTTACTAAATTAAACTTACCTGCAGTAGGTTCCCAAACTTCACAGATATAATCATGCTAATAACAAAATGTTTCCTGCTCGAATTTTCAGTAAGTACTTCCATACCATCATAATTTACTTCGCTGAAATGAAAAGCACAGGATAACAGGATTGTTATATGCACTAAACTTCCATCAAGACTGACGCTGCGTTATCAATTGGACGAAACGGCCTCTGCTCAATCTCGACCTGGCTCGAGTCTTCCTTTCGATGATGACCAGAGAGATTCGGACATTCCTTCACTTCGAAGTTCTCCATTTAGAATTACAACATGATATTGTGGTGACCTAGAATGGTCGACATGTTGTTCCCAAATACAATGTTCATTGTTTGCACGTTGTAAAGGGACTGAGACAGTGAGATGACTGAGACAATATACCGCGCATGGACCGGCCCTTTTACCAATTATTTGGTGAAATCGCTAGTGACAGAAGAGTGAATCTCACATGTTTCATCTGATGATTGAGTAAATGACAGTCTAATATGGTTTTCTGGTTTGTTTTATTCGAAGATTGGTGCTATTCAATCATAGTTGTCATGAATATTGTCATTATTGGGAGGAATTGTGAAAATACCCAATTTTCACTCAGTAGATTAACTCACTACCAAATTTGCAGTCACTCAAAAGGATTCCTTAAAAAGAACATATTTTTTATGGATCTTATTAACTAGAAAACCACATACAGAACTCACGAAACCATGCTGACTTTGATGTACCCAAAATATCTACGCATTTAAAAAGGAACCATTTGATTCGACTTCATCACTGTCGAAACTAATAAAAGTGCTTCCATCGTCAGCACTTGAACACTCACGCCAATAGTTCATTTTTGCATATCCTTCACTTATGGTGAAATATCTACCCAAAGGTCCAGGCAACATAAATACATCTTCCTTTTGGACATTGAAGATGTAGAAGTATGATTATGTATTGAACCATCAATGTCAACTATGTACGTGAATGCATTTCTGGTATGATGGGCGTGATTGTGGAGACATTGTCGACCTAAATGAAAACCTACTAACTACCTAACTAGGTAGTCATCTGGAACGACAATGGTGGAGAGTGGTGGGCCACAAAGCATATACATCAGTACAAGCAACTGTTCCTCATTTACTTGAAATTAAATCATCTTTATATAGGTATAACACAAAGCCTTAAGTGGCTTATTCGCACTGCCTCTTCTTTGTGAATATTTCACCTAAAAATAAATTGCTTAGGATTTACATGAATATGGGGTAGAAAATATATTGAAAATATATGGAAAACATAATTTCATCATTCAAGATGTTCGTAACATGGAAGTTATTCAGGTAGAAAAGTGAAGAGTTACCTTTCCAACCATGACATGAAAATCATTCATTATCCTCCTTCCTACTTTCAGAACAAAACTTGTTGGAAAATACTCGCGATCGAAAATGGTTTTGTTCTCTGCTTGATTTTATTATTTCATATACAGGGTTCGTGAAAAAACATTTTTTTTTTCAAATGGAACCCCCTGTATATTATCTCATATTTCGAAAGAGATATCTTTCCTGATTTCGAAGATATATACTTTTCATATATTCTATCGAGGGCTTGACGAAATATCAGCAAAATTAAATATTAATATTTGGTCCAAGTTAGCTATGGTTGAAATAGAATGAGATGATGAATAAGTGAATTGACATTTGGCCAACATTCCAGTGAAATAAGTGCGCAAAATTTCGACAATTTTCTTACGATGCCATATCCACTGGAACAAAGAAGAGATATTTTGGAGTGCTATTTTTCAGTTAATAAAAATCTTGCTGAAACACTTACACTTATACTTACTTGAATTTAATCTTTCAGATATGACAAGACAAAATTCAATCCGCTTCTCATTATCATCATAATTAAGTTTGTTGCATGGTCTGAATCTGAAATCCCTATATTTATATTTCCTTAAGGTATGTTGAACAAAATAATAGCTGAAATCAAACTCTCTCACTGCATTTCTTATTGACCGTGAAGGATCCTCAACAAAATACTGGATTACAAGAAGTTCCTTGTCTTCGTTGTCTTGCCTTCTCACTATTCTCTTGATATTCGACAAACTGGAAATTCTGTCAAATTTAGCAGCCAAATACTTTACATAATTCTTACTTGGTAATCTTCTGCCTGGATAACTCCTCATAAACTTATGAAGTGTTACAGCAAGATTTTTATTAACTGAAAAATAGCACTCCAAAATATCTCTTCTTTGTTCCAGTGGATATGGCATCGTGAAAAAATTGTCGAAATTTTGCGCACTTATGTCACTGAAATGTTGACCAAATATCAATTCACTTATTCATCATCTCATTCTATTTCAACCATAGCTAACTTGGACCAAATATTAATATTTAATTTTGCTGATATTTCGTCAAGCACTCGATAGAATATATGAAAAGTATATATTTTCGAAATCAGGAAAGATAGCTCTTTCGAAAGATGCGATAATATACAGGGGGTTCCATTTGAAAAAAAAATTTTTTCACATACTCTGTATATGAAATGATGAAATCAAGCAGAGAACACATTTTCAGAAGGAAATGACATCTCATTCAAGTAACTTTTTCCGAATTTCAAATCTTTTTTCGTTTTCGAGATATCAGCTGTTGAAGTCGAGAAATCCATAGTCAATCACCCTGTACGCTGGCTTCCATCTGCTCATGTGGGTCAGTATGCAAAGGTATGGAATCTGTGTGGCTTTAGTCAGTGACCCTCAATTTGGCGCTATTCGGACAGAGACTACAGGTACTTCTCTGGGTATCTCAAGCGCCAGATTCTTGATAAAAGTGATTCACTTCACATGTTCCTACAACTGGGTTATTGAGGAGGCCTGGGTAACAACAGTGGAGACAGGTACAGAAGGTATACCTACCTCGGTACCTACAGTATAAACCAGGGGTCAATATCATTGAATCGAACTGGAAACAATGCGCCAGGGGAATGTAAACTTCAACTACAAACCCTGAGTTCAGCCTGGAATACTGGTTGCTATTTTCATTCTGGATAATTAAAGGAATCAGAACAAATCTTTGTCGAAAACAGTCTCTGTTATCCTCAGGTTATTGAAGAATGGAAAGTTATTTGTTCAAAATATTTCATTAGGTTTACCTGGAGAATCAGAAACACATCTCATCCTTCAATTCTTTGATTTTCTGACACAGAATTTTCTCTTATGCTTATTTTTTTTCTCCATCCATTTCAAATTTTCATGAACCACAGACCACAGCCTGACAGAAAACAGAGCACAGGGACACCGGAACATAGAACAGGGATGCTCAAGAAAAACAAGAAGGAGCATTGACAACTATTCGCGAAAATCACGAACCAAAAGATGGCGCCTGTCCAACGTCAAATTTCAAAATAGAGGTGAACAACAAACTGTTGTCACTTAGTTGTCACATAATATTTCAGAAAAATGCCTAAAGTTGAAGTGTCCATCGCGGATATATTAGAATATATTGGCGATGGGGTGAGACCCTTGAAAGAAGGAGAAGCAGTTTTTAGAGCAGGTCAAATTATATTGTGTGGGGTGGATGCAGAACAAACGCATGTGATCAAAAGCTTGTGTTTACAATCATCTGCATTAGCAGAGTCTCCTCATGAAATAAGTATCATCCCAAATGAAAAAAACATTTTCGAATGCAAATGTACTTGCCTTAAATGAAATTTGCAAGCATAAATGTGATTTAAAGAAGTTCAATTCCTTAAACTTTACCTTCAGTTAAAGATTTATTGAAGGATGTAAAATCTCCAGGTAAGAAGTGCTCACTACAAACGTACATATTATTGGTTATTGGTTTACCAATCTTCAACAAATTCCTCCATCTTTTACACAATTTGGGGTTCCAAAGTGGAAATTTGTGTAAAGAAACACTGTCTGTACAATATGAAGAGCACTGCGGAACTGAACAACACTTTCTCGATTTCGTATTTTTGGTTTTATGTATTTGCTGCATGTTGAAAGGTTGAAAATATCTACCTATCCCATACACCTATAAAAAAAAATCACGAAAATCATTGAAAATAGTCTACTTTTAACTATAAAAGTATTGAATCATAATGCTGACATGACAATGTGACAATAGTGACAAGTGGTGACAATGCTAAAATGGATTGTTGTTCACCCTTAGATCAACGCTTAGATCCTACAGATGATCTAAGTGTTCACCTCTATTTTATTTCCAAAATCAAACACCAGAGGCCACCCACTTCGTGATTTTCGCGAATAGCTAGGTCAGCCGTCAGTCAATTAGGCAATCCAAACCACGTGACATTTTAGCTGACAAGATGGCGTCTGGTTGGCAAACAAAGATTATACATCACTTGTAATTAAATTGTATTTTGCCCGAATCACCCTATTATTCTGGTAGTTTCATGTGTCAGGTGTTTGAGGGAGTCTCAGAGCTGAATTGAACAGTGCTTCAATATGCTGAGCTCATATTTCCAGAAGTTATTGCAGGAAAACCCAGAGGTTGATCAGAGGTAAACATGAATATTTATTGTTTTTTCGGCTATTTTTCTCAACTAACCAGTAAATTTTCATTCCTGAAACTATCATACAACCATTATTTTTTTGTAGATATCTGATGAAGCTGATGTTGATCAAGGATTTGAAGCCCTTCAAATCTGAAACTGCTGACTGATTAGACTACCACATAATTATACTCTCCTACTATTTATAGTGACCTACAGTTTCTACCCTCATGAGCAAATGAGAGCATTCAAAACCCTCGTTGTTCACAAGTATTCCTCAGCAACTTTTGTCCAGGAAGTAGACAGGAAGATGGATGATTTTCATGTCATAGTTCGAAAGGTAACTTTTTACTTCTATACCTAAATAACTTTCATGATAAGAACATTTTGAATGATGAAATTATGTTATTCATATATTTTTGATTATATTTCCTATCTCATATTCATGTATATCTCATGCAATTTTTTTATAGGTAAAATATTCACAATCAGATTCTGCGCTAATAAGTAACTGAGGCTTGGGCAAGTAAATAAGGAACAGTTTCATGTACTGATGTATGTGCTTTGTGGCCCATGCCACCACTCTCACCATGATTGTGCCCATCATACCAATAGCAGAAATGGCCATAGGTACAGTTGCTCTGACTGGTTCGATACAAAATCCCTACTATATCTTCAATGTCCAAGAAACAACATTCACAAATTGCTTTGAAGTTTCATGCTGAAGTTATAATACCTGGACTTTTGAGTGGATATTAATTTCACCAGAAGTGAACTATTGGTGTAAGTGTTCAAGTGCTGATGATGGAACCCCTATGACTAGTTGTGACAGTGATAAAGGGTTCTATTTTGAATGTGTAGATATTTTAGGTACACCAGAATCAGCATGGTTTTGTGAATTCTGATTCAACATGTTCTATAAAAAAATATGTACCTATTCATAATAAATATATCATTCAATCATTGTTTATTATTGTTTCAATCAGATCACTGAATAACTATAATGTTCTATGAAGATTTTTTTCATGACTCATGTAGATCTTTTGTAATATAGTGGAATGATACAATGTATTTTTCATTTAATGAATATTACAATTATTTTGATATACTTACTTTATTTGTCTTACATTTATAAATGATAAAAATAAATCACCACAAACTGTAATTTGTAAAAGTACTTATAATCTTGTAAATTTTCACCTTGTTTTCACCAATTTTCTCTTCTATTTCTTTATCTCGCAGGACACTTTCTTCATTATACTAAAATAAATAAAAATGATGTAGTATTAGGTAATTAGGTGTTTTCTTGACAACATACCAGGTCTCTCGTTCTGATGCTTGATTCATGATTTGAACCTTTTGTCTGCTCTCAGTTCTTGATCCACATCAGTCTTGCATATTTCGAATGGACAAGAGATTGATGACCCATATTATATTGCAATGAGACCCAAGCTGGATATTCTCATCTTTCAGGCACTACGTTCTCCTACAAGGTAGATGATTTATTTATGTATTAGAAACATGATGTTTCCAAACTATGTAATTCCATTAAAAGTAATGAGTATTGGTTTATTTCATCAAAATGAAAAAAAGATAAGTTTTCCATAGGATGAAACACTAAACTCATCAGTTCTAGAGTAGGTAGGTACATATAAATAATATTAAATTCCTTTTTCTTAGGTACCTGTTATGAAAATAGTGTCTGACACATATCCTCTGGTTTATTATGATTGATTCTGTTGCTGATTCTTTCTCTTGATGGCTGCTATCCACATTTCCCTTATTTTTCTTGATAGATCCTTCATCTGTGGGTAATGCTCAGAGTTTTTCACAGTATTACAGTAGGAATGTGACAAAACAGCAAATGGTCCCGATCTGCACTGCTTCCACAATCCACCACAATTCACGTTACTGGCAATTTTTTCTTTGAAATCATACTGAGTTTTCATTATTCACAATAAATCTAGCCGAAACTAAATGAAATAATACTGTAAGAGGCTTCCAAAACCCACAAAGTTCTCAAGTAAACAAACTTGACTTTGGTTTATTTGCCAACCAGACGCCATTTTGAAATTATTTGACAGGTCGTTGGATTGCCTAATAGGTCGCGTGCAAGAACTGTCAAATGACCGACCCTGGAGGCAAAACATATTTGTTTACAACTGATCGAAATAGTTTTCCACAATTATTTTGGCATATGAATCGTATTTTTCCGCTATTCATCAATTCGCTTATGCCATCACATTGTGCTGTTGTAAAATGCACAAAAACTGCAGCGGAAGATGAAGAAATCCGGATGGTACATTATGATTCAAAAGTAAGTACCTACTATAGTCACTGACATAGTTTTCATTTTTGAAATTTGGTTATTTCTCTGATTTCTCATCGGAATTCCTTCTGCAATAGGATCAGCTAATAGAAATATACCTGAAATTTCTAGAATAATGCAAGAAGATTGGATTCATGCAATGAATCGGTAGGACTGGTCTGACATGCTGACGATCGTGTGTGTTGTAGACATTTTCAATCTATTAGCAGCATTAGCTTGTATTGCAGAAGTGGCAGAAGGCAGAAGGAATTTTAATAAGGAATGACAACATTTCATAATGCTAACTATGTGAGATTACTATTTACCTGAAAAATCATATTCCCTAGTCTCTTGCTGCATTTTTTGTGCATTGTACTACAGCACAATGCGAAGGCATGCTTGAATTAATGAATAACGCAAGAAACACGATTCGTATGCCAAAATATTGTGAAAAACTATTTCAACCTTCTGATTCCTCTGTAACCAAATAAAAAAGTGAGGTTGTGTTTCAATAATTCACAGAAGAATGAGGTTGTGTTCCAATATTTTGCCTCTAGGGTCGGTCTTCGTGCACGCGACCTATAATGATAATCAATTTGACAAATGAAAATCATTAAATGAATTATTGGAAATGGAAACAATGACAACAAAGAAATAAATATGAAGTATGCGATCACAAAAACGTTTAATCCCAAAATACAAATTTCTGCATTCGTTACTCAGGTCGGGTTCGGGTATGAAAAACAATGTAATGTAATGGAAATTTATACAGGGCGAATAAAGGTGACACATATATACAAACTTCCATGCGCAACACAAAGCACTATACAATACTATTTCAGCAAAATAGCACGGCTAGCGAGAGAACAAGAAGAGAAGAGAACGAACCCTTAGCCCTCTTCAGTATTCATACTCCCCATCAGCCTCGATGCAAGGACAGCTAAATCCTGGATTCTGATTGATTGAACTCCAACTTCGTCATGGGCACGAAAATCTGACCTTGGAAAGCACATGTGCACCTCAAACTCAAAAACACAAAAAAAATATGTTTCACCTCAAATAACCACAGAAACAAAATCTTCTACTCTTGCATATGCTACTGAATGAATTTGACTGAAAAATATTCACAAACAAAAAAGTTATGACCAGGTAAACGTCCATCATTTCAACAGATAGACAATTCATCTAAATTTCGCTTCATGAACCATCGAAAATGATCCAAGTTTTGGGTTGTAATGATGTCTACCAGAGTTTACTTACAGGAAAAACTTTTCAGGTACACAGATTTTCATCAGAACCAGTCTAGCAATGAAGCTAGCTAGTTTTGACCCAGACAATTCATGCAATTCATCAGGTAATCTCAAGGATAAGGTGGACTAACTTGAAAAGTCAGGAATGAACGGAATTAGTTGTAATAATTATGATGAAACATACATAGGCCAAACCAGATGACCCATTAAAACAAGGTCCAAAGAACATCTAGCACAAAAATCGGTTTGGTTAGTGGAAAAACAGTATAGTGGAAAAAAAGTACTAACTAACATGGTGTGATCTGAAACACTTCACCTCTGCATGAGATACAGAACTGTAAAACTGTTTCCCTAATAATTCTCATATCCAACGGCTGTTATAACACACGACAGAGCTATCTGGAAATCTTGTTTGCAACATTGTATAGCGCTCCCCATGGAGATGACTGTCGTATGTTATCGATAATTTTAATATGCTCTATTAAAACGCCGTAACTGTCTATACTGTTCGATTTAATAAAGATTACCAGCCCATATTAACAGTATAAACAGAAAAACAATAATAAGTGGGTGGGTACTGATAGAGAGAGAACGTATGATCATCTGATAGAGAGTTGTTGCTTAGTGAAATAATAGCATACCCAGATAGCACACAATCGCCTAGGGTCATCCTCAATGTGTCGCCAAACGCCTAGAGAGGACGTTATGTTTTCTACAACCTAAGGACATCATCAGGCGTAGATTCAGCGCCGTAATTGTCCTAGAAAAGTTCTTTCAGTGACAGCCTGAGGCTGCAGCGGATTTCGTGCCTACGGATGTCTTCAGATGACATTCCATGAAATAACGTGTCGACGAAGCCAAAAGGAAGAAGAAAGAAGAGAACTGGAAATACTAGAAGTGAGGTTATGTTCCATGATAATATTTCTCTGAGAAATTGATGAGGTAATAAGAAATACAGGTAATTAATTAATCAAATCATTGATAGTAGGTACTAGACATGAAATATTGAATATATTATTTCATTTCAGGAGGTTATTGAGAACACAAACTTGATGATATCATCAGAGCAGAGATGTTTCATTCCAATATATTTTGGCTTCTACAGAATCTATCAAACATTGTATGAAGGCTTGAACTTTCAGTGGATTCAATAAAGATAGGTAGGTACCTACCTGAATCAACTCATTGTTAATAGGTAGTGGACATGAAATATTAATACATTAATTATTTGTTCCAGAAGGTTATTGATGAGAACACAAACTTGATCATTATATCATCAGATCAGAGATGTTTGATATTCCAACATATTTTGGCTTCTTTGGAATCTATAAGAGATTGTATGCAGGCTTTAACTTCCAGTATAGATACAATAAAGGTACCTACTAGGTAGGAATCAAATCATATTGATAGTTGGTATACCTACTGGACATAAAATATCAATACAGTATTTGTTTCAGGAAGTTATAGAGAACACAAACTTGATATCATATTATCAGAGCAGAGATGTTTCATTCCAAGAAATTTTGACTCCTTCGGAATCAATAAAAGATTGTATGCAGGCTTGAACTCTCAGTAGATTCAATGAAGGTTGGTATCTGAATCAAAAAATTGATAGTATAGGTAGGTACTGGACATGAAATAATAATACATTATTTATTTCAGAAGGTTATTGAGAACACAAACTCTTGATGCTAACATCAGAGCAGAAATGTTCAAATCAAATATATTTTGGCTTCTTCTGAATCTATAAAAGATTGTATGCAGGCTTGAACTTTCAGTGAATTGAGCATCAGATAGTATGTCCAGGGTTCAGAAATCACAAATAATAACAAACAGAAAACTCACAACAGAATTAGAACAAAACAAAAATCATCATAATGTATTATTATGTTGATGATGATTCTTTTCTGAGAAAGAAAGGAAGCAAGGTAGGTGGATCAAATCATAGATATCACATGGATATGAGATATTGAATCATTGTTTGTTTCAGAAGGTTATGGAAAACACAAACTTGATGTCATCTATGAAATATTGTATGAAGGCTTCAACTTTTAGTAGATTCGCAGCATTAGGAAGCATATCCAGAGTTGAGAAATCAAAAACAACATAGAGAAATATTACCAATGGGCAATAACTTCTAGTAGTGCTCAACACGAAGCTGAGATACATTTTTTCAAAATAAAACTTGGAAATCTTCACCAATAAGTTATAAATAATAGGATGTAAGTTTTATTTGAACATATTATCATTCCAGGAAAATTCCGCAAATATCATTATGTGAATATTTTTTCAATAAAATTTCATTTTTATCAACCTATCCCTAGACATTTTTCAATACTACCTAAAAATGTTTCCATAATGCCCTAAACATGTCCCAGAGGACCTTATAGGGATGTTCTAAGACGTTATCAGGATGTAGAGAACGGTAACAGGAGGACGAGCTAGGAACGTCCTCAGGCTCGCCCTCGACGTCCTGAGGACATTATTGTGAACGCCTCAGAAGGGCCTCAAAAGGTATTTGTGCTATCTGGGTATTATTCAACGAGTGGTATAAACAACCATTGTGTGCGATATACTTCATCAACCGGACACTGAGAAAAACTGGTTAATTAAAACGTCTAGTTGGTATTTTTTTAGTACCGGTAATTAAAAATATTTGGAATTTTATTAACAATGACAACGTATCCTTATTTCCTACAAATGACTTTTCTATTTTTCGCCAATTAATTGTCATCAATAAAAATACTATTTGTGACAGAATTATCACAGTGTTGTCTATTCAGTCAATTAAAATTTCATATTGGGGTTAAAAAACCTCATTCTGGCGTTACCAACAACAGCTGACTATTTGCCACAACTGATGACACATTTATCGTAAAAGGTTTATTATTATTCATAGCAGAAATTGTTTAGCCATAACTAATAATTTTAGTTGTACTGCGTCGTTCGGGACCGCCTCGCGTCTCTTCGGGACCCACCGGCAAAAATTGCATCTTGCATCTGTTTGTCTTTTTGTTTCATCATTTGAACTTGTATCTTAATAGTGGATAGATCGCACGGTCGTCAAGCTTAGACAAAATAAATAAAATAATTGTCTAGTGTAGCCGAGAGCGTCGTGTTCTTGCTGGTTCACTGCTCTGAGTGTTTCCAAATCACTGTTTTGTGTTTTTTTGCACTTCGCGCTGAGCCATTTGGCATTCGGTTGGCAAAATAATAATTCGCAGTTTACCATCGTTATCTGTGCGTCACTAGTTATCAGGTTTAGGTACATATCCACAATTCAGTTCAGTTTACAACGGGCGACGGTGAAAAACGTCCACACACGGTGTATATTTATAATTCCCTCTCTTTTTGCTGAGCTGTGGCCTGTGGCACTTACGGTGTGTGGTGTATTCCTGTTCACGATTCCATTGGGAATTGGAAGGAAAATGGCATACAAACTGTTATTATTAGAATGGGGCCTTGATTTTAATTGATATAAAACTATTTTAAATTGCCAGAATAACTAAATTATATTTCAAACGTTACTAAATCACTTTTAATAGTAACTAGATTCCATTTCAGTCACAACTAAATATTTAATTTGCAACAACACACTCACTATTAACGTCAGAAGAAATGAGTAATTGCCCGAACTGGGATAATTTGTTGTGATAACAAACATATATTGAAACAGTACTAACAATCTAATTGTCATAACTATGTATCTTGATTGTGGCAAATGAAACTTGGCATTATTCCTTAAAAAGGCTTATTAGTTACCACAACAACGTCGTAGATGACTCAACTAAACTTTTCATTAGAGGCAAATAGGCGTTTCCAGAAAAACAGAATTAGTTATGGCAACAACTAATGCTTGCTGTCCCCTATCGTACTAAAAATTTTTTCTGTAGTTACTAATTTTTTAGTAACGGCTACAAATTTTTTCCCTCAGTGGATAAACAAATAACAAAGCAACTTCGAGAGTACAAAAAAATATTCAAACTCTCAATATCATCAAAAACTGATTGAGTAATATTGTCAGGATTGATCCGGATTGATCATGAATCTTTTAATGTTAACAGGTATAGTGCGAGCGTATCAGTTAAGATTTCCAATCGACAAACGGATAAACTGTTTCCTACGAGCGTGCGCAATGTAATAGTTTTCCGCACTCATTTGCGTGCGCAATATAATACTTTTCCGCACTCAGTGCGATTATGGGTGTTATCCGCACGGCGTGCGGATAAGTAAAACTACATGAATCTCATTGGTATGGAACATTTATATTCATTTTAGTTGCTGTAGACTATTGTATGCACTATAAGAAGCCGTTATCCCTTTTACTTTTCAATCGTTCTTCCCGATATTTGTATTTCACCTCAATATCAATATTAGGAACAAATGATTTGATTTTCTATCATTATATTATGTTATTGATATGTTTTTGTTTGTTGTTTAGCTATTTCTATCAAGTTAAACTAAAAATTATTCAATAAATTGTAATTTAAGCTGACATTCTTTTTATTTTCGTTGTTATATGATATGAAGCTCGTAGGGAAAATGTGATTCTCTATTACTATATTTCATTGTTATATGTGATTGTTGTATAGTTACATTGTTCAATTAGTTATATATATTTTTTATTTTTCTTTTTATCTGATATGAAGCTCGTAGGAAAAACGTTGTTCCTAACACGTGCGCAAAGTGTCTTTTCTGCACGCAAAAACTTATTCGAACTCACTTCACGTCGTTCGCCTAACTCTGTTTGCGTGTGGAAAAGTAACACTTTGCGCACTTGTTAGGAAAATATATTTGATTACTTCATGAGGATTCCATAGCAACAAAGATGCCTGCAAAAAACGCCTGTAACGCAGCTGTAATTTTCGCAGCCTATACCAGTTGAACGCTTTAAATTTCACATCGATAATTTTTTTAATTCAATATAATGTGGATCTTCTCAATATTGAATCGTCGTTTTTGCTGTCATAGAATAATATTGTGTTGCATACACAATATTAGATGTCACCCTCGTATAATAAATAACTATTTTCCCCATTGCATGAAGAAATACTTCATCGTAGTATCATCACAAGTGGCAGACAGCACCATTGGCAGGCCGAATAGGCCAAACGCCATGGAATGGAGGCTAGCTACAGAGATATCGAGGCCAAACAGAATTAGGTGGGTTATTAATAAATTCAAACCTTATAAATCCCCTGGAGTAGATGGAATATACCCCATCCTGCTTCAAAAGGGACAGGAAATACTAATTCCACATCTGTATCGAAAATTCAAGGCTTGTATAGCAATACGATATATACCCATCGTATGGCAGAAGGTGACAGTCATCTACCTACCCAAAGTGGGAAAGGTGGGTGACAAAACGCCTAACTCATACCGCCCAATAAGTTTAATGTCGTTCCTGCTCAAAACGCTGGAAAGACTGATAGACAGATACATAAGAGACGAGGTATTACAAAGAAACCCGCTCAACGAACGCCAATATGCGTATCAGCCAGGCAAGTCAACTGACTTAGCACTGGATGATTTGAACAGGCTACTCGCAAAGTCGATAGAGGACAAAGAAATAGCTATAACAACATTCGTAGACATAGAAGGTGCTTTCAATAACGCATCAACAAATTCTATAATTAACGCCCTAGCAAGGAAAGGAGTACCACTACTCCTGTGCCAGTGGATAAATGTCAATTTGAAAAATAGGGCTATCATATCCACAATTGGCGAGACAACCCTGACAGCTAGAGCAGATAGAGGATGCCCACAGGGAGGAGTATTATCGCCCCTACTATGGGCCATTCTAATGGATGAACTGATCAAAAGGCTAACATCCGAAGGGTATTATTGTCTAGGATATGCCGACGACCTGGCGGTTATCGCTAGAGGTAGATTCGCAAGTACGGTCTCGGAGCTCACACAAACCGCTCTAAACATAATTGACAATTGGTGTAAAGAGGAGGAACTCACCGTGAACCCTCATAAAACCACTATAGTGAATTTCACGAAAAAGAGAGTACTGCATGGAAGGATTCAAGTCACCAGTACTCAACGGGGTAGAAATTCCGTTCGCCCTAGAGGCAAAATACTTAGGAGTCATCTTTGACCATGAGTTAACATGGAATCAACACCTACAAAAAATTGTTCAAAAAAGTACAGTAGGCTTCAATCTGTGCAGACGAATGTGCGGAATGAATTGGGGACTGCAACCAAAAATGACCACATGGCTCTATGCCAGCTTCATCAGGCCTATGATAGCATATGGGTCAGTAGTTTGGTGGCCAAAGACAGAACAGGCTGGAGTGATTCGAAGGCTCAGTCCTATTCAAAGGCAAGCGTGCCTGATTGCCACTGGTGCAATGAAAACCACTCCAACAGCCGCTTTAGAGGTCCTCTTGAACCTACCACCACTACAAATATATATTCAAGGCGAAGCCAGAGCAGTCGTGAGTCGATTGTCAAGGGGTCAAGCACCCTTAAGCAACGCGCACGGTAAAGACTATAGGAAGCTATATGAAGAGTTGGAAAGCGACCCCATCATGGGGATGCCAACGGATGGCATAATTCCAAAATATAGCTTTGAAAAAACTTTTAAAATAAGTATAACGAACAGAAAGGCATGGAAGGAAGGACCTCCTATCAATGCAGACATTGCTGTCTATACGGACGGCTCCAAAACTGAGGAAGGATCAGGAGCTGGTATTTATGGGGCCAAGCCAAAGACAAGAATCCCACTGAGCTTAGGCAAATACGCGACGGTGTTTCAGGCAGAAATTATCGCAATACATCATTGCGTGAAAGAATTGATAAGGCAAGAGTTTGAAGGCAAAACCATTGCAATCTATTCAGATAGCCAGGCGGCAATCAAAGCAGTCAACTCTATGCAAGTTAACTCAATACTAGTATGGGACTGCTTAGAAACCCCAAATGCACTGGGCAGTCAGAACAAATTGACTCTAGCATGGGTACCAGCACATACAGGGTACGAGGGCAATGAAGAGGCAGACTCACTCGCCCGAGCAGGAGCAAACAAAGCTCTTATTGGCCCAGAACCCTTCTGTGGTATT
This sequence comes from Phaedon cochleariae, assembly GCA_918026855.4. Classification (NCBI taxonomy): domain Eukaryota; kingdom Metazoa; phylum Arthropoda; class Insecta; order Coleoptera; family Chrysomelidae; genus Phaedon; species Phaedon cochleariae. The sequence goes on along the minus strand of OU896719.1, from coordinate 25,001,447 downwards.
GCGAAGGCTATACAAAAGACTAGTATCAAATCATGGATGCAAACTAAATCTCAAGAATGGTGGAACAACTCGCCAGGAATGGGACAGGCAAAAGAGTTCATTAAAAAACCATCGCCAACATTAACAGAATATCTACTAAGCCAGAAACGAAGTTCAACTAGAATACTAGTGGGACTTCTCACAGGGCATTGTAGGCTCAACAAACACATGAGTACGATAGGTCTGACTGAAGAACTGCTGTGCAGGTTCTGTCAAGAAGAGGAAGAAACAGCAGTACACATACTTTGCCACTGTGAGGGCTTGTCAAGACTAAGGTTCCTTACGCTGGGTGAGGAAAAACCAGGAGCCCAGAGATACACAGGAGATCTGAAAGCTAGCCTATGGAGTCTCATAGAGAAGGTGGGGCTAGCCGAAGAACTCTAATCCATTTTGAGGGCAGGCACAATAGATCTGAAAAGGTCACAATGTGGAGGCAAATAGTCCGAAGGCCCCATTCCAATCTAATCTGATCATCACAAAAGAGGCTGCAATAACTCCCTATCACCGGTGATTCCGCAGGTATTTTGGTGCAAATGACATTTTCAAGTTATTTAGATGAATTTATTTTCATGACTACTAGAAAATTTCGGAAAGTGAAATAATATGTTTGAGTCGAGCTGGGAAATGACTGAGTTCCATTTTTCACCAAATCATATCTAAGTGAAAATTCATCGAATACTTAATATAAATTCTGATTTCTTTTGTCAGTTCCTATTTATCATCAATCTCAGTATCATAATATTCAAGTTGTATAAATACTATCAATCTAGTAGGTATACTAGAACAATATCAGTCTGTAATAAAACACAATTTTAAATGTCTTGTTCATGTTGGTTCGTATCTCATCATTATGCCAGAGTTACGATTGTAATGAGGAACACACTGAAATTGGTCGTCCAAGAATTATCATAAGAAATTCGATGAACCATTGGTTAATTCTCTTCCGATCCTTTATGTTTTGCATAAACATCAGATAAATGAAATGGTAATCGTTCTATTGATATAGTTGAATGATATCCTACTAGTAATCTGACGATGATAATAAACGACGAATCATATACTCTCTGATTGTTTGAACATACATTGAATAATAAGTAACTATATAAGTATATGTGCGCTGGGGCATTCTTGGAAAATTGAATGTTGAACGTAACTGAAATTTATTGTTGCATCATGAAGATGCATGTATTTACATGATGTCTTGTCTGTCTGACTGTCAGTAGTTCTCATTCCCTTTTTGACTCCGCTGATGCATCTACCATGGGAAATATTGGTATTGTTATTCAATCACAGGACATCGGAGACGTTGTTTCTTTGTCAGTGACTCTGACATCAACGCTTACTATTTTTTTTTACATCCCAGGCAACCGACGAAGGATCATTTCTATGGAATAATGAATATACTACCTCCTCGATTAACCTACAGACAGTATTTGGAGAAACTCGTTTAGTAACGTCACATCACCAAATACTTCAATAGTGACGTCACTGTAACCTTGTTTTCATGACGAGATAATGACGACATCCATATGACTTCGCGAATTATACGTTGTTTATATGAAAGTATTGAAACGGTTATTCCTATGATGACGTGGTGGGGTTCGTTTTCGAGAGAACTTATTAATGTGCTATTTGATTTCGTGGTAAATGTAAAAACTTCACGAACGATAAGATTTCCACAAATTTCTCAAACACACAACATGTTTCGCTAACATAGCTTTTTGAGGTGATATACTGGTACAATGAACTATGTTGTTCATCTTTGGTAGAAGTCCATATTGCTCAAAATGGAGTGAAATATTCCAGAGGGAGAAAGGAATGTTTGAAGTCATCTCTACAAATTTGTGGAGATGACTTCGAGCATTCCTTCCTTCCTTGTGATATGTTGTTCATGTTAATTTTTTCTTGTTCATTTCGTGGAATAATGAATCAATCGGAATAAAATATAACTATTAGAAGATTTGAGACAACATAATAATTTCTTTATCTGAAATTGAACTATTCATTTCGCCCAAGTAGATCATATTGGACAAATGAATACATACCAGGTGCCAAAGAAGTATTTAGTTTATTCAACATTCAGTTTTGCTGTCCTACTGAGTATCCGCCATTCGTATAACGAATAAATGAATTTCGGATACTAAGCATCATATATTTTTCCGTGTTGTAATTTCATATTCAAAATTTGAATATTGTGCTAATTTGAAACCAAGCTCTAGCCAATATGATGGTCTACCTGGGGTATTTAGCCTTTTGGAGCCTATATGTGCCCCCTTTTTATTAAAAACAATTTCAAACTCAAGCATCGAATACATTTACATTTAGTACAATTGTATAGATTGAGTATGTTATAGTTAATGACAACAACTTTCCTATTTTGTCTTCTCCATGTGAGTATAGGTGGCGACACAGTTTTTTGAACACACAATCACTCGTTTGAGTCCTGTCGGGCCTGTCAATTGTGGTAGGAACTGTCAACATGCATGCCTTTTCTCTAGAAAAGCCGATCTCACTGTGCCCAACATAAGCTTGTCAGGAGTATAACCATAGCTTTGAAGACATCCATTTCGATGCTTGGGATCACTATCAGCAATAACCTTTCTTGGGGAAATCACGTGAGATCAATTGCTGAAAGTGCATCATCGAAAACTTGGTTTTCTGTTTAGAGCCAGGAGCTATTTTACAGTCAGCTGCTTATGGTCTTTAAGGCACAGATTCGACCTGTCCTGGAATACTGCTTCACAAAAACTCGTATTCTTGCTCCGTGCGAAAAGCTACTATACCCCTGAACAGCTCCTCATGATCTACAAAGCGCAGATACGGCCTATTCTAGAATACTGTTCCCACATAAAGGGTTCAGCACCTAAACATGCGCTGATGCTCTTAGATTCCATCCAGAGAAGAGCCATTCGCCTGGTGGGTGACGCCACACTCACTCACTCTTTGACATCATTGGAACACCATAGGAAGGTTGGCGACCTTCCACTTTTCTATCGATACTTCCACGGGAAATGTTCTTCGGAAATCTCTGCTATCATTCCTTCACTAGCAATACCAGTCAGACGAACTAGACAAGCCCAGTCAGCACATCCTTCATCCATAGAACAGCTAGGTTCTGGAATTCATTGCCTGAGGAAGTATTCCCAACAACATATAATCTCCAGAAGTTCAAAAAAAAAATTCCAATACCTACCTCCAATCCCTATCCTCCCTAGGAACGCACGATGTTCTTTGAACAATATAGGGATTCCTTTTCGTGTGCTCCAAGCGATAAAAAAATACTTTGAGTGCAGCACCCAAACATACCCTGAAACTGTTGGATTCTGTCCAAAAAAAGGCGATTCGTATCGTACTGGATGATGCTTCGCTCACAAACTCACTCAATTCTCTGGAACACCGTAGAAAAGTTGGCGATCTGGCTCTATTCTATAGATATTTTCATGGACGATGCTCTTCTGAAATATCAACAATTGCTCCTCCCTTGGCAGTCCCCGCGAGATTAGCCCGTCGAGTTGAGGCTTCGCATCCCTTCGTGGTCACTTTGAAGACCTGCAGAACATCTCTTTCCAAAGACTCGTTCATCCAAACGAACAGCGAGGCTCTGGAACACATTGCCAAGTGAGGTGTTCCCCGAGGCATATAACCTCCAGAAATTCAAAAAGAACACCACTTCCTACCTTATTTCCCTTGGTTCTCACGATGTTCTCTAAACATTACAGGATATCCCTTTTCGTGGGAACCGGAACATAAAAAAAAAATTTTCGTATTTTGTCGCAATTTGCAATCGAATCGGTGACAATTAGAATTATTCATACTATTTCTGTCTGTATCAGAATTCTTCATTAAAAATGTATGCGAAATGTAGACGGAAAGGTTAGTGAAGTGTATGTATCCTATGGACTGGACATATCTACAACCAATATCACTTGCTTCGTTGGTTGCATGCAGTTACATAGTATTATGTTCTCAATTTCCATTTCCTTCGAATCAAGTTGTATAGGTAAGCAGTCAAGTTAATCTGATTTTCGGAAATATGGGATCCTGTCGAAGATAGGAATTATGAGTTCGTAGAGAAAGTATAGTATGTAACGCGTGCATAAACTCTTAAACACTCATTTATCAACCACTTGCTCCGCTCGTGCTTGAAATACTCGTTACAAAAAGGACGTTTATAACACTTGTTACATAATATACTATTATATTATGTAGTAGAATTGTTTTCGCTAAAGGAAAAGGAATGAACGTATGGGATGAATGGTCTTCCCTCAGGAACTATCTGGTACAACTCGCGTCACGAAAGATAACTAATCCTTAATAGGACACTTAATATTCCATTAACGTCTGGAGGACGGATATTTTGTTATTGTTGAGAAAATTTTACTTGGAAAAATCGTACGAAAAATTCTGATTCTTTTATACGCGGTGGCCACTTGGTGGCGCTGCATGTAAAACCTTAAAGACCTGATGCGCGAATTCAATTCTGAGATATACAGTGAGCCAAACACGGGGAGCAGATAATGCATAGAAATTCATTATTATTTTAAGTTACATAAAAGGACATAACAAAGGAGATGGACAGAACAATGAGTACATTTACGCTCGAACCATGTACCTTTGTTATGATGTCTGAGTAATATCGTTTACTATTAAAATTATGGAAATGACTTGGTGTTTTGATGCCTTTTATTCCCATATCTCCTTCAATCAATGGACCACGAATCTGTACGAAACGCAGTGTCTGTCAAAAAAAGGCTTAGCAAAATTATACAACCGTTCGATGTATTATGATCTCAATTGACATGGACATTGGACATATCATGCCAACCAACTACGTGACTTATATCACCTCCTAATCCTTATCAGGCAAATCTCAAACTTTATGATTACAATTATATTACACTCGGCTTAAGCGAAATATTTTCGTTCGAGACACAACTGAGGCAATGATATCTGCAATCTAAATTCGTATGATGGCGATTGTATAGGTGTTAGAAGGAGGAGAATGATTGCTCACGAACCAAACATTTCGTGAAAATGTGCTTTAAATGCTTCGACAGAAAAAAACAGCCGGTCGTTTGTATCACGTTGTAGGTACAGGGTGAGTTAGAATGAGACCGACAAGCTTCGTGTACCGATTTCTAACCTCATTTCAAGGTGGAAAGTCCCTATCGACGAATGTCCTGAAATGCATTTTCTCTGAGATACAGGGTGTCAAAAGAAAGAAAAGAATCGAAGTTCGTTTCTTTTAATTTCTTCGGAACCCCTGTAGAAAACAAATTCAAACTTGGTATACTATTCCAGAATGATCAAATAAGTAGTTACTTGGAGTTATCAGTATTGAATTTCATTAACCAGTGGCAAAGTGACGGTCGTATAGATAGATGAAATGTCAAATTGGTGTATGACATCAGTTATAGGCTCATCGATTCCTAACCTAAAAATAATGTCACTCCACATGCGTAAATGTAGAGGTAGCTGAGATATTTGTGAGACTCAATTTGCTGCGTGCCATATTATCGCAAAACGTTGATCTTGCAGGAGATATATAAAAATACCCAACCTCCTGAATATTTTCGAATATTGAGAACATTGGAAACATAGTAAGGGTGAGTCAGAAGTAAATCGACAAACTTATTTTTCATTCCATATATTATTTCAAGAAAAACAGTTGATATTGAGTAATGTCATACGCTACTTGTTTGAGATACTAGATGTTGAATAAATAAGTGAAAACAATTGAGCATCACCATATTTTTTTCTTCAACACATATCCTTATTACCTCGAGACATATCATCAGTTTTTCGCAAATATCTCAGGAACCTCTACATTGAGGCATATGGAATGTTATGACTTTTATGTTGAGTATCAGAAGAACTAATAAATGAATTCCATGCATCAATTTGACATTTCATCGATCTATGCATCGATATAGGAAAGAAAGGGTGCGACATACGACCGTGACGACGCCACATGTTGATGAAATTCAATTCTTAAAATACATTGATTATTCTGGAATAGTAGGTAAGTATATCAAGTTCGATTTTTCTTCCCACAGACGTTCCGAAGGAATGAATATAAACCGAGATATGAACCCTGATTTTGTTAGTTCTTTTCACACCCTGTACCTCAGTGAGGATGACTTTAGAGGCATATACGTTGATATAGGAACTCCTCACCTAAAAATGAGGTTAGAAATGTTATATGAAGTTTGTCGGTCTTATTCTGACTCACCCTGTATATACATAATTCTTCCGCCGTAGATCAGGGCACCGAACAAGTAGTGGTTGATTATTCGTGATATTGAAGATGAGCAACACCTACTTTCGATTTCTTGCTTGTCGATGTTGAGTATAGATTAAGGTGATCTCCCTCATCGCTTGGAGAGCACGAAAGGGAATTCCTATAATGTTCGAAGAACATCGTGCGTACCTGGGTGGAGAGGGAGAGGAGTGTGTATTGGTATTCTTTTTTTGAACAATATGTCAGAGCTATGTCTATCCACAATATTGAAGTATTTAAGAATATTGTTAGAACTATGTGAACTACAATGACATATATATATCTAAATAAGGAATATTTCGTAAGCATATCATGTCCACAAATAGTAATGATATTATTTCATCATGATGGTCTATCAGTTCCTGAAGTAGTAATCATCAAAACTTGTTAACCCTGTATGTTGTGAATTCCGATGATTACTTATCTCTTCTCAATCTTTTTTTTTCGCGAGATTTCCCGGAACGACATTTTCATTCCTAATAGTTCTCTAATAATAATTTCGCAAAATAACATTGAGCAAAAAATCACTAACCCTGAGTGAATATTCAATAGTGACTGTTCCTGTGGAATATTTTCTCTTATTTTCATTGATTTATTTTAGTTGTTTAATTATATTTTTCATCCTGTATGAGTGAGACAAGTAATGTCAATATATAAGTCAGTCAGAAAATTGGTGTCTTGTCACTGACGAAAATTTGTAAAATACTATATTCAAAGGCGAGATTTGTATAAACCAAAATATAACCGGAGTCCGATACATAGTGGTCCTTCGAGAGAAGAAATCAGCTAGTGGATAATGTCCAAATCTTCACCGCCAAGAAGGAGTACCAGACTAACAAAGGGAAAAATACCAGTAAGATTTCTGGTTGATGCCATGGAGAACCGACCAGCAGAAAATGAAAACTTGCAAGATGGTGTGATGGATAATAATGAGGTATCTGATAACATCGGTGTCAGTGAAAATCAGATAACTCAAGACAATGCATCATTCAAATCCAAAGGTACTGAGAATAGCAAGGTATCTAGTCAACATAAGCAAAAGTCTGGTAAATCATCCTCTATTATGACAAAAAGTAGTTCTATCAAGCGCAAGCAATTAGAAATAGAACTAGAAAGAGAAATAAGATTAGCTGAAATTGAAAGGAGGCTTATAGAAAAAGAAACTGAATTGAAAAAGGCAGAATTAGAAAGTTCACATTCAAGCTACCGTGTGATTGATGAAGAAGATTCCCGAACTGTGACTTCCAAAGCATCGTATGTTCAAGACTGGGTGAATTCTTTGGAAATATCTAAGCCTGAAGATAATCTCTGTACAGTGAATAAGAATTCTGATCATCCAAATGGAAATGTGACGGAAACGATGAATATGAACAAATTTTTGGCTAGACAGTCATTCAGCAAAGAACTTCCAACATTTTCTGGAGAACCTGGGGAGTGGATGAACTTCATTATACAATTCAATGAAACGACTAGAGTTTGTGATTACTCTGATTCAGAAAATATTATGAGGTTACAGAAATGTCTCAAAGGTAGAGCTAGAGAATCTGTGAATGCCTTGCTGAGTTTTACACAAGAAGTCAATAAAATTATAAAAACACTAGAACTCGGATATGGTAGGCCGGAAATAATAATACAAGACCTGATAGAATCAGTTAATAAGATTCCAGGCATGAAAGAAGATAGGCTAGAGAACATTTTAGATTTTTCTAATAAAATAAACAATTTGGCGATAACGGTGAAAAGTTTAAAATGTCAAGAATATTTATCAAACCCACAACTATTGAATGATTTGGTGAAGAAGATGAATTCGAATTTAAAAATGGAATGGGGCAGAAAAATCATCGAACTAAAAAGACAAAACAAGCTTATAACAATCCTAGAATTTTCATCATGGTTGGAAGAAACTAGTGAAGCTGTAATGTATGTTGCTGATAAAGATGTAGATCAAGACAAAAGAAAAAAATATGTGTGCACTGCATCCGTTCAGAATGAGAAACGCACAGAAAGTTCTGTTTTCAAGTGCAAATTTTGCAAGAAGGATGGCCACAAAGTTGAAAAATGTCATGAGTTCAACAAACTTGAAGTTGATAAACGATGGGACTGGGTGAGACAAAATAAGGTATGTTTTACCTGTTTGGGATCATCTCATCAAGCAAGATTCTGCAGAAGCAAGAAAAAATGCGAAATTAACCAATGCACCTTCAAGCACCATCCATTTTTGCATAAAGATTTGGAGAAGAGAACAGAAGAACAAACCAACTGCCAAGTCAGTGGTTTTGAAGGCAATGAAATTTTATTGAGGATCGCTCCTGTGGAACTGACTGGTCCAAAAGGTTCATTCAATACATATGCCCTTTTTGATGAAGCGTCTACGATCACCATGATAGATTCTTCAGTTGCTGATACAATAGGTGCAACAGGACCAACAGAAAGCTTGAAAATACGGTGGACTAATTCAATGACCTGTGAAGAACAGCATTCAAAGAAAGTTTCATTATCAATCAGAGGACAAAATGAGCGGAATAAATATACTCTGAATAATGTACGGACAGTTGAAGATTTATCTTTGCCTGTTCAATCTATAAATATGAAAGATTTCAGCAAAAAATGGTCTCACTTACAGCAAATACAAGTTCCATCTTTAGTCGACGCCAAACCTAGGATTCTAGTGGGTCAGGACAATATTGAACTAATAATTGCCAGGGAGGTACATGAAGGTGGCAAAAATGCACCTATATTATCTAAATCTAAATTAGGATGGGTTATCCATGGGAATATTGGAAAACCACACATAGGACGTTTAGATGAATTTTCTTTCTTCATAAACCATCAAAATGAAGATTTGAACGAACTGGTGAGAAACTCGTTTGAAATAGACAGTTTGGGTGTAAAACTTTATGACATCCATCAGAGTCCAAAAGATGTACGAGCTTGTGAAATCCTTGGAAGAACTACCAAACGAATCAGTTTGAACAGATGGGAAACGGGTTTATTATGGAAGAGCGACGATATTGATTTGCCAAACAACAAGTTCTCAGCATTCACTCGACTCAAGTCCATTGAAAGAAAAATGGACAAAGACGGACATTTCGCTAACGAATATGGAAAGAAAATATCAGATTATTTGGAAAAGGGATATGCGAAAAAGTTATCTACAGAAGAACTAGTACAGAAAAATGATAATATATGGTACTTACCTCACTTCGCGGTAACTAATTCGAACAAACCCGGAAAAATACGATTTGTTTTCGATGCGGCAGCACGAACCAGTGGAATAAGCCTCAATGATGTTCTCCTCAAGGGTCCAGACTTTTTAAATTCGTTACTCGGTGTAATATTCAAATTCAGACAACGAAACATTGCATTTACTGGTGATATAATGGAGATGTTTCACCAAGTACAAATCAGACCGGAAGACAGAGGCGTGCAACGATTTTTATGGAGGGGTAGAGAAAGATGTCGTGAACCTGACGAGTATGAAATGGTTGCAATGATTTTTGGCGCTGTCTCGTCTCCTTCCACTGCACAGTATGTTATGAGGAAAAATGCGAGCGAATTCGAAGAGACATTCCCAGATGCTGCCAGAGCCATCAAAGAACAACACTACGTAGACGATTATTTAGATAGTGTTGATTCTGTAGAAGAAGCGAAGAAACTGGCGTCCGAAGTTATAGAAGTTCATCGTAGAGGGGGTTTTATTATTAGAAACTGGTTGTGCAATTCTAAAGAAGTTTTAAGAAGCATTCCTGAAGAATTGAGGAGTATCAATGCGAAAGACATGAATCTTGACAAAGAGTCCCTGCTACCGGTGGAGAGGGTATTGGGCTTGGTTTGGAATCCTAACGAAGACAATTTCTCATTCTCGATAAAATGGAGTGATGATGAGCTAAAGTGTTTGTCTGATAATGAGATTACGAAGAGGGAAGTTCTTAAAATTGTTATGACAATTTTTGATCCTCTTGGATTTCTGAGCAACTTCACCATAAAGGCGAGAATTCTACTGCAAGACATCTGGCGTTCTAAAATTGATTGGGATGACAAAATCGACGAAGATCTTTTGAAAAAATGGAGATTTTGGCTACAGGAACTGAAAAACATCAGAACATTGAAGATTTCTCGTTGTTATGTTCAAGATATTTTCAGAGCTGAAGACATACAACTCCACGTATTCTGTGACGCAAGTGCCCAAGCCTATTCTGCAGTTGCATACTTTCGGTACAAGATGGAGGAGTCCATTGAAGTCAGTTTAGTGATGGCTATGTCTAGGGTTACTCCATTGAAACCATTGTCTATACCAAGACTTGAACTTCAAGCAGCAGTTTTGGGATGTAGATTGGCAATCACAATCAAAGAAAATCACAGTATAAAGATCAACTCTACTTATTTCTGGTCAGATTCGAAGAATGTGATTAGTTGGATCAAAACAGATGTTTCAAATTTTAAACCGTTTGTAGCACACAGAGTCACAGAAATATTAGATTCTTCCGAAGGAACATCCTGGAAGTGGTTACCAACAAAGGAGAATGTTGCCGATATGGCAACGAGAGATCGTACGCACGTTACAGATGGAAAATCGGAAAACAGGTGGTTATGCGGTCCACCATTTTTGAAAACAGAAATGGAGAATTGGCCCCACATTGAAACCATAGAAACCGATACTTCTGAAATGAAAAAACAATTTGTTGCAGCTATCTTTAAGTCATCAATGAACCTAAGAGAATCGTTACCAGATATCAGAAAATTTTCATCTTGGTTACGATTGATTCGTGCAACAGCCTGGATCTCTAGATTCATAGGAAAAATCATGAAAAAATCTCAACAATGTGCAGAATTGTCTCCTGATGAAATAGACATTGCTGAAAAATTATGGATCAAGTGCGTTCAATCAGAAGATTTCGGAGAAGAAGTGGAATGTTTACAAAATGGCCAACCTGTTGAACCGTCCAGCAAACTACGGAAATTGTCGCCAATTCTGGACTCTCATGGAATAATTCGACTGAGAAGCAGACTGATCTATTCAAATGACTTAGGAGAAGACACAAAGTGTCCAATTATTCTAGATCCGAAGAACCGCTTTACCAAATTATTAATCTTTCATTATCACTTGAAGGCAACACACAATGGACAAGCGTATGTAGCGAACGAACTTCGACAACGTTATTGGATTTTAAACATGAGGACTGCGGTGAGAAGTTCATGGTTCAATTGTCAATGGTGCAAAAATAAACGAGCCAAAGCTGAAATACCAGAAATGAGTCCGCTGCCCACTTGTCGATTGACTTCCTTTGTAAGACCATTTACTATAACAGGTATGGACTACTTTGGTCCTATGTTTGTTACCATTGGTAGGCGAAAAGAGAAGCGATATGGCGTTTTATTTACCTGCATGAGCACCCGTGCAGTTCATTTAGAAGTAGCGAATAGTCTGAGTACTGACTCCGCAATTATGGCAATCAGGAGATTGGCTGGTCGAAGAGGATTTCCGAAGAAGATTTTCTCAGATAATGGTACTAATTTGAGGGGCGCCGAGAAAGAATTGAAAAAAGCTTTGCAAGAACTTGATCAAAACCGAATTACTTCTGATCTAACAACAAACAACATAGAGTGGCATTTCATAAGTCCCTTAGCTCCACACATGGGAGGGAGCTGGGAAAGGCTGGTTAGGTCAGTTAAAACTTCACTCAATGTTATTTTGAAAGAAAAAGCACCGAAGGAAGAAGTACTCCACACCCTGTTGATTGAAGCCGAGAACATTGTCAATAGTCGTCCCCTAGTTCACGTTTCTTTAGATCATACTGACGAAGAGGCATTGACTCCTAACCATTTTTTATTGGGTACTTCAAGCTCTGCTCAAGTTCCAGGCAAATTTGATGAAGGCGATTTGATCGGCAGGAAACAATGGCGAATATCTCAATTATTTGCAGATCATTTTTGGCGCCGTTGGATAAAGGAGTATTTGCCTGTGTAAAGGGTTAAAGGTACCCTTGACTTTATTCGGGCACTTGAAGCGGGTTCTACAATTATTTACAAGAAATGTTAACTCGGGCGCCACCTATATTATAGTGGTAGGTCCACTTGCACCGGGCAGCTTTCAGTGAAGAAACGGTAATCCAGGGGTCTGATACCTATCTCTCAAAATGATAAGTTGATCTCAATAATTGGTTTGATTTTTCCCGGATTACCAACTGCTCTGTTATAAAACAAAATGAAACTCAATATCAACTAACTTGATTTATTCCTTAACTCTACTATACAATCATCTAGTGAATCTACTATCCTAAATATAATTTAGGTTCCTATGGCTCTTCCCCAGTATATGTACAAATTTACCCCAAGAAACCAGAAATCATTACCTTCTGTTGACGCGGAATGCAAAATGCATTTATCACTGAAACATCTACTCATTAAATACAATCAAGCAATAAGCACGCAATCTAATTATCGACACAGGCAGGGTTAGAAAAGCATCTCTAGTACAAAGCCTCTAGCTCTCCAGCTCAAATCAAACTTTTATTTTCAAGCACAAGCAGTTAATAGTAAAATAAAGTGCAGTTGCAGTGCTTCGGTTGACTCCGACAGGTAATCTCCTTTTTTTCGATGCACTTGGCAACACCGTCCTATCACGAGCGTGACCCAGTAATAGAGCCGTGCTGTACAATTGGATCGAAGATTTCCAGAACTCCCGTACTCTGATTCATCCGGCAACACCGTCCTACTACGAGCGTGACCCAGTAATAGAGCCGTGCTGTACAGTTGAATAAAAGATTCCAAGATCTCCGGTTTTCCAATTCATCCGGCAACACCGTCCTATTACGAGCGTAGCCCAGTAATAAAGCCGTGCTGTGCAGTTGGACCAAAGTCTCTAAGGTCTACCACACTTTAATGCATCCGGCAACACCGTCCTATTACGAGCGTAGCCCAGTAATAAAGCCGTGCTGTTCAGCTGATTAAAAGTTTCCAAGATCTACGGTTTTCCAATGCATCCGGCAACACCGTCCTATTACGAGCGTAGCCCAGAAATAGAACCGTGCTGATAAACTGAATCGGATATCCGGAATCTTCGTAATTTCAATTCATCCGGCAACACCGTCTTATCACGAGCGTAGCCCAGTAATAAAGCCGTGCTGTTCAACTAAATTGAAACTCACGAGATCTAAGCAAACTCAAGAACGGCGGTATCCGTACTTGCAACCTACAAAAGCAGCACTGTTATCGTTTGCATATCAAGCGGACTCACCTAAGTAAGTATATTTTATTCTTCAATCACTTGCGGTATCAAGCGGATCGGTCTAGCGGTTTCTATTTTATTCCTCAGCGTGTACAGCGGTATATGCGGTCAGCAACAACTAACTTTTCTTGGTTCCTATCGACGGAGCTCGCCTCGGTTTCCCACTCTCACCCGAGAGTGGGGCGAAAATTGCGATATCGCGCAGCCGACCGCCGTCCGTGAGTCTCGGCTATGCTTCGGATATCTCTATTTCGCTATCATTTAATTACTGATTAATCCAACCTATCAAAATTCTAATTCGCGCTCACGAACAAATTACAGTATTACTCCCGGAGAAATAAATGATTCAGTTACGAAAAAGAACGGCGCCGATAGCTTGTCATTTACTCAAGTTAATATCATCAGAGTTATTCTCTATACTAAGTATACAGGATGTCTCCCCTGAGAGTAATCAAATCTGAGTAACTTCGTTACATCCCCCTCTTACTTACAAAAAAAAATAATTTCAATTATTTTTCATAAACTGACACTTCTGAAACAAATATCGAACGCCAAGGGAAAATATGTATTTGAATAAAACTTCAATTCCAACCCTCACCCTACTCTAAAAATAATTTAAATATTTCTCCTTCAGCCGGCACTAACCTATCCCCACATTTCTAACCTAATTTTACAATAACACCCTATCGCGGATTAAAAAATAAATTAAATTAAAAGTAAATCCTCTTCGGTGGTGTCCAATCCCTTATCCTGGAATCCCTGGTTCAATTCTACACACCGTTGTGCAGCCTCTGGAACGGCTTCGAACAGAACGGAATGGCTCGGGCGAGCTGGCATATCTCCCGAAGCTTCGGTTACAACTTCTGATTCATCAGAGTGGCTTTCTATTGTCGCCGACTCCTGAGAGGTCACTATCCCGGCGCCAGAGTGTGCGGGTATTTGCATGGCTCGCAACTGTAGCTGAGCCTTTGCTGCTGCGATCTCAGCATCTAGTGCTGGTATCCTCAACTGCGTCGGTACGGGTCTGGGGTTAACTGCAGACTTTCGGGGCATTATTCTGATTAGCTAGAACAAATAAATGCTCATCTCTATCGGTTTCCTTCATGTCATGAGCTGGTTTGAGATCTTTTATGTGAACGCGGAGCAGCTTCTTACCAGAGGTGCTTTTGAGATCATATACTACTGGCGATATAACTTTTGTGACGGTATACGGCCCGGAATACTTGGGTGCCAATTTAGCGGCAAATCCTCTGGTCGCGGACGAAAGATGATGTTCCTTTTTCATGACCTTGTCCCCAAGATGACATCTCCATTCCCTCCTTCGGAGATTGTAATGATGACTCTGAGTCGTGAACGCTCGGGAAAGGTTAATTCGGACGAATTCAAACACTTCTCGGAGTTTGCCTAGTCTATTGGCTCGGTCTGTTGTTTCCTCTCGCACATTTTCTATATCATCAGTTACCAAATTCTCTGGACGGTAGACAGCTCCTGGTAATTCCAACTCCCTCCCATAGTTGAGGAATGCCGGAGTATATCCGGTGGAGTCATGGCGAGCTGTGTTGTAAGCGAACACTAGTTCAGGTAGGTGTTGATCCCATTTGCGATGATCGCCATCGCAGAACTGCGATATCATGGTCTTCATCGTCTTATTGGTCCGTTCTACAGGGTTCGCCTGCGGGGTATAAGGTGGAGTTAAACGATGTCCAATCTTAAGATCTTTCAACAGATCTCGAAACGGTGAACCAGTGTACTGAGTCCCATTATCGGTTATGACGGTTTTCGGACACCCAAACCTGGTGATTATTTCCTCATACAAAGCTTGACTCACTGCTTTTGCTGTTGCCTTCCGTATCGGGCGGCACTGGATCCACTTCGTGAATCTGTCTTGGAATACTACCAAGTAGTTATTCCCTTTACTCGAGCGAGGCAGTGGCCCGACCAGGTCAGAACTCACAGTTTCCCAGGGTTGTCGGTTGATGGATGGTTGCATCATTCCTGGTGTCTTCTGCTGCGAAGATTTATACTGCTGACAGGACTGACAACTCCGAACGTACTTAGCTATGTCCCTGAACATACCAGGCCAATAGTACCGACTAGCGATTCTGGCTGTGGTCTTGGCAATTCCGAGATGTCCAGCAGTGGGAGCATCGTGATTCTCCTTCATAACGGATGAACGGGCTGGTTTCGGAACGCACAACTTCCAGGGGTCGGATAGCTCTGGTTCGGAATAGTCGGATGAATCCCAAAAATGACGATAGAGTCTGTCATCTTTGAGGCAATAGTCTGGACTGGCATCTGGGTCCCTCAGAATTTCGGCCTTCTTTCGAGAATACCAAGAACAGTCTAGTGTTCCCTCAACGGCAGCAATGCCATCTCCAACTGGAGGCGGGTGTCTGGATAGGGCGTCAGCCACTCGGTTCAGGACTCCTTTTCGATACTTGATCTCAAAATCGAATTGCTGGAGATACATACTCCATCTGGCTAACCTACCACTTGGGCTTTTGATATTGTGGAGCCACTTCAATGACAGATGATCTGACAGGACTGTGAAGTGGTATCCTTCAAGATAGGGGCGCATCTTCTCTATGCCCCAAACAATAGCCAGACATTCCTTTTCAGTCACTGAATAGGCCTTTTCTGGGGTTGTCAAGGTGCGGCTGGCATAAGCAATTATATGGTCGCCATCCTCCTTATTCTGTATGAGTACTGCTCCCAAACCCTGGTCACTTGCGTCCGTTTGCAGAATAAACGGCCTCTCAAAATCTGGACAGGCTAATACAGGGGATTCAGTTAAACATTTTTTTAAGTGATTGAAAGCTTCTTCCTGTTCGGTTCCCCAGTGCCATCTATAGCCTTTCTTCAGCAGGCGGTTCAACGGTGCAGCTACATTCGAGAATCCAGGTACAAAGCGTCTGTACCAGGATGCCACTCCTAAAAATCGTCGTAATTGCCGGACTGTGGTTGGTGGTGGAAATTCTAAGATCGATTTCACTTTGTCAGGATCGGTAGCTATTCCTTCGCCGGTAACCACATGACCCAGGTACTTCAGCGACCTTCTGCCAAACTGACATTTTTCTGGGTTTAAGCGGAGGTTAGCAGCTAGGAGGCGGCGGAATACTTCCTTCAGGATACTGAGATGCTGTTCGAAAGTCTCTCCCAAAACGATGATGTCGTCCAGATAGGCGAAACAGTATGGATCTAGTTCGGGGCCAATGATTCGGTCCATTAGTCTCTGAAACGAGGCTGGGGCTGCATGCAGCCCAAACGGCATCACTCGAAACTGGAACAGACCTCGGCCAGGTACTGTGAATGCTGTGATTGGTTTGCTTGCATCCGTCAAGGCAACTTGCCAATACCCCTGCTTCAAGTCAATACTAGAAATATATCTAGCTCGGCGCAATTTATCTAGAATTGCATTGATGAAGGGCAGGGGGTATGCATCCTTATGCGTCACAGCATTGACTTTCTGGAAGTCGATGCAGAACCTCGGTTTGCCATCCTTCTTCCGTACTATGACGACTGGCGAGCTCCACGGACTATGAGACGGCTCTATAATGCCTTCTTCCAGCATCTTATCAACCTCAGTGTTGATAACCTCCTGCATCCTAGGATTCTGTGGTCTGTAACGCTGTTTGATCGGTTCCGGGTTGATCAAACGAATCTCATGTTTGATTATTGGCGTTACTCCCTTTATGCTCTCGAATTGAGGAAGCTCCTGGTCCAAAAATGCTTGCAGCTTCCTATCCTCAGTCGGGGTGAGTACAAGCTTTTCGGTACGGTCTACGGTATCGATCGGGTGAATCGGTGACGGAGTCGGGTCATTTATCGGTTTTCCATTCATTCGTATGTTTCCATCAGCAAGGTCTAGCTGGAATTTCTGCGGTTTCAGAATATCCATGCCTATGACAAAATCTGATGACAGGCCGGGAAGATGTCCAACTATGACGGGAATAGTTGTGTTCCCAATCACTAATTCCAAGTGATACTTGCTGGGAACTGGAGCTGGGAGGCCGTTAGCCATTCTGGCCATGGAAGCATCCGGTGCTCCTTTAGCGACTCCCATTTCTTGACATTTTCTAGCCACGTTATCTCCCATATACGTTCTGGATGCTCCGGTATCTAACAGTGCCTCAAAACGGTCACCAAGGGTATGCACAGAAACGAATGGACGGGCATCTTCAGGTCGGACAGGTCGGATCGTTTCCGAGACATTGGTGGGATGGCACTGCTCGGGTCTCGGTGCAGGGCAATGCCTTCCTAGTTTTCCGACCTAGGACAGGAACAGTCACGTGACATCACTCCATCTTTTCCACATCTGGAGCAGAATAACTTGGGAGCCGCTCGGCACTGACTCCTAAAGTGGCCTGTTTGTCCACATCTCCAGCATATAGCTGTGGGGGAGAGATGCGTGTCGGTCCTCGGATGACTTACAACTTGACCACCTGTCCTGGTTTCTGTCCTTGTATTGTTGGATGGTCTCGCCAGATTTGGGCTGGGGTTCACTGGAGCTGTCAGAGAGGTTGTCGCTGGGGATGTCGGTAGGGCTCTCGACACGACAGGGTACCTTGCAGTCCTTGCATAGGTTTGGTACCTCTCCTGTAGCTCCCCTCGAAGCAATTCAAATTCTTTTGCAGCACGTGAAAAAGTGACAATATCGGCAAAGTCACTTCTTTTGATGTGTTGTCTGTATTCAGGTAACAGGTTTCGGTACAGCCACATCAGCTCCTGTTCTGGTGTCATATATCCATGTCTTCGTACAAGCGTCTGGATGTCGGTTATGTAAGCTTGTACAGGCTCATTCGGCCCTTGTAGACGTCTACCAATAGCCACTTCCAGGTCTACTTGGTAGTTGGCAGGAAAATAGAAGATTCGGAATAGTTCGATGAATGCATCCCAGGTTGTACAGGCAGATCGATTATTCCTGAACCAGAGGGCGGTTTCCCCTGAGAATAAATCTGGCAACACTGTTAACAATCTATAAGCAGGTATATTCTGGGACAGCCTGATTTCTTCCAGCCTTTCTAGAAATGCAACTGGGTCGCCTAACCCATCAAATGACAAATTCCAGTGTTGAGTGCGTATCGGCTCTGGACTCACGGTTGCCATCGATGGAGATGGAGCCGTTGTCAATGTCGGTACGCTTCCTGTCGGCACGGTTCCGGGTGATGACAGATTCACCTGGGGTACGGTGTTCATATTCGAGAATGTCCAGGCCGAAGTCAGTGGGACATTCCCTGGAGTCGGTGTCGGTGGGGCGGTACCCATTCGACCTTCCCTCAGGAACCTAACCAGTCGTCTCCTTTTATCCTCAACTGTTCCAGTGACTTCAAGGCCAAACTTAGACAGTTCCACGTCTATGTCAGCCTTTTTCAACTGATATACCCAGCTGACTCTGACATCTACGGGGTCCTTAGACTTCGACGGAGAAGTCTGTCCGTCTGCGGACTCCGGAGCCTTGGTATTGTCTTCGTTCACCATTTTCGATCGAATCGGTGTACTCTCCTAAGTATCGAAATATCTTGAGAACAAAAAATCGTATCCTGTCGGTAGTGTCGAAATCAGATTCACCGATTTCCAAAACCTAATGAACGAGGTGCGACACGATATATGACTAACTTGTCTGACATCTGTCAAAGTGACAGGTAACGATCTGATCACGTTAAATGCTGTGGCCGGCCACTTAATAACGTCCTATCATGTGCTAACCTTGAATAAACTTCTTTGCCACTCCTAACACGCGACAGGGTGATCGTACCTACTCGAGAATACGCGAAGCAGTTTTCCCTACCCAAAGTACTCGCTAAACAGGAATAACTTGCCCACATTCACGAAAAGCTGACTTCGGTTTTCCTCGGGTTTCCTCGGTTTATCTTTCGATCTTACTCGGCTTTTATCGGTCCCTGCTCGGGCGCCAAATTTGTAAAGGGTTAAAGGTACCCTTGACTTTATTCGGGCACTTGAAGCGGGTTCTACAATTATTTACAAGAAATGTTAACTCGGGCGCCACCTATATTATAGTGGTAGGTCCACTTGCACCGGGCAGCTTTCAGTGAAGAAACGGTAATCCAGGGGTCTGATACCTATCTCTCAAAATGATAAGTTGATCTCAATAATTGGTTTGATTTTTCCCGGATTACCAACTGCTCTGTTATAAAACAAAATGAAACTCAATATCAACTAACTTGATTTATTCCTTAACTCTACTATACAATCATCTAGTGAATCTACTATCCTAAATATAATTTAGGTTCCTATGGCTCTTCCCCAGTATATGTACAAATTTACCCCAAGAAACCAGAAATCATTACCTTCTGTTGACGCGGAATGCAAAATGCATTTATCACTGAAACATCTACTCATTAAATACAATCAAGCAATAAGCACGCAATCTAATTATCGACACAGGCAGGGTTAGAAAAGCATCTCTAGTACAAAGCCTCTAGCTCTCCAGCTCAAATCAAACTTTTATTTTCAAGCACAAGCAGTTAATAGTAAAATAAAGTGCAGTTGCAGTGCTTCGGTTGACTCCGACAGGTAATCTCCTTTTTTTCGATGCACTTGGCAACACCGTCCTATCACGAGCGTGACCCAGTAATAGAGCCGTGCTGTACAATTGGATCGAAGATTTCCAGAACTCCCGTACTCTGATTCATCCGGCAACACCGTCCTACTACGAGCGTGACCCAGTAATAGAGCCGTGCTGTACAGTTGAATAAAAGATTCCAAGATCTCCGGTTTTCCAATTCATCCGGCA
Organism: Phaedon cochleariae; assembly: GCA_918026855.4. NCBI lineage: Eukaryota > Metazoa > Arthropoda > Insecta > Coleoptera > Chrysomelidae > Phaedon > Phaedon cochleariae. Next base: position 24,981,146 of record OU896719.1, on the reverse strand, counting down.
ACACCGTCCTATTACGAGCGTAGCCCAGTAATAAAGCCGTGCTGTGCAGTTGGACCAAAGTCTCTAAGGTCTACCACACTTTAATGCATCCGGCAACACCGTCCTATTACGAGCGTAGCCCAGTAATAAAGCCGTGCTGTTCAGCTGATTAAAAGTTTCCAAGATCTACGGTTTTCCAATGCATCCGGCAACACCGTCCTATTACGAGCGTAGCCCAGAAATAGAACCGTGCTGATAAACTGAATCGGATATCCGGAATCTTCGTAATTTCAATTCATCCGGCAACACCGTCTTATCACGAGCGTAGCCCAGTAATAAAGCCGTGCTGTTCAACTAAATTGAAACTCACGAGATCTAAGCAAACTCAAGAACGGCGGTATCCGTACTTGCAACCTACAAAAGCAGCACTGTTATCGTTTGCATATCAAGCGGACTCACCTAAGTAAGTATATTTTATTCTTCAATCACTTGCGGTATCAAGCGGATCGGTCTAGCGGTTTCTATTTTATTCCTCAGCGTGTACAGCGGTATATGCGGTCAGCAACAACTAACTTTTCTTGGTTCCTATCGACGGAGCTCGCCTCGGTTTCCCACTCTCACCCGAGAGTGGGGCGAAAATTGCGATATCGCGCAGCCGACCGCCGTCCGTGAGTCTCGGCTATGCTTCGGATATCTCTATTTCGCTATCATTTAATTACTGATTAATCCAACCTATCAAAATTCTAATTCGCGCTCACGAACAAATTACAGTATTACTCCCGGAGAAATAAATGATTCAGTTACGAAAAAGAACGGCGCCGATAGCTTGTCATTTACTCAAGTTAATATCATCAGAGTTATTCTCTATACTAAGTATACAGGATGTCTCCCCTGAGAGTAATCAAATCTGAGTAACTTCGTTACACCTGTCTTGACTAAACGGACAAAATGGTTTCTACCATCTAAACGGGAAATTAGAGTCGGCGATATAGTTATTCTAGTTGATGGAGATTTCGCTAGAAATTCCTGGCCAAAAGGTATCGTCATAGCTGTTCATCCTGGTTCTGATGGCCATATACGAGTAGCTGATGTAAAGACAGCATTTGGTGAATACAGAAGACCCGTAACAAAGATGTGCATTCTCGATGTTGAAAAACCACAAGAAGAGGCTGAAGAGTAATGAACCAGTGTTCATCACTGGGAGGGAGTGTTCCTGTGGAATATTTTCTCTTATTTTCATTGATTTATTTTAGTTGTTTAATTATATTTTTCATCCTGTATGAGTGAGACAAGTAATGTCAATATATAAGTCAGTCAGAAAATTGGTGTCTTGTCACTGACGAAAATTTGTAAAATACTATATTCAAAGGCGAGATTTGTATAAACCAAAATATAACCGGAGTCCGATACAGTGACAATACTACTATCAACCTCTTTCATTGAATTGCAGATCGATAACCGTTAGTGAATACAGCACTCGTCAATAGTGACTTATTCACTTGTCATCAGTGACTTATTCACTTGTCATTTGTGGCCGGGATTGGCGCAGTGGAAGAGCGTCCGTCTCACGACCGCAAGGTCGTGGGTTCGATTTCCAGCACGGGCAAGGAACTTTTTTCAATATTTTATTTACGAATTAAATATTGTAAAGTTTCGGAGCATCGGCTGGGGATAGTCCTGCACGATTCGCTGTTGCGTTCCAATTAACAGTGCTGCTCCTAAAGTGGCGCATGGAGTTAGTAACAAAGCCTACACAGAACACGCAGAAAGATATGACGATGTGGTTGTGAGCATCAGAGAAGAAGTAGGACGGTGTATGTAGGTGGGTGTGGAAAACTACCAGCTGAGCGTGAGAGCGGGCCAGCTGCTTAAGTAGACCTCGGTCTCGGGGGTTAACGATGATAGTTAGCAGGCCTGCCACTGCGCATATGGTAGTGAGTACATTACTAGCCTACGTGTATGTAGGTGGGTGCGGAAAACTACCAGCTGAGCGTGAGAGCGGGCCAGCTGCTTAAGTAGACCTCGGTCTCGGGGGTTAACGATGATAGTTAGCAGGCCTGCCACTGCGCATATGGTAGTGAGTACATTACTAGCCTACAAAACACAGCTGAAAAACTCTGAAAAGAGAGCTGATGGGCGGTGCCTGAAAAGGATGTTAGCCAGCTCTCTTGAGCGAACCACATCAGTCATTGAAAACACTTGGGGTTGGCAAAAAGGTCCCATTGGGGACTAGTTGCTGACGTGGAAACGTCCCCCACCAGTACCAGTACCAGTACTTGTCATTAGTGACTAATTCACATGTCATCACTGACTTATTTATTTGTGATTGGTAACTTATTCACTCGTCTTTAGTGACTTGTACACTTGTCATTAGTGACCTAATCACATGTCAGCTAAGTAAAAAAATTACATAAATTGTTCTCTGAAAATGATAACCTTGGTGAAAAGACAAAACTCATGTATTCAAAACATTCATTGTATAGCTATTATGAATCCAAAAATCTCAAACAGTTAAGCCGGCGACAAATATTGAGACATTAGATACCGGGTATATCACGATCAGATCAGATCTACTATAGTACACTCTTCTTTTCCCCAGTGATGAAGATGAAAGAGTTAAATTTGAATTAACTTTCATAATCATCAAACGTCACTTCCTTTTTCCCCGAGTATCATCGGAAGTGGAAAAAATCCTGTTTATATGTCAACAATTATGCACTTTTGCACACAAACAGAGACTCTTCACAAATATGATATAGCAGTTGTTCAAAAGGGCACTTGCAAGACTTGGACTTTTATATCTACTAGAGGTAGATTGTCTTCATCGATGAGTTTGTGCAAGTGATGATCAGTAGTCGTTAACCTAGCACTAGTTTAGTGTTCACTCATAATTAGCGAACTCAACATACATATCGATTTGGTTGATACCAACAAAAGTGATCACTTACAGCAGAAACATTGTTTCGGAAATATTGTTTTGCCTACTTCAAGTACCTTCTTTTCCTACCGTTGGTGAAAATTTTCTTGTCACAATCGACTTTTTTTCGAGAAAACGAGTTTTCTCAGTGAATAACCTTTCTCAATAACTAGAACACACTGTTCAATTGAAGACATTTTTCTGAGTGATTCCAATCTGATGCTTAATGTCTACTAATCTGTGATGTTCAATATTATTGCACACATTCCATATAATTGATTTTATACCGATGGATGTTATTATGTAGTGCTCTTTATGATGGTTCATTCATAATCCATTATATCTTGCAAATTGAGCTATTACAAGAAGATTCATTATTCTCGTAAGTCACTATAGTAACCTCAATCTTTCAATCATGTTTCACTCTCTCGAAATTGCGATCCTTTTTGTAGCCACTTCAAGAGAATATTACACACTTCAGAAGCCATTTTCCTCATCTCTCATCTCGGTTATTGTATGGAACCCTGTAACACGATATTCTGAAGATGTCTACAATGTGCATCGTTATAATTATATATGTGAATATACATAGAAGGTATATTATAATGGTATTGGCACAGCCTTCCAGCATAACGTTTAGTATTCGAGTTATTAGACTTCCTCCTGAAGTTTACTCATGTCGTCAGCTCACTCATATATAGTTTATTTGTCACCATATGAAATTCCACAGGAATCTTAAATATGACCCGAACTATACCGTTTCATATATATCCATATATGAACCAAGAACATCCTGAAGCACCAAGGGAAGCACATTCGAAGTACGATGTTTCGAGAACTCAGTCAGAATAGTCGTATCCTAATAATATGTACGAACCTATATATATATTGTAGGTTATCCAGTAATGAATTATTGGCGCTCCACTGTGTCCTTGGGGCCCTAAATCAATTTCAGCAATACTTTTCACACTATTTTTATGTAAATAATGAGTATGTGCATTGTTCAAAATTGTTAAATCTCGGAGTCATTCCAAACGTACTGTCATGGCCACCATTTGGCGATACGTCGAAAGAATGGTGACGTCAGCTTTTATGCTGTTTGGTTCTTCCATTCCACCCACGAAGCAAGTTTGTCAAGTGACCAATTATAATCAGTCAATCAAACAGATATAAGAGATAAGTAAGAAATTCGTGATTATAGTTATGAGTTGGTAATGAGATAGTAATGAATTATGGTATATTTGAAGTTTTCCAAAAAAGTTTGAGAAGTTTTTCACATTTATACTATGGATTCCCATCGAGGAACGGCTGAGTCAATTCCAATTTAGTAAGTTGGCATAGCTGCATTGGCAATGAAACCCATATCATGATTATGATAAATATCATTCTGATTGGTACTCGAGAACAAAAGATGGAATAGTCAGTCGAAAATACGTTAAGAATATTTGTCTTGAATAATAACTAACTGTCTAATCATTCGATAAACTTTGCTATATCATAATGAAAGCGAATTTAGCAAATGTATATTTTTATTCATCATATAACAACGCAAAAACCATGATCTCAAGGAAGGATTTTCCCGTGGAGATTGATCTCAGGTTGATCCATATTGCTCGAATTTCCACATTTATGACCTGTATCACCATAATTATCTTGAACAAATATGCAAATAAACGAAACATTTGATGATACTGACAACAACTGCTGATGATATCACCAAGCTTATATGTCACCAAAAGATGGCCGACTCCATTCACTGGTATAGGTGTCCGAGCACCCTCAGCAAAGTATCTCTACTGCCAAGACTCTCTAGGAATTCAATTCAGTTCCATTCCACTTTTTTTTATCACACTGGAACTCACAGTGCTTCAAGAGCAGCCTGATTGTCTTATACAGTACTGATGTATTTGTTTACTAGAAGTCTCGCTATCAGTCAACACTCTTGCACACAAATTAATGGCGAAGACTTCTACTCGGAAGACTGCATCAGCATACTTGTATGGTACTTTGCTTGAAGAAATCAGGAAGAGAGGTCAAACATCTGGAAAAATACTCAAGGTCTCAGAAAAACTAAAATTGAATTCGAAGACTACAACCACAAAAGATCAGGAGCATTTGTCAGTCTTATCAGGAATATTGAACTTCATATATTACGGTAGTTCTAACAAGGCGAAGACATTACTGGATGATATATTTTATGACTTAGGAAGACATAGTCAGAGAAAGGAGATGATTACAAGTTTTGTGGAGAGGAAGGGGAAACCTCTATTTGCATACTCAGAAATGTATATCTCTATAGATGGAAGCATTTAATCATATACACAAGACATGACGTATAGAACCACCTTATATCCTGAAATACTTGTTGAAAATTAGACTAGAAAATTTGCTATGGCCACAGAAAACAACAACATGTAGGTATAGCAAAAGAAGAAGGCGAAGGCAATCTTTCAGGTTGCAGTGTATTCAGCCCCTTATGCAAACTTCTTTCTGCACTTCTTAGTCACACTACAATGCATTTGACAACCTTTGTGTGCAGTTTTGCTGCTATATTTCAATCAGAGATTACATTTGCTATTTGTTGTTACTCGAAATATCTTGGAGCGACTTTGAGGCATTTCATTGTTGCTGTTTCGTGATTAATAATTATTTACGATGTCTTGAAAGGTCCACCGCCGCACTTTATGGGTGGCGTTGTGAAAAACAAGAGAAGCGTGAATTCGCTACCATTTCGAAAGTGTCGGTGAGTATCGGGTCGTGAAATTTATATAGATAAAGTACTCGTTGCAATGTACTCCACCTTACTATGACAAAATATTTATTTACGTGATCACTTTCAGTGCCCCAGACCTATACAGGAAGGCGGTCTTATACAGGGTGGCCCACAATCGATGGTACCTTAGACGTATACGGAAAACGGTACATTATTGGGATTCCCTTTCGTGCGCTCCAAGTGATAAAAAAAAAATCCTGAAAATTTGGTTACCCTAATAAGCGTTTGTGATCTAACGATTCAAAATATTTTCAGCGAAGCAACGTTGCCACTTTTACCAAAAAGTAGCATCATCTTTGTTATTTCAAATGGAACACCCTGTTTTTTATTGCGTTTTTAGATTCGAGATTTTTCAACTTTAGGATTTTTTGTGTCGAAACTCTTCATCATTGGTCAGAACGGCTTACATGTCCCTATATTAACTTTTGATTAACTATCTACCGACATTTAATTGGAAAAAATACAGGATGGTCCAAGATTCAGAATTTTGATCACCCTGTATCTGTTCCAATTAAATGTCAGTAGATAGTGAATCAAAAGTTGAGATAGGGACATGTAAGCCGTTTTGATCGATAATGAATAGTTTCGACACAAAAAATTCCTGAAATTGAAAAATCTCGATTTTGAACACCCTATATCTCTGTAATAATTCCTGCTAGACCCCAAGTGTGATGCATTGATGAAATTAGCTCTTCGAGAAGAATCTAAAAACGCAATGAAATACAGGGTGTTTCTTTTGAAATAACAAAGATGATGATGAAAATATTTTGAATCGTTAGATCACAAACGCTTATTAGAGTAGGTAACCAAATTTTCAGGAAAATCCAATGTACCGTTTTCCGTATACGTCTACAACAAAGCTATAGCTGTGACTGTGACACTGATGAAAACTGGTGGTGAAATTTTTTATTATCATCATACAAGTGTATGGTCAACATATGAATGTTCCACTTTGGTATTATTAATTTTTTGTTTACATAATATGTTTTATTATCGACAAAAAAATGATTTTTTTCATTCATTATTACTTTGCCCCCAGGAGGCAAACCATCTTCGAACTCTTGTTTTTTTTCTTGCCTTCAAAAATACAAACGGAAGGAAGGAAATGACCTTCTGCATCTACACAGGCTATTACTGACACCGTCTCACCTTTCTCACCACTTGTTACGCAGAGTTTATGGTTTTGGTGCCCTTGTAGATTGTAGATTGTAGATGGGTCGTATAGGCTGGGAAACTTCTCGATCACTGCGACCTAGAAGATCTATTGTGATTACCCCTATCTAGTTTTGGTCATCTAACCCTAGACTTCTGATCAAGCCTACGATTTTCCTGACGGTTGACTTTTCCACTTCAGCAGGAGTGAGATAGACCTGTTCTAGGTGGTTCGGCCTTTGGCGGACTAATACTTTACATGAGGAAAGTTCCGCGGTTTTGGTCGCATTGTTACAAAAGCGGCAAGTGTCAGTCTCCGCCAGACCCATCTTTTTGAGGTGGTACCTCAGAGGGCCGTGTCCTGTGAGAAAGCCTGTGATAAGCTTTAGCTCTGGTTTGCTGAGGCTGAGTAGCTCTTTGACTCGGTTCTGCGAATGGTTGATGAACCTTTTCGCTTGTCGTTGACCTGGAGTTGCTCTCCAGTAGAAGGACTTTTCAATGTCTTCCCATTTCACGAGTTCTCCCTTTAGGTGACATTTGCTTATTCCACAAAAAGGCTCAGGACCAAAAAGTGCAGATGCTGCACCTTTTTTTGCAAGGCGATCAGCTGCCTCATTTCCTTTGATTCCTTCATGCCCTGGAACCCACATAGGTGTGACTTTGTTGCCCTTTCCCAGTTGCATGAGTGTTTCAAATCAGTCCCATGTAATCTTTGATGTGAAAACGAATGATTTTAGGGCTTTTAATGCGGCTTGGCTGTCTGAGCAGATATATTATGTTGGCACCCCTCAGACCTTTGCTAAGGCACCTTTGGGCGCAAAGGTTGATGGCATGTATTTCAGCTTGGAAGATAATGGGCTTCAAATAGCCTACATCTGGGTCCATATACACCCGCGCCTACCCCTTCTTCCATTTTCGAACCATCGGTGTACCAAACAAGGGACCCTCTGTCCAGCTGAGGCTCAGCGGAACCGTACCTAGGGCGGCTTTTTATAACCACTTCAAAGGTATTTTTGGTGCCCTTAGTGGCACTTACTTTTCCGGGGCCATCAGTTGTAGCCCTGATTCATCGATATGAAATATTTTTGTCAGGTGTCAGTATTTTCTGCCGAAGATCGTTCGCATTCATCTTTAGACACACCTTGCGCTCGTACTATAGACACTTCCTGAGCTTGGCGAATTGACAATTCTGGATGTCTTTCCATGAACGATACAAACCAGTCATGCCCAGCTCGCTTTTTTCATCGGCATTGAAGTTATTTGGAATATTAGTTCGAACCGAAAGAGAAAATGCGATATTTTTCACATCAACTGATGTGCATGAGTGCAAATCCATGCTTTTCCATAGATTGTATGTATTTCACCAAACTTTCTTCATGATCTAATGTAAGACAACATTTGCGACCTGATTTTTCTTTGCTGAGGTTTCCAGACCTCATTCTTCTCATCAAAGTACTGGCAGGAACGTTACGGCTAATTTGGCGAAAAGATCCTCTGCCATGTCTGAGATCTTCAATAGCATTACGAAGATCTTCTTCAGACCATAAAGCTCTCACGTTTTTCCGAACAAAACTACGAGGCATCTGAAACAAAAAAAAGGCAAGGGTAATACGCCGTTGCTCGGGGTATCATGCCGCAGTTGAAAAATTAGGAGGCATGATACCCCATATTGCGTATAACGAAGTTTTCCTCCAGAAAAAGTAAGGTTATGAACCATTGTTTGGCATACTCCTTTTAAAATTGGCCAAATATACTCAGAACTTCCTTCACCACAATATACAACTCAACATTCAAAAGTATTTGACACGGTTCTTACCTTTTTATTGACGTTATTCAGAGAAAAACTGATATTTTCAATTCGCTCACGATTCACAGGTCACAAACTGTGGCATATTACCCAGTGCGGCATATTCATCCAATTTACTCTATACTTGGGAAAAACGATGGAAGTCCATGCATAAATTGAAGAAAATGATGAGTGTCCGCTCATCAATAATCCTTAGAAACACAACGTACTCGGTTAGTTATGAATCAGTCAATGTTGCATTCACGTGAGATTTCGAGATGGATTCACGTTATGTGAATATCATCCAGTGTATTAGTGTTGCCAGTTTATATTAAGATTTTTAGTTATCATTCTTTCTAGAAAAAATATAGGTACCTATTTTGCATTTGGAGGAATATCTCCAGATAGGCTTGTCTGATAACCGAAAAACGTATTTACATTGATGAGAAAACACATAATTTGGGTCTGTGTTCCTTGATTGATATAAAATCATAAGCGCTCTCCTGAACATTTATTGTTTTTACACAGTAAAAAACCGCTTCGAGTGAAATCCGTAGAGTATGTTTTTAGAGTTAAAATACTCTGACAAACTCACTCTAATACTGCAATCAACTCTGTTACTATACACTTCTCGCAGATTATCTCCTTTGAAACTAATTCTAGATTGAATCTTCACTATTCTCTTATTGAATTCACTCTATATTCCTGAAATTTCAATAAAATATCAATTCAGATAACTCAATTCACAAACAATTGAAATTGAATTCATACTAGTGTTTACTGACACTATAGTGAACTTGAATATTCCTCTCTTGTCGATTAAATTGACACTCTATCATTGTTCAATTCAATCTATATACGATGAAATATCAATCTATACAGTTTCAGATCGTTCAGTCTACTAGATAGTGAAATAAGTAATACAGTGTCGATGATAATATATTGATCATGATATTAGCGTCAAGTTGTTTTTCTACTATACCCGTGTAGTGGGAGATTTTTTTCAACATTGAGTTATGAACGTATTTTCGTATACTTATCTCAGTTATTTCCCGTTTTTTCCGTTTCGAATTATTATTTCGAAAGATTTATGAAACAGATATAGGTTAACTAATAAGTCTAGTAGGACTCGAGTCATTGTTCGAATATCAAACGATTAAAATATTATAAAGTCACACTACTTCTCATCCGTCAACTCTCGCCACTGCATAAAGGTGGCGCTGTGGAAACTTCGCCGCTGAACGTCTGTCGGGGGCCTATAAATACTGTGACATGTGAAAGAATGGTTAATTTAACTTGGATGAAATATCAACAGGAATTAGTGACTAGTTTACTCAACTAGTGTTCTATATCAAATCTAAAATGATGAATGAATGATAACTCCTTATTAGCACCTGAACAAATAGTAGTGTCAATTTGAACAATGCCGGAGCAATTTGACATCCACGTAGAGTAAAAAATTCAACCAATTCCCAGTGGACCCAACACTGTTTATAGTGTGGAATCTACTCTCTACTATTACATTACAACTCTGAACTTTTGTGCCTATGTAATATTCGGTTATTGAATTTCACTCTAAAATGATGATATTGACACTAGGTTGGGTCTTGAGTGGAATAGGTATTCACTTTCGAAATTGTTTCTTTTAACTCTATTTTTGTGTTTATTCAATATATTCAGAGAAATAAATAGAGTAAGTTTCAATGTGCTTGCATTGAAAATTTACACTAATTGAATTGAAAAAATCACACTATAATATATTAAACTATAGAGTTAAATCATTCACTCTAAAGCTTAGTGGTCCTCCTGGGAACAGGTATAGTGTTGAATTTCACTCTTTTTTTTTTACTGTGTAAACATCCATCGTTTTTCCCGTGTACACTCTTCAAATAGTATTATTGAAGGTAGTCAACCAAAATTTGAAGGTTCTGAATCAAGAAGAGGAGAAAAAGACGAAATACATTGTCAACCCGACTTCCTGACGTCAACTTCATCTTCAAATCCTCGTTTCATCTAGCCAAGATGCGAATATTCAAAGATATTCCTCTCATTATCTTATTTTTCGGTGCGATTTGTAGCTCGAGTGCGAAGCGAAGCGAAGATAGTGTAAGTATTATCCACTGTATTAGTGTCGTCAGTTAATATTAGGATTTTTAGTTATCATTTTCTCTAGAAACACTAGGAACTATCTTGTGTTTGGAGGGACATCTTCAGATATGCTTGTCTGATAGCCAAAAAACGTATTTACATTGATGAGAAAACACATGAGGTGGGTCTGTGTTCCTTGATTGATATAAAATCATAAGCGCTCTCCTGAACATTTATTGTTTTTGAACATTTATCGTTTTCCCCGTGTACTCTTCAAAGAGTATTATTGAAGGTTCTCAACCAAAATTTGGGGGTTCTGAATCAAGAAAAGGAGAAAAAGACGAAATACATTGTCAACCCAACTTCCTGACGTCAACTTCATCTTCAAATCCTAGTTTCATCAAGCTAAGCGAATATTCAGAGATATTCCTCTCATTATCTGATTCATCAGTTGTGTGTTGAATTCTTTGTTTTCTGCAGAGCATTCAGTCAAGAAAATTCACTATAGTCTAAGGCGAGTACCTTCAGAGATGGCGAACTCGTTCCATATTCTGATTGAAATGACAATCAGAAATATTCTTGCACTCGTCTTACAGAAATAGATACGTATGTAAAGTTTTTTCGAATAATCACGTCATGCGTTTTCTCGCGTTTTTCAGGTTACGAAATATCGTGAATTTCAATAATTATTTATAAAATGTACACAGCTCTGAGGAAAAAAACGGTTTGCACCAGTGAACTAGATAGTGTCAGTAAGTACTTCAAAATAATAAAACAAAAGTTTTCTCTGAAACAGGCCCATTCTCTCAAAAGTCCAACTGGAAATTAATTAGTGACATAATACATCAGTATACCAACTGGTGTTCTTATCGAATAGAATATTTCACATCTGCGTTCAATAATGCATAAAATCCGAGAATTTTCCACTCGCTGAAACCCATTGGGCCTGCCAAAAATTAAACAAATTCACCAAGTCGCCGATTACAAACTGGTTTGTTTTTCTTGCCGTCTGTTTGGGGTATGACAAAAAGCCGCATATCTGAAAGTGGTCTTCTTCAACCTCTTGAGGACGTACAAAATCGACCGAGAAGATAAAAATAAATAGATTTATTGTTGACTCTGTGTGACAACCGCCAAAATGCTGAAGAATGTGCATCTATAGGCAGGGCCGGACTCTGCCAAAAACGCCGCCGAAAACCATTATTTGTTCAGATCACAGAACTCAAAGACCGTTCAGATTCATTGAGCATGCAGGGTTGCAGAGGCGGATCTAGAGTAGAGAAGAGTAGAGTTTTATTGACTACTTGATGTACATTCATACATTTGTAGCAAGTCCTAAATGATTCCATTTTGGTGAAAAGAATGTAAAAAATGATAATTTACAATAAAAGACAAAGAATATACAATCAGAGACGAATAATATACAATCAAAAACAAAAACAAAATACACAATTACGTTTCCCTCAAGAGTGGATGTTCGGCAAGTGTGTTCCTTGTATCAAAATTGTGGCCACTAACGTGAGCCAGATATTCTGCAATCGAGTAAGAGCAATTTTTTTCAAAATAATCTCTTATTACTCTCTTGGAAAAAAACATATTCATAGTTTCAATACTGACAGGAAGAGCATTATATAATCTGAGATCATGAGAATTTTTTTGTGATTTGCTGAGTTTGTAACGTTGAGGTCTAATAAGATCACTGTTGCGTGTATTGTGATTATGCAAACCGGATTGCTTAGGAAGCAGGGGAGCTCTTTTGTGAATCTCTACTATACTCGTATATATATACATTGAAGGTACTGACATTATTTTGTGATTTATGAATGAATCACGACACGAATCTCTGTAACCAATACCAACAAGAATTCTCAGAGCCTTTTTTTGTGATATGAAAATACATTGGGCATCACTAGAATTTCCCCATAGTAGAATCACATAAGAAATATGAGATTAAATTAGTGAGCAAAAAACTATTTTCAATGTAGTGAAACTAGTTATAGGTTTAAGTTGTCGAAGTTAAAATAGAGCACTCGATAATTTACTTTTCAAACCTAAAATGTGGCTGGACCAATTTAACCTATTATCCAAGGTGAAACCCAACAACTTAACAGTTTGGAACTCAGGTAATGGCTGAGCCGTAGATGTCACCATGTTTTGTGATTTATTGTTATTCATCATAAGTTTATTAACACCAAGCCAATAGTTGGCTTTTCCTTGTATTTCGACAGATTGATCAGCAAGAGATTTTTTGAGGAGTAAATGAGGGATGTATCGTCAGCAAATAATACACTGTGACATGGTTTCATATAGTTGTAGAGATCATTAATATAAATCACAAACAACAGCGGACCCAATACCGATCCCTGAGGCACACCCAAGTTAATTGGTTTCAGCTCAGAAAATTTCTTGTTATAAAAAACTGCCTGGAAACTAGGCTTTTTCTGAGAGGTAGCAACCCCGAAATCATTTGAGTGCATACCAAGGGGGTGACAAGGGACCAAGAAAACATTAGTGCAGCGGAAGAAATGAGCCGTAGACGAAATTTTTTGAAGTTCAAGGTCAAATGCCTTCAAATTGAAAATTAGATATTTTCCAGATTGACAATGAGTTTCTCACATCATTATTATGTTATAAATTATTCAGTTCCATGTTCTTATTTTGTTTCAATTGTTTTAAAATGATCTCAAAATGAAAACTATATCGAGAGCAATCAGAATAGTTATTTGTTTTACTAGGCAGAAAAGTACAAAATTCAATGCCGCGGTTGGCGTTTCATAGCCTAGGTGTATCCGAGGCTAGGAAACCAGCCAAGGCATCACATCTTTTTAATTTTTTCTCCAAATTCTTTTCGATTTTACGCAAAGTCCAAATAATCCATCATATTTTGTTCACTCAGAGTAATTATCTATTTTGATTACCAATTTGATTCAAATTACTTGAAACGTTGCATAGCAAAAAACTTTTTCTGTCTAGACAGTGAAAGTACACCTTTTCTGTCTGTCAAGTGTCATTAGAATCCACGTTTCATGTCATTTGGAGAAAAAGTATTTTATATAGTGTCTGTATAGGTGAACCGAGGGTATGAATATGAATTTCTCTGGTGTTTTGCGATTTCCTATCTGGTTTCTTTGAATGAATAATATAGTATTATAGAATTATATTTGTGGTAAGGACATACACACGAGGTGTCACTGTTCATTTCTATCCAGAGAGTAAGTATCTGAAAATATATTTTTTTAATTTCTGAAAGTACAATGTTTTCAACACAGTGCAATTTCCTGACAATCTACCTTATTTGTCATCACTAAAAATATATTGAAATAACACTCAGATTTTCATCCACATAGAAAGGAGAAAAGGAAATCCCAAAGAATCTATATAGGAAAGTAAAGACCATTTAGAGAATGAAATAAAGAAGATGAAGAAATTTCATATGATTATTAATAAAATGTATCTCAATGATAGTACTGATTTATTTCGATTTCAATTGACACCTAGAGGAAAATTCCCAAAAATTTTAAATGACGTCCCCTCCCCCTAAATCCGCCACTGCAGGGTTGAGAAGAAACAAACCAGCCAGAATGGTTGGGAATCTTTTGGTTGCATAGCAAAAATATACGAGACACAATCATCCATTGATCCTCTGAATATTTGATGCGGACAATAGATAAAAAAACAACTAGAATAATATCAGTTTTCCTTCCATGATGTTGTAGAAGGAATAAGCATATTCTTTTGTATAGGGTCTATCTGGAAGAATACAATCAACCTACTTGTAAAATTGATCCATGTTCCACTAGAAAAAATTATATCAAGAGCTTCCTGATATATAAAAAATAGTCTATTAGATAATCATAATTATCAGGATTCAAAAAGAATAACAAAAAAAAAAATTATTAAAATTCTATCTGAGCTAGGAAATGTTTGAATTCAGTATAATGCCTGTTGATTTTTCTTCCTTCTGTAGACTCATTATTTTTATTATTCATGTATGTTCTTGGCAAAGAGACCTTAGCAAAATATTCTATTTATAGTTTTGGGAGAGAACGAGAGGAAATCCCAATTATGTTCGAAGATACGTTCTTTCTTTCTGGCACCATCTAAAATGTGTAACCAATACAAATTTCCCAATGTCATTCTTTGAAATACAACACTGCTTATCGGAATCATATTTGGGTACAAAGAATCACTGTCGAATATCGAGTTTGGATTTGAATACGCATTTTCAATTGAAAGTCTATTTCGTGTGTCTTTCCATCTCGTAGGATTCCATTTCGAGAAAAAATAACTTCAGTTTCATTGACTGTTTCTTTATCACAACACTGTAAAGCTGATCCGTGGATCACTAATTCACTAAAGGAATTTTTACGATTCTCCATTGAATTAGCACCTACGTATGAAATATATCCCAAGTAGTAGTGATATTGAATCGATTATCGAAATGCCGATTTCGATATGTGCGGAGTTTTGAGTGAAAAACCCTGTATATCAGCCCGATATGGAATCAGGATTTAACCAATCTGATATGCTACCTGGGAAGTAACAAACAATGATCGAAAATTCCTATGAGCTACAGGTATATTAACTATAGATATCAAACAGCATCAATAGATCATTATGGATATCTCGATGGTGATAAATAATATGTCAATGCATTGAACGAAGAATAATATGTTCGAATGACAGAGCACATGTTCATTATGCAAGATTTTATTGAAAAAAGTGGCATTGGATCGAGCATTGGATTGACTCCATTGAGATTCAACTCGAGAAAATTATACTCACTAATGAAACACGAGTCCACCAGGGCCATTCAGTACCTCTTTTCTGGGACTGATGAAAAAGTGGCCTTTAGTATAACACCGATACAGGGTAGGATCTAGACACGGAATTTTTTTTTCCTTTCTTTTTCATGAAGAGTATATTTTTTGAACTCTCAACGTGTGTCATGAGGCTACAAACATTAGAATTTTTCTCCTAATAAACATGTATTTTGCACCCATCCGAATTTATATTTCCCTACGACTACTGTGTAAAATAGGCTAAAACACGCCATGCCCAGCATCAGTGCACACAGAAAAAAGGATGTTTTCAAACAAATCCATTTTCTTGAAATTAAATTGCATTACAAGAATTTTTCAATTGAATGGAGCAATATACACTTGTCTCAAATCAATCGTCTTGCTTGCTTCGTTTCTTGAAGTTTCTTGATATAAATTTTCTCAACATAAACAGAATATTTGTTTATTCAAGAAAACCGCGACTATAACTGACAATTTATATTGGTTCAAGAAAATCTCTGCTGGTTTAAATGACTTGCAGTGACGTATATACAGCCTGCGCGACTTCTCAGTCGTTAGCCTCCATTCGCCATTGCCGTTATTGTTTCTTCAAAGCAAAGCGTCTCGGTTAACTAACTAATTTCAAGACAGGAATAAATCACTTCCAACCTCGGTGTGTAATATAGATAGATAGATAAATAAGCTTTATTGTCTAAAATGAGCACATTTTGTCGACAAAGTCAGTATCTTGCGATACATTGATTGCAAGATTATAAATAAATGAAACAGAACAGGAATATATAAAAATAATACAGAACAAAAATATATAAAATAAAATAACATAGACAAGTTTCATTATCATAATATACTATTCTTTGTTTACCAACTGTGAGAATACATTTTATTTAATACTCAATAAGTGAGAGCTATATTTTGATTATTTTCAAGATGATGATTTCTTGTTGGCCTATGAGAAAATAAGGATTTCCTGAAAAAATATTCACTTATTATGATGAGATATTATCTATTTGTAACAAACTCGGAATGTCTTGATTCAAGAACAATATTATTCAAATATGATGGGAGATTTACTTGACAATTGAAGAATTTTCTTGTTTCAAATAATTAATCCATTTTCGACCATTACGTACTCTGATAATAATGGGATATCTATTCAAATCAAGATTTTCTTTCATGGATGAGTCATGAAAGTTCTGTAGAAAAATCAAACAAATATTTGGTTGGACCTATTCAAGAGCGTCATATAGTTGAATGAATGGTCCATATTGAATCAAGAAATCCTTTTTTTCTGCAACCGATACAAAAGTCGTCCATTTTGATACCAAAATTAGCTTTTAAATTGACGTTTCTATTACTGACACAAGAATAGGTATGTTGCTAGGCAACATATTTAGTTTCTAGGAGCGAAAGTTGAATTTTAGTTCCTAGGAGCTGAAGTTAAACTTTAGCTCCTAGGAACTGAAAAGGATGTACTGGACGTCATCAAGAATAAGTAACATTGTGGTTATTTGGGTTGAGACGCATACCTGATTTGTTTCCGATTTCAGCAGATTTGGCATTTCATACCCATGCTGGAGATATAAATACACCTTATTATAGGTAGTGTAGAATTGGAATTATAAACATCTCAGTTAAGTATTTTTGTTTTGATCAGGGAAGCCTACAAGATTCAAATACTTGCTTGATCTGTATGCCATTCGTTATTCTCGGGATGAATAACTTGTTTTTGAATAATCACGGCAAGCAATAGTTTTTTGTCTCAAACAACGATATTGTTTAGCTTCATTTGATTATCAAGTCAAACACATTGTAGTATGGAGAGGAATGAATAATCACTATTATCATTGTTGATATGCTCACTAACCTATTATTTTCCACGTCTTGTTCCTATAGCTGGCACCGACGCGGTATTTTCCATCAGAGCACCTAGTCCATACACGAATATGTCACTCTGTGGTTGTATTTATATTGAAACTACAATTGGAACATCCTTGACTGTTAATGCAGGTAGAATATTCTTACCACATGGATTATTTGTCAATATTTGTTGCATTGAATACATATGGCACGGCTATGGTGGTTACTTCAATTGTTTATTTGAGTCAATTGTTTCGGTTGCAGAAAAAAATAGCATGTTTCATTCGGATCAAAAAGTTTTGCTTTCGTTCGTTTCGTTCGGCTTCGCAAAACGCTCCGCCTCGCAAATGCAAAATTCGCTTGTCAAACAAAGTGTCACTTTTGATCCTATCAAAACAATCTACTATTATCTGTGCATAGCTCATCACGCACAGTAATCAAATCTCACAGTTTGAATATGCTATTTCATATAATAGTAATACAACCTCAACTAATAGAGATAATAGTGATCAAAACGGAGTAATATTGAATAGAAGTTGAATATGTATGAATATGTAAATTTTTTCGAAATAAAACTGTTCAAAAAATCTGAAGATGCAACGAAATTCAGGGTATCCCTTTAGGAGATTGTTTTGTATGTATTGCATGTTTTGAAGAAATTACGCACATATTGAATAAAAATATTTTCATTTTTGCGTTATATATGCCTCTTACAACACCGGATACGTAATATATTATCAAAAAAGTACCCACACCATCAAGATTTGAGGGGAAATGTCCCATCCCCGTGAATTTATAAATAATATATAGCTTGAATATCTAGAAAATGAGTGCTTCTACTTTTAAATAAACCCTTCAGCGCTTTACCTCTCGATGAAAAAGTAATAGTGAAAAGTAGTACATACCTCACAAGCTTAACAAATATTGATCACGAATGGCCTTGAAGAAGGCCTATCAGTCAGAGAAAGAGTTTGATAATGAACGACGCTGACATCTCTTTAAAACATACGAACCGAGGAACAGCGTACGTTTACCCGGAAAAGACTTCAAAGTATGCAAATCTAGAATGACAAGAAAACAAAACACGGTAACATCCATTCCACTGAAAGGCGATGCTAATGTGGCATAATATATGAAGAACTTAAGACTGAAAGGGAGACAAGATCGCTGGGCCACCCGTGGTCCCAAGACTCTGCATTCCTTCCGCATTTTTGCATAGAAAATGAAGAAAGCTAGTAGACGATAGATGGATTGACTGAAAAACTATGATTCTATAACATTATTAATTTTCGTCAGTTTGACGAATATCTTGATGAACACACTAGAGCTTGATAGCAAAGTGATTGTTCACGATGAACATATCATATCGACGGTCATCTCACGTAGTGACGTATCTCAGTTTTCCTAATTTCACAGCAGAGCAGTTCAAAGATTTTCAACATCTTAATTAGCTCATATTCCAGAGGGTTGTTCATGAAAGATCATTCTTGTTTCGATTATCAGTGGATGAACTGAAACTAGTTGTCATGATATGATGGTGAGATTTCGAAAAAGCATCCCCAAAAACGAAAAAAAAAAGTTATGAAATACGTCACTACGTGAGATTATGTTTGTTAATGGAGCCTCAGATACACCCATGGATATCGAGTGAATTCAAATGAACAACAGATCTGAATATTCATTTTTATTGATAAAAACACAGAAATTCATTCCACTTGTACAATCCTCCTTTCAGTACCTTGATATACGTCACCCAAGATATTTTGATTTCCGCGACAAACCCTATGTGAGATACGTCACTTTCGACATTTTCAACACATAATGAAAATATATCTCACGTACTGACGTAACTCCTATAGTTAGGTCACTTCGTGAGATTCGGTAGTCCAATAATTTGAGATAGGATGATGGGTATTAGATTTTCAATTGCACGAAAACCATTGAATATTGAGTTACGCCACTTTGTGAGATCGCGAAGTACAAGAATATAAATCACTTGCCGAAGTATCTCAGATTCCGATTTTTATGAGATACGTCATTAAGTGAGATGACCCACGAATTATGGATCTTCTGAAGTGGTGGAAGGGTAGGTATTTGGTGGAGTGAAAGTTGATGGCATCCAAAGAAAAAAATGAGACCATGTTATCAAACAATCATTCGAATAATTAATCAGTTAGAGCTTGAAAGATGCTGAATTGTCAAACACATCGTTCACATCAGTAAAGAGATGAATGAAACAATATTCTATCTCTCGATATACAGGGTGTTTCATAATTGAATGTCAATATTCGAGGAGGCGATTCTTGGGCTCATTCTAAGAAGAAAGTTTTATATGAACGTATGACCTAAACGTCCCAACTTTTGAGATACAGGGTGGTAAAATTCTCGAAAATTAATATAGCCTACTACAATGAGACGTTATAATTCGAAAATACCAAATACGAATACAAAGTTCAGTATTTCTGAAATTTGATCTTAAAAATAAAAACTATTTCTCTGCATTGTGATATTGTCATATTAACAATATTACTATAATCATGTAGTGAAAAGCTTTTTATTTTTAAGCGAAAACCGTGCATCAGATTGAAAAAATTGTAGTGATCAAATTTGCTTAGGAATGATCGGGAATTTCAGGAATGATTTCAATTTGGAGATTAATCAGTGGCGTACCATCAATGTCTGCCAAAATAGGTATGTGAAATTCCATACGAACGCCACTGGTGGCAACAACAAAAAATGTGGTACGCTAACTGATGCCTCTTGATACATAGTACATGTATGCCAAATTTCATCAGAATATCTGAAGTGGTATTACAGATATTAATAAAAAACTATTAATTTTTGAGAACTTCACCACCCTGTATCTCAAAAGTTAGGATGTTTAGGTCATACGTTCATATGAAACTTTCTTCTTAGAATGGGCCCAAGAATTGCGTCCCCAAATATTGACATTCAATTATGAAACACCCTGTATAGACGTTCCTAATATATCAGATAAGATGGAGTATGAACTAGCTTTCAGATCTCTTGGGTATCTGAGGGTTGTTGGCCACTGAACATGATACAGAACAAACATATTTTCCAGATATAATTTATGTGATATTGTTGAAATAACATTGCGATAATGTCCTTCTGGAGTATTCAAGTATAATAAGGGGATGATATTGTTTTCTTCGGCAAAGTAACATTGTCAACTGTCGAAAGTCAATTCAATTTCATTCCAGCCATTTTGTTTGTTGTCGATATTATGGTGAACAAATCAATCAGTGTGATCATTGAAAATATTGATTTTCAGCTATTATTCGAAGTTACCAAAGAAGTTAAGAACAAGTCTTGGAATGAAACAAATTCGAATGAAAATATGAATTATTGCTCATGGGGAATATCGGTGTTCACGGCAATCTGCTCAGATGGATAGAATCCTATATTGAAAATCGAAGCCAATGCGTTAAATTGAATAACTATTCATCAAACTACGTACAGGTGACCTCCGGTGTACCACAGGGATCACACTTGGGGCCACTTCTGTTTACTCTCTTCATAAACGATATTGACAACTGTTTTCAGTACTCAAATTTTTTCCCAGTATGCTGATGACATGAAAATCTATAAAACAATCAGTAATATAAACGACTGCATCGACCTACAATCTGATATTCACAGATTTCAAAACTTCTGCTCTGACCAAACATCTAAACACCAGAAAGTGTCACAAAATATCATTTTCCAGGTAACGAACCAATACAGAATACGTATATACTATTCATAATGACACTCTCGAAAGTGTTGATCATATCCGTGATCTTGGAGTCATCATTGATTCCAAATTGAATTTTGGGCAGCACATTGAACTAATTGCAAGAATTTCTTTGAGAAATCTGGGCTTTATATTACGAATAACGAGAGGCTTCAAAACCTCATCATCTATTATCACCCTCTACAACTCACTGGTAAGAGGTCATCTTGAATTTGCGAGTTTGATATGGAATCCTTCGTATCAGAAGTACATTCAACGAATTGAGAGTATTCAAAAAAAAAATTAATTTTTCACTTAAATTATTGATTCAACAGGCATCTACACTTCCATGGTTACGAAGCTAGTCTTCGACATTATGAAATCCCGAAACTCAGCTCACGTAGGTCTGTAAGTTATTTAATTTTTCTCCACAAGCTGATTAACTCCAAGATAGATTGTAGTTCAATTATTTTAGGCCAATTATGTTTAAATTCCAAAATCAGAGTCTCGAGAAATAATAACCTATTTTATCACAGTATATATATCACACGAATGCATGTGAAATTCACCTATCCGTCAACTAGAAAAAAATTATGATTTATATTTTTCTCATATTGATCTCTTTTATTTATCTCTCACTACAGCCAGACGATTAGCGATTGAAGTATTCACTTGAATGAAATTGAATTTATTGTTTCTTTACCAAATTTTGCATTATATAACTATTTATTTATCATAGGATAGATTAGTGACTGGTTAAGAATATAATAGCGTGTAACTAAAATTCATTACTGAGCATTTCTGTAATTGGGATGTTAACTCATCCTGTTGAAGTGCCTTGAACATAAATAAACATAAACATAAACATACATAAGACTCCAGGTTTGCTCTGCTGGAATATAGAAATGCAACCAATCTGTATCTGTATTTCATGATATGTGGAAAAGTAGGATGGATTCGTAAATAAAGATCCTGAGGAAGTATTCCCAACAACATACAATCTCCAGAAATTCAAAAAAAATTCCACTACCTACCTCCTGTCCCTATCCTCCCTAGGAACGCACGATGTTCTTTGAACATTATAGGAATTTCCTTTCGTGCGCTCCGAGCGATAAAAAAAATATTCCACGTATTATCTAGAAGCGGAACATAGTCAGGATAAAAAAATCAAAATCAGTCAGGAAACTTACGAAAAATCGTATATATACATTCACCTATCACTTTTCAGAATTCAAGACAATATGGTCCAGTAAGAGTTCATTGGATTATGCAGAAGTCATATTCCTAAGCTAGGTATGATTGGATGTATGAAGCAGAATATAGCTATACAGGGTGATTCAAAAGTAAGCGGCATCCTTTCAGAGGCGTATTCCTTGCTTGAAAATAAGGCAAAAAGTTCCTATTGATAAGGATCCGAAAATGCTTCCTAAGGGAGCTACGGCCCTTTGAATAGGACACCTCAAAGACGGTTTTTTCTCTATAACTTTAAAATCCTTCACAACAAATTTTTAAAAATTGGTGTACGGCATAAACATTCGATGGTAAATAGGACTCCGTATTCGAAATAATTTCCAAACGAAATCACAGTAACCTGAATATCCGGAGAAGAAGGGATATTTTTACACTTACCCTCTCCCGCATGTGACGCCCCTGAATGAAATTCTGAAATTTCGAATACGGAGTCCTATTTACCATCGAATGTTCATGCCGTACACCAATTTTTAAAAATTTGTTGTGAAGGATTTTAAAGTTATAGAGAAAAAACCGTCTTTGAGGTGTCCTATTCAAAGGGCCGTAGCTCCCTTAGGAAGCATTTTCGGATCCTTATCAATAGGAACTTTTTGCCTTATTTTCATGCAAGGAATACGCCTCTGAAAGGATGCCGCTTACTTTTGAATCACCCTGTATATAATGATACTCAAGGAGATAGTAGTTTATCTGTCTCAAAATATCACTGTGTAACTGGATCATACTTATAGTCTTTCAGGAGTACGGCAAAATCAATTCATCAAAACCAGTTATATTCAGGGATAGATAATCTTTTCTGTCTCTTCTGAAGATTATTCAGATGATTCTCTTGATGATTCCAGAAAAAATAGACATATCTCAAAAACTCCTAGAAATTAATTAGGATGTTAATATACAATATTGTTCAGATATTTCGAGTAACAATAAATAAATGTTATCAAGTACCATTGATTTTATGTAATTCGTGATATATTTATATAGTATTCACCTTCAACATTACATTGTAATATTTGAAATAGGCACAAAGGCCCATTGCCGCAACATATCTGTGACATTAAGCATCTCTAAATAACATCACAAAGTAACAATGTAATATTACATTTATGTTTGAGTTTTTTTCCATGTTAAGGGGGTTGTATTTCATTCTTCAAGTATCAGGATCCTCAGTCCTAGCAAGCTATCGCGCTGGCAAAGGATGTATACTGTTGTTTCGAGTGCAAATTTCTATTGAGCCTACAATAGCTAGTACGTTGTCCTTTATACCGTCATTCTCGTTGAACTTCTCATCTACTCATCTATTGACAAACTCTCAAGCCTCATTTCTGTCGAAATATGTCATTATTTTTGCTTGCCTTTGAAAGGCCCCAATAATTCATATCGGTCCAGCCTGGTGTGCCTACACTCACCAAATCGATCAATTATGTTTGCATAAGGCCTTGTGATCATTATGCCCAAATCTCTGTGATTCACACGTTGAATCATATATTTAAGCATTTTAATACTGAGATGATGCACTCAGTGGATATCTATCCTTGAGTAATAACAAAGACAAAAAACATTCACAATGCTGAAGAAGCTCTAGCTAGATATTCTCCTCAGGAAGGTTCTACGTAGTTGCAGGAACTATGACCTCTGAAGAAAAGTGGTCAACTTACCTATCAAAAGGAGAAACTACTTGATCAACACATCAGAAGCAAAATTCTGTCGAATAGTCCGCTTCACAAGAATCAATTTGCCTATCAATCAGGCAAATCTACAGAGACCGATTCACATAGTCTGGTGGGTAGGCGCGGGTGAATATGGACCCGGATGTAGGCTATTTGAAGCCTTAGGTCACTCCCCCACTATCTTCCAAGCTGAAATACATGCCATCAACCTTTGCGCCCAAAGGTGCCTGAGCAAAGGCCAGAGGGGTGCAGACATATATATCTGCTCAGACAGCCATCAAGCCGCACCAAAAGCCCTAAAATCATTCGTTTTCACATCAAAGATTACATGTGACTGCTTTGAAACACTCATGCAACTGGGAAAGGGCAACAAAGTCACACTTATGTGGGTTCCAGGGCATGAAGGAATCGAAGGAAATGAGGCAGCTGATCGCCTTGCAAAAAAAGGTGCAGCATCTGCACTTTTTGGTCCTGAGCCTTTTTATGGGATGAGCAAATGTCACCTAAAGGAAGAACTGGAGAAATGGGAAGAAATTGAAAATTCCTCCTACTGGAGAGCAACTCCGGGTCAATGACAAGCGAAAAGGTTCATCAACCATTCGCAGAACCGAGCCAAAGAGCTACTCAGCCTCAGCAAACCAGAGCTGAAGCTCATCACAGGCTTTCTCACAGGACACCGCCCTCTGAGGTACCACCTCAAAAAGATGGGTCTGGCGGAGACTGACACTTGCCGCTTTTGTAACAATGCGACCGAAACCGCGGAACACATACTTTGCTCATGTGGAGTATTAGTTTGTCAAAGGCTGAACCACCTAGAACAGGTCTATCTCACCCCTGCTGAAGTGGAAAAGTCAACCGTCAGGAAAATCGTAGGCTTCATCAGAAGTCTAGGGTTAGAGGACCAAAACTAGATAGGGGTAATCACGATAGATCTTCTGGGTCGCAGTGATCGAGAGGTCTCCCAGCCTATACGACCCATCTACAATCTACAATCTACCTTTCAAAAATATAATTTCTTAGATTTTTCAGCTGATAAGAGAAGCGGCATTTCTACTCTCGGAAGCTATTGGATTCCGAATTCTCCAGCCTTGACCATTTGCTGTACCGTTCGTGAAATATGAAAACGATCTCCAGAATGGTTGTTTTACTATAAACTTCGCAGAAGAGTTATGCAGGATATGTAGTACATATGAGGACGTTAGCATAAAACACTAGCTAACTGTGCCCCTATTCGGTTTTCTTCACGTCAGCAACAGCTTTGTTCTTGACCTAGCTATGTGTTTTCCAATGGACGTGATTCGAAAACAACATTGCATCCTTGTGAAGTTATACGCCAAGTGCGTTAGAATAATTATCAAAGGAGCAGAGATTTATTCCCAGATAGCAAATTTTATTTCTTCGGTAAGTGCTGGTGAGTTCTTTTCATTCCTCGCTAGGAAGTGGTCGGATCTATGACACGACAGTCGTTCATTAGGCAGTTACATTGGGAAGAAACTTTTTATGCGTGTTCGTTGGAGACAAAGACGGTTCGTCGGTACATGTTGGTTTGGTGTGAGGAAATATTTGCAATTCCATGAAATATTCACAGACTTGCGAGAAATACAGGGTGTCCCCTGACTTGATGCCCATAGCTTAAGGCCATATTCCTTGAACAATTTCAAGTCGAATGTGCTTTATACTTCTTTGTCCAGAACTCTATACTCGAGGAGTAATGAGCTGTATTAAATTAAACAGAGTTCGTAGACTGAAGTGAAGAGAGTGTTGAATAGAATAATGTAATATTTCATCGATCAAGAATTTATTATCACTTATACAAATTCAACTGAAGTTTTTGTTCAAAATGTCCTCACGCTGCTTCACAACACATTCTTGCTCTACAAATTATCGAATTATCTGAAGTATCATCTGAATCTTCTCGTATGGATACAGCTGCAGTCATAATAATTATTTTATTTTTTGCAACCGACACAAAAGTCGTTTATTTTAATACCAAGATAAGCTCTTGAATTGACGTTTCTATTACTGACACAAAAATAGGTATGTTGCTAGGCAACATTTAGTCCCTAGGAGGTAAAGTTGAACTTGAGCTCCTAGGAACTAAAAAATATGTACTAGAGGTCATCGAGAATAATAGTAGATTGTTTTATTAGGATCAAAAGTGACACTTTGTTTGACGAGCGAATTTTGCATTTGCGAGGCGGAGCGTTTAGCGAAGCCGAGCGAAAGCAATATTTGCGAGTCGAACAAAGTCACTTTTGATCCGAATGAAACATGCTATTTTTTCTGCAACCGAAACAATTTACTCAAATAAACATGTGAAGTAACCACCAATGCCGTGCCATATGTATTCAATGCAACAAATATTGACAAATAATCCATGTGGTGAGAATATTCTACCTGCATTAACAGCAGGTTAGGTTTCCAAGGATGTTGGAATTGTAGTTTCAATATAAATAGAACCACAGAGTGACATATTTGTGTATGGACCAGATGCTCTAATGGCAAATACCGCGCCAGTGCCAGCTATAGGAACAAGACGTGGGAAATGTTAGGTTAGTGAGCATATCAACAATGATAATAGTGATTATTTATTCCTCTCCATACTACACTGTGTTTGACTTATTGTAAATCAAATGAAGCTAAACAATATCGTTGTTTGAGACAAAAAAACTATTGCTTGCCGTGATTATTCAAAAACAAGTTATCTATCCCGAGAATAACGAATGAAATACAGATCAAGCAAGTATTTGAATCTTGAAGGCTTCCTGATCAAAACAGAAATACTTAACTGAGATGTTTATAATTCCAATACTGAACTATAATAAGGTGTATTTATATCTCCAGCATGGGTATGAAATGCCAAATCTGCTGAAATCGGAAACAAATCAGGTATGCGTCTCAACCCAAATAACCAACCGTCACAATGTTGTTTATTCTTGATGACGTCCAGTATATCCTTTTAAGTTCCTAGGAGCTAAAGTTCAACTTTAGCTCCTAGGAATTAAAATTCAACTTTAGCTCCTAGGAACTAAATATGTTGCCTAGCAACATACCTATTTTTGTGTCAGTAATAGAAACGTCAATTTAAGAGCTAATTTTGGTATCAAAATGGACGACTTTTGTATCGGTTGCAGAAAAACAACATTGTTACGGTTCATTAGTCATCAATGGATTCTTAGCCTATTGAGTGTTGATTTCTATCCAATTGAAGAGGCACAAAATTGAGTAGGACGTCAAATTATCAATCTGTCATTAAAACGTCATAAAAACATTTCCGATTCCATACGAGGAAAAAATGTCCACTAAAATAACATACGTTGTTGCTATGGTAATTTGTCATAAAAACCCAATTTAACTGTATATAAATCACTGGTGTGGAATTTTCAATAATATTTCACGGTGGGCAATACCGTTTACACAAAGAACAATATATACTATACTATAAAGGTCAATATAATCCATACTCGTCACTTATATGCCTCAAATCAGTATATGTATTTATTTACGTAAATGCGCAATTAATTCACCATCGATCATCGATCTCGCTTTCTTGGAAGCTGCTTGGTTCATTGTCTGCGACTAGGAATTCCTTTGCATCGTTCAAGTTCATGCGCTGCCTTCTTTTTTACTCGATCGGAATGACAGTAATTAAATCAAAATTGTTACTATTGTGGTTGATTATAGCTCATCGTGACGTAATGAATGCCGAGGTATGCAGGGAAAATGAAAAAGGATGTTGAGAAGCACTATTCCGCCAACGGTCAATGAAATATTGGACCAACTGTGTCAGAGATATTAGTGTTTTTACCTAGAGCCCAGTGGCGGCTACTGACTTTCATGACAGAGGAGGCTGAATGATATGAGATTAATTGTGAAAAACAACTCTCTACTAACCCAAATCAATAGCTCTAATGAAATTCTGTTTACCAGTTAACCTGAACTTAATACTTGTAGAGATGTGTTCCTGTGATTTGCAGTGTCTATCCAATCCGCGAGGCAAATTTTTCGAATCATTATATCCTAATCGCCCCCAACATGATGACCTATCGGTTGAAAATAATACGCAGTACCAACAAAATAGCTTATTCCTTACCTCAGATCCTGTCAACCAGATATATTTTTTATAATTATCAGAATTGAACGAACTATTTTGTTTGTTACCTGTTACAATCGAATTTTTTAATTCCGGTGTCGGACGTTTGTTTTTCACAATCAATTCATCTTCATAAGACAAAGCACTGAATGGGTTTACCAAAAAGTATTCCACTTAATCGGAATCGTTTAAAACACTCATTTTTCAAAAATTTATTCAGCCCCTAACCATTAACCTAACATAAACATAAACAATGCACCCGCTCTGGATTGTCCGCAATTCACGACGCGACACGACAAACACGTGCTATTCGGGCGTATTCGGGCATTTGCATTGCGCGCGTGGGTTGCGCTGTGTGAAGGAGTCTAGTCTCCTATAGATGTTGCCAGGTTGAATATTTCACGCGTGATTTGCAGACTTCAACGTGTGATGCGTGGGCAAGCACTGTTGCCAATTCAAAAATATTTACCTAAAAAAAAGGAAATAAAATCAAAATCCATGTATTTTGGTGTGCTTTTAATGAGAAAGTATAGATAATATCAGTTTAAGGAAAATCTCTGAGGAGGCTCAGCCTCCGTTGCCTCCTCTGAGGAGCCGCCACTGCTAGAGACGCCGTTCGATAGTACACCCCTATCTTTTTCAGGGTTTGAATGTATTGTATTAATCTCGAACACTCAGTTTATACAATTTCGATAACAATTGCATTGTTTGAAGACCGCTGGCTCATGGTTGCACGACCAAAAACCTTCGAAAGATGTGAGTAGTGACTTATTCTTCGGGGTCGAGTTGATTTGGGAGAAAGTGGTCGAACTATGAAGAGACTACTCACTTATTATTAATAACGAGCTGACGGCGCCATGAATTTTGACAGTCGCACGCGCGGCATTATGCGACTCTCGATTATATGCTCTCGATGTCCCGTCGTGATATTCCTCTTGGATTTTTCTTCTTCCGCGATGCCTTTCTACTGTTGCATATTGAGATTGCGAATTGTACAGCTACTGCAAATTCAATCCACGAATTACTGGAACCAAGCGGTCTTCAGTAGGTAGTCACATCATTGCTACGCTGTTTCTGAATAAAACTATCTAATCACTGGAATGCAAGGGAAAGCACAGCAGACTAACTCAATCAATGCTATGGGTTCGAACCAAAAAAAACTATATTGCACCAGTGAATTGTAAGAGCCAGTCCATCTCACAGGCTGCTCCTGATATTGATGGAGCATTCCAAGTGATTGTAACAATGAGCGTTGAAATAATGAATAGAAAATAAATTAATTGGGTGGTGCGGTATGAGGAGTAGGGGTGGGCGATAATGATTTTGAAATATCGATTATCGATATGCATAATCTATCGATATTATCGATTTATCGATATTATCGATAATTATCGATATTATCGATATTATCGATATTATCGATATTATCGATATTATCGATATTATCGATTTTATCGATATTATCGATATTATCGATATTATCGATATTATCGATTTTATCGATTTTATCGATATTATCGATATTATCGATATTATCGATTTTATCGATATTATCGATATTATCGATATTATCGATATTATCGATATTATCGATATTATCGATATTATCGATATTATCGATATTATCGATATTATCGATATTATCGATATTATCGATAATTTTTCTACAAATTATTATCGTTTTCCCACCCCTAGTCGTGACAAGGGTATTTTTATAAAACTAATTTTTTATATTTACTTTATGGTTTCTACGTAGGTATAATAAACAAAGCCATTTTGTCATTATGTTATTTTTCAAGGAATGAGCAATCGAATGATGAAATAAAAATATTCCATATAATTAGATAACCCACCTTACTTGATACTTGTTACTCGTTCAACACATAACTAACCAATTAGTTTGCCACCACAACTAATAAGGGTTGCCACGTTGCCAGATGTCAGATAGCTTCATGCAAGTTGCTGTGCTGGAGTCCTATGTTGTTTGAACAGGGCTGATGTACAGGGTGGCGTGTCTCATTATATTCTTCATTCTTACTATAAGTATCTGTTTTATACAGGGTGTTCCATATAAGAAACAAAAATACCTATTTTTCTGATGCTCATTCATTTTGATAATTTTTATATCATTGGTTATATCGATAATTTCGATAATTTTGATATCATCGACATTATTGATCATTTCGATAATATCGATAATATCGATAATATCGATAATATCGATAATATCGATAATATCGATAATATCGATAATATCGATAATATCGATAATATCGATAATATCGAAAATATCGATAATATCGATAATTATCGATAATATCGATAATATCGATAATTATCGATAATATCGATAATATCGATAATATCGATAATATCGATAATATCGATAATATCGATAAATCGATAATTTTTCTCCAAATTATTATCGATAATTATCGATAATTATCGATAATTATCGATATATCGATAATTTTTCCCACCCCTAATGAGGAGTACACATATCTCTCGAGTATAGGAAAGGTTGGTGGAATACAAAAACTCTGACAATATATTTATAAACCTCTATTCAATTCAATGAATCAATCACCTCAGTTAGTGGAGGAAATACATGTACGTTAACCAAAGTCCCTGGCAAGTACCAGACCAGGTAGATCTTCCGATGTCTCGTTGTGATCACAAGGGGCTGACAAATGGAAGTGTTCCTGAAAAATATATATTAATGGGCTCGAGATCAGTGTCTCTAATTACTAGCCCAACCCTCTATATATAAAGGTTTGATAAATATCACTGTTTAGTATATGTATGATAAAATTTAGATTGAAATGCTCTATGCAAATTAATTCCCGGAAACGATAGTGCGAAGTTTGAAGATAGAATTATGAGGTTGAGATACACATATATATCTACATATACAGAGTGGGTCACGGTGGATGGCCTGGAGAACGAAAAGACAAAACATTCTGAAAATTGGTAGGTATGCTTTGATAATTGAACATTCTCTATTCGTCTAAAATGTTTTCATCGATACAGTGTTGCCACTTCTATCAGAAACAAATAGCAACTTTGTTATTTTAAAGAAGCACCCTGTATTTTATTGCATTTTTAGATTCTTCCTAAAGAGCTGATTTTATCAATGCATCACACTTGGGGTCTAGCAGGAATGATAACAGAGATATTGGGTGTCCAAAATCGAGATATTTCAATGTTGGGATTCTTTTGTGTCGAAACTATTCATTATCGATCAAAATGGTTTACATGTCCCTATCTCAACTTTAGATTCACTATCTACTGACATTCAATTGAAACAGATACAGGGTGATCAGAATTCTGAATCTTGAAGCACCCTGTATTTTCTCCAATCAAATTCCATTAGATAGTGAATCAAAAGTTAAGATAGGGACATGTAAGCCGTTTCGATCAATAATGAATAGTTTCGACACAAAAAAATCCTAAACTTGGAAAATCTAGATATTGAATACCCTATATCTCTGTAATCATATCAGCTACATCCCAAGAGTGATACCGAGTGTGATACATTGATGAAATCAGCTCCTCAGGAATAATCTGAAAATGCAATAAAATACAGGGTGTTCTATTTGAAATAACAAAGTTGATAGTTGTTTATTATAGAAGTGGCAACACTGTATCGATGAAAACATTACAGACGAATAGAGAATGTTCAATTATCGAAGCTTCCCAATTTTCAGAATGTTCTGTCTTTTCGTTTTCCAGATACTTCTAATAGGCCATCCACCGTAACCCACCCTGTATATAGTTACGGCCCTGTTCGTAACCAGTCCGAAAACTTCCTTTCCTGAATATTGATGAGGATGTCGCACGTGTGTCAATTCAGCGTTGGATAGACGTGGCCTCCAACGAACACTTGAAGTAACCTCAAAGTCCTCAGCCTGATCTAGAGATTCAGAGTCAGATGTACCTGTTCCAGCTCGATGGTGCGGATGGCGAAGCACAGTAGAGACTGTGCCCGAAGGGGGTAGGAGTGAACCCTCAGCGTCTGGAGGGTTCAAAATTGCGGTATGTGACAACTCGTTAAAATCCCCAATATGGGAAATCTTCCTTTGTATGACAAATCACAATGACTCTACTAGTCCACAATGATAAAAGGAAGATTGTACTCACAGGTAATCAATAGAAATCCACTTATAAGTGATTATAATATGATTATTGAAACCTGCTACGGTATCACAAGCCGACTCTCGTATAGTCACCACTAGTCACCACAGGAAAGAAGCCGTAACACCCGTTGAATAAGAAACTTCACTTCAATTATGACAACTGTCAAACATTTGCCAAGCTTTAGATGTTTATCGGTCACCAAGGATCCATAACAATGAAAAATAGTCAAATACACAAAAATATTACAAGGTGATCAGAAAAACAATATGCACGAGAATATATTCTTCAACAAACATACGTTTCTAGTATGCACACTGAGAATCATAGTAGTAGTTCGTTGTAGCAGTAGGTTCTTCTCAATGAAATGAAGCAAACTCATGACTAATGAATAAAATGAGAACTTATGATTTAACTGAATTTGAACTGTAACATCATCACTGTTATTTCGGCTGTCCCAAATACACTCAAAGTAATCGCATCACAGCCAACTTCTAGAAGAAAACGTTTTCAGTGTAATGTATAGTCCTACTTCCTCCATTGCTATTTAGTTTAGTAAGTGGCAGGCAAAATGTTGGTAGTGAAGGAGGTGATGATTTGAAAATTAATTCTAACACATTAGTTAATTAAATGAAATTGAAATTTTGTATGGTACTTTCGTGTTCAGTTTTGAGAAAAGCTCACGAAGCAAAACAGTAACTGCCAGTTTTCATGATGCATCTATGAGATAACACAGTAACTGTACTTGCTATCTTAAATAATTTAAAATATGCACATAAAAATCTACCATTCCTGCAGATCTGTGGCTCAGTGGTAAAACAGTGTAGTGTATTTTCGTTCAAGAGGTTCCACTCTTCGATATACCTCCTTTCAGGTCTTTTTCATTCCACACTGTTTTACCACTAACCGATTATTATGCGCCTCGACAGGTGTTTCGCTAACTATGTTAGCATCTTCAGGAGAAGAATCGAACTGGTGTTCCTACTTTGATATTCGTTTCTGTCTATTTCCAGTTTTGATATCGAGCTGTTTACGTCACTGTCATCAAACATTCCACATTCAACAAGTCGTTTTGGAAATGATCCTTTTCAGCAGTTTTGTTTCATACAAGCTTCATTCTGTTCGATGTATTCTCCAAAAACTAATGATATATCATACGGTTTAGAAGGATATATTGATAACTCATCGATATTCCATAAAAAAAATACAACTGAAAAAATTATATGATCATCGATGTCCAATGATAGTCCTTGCATCACACAATAAGTTTTCAGTACTAACTATATAAATTCAATATGAACGAAAAATTATTCAAATACCCCTGACATGATGCATAGTAATTGAATAGCAGTTACTTTTTTTTATCAATGATATGGACGAAAAACAAAACGAAATGAAAGAATACATTTTTGTAGAAAAACAAATATTTTGTGAGATATTGAGCTTCAAAGTTTGCATGAAACTCTTGTGAACGTCACTTGAGGACATACCCCTTGGGTCAACTATCATTGAAAATAAACTCAACACAAAATTCCTAGGATGGTTTATCGATACTAGGTTGAGATTCGGGAAACTCATTCAGGCCTTGGGGAAAAAATATCTTCTGGATGTTTTGCAGTCTATATATTGAATCAAAGGAACTGGGATTGGATGCGGCTAGAATCGTTTAGTATTCCATAATTGAGTCTTATCTCAGGTATGGCATCCCATTCTGAGGTGCATGTAATGCTAACTGCTTGAACAATTCTCTTGTTCTTCAAAAGAGAGAGGTAAAACAACAACTTGTGTAGCCTGATTCAGGAGAAATGAATCAATTGTACAGTTAGTCTCACTAGCCGTAATATTGAGGATGATAAAAACCGCATCCCCCATCAGCCCAGAGAAATAATACGTTTTGCTATGTTGGTGATTGAATCTGATATTCCCAGGTTGTTTATTCTTGACGAGTTGATTTGTTTTCTCATCGTCTCACAAGTGATAGATGTTGGCGTTATAGTGGACATGATCTCATGATATGAAGCACAATCTCACCTGCTATTATTGGCAAGCTTTGCTTCATCGTGGTTACTTCCAAGATACTTAGCTATAGCTGTAGCTTAGGAAACGATGCCTGGTAGCAACTGAAAACGAATTATCTTGCTAGATTGTTCTTGCTAAAGAGCAGATTCCGGCCATTTTGAAAGCACCGAAATAAATTCTATACATAATTTGATAACCATGCTCTTCAATATCACGTTCGAACATATCAACTATCGACAATGAAGGAATATAAGGCTGCGGCGTAATTGAATCTAATGAAGATAAAAGATACCTGACATATGGGTAGCTATTGAAGATATCCTAGAAGCAATGGAATGATAACTGTGGAAACCTTGAGTAGTTTGGCCACATGATGAGGCCTGAACATCAACTCATACTGGAGTGCGTATTTGATAAATTATATTCAGTAGCTATAGACCTATACTAGCTCTTTGGAGGAACTCCAGGATTCAGCTAAATGATCATTATACCATTCAACGCCTACACCTAGTGTTTATATGAAATCTGAATCGGATATTTCATTATTCAATATCGTGTCGTTGAGTATTAAATCAAGTATACCTAAGTGGTAGAAGTATGAAGGTCGATGAAATAGCCACACAGGTAAATAAATAGCATAAATTGATATTACGCAAGCATTAAAAAAAATGTGTAGATACCAAACATTCACGCTCAACTATGATAAAGAGTTGTTGCAAAAGGAAATATAAAATTACTGGACTGTGACACTTTTTTCAAAGCATTCCATATGAATTTTATCAGAGCCATGATTCATTTATGTGTATCTTAGTGCGGCATATTTCAATAAGTAACTCAGATAAGTGTTATTTCCATTAAATACCATCACTTCAATGATTACATAAATATGTATTTTTCATATTGTTGAATCAGAAGAATTCTGTGAATTCTCTTTATTGTTATCGGTATTGTTCGATGAATTATCACTATTATCAATACAAACCATCAGAATAATGAGAACGTAGTGGAGTCTTATAGCGACCATAGAAATCTATGTAGCGACTGATATAATTTGAAAAACAAAGTAGTGAAAGATTTCTCCATCAGTATCTTCAGTCAGTAGTCTCTCATTGAAAATTTAGATGCTTTGACAAACAACAGCGTATCTTAAACAGTTGAGGTAAGATGTACTTTTTTTCGCTGGCGATATACATTTATTTAACTAAGCAATAAAAGAAGTGGGATATATTTTAATATTAGAGTTTATGCATCACTTACAGCTTATGCTCACCTTTCAATTACAGTCACAAGTTTTCTACCTGGAATTTCACGTAGATATTTCTTGTTCACCAACAGTTACAATGAAATATGTATCTGGGAGTACATGATGCCACCACGATTGGCGAATTCGCCATTATGAGCGACATTCGCATTTGATTACATGTACTGTGAAGTAATTTCCTTCTCTGCATACTGCATACCCTGAAGTTGGGTCTACGATCGATTCAGCAAGTCACCAGCTTTAAAATCCTTTATAATGCGACCACTATCTTGGTTCAGTAATAATCCTACATAGAAAAAATAACGAAGGCAAATGTATACCTCTCCCATTTGGTACGACCATAGAAATACATTATTTCATTCACTCTGATCAAAGGCTAGTCCTTTTCCACCTAAACTCGTAGACAAGCTACTAAGGTGATATACACTGATGTCACTGATGAACGGTCCTGCACAAATTTAGTTAATATTCTTGCAATATTCCGAGAAATATTTTGGATTTTGTAGAGGTCACGAGAGTCCTGCAGGTTTGAAATCATTGAAGTTTAACAAGTGCTGAAAATGGACGACTGACTCAGGATGGGTTCAGGACAATGGGCGTGTACACCTTAGTAGAACTTTTAACTCAAACCATATTTATAATGATCCTTTCATACATAAATAATGATTGACGACATAATACGATCGAAAAATTAACTGGAATATTTTATTTTTGGATATAAATAATAGTACCTTCTGAAAACGGATCCTCTTATGACGTAGAAACCTCATCTCGCCATAGTTAAAAGAAAATACCAAACGCTAGACGGAGACTGAGGCAACTGATGATATATTAATTCTTTCAACTGTGATCTCGCGCTAATTCACTCTGTCAGAAATCATGTATCATTCATCTCTGTCTGGAATAGTCTTGTATCAGGATTAGGGTTTTGACGTCACATCATCGCCTCGTTTTCAGAGGTCCGAAAAATCTGGGATTTCAATAATTTTTTATAAAACGTACGGAGCTCACAGCAAGAAACGGTTTGCGGTGGTGAGCTAGTTTGGGTGAGTTCTATCGAATTATGAAATAAAAATGTTTTGTGATATAAGCCCATTCTATGAGAGGTGGAACGAATCAGATAGCTGTCTCTGGGGCTGATATAATGCTCTTCTGGAGGATTACTAGAATAGATTTGGAGAAAACAAATATTCGAGCTGATTAACCATCATGATGATTGAAACATACAAGCAGATTGAGTGGACCAAACAACGAATCAAAACACAATCAAAAAAATTGGAATCATGTGTTAGGACATAGCATCAAGCTGATTATGAGCGAAAAATCATCATTTTCTCTGGCATATACCTGTACTGTTGATCAAGTACTGCATACTTGGAATAATCTGCACTGAATTGGTATCACAAGGAGTTATGGATGAACGTACCTACTTTCTAAATATTCGATGCATGATTTTTCGACGAAAATCCAGTAGACATAGTTTGAATAGTTGGTTGCCATTCCTTTCAAAGAATAAACCTAGTAAGACTTTGATGAACTACTAAAGACTTTACGACCTGCAAACAAACAATAGACAAAAAGATTGACGGCCTATTGATTTAATCGATGATAAAATGCTGGCAACATCTGTTGGTGATGAATAGTATATTATGTAACAAGTGTTATAAACGTCCTTTTAGTAACGAGTATTTTAAGCACGAGCGGAGCAGAGTGGAGCGAGTGTTTGATAAACGAGTGTCTAGAAGAGTTCATAAACGCTTTACATACTATGATTTTTCTACGAACTCCGAAAATAACATTAACATACCTGCAATTCCTGCTAACCTACAAAATAATTCGAAAGGAATGGGAATTGAGAACATAATACATGCAACTGCATGCAACCAGCGAGACACGTATAAGTGATATTGGTTGTAGATGTGTCCAGTCCATTGCTTACTAACCTTTGTTTCACGTTAATTGTCATGCTCAGCGCAGAATAAATAAATTGATCTCAAAGATGGATGCTTCATTTTTACACTTCTTGGAGATATGCAAGTACCAGAACATTCTCTTCGATTTCACTTTCGTCTACTTTTCGAATATATTTTTAATGAAGAATTCTGATACAAACGAATATTGTTTGAATAATTCTGATACAAAATTCGAAAATAACAGTTGACAGTTGATACAATTGACAGGCCAGACATGTCTCAAATTACTGAAGCTGTGTTCAATGAACTGCGTTGCCATGGTAATGTGTTTAAGAAATCGTGTTGCCATGGTAACGTGTTTAATATTTTGAATAAATCACAGATTTGGCGTGGTACATATCCGTACGCTAAATGCCATTTTAGTTATGTGAGTAGAAAAAATTAATTATTCATTGCTATTCGTATCTACTCATCAATTTCGAATTACGAATTGAGTAATGTGAACTGAAATTCTTCTTCGGGAACGTCCATACCTGGGAAGTCAATGAATTACTTAGTGATACAAAATACTCAGTAAAGAGTTTCGCGTTTTTCTCATTTTCCACGGATTTCTCGAATCCAAATATCAAGCAACAGAAACAGAATTCACCAAAGCAGATGTGGATAACGGACTATGAGAAAATTAGCTCTATTCTGATTCAAGTTATTACCATCATTATGACTGAAATAATATTCATCTACTCAACCTCTAATCCTTTGTGTGAAGACAAAAACACCATTCTCATTGTGTGTGAACTGAAAATATGGCAGTCAGTCATCACTGGGCCAATAATGAATGCTCAGAAATTAATGGCACATATATAGCATTGGTGTTTACTGGTTGGTAGCGGTTGTAACTTGTATCAAATAACCACCAGTTGAATGAAGTATATAATATGGAAGGTGTTTTCGGAAACCCACTCTGGGTTGTTAACTCAATCCAGAGATGTCATGTGACAAAAAACCCGGATCACTTACTCGTGTTCAACGTTTGCGAACGTGTCAGGTCAAGAATACAGAAGATAATCTCTTTCCTGTGGACAAATATTATATAACCTCAACCTGGGTATTGGTGAACTTGTCTGTGTGGTCTCACATTACTTTCGTTTCTCATAAAACCACAAACCCCATACCTTCCCAAATTATATTCTCTATGCATTACTGAATCAAATTATAACTGCTAACTATTTCATTATTATTGTTGTCTTCGAGTGGTAAACTCCTGTGTTTCTCGATCGACATAAACTTCGTATAAATTGCTAATGCGCATGCGATGTCCTTCGTGACCTAGCCAGCCTGATGCTTTCTAGTAGGGTCATGAAAAATCAAATCGAGTCAGTGAACGAGTTAGCAACATTCAAGTTTCCGAACAGAGGTAGGTGACTCGGTTAAGGTAACCGAACGACGAACGTTCAGGTCATGGATCCGATCAACCCGAGTAAGTTTCCGGAAAAGCCTAGATTAAATTTTGGCCACTGGCAGAGTTCATCTTCACCGCCGAATCTCTTCTATAAGGCTCCGCTGATTATGTCCATCCTCACCACCAGGTGATCTTTTTTCCGCATAGGCGACTCTGTTGCCTTATTCGTACCAAATCTGCGTTCGAATGGCACTCTGATTTAAATTGAAATGGTGAATATTCACCTTGTACGGTGTTACGCGGTTCGATAATGATATTTCTATGTTGGCGCGGAGAGCGAATGTCACTCCGCCGATGTCCATTAGCGAGAAAAGAAGTCATTGGCTCCTTCAAGGTCGCCTGCAGTTGAAGAATCGATCAGAGAGAGAGGAAAAAATCGTTGAATAGATAGTTATAGAGACGCTTGTCATTTATGTAATATTATAGGTGCAGATGTTGGGACTGCTGATTACTAATTAAATGACGACTCTTAGATGTCAGATAACTCTTAGATGTCAGCATTGTATAAGGTAGTCACCTAGAGACACAACCGAACAGACAATCATATATTGGTCGTAAACAGTCTTTAGCAAAATATTGGCATTTTGAATAACAAAAGTAACCCGCTGCCACATTAGATGCCATAGTATTTGGAGTTGCAGTACCTTATTGGCAGTGTAGTTTTCCTCAGCGAAATTCAATGATGATCCAAGCTGACATGGAAAAAATTATGTATTATAGGAATTTTACAAAATTTATGAAAATTTCTGCAATCACAACAGAGGAATAAACTTATCGTCTCCAGCTACCACAACTGTCTTTCTAGAATTTGCCAAGAGTTCATGATGGATTTCCGTTGTTGCTTCAAATTGGAATATCTGGAATATGTGTAAATGGACCCAGACTTGGAGACTTCTTACTTTTGGGAATCTTAAATATGTATGATTTGCTATCATGTTGATTTGAATTTCATAGAATAATTTTATATAATTCAAGGATAGTGATTTCATCTTTCATCAATC
Organism: Phaedon cochleariae; assembly: GCA_918026855.4. Classification (NCBI taxonomy): domain Eukaryota; kingdom Metazoa; phylum Arthropoda; class Insecta; order Coleoptera; family Chrysomelidae; genus Phaedon; species Phaedon cochleariae. Next base: position 24,941,261 of record OU896719.1, on the reverse strand, counting down.
TTTCAAGTCTAAGATGTTCAACAAACAATACCTTCTGTGAAAGGAGATTTCGGAGACTCAGAAGTCGACAACATCGTTTTTGTCTGTAAAACAAAGTAGGTTGTTGAGCTAGGTAACAGAAACATATCGAACAGGTAATGTCTCGAAGGGGGAGGGTATCAATCATAGCATCTGGAGTTTGTACTTGTGAATGATTTTTGTAAATACATTTTGTAAATGATTAGTGAATACAAATTTGTATAGATACATTCAGAATATATTGTTGTAATATTTTATTGAGCTTTCATTTCAATCACTATTGGTGCAACTGATAATTCGGGAATGGGTTGAATGGGAGTTATGTCACTTTGACAGTTGAAAATATCGGACCCCTGGATCATACTACTATACCACTATAAAATAGGTGGCGCCCGAGTTGTGAATAATTGTTTATATTTGAAGACTTTGGATATCTGAATTATGTTTTATTTGCGATCTTGTGGAATGGGATATCATATTGTAATTTGGTTCAATTCAAGGATAGTGGTTTCATCAATCTTTCAAGTCTAGATGTTCAACAAACAATACCTTCTGTAAAAGGAGATTTCGGAGACTCAGAAGACGAAAACAGTGTTCTTGTTGGCAATAGTAGGTTTTTGAGCTAGGTAACAGAAAGGAGATATCGAAGAGGTCATTAGTATTTTTGAGGTTACTCCACATTTCAATAATGAATTGAAAAATTTAACCGGGATCAAAAATGCCTAACATCGACATAACTCAAGCATAGATATGAGTCCGCATATAAAACAACTGACGTCGAATTCATCTTCAAAATATCAAATTTCTTAAAAACAAAAAATCGTACAAAAGACAAAATATACATAATGATATTATAGATGTACAAAATTGGAGATAAAAAAAATAAATTGTAACCGTGGATTTTACGTAGTGGCTGTGAAAAAATAACACGTGACTTTCTAATGGAGGGGCTGATAACACCAACGAAGTGCCAGCGATAGCTGAAATCAACGTTATCATATCAAACATGTAAATATAAAAACATCGAATGGGTAGAAAAATAAAGATTGAGAAGATAGAAGATGATATCTAGAAAAATTGAGAAAGAATGAAAAGAAGAAAGGAGAGTGTTCGATTATAATATGAGGCAGAAAAAGAAAGAGAGAGAAATAGAAGAAAACAAATGTGTACCTTTCCTCTCACATAGGTGACGACAATAAAAAGGAGAAAGATTGGAAATGACGACTAAATGATGATAACGATAGCCAGTTATGGGATTTTGCGGGACGAGCAAAGCGATGAATTTTCAGAACCAGATAATTTCTATGCAGTTTTTCTCACTGAGACATGACATCAGTAGTTATGTAGACTATGATTTCGTTCGTGATTTTGAGAACTTACAATTATTCTAAAGTTCTCTGGGAAATGATGAAATGGAATGCATCTGTGTTTAGAATGAGAAAAAGAAACGAGATAAAAAACGCCCACTAGCTCATTCTGCTATTATAATTCTTTACATCATATTTATATGAGCCACTAATTGTTTCTCGTAGTGTATATTCCAGTCACAGACACAATACGCATTCATCGTGCTCGATGTGAAATGTGGAATAATTCTAGTTATGAGATCAGTGTCACAATTAGAAGGCAAAGAGAGGAAGCGAGCAGTTTTGAATGAGGCGGCCGTCGGCTAATTTGTATGACAGATCACGTACAGATTTCCATATGTGAGAAGTCAAAGGAGCGGTCGAGAGGACAAGAAGAAGAGAAGAAGAGTTCTTGTTGCTTCTTGCTGACTACTTGTTATCTTGGCTTCACATTGCAATCCTTTTACCTTTATGGAAGTGAATAGATCTGTCTAGTCAAAAAACGCAGTACATCAGGGTGGCGAATTTTGATGTTTGCATAGCAAAACTTGATGGAACTATAGGAAGGGGAATTGACATTCTTGATCTTTCTCTTTGTGACAAAGGACCCCGCACTATTGTCGTGAAAGGGGGTTCGTTTCACGACTGACTAGGTAGGGTGTGTCAATAAATGATCTAATTTCCATAGGAAGGCCAGTGACAATTTATTTTGATTAATGATCAAATCTCTCTAGTGGGATTCACATATTCCTCATTTTACAATTCAACTTACTTTTATAGATACATCTATCTTCTCGACTACAACTAAGACCATGCCCTTGGCCAGGGACCCCCAAACGGCCGAACACTCTCTTGGGCACCTTCACTACCCGCCTACCTCTCCAATCTTTCTATCCCAATACCTGATGAGTTTCTTAGTTTTCCATACGTGATGTTGATCCAATTATTTTATTCTTTTAATAATATTTGGGTGTTCAATCGTTCAAGGTAAATGGATTATAAATTTGATTACACTGGGTGTTACACTCGCTTTCATGACATTACCCCCCCGGCCGAACATCGCTCGTCCCGAGCGATATCTTGAAGTGAGTGATAATCCTATCTACCTACAATATACATAGCTACTCTAATTTGCAATTGAAGCAATATATTTTAAAACATAAATACGAAAAATACATCAATACAACATGGCATTTTGACATCCTCAGACGGTACCTTTCTCTAAAGCCATCCTCCAAATCAAGTAGCTGCCATCATTTCGAAGGTTCTTCAACTGCATCAATATTACTTTACTATCGTCACATAACCTCTCTTCACCTCTAACCACACCATGATGTAATTGGGAGTTTGAGCCATGTTTGAGCCCATCAAAATCGGAACCAACGTCTATAACCGTATGGTGTGCCCTTGAACTAACGCTAGCTCAAGCAACGGTAATCAGGTACCAAAAATACTTCTGAGGCTGATTTGTCTGGGAACGGTGGTTGAGGGCATTGTCTCCTGAGCTTCAACTTATCCTACCGAAATCTGTCATGCGACGTATGGTTTGGTATGTGTGATATGCCTTGGTAGTCTCATAACCTGGTAAATCTGCTGCGGAGTGGTTGCTTATAGTATAGTAGGTACCCGCCTTCGAATGTCTCAGCCCTAATACATTTAAATGACCTTACTTCAAATTTCCTAAAAGAGAGACATGTAACATTATTTCAAACTTAAATCTATAATAAATTCCACCTTTGGTGACACACTTTCCTAGATTTATATTTTCGTTTGGGGGTCTATTTTCTTCTTTGTAACCAAATGGAAATATTATTTTTCATTAATTTATTAACAATTTCTCTCATTTTTGAACCCTTTTGTTTTATAATCTTTCTTCTTGATTTTCAATTATCAGTAACCGGTTACTTTTGCTGTGCACAGACTTTTTTCCACAATTTCGCTCATTGTTCTATGATACCCACACTCTTTAGCCTAGGATTCAGAAAAGCGAGGATATCTTAGAGCAATTTTTTAACATGCACACATCATACTCTCAATTCTCATTTTTTTTTCCTTTCCTAATGATAGCTGTCATATATTCATCATGTTTCATAGTATACATACATACTTTTAAAGAAAAACGGCTGCCTTTTTACCTTATACCATAACTCATAATGCATCTTAGTGGGTAGGTACCTTTCCCGCTGGAATGTCGTCTTATCAACCTTCAATATGGTACTTTTTAGTTCTGAAACATATTAACATTATTCGTTAGTAACATCGTATAACTAATATGATGATGAATATAATGAATAAAATAATTATTAGGTCCCTGTTATGTCAGGTGTCCAAGGATCGTTATATTTCTGGATTCTGCTCATGTGGATTACATCTGTTTTAGCATTGTTTCCTGATCCCATTCTCACTCTATAAGTTACTGGCCCTACTTTCTCTAAAATTTCATATGGCCCATGGTACTTCAAAAGTAATTTTTCGCTTTTTCCAACTTTTCGTAATGGCGTGAAAACTTTCACCTTGTCCCCCACTTCATATTCTATGTGACGATGATTCTCGTCATAACGCCGTTTATATATTTTTTGTTGTTTTTCTATGTTTTGGACTGCTATATTTCTAACAGCTAGTGCCCTATCCCTAATTTTAATAATATCGTCATTGGATACCTGACCAATTAAATTCGCTTCTGTAGGCAATACAGGGTGTCTTGCATATGTCAAAAAGAATGGACTTAGTGCTGTCGTGCTCTGAGGGGTTGAGTTCATTGCGAACTGTGCGTGAGGTACGTAGCAGTCCCAATCATTCTGGCTCGTTGACGTGAAAGTACTCAAAATTGCTGCGATTGTTGAGTTACTTCTTTCGCAATTTCCATTACATTGTGGGTGATATGCTGTCGTCTGTTGTTTACAGATCCCCATTACTCGTAACAATTCCTTAATCATATCTGATTTGAAGACTTGGCCCCTATCTGGTAAAATTTCTCTCGGACATCCGTGCCTAACTATTATATTCTCAAATATAAATTTCGCAACTGTTTCAGCTTTACCATTTGGTGCTGCAGCTAACTCTACATATCGAGTAGCGTAATCAATAGCTACAATTATAGTGTTGTTCCCATTAGTCGATTTTCTGAATGGTTCTAACAAATCAATGCCAATTTTTTGGAAAGGCACTCCGACTGGAATGGGCTGCAATAGTCCCAGGGGTCTACGGTTTCTTTCACCTTTTCTCGCCTGGCAGTCTGGACATCCTTTAATAAACTTTTCAACATCTCTCTGCATACCGTCCCAAAAATATCTATTTTTCAATTTTTGATAAGTACGTGACCAGCGAGTGGTTCACTATGTGATGAAAATAAAATATCAACCACGAGATGTTTGGGTATCACCAACAAATTTTCGAGTCCTTCAATTGATGCATTTTTTTATATAACACGTTATTCATAATGACGAAGTTTTTTGCCCTTCTTCGGATACTCATACTTACATTTTCGTTGTTGGGATTTTTCACCGTATCTATCAGCAATTTCAGATCCTTATCTTTCTCTTGTTCTGATGCTATGTCTTCGCCAGTAAGGAGGAAGGTGGGAATGTCGAACCAATCGTCATTTTCGTTTTCTGGCGGTAGAACTGCATTTCGTGACAGGCAGTCTACATCTTTATGAGCTGCCCCACTTTTGAATACCACCTCATGTTCAAACTCATTCAATTTTATGGCCCATCTCGCTAATCTCCCGCTTACATTTTCAGAAGTTTTCAAAGAACAAAGTGCATGGTGATCCGTTTTGATTATTACTGGTCTTCTGTAAATGAAATGCCTAAAATATGACAAACCCCAAATTATCGCTAGTGCCTCCAATTCTGAGATCGTATAATTTTTTTCACTCTTACTTAGCGACCTACTTGCATATGCGATGGGATGCATTTGGCCTTCATGCTCTTGTAATACTATAACTCCCAATCCTTCATTGCACGCGTCGGATCTCAATTCACATCCTTTGTTCGGATCAAAATGTAGCAGGACGGGTGCTTCTATTAGTTTTGATTTCAATTGTGCAAAAGCATTTTCTTGTTCCAGTGTCCAAAAAAATCCAGGTTCGTTTTTTGTTACATCATGAAGTGGTTTTGCTATCCTTGAAAAGTTCTCGATGAACTTTCTGTAATAATTCGCTAATCCTAGGAAACTCTGTGTCTGACGTTTTGTCTTTGGTCTTGGAAATTCTGATATTGCCGTCAATTTTTCTGGGTCTGGTGAGATTCCATGCTTGCCAACAATATGCCCTGATACTTTGACTTCTGTGGCCGCAAAAGTACACTTACTCGTTTTCAGGGTCAATCCCGCCTGTCTAAGTCTTTCAAATACCTTTCTCAGTCGCACTAGGTGTTCCTCAAAAGTTTCTGAAAAAATCACCACATTATCCAAGTATACTAAAACGTTGGACCATTTCAGTCCTTGAAAGACTCTATCAGCTAGATCAGAAAATGTACAAGGGGCATTACAAAGTCCAAAGGGCAGTTTGTTGAACTCATATAGTCCAAATCCAGGTGTCACAAATGCGGTATATTCTTTGGATTTTTCTTCAATGCCAACTTGCCAGTAGCCACTGAACAAATCAAGTGTTGAATAATAATTGGATTTTCCGAAGTATGTCAAAATCTCGTCGATATTAGTTAGTGGATAATTTGATTTTTTCGTAATGTTATTCAGTTTCCTGTAATCCACGCAGAATCTACTTTTCTCGATTTCTCCCTTTTTCTTCACTAGTACTATTGGGCTTGAATATGGTGATTGTGAAGGCCTTATTATACCCACTTCCAGCATCTCTTGAACCTGTTCATCGATAATTTGTCTCTCTTTCTGAGATACCTTATATGGTTTACTTTTGAATGGAGTGTGTTCAGTCAGCTCTATTTTGTCCTCTATTAAATCAGTTGCACCCATATCTCTGACATCCATGGCAAATACATCTTGAAATTCATCTATAAGATTTTCTATTGCTTCTATCTCTTGCGTATCAAGGTTGGTGCCCATTTTATAACACTTGTCCATGGGTGCCCTCTTCTCTTCTGTAGTGACTAATAGTTTGTCGATTTTCATTTCTCTTTCCGCCCAAAATCCTAAAGTGCATGGTGTTTTCGAAAATTGTCTGGCCCACGTGCGAGTGATTCTTCACTATAATCATAGAACCTACGGGCCCCTTTTCACATAAAACTCCTTTCTTCAAGAAAAGACTCTCATTTGGTTGGAATACTAGGTGCTCTGTTCCATATATACCAGCACTCTGAACTTTGATTGAAATTGCCTTTTCTTCTTTAGGTTTCAAACGGCAATATTCCTTGGCAAAAATTTTAGAGCATCGAGGTTCTTCATCTCTCGTAGGACTTGGATCTATTTCCATCAGCCTACTCATTTCAGCTTGAAATTGGTCAAAATGTGCTTCGCTTTTCTTCATGAGATTCTTTCTATCCACAATATTTCCAATATTCTTTGAGTCTCTGGAATTCTTCCTGGTTTTGGTTTTCATTCCTCTTACGTGCGTATTCCGAATGTTCGAATACGACGGGTTTGCTATTCGAATATCTTGCTTCCCCGTGAGCCTTCTTCAACGACATATGATAGTTCACCCTGTATTGTCCACGATGTTGAAAGTTCCATTTGTTCCATACTTCTCCGGTTTGACATCGCTGATTATTCTGATTAAAAGTGCGTAAACCCTCATTTTGTATACTGTAATTACGTTTGGGTGTATGAAAAAAACGTTTTTGTCTGTGAAATTGTTCGTGATGCCCGGCCGAATAATTATTTCGTCGAAACCCTGGTTTCAAACATTCGATTTCTTCCCTGAAAACCCCTCTCTTTATTTCAATCGTTCCTTTTTCTAGATTAATATTTGCCTTGTGGTTTAGAAATGACATGCCTAAAATTAAATCACACGGTAAATTATCTATAACTAAGGCATTGCACCATGTTCTTAATTTTCCTAATAACAAATTAATATTGATATTTCCAAGTACTGGAACCCTGAAACCACCAGCTGTCTGCAGATTTCGTGAAAATAATGAAGTAGTGAAATTTTTTACAAAATTCCGTGAAACTATATTATGATCAGAGCCTGTATCGCAAATAATGGTTGCATATTGATTATCAATTATACCCTCAATTTCTGAAACATAGGAACTTTTTGTCATTTGAAACGTATTATGATTTGTCGAAAATGTACTTGGGTTGGTATATAAGCTCAAACTCGAATTTTGTGAATTATTTCTGAAATGATTTTCATTGTGAAAATTACTACTATCTTCAAAAGTGTTGCAGCGATGGTTTATCTCCGCTTGGTCCCTTCTCAATATAAGTTCACTATGATTTTCTATATCCTCTAATGTGAAAACAATTTTCTTTAATCTTTCCATTGTCATTATGGAGTTTTTCATGAGAATGTAATTTGCGCGATGTTTTTCTAGTGAACCCTGTTCGAAATAAATGGAAAATCTTTCTGCGCTCATCTCAGAATCAAAATCGTTGGCCAAAACTATCAAATCGTAGAAATATTCTCTTAAGATTTCGGTTTCCTTTTGTTTTCTCTCTTTCAATCGTAATTCTCTGAATTTCCAAGCATCTTCTGACTCAAATTCTCTGATGAAATCTGCTTTTATGTCAGCCCATGTTTTTTTCGCATTTTGGGAAATTTTTCTATACAAGTCATACCATATATAGGCTGCTCCCGTAAGAAATGCCGCAAAATATACAATTTTCAAACTATCCGTACAAGAATTTTTTTCCGAACATTTTTCATAATGTCTAATAAAATCTTTAGAAGAACCCTTTATGGGATCAAAATTTCCTGGGTCCTCAAAGTTGGGTAGAGCGGGGGTTCTTTTTTGAACCATGGCTTCACTCAACGTTACCTCCATAACTTTCGATATGAGTATGGAAGACAATGCGAAATTTTCATTAACTCACTTATGAATCCCGGAAAAAACTATTCACAGTATACTAAATTTGCTTACCAGGCCGTAATGAAATGAATATATTAACGCTCAGTAGACTATAATAATAAAATCCCTGCAAGAAATATTCATTAGATATCCACTTTCTGCAATTGCATTATTTCCAGCCATTCCAATATTCTTTATACAATACCATTACTCTTTTCTCCTTTAAAATTTGCACAATATGAAAATTTTCAATAATGTTATTGCAGTTTTCGTAGAAGAGATTTATTCATTATAAAAGTAGCAGCGTCAACAACCTACCTAGCCTGTACCGAGACATTCGATACCAGCATATGGTAACATGAATAAATTATATATATAGGTCAAGTTCGTGATAATTATTGTTGATGATCTCGGTTTCCAAATACAATGTTTTTTTCTGTGACGGGAAAAAAGTTTGGCATTTCATCTCTGTTGGCAGGTTATAAAATGTCACTTTTCATAAATTACTTTTTTCCCGTGGGAAAAAAGTGAGTACTTTTTTCCCGGATATATATCACATATATATACTATGTTAATTGCTTTTGTTGTGCTATAGTTCCGAAAAATGAGTCAATAATACCGTCTCCGAGAAAGAACTGCAAGTCCTTTTATCTTCCATTCGACTTCGCGGTTTCGTATATTTCTAAACAACTACTGAATTCGCAATTTTTCAAAATCAAATCACAGAATTGAACTGACAGAAGTGACATCAGATATTTGATTACTTCAAAAGAATGATAAAGATGCCTATAAAACGCAGGTGTCCCTCCTGTTAAAAACTTGAAATTTCACGTCGATAATTTTCAGATTTCGAATTAATGTAATCTTCTCAAAATTGATTCGTCCTTCTGTCACAGAAAAAAATAGTGTATTATACACGGGAAAAATATTAGATTTTAGCTCACACAACCTGGAGCAAAAATCTACTACTTTTTTCCCTTGTATAATAAATAACTATTTTTTTCCTTTTAACTTGATTTTCTACGCTACTCATTCTTTATGCCCTGCACCTCTCGAAAGCCAAGCGGCGCCTCCACCACTTGTCGTGAAAGGGGGTTCGTTTCACGACTGACTAGGTAGGGTGTGTCAATAAATGATCTAATTTTCATAGAAAGGCCAGTGACAATTTATTTTGATTAATGATCAAATCTCTCTAGTGGGATTCACATATTCCTTATTTTACAATTCTACTTACTTTTATAGATACATCTATCTTCTCGACTACAACTAAGACCATGCCCTTGGCCAGGGACTCACAAACGGCCGAACACTCTCTTGGGCACCTTCCCTACCCGCCTACCTCTCCAATCTTTCTATCCCAATACCTGATGAGTTTTTTAGTTTTCCATACGTGATGTTGATCCAATTATTTTATTCTTTTAATAATATTTGGGTGTTCAATCGTTCAAGGTAAATGGATTATAAATTTGATTACACTGGGTGTTACACTCGCTTTCATGACACTATAACCCCCCCCCCCTCCGCTTCTATATAAAAATGGCGTTCTGTCGAATTTCCTGAATTCCTGGTATATTATAGAACTCGACCTGATGATCAGATATGCCGAGTCCTAAAATCTGATCATATGACCAGTTTTTGAGCTACCTACAAGGTGTTGAAGTTGAGAAATGCCCTCTTTTCATCTTCTCATATCTCCAAGAAAAGACAAATGGATCAGAATTTTCTGCTAGCAGTTTTTCAGTTCAACCTTCGGGTAGAAGAAACATGTACAGAATCAACCAAAGATGATCTTTATAACAGGGTGATTCACATCTGAATTATTGTGCTATTTTCAATTTCTAAATATCGATACTACAACTTGAAAAAAATTGAAAAATCAAAATTATCATTCGATATGTTTTTCTTACATGAAATTGATTCATTTTATGAATTGATTATACATGGTGTTTAGTGAATGCTGATGTTTAGAAAATAATGTTTAATGAGCCACCTCGTATTATTGGGTTGATTTCGGTTATTGATTATAATTTTTGAGGACACATTATGATGCATTTTATGGTAAACAGAGTGATTTATTGATTGAAAAAATTGCCAACTACAAAAAAATATTGAAAAACCACTGTTTTCTCAGCTCCTTGCTATGACTAGGTTTTTACATATTGAATATAATGAAAGTGATTATCCACTCAGATTAAATATCTACTGCTTCGAAACGAAAATATTACTGTTACTGAGATATTTCCATTGGAGACTTGAAGGAATAACAAAATATACAGTATACAGGGTGTCCGCTTCACCATGGATCATAATATATACCCTAGCTGGTGATAAACAAGTTTATAGCTTGGCAAAACACCACAATTTGAACTTTTATACAAAGAACTCAATTTCTATTTGTATGTTTCAAGCTACACATGAAGACAGGAATTAATTTTTTTACATACTAAAGTTCCAATCCGTAAGTTTTTTGCTGAGGTCAGAATGTGGTTTTCTGATAGGTTATGAATTTGTTTATCACCGGCTACAGTATGATCGATGGTTTATCGGACACCCTGTATACTGTATATTTTGTTATTCTTTCAAGTCTTCAATGGAAATATCTCAGTAACAGTAATATTTTCTACTAGTAACTTAACGGTGATAATCTAGAATTAGAGGGAGATGAAAAAAATAGTGGTATTTTAATATTTTTTTGTAGCTGGGAATTTTTTCAATCGATAAATCACTCTGTATACCATGAAATGCACCATAATATGTCCTCAAAAATTATAATCAATAGCCTAAATCAACCCAATAATACGAGGTGGCTCATTAAACTTCATTTTCTAAAACATCAGCATTCACGAAAAACCATGTATAATCAATTCATAAAATTAATCAATTTCATGTAAGAAGAACATATCGAATGATAATTTTGATTTTTTAATTTTTATCAAGTTATAGTATCGATATTTAGAAATTGGAAATAACACAATAATTCAGATGTGAATCACCCTGTGATAAAGATCAGTTTTGGTTGATTCTGTACATGGTTCTTCTACCCAAAGGTTAAACAAAAAAACTGCTGGCAGAAAATTCTTATTCATTTGTCTTTTCTTGGTGATATGAGTAGATGAAAAGGGGGCATTTCTCAACTTCAACACCCTGTATCTGAAAAACTGGTCATAGGATGGGATTTAGACTCGGCATATTTGATCATCAGGTCGAGTTCTATAATATACCAGAAATTCAGAGAATCCGACAGAACGCCATTTTTATATAGAAAAAGTGCGGGGTCCTTTCCTATGGTCTCTTGTTCTCATCTTTCAGATATTTGTGAATTCAGAGGATCTTCATGGAATCAAGAGGAAATAACTGTCACATTATCAAGGCCTCATTGTTGTGGAATCCAGTGGCGTTAGAGAATTGGAGAAAGAAGGTGCAATTCAAAGTTACAGCCTGATGTTTTTTCTTAGTTGGCTATGGTAGAGCCGAAACAGATTTTCGTCTCTTTATATCTATGTATTATATGATAGCAGAAATATTATTCTACTAGATTTCTCACATTACATTATTAATGAATATTCCGAGGATTTTCAGAAATTCTTATCATTTGTGGAGATTTTGTTATCACCATATGACTGTTCATCAAGTAACTGCAGAATCAATTGAAAAGAAACGAAAAGCTGTCAAGGAAGCATGCTGAAGCCAATTTATTTTACCACCCACGTGAATAAATTGACAGGTTTGTCTCCTTGAATGAGGAAGCAAACACCTGCTTTTGATGCATCAGTGGATAGTAAAAAAAATTAGTGAGGATCAAAAGTCCATCACATCCCCCTAGGATATGAAAGTGGAGTATTTTGTGTTCCATTTGTAACGATTTGCTCACTGAACTGCTGCTAAAAGAGACGAAATAATGAATTTAAATTGTTCATTCTAATAGAGAAAATACAGGCTTGAGTTTTGGTGGCGTTGAATTCAACTAGGTTGTTGGTTCCCCAGGCTGTGATTTCAGCAAGGTCTTCATTGACAGCATTGACCTGCCTGCGATGTGAGTTCCTAGTTTCCTGGGAAGAAATGGGAATTCTGGAAGAGAACGGAGTATGGAGGGTACTATCATCTGCAAAGCTGTGGATGGGGCAAGTTGTTACTCCCAACAGATCATTGATATGAAGAAGGTATAATGTTGGTGCCAAAATTGATCCTTGTGAAACGCCGGAATTGATGCCAATGGTATCAGACGATACACCCTTCACCACCACGTGAAGCGATCTGTCTGAAAGGAAACTCGATGAGAGATGGCAACGCTGAGGTGGTGAGCCATATGATGGTAGTTTGTGGAGGAGTCCTTCGTGCCAAACATGGTCGAATGCTTTCGATATGTCCAACGCGACAGCTAGAGATTCCCTGTGTTTTTCTAATGAAGCTTGCCATAAATGGGTGACGTAGGCAAGTAGATCTCCAGTAGATCTTCGGTGGCGAAAGCCATATTGTCTATCATTGATGATTCCCGAGCTCTCCAGATATTTGATGAGCTCAATATTGATGGCTTTCTCCATCAGTTTGGAGATTACTGATAACAGGGCAATGGGCCTGTAGTTGTTGGGCAGGTTCTTGTTCCCTTTTTTGGGCAAAAAACAATTTAATAACAAGTGATGTATAATCTTTGTTTGCCAACCAGACGCCATCTTGCCAGCTAAAATGTCACGTGGTTTGGATTGCCTAATTCCAAACATTTTTCCACTCGTGACTGGAATATTTCAGGTTATGTGTATCGCACCGTCGTACAAGCACAGTTAGAATCAGTAAATGACATTACAGTCTGATGAGGTACATTCTGTTATTGTACGTTCTGGTATAATATGATTCTGATGGAATACAGTCTGTTAGATTACGAGTCTGTCGAAGTACGGTTTCAGCATTTTACGATTCTTTCAATTCACAGTTCTGATATTTTGTTATTCTGCAAATGTGCTGTTCTGATTCTTTGCTATTCTGTCAATGTTCGGATCTGACATTTTACTATTGTGTCGATGAACTGTTTGTTGTATTTCGATTCTGACAAAGTACGGTCTGCTAATGTGCGGTCTGTCATTTTGCGATTCTGACGAATTACGGTCTGTGTTATCATAGTTCTGACGTTATATCATTCCGCTGTGATGTTGGTTTGTTAGTTTTCGATTCTGTGGTTTTGCGGATCTGCGATATTGATTTTCTAGAAAAATACACATCTGCGCATTTGCAATCTGTTATTGTCTATTATGCTTATGTACAGTATACAAAATACGGTTTGAGGAATTACGGTTCTGTGCATCTAAAGTAAAGATAAATACGATTCCTATAATTTATGCTTCTATCGAATTACTGGTTTGAAAATATTTATTCTGATGGATTACGGTTCTGCGATTTTACATTCTGTTGATTTGGGTGTCCCCGAAATCATTTCTTGAGAGAAGTTCGCTCTTGAAATTCTCAGTGGGCCACGCAAAACGTACTCAGTGCCGAAAAAGTGCAACGAGTTGTAAACGCCATTAGAGTGTGTCTTGATTATGTTAAATGGTTCAATGAGATGCACGGAACGATATAAGCAAAAGTATCGTTGTTCATTTCGGCATTATCTGCAAGCAATCGATATGAGCATAATCGTCGAGTATATTCACGTTTGCTTTGTCGGCGATTTTAGGATGACATAAGGATGGTTGAGTGAAAAAGAGAAGGATTTTATTGAGCAGAACATGGCGCCCATATCAGCAGGGGCGTCCGCAGAATTAATCTCAGGGGGGGGGCAAGTCACAATAATAATGTAGAATATTCAGTACATATCAAAAAAACAGTTTTTGCACGACCTATAAGCGATTTTACACCGACATAATCGGAACTTCAGGGTATACAGAGTAGGTACTCTCTAGGCTAAAAAATTTTCTGAGATTTTTTTGACAATAAATCTACCACTATGTTTGCAGCAGCTACTTCAATAGTTGTTTCACAAATTTCTGCAATATTTATTGAAAAAACATAGGAAAGCAATTTAGAAAATATGCTAGCACACTTTTCCGATGTTCACAAAAAGCAATATGGCTACTCTTCTTCATCGGTTGTCATGATAATCAAACTTGATTTCGTGATTTTTGTATTCAGGTTTTCATCTTTATATTGACAATGTTTGATTCGTGCAAAGAATAGAATACCAGGTGACACAGGAGACATGTAGCAGCCCGTTGTTTTTTTATTTGAAAAGATAAAATTTTGAAATTCACAGGGGGTATATAATAAATGGCAGCGCACTTTACGAACTCAACGACAATTTTTTTCAACCACCTTTTTGACCGGAAGTGACTCAAAATTCATTTTTCAATGTCACCCTATACATTTCTTCAACTTATCTCTTTTGCCTTGAAATTCTCTATCCAACTATCAATGTATCACAAAGTGGCATTCATTTCTTAATTCGCTGTTGAATTGCTTTTTATTCAAAAAGAATAAGTTGGCTGTGACATGAATTCGATGATATATATCTACACTTGGTGGGCTATGAAATTTAAATATCATTAGTAAACCGATATTATTCAAAATGTTTTGATATTCTGAGCAATGTCTGCAGGTTGTCAATAGCTTATTTGAGTCAAGATGAAAACCTTCGAAAATAACTCATGATATTGAGGAATCTAAGATAGGAATATATTTTTCCGAATTCAGCTACTCGAACAGAAACTATCTGTCTTTTATTTTCGCCATGTACCTATCACATGATCTTCCCATTTGGAATATTGAAACTAAAATTGTTCCTCTTATACGATGATCCACAGGGCTATCAGTCTATTTTTTCATAATTATTTCACTTAGTAGGCGGTGTACCTATACACAAAATGTTTTATGTGTTTGACAGTTAATCGATTGCATCAATAATTTTTCTTCTTCATTCGTGTGTTGATTAAAATTGCATGTATGGTTATGTTTCTATTGGTTGTTGAGGAATGAAGAGGAATAAAATGGAGGGCTCAGAAGCCAATTAGAGAAAGTCAACAAATAAGTAGAATAAGATACATAATTCCAAATTTTTTGGAATTTTCTATCCTCGTCTCTATAAAATAAATATATGAATACTATTATTTCAATAAACGTGTAGTGAAGGACAAATCAGATGAGCTGCCCCAGAATGTCACTGCGTTTAAAGAATATTCCCATCAACATAAAAAATGGATTTTTCGTATGGCAAATTCGAATTTGTCCTGACACTTTTCAGTTCTCAATGACAATTGAAAACGGGAGCAGATTCGTTTCTGAAACGTCCAAAAATAAGTAAAAATTCGATATTTTTCAACATACCTTCATTTCTATTCTCCGAACTTTTTTCGATACAAATTATCACTGACAAGCTAGTGAATTTTCCTTTGAGGCTCTCTGATAGGAAAATTCTTCAAACGCAGTGACATTTCGTGGCAAATCATCTGATTTTTCCTAACTACACGTATATTGAAAAAGTATTCATATTTTCATTTTATAGAGACAAGGGAGGAAAATCCCAAAAAATCTGGAATAATGAATGCACAATTAACCTCCTCGATAAACCTACAGACAGTATTTATAAAATAAGATAATCGCGGATATCCTCAAATTATTACATATGAGATATACCACTTCTTTGATGGGTTTCAAACAAACTCTTTCATGGAAATAGATACATAAATGAAGTGTTTCCTATTGGAACCAAGTGAAAATTACACAAGGTTCCGAAAGAACTTGCAGAGAAACAAAAAAAATTTACTTGAGTATATTATCAAATATAATACCACAAGTAATAATATTTTGCCGGAAATATTCGGTGATTGTTATGACAGCTTGTTGCCTAGTAATTTCGTGAATGACATTGTTATCAAAACTTCGAGCCGTAGGCGAGTAGTTTTGGATCAATGTCATGTTCGAAATTAGAGCAGCAAGCTGGAGTATGTCAATCGACGAATATTTCCAGGAAAAATAGTATCACGAGTTGTATTCGTATGACTATTTCATGATTGAATGAGACAATATAAGAAATAGGAAACATAATTTGAGTATATTCCAACTCGAACTGCGAAGAAGAACATAATGATAGTGATGAAATACAGAATTTACTTTTTTAGAAATTAACTACCTACTTATAGTTATTCACAAAGTGGAATGTACAATTTTGATAAACAGTATTTTTTTTTATTATCTTGGAAATGGTTGCTCTCAAAAGAGTGTATACAATTACTATCCAATTCAAACAAAATAGATTGAATTTATGTGACATGGAATAATTAAAAAAAAAAGATATCGTCGCCGAGGACTCGAATCATCGACCTTCGTATCCTGCCGCAACAACCCTTAACAGTTGCGCTACATCAGCTAGTAAGTATATCAGTCAGTCACAATAACTTGAGTAATTGAAAAAGATTACGTCAAAAAGGAATTTGAATTCTATTATTGTTGTGTCAGACCAATATGTAAACTTTTTAGATTACACATGAAACATCCAGCCAGAATAAAATTGTCTCGCCTTTCGTACAAAATATCTCACTGACGCGAATTATAAGTAAATAAAATAAGGTAGGAACTTAGGTTATTGTCTCAGATTTGAATCCAAAGCAATCTTGACCAGACACTATGTCAAAATTTTATCGCTGATAAACGAGGTAAGTTGGTCACGTGCGGGTCAATTCGGCTTCTGTATTGGTAGAGCAAGTCCGATAAAATTCAATAAACAAAAAATATCGCTAGAATACAGAAGAAACCATGAAAATGGTCGATTCTGATTGGTTCTCGAGATCAATAGTGGAATAGTCTATTGAAAATTTTCATGGAATTAATCTACAAATGCATCACTTTGCTGTTGAAGCTAAAGATAGTGTTCTTTTGTTTATTGTAGGCAACCTTTTCTGTAAGGTGGAATGTGTGGCAAGAGATCAAGCTTGTGCTTCTTTGACAGGTTCCTTGGTCTGAATACATTGAATCTTAAGCAATATCGCACAAGTTGGGAAGTTTTCCTTCATTCTGAAGATTCTTTGATATTCATTATTCTGAAATTCTGTATGGAGAATGAAATGTGGTTTATTTTTGCCATATCTCGCCCAAATACTCATGGAACACTGTGAATGTTGCATCGGTATACTAAATAAGAAAAAGATCTATGCTATTGCTCGTTTAATAAAATATCAATATTTCATGATCTGGAAGAGCATAGCCCTCTTCTACATTATCTGCGATCCATTCTTGACATGTACATTATTGTAGAGTTTATGCACGTTTTCTTTGTCGGTTTCTTGAAGAAGACAGCTCGATGGACGAGTAAATTTCGTTAGATAAAAATTGGTCCCATATTTGGGAATTTAGATTTATCTATGCGTTTCATAAACAAAGTTGCGACAAAAAGAGAAGAGGTAAGTACCGCGGGAAAAAATTGAGATAATTTTCATGGGAAAGAGATATGAAAAACAGGGACCGAGTCTGGAATTTGATGTCATTCGTGAATACTAATGTCATAGTTTGATAGTGACAATAGAAAATAATTGAATTAATAAATTTCACATATCTTCTCAGTATACTCTCTTATCCATATGTATACTGTATACAAGGAGATTTGGAAAGAGATCAACCCGTCTGATAATACAATATCAAATTGAACATATTAACCCTCTCGTATATAATTCAATTCAGAAAATTCAAAATGATATTGAAAATCATTAAACGATTCATAGTTTATGGTAATAAATTGACAATAATAAATATTGACCAAACTCCTCGATTTTTCTCAAAAACACCAAAAAACTAGAGGTCGACTCTATAGTGCCTTTTCCACGAGGGGTAAGTACTTAGCCATTTTTTGTACACCAAGGGGTAATGAATGCCTCAATTCACCGAAATTACCCTGCAATGCCCATTTTTCAGTCAACAATACCCCGCATTGCCCAACATTGCCCTCCAATGCCCAACATTGCCCCCGCAATGCCCAACAATGCCCCCCAATGCCCAACAATGCCCCTAGTGCACTATATAACTATCTCTTTTTATTCCATGTGTTGAAGAGAGACAGACTATATTGAAATATAAAAACTGACTTAGTCTTTTACATCATAGTTCAAATTCATTTTAATGTCTTAGTGAATCAATAATCTGAAGGGACGAGAAATAATGAATAATTATACATACTCTCTCTGAATTCTTTCTCGAAACTAGAACAAAGTTGAGATTTTCTTGAACCAAAAACAGCTTGAACCTGAATATATATTTTGTTAAAGCACATCACACTGGATATGCATTTTTTTTCCGACTCCAAATAAAGATTGGAAATGTTCACTTTATCCGCTGTTTTTAGGAGAAACAGAGAATTTTCCCCAAGTACAAGTGGTCCGTGAAAAATACATTCTTTTGGTATCCCGTATCTGTCTTGGTTCTTTTTCATTACCAGTCCCAGATACCAGTTTTTATCAAATACCACTGCATATAAATTATCTATTATTCTATTTCGGGATCGAAAACGTCAAGTTTTTTCATCATCCTATCTTCTTCTGGATCTTCTCCCAAAGAGTAGAATGCCTCCACATCTGTGGAATCGTCTAAAACGATATCTGGTTCATTTTCTTCTTCTGAAGAATCTCCGATACATTCAGTTTTCTTTTTCTTAGTTTTTGAATTGTCAGCAGGTATTTTTGACTTTCTTTTTTGGACAGATCTAGGATATAGAATTTAACACGTTGGCTACCACATGAGTCTCATGTGATGCACACTCTCATTTGCTCTACAAACCACCGTAAAAACTCGCATACTTCCTCTCTGTACCAAGTGAAGAATCAAACTCAAAACGTAGCCTTTCGCTACAAGATGTCGCTATATTGTATTTTGAAGCAGATGCCTTCATCTCGATAGAGTTTGCTGAAAGATCACCGGTGATTCACATGGTACATAAATGAACTATTTCATCATATGATTGTAGGGAACTCCTTATATTTTGTTGTTTTTTCTTCGATTATGAGCGCCTTTATTCAAACATTCATCAGAAAATAATGGACAATTAAGACGAAAAACGTATTTCGAGGAGTACGCAAAAATTCAAAGATGGCAGAAAAACATACAAAATTGGTTACCACCTTTTACGCGGAATGCCCCGAGAAACCTTCATACTGTTTGGACTGTTTTCAAAAAAAAACATCAGTATTTTCTTTGTATAATGATTATTGATAAGATTATCATTTACTTATGAGTGTAACAATTTCAATAAAAAATTGACAAGAGAGTGAGCGGTGCGTCTTTTCATCAGAATAATCCAGTCAATTTCTATAGGCATTTTCCAGATTTATGTGTATCACTGGTGATACCCACTTCAACCCGATATTATTTGGTTCATACCTGTACCATACCCACAATCTAATTCCTTCGTTTATACACTAGGCTTCTCTACAAGCATTCAAATAATATGTGTTCATTATCACCGGTGATACATAAAGTACAGAAGTGAACTATGAAAAAGCATCACCGGTGATACATATGGTACCCTGGGTCAGAATGTTGAAATCAGGCTTGGTAGTCAACGTGTTAAACGCTATATGCGATCGTTACTGATCCGTCCCTACCCCTCATTCAGAAGCCAGCATAATGATGATTTTTTTTATTATAATCATATTATAATTTCCCAAAGTGACTTTCACATGTGGACTTTTCTCATCTATATCGTAGTTTTTACTCGAATAGTCGGTTGAATCCTATTCCAATCCAATCCAAAGCTATAGCTGTATAGCTGGAGTTGATGACAGCATGACGTGATGCGAAAAGCTTGAATGGCGCAATCAGAATGTAGA
Source organism: Phaedon cochleariae (assembly GCA_918026855.4). NCBI lineage: Eukaryota > Metazoa > Arthropoda > Insecta > Coleoptera > Chrysomelidae > Phaedon > Phaedon cochleariae. The sequence continues at coordinate 24,921,173 of OU896719.1, read as the reverse complement.
CGGACTACGGAAACATCACTTTGAACGATAGGCCCAAACATTGCCCCACAATGCCCTTTCAGTGCTATTTCAATACCCCGCATTGCCTAACAATGCCTCACAATACCTTGCAATGCCCATCAATACCCTGCAGTGCCCGACAATGCCTCGCATTACCCCGCAATGCCCCACACTGCCTCGCATTGCCCCGCAATACCCCTAAGTTGTACACCGGATTGCCCCATGTACTTACCCCTCGATTTTCCATCATCATAATTGATTCAATCCCACTAATATAGTAATATTCGAAACAATCAGGACAGCTAATTTCATAACACCTTCCACATATACAGGGTCAGTCATTTATAACCAGCCATAGCCGAATGGCTTATAGTGGAAGTCAAGATGAGTTGATATATTATATGTTAGGAAAAATATTTTGCCTATATTCATAAGGGCAAAACATCGGGGCAAAATTTGATTTCGGGCCGAAACTTCGATGAACGATATTTGAGGAACCTCTATATTATCGCAAACAAAATTCCAGAGTCAGACTTGGAAAACTGCTTTTTTTTCTAGATGTGGAAATTTTGACTTTCTGGATCGTATTTTGTTTTTTTTTTTATGTTCTGGTTCCCACGAAAAGGGATATCCTGTAATGTTCAGAGAACATCGTGAGAATACCAAAGAAAATAAGGTCGGAATTGGTGTTCTCCTTAAATTTCTGAAGATTATATGCCTCGGGGAAAACCTCATTTGGCAATGTATTCCAGAGCCTCGCTGTTCGTTGGATGAACGAGTTTCCGGAAAGTGATGTTCTGCAGGTCTCCAAAGTGATCACTAAGGCGGGGTGCGAAGCCTCAACTCGACAGGTTAATCTCGCGGAGACTGCCAAGGGAGGAATAATTGTTGCTTTTTCAGAAGAACATCGTTTATTGAAATATCTATGGAATAGAGCCAGATCGCCAACTTTTTTATGGTTTTCCAGAGAAGTGAGTGAATTTATGAGCGAGGCATCACCCACGAGACGAAGTGCCCTTTTATGGACATAATCCAACAGTTTCAGGGTATGTTTGGGTGCTGCACTCCAAATATGGGAACAGTATTCCAGGACAAGTCGGATCTGTGTCTTATAGATCATAAGCAGCTGACTGGAAGTGAGATAGCTCCTGGCCCAAAACAGAAAACCAAGTTTTTGGAATGCACTTTTGGCGATAAAATTGATCTCACATGATTTTCCTAAGACAGGTTAATGGTGATAGTAATACCAAGCATCGAAATTGATGTCTTTAAAGGTATGGTCACTCCTGAGAAACTTATGTTGGGCACAGTGAAATCGGCTTTTCTAGAGAAAAGGCATGCTTGTAAAAATTATTATCCGACTTAGAGGAATCAGGGAAACCACTACAAGTGTGGCTCTTCAATTTGTATGACACACTTTTACCGATTTGGTAAAATAATATCAGACAAAATTCTAATGAATATTTCTTCGATTTCGTCCTGGCACATTACCTACTCTCAACATTCGACAAAAAGTATCCAAATCAATTCCTTCGCATATTGATATAGCAGCAGAGAGTTTGGAAAAAGTATTATCTAATAAAAAAAACAGGACCGGACTTCGTTTCTGGGGAGGAATAAAAAACAATTATAATTTCTGTGTCCTCCAGAATTTCGAAAATTGCTTGGAATTCATGTGAATAACCAACCACTTCGTCGAAGAGAACAGTTTGGAAACGAAAAGTGAAATAATCATGTCATGAAATGCACGGTCTCCACTAGGTTGGTCATATTGTTTTTCCGATTCTGACTGAGGCACAGTGATATATTTTGCTATTATATATTTCCATTGCTAATTATTATAGATTACAATAATCAAGATATAGATTTATTGAATTTATTCTAGGGCCTTCATAAAATGTTCTGACAGAAACAACGTCACTATACATGGTATCTACAGTAAGGCCATTATAAAATCACTTCCCTGCCAAATATTAGGTAATGTATGTCATACATCTGAAGGTTAGAATACTCGTTTTGCCTATATATATTGAAGGAGAGTTGGTTAGAAGTACACCCTTCTTTATTATGATTATCAACAATGTATTCTTTCATATTGTAGTTTTGTTTTCTCCAATTTTCCTTCTTCTATAGTGATTCGATACTCCATTTTGCTAACTGTTGTTTTGCATATTATTATATTTTCAGCATTTCAATGATTTCAACCCATTGGTTTCTCCAAGGCTGAACATATTCATCGCTCTAATTGCATAATTGATTCATACTGAATAATACATCCTAAATATGCTCTTGGTGAGCTGTAGAGTAGTATTTTTATGTTGAGGAATATTGTATTCCCTGAACGAGAACAACAAAAATATTGCACCTAGCCAGTGCAGACAGATTCACTAAAATCGTGGGTTCGCTATGCATCGCCTACTTTATTAGCTTTGCCTATTTTGGGCCCGATAACTGCTATACACTCCGAATGGTAATCCCGTTACGATATCGTGTGAAACCCTTTTGTGCCAATCATTTTTATTTACTCATTTAATATTTGTTTCGTGACAGATGCCCCAGGGTGCGGAAACTTTGAAACAAAATAGCAATTCTCTTCTCTCAAGCGTCTTATTGGGACATTCACAGTTTCGAGAGATAGGCTGTTATCTTCGACGGTATTTGAACAAGGATAACATGTTTTCTATTGTGGTTAGTATTTAGTACCTTTCGGAGTGGATGAAAAGTTCACACTGCATATTATTTCTTTGCATTGTGTTCATGTTGCGAAAATCGTAGATTTATGATGTAGGTATTACTTATTTGTAATAATGGATGATGATTTGCCCCAAAATGTCACTGCGTTTGAAGAATTTTCCAATCAGAGAGCCTAAAAGGAAAATGCACTAGCTTGTCAGTGACAATTTGTATATTGAAAAAGGTTTGGAGAAGAGAAATAAAGGTATATGGAAAAATATTTGTTCTAACTACACGTATATTGAAATAGTATTCATATTTTCATTTCATAGAGATGAGGAGAGAAAATCCCAAAAAAATACTTGATTTTCTTCTATTCAACCCTTGAGCTGGTAACTTTATTATATAACTTTGCATTATTGGTGTCTCAGATTATGATGGAAAAATTACATTTTTATAATGTTGAGATGAAACGGCCTTTCTTTAACAAAAAAATAAAAACCGTTAATTTCTCAACGCAACACGTTTTATCAATCAATGACACGTTGATAACACGTTTAATAAACGTATGGGTGTTGTTGACTGGGTTATGACACCATGAATTATGACGTTATTTAAGGTTGGGGAAGTTTGATTATTATATCAAACAACATGAAGCAGAAAGTTCTCATCAATGAATCTAAGACGTTTGACCTTGGAAAATTTCAATTGTTTGCCAGCGACCCATTCCAATGATATTCTTGACCAAGCTTCAAAAATAAAAACAACCCTAAATTACCTGCTCACCCCCTCTTGAGCTTTATATACGCTCCTATCCCATCAATAATTATATTCTTGTGAAAATGAGGGCTTACAAATCGGCTTTTTGTTCTCACTAGATTTTTCATGATCGGTTCTGAAATATATTTCTATTCAATTGATTGTCATCTTTCGCTAAAAACAGTTCCTTAATTGGTTGCTACTAATTAGTCATATAGTTAACAAGCAAACGATTGTAAATTGTTGGGGTGGATCTCGAGCTAAATTATGCTAATCATTAACTGCATGTGCATGAGGTAATCTGCGTGGGTCTCCGCATTTTTGTTTACTTTTATTTTACTGCCAAGCCATTAAAATATATTACAACACACTTCATATTTTAATTTATGTCGGAATCTTTCATCCATGGGAACCAAACCATAAATAGTGCTTCCTGAGTAGGTAATTTTTGATAATCGGATTTTGAATGAAAATGCAAGAACTTCTTCAGATAATATACTAGAGAACATGTCATATTGGCGTTCACTTGTGTTCCCTCAGAATCAACCCCATCATTCAACGAACATAGGCATTTGCAATATAGGCAGTAATGATGTATACAGTGTGTCCCTTGAAATGTAAAGTAGTGAATGAATTCATTTTTATCCATACTATCAATTTCTCAGAAATCTCCGGAACAGGTCAATTTTTATTTTTAGTTTACCACATTTATAAGGAAAAATTGAATATAGAGGGTGATTTACGTTTGCTGTATGACGTCTGCGTCAACTTTTTCAAGTAGAGTACCCTATTTATTATCAGGTATATTTTTGAAATCTTCATGGGAAGCAAAATTCAAAAATATATCGCCTACAGAGTTTGTATACAGTGCGCCCCTTAAATTGAGTGTTTTCGTGGTGTAGTAAATTTATTCGTTAAAAATAAAAGGGAGAATTCTTTGAAGAAAAGCTCAGTCATCGAATTTTTTGTTCATTCAGGAAGTCTCCCAAATGCAAATGATAAAAACAGAATTATTCGTGTAGAAGATATCAGGCCATTGGCATTTTTCCTCACTTTACGATAGCAGTGAATATAGCAGACGCACTGTATAAAAACCCTAAGTGTGTTATAGCACATAGTTTCGAATTCAACCTTCCATAAAGTTTCAAATATACAGAGGAATGCACAAAAAACAGCCAGGACTGTAACTTCTGAATTATTAGATATAGGGTTTTATATTCCATATTCGGTGCACCGATACCGGCACCGAATACCGAGTTTGATAGGGTTATCTCAAACGATTACGCAGATATCCCGTATGCTCAATTTTCTCTCACATAAAAAGAAGTTTTGATATTGCGAAGTCACACCCATTGAGCGTATGGAAACTCCGAACGCAAATATAATTGTAATTGTTCGAAATAACCCTATCAAACCCTGTATCGTTGATCCCTAACCGATTATGGAGTACAATACAGGGTGTCCCATTTGAAAATCAGAAGTTAGGGTCGTTTCCGGTGAAACTGGAAGTGATAAAAGAAAAATTGTTTCATCAATTAATGAGCAATTTACTTGCTACCCACCAATTTTCAAAACCCTATCTCGAATAATTCAAAAGTTACTGTCCTGACCGTTTTTTGTGCACTTCTCTACTTCACGAAAGTACTGTACGATGAGCCATTCTATATTTCGCATTTCTGTTTCTCAAAATCGAATAATAAATAGTGGCGCTATTGCTTGAGACGTTCTTTGTCAGTAAGCCAGTGTTTCACATTAGGAATAGGAGCATCAAGGCACAGTTCAAGAAATTTCCTTAAGAGGCCATATGCCACTCGAAATTATTCGAATCTTATCAGTTTTCTGTTTAATCCCTTCCCCGTCGAAAGGGGCGGGATCAACCTGAAGAATTCGTGGAAAGGTGGAATCGTATGTTCATCGAGCGGCACGTCGAGGACACCGATTATAAAGTAGCGCGACACCGTCTTGATTACTTTTTGCCGCTCACTGACAACCGGTTGATAATTCATCGAAGACAGTCAAATGGTCTCATAGTTACTAATATTTTGAACTTTTGTCAGTACCTATTCGATTTTTGGCGCTGGTGATTAGATATTTTGTACATTTTTGATAATTGACCAATAGGTATAGGTATGATGGTTATATTATCTACAGGATATTCTCGAAATTAGAGCGATACATACTAAATTTGGAATGTTGTATTTTTTTTTCGCTAGGAGCGCACGGAAGGGAATCCTCATCTAAGGAGGAGAGGAGGTAGGTATTGGATTTTTTTATAACTTTTGGAGAACATACCTAAGTACTTGGAAACATACTGAAGAAGCTAACAAAGCTACTTTCGATGTTCAACATGAAACACATCTCATAATTTTAGGCTCATTTTAGACTAATTTATTACCGAATTTTCTGCTCCAGTCTATCATAGAAAAATCTGTGGCTTTGCTAGCTTCGGCCGAACTCAGCAAACCCTTTTTTCAAAAACAATATTTTTCGATAATCTGATATAATGAAGATGCAGTGCTCATTTCAGGCTAATTTAATTACCTATGCCAAAATTTTCACGCACCTCTCTATCAGAAAAATCTGTAGCTTTGCTAGCTTCGGCAGAACTCAGCAGAGCCATTTTTGAAAACATTGATTATTCACCGATTTAATATATTGAGATTGAATGGCTTATTTCAGGCTAATTAATTACCCTATTTTCGAATTTTTTGCTCAACGTTTCAAAGAGAAAAAATACAAGACGATTTGTCGAAATACGCGTCATCCACTGTACATTATGTATTTCTATCAGAAGCATATTTTATAACGATTTCATATGGCAAAGTGATAGTATTAATTGTAAACTCGATAACTATCTCATTCTGGTATTTTCTGCTACATATTTTTTAAATGAAACGTATGTTGCTGGCTTCTGGCGAACTCAGCAGAGCCACTTTTGAAAATAATATATTTTTCACTGATTTGATATATAGATATTGAGAGGCAACTTCAGGCTAACCAATGACCCTGTTTTCGAATATTTTGCCCAACGTTTAAAAAAAAAAAAACACGAAACGATTCGTTATTCACTAAAATGGAATAGTTATTGAGCTAACAATCTAACACTTTGCCTTATAAAATATGCCTCTGATAGAAATGCATGATGTATAGTGAATAACGCATATATCGACGAATCGTTTGGTGTTTTTTTTGATTCGAAGCGTTGAGTGCAAAAGTAGTCGAAATAATTATTTACAAGTGTTCATAAGTCCAAAACTATTAACTTTTTTGATAGAAAACCATCTATCAAACTTGTTCAGAATTCAACGTAGAATGTGATAATGCAATGAAATACAAGGTGTTCCATTTAAAAAAATGGACTTCTGAGTCACCGTGCTTCTTAGAGACACTCTGTATGAATGAAACTCAAACCATTGAAGAGATCAAATAAAACCTTACAACTTATGTTTCCAAATTTTTTTTGTAATATGTAGAATAAAGAAGTTACAGGGGGGGCGACAGACTTTTGGTCCTCACTGATAGTAAAATTCACCCTGATCCATTGAATCATTTTATCATGTTCCTGTTATCTATATCTATTTGATGGACTATAGGTACTAAAGATATCGTTTAGAACATTCCAGCACTTCCCTGTGTTCGAAGAATTAGAAAAAATATATTATATGACTATAGATATAACACAGTTGCTTTGTTAATTCCATCATGATACTTATGTTTATTATACATCAGGTATAAGTCTTGTAGGTTTATTGAACGAAATATAAATAGGTTCGTATCATGAAAAGACAAATTGGATCGCAGACTATTTCGTGAAAATAATAAATATCATACTTCATCATAGGACCATTGACTATCAATAAGGCATTTGAACTTTATGGGAGGAGCTTATTTTTGGCAAGTGCCGCGCCCACAGGGAAAATTCTTCTTCACGGTGCCTCCGCTCCCAATTTCCCATGCGAAAACCAAATAAGATTTCAGTAAATGAAAATTATTTTTGGAGAGTACTACATCTGATCTGTGCATCTTATCGAGTAGTTTTTCCATTTTTGATTCCATAACGTAGAAAAAAATTCACAAAATCGGCCAAAAACGCACTACTTTACAGGTGTTTAAAAATTAGTCTATGTAAAAAAATTAAAATCCATTCGATAAGATGCATCGATTGCACCTTTGACTACCCAAGAAAAAAAATTGAGCCTCCAGCATATGATCCATAACCATAGGGGAACTTGGGGGCGGTACCTCGTTTATTGGCGGAGGCGCTGCGGAATATGCCCTCTTAAACTGTGATCATGGCTAGTCATGGGCTCTGTAGGGCCAAAAGGTAAAAGGTGGCAGATCTCCGTGGTGCACGCTTCCAAAACCGTGGTGGGGACTTCTTCTCGCGTTCGCGGCTGCAGCACTCGCAAGTACCGCGGTACCGCCAGTCAAGCACGCTATCTCAGCCAATACGCTCGACGGACTCGAACCCAAGTGACCCGGTGACAGTACCTGTGAGTGCGCCACGCGATGTTTAGCCGGTTCGGCGGTGGTGATTGATCGGATCCCCGTTACCAGGGGGTGGACTTTAGTGCGAACGGACTGAAGACTGAACGGATTTTGGTGCGACCGGTTTTGGCAGGTGAGGTTACGTTACCGCTCTGGGTATGTTTTTGTGTTTTTTTTAACTGATATCGAGCGATTGGTTCTTTTAAAGTCGCAGTTATCATGGGTGATCGGTGCTGCGGTTCTGCCATGTGCAGTATAATTAATTTAATGGAAAATTCTGTTCTGTTCTCCTGATCGAATGTATTTGATGTATAGGGTTATTGATATTATGGTCTATCGATTATAATTTTCATCAAAGAGTATTTCTAAATATGAATATGATTAATGAAATGTGCGCCTAGAGTTCCTGCAACTGATTTTTTCATTATATCGACAAATTTCGATTGAGACTATTTTCTATATCATGCATAGTGTTGATTGATTTCACTTGTTCAATAGAACTAGCATTGAATGTCGAAAATGTCAAAATTTAACATCAAAACACTCAATTTTTTTATGTTTCTTTCAATGCGTATTTACGGAAATGGTTTTCTGGATCATTATATTGTTTGCATCGTATGTTTTCGACATTTCGTACAACGATGAAACCCAATCAGAATGTTAATGACTCTCTCTGAAATTACTGACAAAATACCGATTATCAAATAATTTCACATTATTATGTTTTATATTATTTATGCACTAGAGGGCGGTGAAGTGCACTTTACCACCCGTTCTTGCGGGTGTAAAGTGTCACTTTAGCGCCTGTGAGTCTATTATGGCCCGCGGGCGGTGAAGTACTTCTCTGTTCTCAAATTCCTTATATCCACATACCAATTCATGCCATAGGTATAACTATGTTCCCTATTGTATACATGGCCTTCTACATCCCGTTCCATAAATCTTATAACTTACTATACATATACTAACGGACTTTTCTGAATAATTTCTTTCTTGCTGTTTAAAAAGTTTTCACCCGCAGGATGGCAATTCAGCTTGATATTTTGATGTATTGCTAGACAACAGCCATATCAGCTTGATTGACAACGTCAATATTAGGTAGATATATATACTGGGTATATATAAATGAATCTCTTTTGATAAACAAAGAGTTTCACTATTACGATAATTGCGCTATTCGTACTCATAATCATAACGCTTCCCTTGATTACTGCATTCATACGTTATGTATTAAATGTTGTTTATCGAAATCTTGTCGTTACTTTCAACTCGAGAAATGAATCTTTAGTGCATACAATGTTAAATGCATCTCGTGCATACAATGTTAAATGCATCTCGTGCGTAAAATGCGTTTATGGCCACAGGCAATATAAATTCATAATGATGGTCTTGCATATTTTTTCATGCACTTGTCAAATATTCACAACTATTTCTCTGGGTATCTCTACTATACCTCAAATTACTATATGATATACCAGATATCAAAATACAAAGTCGTCTCCATAATTTTTGATAGTAGTCAAATCACTTTAACTAGACCATCGTATATACATGTTTCCGGTCTAAATAAGCTCATCTTCAGCGGAATTTGAACATTCTACAACAATATATAAAATTAGGAAGTATATCAATGAAAACCCGGATAAATACCATACTAGATTCAAGTGACATTCTTGTGAATTTCGTATCAGAACAGTGAATACAGATCAATGACAACAGAGATGGCCCTGTCTTTACTGTCTAGTGGTTCATAAAATGACGGAAACTACCTTGGTATAGTAAAAACACACCAAAGTAATAAGGAATATCAGAGTATCACCGAGGGACCAAAATTATATCCAGAGGCTTCAGCCGAGAGTATAAGGTCCTTGGGTGATAATATTCTTCACTACCAAGGGCCATTTTTCCTTGAAGTTAACCACACAAACCTGGTCAACGATAAGTAAACCAGTCAACTTTTCCCGAGGTGTATTCCAAATTTTGACGTAACTGTTCATCAACCACACAATCCAGCTCACTGAGGTAGTTCAGGCTTTTGATTTGGCACTGGATTGGGCTCTTGTTGTTGTTGAGGTTATATAATTGATCAGAAAAAATATTTATACTTCATGAAGAGATGATTTTGGGTTCATGCGAAGTATTTTTCAGTGAGAGATTTCATCATATTATTGATGGAAATAAATATCTGATTCATTGTGAATATGTACGTTTCGAATTGTTTCAATTTCCTCGAATTTGAAGTAGGTGTTTAACTAGTTCGTATCTATGATATATGTTTGTTACAGATCATGAATTTCTTAATCGATATATCACTATTACTTAAGATATTACTACCAAACCCGAACAATACACAAGAACAGCTGATAAAATGCCATATGTCAAGCTTCGCAAGTAAACCGTGACGTTATCATAAAATTAACCTGGTTTGTGGTTAGGAAAATGACGAAAATTACCTTGGTAGTGAAAACACACTATACGTCTAGAATAGGAGTAAATAGTGGTAGGTTTTATAGCTAGTGGTTCAAAAATATTTAATGAATCTTCATATCATCCAATACTACGTCAAATGAAATTGCTTCTATGTGAACATCTTGACCTTGAACAACATCAACAATAGTAGGTATCTACTATTAACATAACGTTTCTGAATTGCAATCTCGTTTCACCTTTGACCGTGCAACAACGCCGTTTACTTCTTTCCTTCGAATTGACCCCAGTAGTTGACTTCGTCAATTTTATAGATACGGATTAATTCAGCATCAAAACATTAAAATTAATACAATTCAGACAGCTGTCGTGCCCACAGCTGTACTCGGATAGTCAGTCATTTTACAGTTAAAATTGTCAGTATAGTATGGATATAATGAAGATATTTTCAAAAGTTATATCACGATGGAAATATTGGAAATAATTCTGTCGCTCTATTAAACATCGTCCACACATAGAAACAAGAAAAAATCGAAAGAAAATGAACCTGTATCTTAGAACCACTGGAAAGAAATGATGGTGATTTCTGATTTTTCATGCTGAAATGTAGGTGGGTAACCGGAAAACAGGTCAAAAACCACACAAACGTGATTTCATAGTCCAAAGTTTTCACTGATAGTTATTATAAAAACAAAGGTCTATACAATTAACACCAAGACTAACAGTGTTCAAAATAAGTCACGACATCTTTGTTTTTTTTTTCTTTGTGATATGGAACGATAAACACAGATTTTTATCTCGGACGTGCAAACTTTGAAGAAAACAAATATTAACAGGCTAAATATTACTCATTATTATTGTAGTTGAATAAGAGATAAAAAGTTTTCAGATGTTATGTATAAGTAAACAAATGAAGATTGTTTACATGTTCAATAGCTTTATTTTTATTTATATTGCTCGATAGATGCGTTGTGAGATTCATTGACCAATTACATTATTCAGCATGAAATTTGACCATATTTCACTCGGAATGAGTCATCCATAGTAACTTTTCTGGAATGCATTGTATTTGTTTATATTTTGGAGCGCACGGAAGGGAATCCCTATAATTTTCGGAGAACAACGCGCGTTCCTGGGGAGGATAGGTATAGGAGGTGAGTATTGAAACTTTCTTGAATTTTTGCCGATTATAAGTTCTTGGGAATGCTTTATTTGACAAAGGAATCCAAAGCTTTGCCGTTCTATCGACAAACGAGTTTTGGAAAAGAGTTGTTCGGCATATTTCAAGGTTAAAGACGAAAGGATGTGCTGACTGGACTTGTCGAGTTCTTCAGACTGGTACTGCTAGTGTTGGGATAATAACCGAGACTCCTGAAGAACATTGCACGTGGCAGTATCTACTTATGAAGAAGTGAAAGGTCACCGACTTTTCAATGGTGTTCTGATGATGTTGAAGAACTAGTGAGTGTGGCTTCTCCCACCAGGTGATTGGCTCTTTCCTGGATGGAATCTAAGAGCATCGTATGTTTGGGTGCTGATCCCCATATAATGTGGAGAAAGTATTTCAAAATAGGCCGTATCTGTACTTTGTAGATCATGAGGAGCTGTTAAGGTGTGAAGTAGGCTCGGAAGTGGGGCTTCGCGAGACCAAGATCAAGACCAAGACTGATCAGTCTAGAGATTTGAATCATTCAATTCAAATATTCAACAGTTTATATGCATATAATAGGTATTTCTCAGTTTTCAGACTTGTCAATTTGTGCGTATAAATTAAGCGAAATGAATTTCTCCTTTCACCATGAAAATATAATTTTCAAGAAACCTTAAATAAAAATTGAATGAGACCCAAACAGCGAACAGGCCGACGTCCGACATGCCAGAAAAAAGGTCAAACCAAATAACGTTTCTATTATTTTGTTTCTATCTTCAATAGGAGGAGGTATAGACCAATGTGACCTTACAACATAGACCTATTTGTTGTAAACTTTGAAACTGCAATACGGCGCAGGCAGGTCAATGCTGTCAATGAAGACCTTGGGGAACCAACAACCTAGTTGAATTCAATGCCACTAAAACTCAAGCCTGTATTATCTCTAGAAAGGCGGAACTCAGTATGCACGATATTGTAATGTCTGGCACCACCATCCTCACCAAGCCCACCATATCTATGCTCGGTATCAGCAACACTCTTTCATGGGATAATCATGTCAGATTCATCGCAATAACTGCTTCACAAAAACTTGGATTCTTGTTCCGTGCGGAAAGCTACTTCGCACCTCAACAGCTTCTCATGATCTACAAAGCGCAGATACGGCCTGTTCTAGAATAATGTTCCCACATATGAGGTTCAGCACTAAAACATACGCTGATGCTCTTAGATTCCATCCAGAGAAGAGCTATTCGCCTGTTGGGTGACGCCATACTCACTCACCCTTTGACATCTTTGGAACACCGTAGAAAGGTCGGCGACCTTTCACTTTTCTATCGATACTTCCACGGGAAATGTTCTTCGGAAATCTCTGCTATCATCCCTCCACTAGCAATACCAGTCAGACGAACTAGACAAGCCCAGTCAGCACATCCTTTCGTTGTCAACCTCGAAAGATGTCGAACAGCAGTTCATCAAAACTCCTTCATCCATAGAACGGCTAGGCTCTGGAATTCATTGCCTGAGGAAGTATTCCCAACAACATATAATCTCCAGAAGTTCAAAAAAAAATTCCAATACCAACCTTCTGTCCCTATGCTCCCTAGGGCACGATGTTCTTTGTTGAACATTATAGGGATTTCCTTTCGTGCGCTCCAAGCGATTAAAAAAACTGAATTTGAAAAATGTATTTCGGATTTTGAGTGAGCAAAAATCAAAAAAAATGCCATTACATTTTCCATCAGATTTTTCTTGATATTCAGAAGATGTAAGTTCAATATTTTCCTCTCATTTTTCTCTGGTCTTGGTCTCGAAAGTCAAGCCTTGTCTTGGTCTTGGTCCTGGTCTTAGGGAGATTTATTAAGCCTTGGTCTTGGTCTTGATTTTGTATCAAGATCAAGACAAGACCAAGACTGGATTCTTGGTCTCGCGAAGTTTAAAGTTGAGTTTTTGCTCGGAATAAGAATCCGAGTTTTTGTGAATCAACTTTCGTGATGGATCTCACATGTTTTTTCTATGAGGGAATATTTCTGATTGAAATACCGATTTAGAATATAGAGTACTTTGTGGAAATAGTGGTATCAGACATTGGTATAATATCAGGCATACTATGAGTTCCGCCTTCCTAGAGAAAATACAAGCTTTAGTTTTGGTGCCGTTGAATTCAATTAGATCGTTGGCTCCCCAGGCTATAATTTCAGCGAGGGCATCATCAACAGCTTCGACCTGCCTTCGTCTTGAGTTCTTAGTTTCCTGGAAAAAAATTGGAATTCTAGAAGAGATCGCAATGTGGAGAGTACTATCATCTGCGAAGCTGTGGATGCAGCATGTAGTTACTCCCAACAGATCAGTGGTGTTGAAATTGATCCTTGTGGAACACCGGAATTGATGGCTATGGTATCAGACGATACTCCGTCCACCAACACGTGAAGCGATCTGCCTGAAAGAAATGTCGATAAAAAATGACATAGCTGAGGTGGTAAGCCGTATGATGGTAGTTCGTGGAAGAGTCTTTGGTGCCAAACACGGTCGAATGCTTTAGATATATCTTACACTACAGCTAGAGATTCTCCACGTTCTCCTGAGGAAACTTGCCTATGGGTGGCAAGTAAATCTTCAGTTGAACTTCGATGGCGAAAGCCATATTGTCTATCGTTATTTATGATTCCTGAGCTTTTTAGATATACGATACGCTCAATGTTGATAACTTTCTCCATACTTTTGGAGATACCTGATAACAGAGCGATAGGCCTTTAGTTGTTAAGCAGGTTTCATTTCCGGGGCACACTTTTTGAGAATGATAGGTGGAATTCCATCATATGTTGTCAAGGTCAATTGAAATTAGTTCGAAAGAAAAAAGGGCCCAATAAGGTATTCTTCAACAGTAGGTATTTGATCTGATACAATTACAAGTGGTGCTGATTTTATTGACAATTGACACCTTCTTAGCCAATCTCACAATACGAATTGTCTAACTATTGAAAATACTATGATCGATAACACAGATATGCTTAATTTCTTCAGGTGATATATGGAAATCAATAATCAATACCTAATGATATTTCACTTCAATTTCTTTTGTTTTTCAATAGACCTCTTCACCTCATCACAATTATTAAGCTCTGATCATAAGAGAGATATGCTAGAGATGGAAGCAATAAGAACTAAAAGTCGTTACAATGGATTACTAAGCATTTATAGAGTGACAAGACTTATCCTTCAGATGAAAGATATGGAAGATACTTTATTCTCTCACATTAGCTGCTCGTGAGGGTAATCTTGTTGAAGGAATGACTCGGGATTGAAGCAACTTTTAGGAGATAGGAAAAATCTACGTAGAATGTCATTTGTATTTAGTAAAATTGCTGAGGTACTTTCTGTGCCACAGAATCACCGAATGGAAAGTTTTTGTTTATGTTGTAGTTATGAAAAAAACAATGGTAAGTGGGTGGAGTTGTTTTCGAAAATCGTCACCTTCTTGTTTTCTTGAAACGAACCAAATTGTTCTAAATAACGAAAACAAATTGTGGCGATTCATTGAATGGCCAAAACAACAGAAATATCTGTCACAGATTTTTGTTTTTTTCATTACTACATTGGGTTATTCCGTAGCGTTTGAAAAAGTTTCATGCATATGAAAATAGGCACTGTACGTGCTCGTACCATATTGGCAATTATCGAACAGATATGTTTGGTCGTTTGATCCTGCTAAGGAAGATAGAGAGAGAAAGTGCCTATTGGATTTTTTCAACTTCTAGGAGATTATTCCGTTTTTGAAAATACTTCCCTGTGAAACAATTTCGAAGATCTGCCATTCTACAGACGAGAGTTTTGGTATAGAGTTGTTCGACTTCTTCCGGGTAATTTGTGAAGTAGGTATTCTCATATTCTTCGTAGTTGTCGAGACAGTTATTTATATACTCTCAATATAACATGGCGTTTGTTGCTCTACATAGCTTCAAACAGGAATAGTAATTTCATACGTGTTATTGGGTCATTTCGTATATTCGAAAAGCTTTTATTTCCAAGACTCTCATCGATGTTAAAAAGAAATAAAACTACCTAATTCATATGAATAAAGGTATTCTATTCCAATCTATTCTATTCTAATAGGGCAGGAAGAAAATCACACTCTCAACTCCACCAAAACTCCACTTTATTTAACATTGGAATTGGGACATATTTCGAAGCTTCAAAGCTTCATAATCAGCAAACATTATTTGTTACTGAAAGTACTACGATGAGAAACACAAAAAACTACGTCAGACAAGCATTCAGCATTCAGATCATGGAAGTCAAATAATACCCATCTGTTCTGGGGAAAAATATGTCACATGATGAGAAACCAAGATGTAATTCACATATTAGGAATTTTTACCATGAAAATGAAGGGTCCGCAATTGAATGCGGATCATCTTTGTCAAATTATTAATATCATCATAATTTAGGAAATACTACATCATTACATAATCTCAATGCTTGCCTGACGTAGCTTTTTGTCTTTCTCATTGTAGAACTTCCTCAAATAAATAATTTTTGCTGATGATGAAGCTCAGAAGCTTCGAAACATGTCCCTAATTCAGAATTTCGTTTTTCCCGGTTTTTCCTTAGCCACCAGAAAATGTTACCAGATAAAACAAATGGATGAACAGATATCGTGAAAACAAGCAACAAATACCTATACCAACCAATATACCTACCTCGGCAACTTCAATAATGACTCAATTGAGTTTGCTCGGCAACAACAAAGTCACAGAATTTGGTTGTACACAGGAATTTATTCCACATAAATCTACCTATTTCATTAAATTGTTTACTGAAACAGTTCCATGAGCTCTTATATTCATAAACATATTGATATCACTGTTGTAACACCATTGGCAAAATTGGTAAAATCTAAATTTCCACCAAAAACCGTGTATGACAAAATACATATAATGGATACTTAACTGATCGGTTTATTCAGAATAGGTATTTCATAAAACATGATAGCTCATACCAACTTTTTTTTTATCCAGATGAAATGAATGATGTCAACACTGTCGACAGAAGTGAACGCAATATCAGGTAGGTGTAAGTATAGAGTTGCAGCTAATTTACTTTCATCATTTCAATTCGAAATCAATAATAATATTTCGAGAGGTGATTTCATTCATTTTAATTGCTATGTATAACTTCGGCACATAATAAAACGTTGATTACATTGCCTTCGAAATAAAATTCGGAGCGGGAGCAATAAAAATCTCGTCCTTGAATGATTTCTGGAATGAACAAAATAACAAAATGAATCAAGTTCAGTATATTTCATTAATTCACAATTATGATTCGTGTTGTATTCAATAGTGAGATCTCATTATGAAAATGGTAAATTCAAGATCATTTGCTTGATCTCATTTGTCTGTATCAACCTGCATACTTATTCACTCATGATTCTCAACACGGAAATCCAAAGACAATTTGACAAAAATAATATTTTCCATTTTCATATTGAGAACAGAACTTCGTTTCCTCGACGTCGAAAGCTGACTGAAAATTTACTATTCTTCTGCTTTATCTATACAGGATGTCCCAGAATAACGTTCGTATAGGTCTCGGTATAGGTACTCCTTCAGGCGGTGATTCTACAGATAGAAATAGGAAAACATTTTCCTACCAACATGTGCCTAAAAATGATTACAGAACTCTGAAGATAGGTCTTTGAATGCAGTTTTAGTCAATTATCTCTGTTATCATTGATCCTAGAATCCCTAAAATTGGTACTCGAGGGTATTCGATTCTACAAATCCCTCGTGGTACGGAAAACATTATTCAATATAAAGGGAGGTGCGAAACTTGCGACAGATACTATAGAAATTCCCGATTTTTTTTCCCACGATTTATCTCATTTTCATTATACTACAATATGATTCTTCGAACACTTTTACAAGGAAAATATACTTTTATTAGAAGGCCATCAAACGAACCGTTTTAGAGAACATTCAAAATGATTTTGGGCGTTTGTGTCATTGACTATCGGTTGAATTGGTCTTAAAGGCTCTCTAATTCGTCTTTACTACCACCTGTATTGAGAAACCTACCCAAATTTTGGTTGACCCAAACAAGGAGAGAACATTCCAAAAAATCTGGAGAAATTAATATTGGTATGTGGTTGAGGGATTCATCTCCTCTTCACGGACACCCTGTATAAACGATAGTTGATCATCGTAGTTATCAGTTATTGAAAAATATCATCACCTTGTATATCAACGAAATATATGTTATTGTTATTAACTGGATTTTGACCCCATAGTTTGATTGATAGACTTAAACTGCATTGTTCCAAATTTTAATAAACCATTACTGTGGTCAAGTTTTACTGTTACCCATCATAACATATACTCACTGAACGTTTTTTTCTCAAGGTAACGTATACTTTGATCGAATCTTCCAATTTCCATAACTGCGTTCCGAATATTAAACAGTACCTATATCACATACGAACCAGAGGCGTTTCTGTGATGTTTCAGAATGTTACCAGAGCCCCCCATCCTCAGGGAGCCCTGAAGGACCGAATCGCTCTCACATAATTGTATTCTCGAAATATTTTTGTCGAGCACAGTTCCTGAAAGAGACACCGTAATTTTTTTTGTCGGGTTGCACTAATTGTTATCATAACACATTATGTTTGAAATATATTGTTAGTAGCGGAATTGATGTAACAAACAGTTTATTGAAAATGCATCCATGCTTGACAGGAAACAAAATTGTTCCTCCCTTGGCATTCCCCGCGAGATTAACCCGTCGAGTTGAGGCTTTGCACCCCATCGTGGTCACTTCGGAGACCTGCAGAACATCTCTTTCTGAAGACTCGTTCATCCAACGAACAGCGAGGCTCTGAAACACATTGCCGAGGGAGGTGTTTCTCGGGGCATATAACCTCCAGAAATTTAAGAAGAAAACCAATTCCCACCTTATTTCCCTTGGTTCTCACGATGTTCTCTGAATATTACAGGATGTCCCTTTTCGTGGGAAACTAAATTGCTTTACAGATTAACCAGTTGGTCGCTGATGTTCATAGAACGCGATATGCTCATAATTATAGATTTTGAAGAAGTATTTTTACTGTATTCCTTCAATCTGGAATCTAGGAGGGTAGGTATTTCTTCAATCAATTGGTCTCGTGCACGGTGAGCAACTCTGGAGGTAAAACATAGAAACATAACCTCACTTTCCTGTAAAAAAATGAAACACAACCTCACTTTTCTTATTTGTTCACAAAGGTATCAAAGGATTGGGATAGGTTTTCACAATTTTGGCATACGAATCGTGTTTTTTGGGCTATTGATTAATTCATGTATACCATCACATTGTGCTATTGTATAATGCACGAAAAATGAAGCGAGAGGCAAAGGAATATGATTTTTCAGGTGAAAATAGTGATCTCAAATAGTTTTCATAATCAAATGCAATAAACATGAACATGTCTACAACACGCACACGATTATATTCCGTCAGCATGACAGACCAGTCCTCCCGTTCGATTGCATAGGAAATCCAATCTTCTTGCCTCTTTAGAAACTTCAATAAGAGT
Organism: Phaedon cochleariae; assembly: GCA_918026855.4. Lineage (NCBI taxonomy): Eukaryota > Metazoa > Arthropoda > Insecta > Coleoptera > Chrysomelidae > Phaedon > Phaedon cochleariae. Next base: position 24,902,109 of record OU896719.1, on the reverse strand, counting down.
ATTTCTATTAGCTGCTATTGCAGAAGGGATTCCAAAGAGAAATGACAAAATTTCAATATGAAAACTGTATGTGAGTGACTGTAGTTTTTTTGTAAAAATTTGTTTTGTAAAAAAAAATTGTAAAATTGTTCTATCCGTCATTCGGTTGCCCCCTTACGAGCAACCCTCAGAAGTCTTCGAGAGTCTTGTGCGAGCAAGGAATGATCACAATGTAGGTATACCTACCTGAAAAATCGGATTTCTTTGTCTCTCCCTGCATTTGTTGTGAATTGTACAACAGCACAATGTGATGGCAAGCTCGAATTGATGAATAGCCTGAAAGACACGTTTCGTATGCCAACATATTGTGAAAAATTATTTCAATCCTTTGATTCCTTTGTCAACAAATAAGAAAAGTGAGGTTATGTTTCTATGTTTCACAGAAAAGTGATGTTGTCTTTCAATGTTTCACCTCCAGGGTTGGTCATCGTGTACGTGACCTATATTAACATGTGAATACTTTTAATTTGTGATGGATGATGGAATTCTTTCAATGTGTCTGAATCAAGAACTTTGCGTATCTACTGTTTTTGTCTATGCTAACAAAATAGTGCTATTTCAAGATCATATATTATGTAGAGACAGCATTATGCATTATGTGCCCAGAGCCCCCAGTAGGATAAAGACAGCGGGAAAACGTTCCATTTCTGGTTGTTTATTCATGGGTTTCTGATGACTTTAATCTATACGACAAAAGAGTTGTTTCCCACCATGTCACAACAAAATAGTTGTTTCCACCATCCATATCGATTTATATGGGGTAATGCTTGGCTTAATATTTTGCGAGAGGTAATATTCAAATAGGCACTAATAGTTTAGGGGTAACTGAAAGTACGACACTATATTCAAAGATAACAATATGTATTGAAGCATGAAACAATATGGGTGAAGTGATGACAAATATAAATAAACAACAATGAATATAAAGACCTAATAACAACTTACATTATAATGACCATTACGACGAGCTCTTGTCAAGTCAAGAGTAGCCCCAGACCAGACTAACTTCGGAACCCTCATATCCAATATTTATATACATCATTTTATTAGATTTGCACGTTTCTCATGAGAGTTCCTTGGTCAGTTTTCATAGTTCAATGTCGATTGATGATTTGAATAATTTTATGTTTATAAAACCCTCATGGTTACAAATTACTGTCACGAGTAGAACATACGGTATATCAGTAATTTCTATCCATGAGGGTTTTATAAACATAAAGTGAATCAAATCATCCGTTGACATTGAATTATAAAAACTGACCAAGGAACTCTCATGAGAAACGTGCATATCTAATAAAATGATGTATATAAATATGGGATGTGAGGGTTCCGAAGTTAGTCTGGTCTGGGGCTACTCTTGACTTGACAAGAGCTCGTCGTTATGGTATCTATAATGTAAGTTGTTATTCAGTCTTTATATTCATTGTTGTTTATTCATATTTATAATCACTTCACCCATAATGTTTCATGCTATTATAATGAATATTGTTATGTTTTAATTTAGTCTCATACTTTCAGTTACCCCTAAACTATTAGTGCCGATTTGAATATTACCTCTCGCAGAATATTAAGCCAAGCAAACCCCTTATAGATCGATATGGATGGTCTAACCAACTCTACTATGTCGTAACATGGTGGAAACCACCTATTTTATAGTAACATGGTGGAAACATCACTATTTTGTTGTGACATGGTGGGAAACAACTCTTTTGTCGGGACAATATGTGAGTATGGAATGGTAATTAAGAATCAGTAAAAAATCCAATCAATGAGATCATGTTCTATAAGTTATTGGAAAGCCTATCGAAATTTTTTCCTGTTGCTCCGTCATCAGTCAAAATGTTAAGAGACATTGTAAAATACCTGTTCGATAAGGGAAAACTCATCCTCAATCAAAATCTCCTTCACACCCCAACAGCTTCTCATGATCTACCAAGCACAGTTACGGCCTATTTTAGAATACTGTTCTCACATATGGGGTTCTGCACCTGAACATATGCTGATCAAGAGAAGAGCCATTCGCCTGGTGGGTGATGCCACACTCACTAATCCTTCGACCTCATTAGAACACCGTATAGAAAAGTCGGCAACTTTTCCTTTTACTATAGATACTTTCACGGCAGATGTTCCTCAGAAACCTCTGGTATAATTCCATCCCTAGCAAATCCAGTTAGATGAACTTGACAAGCCCACTTTCATTTCCAGATTTTCTCTGATGTTTAGGAATCCCTGGAAGTTTCTGCTCTGAAATTCGTATGAAAATTCACTAAAGAGAATGAGCATGGAGAACATGTCGTGCCAATTCAATCAATATACAGGGAGTTAGATATTTGGCATTCTCTTTTATGAAAAATCGAATCTGATTTGATATATCGATGGATGACAAAATCAAATATCTCACGTTTATCTAACTGCAGTGTTTTTATTTATTTTGCTTTGAAATTCTTTGCCAATGGAAGTATTCGCGAGAACTTATCTCCGAAAGTTAAAAAACTGCCAACACCTACCTCCTCTCCCTATCCTCCCTAGTTACGCACTATGTTCTTCGAATATTATAGGTATTTCCTCTAGTGCGCTCCAAGAGGTGGAAAAATTACAATCCTCAATGAATATTCAGTTCAACTAGAAATCCATCGACAAATTTCTCAGAATTTTTCGGATGGAATCTATCGTGGATATAACATTTCTAGCTCCTGGAAATTGAAATTCAGACATGTTTTTCTTCTAAAGCTCTACGAAACTATCATTGGAAAAAAGTCTTACAACGGGACCCGATATTCCTTGGCATATACTTTCACCATTTCTTCTGGGTTTTCTTTGTACGCCAATGGTTCCTGTACACATCGAAGGTCATCTGTAATTGAAATATTCGATTTCTTGAAATAAATTTGAGATTTGATGCGTTTGTTCAAAACCAGTAGCTGTTTGACCGGTTGTTCAAACCATCAAGTTGGCTTCGGAAAATGCGTATTCAATTAGGTGGAAACGGGACCACCGATATAGTCCAGGGAATATTTTCATTTCTCCTAGTCAAGTTAAAGCTCAAGACATGTAACTATGTTCATAAACGTCCTCATTTGTGTCCGAATGTTCCTATAACCTAAAATTGATATCCTACTGACGTGCTATTCAGCATCTTTATTCACTATTTCTCCAGAATGTGCCTGCCACAAAATTTCTAGAAGTTTCCTGGATCACATATGATATCAATCAAGGTCACATACTCTGAGTGGATTTTTGAATCTGAATAATACTCGTATATGAAATATTCCCCATGTTCTGCTAGTGTCATTTCCTAGACCTTTGACAGCTTCTGCTTTGACACCCCAGTATCGTGCTCTTGCAGAATACAAGAGTCTTCACTGAAAAAACTAGTCGGTAGTAAATACCAAACGTTCAGTGAAATATGCGCCTATCACTAAGTGAAAGTGAAATCTTCCCAATATTCTTCTAGTATTATTTCCTATAGACCTTTGACAGCTTCTGCTTTGACACCTCACTATCGTGCTCTTAAGTTTTGCAGATTACAAGAGTCTTTAACGAAAATAATATAACCCTTACAAAATAATATGATAGGTTCTTATAGTATAGTATGATACAATTTGTTGTGGTATATTGATGGATGTAGTGACTGATGGCGCCTGTTTTACTAAACGTTTGGTATTCACTACCCACTATTTTTCTGAGTGTTCCCTTCATGAAATCTTCAGGAACGTCACTCACAACACGCGATATATCTGCGAGATGGAATTATTTCTTCATAGAACAATTTTTAAGTGTGCTGATCATCCGACTGTCAAGCCGGCGGCCATAGTTGAATTCTCGAGGTCAGCTTTTCTTGTATTTTGTTTTCAAGTTATTTTCCGAAAAATATGCCTACTTTTCAGGAAGAAGGCTCATTAAGGTAGAGTTATGTTAGGTTGTTCGGGAAAATTAGTCTCTTAATGCAAATTGGATCATTTTCGACAAATAATCATTTATAGGATGGGTTAGCTCAGATTGTTTAGAAAAAGTGGTTTTACTTGTTTTCCCAATTTATAGGAAATATGCAGATAGGATATTTTCCGAAAACTTTTCAGGACGGAGGTTCATTTAGGATGAGTATAAGAATGACGCATGAATTACAGATCAAGCAAGTATGTGAATCTTGAAGGCTTGCCTGATGATCAAAACAAGAATACCTAACTCTAATATGGCGTATATATAGTTATATCTCCAGCATGGGTATATGAAATGCCAAATATGCCGAAAGCGGGAACAAATCAAGTATGTATCCCAACCCACAATGTTATTTATTCTTGATGACTTAGTACATACTTTCTATTTCCTAGGAGCTAAAGTTTTACTCTAACTCCTAAATGTCGGTAATAGAAACGTCATTTCAACAGCTTATTTTGGTATTGAAATGGACGACTTTTGTTTCGGTTGCTTCAGGTCTGCTGTATTTTTTATTTTCATACCTGTGTGCTGTATATAGAAATGAGATTGAGTTCAGAAGGAGGCAAATAGTGCTGAATGCATACTGGTACATTCTAAAGAGTTTCAAATTAAAATGTCGTGAAAGGTTGTCCTTTTCCTCAATAAACTACAAGGTTTTTCTTGAACGAACTAATTTACATGGTATATTGTACATAAAATTAGTTTTTCCTCTCATAGCAGTGAATGTTCCAACAGATTGATGACAAGGTTGTAATTAGCAGCAGTAGTTATTCAAGCGATGCACAAACAATATCATCGTTTATACTTAGTAACTCATTCGAATGATTTGGAAGGAATCGAAAAAAATCGTATAGCAGAGATGGCATTGAAGCAAAAGTATAGTAAAACCACATCTTATATACTATACTTTGAGAGTAAATTAAATGAATCAACATTGAACATCGGTCTGGGACCAAATGAATGAAAATTTGAAGATTCAGAGGAATGGACATGGAGTCGAGGAAGTGAATATGAAATGAAGAATTCAAGAATGAAGAAATGAAAAAATAATACCTACTATATGAACTGAAATAGCACATTTATATCAAGAGGTGCGAAGCGCCGAAGTATAAAGTAATATAATTATTATTATTATCATTAAGTGCCGTCCATGAATAGGTGCATATTATAATAGCCTAAGTAAGTCATAGGTCGCCTTTAAAAACCACTTAAACACATAGCGTGAGATATGAACCTCAACCAAAACAGAAACCACCAAAGGTTGATGTGACGATGGCGGTTTCAGACGAATGAAAACATGAAAAGTTCAGTGACATGGCTGCAGTTCATCAAGTTATTGTCCAAACGTCGGTAACATGTAACAGCGTATGTGGCCAGTTCAAATGAACAGATAGGTAGGTAGTAAATGGAAAGTGCTTTCGGCAGTAAATCACCAGATATAGGTGTCCTTTTTCTATCAGAGCTGATGGTTTTCATTCACTAAATGGGCATATAGACTCATATCATCTCGTGAAATTGAAGTTGTTAGAGACGAATCAGAAAAAGATGATCTCCAGATATTATTTTATCATGAGTATAAAACAGTCGTTTGAATGAATGAATGCATGAATGAATGAATGTATGGAATTTAACATGATGAAATGATAGAGGAAATATGTGGTAAACAAGTCGAAAGCAATGAATCAGAGTATCAGGCACGACAAATGGCGGAGTACCTATCAATATCTACTGCATCAGCTGAGGAAATATAATATTTGTTTGAAATAAAGTCGAATCCAGTATGCTGCTGAATGAACTTTTGCGTGTTAATACGATACACTCGAGTGTTTTATTACTGGTTGTGCACGAATAGAACAATAAGCGAAAAACGGTTTCCTGGGAAAGAGGACACTGTGTGCCATGTCAATAACATTAATGAAAATAGGAACCAACAACTATTATTATCCAATAATCGATTGTAGACTAGTCAATTTCTACCAAACTGTCTCACAAACCTGATCATAAGCAAACATATTGATTATTGTACAGGCTGTCCCTTGAGATAAGTAAGATATCCCGTAAGGACATCGAAAATGGGACAGCCTGTACACTAATTGAATGGAAAATCTCCCAGGGAAAATTACCATCTGTTTGCGATAATAACTTATATTTTCAGGGAAAAGATTCTAAATGTGCACCGAGAAAATGCGTGCTATTCAATATAGGTATTAAAAATAGCATAACTGCTGATTGAAATATTGAAATAACATAAGGTTTTCTGTTGAATGTAATAAGTTAACGTTCACGTTAACTTAAAACAGTTCTTTGATACTAAACTTTTTTTTTCTGGAGTGGTTGGCTTTCAGATTGTATAAAACCAGATTATGGTTGAAAGATGGAATTTGGAAAACAGTAATGTACCCATTTCTTTCACCAACACCAATTCGACACCATCTTTGTCATACACTATGTCTGATTCTCCGGATTCTCCTCTCTCACCTCTAACTCTCGAATTTTCCGAAGGTCTTCAGTATGAAAACTAGAAAAAAAACTAAAAAAAAAAATAGTTGATAGATCATTCAGAAATATTAGGAACATCCTAGTTAATATATTCCCAAGAAGGCTTCTTTGAGAAGGGCGTATAGGTGCATCAAATGTCTCTTTTTTCACGGCTATATATCTTTTATTATAATTCACTATAACTGCGAAAACTCACACAGTTTCATCATCAATGTATAGTAAGAAGGGAATTATACTGTTGAATTACAATTGCTTGAAAATATGCAATTCGGTGTGCTGTTTGGATCTACCCCCTTTTCTCCTGAACACAATGCCCTATCAGGCCATCAACTAACAATTTAAACGCATGCTCAAACAATGTATACCATCATCTATTCATAGTGAAATAATAGGAGCATAATATTTCATAACCATCCACGTAGGAGTAAGAGGTGTGCAAAGTGCTATAATACAGAAACGATGTATAATTTCATTATTTTCCCATTTTTATTTGATCAAGGAACGGCGTAGGTAGGAGTTGTCCTATCTGTTGATTCTTCCCACGATATAATGCTCGTAGCATTGGTGGCACACAATTTTGTGCCAAGATCACAGAGTTGCCCTATTATTAGTATTTTTGGGATAACTGCCCTCCATGGACGTATTGCTCGCGAGGTCAAGAAAAAAACTCAAGTTTTTGAGATTATGCGTCTACAAGGAATAATAATACAGTGTGGAGACTTCAACTGGACTAAATTCGTTAGGGGGAAGGTGAATATTTGTTTCTAAAAATTCCCGGCATACGTCAACGATTTGATGTATTCACTTACCTTTTGCGGGCAATATCGTGAATATATCCCTCCAGGGGTAGATGAAACCACGCCTACTTTCCGCCCTTGACACATGAATAACTTTTATATGAATAATGGGAGGAAAAGGCTACAATACGTCGATTTTCTTTTTCAGTAGAGCGTTTTTCTGGTCAACTCATATTTTTGATGATCTCATCATGTTACATAATAACACTATTTTCAAGGAATTAAAAAGAGTTCCTTCAAAATAATATATTTCATAATGATGACGGCATCAAAAATATTAGTAGACCAACAGATGCTCATCTGAAAAAGACAATCGATGTGTCTGAGCTTTTTTCTCAAAATTTTAGCTTTTAATTATATTTCTTACATTCTTTGGGTGCTCATATATAATCACGTATATCCAGTATTAGGCACTGAATGGTGAATTTGTTTAGATCGAGAATAAGCTGATACTCCTGTGATAAAACTAACAATTTGAATTTCAGAAGTTGATTGTTGGTCAAATATACGATATATTTTCAACGATAAATTAATTGTGATGTCAATGACTATAATCATCAATTCAAGTTTCTCGTTCCAGACTCTTGATGGTCGTTTCTTCATTGTGATATAAATGGTATAGGTAACAAGAAAACCATGTACTGATTGTACTATTTGAAAAATCAACCAACTGTTCATGTGTTGATCATTTATATTGATCATCATTAAAGGAGTTCCCTTCATTGTTTTCAATAGCGAAAAATGAAGTAGAAAATCCCACACTGTCAATCTGATACTTCTATTATGCTCACAATTATATATTATATTGATATTGATGACATGAAGACATGCTCCAAAAAGTTTCTGTAGAAAATTCTTCCGAGTTCGATCTGAGAAGTTTGTGGTAGTGAATAGATCTAGTTTTGTATTCTCTGAATCTCGCCTATTGTATAGCTGATGAGTTTGGCTGGACTAGAATCCTCTTGTGGTTTATCAAAAATGTGAATTATAGGGAATCTTTGGGCCTAAAAAGATGGAAGACATGGCAGAGAATGAGTTGAAAATGAATAATAGTTTGAAAAACTGAAGAAACGCCCTTTTATAGATAGCCAAACTGAAAAAGAGTAGAAAATAAAATAATAAAAGTCGAAAATATTATAGCATCTCCGTAATCAGTACATTGAATGTTGTGTTTTTATCAACACACTTTTATTATTTTGCTCTCTACATTCTTCAGTTCCCAATTTTTAAAAAAGAATCATGATCTCCGACCTCGTCAACCCCCAGATACCAACTTTCAATAAAATTGGATCATATAATTACAAAACTCGTCCGCCATATTGAATCCGCCATCTTGAATTTTCAGATTTTGACAATATAATCAAAATCTTTGATCACGAAAACTCCCAGATACGAATTTTGAATACCTATATTCGGATCATGATCACATAACTCGTTCGCCATATTGGATTCGCCATCTTTAATTTACCAATTTTCACGAGAGAATCATTATCTACAAACTTGAAAACTCCCAGATATCCATTTTGAATGAAATAGGATCATGATTACAAAACTCTTCCGTTATATCGGATCCACCATCTTGAATTTTGAAATTTTGACGAAACAATCATAATCCATGATCCCGAAAACCCGCAGATACATATTTTGAATAGATACGGATCATAATGATAAACCTCGTTCGCCATATTGTATCCGTCATCTTGAATTTCCAAATTTTGATGGATGAATCATAATCCCCGACCCCGAGAACCTCCAGATACCAGTTTTGAATAGAATCGGATCATAATTATGAAACTTGTTCGAAATACTCAAAATGACGAATCCCTACGGAACATTGATCACACCAAATTTCAAATCGATATCTTCAGAAGACAACGAGATATTTCAACAAATAGAAAATAAAAATTAAACTTCGACCCCTGCGCTACTGATCGAGATCAGACACATAGTCATGATCAATTGGATGAGATCTATCACCCATTTCAGTTTGTACCCTGAAACCTGAATCACCCTGCATAGGTTGGAATTGTGAGAGTCGTGAACCAAAGTATGTTGACGATGGTTGTTCAGATATATGAGCTCAGGGACGCGGCTATACAGTGGCAACTGCCCAGGTAGCACAGGTTAGTGGAATGACGTCATAATGACGTCTTTTTTAGGTCATTATTGGTCAATGACGTCCTCGACTTTAGAGGGACCTAAAAATGACGTCATATTTCATGACGTCTTATTGACGTTCAATATTGGACGTCTTAATGACGTCCCTACAAAGTCGTACATTCGACCAAATGAGAAAAATCAGTCGCTTTCTTACTTTTCCATCATTTGTTAATTGTACGTACTAAATTATTGTTTGTATATAGAGTGTTTTCGTGAGCACTGATGAACAAATTTATTTTCAGCCAAATTATGCATTTTTGAGGAATCTGCTGAAAACGGTCGATTTTCATTTTCAATTTGCCATATATTTATGAGATAAATTGAATATACATACATGATGATCCACGTTTGAGCTATGACCATAACGACAATTTTTTTGAATAGAGCACCTTATATATATATTACTCAATCTTTGGAATAACCATGGGAAGCGGAATTCGAAAATGTTTAACACAATCATGTGGATTGTATAGGTAAGTGCGTCCAATAAATTAGATGCTCTCGTGAAGTAGTAGATAAATTCATTATTATCCAATATCTATCTATCTTATATATTTCTGAGAAAACAGGAGAGGCTTTTATTTCTAATTCGTCATTTATACGGAGGAATCATCAAATATACAGGATGATACACGTTTGTATTATGACGTACACGACACATTTTTCAAATGGATATATATTATTGAATTTTCGTAATCAAATGTATATCGCACAAAGGGTTTGTATACAGGGCGTTCGTTAAATTCAGTTCTCTCGTAAAATTGGATCGCCATTAAAATATATAGATGACGTAATTTCTCCTACACGAATCATTTTGTATATATTGATTTAATATGAGATAAAGCTTGAATGAAAATAAAATTCTACGGCTTTGAGCATTATTCTCTGGAAAAAAAATGTTTTTTTAATTTTCAACAAATTTATTCGCAACTTCGCAAAAGAACTCAATTCAATGAACGCACTGTATACAGACTCATATATTTTTGAATCCAGCTTCAAATAGAGACTCCAAAAATCGAATAATTTATAGGGTGTTCCTTTGAAAAAATGGTCGTGGACGTTGTAACTTAAACTTGAATCACCCTGTATATTCAATTTTTTCTCAATATTGTTGGTAAATTAAAATAAAAATTGACCTATTTTGGGAGATTCCTCAGCAAGGAATTGTATGGTTATAATAGTACATTGATTGCATGGCTACTTTATTTTCTTCACGCGAGATGACTCAATTTAACGGACACACTGTATACAAACCCTATGTGTAATATATTTTCAAATTCAGATTTCCATGAATATTTCAAAAATTGAATGTATCTTATACACTGAGAGAAACTAGATAATAAAAATATCTACCAGCTCTGATTGTAATAACCTTTATAAGGAAATCTCCTATTCCTGATCATTTTATTATTACAACAGTATTCTCTCCATTCTGTAATTATAAAAATCGATTTCTTAAATCATTTGTAATACCCTTGAATGGACATTTGCTACCATCATAACGCAGGTGTGTTATGACATTATGAGAATTTTATAAATTCCAGTCTATTCAGATTTTTTATTGACATAGCTCGTTTTGTGAATTATGCTCATTGGCGAATTCAGATAATGTTTGTCCCAATAATCATAGCTGTTTGGGTTTCTAGCATTGTACGTTGACGAATAACTCTAGCAATTCACTTGTATGACGGTTATTTGGAAATCATTCGACAATCGTAATTCGGCTCAGTTCGCTCTAGAGTTTCATTAGTATTGTGGCTGACAAAGATACAGATCGCGTTCATTTCTCTGTTCTCGGTCATGGGTGTCCGTGTTCAATTATTGTTCAATGGTTTCGATCGTCCGAATCGAAAGAGCCGTGTCTTGTTGGTGAATGTCTGTGATGTAGCAAAGTTTTGTTTTAGTGCTGGCTGTGAACCGATCTGTGGAATACACCGTGCATTGCATTATTGCAATGAAAAAAGTATTCTCCATACCCACTTTTCAAGGCCTAAAATTGGTTTATTTCAAAAACAAAATGATCGATGAGATTCTGAATCAAAATATCTGGGTTTCTGTGAGGGAAGTTTTATTGACAATTCTCATCATAACTCCGAAGGAAGGGTAAATATAAGTATTCAACTTCTCATTTCTTAATAAATTCGTCAGTAATGCATATAGATGATATTTCTCCGAACAAATCAATGAGTAATGTCAAAAAACTTCCACAGATACCCCAATATTTCAATTCAGAGACTAAACGTATTTTTTTGTTTTTTTGAAAACAATAACTTTGGATCATGAAAAGTGATAGTGTGGATAGGATATTTATTTTCATTGCAGTAATTCAAAGCACGGTTTCATAATGCATACCATCGAATAATGTTGATAACCTTATTACCACTGTTTGATGAATATACTAGAGTAGAAAAATATTGGGATAACTGTTGAAAATGAGCTACATTACAATAGCATGTCGAATGTCAGGTTTCATGCAGATATCAGATAACTATAATAAAATGAGACGAATTACTGCGTTACCTCAAGATGGTTGTGCCAGTAATAAAAACATGCTGCTTTATGTCGATAGTCTAATAACCACTGCAGAGTGGAGAGTTACTGCAACATTTTATGGGAATAATTCCTATTCGACATTCTGTGTTATCATAGAAACTAGAACAAGTAGTAGTTATTCAGCAGCGGTGTTTTTATACAAGTTTGCAAATTGAATAAGCTGCCATAACTACAAGTCACCTGAAAATTCACTTCATCTATGGTAGCACATGAACACATCTGTCCCCTATTTATTGCAGATATCGTAATAACGGTTATCAGATTTCCAATTATGATAACTCAAGTTTTCTCTCAGTGTATAGGTTATTATTATTGTTTCCAATTGAAAAAATTGCCGCGGACGTCTTAACTCAAACGTGGGTCACCCTGTATATATATGATTCTCACTTTCAAATGTGGCAAATCGGAAATAAAATCGACCTGCTGCAGAGGATTTTTCAGAAATGGATAGTTTAGCTAAAAATAAGTTTATTAGCTTACATCTCGCCGACGCTCGCTACATAATTTTAGGTACAAATACGAGTAGCTAACAATATTCTCATATAGAGATTCATAGGTAGTAGCGATAGCGCTAGTATTCAACAGGACTGCCCGGGAGGACCATCAACCAAGTTACCACAACGTATAGTTACAAAATGAATGTCATCAAAGGTTTGTGGTGTATTATCATGTACCAATAATACCGTATATATATAAAACTCCTAATTTTTTTTATTTCGTCCTTTATTGGTCATTCTGCGACATCATTATGACGTCTAAGTATGACGTCTTGTTGCTGTGACATTTTGACGTCTTTATAGGGTCTCTCAGACGTCATTTTTGGACGTCCACTTCGTCATTTTATGACCAAAAAATGACGTCAATTGGACGTCACTCTGCTACCTGGGTGCGTGCACCGCACACGGGCGGCCACCCTCAAGGGCGGCCAATCCTAATCACGAGATACTAAATACTCCATTATCTTGAACATAATAATACTCTGTAGAAAATCCTCGTGATGAAATGTCAATCCCATTCAGTAAATCTAGTAAATCAACAACGACTTAACACTTGATAGAATAACAAATAAGAACAAACAACATCTCTCAAGCTGATGGCCCACAGGAGTCAGGACGATAACGGTACGATTTCTCGCGATATACTATACCATCGCTTCGCATTAGCTGAGTATTGAATGTCGTCGCAGGATTTTATAGCCATTGGACTACATTCAATTGTATGAAAATTTTGTCTTTGCGATATCGCGTACGATATTAAGCCTTTTTGGCATATAACTAAGGACAGTTTTAATCCACTTGTGGAAGTATCTCAAGATGATAGTTTCGATTTGTCGACTAAACATTGAATATTTTCATTGGCTAACAATATCAATAAATTTCGATGCATCTGTTCCAAATTTTTTCAATCTGTAGCAAATTTTCCCAATGTTCTACACTCAATATCAAAGTATGTCTTGATCAATTGAATTTTTTTGCTGCATTCAGATCCGATGAAAACTATTCAAAATATTTGAAAGATTCTCGGCCTATAGCTGATAATTCAGATTTCGAAACAAACTTATCAGAACCTTCTCGAAGAAGAAAGAGACCAAAATTGTTTGATTATGAGTGAGATGATGATTATCAGATTGACGATTGAAGACACCAATTCAAGATATTTTTTTTATGTCATCACCGACCAAATAATATGTTCTCACAATTCGAGTCTTTGGATTTCTTCACTTAGCTTTCGGTAAGGACTTTGATGAAACAAGTTCACTCGAAAGTTGTGAAAATTTGCAAAAAAAGTTAACAAATGAAAATCCTCAGGAAGCAGATATAGACGGGATAGATTTACTTATTTAATGAAATAAAATCATTGAAAGTGATATGTCATGAAAATATAGAAAATGATCCACAACAAATTTTATAGTATATACATTTAATGAGCAGCTTTCCAAATATTTCAGTCTCATTCCGCAGTCGTATTTCAGTTGCTTCCATATCCATCGAATCTGAATTATCAGAAACAATTGATGTTGACGTGCTCATCAGAGAATGTGCTCGCAGCAGAAAGCGAGAAAAATTATATTTTCGAAGTATAACCTGAACCTCATATGTTGATGAATCAATGTTAATTTTACTATTTGTAAATTATTTGTTATGTTACTTATGATTATTAATAGGTTATGCTATGTTCCGTAAATGAAATCATCTCTAGAGACATCTTAAAACGAGTTAGATATGTTATTCGTTACTTTTCAGTTCCCAAAATATACCAGTTTTCAAAATCTGTTTTATTTTCAATGTTTTCGAGGGCGGCCCAGAACATATTGCACACGGGCGGCGAAGTGTCTAGGCGCGCCCCTGTATGAGCTCATATTTCCTAAGGGTGAATAGTGAATGATTCCTGTTTCACGAGCATGAAATGAGGAGACCAGGAACAAATAAAGTAGGTAATAATTCATTCGTCTTCAGGAGCAATCCGTAGATTTTTCCCTATTTCGAGACACTCACTATATCACCTACTGGCAGGTAGTATCTTACACTTAGGAGTTTTTATGCAAGATTATCTTATGATTTACTGCAGTGCAGTGTTCGCCAATTTACTGGGACAAAGAGAAATTCTCTCATACGCTGTGTTGTTTACTTGTTTTTCGATTACAAAAATGCGCAATAAATGATGAATAGGCCGAGTTTAATAATTTTAAAAAAGTGAAATTGCGTCCGGAGAAATAAATGTTAATAGCATCGCGTTATTATTATGCACTTTCAAAAATAAGTTATTTTTGAGATTAAGGTGCCTCGTTATATGATTTATTGTCATGGAAATTATTTTTAATGTTCTCATTGAATATCGCTTGGAAGTTTGACTTACTTTCGTGTCCAATAAACAATAACTTAATTTTTGATGGATATTTTGAGAAAGGCAGATTGAAATCTACATGTTTTCATGTATTATCTGTATAGATTTACGTAATGCATACATTATGCTGCAACAATTGAGGAAAAAATCAATTACGCCACGCCCTAATGTAACTCACTTTCCTTCTACTTTCAAGAAATCTCTTGAATCTTGTTTTGCATAGTCGTTTTTCTTTCAATCGTGCACATTAGCACTCTTGATAAAATGTGCATTCAAATGACGATTTTTTCTACCGCTTGGAGCGCACGAAAGGAACTTCCTATGATGGATCAATGGAGGATAGGGAGAGGAGGTAGGTGTTCTCAAGAATACTTCCATTGGCCAAGAATTCTAAAGCTGGATGTTCTGACTGGGCCTGTCGAGTACATCCGAGTGGTATTGCTAGTGATGGAATGATATCAGAGATTTCTGAGGAACATTTGTCGTGAAAATACCTATATACAAAAGTGGAGATTGGTCGAGTTTTCTACGGTGTTCTCATGAAGTCATAGGATTAGTGTGTGTGGCATCACCCACCAGGCGAATGGCTCTTCTCTGGATAGAATCTAAGAGCATCAACGTATGTTTGTTTGCTGAAACCCATATGTGTAGGAAATGATCGTTCATATTATATATACTTTATTGGTATATAAACTTTCAAGTCTACTGAAAATAGAACCAGGTTGTTTCTGTGCAGGGGAAAACAGTATCTAATTTTTCTTATCGGTGATGTTGAAATGCGAAAAATTTGATTTCAAAGAATGTTGTGGAAAACATTTTCGAGAATTATGAATGAGTATTCGTGAAGTCTTTCACAGGGAATATAAAGAAACTGTGGTGGAAAGATTCCTTTGAACTGGTCGTGCATTCGAACTGTCTGAGAAGTCAATGAGGTATTACAAAGGTTACGTGAATTAGAGTTGTTGAGAAGCTACCGAAGTTTGTGGAAATCAACAAATTCTTGTTATATGGCGTTTATATACGCACGCAAAACAAAACTATAACCTAATCGCATATATACAACTAAAACAAATCCAATGAACAATAGGACAATCTCATTTAGTAGGTGCAATAATATTATTTGATTGTAATTGGTTTTGTTTCATATCGTCGACTACCTTTCTTGCGTTTTGAAGTCAACATTTTGCATGTACCTATACCTAAACCACTATTGTCCCAAAAAAATTTGCTTCCAAAAAGTAAAACTCGTTTAGGATCGAACCTATATAGTCAATGGCCATAGCCAATGAAATATTTTCAGTGGTATATTTTTTATTTCGCTATAAACGGCAGCGCGCTAAAATCATTCGAACTAGATGTCCTCGGAGTGAATGTTCTGCGACCTATAATTTTGCACCCTAAAGTAGACGCTTTACTCAAATTCGCTCTATATTTTTCGCTCATAACGGTGTCCCCCATTGTTACGATCTATCACACAACATATCGGTAACACCAACAGTGTCTCATTGGTGTACTTTTATTTTATTCATTGTAATTAATTCGACTACAGAAACCATGATAGACAACCAAGAACATGGTGGAGATAAGGAGATGGTATCCTCATAATTTCACCACATGTGCTTTTGGAGCTCATTTTCCGGATAATTCGAACAATGTCGAACCCACCATAAATTTCACAACAGAAATTGATTCTGACAATCAATTACTATCTTTAGATGTTCTAAGATAATCAATATGTTATCTCTCAGCAATTTTCAACTATCTTGATTACCTGAAACCGTTTGTCACAAATGATTCTTATGAAGTATGTTACCTACCTCGCCATATCCCATTTTGTCTTTGTGATCTCCAACCGAATGATGATTCATTCTTTAATGTTGAATGTTTATGGTCATATATTGCAACAATGGTATATCCCACACCATTCCATATTTTCAATTATCTGAATTCATAAAGTTTACTACATAATTTCATCAATATTAACACGTTACTCTTTATACCGATCATAATAATTTAATCGAGAAGAAATCAGGAAACATTAATGACACTTTTGAATGATAAAATGAAGAAGTGATGTTGAAAACTGTGTATTTTTATGTACCAGGGTCAAACTAAAGTATACTTACCTATTTCTCAATGACTTAGGGAATTGTCATCCGATTTAAGAATTACCTATACGAAAAAAAAACGAGGAGAGAACAGGATGTTGTAGAACCTGAGAAGATGAAGATTCAAGGGCCAATTACAACTCCATATTAACTTCACTTATATGAAGTGTACATACTAGGAATAACAAAAAAATATGGATGTCAAAAACGTCTATTTGTGGATAAAGACGAAACAAGAAATGGTGAAATACTAGAATAATATACAATAGTAAATCTAGAGAAGTGAACACAGTTTAGAGATTGATGAAATAAACGTCTGGTGCGCTCACTCTTCATTTGTTTTGTCAGACTGGTTTTTGATATAAACAATTGAATTTCAGACGATGACGTGGGGTTCACATATAGATTGTTAGATGGCGTGATTCCTAGAACTGATGATCATCATCAGTTCTACCAACCTTGATACGGCTTAATCGCAAAATATATTCCCTATCTTCATTGGTCACAATTCGGTCACAATTGTCACATTGAGGCCTGTAATTTTGGTGCGGCACCATACTAAACTTAGCGAGATTCACCCACGCCATGTTATGTTTATCGAAGTAGGCAGAAATCAAGGAATTGTAAAACAAGAAAGGATCGAAGTGCGTACACCAGAGGTTTATTTCATCAATATTCAGAGGATCCTAGAAGAGACAAATAACGTTTTCCGTCGACCTCGTATTAACGAGTAAGTTTGATATTCATGAAACCGTTCATTAATGACCCCTATTAATGATCAATTCATCTATTAATGCACGATTGTTTTATAGGCAACCAAACATACACCGCGGATATATGAATTTCATCGAAGATTTTCCGTTAACGGGTTCGCCCTTCCAAGTTTCTGACACGATTGCAATCCTTGTTTTCTAACACAAGAAATTTATTTTCCATGTTGATCATTTTGACAAATGTCAAAAATGTCACTAATGTCAGTAACAAGCCTACTGGGTGATTCTTAACAGTTTCCGGATGAATGATGAATTCGCGAACAAAGCAGGAGAAATGAGAAATATCATCGATATATCTCACTTGGGGGTCTATCGAAAATGATTACAGAGATTTTTCAACTTTAGGACTTTTTTGTGTCGAAATCGGTCAAAACGGCTCACAATCATGTCCGAGATCATGTCCCTATCACAACTTCTGATGGACTATTTACTTATATTGATTCGGAACAGATACAGGGTGGTTCAAGATTCAGAATTCTAATCACCATGTATCTGTTGATGGTGAATAGTAAATCAAAAGTTGAGATAGGGACATGTGGGCCGTTCTGGCCGATGATCAATAGTTTCGACACGAACAAATTGAAAAATCACGATTTTGAACACCCAATATATCTGTAATCATTTCCGATAGACCCCAATAACGATGTATCGATGAAATCAGCTATTGAGGAAGGATCTGAAAATTCAATGAAATACAGGGTATTCTATTTGAAATAACAAAGTTGTTGCTACTTTTTTATAGAAGCGGCAACACTGCTTGGCTTAATAGGTTGCGAGAGGTAATATTCGAATAGGCACTAATAGTTTAGGGGTAGCTGAAAGTAGAGACTATATTCAAAGATAACAGTATGTATTGAAGCATGAAACATTATGAATAAACAACAATGAATATAAAGACCTAATAACAACTTACATTATAACGGCCATACGACGAGCTCTTGTCAAGTCAAGAGTAGCCCCAGACCAGACTAACTTCGGAGACCTCACATCCAATATTTATATACATCGTTTCATTAGATTTGCACGATTCTCATGAGAGTTCCTGGTCAGTTTTTATAATTCAATGTCAACGGATGATTTGATTAACTTTATGTTTATAAAACCCTCATGGTTACAAATTACTAATATACTGTATGTTCTACTCGTGACAATATTTTCATGGATTCATAGAGATAGTGTAAGCTCGTCGTGTATACATTGAGAAAACTCGGCCAAATAAATTGTTTTCTTGAAAAAAAGTCGATTGTGACAAGAACATTTTCACCAACGGTAGGAAAATATGGTACTTGCAGTAGGCAAAACTATATTTCTGGAACGAAGTTTCTGCTGTAAGTGGTCAGAACACTTGTTGGTATCAACCAACTCGATATTCACTTAGAGTTCGCTAATTCTAAGTGAACACTAAACTAGTGCTGGGTTAACGAATACTCACTATTATTAAATTATTTTTCTGACATAAGATCAGTTGCTCTGAGCGAACTCATCAATAAAGACAATCTATCAAGTCGATTGTTGCAGGTGACAGCTCACCTGTAGTTATAGATCTCTTTTCCGTTCGGACATCTCCGATATCATTCGAGTACCCACGCCCAACGCGATCACTGTCCAGTGATGTCCACGAGTCCACGGCCACGGCGTCATTTCGATCTCAGCATTCGTGAAGTTAGTAAACTTGCGTTCCCGCTAGTAACATTGAAATTCCAAGTCATGCAAGTGCCCTTTCGAACAACTACTATATCATATTCGTATGAGAATTATTCTCTGTTTGTGTGCCGTGGTCTGTGGCAGTGCTCTGAGCTGTGCATGGGATGTTGAGTTCTTGATCTGTTCTCTTGAAGGAAATAATGAAATACAAAACTCTCCTAGAACAGTACATAATTGTTGCTACATATGTACAGGATTTTTTTCCACTCCCTATGATACTCGAAGTGGAAGGAAGTGACGTTCAAAAAGTATGAAAGTTGATTCATCTTCAACGCTGGAAGGAAAAAGATAGTGAACCAGAGTGCAGTGAGTGAGAGTACCGTTTTTATCGGTGCATGATGCTGATATACGCGGTATCTAGTATCTCAATATTTGTCGTCAGCCTTACCTTTTTTGTATTTTCTGGATTCATCATACCTATATAATAAAATGTTTTGAATGCATGTGTTTTTGTCTTATTACCAGGGTTTTATCATTTTTCAGAGAACAATGGAGGTATTTTTTCATACTAGCTAATGACAAGTGAATAAGTCACTATTGGCAAGTAAATAAGTCACTGATGACTAGTAGATAAGTCACTAATGACATGTAATAAGGCCACTAATGACTAGTGAACAAGTCACTAATTAAATGTGAATGAGTTACTAATGACAATTGAATAGGTCACTGATGACAAGTGATGTGTTAACTAACCGTTATCACTCTGAAATTTGATGAAACAGGTCAATAGTGGTAGGTGTACATTTTCAGGAACACAAATATTCTTGTGGTTATTAACTTGTTTTCTTGTCCCATATAGTATACAAGTTTTTACTTGCCACTATTAAATATTCACTTAGGGTTAGTGATTTTTTTTCTCTGTGTACAACGAAGTGAAGATTACTGTACTCAAAATGTCTTCAATCAGATTTTTCAAGCTACCCCTCTCAATATGATATTTGATATGTTGAATCCAATGAATTATCGATGCGTTTCCCAATTTTCATGTTCATCAATACAATGTCACTTCTGTTCAAACTACTCATTCTCAATCCAGTATCTCACCAATTGGCAAGAAACTTCGCATTTAACTGCAACGAACCCGTTATATGAAATGACTTCTATAAAAGGACTTAACAATGAACAGGACAAAAGACAAGAGAACCGATATATTGCTCGTGTAGATCTTTATCACTCTTCTACTGGTCTACTTACATTGCCATTCGGGATCTAACTTTATATATAAAATCTTGTTCGAGAACACATCGTCAGGGTACTTTATAGAGACATTAGGAAGTTTGAGAACATGTGGAACAGCTATGGGTAAGAGATTGTCACTTTTTATCACTGACTGCTCAACTGTTCTCGGTACGTTCGAAATTAGCTCATCGAGGTTTAAAAGTGCACGAAACCAGTTTCGCTAATAGATAAAAATGTGTACATGTTATATGCAGAAGTGGAAAACTGTTGATTTCAATGACCATTTATGTGTTGAATGATATAATGTTTATAAATCCATAGGTGTATTAACCCTTTCGGTCCGAACGTTACACATAATATGTACCACAGATGCTGCAAAAATTCTAATAGTCACTTTATTCGTTTCAAGCTAGCATAAAATATACCAATCCGATATTTAAGGATTCACGCATCGAAAAAGCGCAAGAATATTTGCAAAATTGAAGGTTATGTCGTCGAATTTGTGAAAATAAACAGATCTGCATGAGGCTATATGTAATGTATTTTCGGAAAATATTCGTGATTGTGTTGTAACATAAACTTTGCGAAAACGTGTGATTCACAAGGTATTCAATAGTCTTTAGTAAACTTTGTTCATTAGGATTATTTGGTATAGATAGGTACCGAAAGGTTTGCAATGTACAATTTTCGTTCTTTTGGAAAAAAACATTAATAGCCTTCCGTTGACCAAACAAGAGTTAGAGGCGGTATTTGAAGACCTTTCGGAGCACGAGCTATTTTCGTCGAGTTCTAGTGATAATTATGAGCCTAGTGCTAGTGAAGATGATTAATCTGATGATAGTGACGATGAAATTCCTGATGGTACAGGGTGATTCACCATAAATGTCCCCCCCTCTAGCTCAGTTATTTTTTAACCGATTTTAAAATTTGAAATATCATCTTGAATGATTTTCGATAAAGTTTTTTTCCGCTAGATCAGAAAATACAGGGTGCTCGGAACAAACGATCTACAGGGTACTATTTGATTTTTTTAAATGGAACACCCTATTTTTCATTGTATTTTCAGATTTTCCCTGGAGAGCTGATTTGATTAATGATCTCCATGTTCGTTTCCCAACTTTTGATTCACTATCTACTGACATTTAATAATTGGAACAGATATAGGGTGACCAGAATTCTGAATCTTGAACTACCCTGTAAATGTTCCAATTAAATGTCACTAGATAGTAAATCAAAAGTTGAGATGGGAACATAGAAGCCGTTTTGACCAATAATGAATAGTTTCGCACAAAAAAATCCTAAAGTTGAAAAGTCTCGATTTTGAACACCCTATATCTCTGTGATCATTCCCGCTAGACCCCAAGTGTGATGCATTGATGAAATCAGCTCATCAGGAAGAATCTAAAAATACAATAAAATACAGGGCGTTCCATTTAAAAAAATCAATTAGTACTCTGTAGATCGTTTGTTCCGAGCACCCTCGATTTTCTGATGCAACGGGAAAAAAAATTCCGAGCAGTAAGAATCCTCCACATCTCATGAAACTGTTAGACCATGGATCTCAGACAAAACATACTATAGAAAATCAAATATTGCGTAACTCTCCATTCCCATATGGATCGAAATATCAGTATAGGGTGGAGGTAGAATTCGTTGAAACATATCTACATTATGTCCACCAAATATCGCCTCGATTAAAGTTGCATAATTGAACATTTCATACATTTTAAACTTTAAAAATCTTCTTTGAGTAACTTCCAAAAGATGAATGTGAGATTTCAGACTTGCTCCCCATACAACAATTGCATATCTGAGATGGCTTTCAACTAATGAAAAGTATAAGGTTTTCAAATGCTCAATTGGTAACATATCTTTCAATTTTCGAAATTCAAATAACAAACTTCGTAACTTATTCGTTACATATGATATATGGAGATTCCATTTCAAGTGTGAATCGATTATCACTCCTAAATATTTGATTTTGTTGTCCGGTAGAATGTAGAAGATGTCTTCTCCAATGCTAATTTCTAATTGGTTGAAGAAAGGGGTATCTATCGAATTACATCTGAATGGTAAATACAGTGTTTTCTCAAAGTTTACTGTCAATAGTTTAATATCTAGATACTTCTTTATATTCGAAAAATCTTTTTCAGATTTCAATTTTGTCTAGTTTTATGAACTGTAAAAAATAGCTGTATCATCTGCAAAGCCAATCATGCTACCTTTACTTCTTGACGAGAATAGACCGTTTATATATATATTAAACAGTGTAGGACCCAGTATTGATCCTTGAGGAACCCCGTATCCAATCGTCTCTGCTCTATACCTTATGATCAATGATATCGGTGGATTTACAAATTTCGTTATTCCCCAACTTTCAAATGGACAATTTCTGCTTGTTTTTTCTATTTCGATGTCCTGCCTCACCTCTTCAAGAACACCCCAGTAAAATTAGATGAATTATCTCTTTAGATATTCATTCATAATTTTCTATTAGTGAAAGCAATAAGTGTTGCCTACGCCAATGTTGACTCGTTTTGGTCTTAGCTGTTATCGCCTATATAGTACGTTATGGCATGTGGTCCGTCTTCATAGTCCTCATAGTCTTAGTCTTGTGGCCTTGCGTTGCTATTATAATAAGCCGTTGCTTCGAGGAACGCTGAAATATATTGCTAATATCATTTTTATTACCAGACTTTATTTAGAATTTATTACATTTTTTAGCGTACTTTATGAATCCTGCCATTGAATACGGCGAGCAATTAATATTACTCATTGGACGAATGGATATTGCTGCATTAAATGCATAATAGGATAGGCACGGAGTACAAGGTGTCCAACGTAAATAGATCACTCTGAAAATAAAAACGATCCATTCTAAATGAACAAAGATTATGCATCTGATATTATTTTCATTGATTACAATGAAAGATTGAGATGTTGTCATTCAAATTCATTTCAGTTTCAGGATCCATTGAAGTTATTCATGAAAACATACAATCAATTATTGTTGATATTGAATCTGAATGTAATCATATTTTTAATCGGGTTTATATTATCTGATTCGATTCAAAATGTTGTATTCCAGTGCCATAATCATTCCACACCTATTCAAAAAGGATTGGATTCTTCAATATTACTCATATTTTGAAATTAAGTTTCAGCATCTCTCATAATGAATCCCTGTTCTGTTGTTCTTTTATTTCCAAGTATTGCTTCCACCAATTCTTGACATGATACCATATTGAGTGAGAACTTCTTCTGAAATCAGTATCGAATAAAGGTAATTTTCAGATGATTCACTACATTTTTATAGTGGACGAGATAGAAAATGGTTTGTTCAAGGCCATATTCGAGGCCCAAAGCGAAAATGTTTCATCTATTGGAGCGCACAAAAGGAAATTCCTATAATATTCCAAGAACATCGTGCGTACCTAGGGAGGATAAGGTAGGTGTTGGGATATTTATTGAACTTTTGGGGGTTATCAGTTCTGGGAATACTTCCATTGGAAGATAATTCAAAAACTTAGCCGTCCTATCGACCAACAAGTTTAGGTAAAGTGTTATTCGACATATTTCAATGTTGACAACGAATGGATGTGCTGACCTGACCTGTTGAGTTCGTCTGACTGGTATTGCTAGTGATGGAATGAAGATATTTTTGAGGAACATTTCCCATGGGAGTATCTTTATATAGAGAAATGAAAGGTCGCCAACTTTTCAACGATGTCTTAATCGAGTAAAAGTATGAGTGAGTTTGGCATCACCCACCAGGCAGATGGCTCTTCTCTGGATGGAATCTAGAAGCATCAGAGTATGTTTGTGAAAATGTGAAAACAGTATTATGAAACTGGCCGTGCCTGTGCTTTGTATATCATGACATGCTGTTGAGGTGTAAAATAGAGTTTCGCACGGAATAGAATTCCGAGTTTTATATTTCAAGCACAGTGACATTCTGGGAAAGAAGACGAGGATAGCAAATCACAAATAGAATATTCCATACTTCCTAGATTAAGCTACACATATTATTTGAAGAATTCACTATATGTATGTTTTCATTTATATTCAACATATTTTGTTTTTGTTATATCATGATCGGATGACCAAGGATAATAAAGCTTTTTATTCACCAACTGTATATACACACATAAAAAAGATTTCACGTTTCAAGAAAATATATTCTTTCAAAAATAATTACTCTGAATGAGAATATATTTTGTAATTCTGAATAAAAACTCTTGAAGAGAGCTATTTGCTCAACTCAAATCAATATTTTCATTGCTTCGAATTTATTGCTTCATTCAAGAATGCTTTTTATCCACCAACTGTACACACATAAAAAAGATTTCTCGTTTCAAGAAAATATATTCTTTCAAAAATAATTACCTACTCTGAATGAGAATATATTTTGTAATTCTGAATAAAAACTCTTGAAGAGAGCAATTTGCTCTTTTTAAATCAATATTTTCATTTCTTCGACTTTATTGCTTCATTCAAGAATACATATATCATTCAAGTATTTTCAAATTTGAATAAAATATCATCTTCATTCAATAATTATTAGAATCTACTGATTTCTCCATCCAAGTTTTCCCTTATTTTGTAGAAGAAAAATGTTTATTCTTGTATCAATCATTACCATAATCTTGATCCAATGAGCATTATACAACATTTTCTTCATCTTACATCTCACCGACAGCGATCTCTTGGACAGCTATAAAATCTCAAGTAGGGAATAGTCATTTGACTGAACCAATTATATTTTCCATTCAAATAATTCGACATCTTTTGTTCAAACCAATATATTTGTTACACCAAGTAGCTTCATTTCTCAGTCAGAAATAACTGTATTATTGAAGCAAGAAATCAATATTGCCAAAGTAGATAAATAACAATTTTATATACTTGATTAAAATATAAATTCCTCAGAACAAGAAAATATTCATTCGAGTATATATAAACAAACAATATCATGCTGGAAGTAAAGCTGATTCTGATGGTTAGAGGAATTCTTTTTTTTTGTCTTTGAGAATTCATTTCATTTAATACTCAATAATCTATAATAGTGAGTTATATTTCCTTCAAAACGATTATCTCTTGGCACAAGAAGATAAGGATCTCCTGAAATGATATTCACTTATTATGATGAGATGTTATCTATTTGTTACAATCTCAACATCTTGGAACAAAATTGTTCAAATATGAAGGGAGATTAACCTGAGAGTTGAAGCATTTTCTTGTTTCAAACTATAATTGATTCTGTCTTCGACCAATACGTAGTGTGATAATGAAGAAATATCTATTCGAATCAAAATTTTTTTTATGAATTAGTCAAGATAGTTTTGTAGAAATATCAAACAAATATTTGGTTGGACCTATTCAAGGTTGGTTGAATCAATGCTGTTCCACATCATATCAAGAAATCCTTTTTATCATTTTATCTGTGCATCCTGTTGATGCCGATATCCAACTTTAGATCCACACTTAACTTCTTGATTGGTCTATTTCATTAAACGTTAACAAAGGAATGTTTTATCTACGAGCAAAACGTGCGCTAAAGTGCAAGTGTACATACCCCAGGTGCATCAACTTTCCAAGGGACAATGAGTAATGCTAGTGTCAAGGGCAAAGTAATGTCTCTCTGACGTCTTAGAAATTTCATCGATAATGAGCTCGTTAATCTGCGGAAATAAATGGAGAGAAGTTTTTCCGTCATGTTTTCGATCTCTGATCACCGATCACTCTGAACAAGGCATTCGTGTTCTCATAATAATGAAATGATAATGAAAACCGGTTCTTATGACATATCACAGATTACATATACATTTCCATCCTAAATCATCGCAAAATTAATGAATTGTTTGAAAATGTGATCACAGCCAGTATGGACTCCTTCATTTATCGTTTTCCTACACTGTTTCATGTTTTAGGTGATGTTCACAACGTACTTTTCTGCTGAATGGATCCCTCATAGGATTCCTAGATCTTGTCATCAAAAATAATATAGGTTTTATCAAACAAACATTGACGTCCATTGTGATGCTCAAATGTGCTAATTCCTTCATTAGTTTTATCCATCCAATAGTAGATCAAACCCCTCAAACAATCGAGTTTTACTCCTTGCAATCTATCAGGATTGATATCTCCTTAGACATCAGGCTGATATTAGGGAGTTAACCCCTACGGGAAATGTTCCTGAGAAATTTCTGCTATAATTCCATCACTAGCAATACCAGTCAGACAAACTCGACAAGCCCAGTCAGCACATATTCGCGTTGTCAACCTCAAAATATGTCGAATAATAGTTGATCAAAACTACACTATATAAGAGTGTAGGAGTTTCCGGTCGTGCGCTCCGAGAGATAAAAAAAATCCATAAGCTACAGTCTTGGTCCAACATTCGTTCATCGATCTTTAGCTATATTTCGTTCGAAATCAGGATCTCATTGTTTAACTTCATTATATCATAACTCTCCGTATTTCGGTAACATAGAATAATGTCTTCCACAGAGAGTGTCTTCCTCTATGAAATCTCAATATGTTTCAATTACAAAAAGTCCTACCTTGAATATCATGGCTACCATAGTGATACTGAACTCGGTCCTTCAGATTATTTGAATCAACCAAGCAATGTCTTGATAATTGATAGCGGCCTGGCTGTCATATAGAATTTTGATTAACCTACCAAAATATATCCTCCTTTTTGAAATTTACACCATTTTTGGTCGCAAAAATTCCTTCGACTATAGCACATGATAGCCTACCTCGTACGTTAGTTTCTCTATCCAGTCTATTATATTCAGATGGTTTTATTTCTTATACTTTCGTTCCATCAGAGATGAACCCAACCTAGAAATAAGTACTCAGAATTATAGTTTTATTGGTATCCATGGTAGTAAACATGAACCAAACAACAATAATAATAATTCCCAATTAATATGCAGATGATTTTTTCAAGTAATAACTAAGTTGGAGATACAAAGACACATAAACTATTTCGAAGGAACGTAACTAATTTCATCTCAGCACGCAGCTGGTCCATAGCCACAGCCAATCAACGTCAACTTTCCTCGACCGACAGAGGAAGAATTGTAGCGAGAAAAAATGCAATAAAATCGAGAAACAGAGTTCAAGGTGACTACAACAACTTTGTGGTTCTTTAAAAATGTTGCTGCGAAATGCGAATCCTCCAGCATCATCACCATTGACGTAAATAACGGTGTAAGCGACGTTGATAGCATTTTTGCGACATTGTCATTCATTTGTCCGGCAAAAAACAAGAGCGTATTTTTTCAGTATTAAAATCAATCAATATCAAATTCACTATAGAAATAACGTTCACTTCAAGAAACTTTGATGCTGATATTATTGTGATATGAACCTCAATAATACGTTTAATAAATCTATAATAAATGTATTCTCGCTTGTAATACAACAAGTGTATTGATGATTATCGAAACACAAATTCCTTCGATTTTGAAAAACAAATTGTGTTGCTTGGAAACCACACGAGCGCATAGCGCGAGTGTGGTTGCCTAAAAGCAACACAATTTGTTTCGAAAAAGAGAAGGAATTTTCGATAATCATCAATTACACGTGTTGTATTTGTCAAGATTTTTTCATGAATGAAAAATAAACCATTTTCACTACCTATTTATTGTTAATATTTATATTGAATGTACAGTTATTGCAATTATTTATTTTGACATAGTGACATTCATCATTACTGCTACTAGATGCAACCGTCGTGGATATATCCATATTATCTTCTTTTCTGAGGTTTGATATTATATCAGCATGATGTTCTTTGCGCAGTTGTAAATATGGTTTCAATGACATTGAACTACTGTGCCCAGTAACTTTTATTATCTGTTGTTCCCCAATTCCAGAACTTGCCAATTGACTCACAGCTGTAGATCTGTTTGAATGGTTTGATATTTTCACGTTTTTTGTATCTAAACCGATCTTTTCAGCTGACAATTTGGTCCATTTACTTAATTCATTTATACCCATTGGCATATTTTTAAACCAAGGACTTTTATGATCTTTATTCCAATTACCATTAACTGTCAAAAATAGTCGATCAGTTTTAATGTTCTCTCCCCTTTTTGACATCAATTTCTTGAATAAACGAACTGGACAATTTTCTTGATTTTCTTTATTTGACACAAGCCATTTACTTTCTGCAATATTTTTTGATCCACCTTGTGCGGTTTTCGCGAATATAGGGTTATATTCCAGTATTCCAGTTGGTGTTCCCTTGTTATTTATTTCTTCCTTGAAATAATGAATCAAACATCGGCATGCTTCAACGCCCCGCCAAGCTAATTCCACTGCTATAATATGATACAGTTTCCTTTGTAATGCATTTGGAGTATTTTCATCCCAACTTTGGATAATTTGTGTCAATTCTTCCGATGTAAATGAAACACATGACTTTTTTCGTTTTTCCGGAATATTTTGTAGTTGTTTTCTTTTAGTATTTTTGGCATTTCTAGCAACTTCAAATGTTATATCTTTGAATGGATCAAATTTTCGATTGTATTCATGATAGTATTTTTCTTGGAGTAATTTAGCTGTATTATTCCAAATAGTTTTCACTACCATGTCCTTATACTCACTGCCATCGGTTTTCCGCATATTAAATGCCCATTCTGTGAGAATATTGGCAAGTCTTTCATCAGATGTATTTTCGTTTAGCTGATGATTTCGCTGTTCACAAAATTCTGTGAATTGTTTCCAAACATACTTTTTGGAACGCACGGTATTTTGAGGCGTTAAGTCTTTGACTTCATTTCTTATTTCTTCTACACTATATTTACCGAAACGATTTTCACTGTCCATTTTCAAGCTATACACCACACCTAGTAACGATATTTATCAACATATAAACAGTTTTGTTTTCTTCGATTCCTTCACAACTGGCCACAGCCTTCTCAATTGAGTTTCCCGCAATCGTGATCCCGCATTCACTCTTCCTCTTCACTCGCGATCGAAGGTACTAGGGATGTTATGCAACTAACAATACATTAAAGCGTTGAATGGATAAAGCAGCGTACATCATAGGGAGTGAGAAGAGAGAGATGTAGAGATGTCACGTCAGTCGTGGTTGAAAAATTATTCCTATTTTAGGTTATATCATGCGAATCATGCTCAATCAATAATTATTTGGAATTGTCTTATAATAATTGTGAGGACAATTCAAATTGTGATAGTGCCTATTGGGTTTTGAATAGAAGTGTAGTGTTTTTATTCCCTGAACACGAATATATTATGACAGCATTTATATCCTGCTGTCATGCTACAAAAACTCAAACAGTAAGTAGCCAAACAGGTGCCGAAATACAAAATCGATAACATGGTGTTTTCGATTATCAATACAGCTGTTACAACCAATCAAAAGCGTCAATTTTCAGATGAATGAAATAATCGGAGAAATCAAATGTTTCTATCAAATCTTAATGGATGCTCGAATGTTTTTTCAATAGAAAGGACTATTCCATTTGAAATTCTGAGGCTGGAATTGCTCTGGGCGTTATGAACATTTCAAGTTGGCTCGACTGTTATGAATGCTTCCCTCATCAAGAACAGAAATTATGTTGAGGATATAGTTTTCATTGATAGATCCATTTCCTTGTTCATGCAACATCGCAATATCCAATATCTGGTGTACTTATTTTGTTATATGAGAAACGAAATTACTCAAACCAAATATTATATCAAATGAATCAACGAAGAAAAGCCAGTGTCCGACCAAGAATTTCCCTGTATATCCTCATCCTACCTCATAAACTTGAACTTGAGTTATTGTTTTCCATGCCTACTTAACGTCTTCTTGGACAGTTCCTTGAAAATGATAGTACACAGAAACGCTGACAAGTCAGATTCATGATTCGATCTACGCAGAATAATAGATATAGTCGCCAACCGTAAACGTTGATTTTTCGAACATATTCTCTAGATATACAGCTTGGCAACGTTATAAATTCACACATTTTTCACGGAGATCCCTGGATAATGAAATAAATCTCGCTTGAACTTATTCAACTGTCTGCTAACGTCGTGTTCCTCTGGTTGGTGCACCACCTCTTTTGTTTTATGCACAGATAACTTGATCTGAATATATCAACTGCCGATGTATTTCTGAGATTGTGAGAGCTGTTTAGCTCAGTCATATAAAATAGAGAACATCTATTCCATAATACGAAGAGGAAAAAGGGTTTAGAACTTTT
Source organism: Phaedon cochleariae (assembly GCA_918026855.4). Classification (NCBI taxonomy): domain Eukaryota; kingdom Metazoa; phylum Arthropoda; class Insecta; order Coleoptera; family Chrysomelidae; genus Phaedon; species Phaedon cochleariae. The sequence goes on along the minus strand of OU896719.1, from coordinate 24,871,282 downwards.
TTTAATTTGGAAATGCCACTCTGAACTGACAATCAGAACAACAGATGTCACTATCGAAAACCATCGATAGTGTGTAGCGATAGTATCGATAGCGTGGAACTGAAGTAGATGTAATTGGAAACTGTATTTCTACTTTGAATCTGCTGAAATTTGGTAGACCTGAGGAAGATATGCCGATTCGAAACCATCAACATAAGTTTATTCTGACTAGATATCAAGCTTGAACCTGAAAAAGAGAAGTATAAGAGTTGGCTGAGTCATTTGTCCACTTCATTCCCACAAAATTTCATCTTAGAAACAACAAATTAGACGAAATCTCACTAATGTCGTGCCCAAAGTGTAGAAAGGGTTTAATGAAATGATATTATTTTATCAAATATTGTGTTTCAACCTCACATTTTCTCCGATAAAACTATCGATAGTGACTATCGACATATCTTTATTCTTTTAAACACTATCGGCAACTATCGATAGGCAAAACAGATGATGGTTATTCAATAATAGTCCAATCGTGAAATGATTCAACTGTATGTACATCTGAAATCTATGATGGAATTTATAAATTATGACAAGTGCCGGTGCCGTAATACCGTCCCATTAAAACAGAATGACTAATTTTCTAATCGTAGAAACTCCGTTTGAAAATAATATTTTGGCATCAATTCCACTGAAGTCGTTACAGGTGCGTCTTCAGAAATATCTTTTTCGAAACTGAAAATAGTCAAAAACTATCTAAGAACCAATTTGTCACAACTCTCTATAGAGGCTATCCATTTTTGTATGTTCATAATTTTTCTGAGAATATTCCGTTTCAACACTTTCATACCCAATCAGGGGGTTCAAACTTGAACGATGGAAACTTGTGATTTTTAAAGACCTCTAATCGCAGATTCGCGATAGAGTCCCAATTCAGAATTTCTTTCCACGCCTTGTATGATGAATGTCAATTTATCATACACCGAAAAGCAAAATCTTCAGATGTTACAAATAAACTCCAATACTAACCTTCTCTCCCTATCTTCCTATGTGCGCACGATATATTCTTGGGATATCATAGGGATTCCTTTCGCGCGCTCCAAGACATAAGAAAAACGTAAATACACATGAATCGACTGACAAATTATTGCATGAAAATGATTATAAGGTCAGTTTTCGAGTAACAATAATTGTCTGTTCAAAATGACAATAATTGCCGATTGTCACCTCGTAGTATGAACACCGCTCCTCACATGGCAATTCCCAATCACTATTGAATTGGAGAAAATGAAGTTAATAGCCCTTCTTCGTACCATGAAGTTCCTACTGCTAGAAAAATAGGAAGAATATGATGAGCGAGTACTTCATGAGTCAGTGTTCTGATGGAATGATGCAATGTCTCTCTTATTTCTTCAGAAAAATCAAGATATATGTGATCGTGAACAATTTCTGTATATTTTGGATATTTGGTACTGCTTATTTGATGAAGATCCGCCAAACGACTACGTCTTCATCTTCGTTACAACCATTGATCACAACCAGGAAAATAATAATTAACCTGAATATTTGAGACAACCATCAATTTCCGTACCGTCACGTTTTGATGAATTGTCCAAACAGGATACATCTTTCGATGAGATGAATTCCAAACATTTTAATAGAATCAATATCCTGTCATCCATTTTGGTAGAAGGAAACGAGATAACTTAATTATCCTGGTCATCTACAAGTATACATAATTGATTATACAGGGTGCATGATATCATCATCCTACCAACAAGTCTCTCGAGTGAAATTCTCGCTATATCAATAATTCCAAACGCTTAAAATTGCAGCTATTTCGGGCATCCAGTCATTCCTCCCTTCGAAGCCATAAGCGAACACAATGAAATGAAGCCTTAAGGAACATCAATCAGTTCACAGAGTAGTATGGAACTGTCATGGACATTCACTGGGGGTTGCAAAGGGTGAATACACAATTAAAGTTAAATTTCTAGTTGAAAATGTCTCTTTCAACTCCTGATGTATTTTGCTATGTATATACCTACCAACCGTTGGCAGTATTAGATGGAATCCAAGGAAATGCTCTTCTTGCACCAAAATGTGGCTTGCCAAGTGTCATAATTGTCAAGTGATCTGGATACCAAGATGGCCCCAGAATCTTTATATTTTTGATGCTACAAATCGCCTATTGATACATTCTACCTCAGAAACTGACACCAAAACTAACTTAACTAATGAAACAACAAAATGAATGCTTGATCCAAGGGAGAAACTATTAGTGACTAAAATGAATTGGAGTCTAAAGAAACATCGATCAGCTCACAGAGGAATAGGGATCTGTCATGGAAATTCACTGGATGATGCAAAGGGTGAAAACACAATGAGAGTTTAATTTCTAGTTGAACATTGTTCTTGCAACTGTTTTCTGCTCTATATATCAATCATTTATTGGCGTCTCTATTTGCATCAACATTTTCTTGATTCACGATTGAATCTTCTTCAGGGTCTGCCTCTCCTTACAAATCAGCAGTGTTAATTGGAATCTGAGGAAGTACTTGCCTTCAACAGAATTGTCCAAAATGTCTCCCTCCAACCTGAAAACACCGATTTACACTTCGCACATGATTTTGACGGACTTGACTAAAAATTTGATCCTAGATTTGGATGATTTCAAATGCTGCTGTAATTCATCCAATTAAGTCTTGCTCTGTTTCTACTGGAGTTTCGTATATACACCAAAGACTCCACATGTCCTCACAAGAAAAAATCCAGCGGCATCAAATCGGGTGACCTAAGAGGCCAAGAAACTGCTCCATCTCTGGTAATCCAACGGTGACCAAACCTCTGAGCCAAATCCTCACGTACACATTTGATATCGAACGTTCAGTTTTCAAGAAGTTCTGAAAGAAGTTTCTCCAAGAAACGCCAGTAAATAGGTCCTGTCAACCGTTTCGGTAGAAGGTATAATCCAATCAAATAATCATCAACAATGCCTGCCCATACGATGACAGACTAACAATGCTGATGTTTCCTGGGAAAATTGCATGGGGATATTCTGCGTCCCAAGAATAGCTATTCCTACTATTAAAAATACTGTCCCTTGTGGAAGAGGCTTGATCGGTCCATGAAACATAGCTTAAAAAATTTGGTTGTCCAGCGATTTGATGAAGAAGCCATTGACGAAATCGGACTTTAGGATGATAATCGGCTGCAGTCAATCCTTGAACTTTCTGGAAGTGGTAAAGGAAGGAAGGAGAGCCGCCGATGGATAGCAATAAACTTTTTGTATCCCGGATGCAGTCGTTAGGGATAACGTTCTTGATACAACCGAGCTACTGCTCGTGCATTGCAGCTTGTTGCTCCGTATGCCAAATGCATATCAGCCAAAAAACAATCTCTGTTATTGGTTTCAAAGATAACAAAACACAACCCAGGCAACCAGAGGACGAATGATCACGTCACTGTGATGTCCCTAATTGGTGATTTTTCGTCAGAGACGTCACACACCAATTTATGACGTGATAATCACGTCATCGTTTCGACGTCGAGTAAACGTCACTTAGATGGGTGAAATAAGACGTCAGTTCCATGACGTTGCAGGGACGTTCTGTCGACGTCCATTTTGTCCAGACCTTCTCTAAACCATGGATAATTATATATTATCATGTGACAAAAGTATAAGTCAAGCGAATCAATATGCAAGTTTCATTCTAATCATCAATATACCCGGAAAGTATAGTAAAAAAACTTTTTTCTAAAAAACTTTGACACACTGTTTATCTCGAAAACCAACAAGCTATGTATGTATAAAAATGATTGTTCAGGTATTCCAATATTGAAACCGTTACTCTTATGACGTTACAGTGACGTATCTATGTAATCTATGACGTCAGTCTGACGTCATAGTTTGGTGAGTGAATAACGTCAATACGACGTGAGTAATATGACGTCATTGGGCTGTGACTTATTCACGTCATTATCACGTCAATGCGACGTCAACTACTGACGTCACCTTGGTCATTCAAGTGACGTAAAAAATTTTAACGCGTCTTAGGGCCGTATATAGTGCCGTAGTAAGACTTTTCCGGACATGGTTCCGACTACTCAAATGTTTTCTTCTGTTTCACTGAATAACCCCTAGAAGTTTGATCCTATAGTTCTGTAACACCCTGTATAAGCTTCATATTCGTTTCTGGAATAATTGGTTCTATCCGAATAAGTATGACGAGATTCAAAGTAATGATGAAAACTAAATATCATCATTTTGTAATATTATTCTTGATACATACACCTGAAGAAATAGATGAAACTGTCTCTCTAAGTCTCTAATCACCTATTGTTCAAAAACCATATAGCTAACGTTTCACTAACAGCCATTCAACTGCAACAACATATTACGTAACTGAAAACAGTCATAAAAACATCCTAACAGTACTTCACAAATCTGATCAAATCAAGATGACTATCAAAAAACTCGAATGGTGTTTCAGTGACGCAATATGTCAGATCTATCATAATTGAACTGGAGTTGAGAAATGTGCAAGTTCATTGTCGAAAAATATATCAATGTTAAGGTGTTTGGTTTCGATTTGAAGAGGAAACATTCATAGCTTTGTAGTTTCGTCAAAGTAATTTCGAAATCACGAGCCTGTCAATAGAAATCTTTGGATAGTTATCCTATGTCGAAAATTCCATTTTTTTTTCCTGAATCCAATTTCATTCACGAAATGTATTGTTATTGAGAATCAGATCTAGATCTGAAATACAGAAACGGGCAAACTTTTTAGTGAAAGTGTTAATGTATTAGCAGAGCTCGTCGATATTATGCACAGTATATCAGTCGAGAAAAATTTAAATGATTTGACTTTCTGGAGAATAGTTCCAGAAAATGCATTACACTTGAAATAATTCTGAAGGGAATATTCTCAGATATATATAATATATATAATTCCTTATTTTCCATGCCATTGTGAAATGTGATGAACTCAAGTAGAGTTTATACAGCGAATAAAACAAAATGAGAAATAAACATTAAATAAAATGAGAAAATTCATCATGAGCATTTTCATGGAACCATTCATACAGGAAATAAGATAAGAATAAGAATGGAATAAAAGATGACCAACTTTTATCTTTTTATTTTATTTTTTCGGAAAATGATAATGCGCATGACCCAAATGAATTCTGTCACAGAATCTCCATAGGGCATGAGACATGAAACGTCATTGTCATCAATGCCGTGATTGGATTGGTTAATTTCTTAATCATAATTTTATTCTAGTCATCTGTATAAACAGTGGATTTCATTCCTTATTCCTTAAATTATCTTATCTTATTCCTTATTGCTGTATAAACCCACCTTTACTCTAGACACTAAATGGAGGTGATACTTCTTCAGTTATTGGTTTCCCACACTGAATAAAAAATTGTTTGAAACTACAAAATTTTTGTGAAGTCAACAAAATCTGATCCACGACCAAATATTTTACCACCGCAACAAATTTTTTTGGTCAGTTCTCAATATAAAATTCATTTGATGTAACTCATTAGTGATTCAAATTAATAGCAGAAATTGGCTGAATAAACAAAGACTAATTCGTTCCTATAATACAATATCTGCTCTGATGAACAGATTCTGTTGATTGAACTAATTAATTTTTTCAATACAAACAAAACTCAAGCATGCCTTTTCTCCAAAGAAGCCGCTCTTACTGTGCCCAACATAGGCTTGAAAAACTTGGTTTTCTGTTTCGGGCCAGGAGTTATTTCACTTACAGTCAGCTGCTTATGATCTGTTAGGCACAGATCCGACCTGTCCTGGAATTCCGTTCCCATAGTTGGAGTGCAGCACCCAAACATACCCTGAAACTGTTGGATTCTGTCCGAAAATGGACAATTCGTCTCGTGGGTGATGCCTCGCTCACAAACTCACTCACTTCTCTGGGACACCGTACAAAAGTCATGGACGATGCCCTTCTGAAATATCAACAATTTTCCCTCCCTTGGCAGTCCCCGCGAGATTAACCCGTCAAGTTGAGGCTTCGCACACCTTCGTGGTCACTTTGGAGACCTGCAGAACATCTCTTTCCAAAGACTCGTTCATCCAACGAACAGTGAGGCTCTGGAACACATTGCCAAGGGAGGTGTTTCCCGAAGCATATAACCTCCAGAAATTCAAGAAGAACGCCAATTCCTACCTCATTTCCCTTGGTTCTCCCGATGTTCTCTGAACATTACAGGATATCCCTTTTCGTGGGAACCAGAACATAAAAAAAGACTATTAGCTTGTATAAGCGTCATCATAAATTCTAGGACAGCTTAATATAATTATATAAACGGATGTTCTAGGTAGATATATGTACACCCCAATCGAGGCGTGGGAAGGAAGGTGGGAAGAAACGCTACCTGATGGTGGCGAAAAAGCAACTAAATAATCATTCAATAAGATAATATAATGCATCTGTGGGTTCAGTTCAACAAAATAACATATTTTTTGATAATGATGTGTTGAATCAACAAAACATAATGTTGTCACAATCAATTCAATTTTGTCGAATAGAAAAAACCTTTGATTGGTAACACAATGAAATCATTGTTGAATCAACAAAATATGATGTACTCAGTTGAATCTATGTCAAAACTAATTTATTATTGTCAAATAGACAAGATGCATATGATTTATTAAATAATGAGATGATAGTGGGATTAACAAAATTTGTTTTAAGTCAACAATAAATGTTTTGTTCAAGTACCTGAGCAAATATTTCAATAACATTATTTTGTGTTTTTGAATAAGTCGCTCATTTGGATGAACATATGTTTCATTATTTTCATAAAATTCATCATAACAAATGACCAAAATTATTTTGTTGGTGCAAAAAAACTTTTTTTTCCGTGCAAATATACCTTCATATAGGAATAAGTTAGGAAGGAATACCAGTCCAAGATATAGAACGTTGCTTTCTTTCTCCAATCAAACTCAAACATTCACTCAATTCGAAAATCGGGATGAGAAAGCCTATATCCGATATTCGAGCATACTCACGTGTATAATATTTCCAAAGGTTAGTTTACCAATCGAAAAAATATCTTAAACTGTGGTTCACGACTCTCACGAATTCCTGCATTTTTCTAGCGATTGCCCCACAGAAAAAATCAATTAGACGATGAAAGTTCGATCCTCGATATTTTTTCTAGTTCCTGTCACGTTCGCAGGAAGAATTAGGTATTTGTGTTTGGATTAAAGAGGACTGTTGTACAAATGAATGTCATGACGAAACCGACATGTTGCATTTCTGTATGAATCCCATTGTTGTGGGTTGAATGTCAGTTGGATGTCGTTTTGTTAATGAAAGATTCTTATCTACTCTTACTTTCATCTCACGTTCTTCTTCCTCAACAACAATGTGTACATGGTGATACGATATGCTATAGCGAACAAGAGTATGGAAATTGAAGACAATTCATAGATCTCTTTGACGAAAGTAAATTAGATTATGTTGATGCACTAAAAAAATAACCTTCAATCTACATGCCCTGGAGTAAATTCTGTATCGTAGATGTCATGAGTGGTTGAAAGCCGACAAATGACATCGTTTATGTTTTCATAAATGAATTTCCAAATGGTGACGTCATATATAACTATCTCCCTTCTGTAAATTCATGTCGCAGTAACCAGTCTAGCATGTTTTGTTGATGAGTTTCTTAGTCTTGTTGTAGACAAAAATGAAATGAAATTGCTGACATCAGTATCTATATTACGAATTGCATATCTGTCACCTGATTCCCTCACTACTACTCTACAACTTTATGTATTTTAGCAAAGTTATCGTTGACTTTTGAGTTTTCAAAATACGCATTTGAAAGAGATAATATTGATCAAGTCGGCGTAGTTGATAAAATATGTAATAATTATAACATAATTAAGTAGAATGAGAACCTGCCTTCTCTTTATCATTGCCGATAAACATTTCCCAGTTATATACTGAAGTAATAGAGTAATAGACCAGAAAACTGGCATCACAACTCTCAAACGTGAAAGAAGACTTTATTATATCAATATAATTCTGTAGAATATAAATCTGACTTTTGTCTTGGGATGTCATTGGTTAGAATGATCTACAGCCCTTGACAGATTTAACGAGGTCTTAAAGATGACGTATCTTCGCGCTACTGTATGCTGTATATTATGAGGCCTTACTTGAAGTGTATAATCACGTTACATGGTTATAAAATGGATTCATTCTTCTCCGTACACCGCAACAGTTCATTTTGGCACGGTTATAAAAATGTTGATGCTACTTGGAATTCAATAGAATATATATACCTCTATCTGGAATACATCTGAGAACTTGATTGTTAGATCTTCCTAGGAATATTCTGCACTTGATGATGAGAAGAAAACAATGAGAAAGTTGGTAATATTTATTTATCACCTTATATATTCTTTATGTATTGAGCATTCCAGTCTTTGAGCAGGTATACAGACTTAGGATGCTCAATCATAAATAAAATTATTGAGGAAAATTGGCATATAAATTGACATTTTTCAAAAAAATAACCCAATTGATCAACTCTTTTGAAATCACCGGTGAGTCACCTCGAATATTGACCAGCGTATTTGTTATGAAATTTAACGATTTGTTCATTTAATTCAGATTGTTGTCCCTGATAATGTGTGGGTTGATGTAAATCTACTTGGGAGATATTCACTTTTTATATACAAGGCCAGTTTTGGCCGTTTTGGTTATAACACCAAGAACAAGTTTTCCAGTAGGTATTATAAGTAGTTCAATATGCGATGTATTATGAGTATTTCCAAGCCGAACTGGGTTAGATAGATAGATGGTTAGATAGATGAGACAATTCCATATCTGTTATCGAAATATACTGATATTCCCTATCACATGCATCCCTATCCAATCACTCATAATTTTTTTTCTAGGTGGTTGGTTTTGATTGTGCCACGCACTCCACACCCCTTTTCAATGGAATGACCTCTTTACCGCGTCATATCTCATTGGGTATCATCAGGATATCAGCTTTCTATGATATTTTCCAGATCTAGGTTTGGATTTTTCACCAAAGTCTGATCCATAGTGGAAGGAGAAGATGGTGTGCCTACGCGCATATTATGTGACGTCATCTGGGATACCAATATCAGCTGCTAGTCAAAGACAGATACGGTTGCCATGGGCGTGCGCTTTGAATTCAATCAAGTTTATTGAAATTTCTATGTGTTTCTCGTTCTGTCTAGAAATAATTCAATTTATATAAATAGTACCTATTCCTTCGACTTTACTATTCCATTGATTCTGGAATTTGTGATCTTGCGATATATTGCAATCGCAAATAGCAAATACATACGAAGTATCATGCATTGCCAATCCCATCGAATGATCCACCGCTGTGATGTCGATTCTGACAGATTGAAATTCAGCAGTTAACGACGTTGACGTTGCTTCTGCCCTTGATTATTTACACTAGTATACTCATTGCTTCTGCTCTGACATCGACAACAGGAGTATCATTTTTTGCCGTTTTGTTATTCAAATCTTTGCTGCAATTCATATTTTGTATTCATTTTCAGTTATTTCTAACTCAACATTCGACGGATGATGTTCTGTACGAATGGTATGTTGTTTCAAATATTTGTGATTTTTTGGAGAGGTGTAATTCAACCACCGTACTTTCAAACTTATTTGAGAACATTTTGCATGGAAATGCTTCGAACAAATACGTGCTGGAATATGAATGTGATAAAAAAAATATATATAAGGTAGGTACCATTATTTGAGTTTATTTTCGGTCGGCAGCAAGCTTCCACCCATTGTTTCATTAGGTCTCCCTTCTTGGAAAAAATAGAAAAATTCAATATCTGTGCCTTTTGTATATTAGTTGGAATTTCCAGAACCAGGAACGAAATAAGTGGTCATTTCGAAAATTATTTCATTCAATTATAGAACTTATGAAATATCTGAAGTTTGGGACATCGATCGCGAAAACAAATAATAGCAATGAGTTATATCCCAGCTGACTACATGCGCAGAGCATGCAAGACGAGTTTGAGCTTTCTGTCGAGCACACCATCTTTTCCTTCCACTATGGTCTGATCAGTTAAACTCACCTAATGAAGTGTCAAAACGGACTGTCGGTTCTATTGTGTGGAAGACGAAACGGCTGAACACATATTATGTTCATTCTTTTTCTTAGAAAGACTAAGGTTCGACACATTTGGCTTTACGGATTTAAAACCTATCGATTTCAGACAAATCTCACCCAATTCAACCATGAACTTTGTGAAAAGATGTGGATTGTACGGTGAACTGTAACCTCTAGGGGTGAGCCACAATAGACCCATCTGGGGTCGCAGTGGAAGGGAGGTATTCGCCCCACTCACATGGAACCTAACCTAACCTAATGCTCATGAGTGGAAAGATGAGGATCCAAGAGGTATTATGCAATTTCACTACCAATGGAGTTTCAAAGTGAACGTTTGGGCCGGAGTTGTAGATAATTATCTGATTGGACCATTTTTTCTATCAAACCGCTTGACCGGACAAGAGTATTTGATTTTTTTGCAGCATGATTTGACGGATATCTTAGACGACGTTTGTTCAGGAATAATTAATGAAATGTGGTTTCAACAGGATGGCGCACCACCGCATTATAGTCGCCAGGTGAGAACGTGGTTATGCCAGAGATTTAATGACCGATGGATTGGCAGAGGCCAGAATGCAACAGTGAAATGGCCCCCACGCTCTCCAGATCTAACGCCATTGGATTTCTGTCTCTGGGGATTCATTGAAAACGAAGTACATTCAATTGCTATTTACATAGTGGAACAGTTGCGTGCAAGAATTTCCACAGTAGCTGCGAGGTTTCGAAGGAATATTCCAGAGGATACGATTCAACTGCGTGAAGAGGGCTCGATTATGCTTGAAGGGGGATGGAAGGCATTTTGAGCATTTGCTTGATTGATATCGTTTTTCAACTATTCTCTGTTCTTCAGATTCACTGTCTTTCTAGATTTATTTTGATCGCCGTTACATTCGAATGAACTTTTTTAACCAAAATTATATTTGAACTGATAGATATCATTATTTTGATCAATAAATAAACATGAATGAGATAAAAACATGAAATACATGATAATCCTGACATCATAAATAAATGAACTTTGTTAGATATCTCGAAAACCAAGAAGAATTCGAAAAAAACTGGAGTCTGTAGAAAGTTAGGTACTTGATTTCGTCATTCATTGAAATATGAAAATGAGGTCAGTGGCGTACTCAGATGTTTCTAAATCAATTTTCTTCAAAGTCAATGCGAAATATCTATCTCCCTGTATATTGATCGAATTGTTATAACATGTATTCGATTCATATCCACTGAAGTAACTTGCCCTCTAATTCTCATAGCAGTATCTCTCAAGGATTTTGAGATATTCTAGGAAATCTGAAAATAAAATGATTGTTCATCGCCCTCTCACGGGTCAACGGTGCGTTTTCGTATAGAGGTAAGTTGATCTCAATCGGCCTATTTTGATCTCTAGTTCACCCTGTAGAATTTATGGTACGTTGTTCTGGGACACCCTGTATATTGCTGAAAAACCCTTTTTCTCCTGACATTCCTTTCTACTATAATAGTGTGTGTGGAGAGTGTGGACATGGAAGCATCGGCCAGGCAGGCGCCTACTATCGAGCCGATGGTCACTAAATGTCAAGGGCAAACATTTGCTAGAACGCTAGCGAGAGCTTGTCTAAGATCTCTACGAGTGAGTTCGCTTTATTTATGGGGAACGTAACGAGGAGGTTTATTCAATTTTTTTTCGATTCCTGACTCGATGGTCGATGCCCGGTCGTTGTTGTGAACAAGAATTGGTCCCCGTGCAGGGTGATTATCTCAGGTGTATAGTGTACACATAAAACTATATTCCAGAGTAGAATAGATATTAGTTCTCAAATTATTTGAAAAAACGTTCAAATCGCAACATAGAATCATCAGCTGAGTAAAGAGCATGCTCTGTGATCATATATTTTGACGTATTTTGTGTTTTTTTATTTTGTAGTTTTATTCGTATGAATGTTTCACGCATTTATAGGATCTGTCTCAACAAACATATGACTCCATGTCATCAACGACAGTTTGGGAGTTCCTACACATTGAGCAGACATTTTTCCAGGCCAGCAATATCTATATTGATGATATTTCTGGGTTGCTGGGCCTCCAATTGACGTCATATCTCCTCATAAAATGACGAAATGGTCGTCCTAAAATAACGTCTGACAGACCCAATGATGACGTCAAATTGTCACAGCTACAAGACGTCATATTGAGACGTCAAAATGACGTCGCTGAATTACTTATAGAGAACAAAATAAAAAAAATTCTGAGGGATATATAGGGTATATAGTATGCGAGTATGGGTAGAAAATATCACACCACAAACCTTCGATGAAATTCATTAACTATGCATTTTGGTGACTTGGTCGATGGTGGCGCCGCAATCCTCTAGACTATCATTACGCTTGTATAGTTTGAAAGCAAATGTGACAAAATTTGCCGAATTTAGTTTCACGTTGTACCCGTTGTAGAGATTCGTATATACAAACAGACATTCAGTACAACAGACGATTCAAAACGGTCAGAAATCGACAGATCATTTTTATTTTGGTCTGACGCAGAAGACTTTGTAAGAACGTCATCAAAACCTGTCAAAAAACGTCATGAAATATAACGTCATTTCTAGGTCATACTTTGTTCAAAAGACGTCGTGGACCAAGAATGACGTGGAATAGACTTTCATTCATTTCAATCGATTCGGAAGAAAATTAATTGATGAAAATGCCAACGCCAAAGACTCGAACCAGTATCACTTATCAAACCATCGGACAAAATCATGGAATCACATACCACAGGTGAATCACATTTCGAACCTACAGTATATTATATCATTACCGTTTCGGAAAAATCTCTAGTTCAGTTCATGTTCACGAAGTTTGCTTAGCTCTGGATAAAAAAGTACCCACCCAAACGCTGTGAATCCCAAAAGATAATTTCGCTGTGCTTGAATATTCGATGTGTTCGCTATTCATACTACTTTCCATTATCTCTTCAATAATTGATTCCATGTAAGATTATGAAATTCTTCCGGTAATATCGAATAAAATGATGGTTTGATGGCTGGCAGCCCGATTAAAAATAATTATCAAGAATGAGCGATGGTATCTTAACAGCTATTTCCTCTCTACTTATTTGCAACGATATATCGATATAAGAACAATGTTAGGTATGTATGTGCATATAGTGTCTTGAATACTCACAATTATATTAGTGCAAAGTGTATACTGCTATACACTATGAAGAAGATAATTATATTTTCAGTAAGTTGCGGATAATTCACGTTCTTGATAAATATTTTAACAGATACTCGATTCTGGAGCCGACGGTATCGAGTTGATAATGCAGCGTTATACAGGGTGATTCAGGTTTCAAGGCACAAGTTGAAATGTAGGATAGATCTCATCATTTCAATCAAAAAAGTTTACGTAAACATGAGTCCGATCTCGATCAGTAGCGGAGCTACAAGAGGTCAAGGATTAATTATTTTTTTCTATTGATTAGAATATCTTGCTCTCTATTGGAGTCATCAATTTTAAATTCAGTGAGGTAGTTAGTTCCTACAAGATTATCATTTTAAGAATTTTAAAGATTTTCAAAATCTACAGAGTGATAAATTTTTATGGGGATACAGGCTTCTTTATCCCCCCCCCAAACTTTTTCGTATTCCCCCTCTAACATCATCTAGTCACCGAATTATGTGAACTGTTCAATTTAGTGACTCTTATTACTTTTCAATTATTTTCGAGAAACGAACCATTTTCGAAATAAATACGCACATCCGTTCTAGAACATTTAAATTTGCCTTCGTTTTGCTTTGAATTTATTCTTGGAGAAAATATAACCAACTATGAAAACGAAAATAACCTTGACCTTCTACCCTTTGTATCCCCGCTACAGATCCAGTTTCTAATTTGAGTACATTTCATTGTATTTTCCGGTATTTTCTACGAATTTCGTCCAATAGTGGAATTTAAACGAAACAATATGGGCAAAATTAACATGTTTTTAGAACGGATATGCTCATTTATTTCGAAATGAATTCAGTGACAAAAAAAGCCTCTGAATTGAACGATATATTCAATTTCCTTACTGGAAGCCTTCACCCCTGAAGATTTTGAAAATCTATAAGATGCTTAAAACTATGATCTCCTAGGAATTATCAACCACACTCAATTTCTACTTGATATCTTCAAAAGCGAGCGAGATATATTAATTAATTGAAAAAAATAATTAGGCTTTGACCCCCTCTGTAGCTCCGTTTCTGATTGAGATCGGACTTTTGTTTATAAAAACCTTTTTGATGAAGATGATGAAATCTATCACCCATTCCAGTTTGTGCCTTCAAATCTTAATCACCCTGTATACTATAATTATCAAGTATCAAAAATAACAACACTCCTTATGATTGGAAAAAAATCTCGCAAACTATTGAAAATAGTCAGGGTGTACAAAAATATCCATCTATCAAAAATATTTTGAATATTCGAATTTGCATCTGCTGTCTATACAGGGTGTCCGCTGAAAGGAGGTCAATCCATTAACCATATATTCCTTGAACAAAAACAATATGAGTTTCTAAATACCATTTTTCATTTAAGCCCTTCATATTCGATATACAGGGTGTCAAAGTTGGAAATTGAAAACTGTTTTTTTCTTATTACTCGCGTATTCGATGAGATACTATTCTCAGAATTGCTAAATTACTATAGCACAAAGAGTAACATCGTGTGAGGAAAACAAAACAAAAAATAACTGTCAAATATTCAAAATACTGGGGGTCAAGTACACACTGACCCCCATATTTTTTTTGTACGTGCGCTAATGACTTTCTATTCATTTTTCCATGTTTTCAATCATTTTTGAGTATTTTTTGTCTCTTGTAAAATTTTGATAAAATCATTTGTTTTTAAGATAATTCGGAAAGTACTGGTTATTGTTTGATAACTCTTCGTGCTGAAGTAATGTACCAATTTTGAGATAATTATCTCATTAAAAACGCGAGTAATTAAAAATAAAACAGTTTTCAATTTCCAACTTTGATACCCTGTGTAACGAACATGAAGGGCTCTGAAATGAAAAATGTTATTCAGAAACTCATATTGTTTTCGTTCAAGGAATATATGGTTAATGGATTGACCTCCTTTTAGCGGACACCCTGTATATGTTTTCAATAGGAAGATGGGAAAGCTAGGCCTATTGCTGAAATCAAATTCGTACTTATGCGCATGTGCATGTGCGGGATATATACCTTGGCATAGATCTATCTATGCTTCAACCACTTCACTTGGCCTGATCATTGTGGCATTCATATCACCTGAACTATTCAAGGAAACATCCTCATTTTTTCATTTCCATTTCGAACTAAATTATAAATACTCATCTATTTAGTCGAATTGTTTGATTTATGATTTTATTTTCCATTCAGAATACGTCGACGAAATACTTTAACCATTTTGTGGTTGAAGTTGTTATATTCAAGGTAACGAATGTTTCGCATCTGTATAGTTGGGTGGTCTGTGACTTCTTCTATCTCTGAAGAGGAGGAAGGTAGGGGTGGGGCACTTCCTCTTTCCTCTTCTTACATTGAAGACTAGCTAATCGACAAAAAACTAGTCGAAGATACACATAATGAAAAAATATATTATTCATTACGTTTGGTGTAAGAATATTTACAGAACTGGTTTCGAAGACTGACTACCATGAACGCGATATCAAATCAGATGGATGAATTATGAATGAGATTTTTGAATGCAAGCAGTTTATGCCGTTTCACCAAATCGCTCAGTCATAAAAAATTACTGTTATCGTTTATAGTGTGTTTCATCTGGGATGAAAAGTAATCCGTTTTTATTTCCAAGTAGTTCATCAAGTGCGTTTATAATGCGAATTCTATAGTAACTGGGTTTCACCAAAATATATTAAATATATTGGAGGGATTATTGGCCCCCCTACTATATACAATTTCAGGTCATAACAGGAACGTCATGGCATTTAGAATAAACCAGAACGTAAATACTGTCTGAAGGTTAATCGAGTAGGTGGTGCATTTTTTTATGTTCTGGTTCCCACGAAAAGGGATATCCTGTAATGTTCAGAGAACATCGTGAGGATCAAGGGAAATGAGCTAAAAATTGGTGTTCTCCTCGAATTTCTTGAGGTTATATGCCTCGCGAAACACCTCCATTGGCAATGTATTCCAGAGCCTCGCTGTTCGTTGGATGAACGAGTCTTTGGAAAGAGATGTTCTGCAGGTCTCCAAAATGACCACGAACGGGTGCGAAGCCTCAACTCGACGGGTTGATCACGCGGGGTCTGCCAAGGAAGGAACAATTGTTGATATTTCAGAAGAGCATCGTCCATGAAAATATCTATAAAATATAGCCAGATCGCCAACTTCTCTACGGTGTTCCGGAGAAGTGAGTGAGTTTGTGAGCGCGACATCACCCACGAGACGGATTGCCCTACTTTGGACAGAATCTAACAGTTTCAGGGTATGTTTGGGTGCTGCACTCCAAATATGGAAACAGTATTCCAGGACTGGTTGGATCTGTGCCATATAGATCATAAGCAGCTGGCTGGAAGTGAAATAGCTTCTGGCCCGAAACAGAAAACCAAGTTTCTGGGATTCACTTTTAGCAATTGATATCACGTGGTATTCCCAAGGAAGGATATTGCTGATAGTAATACCAAGCATCGAAATGTATGTCTTCAAAAGTATGGTTAGTCCTGACAAGTTTATGTTGTACCAAGTTGTTGGATCTCCATTCGAGAATTGTTGTCAAGTCCATATTTATGTTGTCAACATTTCTCCCTTGTTCGTTTCTGATTTGCCTAGCTGGTATTGGAGCCTTGGAAGAGAAGGCGGTATGGAGGGTACTATGATCAGCGAAGCTGTGTACTGGACATGAAGTTGCTTCCAACAAATCGTTGATATTATGGAGTAGAGATACTGTTGGTGGTAAAATTGATCCTTGCGTAACACCAGATTTTAGGGGACTTTCTCTCCTCGTTTCTATAAAATATGAATATGAATATTATTCAGATATACGTGCAGTAAGGACAAATCCGATGATTTGCCCCGAAATATCACTGCGTTTGAGAGCCTATTCATTAGCTTGTCAGTGAACTTCTGTATTGAAAAAGGTTAGGAGAAGAGAAATAAAGGTATATAAAAAAAAATATTGAATGTTCACTAAGCTTTGGACGTTTCGGGAACGGATCTGCTCCTGTTCTCAACAACAAAAAAATTGATATTTATATAGCAAATTCGTATTTGTCTTGACTGGGGAGTGTCAGAGTTCTTGGTGATTTCAGCAATCGAATGAGTTACAGGATATTCTCATCAATTAAACTTGGATTAACCATTGTCATTTTCAGATTTCAGATTTTCAGATTTCAGTAGTGGATACCATGTTCTATCAATACTGAAGATGAACAACATATGACAGTGTGGAATTCTATTAAAATCATTGGAAAAGAATATATAACAACCAGAAAAAAAGAATCAAGGAATCTGCTTGCATTCTTCTGAACGGAGACAATATCATTGCTTCCTGTTTAGTTGATATAGATAAAACATAATATTCACTACTGAAATTCGAAAATGAAAATGGAAAATTCAAGATTGAATGATGAAAACATCCTGTAACTCATTTAATTGCCAACGTCACCAATTAGAACTGAGAAGTGTAAAGACAGATACGGATTTGCTATACAAATATCCATTTTTTCATGTTGAAAACGGGTGCAGATTTGTACCTTTATTTATCTTCTCCAAACCATGTTCAATTCAAAATCAATCAATCAATGCCAATGATGAGAAAACTATTCAAACGCAGTTTCATTTCGGCACGAATCCTCTGATTTTTCCTTACTACACGTATATTGAAATAATATTCATATTCTTATTTTATAGAAACGAGGAACTGTTTTATGGAATAGAGTTGACCATTCATTGTCTTATTGTATCCAGGTTGAAAATCAAAATGTGGAATATATTGCCTCCTTGTATCTAGGGGCATGAAAAAAGTCGTGTGCCATGTGTCGACTGTAAACAACACCTATTGATCAATTTCACCTTTCGGTTTGTTGGTTTTCTTCAATATAACAGTCTCAAGGATCCTACACCAAACAAAAGAGCCCACCAAGTTCTTTTGGGTTGTCATCAACCGTTTTGACTTCCACTGATTCTCTTGTATAACATCGTCATTACTTAATAACACCTGCAGAACCGAAATGCTAAATTATGCAAATCGAAATCAAAATATGAATCATCATGAGGATTGTTGAATGCACAAGAAGCAGAAGACACTCCTAAGAGGACATTGCTCGATTTAAGAGATTCGGTGTGTGTACTGTTACGACTAGTAGTAAACGTATTAAAACAATGTAGAAATATTGATGGTAACTAAACAATGAAAGTTTTCGTGAACATTCTAAGACAAACTGAGATGTTTTTCCGGGGATGCGAAATTCAGTCCCTCATTCATCCCATTCCTGATACAACATATCAAAATAAACATTAGTAAAAATGTAAGATAGCTTAATCACACATCGGCACTCCGATATCCTATACTAGCGGAGCATGATGATAGACTAACTGGGTCATCAACACTAACATAACTACTATGTAGACGAATGTCATATCTTGGCAACCCCAAAATTTCATCCGAAGTGCTCTCCTGAAAACGCTTCTGTTTGATGCAATTGAAATCTCAAACTGTCGTTCGTGACATAATGACACTGGGTTTCTTGATGTTTGGAAACATGATTGAGAGTGAGTAATAGTTATTTACGTGATAAGTGGGATATAGCCGACGACTTTGTGGTGCAATCCTCACATGCGTGCTTTAATAATATATTATTCCACGCGTTGCGTACGAAATTCTATCTACAACTGTCAACGTTTCCATAACTATCTTCAAATGAACCTCATTGATATTCCACTTCGACGTACCTACTCATGACAGTTTTCTGATAATTGAAAACACAAGTTGCCTGTGATCATTTGTGACCATTTGAATGGTCGAAACATGTCTCAATGAAAAGTAATGAAGCAGAATTGACTGCACATTTCACCGGTAAACTTGTGGAGACGACTTTGATTTTTTTTTCCACTCTTTGATCATTTCCCTCCACTTCGAGTAAGAAGTACTTCAGAAGATTACTCTCAAATATGTCTTGCTGTCATTATTGACTAGTGGAGTCGATTTCAATCCAAGTTCCTGTCTGTGTACTGATTATAGCCAAATAATTAATTATATACCAAAGAAGGGAAGTATTCCGTGCAAGATAATTTATTCAAATTTATTACTCGTAGCAGAGCGCTATCGACTGTTGAGTCATCATCAGTGCATACCTGTAAGATTGATGAAATAAACCTCTGGTGTACGCACTTCAATCCTTTCTTGTTTTACAATTCCTTGATTTTTGCCTACTTCGATAAACATAACATGGCGTGGGTGAATCTCGCTAAGTTTAGCATGGTGCCGCACCAAAATTACAGGCATCAATGTGACAATTGTGACCGAATTGTGACCAATGAAGATAGGGAATATATTATGCGATTTAGCCGTATCAAGGTTGGTAGAACTGATGATGATCATAAGTTCTAGGGAAAACGCCATCTAACAATCCATATGTGAACCCCACGTCATCGTCTGAAATTCAATTGTTTATATCAAGAACCAGTCTGACAAAACAAATGAAGAGTGAGCGCACCAGACGTTTATTTCATTAATCCTGTAAGTAAGTAATCTGCTTTAAGCAATTGGAAAGAAATTAATTTGTAATATTGAAAAAAGGTTAAATTGAATTGGTGACTTGTTACTCGTTGATGAACTCTTGATTTTGAGAGAGACATTATCATGAAATCGAAATTTGGAAATATTCAGTGAGCTTACTTACTCGTCAGGTTAACAAGGAAATTTGTCCATGAAAATCTCTCTGGTTCAGTTTAAAACTATCGCCATTATGGTTAAATACGGTACAAACATATTGAAATGTGTTTCTCAAATGGGGGTAAAATACAGATTACATTTTGTTAAGCAGGCATTGTCGCTGCGACATGTCGTGTTGAAGTGAACTTGATGAGTGACGGACCTTGGTTTAATTGTCATTGAACGTACTGGACAAATGGAGGCAAATTTGAAGTTGACATGCATGACATGGCATCAAAGACATGACATGTGTCAAAGGAATAACAAATAATGTTTATTGTTATGAAAAATTAGTGAAGATGAACATTATGAAATCAGGAAGAAATAACCAAGTCCCTAAGGAGCGAATGCTTTGTGGGTCTAATGAGAACCTAGCTAACATGTCACTCAGTAGTCTGGTTTATCAAAATGCAACAATTCAACAAGTGAATACACCAGGGAAACACAGTTGAGCCTAATGAGAGCTCAGACAAGTTATTCCAGATGTAATCAAAAGTTGAATAAATTCAACTGTCTGAAGGTTTGAGAATCCGGTTTGTGACAAGTTATTCTCAGAAATCTTTGTGAAAACTCAAGCTTCCAACTGCGAAGGAAGTGAGAACTTCCACAACCCACGAAATCGGAACATCAAGAATCCACTCCAACTCTGGAATATGAAAAGAAAAAAACCATTATATGTTAAACTACACTTCATTTGATCCACGTAAGATTTTCAAAACTTTGATGTATTTTCCTGTTCCATCGTCGCAGTAGCCACAGTTCCCAAGTCTGATTTATGTAGATTACAGTTAGGTCACTTTTCAGTTCGTTTCGAAGTGTCAGAGATAAAAAACTCACGGTAATTATCGCTTAAATTGAATTAATGTATAGATTCTGTAATTGCCTTAATTAGCAACTGGAAGAGCTGCAGAAGGATATTATTTAATTTTCATTAAAAGGAGATAAGAGGGTAGCTGAAGGAATGCGAAAGGTTCAAAGAACTGTGGAAGATTCATGCAGAATGATTTCAATACTTAGTGTATTATTTTCACATACACCGATCAACAACCCTGAAGAACAATTTGTTGTAACCTGGAGCAAATATTGTCAGATCCTTGATTTAAAGGGAAGAAGTTAACTTGTGTAGTATACATTTATTTTATTCATTCAATGCTTCGAACAATTATACAAGTTGGCAATTTTCAATTTAAGAATGACGATTTGGGGATTTGAACAATCTATTTTCATTGTTCATAGATGAAAACTCGAAGTCATCTCTACAACTTCTATCAAAATGATCAAAGATCAATCGTAACGGAACATGTTTCGGGCTTATATAAGCCCATCATCAGCCAATAGGAAGTATCATAGTGAAGGAAATGAGAAAAGTAGACATACAAATAGTATAGTTATTATAACAAGACAATGAGGGAGATGTGCTGAATGATTGTCACTGTGAAATGATGTAAATGTATTTTCATAGTCTTCAAGTTTATTCTGACGGGTTCACCTTCCGACTTAGCAAATTTGGAAGCTATGTTGATGCAAGGTTGCAGCAATCACTGAATCGGACGTTCAGCAATATTGCAAATGTTAATTGGTAAATGTAACGTTCCAGCAATATCAAAGCATCAGGTGATATTCCTGCAACGCTACATTATTAAACTTCACCTTTGCAATATTGCTGAATGTAATTACTTCAACATTGCATCAACATAGCTTTCAACTTCGCTTAGTGGGTTTTCACATCAACTTCTGTTCTACCGGAAATAAATAAGCCTATTTTCAGGTATAGAGCAACTTTTCCATTCCATTAAATCACCCACTCAGAGATGTTTGTCTTTTCTCTTTCTAACTATGTATTACACGTTATGTTTCCTCATAAAATTGTCAGAGTTATAACTATTTGAAGAAACTGCATGTGGAATGGTCGCTATTGGAGATTTTCATCATGACAGATCATATGACAGATTATACGTGTGTCAAATAAAGATTATCGAGCATTCTTACTTTTTGCTAAGTTATAAAATGCTAGAAGGAAGCTTTCAATCTTGTTGAGAAAAAAGATAAAGCCGGTCACGTCGAAAGTTCAAAGGGACCGGTGCACGTGGCAGATATTTTTTGCTGGAGCTGCACTTTTCAATTCTAAATAAAATCTAGTAGCCCTGACCATGACAGCTTACGAAAAGTCGTTATCAATAAATACCTACTAGATTCGAGTGCCATTCCTGCGAATCTCGCATCGGAACAGTGAATTCAGGTTGATTATAACAGAGATGGCTATGTCTTTATTGATTAGTGCCTCAAAAAATGACGAAAACCACCTTGGTAGTAGAAACACACTGTATGCCTCAAATAGGAGTAAATAATGGTAGGTTTTAAAGCTAGTAGTGGAAATAAGTATAATTTACATATATTCAAATATAGCTGTGGGTATTACTCATATGCCTTTAATAATATTAGGCACACAAGATCGGCTGCGGATGTTGACAAATTACAGTTCCGCTTTCCATCTTTCTAATATTTACACGGCACTTGACTCGATGTAAGTATAGTAATATGATGGATTTCACGGATCGGTTGTTTTGCTTCAATTCGCAGTTATCTCAAATTTCAATATCCTCTGTCTTATTTACATTAGGTAATTAGCACACTATCAGCTGCAACTCATCGGTTTTCTAGCGGAAGTTCGCATGTATAATATTCTTAAGGCGTCCTTCCTGTCGGAAAATAAAATATAACACTAATGTCCAGACTAGCCCAACAACTGTTGTTGTTGTCATCTGGCCATTTTTATTTATATTCGATTATTCATAAGTAATTTTCTGAACTTGACCATATGATGGAATGTCAGATTCAGAAACTCCAGTGGGTTTCTTCTGGTTGTTCTTCAAAAATAGGTTTCCTCTTATCTCTTCGTAAATGTGTCTTGGTTTGAGAGCTCCAGAATATTTCATTTGGCCATCAAGTTACTAAATCTAGAGATTGTAGATGGGTCGTATAGGCTGGGAGACCTCTCGATCACTGCGACCTAGAAGATCTATTGTGATTACCCCTATCTAGTTCTGGTCCTCTAACCCTAGACTTCTGATGAAGCCTACGATTTCTCTGACGGTTGAATTGTCTACCTCAGCAGGGGTGGGATAGACCTGTTCTAGGTGGTTCAGCCTTTGGCGGACTAATACTTCACATGAGCAAAGTATGTGTTCCGCGGTCTCGGTCGCATTGTTACAAAAGCGGCAAGTGTCAGTCTCAGCCAGGCCCATCTTTTTGAGGTGGTACCTCAGAGGGCCGTGTCCTGTCGGATCCAACGTAAAATGAAATAGTTCTGCTGGTAACAATGATGATAAAAATACATGGAGATGAAGACCATTCTGATAATTCTGATATTATGGTAATAATGGACTACTTTTCCAGATTCAGAAACTTCAGTGGGTTCTTTCTAGTTGTACGTCAAAAATAAGTTTCCTTTTATCTCTTCAAAAATTTGTCTTGGTTTGAGAGCTCCAGAAGATTCGATTCAGCCATCAAGAAACTGTAGATAACAACATCTCATTTGTTGCAATGAAGAAGATGAATTGTTAGTTTGTGAGTACCTACCATCATACAATCACTTTCTTCTAATGAGGAAGTGCAGCTAGCTGTTAGGAAGAAAAATATGTGTTTCTCCTTTTGTCCCTTTCAGTTCCAACGTGAGATGAAATAGTTCTGTTGGTAAAAATGATGATGAGAAGACATGGAGATGAAGACCATTCTAATAATTCTTATATTATGGTAATAATGGTCTACTTTTCCAGATTCAGAAACTTCAGTGGGTTCCTTCTAGTTGTACGTCAAAAATAAGTTTCCTCTTATCTCTTCAAGAATTTGTCTTGGTTTGAGAGCTCCAGAAGATTTGATTTGGCCATCAAGTTATTGAATCTATAATTCAGTGAATAGGCTTCACACAGAAACTGTAGATAACAACATCTCAATTGTTGCTATGAAGAAGATGGATTGTTAGTTTTGTGAGTACCTACCAGCATCTAATAACTTCCTTCTAATGGGGATGTTCAGCTAGCTGTGAGGATGAAAAATATATCTTTCTCCTCCTCTCCCTGTCGGTTCTAACGTAAGATAATGATGTAGTTGTGTTGGTAACAACGATGATGAGAAGACATGGAGATGAAGACAATTCCAACCATTCTCATAGTATGATAATAATGGTCTACATTTCCATTTTCCTCTCATTTTCAGGGTTGCCAACATAGCATTTTTATTGTTTTTTACTTCGGCGGGAGTAGAAGTTAGTTTCTCTGGTAACATAAGAGGGACAGGAGTCTCGTATTAGGGAGATGATGTGACATATTTTCTCCCTAGGGAGTTTATACCAACTTCACATTTTCCGCATAGCATTGCGCTTTCTTTTCGGAACACAATTCTCCGAAGCGAGTATGTAAGCTGCATCATACAGATTTCTAGATCTCACTGGTAGCAAGTTAAGAATCACTGCAGAAGCAGTATCAATAGTTTCCTGGGGTTTTCCCTCGATTTCTTGTTCCATAACCGTAAACCATTTTCATACCTGTTTTCATAAATTTCAGTTTGATATTCGCTGTCACCATAGATTGTCAACAACATGCATGTTATCAAGATACGAATTCCACAAACTATACTAATACTAATTATGACAAAACACTTTGACCACATTTTTATTCTTTCTCAATTTTTGTGTTTTTCCCAGCGTGGAAAATAGTATTCACACCTCAGGACAAATTGCTATTTTTCCCTCGGTGCTTTATTGTATCTCTCAGGCTTCGCCCTCCAGCTACAAATCGCACCTTGGAAAAAATCTTGCATTTGCGTCCCTTGATGTATAATGTACTATTATACGTTGAAACTCTGAACACAAGGATAAAAGAGGAATACGCAGTTTCCTATCAAAGCTAGCTGAATACTTTATTCAAAACCTGGAATTTTTCCATTCCAGTATGGAAAAACTGGAATATGTTACTGCAGTTGATATAGAAATAACACTGTATCAATCTCTGACATGGCAAAGTTCCATGGGTAGTATCTGAGAGGGCAGTGTCCTGTACAAAAAAGTGTTGAGGTCAGTTCGAGATATTATGCAAATTCAACAAAATCTGCTCTCATTTCCTTTTAACACGCAATGATGTATTTATCAGATACGGCGTTTAAAGACTTTTAACAGTTCACGATTAAAAATGCAGAAGAAAACGATAATACATCAAATATTTGAGTTACTGTAACGGGTTTCGACTTTTATATCCTGCCAAGGTTCGTTTGCAGTTTTATTGATGATACGTTCTCATTTATGAACCAAAAAAATAATGAAAAACATGTCGGTGCATATTTGGGGAGGTTATTCCATAAATCAAAATTACGATGGCAATATCTTATCAAGAAATGATATTCGCTACCGTTCATCTTGCTCTGCCAACTGATACTATAAAACGACTTTTCCTGCGACCACCTACAGAATGAATCCAGCTGGCCTTTTACACAGTGGTAAATGACGTTGGGACGTTGTCGATAGAACGCGCTGTCCAGCAATTGGATCTCTGAGACAATGTCTGTATGCCATAGATGCAAGAATAATTCGTATTGGCATAGGTGTTTTCAAAATCAACGAATGCATTTTTGATAAAGAATGGACATATTCATTTAGTTCACTGCAATATTCTCAATTTCAAATTCATGTTGTCACCTATTACTCTTCGCAGCAAATTTTGGTTAAAGTACTATAAAGTATACAGTTTAATTCACATCAGTATTTTTTTTGCTGATTCGATCTTGTGTAAATAGTGGTCTCAGATTCAATATCATGACCATAACTTTCCTGATTGTAGACCAATTGATGGAAAGGAAAAAGGGTGCGTAAAGCGATGCAAAATTTCAATGATGACCAGCTCATACGATGACTACTTCCTATAATAACCACATTTCACAGATTCCCACCATATTTCACTATTGAACCAAATTTCAAGTTAAAGCTAACGAGAGTATCATCTATATTATTAGCTCTGCCTTACCACACGTTTTCCATAGTCAAAAGTAGTCGAAAATTTTCGATTTTTCGCATGTGAACTGATGTTAGTGTCATCTATGTTCAAAGAAATCATCGTCCTGCCGCAACACCTGTAAGTGCACGTAAATTGCATAAACTTGCCTGAAACATCGCCTAATAAGCATATACCGTTATCAGTTTTTTCTGTGCTTCAAACAAAAACCTCTAAGATAAGATTTTGTGGCTCCTTAGGCATTTTATAGTTTTTGCTGTACCTCTGATCTTATTCCATCGAAAGTATCTACCAGTGGCGTAGCTACTGCTATCACACGTACATTATGACAAAAGACGAAATTTCTAACAAGGAAATTTACGCCCTATTGAAAGAAGTCAAAAAGGCTACGGAAGATACCAAAGCTGAAGTCAAGAACTTACGACACGAATTTCAAAATCGTATTCAGGTCCTGGAAACTACTGTTCAAACATTGGAGGAAGAAAACCATACACTCAAAACTCGATTGCTTATTACTGAAAGGAGTCTGCGAAAAAATTCTTTTCTTATCTACGGGCTAAAGCTCAACCAGGCGCCACCCCTTAGCGATGTCGTGAACTTCATCACAACAACCTTGAGAGTGAATCTAACTAAATCTGAGATCAACTCATGTTACATAAATAACAGTATCAAGAATCAGCCTCTAGTGTTGGATTTGATATCTAACTGGAAGAAATCAGAAATTTTCGCTAACATAGCTTTATTAAAAAATACTGGTGTCACATTTGTTGACAACCTGCCCTACGAGGATAGACAGGAAAGGAAACAACTGGTGACTCATCTCAAAGCTGCCAAGTCCAAGGGCCTCTCTGCGAAAATTCGTCGAAACACTCTAGTGATTGACGGCGAAGTGTTCACTTTATCTGAACTTAACAGCAATAATAATATAGCTGCAGCTCCCCTGACTGGTGCTACCCCCAAGCTTAGCACTCAACCTTCGCAAGCCTCTACACGACACAGTTCCAAACATTCAATGATTTTACGCCGTATGCAGCACTAATCTAATCTTATTATAATCTTATTATATTCATTTAACTATTTCGAATTGTAGTATTAATTATAAATTCATCATATAATCATTATAGCTTTCAGTTCTCTTCAGGTGGTTTAAAAATGCTTAAACTGGTATTTCTGAACATAAGGTCAATAATGACGGGATTCAATTGTCTGAAGAATCATATTATCGAAGAAAATATCGACATAGTATGTCTAGCCGAAACTTGGTTGCACTCTGGAATTTGTTCTGATGCGATCAATATCGATCAATATAACTTCATTAGGGCTGACAGAATGAGCAGAGGTGGGGGCTTAGGATTTTACATACACAACTCTTATCAATGCGAAATTTTATTTACTCAGATAAGTGACTTTCTTGAGCAACTCTGGATCTCGTTAAAAATAAAAGGTAAAAAGTACATTTTCGGTACAATTTACCGCCCCCCTCAGGCAAATCTCATTCAGTGCCTTAATGAGCTAGAAAATAGTATATCTGATTTTTTGCCTAATTGCGATTCATTCATACTAACTGGTGATCTCAATGTCAATCTCTTGTCAACTGACTCACGTACTGAACATTTCCACGATCTGCTCAATTCATATGATCTCCAGCAATTAATAAACACTCCTACGAGAGTCACCCCCACAACACAGAGCCTCATTGATATTCTCGTATGCTCTGAAACAAATTTGATAACTCACATTGATACAGTTGACCTTCAAGGAATTTCCGATCATCTCTTAATCAAATGCGAATTGAAAGGCATACAAAAAACGAATAAAATAAAATTTATTTCTCACCGGGATTTTTCGAAGTTCAATATCAATCATTTCTATGAAGACCTTATGCTTATCGATTGGGACTCGATTCATACTCTTAACGATGTCGATGCAATGCTAACCTTTCTCAATGAAAATATCTTAAAGATATTCAATTTACACGCCCCCTCTCGTCGAGTGAGGGTTACTAAACCTCCCGCACCTTGGTTAACTGAGAACATAAGGGAAATGATTTCATTGAGAGACAAAGCATACAAAAAATTCAAAAAATCCGAGAAACTTTCTGACTGGATCAGTTACAAAGACCTCAGAAACTACACTACTCGTGCGATTCGCGTGGAAAAAAAGGAATACCTAAAGTTTATTCTGAGAAATAAAGACTCGCGACAGACTTGGAATACTTTGAGGAATTTGGACATACTTAGGAAAAACGAATCTGACCTTCCTGATAATCTCAAAAACGCCCAGCGCATCAATGCCTATTTTACGAATATTTCTCACCCAGATAAAACCAATGATCAACTGGCTTTACTGGATAAGTATAATGATGTACGTGAAAATCACAATTTCAATTTCAATTTTGTAACCGTTAACTCGGAGGTAGTTAAAAAACATATTAACGCAATAAAAAGTAATGCTGTAGGATCTGATGAGATCTCTTTGAAAATGATCAAGTTGGTGGAGGAGCATTTGATTAATCATATAACCTTTATATTCAACCAGGCAATTGAGTCCAATCACTTTCCAACCGTATGGAAGATTGCAAATGTATTACCTATACCCAAATGCAACTCCCCTACTGAATTGACACATCTGAGACCTATCAGTATCCTTCCTGCACTCTCGAAGGCATTTGAGAAGATTCTCAAGGAACAAATCTTCGATTTCGTCTCCAGTCAAAATATAATTTCTTCAGCCCAATCTGGATTTCGTTCTGGTCATAGTACCACCACTGCACTTTTGAAAGTCACTGACGACTTGTTTCGGTCAGTAGATAGAGGTGAATCTTCGTGTCTTATTCTGTTGGATTACACTAAAGCTTTTGACACTATTGATCATGATGTTCTTTGTAAGAAGCTCAAATATATTGGATTTCATCAGAACTCAGTAGCTCTTATCAAGAGTTTTCTCACCTTTCGGACTCAGTCAATCACTCTTGATGGTGAATCTTCAGGAACACTACCTGTAGAGTTTGGGGTACCTCAAGGATCTATTCTTGGTCCATTACTGTTTTCTTTATATATTTGTGATTTTCATGAGACAATTGAGTACTGTCATATTCATCACTACGCCGACGATACCCAACTTTATATCAGCTTTGACATAAACAACGCCGACTTAACATCTGAACAAGTAAATGATGATCTGACCTCTCTTTTCGATATTTCCACTGCACATAACCTCAAGATAAATCCGCGCAAGTCCCATGCTATGCTCATCGGCACAAAATCAAAATGTGCACTAGCTGAGGGGAGCTTTTCACTTAAACTTTCCAACGAACAACTACCATTTGTCAATGAATGCAAGAACTTGGGTGTCTGGTTCGATCAGCAATTACGATTCACAAAACACGTGAGTCATTTGTGTCAAAGCTCTTTCAATGTGTTGAGACAATTATACCCTTCTAAGGACATTTTACCCACCTCGAATATCAAACTAAATCTCTGCCAATCCTTGATTATCTCTAAGCTCTCATATTGTGACGCTGTCTACGGCCCTGCACTTTTGCGGAATGATGCCTACAGATTACAGCGTATTCAGAATTCCTGCATACGATTTTCTTATGGTATTCGAAAATATGATCACATCAGTGCAAAGTTCAGAGAGTCCGGTTGGCTGAGACTGGAAAAATTGAGGGAACTCCATTTACTCACTTTAACCCATAAAGTAATAACTACATCTTCCCCAACTTATCTAGCTGCTAAACTGATCAGATTCAGAAACTATAACAATGCGAGAACACGAAACAAAAATACCTTGGTAATTCCAAAATACAAAACCAGTTTGTATAAACGAAGCTTCTCTTATACAGCCACTAAATGTTATAACTCTCTACCTACTGATTTTCATAATTATAATCTACTAAATTTTAAAAAGAAACTGAAAGCATTACTGAATGATGGATAGATATTTCGATGCATGATATAATATATTATATTCTACTTCGCATAGCTCAAGACTCTTCCGATTATCAAACTATATCGATGGCAATTCTCTTTATAATATGTTCAATAGTAATATTGTATTCTATACCTTTTTTTCTCTTTATTCCTTCTTTTTCTTCAAGGGTTAAGTTGTAAAACAGCATCAGCTGACACTTCGCCTCTTCATCTTTGTACTACAATAATTATTTTTTATAAATTTAATGTACCTACTGATATTGTTGCAAGATGAATAAAGACGATTTATTATTATTATTATTATTATTAATTCGGATATACGAAAACATTTCAGTTATTGTGATTTGAGATTTGAAGAATAATTATACTGCTCATACAAAAAAAATCGACTAACCTATGAAGACCACAGGGAAAAAAAGGGGAATGTCACAAAAAGTGAGTTTCGAGAAAAACGCATTTCAAAATTCAAAATCTCCTTACTTCTTGGAAGTTGAAGGAAACTGAAATCAAACCACCTGAATTCATCTGATGGTGTATAATCAGCAATAAAGTTGAACAACTAGAAATAAAAATCATATTCGATTGAAAAAATCATCAAGAACAATAAATTTCAAAAATTCAAGGGAAAGATGGAGAATGTCCAAATAAATTGTCAAAATTATCTGCTCTGGTACATTTCTTCATTCTTGCCTGCCTACCTAATGAGCGGTTAGTTGTCACATAGTATATTTAGCTAGCATCTCTATAATTTGATAATTTTCCATAAATTCTACACGATATGAGTAGGAATCATCATGTAGCAACCTCATCATTTTATTGCCATCAATCAGACGTACTCGACAAGTCTAGTCAACACACCTTTTTGTCGTCAACCTCGAAATATGTCGAACAACTCTTTATCAAAACTCGTTTTCACATATAACGGCAAAGCTTTGGGAGTTTTCGCCTAACAGAGTATTCTCAAAACCTTATAATCTCCAAAGGTTGAAAATCCCAATACCTATACCTCCTCTGCATTTCCTCCCTAGGTACCCACAATGTTCCCCAAACATTACAGGGATCCCCTTCGACCTTTTGCCAGCGTGAAAACAACATATTAAAATCACAATGGAATCTGTATTCAAGCAAGCACTATAAGTTTGGACGTTCCCCTTTCTTCACATTTTTGGAGTCGACATTTTGCGTTTTTCCCCATGTAAACGTATTTTTGAATGAGGATACTAGCTGACTATACTGCATTATCGCAATGTTTGTACCATTTCCACTATTGAATGTTTCAAATTATTTGACAATGCATACATTTCAGTGGTGAAATGTGATTTGAAAGATGTCACTTCTCACTCATGAATGGTATCGCCAGAAAGGGCTCTCCACAAAAGAAAGATTCAACAAATTGTCTCTGGTCTGGATTCGTGGTTGGTTGGTATGAGAGGTGATGAAACTACACCAAATTCATTCGAAATGGAGGTGGCCACAAATTGTTTCATCAGACCAGCATCTGCCATTGGCATCTCAACAAATTTTGTCAAACATATACTGAACACCTGGACTGCAAGAAGTGTTTCAGACTTCTAGCAGAACCTAGCAGTGTTGGCTCGTTCCAAGTAATTCATACGTCTTTGGAAGAATGTCACCGAATAAATGTTAGATCATAGCAGTGATAATCAGCGCCTTCTAACAGGCCTACTCACAGGTCACTGTCAGATGATCCGACTTGAAAATGATGAAAGAGAAAAGCATATCAAAATGAAGAAGGAAAGCTCAAAGTCACCTCCCCTGCTTTATTACTCATGTAAGTCAATCAAGGGGAACATGTTTCGCACTTCCATCTCCAGCCGTTTTTGAAAATTACTACAAGCAAAGGCATGTGAAAATATACATATCCAAAAAACCAAAAGTTGACTTACATGGAGGTGAACATTATCTTTGAAAAGGATACCGATGTCTATCATCATAATATCGTGGTCTTGTTAGTAAATAGGGAGGTTGAGAAAAAACGGGTTTCCTTTAAAAGGAAGGGCCCCGTGCCCTAAGAACTCGCACTTGTAAAACCAAAAGTCAAGTCCCAGAAGGGACACTTGACGAGCACTCAAAGATGCTCATAAAAACCATATTAGGCTGCAAGACAGAAAAAACCAAAGGGTCCTGTACCCTTGAGAGAGAGTGGACTCAAAATCCAAAAATCAATGAGAATTGATGGGGCCAAAAGCCAAGAACGTGTTGCATCCAACTTGAGGTTAAAAACACGGAATTAAATTTATAAATAGTGACATAAGTATCACTGTCTCAAATGACACGCAATTACGACAGATAACATAGGACACAAAACTAAAGCAAATCAAATATTGGAATGAACAGGAAATCAGCTCGTGGTAGTACAGTTAGAAATAATTACAACAGAAATGACTATGAGGAGATGGAAGGAGTGGTAAGGGGGGAATTCCAACAATGATTAGTTAGGTAGCAAATCTGAAAATATGAGCAAATGAATAATGAAAATGACGAAACCAAAGCAGGTACAAAACAACATGAAAATAAATCTGGTTTTTGGTGAACTTTAGAGAATTGACAAATTTTATACAGTCATATACAGTGTTCAATAAGGGATGTTACAGAATTATTGTTTATAGCAGAATTTATTTCAAGAATCTCCAACAGATTCCATAAGGTACCTTTCTGACAAACATGTAACATTTTCAAATCTTGATTCATAACAAAATTATGTTCAGAATTCAGCAATGCATAATATCATGAACTTTGTGCCTGCTCCGACGCGGCCAAAGGAGACAAATGAACGGAAAACTTCAGATGTATAAAAAAGTCCCACTGGGTTCAAACATATTCAATTTCTGAATACTTTCTCGAGTGAGAAATAATCCAAATATTCTCATTTTTACATTTTTCCACAACTTGGAAACTTGGTAGACTGATGACATTGGGATAATTCCATCTATATTATAAATAATCATTATCATCAGTGGGTATAAAGGAATCCACAAGACCGGGTATTCAACAAAAATGTACCACAATGAAGGTAGGCGTAGTTCGAAATTCTCTGCAATCTAGTGAATTTTTCATAGAATGTCGATTCGTTTTGAGCAATTAGACATGCATATTGACATGAACCTTGATATTTCAGACTATGAAAGTATGTCGTTTTTTGAAAAGCGGATAACAATACCGATTATGTCATTTTTCAAGATAATAACATTGAGCGTAATGTTCTATTACGGTTTCGATTAAAGTAGTGTATAGGTACTTATCAAAACGTTGCTCAAGATTTCAGTGAGGCAATAAATCATTCAATAGGTATTTTTTATATTCGTTCTCTGCTATGTCCAAATGGTTCAATTGTGTTTTTAACAAACGAAATGGTCTCCGAATGTGACCACAAAATACACTGGGTGATTCGAAATTCATTCCCAATAACAATTCACTCAATCTAATCCACATAGACATTTTCTGGGGACTCCATAATAGCTATTTATATAATCAAGGAAGCAATATGGTGTCCAATATATACATATTTTTTCAACCCCGAACGTATATATTTGAGAAAATGTCCTTAAAATTGTGCTTTCCCAGGTAACCTAATATATATATATATATATCGTACATGTGAAAAGTGATATAGTTCCAATATGAGAGTAAATTGGACATACGATATTGAAATGATAATATTGGTGGAATAAATGGTTCGACCTGAGCTGAATATGGATTGTCAGCTATAATATTGAAGCAATATTGGTTGTAAAATTCGTTAACAATGTGTTGAAAAACATATCTATAAATGTTATTTAATATTGTTTTACATATATCGATACAACAACATCGTTTATATATTGTTTCCAACAATTATAACCAATATCGCAATTTGAACATTCTCCCCATGTCGATTCTGAAGCGGTTATGCAATATTGTATATTCAAGTTCGACGGCATATTGGTTGAATATTGTTTCAACAATATTTGAAACATCATATTCACCTATCTTGATTGATATCATTTCATCTATATAATGCGGAAGATATCGTATACATTTTGTTCCTTACATTTATAACCAATATCGCGATTTGAATATTCTCCTCATGTCGATTCTGAAGCGGTCGTGCGATATTGTATATTTAAGTTCGACGGCATATTGATTGAATATTCTTTCAACAATATTTGAAATAGTCTATTCACCCATCTTGATTGATATCATTTTATCTATATCATGCGGAAGATATCGTACACATATTGTTTCCAACAATTATAACCGATATAGCAATTTGAACATTGTCCCAATGTCAATTCTGAAGCGGTAATGAAATATTGTACGTTCGAGTTCGACGGCACATTGGTAGAATATTCTTTCAACAATATTTGGAACATTGAATTTACCCATATTGATTGATATCATTTCAACTATATCACGCGGAAGATATCGTATACATATTGTATCCAACAACTATAACCAATATTAGGCGGTATATCTCTCGAGTCTCGATCCAAATAAAGGTGTTACATGATATAAGGTTATATTTACATACAGTATTCGAACGAAAATCAATTTGACACTTCAAGGAAGTGTTGGAGATCAATGGAGTTCAAAAATGAAATTCGTTTTATAGTAGTGATCATAGGTACAGAATAAATCTCATACATATATCTCTACCAAGGAAGCAAGCTATGCCAATTTTCTTACCCACGGGAGGTAATTTTTTTTCTCGTGGGAGTGAATTGACAGGTTGGTCCCTTTGAATAAGAGATCAAACTAGATCAACTATAATAATTCATCTCTTTCTTTCAGTGTAGCAGAATAAAATCTTTATACATTTTAAGATTTTTAACTCAAAATTTTTCACTAAACAACAAATAAATTCAATTTGTTCATTGTATCTTCCATAAAATTACTTCAATTTGTAATATTTGAGAAGAAAAGGAATGAGATTATAGGGTTCAAGAACAAGTTCATAATTAATTTAAAAAATACTCAATATATTGTATAAAAATTAGAAACTTCAGCATCCCCAGAGTCACTGAAAGCGGACATCGTGTTTTTCCTCTGAACATTGATTTTGACCATTCAGAAATTTAACAATGAGGATTCACAATAACCAATAATATGCTGGTTCCTTTATATAAGAAGAGAGATACGGAATCATATTCGTCATGTGTTCGTAAGTGAAATTCCCATTTGGTAATTCCTTGACAGGATTGGACTGAAATGTTTATTTTAAACCGCATGCCGAACTATATTTGCATAGTAACATTTTAAAAGCGCCGCAAGTTTTTGAAATTACGTAGTCCTACCTTTTTTCGTGATTTGCAAATATCATCGATACCTGAATCAAGTGGGACGTTGAGTCACCTGTGTTTATACAGATTACATCAGTGGCACCCAAACAAGCTGAAGACGTCAGTAACCAAACGATTAAACAGTCAAAGAAGAACTTGTGTTGTTAGTATTTTTACTAACAAAAACTAACCGTTTCACTGATCAAGGCGATCCAGTAAAGAAGCAACATCATAGGAGAAGAGGACGATCAACGAAGAGACTCCTAGTGGAATGTATATTATACTTTTGGTCAGATACAACATGAATACACCTATGACATAGGTACTCATGGAAAAAAACGAAAAATTCTTCTCGATCTGATCAAAAACATTTCGAGGCTGGTAGATGACATTCTCATTAGCTTTTGCCTCCTGGCAGGAAGGACACGAGTAGATGGATATTTAGCAATTCATCAAGAAAAACTGCAGACCATACCAACAACGCGCATCAATAAATTGTTGGTCGCTAAAAGGCTGAAACAATTTACAGGAGTGACTTCACAGCCACAACAGGATTCTTCCCTCTACTCCATTTGTGTGAAGTGATTCATATTTCTCAATTGAATCCGTTACTCCGCAGTGTTTATCTGTCAGACTTGCCAGGTTTTCTATTTTTATTCCCACTGTTATCTACATTTGGGATCGTCTAGCTTCCAGGTCTCCTAAATCTCCTCCTGGAACTGTTCTTCAAGAAAACCTCATCCCAGGTGTTCCAACCCAAGCTCTATGATACTCTCCATCAGATTCATGTCACCACATTCGAACATCAGTTTTGAGGAAGTTCTATTGGAAACTATAGCCCTACTGAGCATAATATGATGTGGTCTTCTTGATCAGTTCTCTTGGGGCTATCGTGTCCACTGGGCAAAATAACTTTCATCCGAATCCGTTGCGAAGAAGTCTCAGCTACCTACGATCGAATTAATTGGATTATTCATGAATAATCATACTGGACAAGGTGGCAAGAGACTCTGGATTGCCAAGTGATTCCTCAATGAACCATAAAATATGAATAAGGGAAGAGCTGCGTGACATCGAACCCTTTTTATACAAATAACCTTGAAAATTCATAAAAACTAGATTGAACCATGATTTCTGCGTTGTTCTTGAACTTGAACAACAAGTAAATGATAATCCGTTGCTATTGGCTTTTAACAATACTCCGAATTCAATAGAAACCACTGTGAGATAAAAGAAAATGGCGCATTTGTTGATTGTATCCCCAGAAATGAAGTTGAACAGTACAGTTATATTCAGAGATTCTTTATTTCTTCAATACAACACTCAGAAGCGAATCATTTTTCTCACCAGATCTTGTTTGCAATGATGTCACTATAGTTTTATTAATACAAACATGACAGTAACAGCTCATGTATGATCTGTGTAGTGATATTTTCATTAGAATTAATAATAATCAGATTATTCCAAACATTTTTCATACTTCAAAAGTGGATTTCAACTATATTTGGTTTTGAGAATGTATCATTTTTGTTGGTTGCATACGCATCGGTATCTGTGTGTATATTCGCGAGATTCACGAAGTGGGCGACATCTAGGTTACATAATACGAACTTCCAACTGGGGGAAAACAAACTGTTGTCTATGGATAAAGTGCATAGACTACATTGCATTCAGCTTGCTGTAGAGTCCGACCACGATAACTTTGGGACAGCACGTGGTCGCGTATGCATTGAATATGCATATGCGTTGCGTCACATGCTGTCCCAAAGTTAACGTGGTCGGACTCTAGCTGTAGTAAAACTTGTCGATGACATAAAGTGTTGGCACTGTTGGTAGTGATGATGGTTGAGTTGGTTAATTTTTTTACATTATTACATTTATATTAGTTTAGTAAACAGTGAACGGGTGAAGAATTGGAGATACTTCAAAGAATTCAAACTGATTATGACGAGCAAATCAATTGACATATAAAAGAACAGCTGAAACATGTTTACAATACCCAGATTGTCCTGCTTTGCAGGCACAAATACAAATCCATTGTTCAACAGGAGTTCATCTGGACCCCAACTTCAATTTCACTTTATGTGGGGAAGATTTCACCGCCGAAGTTTGTAGACAAAGTGCAAAAATGTGGCTTCTGTTGAAGTCTCCTGCCTCACACAAAATCACATGATTAGCACGAGGAACTGCTTCTCCTTCCTCTACTGATCGGCTTTTTCCATCTGAATAGAGCAAAATATTTGTCAAAAGAACATCTACAACAGGCGTTATAAGTGTTTTCGATTGAATATTGACAATTAATGTCAAGAAATTCGAAAACTGATCACTCTTATCAGTACACAGTTCACAAGCTAATGGCACTAATGGGACCGAGTGAGGATTGAGTTTGTTTTCCTCCAGTTTTGACGTGACTTTGACTTGGAACGATGAAAACCGAGCACCACCTGGTAACATTGATTCCTGCGAATTGCATAATATCATTGACACTATTGACAGTTTTTTTCTACCAAGGAAAAATGTCTTTATCAATTCATCATTATTTACCTAGGTTTAAATCATCAATATTGAAACGTGTTACTTCTCATTAGAGAAAATCATCGAATAAAGATGATTTCTCAGGTTAATGGTGAAAAAAAAAACACATATATGTTCTAGAGCTTTCTCTGCTGTACAATGTCTATAGTACGTATGTACACAAATATGAATAAGGAAAATAAAATAGGATCATCATAATCGAGTGGAGTTCATCCTATAACTTCATATTATGGAGATCTTAGAATCGTATGCTGAAGGATCAGATTAAATTACATATCCAGTGTAAAAATATTCTAAATTTCTTCCACTGTTTTCTATAGCTGTCCATTCTCTCCTTGTGTCCAAAGTTATCCAGCACTCCCTATTGTTCCTTCATAATAATCCCGTCATTATGTTGTCATACTTCATTCAAAATATTCCATGTGTCTTATGGTAGGTTGAAGCTGTACAGAGACTAGACCCATTCCAATTTACCATTTTGAGAAGCGCTGGATTCCGACAATCCTGAAGAGTGACTCAAGCTTGCGGTCTGTGGGAACAAAAGAAATGCAAGACTATTCATAGTGTCAGAATTCTTATTGCAATCCCAAGATCGTCTATGCTACGGATCAAAAATACCTTCATGGTCTGAATTTGCCTTTTTCTTCATCTCACTGATTGCTGGAACAGATTTGTGAAATATTTTAATGGGTCGTCAAACTTTTTGCTATATTTCACACAAACCGGAGAATTTTAGTGAGCGGTACCAATAATCGTGAAGTAATATTTATTTTGTTATCAAACATTCATTGTCGATGACAAGAGCCGCAGGATCAGTCGATGCAGAGTTGATTACCTGATTTGAAAAGGTGTAGGCGTGTCGCATTCTGGCCTCACTAACATAATAGATGCTGAAATAGTTAGAAGTTGACCTTTGGGTACCTTTTATAGTGAATTATCTGATACTCGCTGATGCTGAGGAAACATCATACCGATACTAATCTCTCATTATCAGACCAAAGAATGGCATGCTGCCAACATCTAGAT
This sequence comes from Phaedon cochleariae, assembly GCA_918026855.4. Classification (NCBI taxonomy): domain Eukaryota; kingdom Metazoa; phylum Arthropoda; class Insecta; order Coleoptera; family Chrysomelidae; genus Phaedon; species Phaedon cochleariae. The sequence continues at coordinate 24,832,463 of OU896719.1, read as the reverse complement.
CCACCTACATATCTATAGTGCCACGATTAAGATGCCGTGTTACACGCGTTATTTTCATTCTTCATTGAAGTAACGTCATGCTTGGCAAACAAATGATAATTAATGTATTATTATTGTATGAACTCGCATACTAATTTTGTTGTATGGAGACAGGTCAGTCATGAGCGGATCAACATTCATGATTCAGTGATGATTTCACTCGTGAATACTCATTTCGAGTACATTATCTATTTGATAAGTTGCATTCCATAGACGTATCGAATTAACAGGTTTAAACTTTCTATCGCCCCTAGAAAATTATTTTGGAAATTTTTTATTGTTTTGTACTATTTGCCGATGACACATCAATTGCGGAGGCAGCAGACAGTACCGTAGAACTTGAAAATGAAATGAACTCAACTGCCAACAGGTTCGTCACTTGGTGTCATAATAACAGGCTGATGATTGATGCCGATGAGACATTACTTATTAAGTTTTATGGACAAAAGATAGGGACAACAATAGAAGTTTTCGTTAACGAAACGGGCATCACTTCTTCTGAATGTACCAAATTTTTAGGAACATTTGTCGATAACAATATCAGCTGGAAAACGCATGTAAGCTGAGTCTGTAAAATACTGAGCTCAAACTTCTATGCAATGTTTCAATTGAAGAATATACTTGACAAAGAATCCATTCTTGACGTGTACTATGCACTGATAAATTCTGTTATATCCTACAACATGATTCTATGGGGAAGTAGCAGCCACATTGAAAGAGTATTTATAGCTCAAAAGCATGTTATACGACCCATATTCAGTTTGAAACGAAACGATTCATGTAGACCCAAATTCAAGGAGTACGAAATTCTTACAACACCATGTATCTTCATTTATCACTGTGTTGTATACATAAAACAATCGGAAAATGAGTTACAATCAAACTCCCAGTCCCACAGATATCCAACAAGGAGTGGTGACTTACTTTGACCAAAAAAACATAGAACAACTTTATACGAAAAATCACCTTCATTTTCCGGTATTAGGTATTTCAACTGTCTGCCTACCGAAATTGAAACAATAACTTCACTCCACCTTTTCAAGAGATGAGTCAAGACATTACTAGCGTTTGTAAGTTCGTATTCAACCGATGAATTCCTCAACAATAAATTTTTAAATGTTTTTAATGCTTGTGACTTCGTGTTATAATGTTCCCACTTTGTTCTTTTCTGTTGTTTTTTTACATATCATGTATAAAAGTGAATGTTTCATATTATATATGATAAATTGTATGTATATATACCTATATATCAACTTTTATGACATTTCCTATATCATTGTAAAGTGATCTGTCTGGGATGAATGAAATATTGTATTGAATTGTATTTATATCTTGGAGCGAACGAAACTGAATCCCTATAATGTTCGAAGGTCATGCGTACCTATAGGGAGGATAGAGAGAGGAGGTAGGTATTGTATTTTTTCAACTTTTGGAGATAAGTTGTTGTGAATACTCTCGTTGGCACAGAATTCCAAGGCTTTGCCGTTCTATAGACGAACGCATTTTGGTAAGGTGTTGTTCAGCATAATTATTTCAAGATTCACAACGATAGGATGTGCTAACTGGGCTTGTCAAGTTCGTCTGACTGATATTGCTAGTGATGGAATGATAGCATAGATTTCTGAAGAAAATTCCCTGTGGAAGTATCTATAGGAGAGTGAAAGGTCGGCGACTTTTTCACGGTATTCTAATGAGGTCAAAGGATTAGTGAGTGTGGCATCATCCACCAGGCGAGTGACTATTCTCTGGATAGAATCTATGAAAATCAGCATATGTTTGGGTGCTAAACCCTCGGCTAAACCCCTTATGTGAGAACAGTATTCTGAAATTCGTGTTTTGCAGATCATGATGGATGGAGATCATGATGGATATAGGGATCATGATGGATGGAGATCATGAGTGAAGTAGGCAAGTGAATCTTCAGTTGATCTTTGGAGGCGAAAGCCATATTTTGTCTATTATTGATGATTCCTGAGCTTTCCAGATATTGGAGAAAGATGATAACGGAGTGATAGGCCTATAGTTGATGGACAGGTTCTTTTTTTCTTGTTAGAGGATTGGTTGGACTGATTTTTGTTTCAATCAGGTGATTATGAATTGAACTGCAATGATTGCTGCTTCTATAGGTCAAACAGGAAGAAGTTTTGGTATTCGATTTCCTGAACATAATAGACAACAAACAACCATAATGTTTCATGTCTCAATGATCAAACCAATTTCGAACGTAACCACATTTTCAGGACTTTAAAATTTTCATGACTCATTATTGGTGTTCCCCTTCTTTGCAGTTACCTTTCTGCTAACTGGATATCTGATTGTCTATTCCTTCCTTCCTTCTCTTTTCATTTCCATGAAACACTCATTTATCTTCTTCTATTGTTATTCTCTTCTTCTTCTTTTTCTTTGATCTGTTTCCTAAACGCTCTGCTCTTTTTTTCGCACCACTTTTCTTTCTTGATGGTACTCACCTCAAGATCTATTGTGTCAGTTTAGCACATGTCACTTATCAATTTTCTGTTTCGTGTCCAACGTCAAAGTCGTTTTTCTTTCATAAGTGTCAATTTTGACAATTTCAGTTCCTTTTAGTACTGACGGCAAACTGATGTCCGTCTGAAAACAATTTCTCAATTTCTTTGATATCATGTTCAACCTTATCAGAGCCGGTTTTTTCTGGCTCTTCAGTAAATTCAAAAAAGATCTACAAATGCATCATAACCAAATTGACTCGTCTGTCTTGGTATCATCAATTTCAATGTACCTCGTATCTTCACGATCTAATATCACTTTCCATAAAGATTCACCAAATTCACATCACCATTTTCATTGTCCTCTTACATCGATGTGTAAAAGTTATAATAATCTCAATGGTGTTGACATTTGCTTCCAGACTCTTTCACAATTCAAAAAAACTATATCAACATTATTAGTTCTTATATCATTTACACCTGTAATAATAAATAAATGAATAAATAAATGAATATGAAGTGTGGTCGACCGACTTTGTGTTGCTCGTTTTTCTCTTGTTCTAACAAATGGACTACATACTAATCTGAAAGTCTACTCACTGTCAGTTCATCCAATCACATGTCTTTGAAAGATGCAAAATACTCTGGTGCCAGAATTCTCAATTTCCTCTGTGTGCCAAGGAGGACAACATCAGTTGATTCTAGAAAACCCATCAGCGGTTATCAATACTCCAACAGTACTTGCAACACTTCTACATCAGTTTCAACCTATCCAGGGCCTATATTCTTCTGCTAGTGCTTGAGCAACAACGAACAAAATGAAAAATTATTAATAACAAGATAATATTTTTTATTTGGGATTTCGAAAACTATTGATGGTGGCTAGAGCTGGGTTGAAACAGTGGCTTTCAGAATCTCTGAACAGCTGAAAACACGATGAGACATATTGAAGAAAAATAACGATGGTTCTATTAAAAAGAGAAATCAATATCATCACAATGAATTTCATAAAAAGTTGTTTTTGAACACTGTACACTGAACACTTTATATCAATATCACCAGGGGAGTGTATAATCTCTGATATCACTGTAATACTAATCTAAAACTAACTTTATTGAATTTTATTCATCAGATACGGCTTATTTTGTTAATGAAATCTGAATTGGAAAAGTTAATAATAATTTTTTTCTGCAACCGACACAAAAGTCGTCCATTTTGATACCAAAATTAGCTCTTAAATTGACGTTTCTATTACTGACACGAAAATAAGTAGGTTGCTAGGCAACATATTTAGTTCCTAGGAGCTAAAGTTGAATTTTAGTTCCTAGGAGCTAAAGTTGAACTTTAGCTCCTAGGAACTAAAAAGGAAGTACTGGACGTCATCAAGAATGAACAACATTGTGACGATTGGTTATTTGGGTTGAGACGCATACCTGATTTCTTTCCGATTTCAGCAGATTTGGAATTTCATACCCATGCTGGAGATATTGATACACCTTATTATAGTTTAGTATTGGAATTGAAAACATCTCAGCTAAGTATTTTTGTTTGATCAGGTGAGCCTTCAAGATTCAAATACTTGCTTGATCTGTATTACATTCATTATTCTCGGGATGGATAACTTGTTTTTGAATAATCGCGGCAAGAAATAGTTTTTTGTCTCAAACAACGATATTGTTTAGCTTCATTTGATTATGAAGTGAAAAACATTGTATCATAGAGAGGAGTAAATAATCGCCATTACAATTGTTGATATGCTCACTAACCTAACATTTTCCACGTCTTGTTCCTATAGCTGGCACTGGCGCAGTATTTGCCATTAGAGCACATGCAGTGGGACTCTGTAACTTGTGTCGCATAGCGAAAGCGTAGCGAAAGCGAAACGAAGCGAAGTATACGACTTCGCTTTCCGGTACTCTATATGTAGTTCGTTATGCTTTCGCTATCGTCATACGATTTCATACGAAATAGAACGAAGTTGGTGGAGTTAAATTTGGCAACAGTGTTGCGGATCCCATTTATTCAAAGGAAACATCCCATTGGATCAAAAAAGCGGCATTTACGAATTATTGTATTTTTAATTTTTGGTTTCAATCAGAAATAAAGCACTTGGAGAAGTTTCCGAGAGAAAAGAAATTCAATAAAACATCAAAAACACATATGAAGATGATTTATTTCTATGAATTGGAATGAATGTATTGACTACAAACAGATATTGACATCAAGGCCAACAAAAATAGTAATCAGCCAAACAAGAACCTATTCTGCACAGAGCAGCTCATTGGAAAATATGTACCTACTTTGTTCATATAAAAAATTGGTATTTATATTCTCACTAGGTATATCTCAGGTATAGCTTTCTATTTATATGCAACTAGTAAAGGCAAATGATCTGAGAATAACAATAATATTGTAAGATATGTAACTGCTTATATTTATAATGGACATATCATTCTATAATCTAACACTCAGTATATTATTATTTACATACTATAATGTAATACCTATAAGAACTTGCTTCTCTATGTAGCAAATTAAACAATATGATAAGCACATATAATTCCTTGAATCACCTTCTGCAAGGCAGCTATAATGTTGACAGTGCATTTATACAGATGCACTTTTTCTTACAGTTCACTTTAGAATCTTGGATGGAATTATTGATGTAGTGAAAGTACAATCCGTTCTTGTTCTTGTTCAACATAGTCAATAATGTTCAGTTAATCCTGTTTCATGGAATTTACTCTTGATTCTCCCTTATTGGTACACAGTAATATTACACAGTTCTTCTTGGGTGTCTCCAAGGTTTTTGCTATCCAAATTATTTTCCCTTCCAATGCACTTATTATGCAAATTTTTCAAATTTGAACGTTCCAGGCTTTCTGTTATGTTTCACTGTTGTAGGTATCGGCATATTATATTAGTAGGATTCTTTAATTACCTATTATTGTCTTCTTCAATGGACTCACACCAAAGACATATTTTTCTTAACAAGGATTCAGTGAGACAACATTCAGTAATGGCACATTTCATTTTTTGGAGAAGCTACTTATATCTGCCTGTTTTGATGTATCAGGAATCTAAAAGAGAAGGATAATTCGAATGAATATGAATTGTTCCAGACCCTATTCAACAGCAATAATGACAGTTTTCAGTTTATTTTTCAACTACCAAATGAGCTGTATGTTTTCATCACACTGTCTATCATATTTTTTATCTCACGTCTCACGTTCTTTCAACCCCTACCTTAATCCTAACAAAGGGAACTTCCATCTCTCTGGAATATCTTTAGGATTTTGTTGGTAAAACTGAGGAATCTGTCCCACTGACTGAGTTGTGTTTTTGCTCGCTTTGTTATCCATGTTTGGGCTCATTCCTCATTTATTAATCTATTATTTTTCTCAAATCAACACAAAGTTCGAACTAGGAACAACAAAAAAAACCAATACCTATAACCTCAATCGTTGAGAATCGCAGAAAGCGACAACCAAATTCCTTCGCTTCTGCTTCGCTTACGAACTCACGTTCGGCGTCTCCGACCTCATCCGAATATTGATACAGAGTACCGAAACGGCAAAAGCAGTCGATTACGCATGCTTTCGCTTTCGCTTTGAGTTACAGAGTCCCACTGCTGGTCCATACACAAATATGTCACTCTGTGGTTGTATTTATATTGAAACTACAATTCGAACATCCTTGAAAATTGAATGAACCTGCTGTTGATGCAGGTAGAATGTTCTCACTACACGGATTATTTGTCAATATTTGTTGCATTGCATACATATAGCACGGCATTGGTGGTAACTTCACATATTTATTTGAGTTAATTGTTTCGGTTGCAGAAAAAATAGCATGTTTCATTTGGATCAAAAGTGACTTTGTTCGACTCGCAAATTTTGCTTTCGCTCGGCTTCGCTAAACGCTCCGCCTCGCAAATGCAAAATTCGCTTGTCAAACAAAGTGTCACTTTTGATCCTAATAAAACAATCTACTATTTTCAACCTTCTTCCGGACCCCCTTTACACCGGGCCCAAGGCCCGGGCCTTATGTGCCTTATGGTATAATAGGCCTTGAACCTAGCCAACTTCTGGAATAGCTATTTTGAAGTTGTTTCAATCCTACCGTATACACGACGGCAGTTTTTCACTTTTCCAATCATAAATCTTTTAACGACCGTGTAATGAAATCGAATACATGTGTAGTAAGCCATGTAACGCTAGAATGCTGGTAAACTCAAGAATTTTTTGTCAAATAAAGAAGTCGTGCTCTCTATAACGCTAATGAGTTAAAAAATCAAAACTGCCCTATGATGTACTCGCGGCTACGGAGCTCGTTCCATGTTCTAACAAAATTGACCTTGTCTTGAACGAAAGATCGTATCTTGTGTGTGGTTTTTTCGAATATTTCTTGAGGCTTTGGATATCGAGCTCGTGTTATGTCTTCACTATGTGGGAAAAAAGCCACTCCTTGATTTTGTTCAGGATGGTTTGTATGATTTTAGGTCTTGATTAGCACCACGTGGAATTTATTGATTGATACCGCCAGAGGAACTATTCAAAAATAAAACTGTTGAACTTGAATAAACAGTAGTGTCAACTTTGTTACTAATTTTGCTGATTCAATTGGATTACTGATATTCTTATAAATTGTTTGCATGGATCAATTCAATTTGCCATACTTATTGGTACGTACTGCATTCATTGGGAGTTCAAATCAATATCTACTTCTTTTATCAAATATGAGCGGGATAAGCTAATGATTTATGTATAATGTAGACATATTTTTCTTGAACATCAATCAATTTATGAGACATCTACATGAAGCATTACCTTATTAACTGATTCCCTTCAGTATGAATTGAATTATGTACTTTCTGTAAATGGGTTCAACCTGCTGGATGTAATAAAATTCTAAGTAGCATTACAGACATCACAGTTCAAATTTCAAAAACCTGATTTTTCATTGAGAAGGATCCTATCCTTGGAATTAACAAAAATGTGTTTGAGATCAGAAGTTCTCTCGAAAGAAATGTGAATTTTCAAATCTTTGAGAAGTTTTACAATCTTGATTGTATTATGTCCAGAAAAAAATGAGACATTTGAGCAAAGGATGGGGGGCGAAGGTTGACTGGCAAAGTCATGTGAATTTAATTTGAATTTGGTGTGAAATTCAAAATAAATGTTGATCATCTCTTCTGAGGGATATTGTTTGCTCACAGCTATTTGCATGATGGTGTTGATCTCTTTAGTAAAGGCAAGCTCAGAAAGCGGTAGTGAGGAAGCTCTATAGAGAAAACTGTTGAAGGATGCATACTTATGAGAATGTGGGTGATAAGAACAAAAGGGAATAACAGAATTAGTTGCAGTTGGTTTCCCATACTTGCCCTGAAGTCATGTTCACATCAGATAGCTCCAATTCTCACATATCTATTGAACAAATCATTTGAGGAGGGTGTTTTCCCAGAAACTTGAAAGACTGTCCTTCCCAAACCTGTGTTTAAAAAAGGTAATGTTTCAGAAATCTCTAACTACAGACCAATCAGCATCGCTTTTCAGAGATATTTGAGATTATTATGGCCAGAAGATTGATATCTTTTTTTGAAACCTTTAAACTATTTTCATTTTGTCAAGATGGATATAAAAAAAATAAAGGTCTATTGACACAGCACTGTTTAATTTCACCAATGAGATTTTGAAAGCAATGGAAAGGGGAGATCTCTCCTGTGGGATTTTCCTGGACTTCTCCAAGGCCTTTGACTGCATAGATCGAGGCATATAGATCATGAACTTTTACTGCATAAGTTGTACAAATATGGAATGAGAGGTAAGGCACATGATTGGTTCAAATCGTATTTAAAAGAGAGAAAACAATTTGTGGAGCTAAGAAACGACGGTATTACCGTGCGCTCTGAGGCCTTGGAGGTGTCACATGGGGATCCTCAGGGGAGTGTCCTTGGACCTATATCATTTATAATTTTCGTAGATGATGTTGGCATTATTCTTACTGATCCCTTGACCTCTCATCTGGTATGTTTTGCAGACGACACAAATATTTTACTTAATGGCCCAGACATGCAGCACATTATTCATGGTGGAGACACAACACTTAATAGAGCAAGAGCATATTTTTCTGAAAACAATTTGTTTTTGAATAATGCCAAAACAAATTGTATTCTTGTCAAGAACGATCACACGATGGAAACACCTGATTCTCTGACTATAGACAATCAAATATTGACTTGTAGCAATGCAGTGAAATTCCTTGGCATCACCGTTGATGAGACTCTGAAATGGACAAACCATATTGAGGTTTTATGTGAAATATTAGCTTCAACTATCTTCGCCATTAGGATAATGAAGCAAAATGTGGATAACTTTGTCCTACTCACAGTATACTATGCAAATTTTTACTCATCTCTTGAGTTTGGTATCGCCATCTGGGGCGGTAGTCATGACTTGACAAAATGTTTATATGTCAAAAGAGGGTTGTCCGAGTCATGTTTAATATCAAAGTTAGAAACTCATGTCGAGGGATCTTCAAAGCAAACAGTATGCTTACAGTTCCTGCTATTTATATTTTGGAAACACTTAAATTTCTAATGAAGCTTCCTGAACACTCTGAATCTTATAGGAAAAGCCATTTCCATTGCACAAGACATAAAGGTGATTATGACTTCCCTATACATAATAGAGGATCTACGGAGAAAGGTACAACTTATAGTGCACTCAAATTCTTCATCCATCTGCCCCAAGAATTAGAAGCAATTGCTGGACGCATTGGCAAGTTCATGGAGTCAATAAAGATCTATCTGATTGATTTAGAGCCTTATACAGTAAATGAATACTAACCTAAGATTTCCTGGAATGTTTTATTTGTTTTTCTGTAGGTATATGTATATTTATTTTGTGGATTTTCTAATCTTACATGTCTGTGAACTGGACATCTGTATATTTTAAATTTATTATTGATATGTATTTTCCATACCTGTTTGTATATATATATTTGCATATTTTATAATGAGATATTGTAAATATATGTTTCTCTGTCGAGGGTTGTCTTCGTATAGGTATTGTTTTTTACACTCTCTTTGACTTGTTGCTGAGACCAACCAGTGTTTTTTTCTTACATGTTTCTCTCTCCTCGATGGATTTCTTTGTACGAGGCATTGTAATCTCTGTAATTAGTGAATAAAGTTTCTTTCTTTCTTTCTTTCCTATAACCCTCAAATTCATGATGTAGTAGTACTTATATTCTGTTTATCTTCAATGAATTTCGTTTGATCTCGAAAGGCTAGAAATTGTGAAGGACAATTCAACAAAAACTATTCCCAACTCTTAGCCCATAATTCATCCGTTGAGAATACAAATTTCAATTACTTTCGTTCCCATTCTCTACACCGTGATACACTCTCATAATAAATCTAAACTAGCTAATGTCGGTGTATATACCTAGTGACACCATCGTTGCACCAACCCACCGAAGAAATGTTCAATTCCTTTCTTCCTTTCATGTAACTGTTCAGCAAATTGATTAATGTAATTGTTGACGCTGCTCTGAATTGACCTGGAAGTTAATTTCAATTTGAATACAAGCGTTTATTACGATCTCAGCATTAATCCTGACCTGACTTATTAAATTCAAGATTGGCGGTACACAGGGCTGGGTTCATGTCAAAATATCTGCTTTTCCATAAGAGTCGGTGGGCTTTTTGTTCATTGAAATCTCTCCTTTTTGATCGTGTAAAAGATTAGATTCTAGTGTGGATGTTGTCAGAAAATGTAAAAAAACTGAACTCTCATCTGAATTTTTTTCGAATCATTATGTACAATTTCGAGCTTTCATCACAATCAACACTAATTACTCGGAGAACGTAAGCTTCCATGTACCATCGATGAACAAAAATATTTCGAATCCATAATTGAGATTGCAAAAAAACATGAGGAAATATAGTTGTTCTGAAATATGAAGGAGATTTCATCTAAAAAATTCGACTGCTGCTCTTCCGTTTCTTTGCGTTTCCTGGAAATATTCATGTATATATTCTTCTACACAATCAAGAAGTAGAGAGAATTTTTGATTGAAAATTTGGATGCTTTTTCAATTTTAAGTCAAAATGAGGTAAAAAATTAATAAGTATTCCATATAAAAAAAGTTACAGTCTATTTCGGCCATGAAGAGGTAAGTTTTCTTCAAATAACGTAAAAAAAGTTTTTGCGCAAGGTAAATATGAGAAACAAAAAGTGTAGGGATGAAAGTTCGAGATATTTTCATAACCTACAACTTTGCCATCCAACTTTTGTCCATAGGTAAACCGTTTTTTACCCTTGAAAATTCACCTCCTACTACTTCCCGACCTCAGATCGCCATTAATTAATTTCTCCTTTCATATATGTTATATTCTCTTTCTTTTCCATTGGTTTTTTTCACACCTTCAACGTTTTCAACGGCTGCAGCACTGGTCTATGAATCGCTAGAAACTCAGTTTTGCCATCGAGTCCGGGCCTGTAGTCGAATTAAAAAACACTCGAACAATGCCTGCTTCTAGTGAAATCCGGTAGCAACGTCTTATTTCACAGAACTGGTCGTTATCAACAAAGCTTATAACGAAAGTTATCTCTGAATCTGTATCGTGATCTTTGATTGTTCGATCACCGTTAGGAAAATTACAAACCATTTTATGTAATAACACGTAAACGGTGCACTGAAAGTAAACAACAATTTTCTGCTCGTTGGTCTAGGCGAGTCTGATAAATGGCATTAGTAGTTATAGCTCTGATTTGTGCAGTGAGAATCCAGGAACAATGAAGCAGTTGTCATGCCAGCGCCAAAACACAATCGAATTTAAAATAACACTTTTTGAATTATTGGCAAGGTGATCGATCATTGGGGGCGCTGTATTAAAACAAGATGGCGGTATTATCAGGGCACTTTGTTTACATATTTTGTGTGTTTTGCATACATCTTATTTCTGCTATTTAATCGTGTAAATTGTGTTAATTCTCGAAGTTATCACAGAAATAATCTAATGTAATTGTTTATCATTACATCGTGTATGTGATTGAAATAATACTGTCTTAAGGATAGTATTACAGCTACAAAGAAGCCTTCCATCAAACCTGTGACATTCTGTAGAATATCAAAATCGCCCAACCATCCCAACTATCGATGAATTAGAAGACAAAAACTGACCTAAAACAATGTGCTTACCTGTCTACTCACGTGTGTTCACACTTAACTCAGCTTGTGCCTCAGATTTATCATAAATGTCCATACCAAGACCAGGAGATATCGTCCCAGCATTTTTCATTTCATATGACCACAACATGCTCGTAGCTGCAGCGCCAGGAAAGCCCTTTTTAAGCCAATATGAAGAAAGAAACATTTCAACTCACAGAAGTTTCAACTCCAAAAATTCCAGTTTTGCCATGTGTAGAATAATGTTTGCAAATTTCAGCACAGCTCCTGAGGTTACCGAGGATTTATAGTAGATATCATAAATGGCCCAACTTCAGCAAGATTACTTCTAGCATCTTGGAGGATTTTTTATCGCACCACAGGAATATTGAAATGCAACGCAGAAAGAGATGTGATTGTGATTGATATTTTCACATCTCAAAACCTGACTTGAAACCGAGGTTCCCGATGTGACCACCATCCCCTTTTTTCGGGAGTAAATACATGAAAGATAATGTTTGATTGTAAGAAAGTTCTATTGTCATGGCAAACAGTTCAGTATCAAGGAAGTATTTCCCTGATTGGAATGTTTTCGAAAAATGACAATAAAATTTGATTACAATTTGAAATTTATTTATCAATGAAAAAAATTCTCGATTGTATAAGAGAGATTATTACACAACTATGTTATAATAGCTATTTATATATCAAGGGTGGAAAGGTATCCATTTTCTCCCACGTGAGAAGTTTGATGCACGACGCGTAGCGAAGGACCACTTTTATCTGGCAAAAAAAATTATGCAGAAGACCGATGTCCCTGTACCTAAGCATTGCAATGCAATGACTATCTCACTAATTGCTCACACCATGTTTTTATACATTTTCTGTCCGATAATAGTATATTATGTAACAAGTGTTATAAACGTCCTTTTAGTAACGAGTAGTTTAAGCACGAGCGGAGCAGAGCGGAGCGAGTGTTTAATAAACGAGTGTCTAGAAGAGTTTATAAACGCGTTACATACTATGATTTTTCTATGAACTCCAAAAATTACATTAACATACCTGCAATTCCTGCTAACCAACAAAATAATTCGAAAGGAATGGGAATTGAGAACATAATACATGCAACTGCATGCAACCAGCGAGACACGTATAAGTGATATTGGTTGTAGATGTGTCCAGTCCATTGCTTACTAAACTTTGTTTCACGTCTATTGTCATGCTTAGCGCAGAATAAATACATTTTTCTCAGAGATAGATGCTTTATTTTCACACTTCTTGGAGATATGCAAGTAACAGAACATTTTCTCCGATTTCACTCTCGTCTACTTTTCGCATATATTTTCAATGAAGAATTCTGACACAAACGAATATTGTTCGAATAATCCTGATACAAAATCCGAAAATTTCAGTTGACAGTCAATACAATTGACATGCCAGATATGTCTCGAATTACTGAAGCTGTGTTCAATGGACTGCGTTGCCATGGTAATGTGTTTAAGAAATCGTGTTGCCATGGTAACGTGTTTAATATTTTGAATGAATAGGACAGGACAAAATTCACACAGTCGACTCCACCAAAGCTATACTTTATTGTAAGCAATCTTACAGGGACATGTTTCGAAGCTTTAAAGCTTCATCATCAGCATTATTGTTACATAGGAGTACTGAAGTGAGAGAAGAAAGAACAATGTCAGACAAACTCCTCAACAATGATAGGTCTAAAAAACTCACCTGTTCTGGAGGAAAAAAGGTATGTTTACATATAATTCATATTGGTGAAAAAATTTTTAAAAATTATGAAAATGTTAAATGGGGACCGCAATTATTGCGGAACCCCTTTGTAAGGGAACTTTAAATAACATGATGATAAGTATTTGGAGCAAATATAAAAATTATTTTCTGTTCATACCAAACTCTCAAAAGACAAGGAGAATGAAAAGTCAAAAATCAAAGGAATTGCATGACTTTGACATGAAGTGACAGAGGTGACGTGGAACAATAAAAATGCTAGAGATGGCGGGGAGAGTATAGTGAAATCAAGATGGGAGCAATAACAATTTTATGGTTCATGGAACTATTGGTAAACTTCAGGCATTGGATCAGTCCTATCAGATGGAATTGAATGATTTTTGTTATTAGGTATTGATAAATGTAAGACAATTGAAAAGTTTAGAACAGTCAAAATGAGTCTGTTCATTGATACAAGTCATTTTCTCGGGATTCTTAAAAGCCTTATGAATTTCAAAATTTTCAAGTAAGTTGAGTTTTTTACTTTTATGACAAAAGTGTAAGAATTTAAGGTTCAAATTTGGATCGAAGGAATGTTTTTCATTGACTATGTGATTTGGGAATACTGAATTGGTATTGATGAAATCTTTTTCAGAATTAATATCCATGATTCGTACATGTTCTGTGATTCTAGTTCTGAATTTGCGACCTGTCTGACCGATATAACATACCTTACAATTAGGTTCAGAGCATGTCAATAAATAGACGCCAGATTTATCAAAATCAGGTATAGGGTCCTTAGTATTGACTAATGAACAACTCAGATTGTTTGAGGTTTTACAATAAAGTATAGCTTTGGTGGAGTCGACTGTAAGAATTTTGTCCTGTCCTATTGCCTTCACTTCACTGTAAGATGGATCGCCTCAGATGTTTAAATTTTGAATGAATCACAGATCGTTAATCCTTGATTAATCGACCATTCAGCGTGGTACATATCCGTACGCTAAATGCCATTATAGTTATGTGAGAAGAAAAAAATCTGAACGCATTCTTATATACGTTCTCTCGTAGCCGTTGATGATTTTCTTGATTTTCCAAATTTTCAATTTCTCTTATTGGGGCTGCTATTCTCAAAATATCAAGTGTAGAAAATCAGTCATATATTCAATCTCGCGTTTGACATGAAATTGTCGACTAATAAAGACCACTCTACAATTAATTGTCTATCGAAAATTTTCGAATGAGTCATTCGAGAATGAGCACTCACGTTTTTTATTCGACAATGTAGAAATCTCGCTTGCGACAAAATATCTCACCCTCTTCTCTGCTCTGACATGCTGACGAAATATGATCGTACGTGTGTGTACTAGGCTTTTATTGCAGAAGTGGCGGAAGGAATTTTAATGAGAAATGACAAAATTTCATAGTGAAAACTATGTGAGATCACTATTTACCTGAAGAATCATATATTCCTCCGTCTCTTGCTGCATTTTTTGTGCATTGTACAACAGCACAATGTGATGGCATACTTCAATGAATAAATAGCCCGAAACCACGATTCGTATGCAAAAATATTGTGACAAACTATTTCAATTCTTTGATTCCTTTGTGAACAAATAAAAAAGTGTGGTTGCGTTTCAATGTTTTATGAAAAAGACAACAAATTTTAGTACCACAGCGAACATCATTGTTCTGTCAAAATATTCTCATTCTGTTTTTGGTTTTACTACATAGTAAATGAGTCCACGTGAACTATCTCTAAACTGGTCAATTCTCGTCCGTTGGAAGAAAAAATCGAAGCGATTTTTATTTACGGTGCGACGCGTAACTTTCACGAAACCGAAAGAATTTTTAATGATCGTTTCCCAAATCGTCCTATCTGTAGAAAATATTCAAGGGCACTTGTATTCAAATTTACAACTACCGGTAGTGTATGTATGTACAGAACAAAAAGCCTCCAAGTCATCCGACCATTCCGGAAGAACAGTAAGTGAGATGATAGTAAATCCTCGCAACAGTCTACTTCCACCGTCACTAATATTATTTTGTGAGGTGGGTCCTTCTACTGTGTGGAGACTCTTGAAGAGGAATAAGTATCATCCATACAAAATCAAAATGGTACACCAGTTAACTGAAGATGACCCTGATCGAAGAATAGAATTCTGCGAAATTATGACGGAAACCATTGCAAGGCATCCTTCCTATCTCCAGAATATTTGTTTCAGTGACGAATGTACATTTTTTCTCAACGGCAATGTTCACAGACAAAATTGCCGTTATTGAAGTGACACCAACCCTTACGTTTTCCAGGAAACTCATACTCAATATCCAGAAAAAAATAACGTTTGGGCAGGAATGTTGGGAAACCATATTATATGACCTCTATTCATTGACCAAAATTCAAAAGGGGAACAGTATTTGAATATGCTGGAGAATACTGTTGACCCTCTAATCACCGAAATCGTCGAAGCGAATCCTAATTAATTTGATAAGGATATTGTATTCCAACAAGATGGAGCACCACCACATTACTCCAGACAAGTGATAAACTATTTGGATAATACTTTTCCTGGTCGTTGGATTGGCCGTCGAGGTCCTACGGAATGGCCTGCCCGCTCGCCAGATTTGACACCTTTAGACTTCTTTTTATGAGGCTATATGAAGCAGAAGGTGTACGAAACTAAACTTGCTTCAATATTGGACATACGGCAGAGAATAACGAATATTTGTAGAAATATCGACGTTACTGTGTTCGACAATGTTCGGCGTGAAATATCGTATAGGCTGTTCTCATGTCAAGAAGTTAGAGGTAACCATTTCGAGCATCTTCTGAACTGAACTCGCCTTATTTTTTAAAAATATGAAGTTAAACGTCGATGTATTGAGACAATTAATAAATGTTCCGTTAATGTTGCAGTAGATAAAGATATTGACTTCATATTCTGGGGTTGTAAATTATTCGTCAGAAGGTTTAAAATGATGTGTCACAAAACCCACTTTCCGTTTAATTTTTTTTTCCCAGATGGCTTCAAAGAATAACAGAGGGGAGGACATTAAGAAAAGCCGTGTATGTATCAATTAAAGAAAAGCACTGTATGTATCTTCTCTTAAAAAGAAGATATCGCCGTGAATCAACAACCATTGTGTTAAGAAGCTAAATGTTTAATCACTCACTTTTACCACAGGGCGTTGAGAAATTGAGCGTGAACTTTTGTTTCTTCCTGTACGATTAAGCCATCAGCTCTTTTTGAGAACTAAAACTCAGGTTCACATTCCGAAACATCAATCTTCGATTTGATAGGAATTTTAACTGTATCACAAGAATTATGGAAGTTTGGCAAACTTTTTTGATGGCCGGTTTTTTGCCGGTGAATGTATATGTATTTCCACTTCAAATTACTACATCACTAATTTGACCGCACAAAATCCTCGAAGGGATTGAGGTGATAAAGAATGTCAATAAGACGGCCGTACAGTCTACAGTGATTCTTCAAAACCTCTTCACGGTACAGCGTAAGTTGTCAGGAAGATCCTATCTTCATAGCCTCATTTGAACAATGAAACGGACCGGACCATCAAGATGAAGAATGGAACGTCATCTCTGACGATCTTTATCACGTGTCCATCAGTATATCCCGTTAATATTACAAAGTCTTTATTGTTTATTACATAATCAAACACTTATCAATAAATCCATCGCGCGGGATTTTTTCGTTTGTAATTCATTTATAACGACTTCCACTAGAGTTAATGTTCCCAAAGAAGTGACTTTTTCTATTTGATGATAATGGTGAATCATTGTCTTGATATAAAGTAATGATCAGGAAACAAATATTAGGATACGGACTGTATTTGTTCAATCCATGCAGACTCTAGAAATTTGTCTGTTCATTCAAGTTATTTGGAGATTCTGTCGAAACTGGAGATGAATCTTTGATCTAATATACCGAAAATTGTGGGTATAAATTCAGAAAACTGATTCGTTTCCCTTTGTTTTGAATGGTGATACTGTTTGGCGTTTCATATACATGATGTTTCCTAAACATTGGTAAACTTCGCGTGGGGTGATTATCTTTTTCATGGACACTATATTCCTTGGTCTTCGACATATCCATTGAATATGTTTGAGTAATCCATTTTCAATAGCATAACCTCATTATTGTGATAACCTAAAAATATCTTCTTCTCCCTTTTATAATACACGAGGTGTTCGTCTCCGCCGTGATGTCTCTTGCCACTTGTCTTTCTTATTGACTGGTGAGGATTGACATATGTCTTTGTCCTTTCCGCCTAGGTCAAGGGACATCCGTCGTGTGGTAGTACAGGACAGGGGATATGATTTTGCGTTTCAAGTTTGTATCCATGTGTACACGTTGTAGGGCCACTTGTTGGTTTTTATTACACGTTTTCGGTGGTTGGTTGGGTTGACCCATTATAAAAAAATGTTTTTAGTTGTTGAAAGATGTTGACATAACCTTTTTATCGTCATGTGAGCACTCTCATGATCATTGCTCTTGAAGATTGTACTAATCAATTCCTTTTTTTATAGGACATTGATGTTACTTTCGATGTTAAGGCTGTTGATGGACATATATGTCTGATACATGTACCAAGTTCGATGTGGTAATCACATTATATGTCATTTAGTATATCCTATGAATATTTATCAAACAATGCTTTCAAATGGAACACTTCAAAGAGTGTTTTCCTCAATTTTTCCGAAACCGTTTATCCAAAATTCATTGAATTATAAGTACATCACATGAACTCGCTGAATCAGAATTTGAGACATATTATATTGAAGCAGTTAGAGACCGAGAGGTGAGTGACACAAAAATGCAACAGTTTTGTGAATTCAAACGCTACTGTGCAGTGATGTCAGTGACTTCGTGTCATTTGATTGGTTGGAGTTCTGACGGCTGGAAATCACTCCGGTGTTGCCAGATTGATTCTATGTGCAAGATGATGCAAGGTCTGCAATGATTTGAAACTACTATATAGTAGGTGATTAGTTGATTGATAATTCACTGCAAGTAATATTCAATTTACTCTGAACTTCAAAGTATTCCATTATTGTTTCAAAATTAGCTAGGATAAAATGTGTTGCAGGAATCTAACAGTGGGACGCTTTTCATATACTTAGTTCGGTTTTAGTTTTGTTGAGATTTCGTTGACTAATTGTTATAATCAACAAATTGAACAGTGTTACTATATCTCAAGCACACATTCACGAAAAATCTGATTGCTAATCTGGCAAATATGTCTACAAGAGAGAGATGGAGCAGTTTGCGCTGACACAATGTTGCCAAGCTGGAAATATCCCATTCCCCTCATAACTCTTCTGTTCTTATTTCCCAATATTATTGGAAAGAAGGCAGTGATTCTGATACAAAAATCGATAGAAATAAAATCAAGTGGGCAATTTAGTATTAATTGATTCAGAATTTTGTTTCTCTCCATATGATGGATAGGTATAGGTAGATACATAATAGGTGAGTACCGATCTAAACTTGGAAGTACTTCACTGGAAGGGTTATGAAACTGAATGTCATGAATATCTGCACTGTAATTCAATACGAAATGAAATTTCACTTACAATTTTGAATAATCCTCCAACAGAAATCAATCAACTAACATATTATGCAATGCAATATTTTGATTCCACGAAATTTCAGGTGAGTCGTTATTATTTGAGTTATCTAACAGCATCTGTATTATTAGCTGCAATGAAAAAAATCGAGGAATGTATATTCGACAAATCATAGCTTTCTGTCCGAATTGGCAACATTGTCAAGTCCAATGTGCATTTTATTGGCACCCGCGAGAACATGAGGGCCATGTCCGATCGTTTGGATTCGATCGTTCGTTCATTTTGGCGTTTTCAATCGTTTTTCCTACGATGAATCGGTGAAAAAAAAAACAAAAAATTATTTCAACTCATTCCAGAGCCATATTTCTCAAGAGATATTGCTTGTAGAGAAGACTGAAAAGGCCCACACCCTAAATATACTACATAATATCGAAATTTTGGCCTTCTGAAAACTGTTGCACTGTTTTGACACTCACTTCTTCGACTATTAGGGGTTATATATACTCATTCGGAGAGGGTTAGCTTCCTCACGAAGTATTTTACGATAAATATCTATAATGAAAATATGTTCTACAGCTTTTCTATAAAAATACTCCAGAAATCACACGAGGAATTTTCATCAAATTTCGAAGAAACTCCTTGTCTATCCACCGACAAAATCTATTCGAATTCAATGATTGCCTTGACCAGTCAACCCAACAGGAGCTGAAAACTGGTTCAAAAGAAATACTTACGCCCTCCAAGCTAGTTCTTTGCCAATTAGACTGAGTCAGTCTACAAGCATGTTTCGCTTACACACTATTTCTTCACATTGCCCACAGACAGTTCATAGGAGTGAGTCAGTCACAACGAAACCTTAACGTCATTTCGAACTTTATCGTTCCGTTGAAATCTTGTTTACATTCATCAGGCTCGCTAGTGAAACGTGATTTATCTTTGCGAATGCCATATTATTGCTTATGAAGTTATTCTTGAACGAACTGCTAAATAAGTGATCCGGACCATTTTGGTCATGTCTTCGATTTCACGGTGTCAAATTCCATAGGTCACAGTGTAGGAGGTCCGTATCAGCTTGCATTGGGCAACTCTTCTTGTTTTCTTCGGCGCACGAAATATCGTTCGAGTATTGAATATCGCGTTGCCGATAGCTGCGTACCATAAGGTTTCAAGAAATGCGTATCAGAATTTTTTAGCGACTATCGATAGGTACTGGCATGAAACCAATTTGAACACTTGGCAGGATGTTACATGATAGGGCAAGAGTGCAAAGTATATTAAATAGTTTTACCGGTGTATACACCACAATGAAACTCAGGTTGCAGTGAGGGAGAATGCATGTGGTCATATTTTTCACCATTTGGAAATGAATCTGACCACATCGAATGGATTATGATGAATTATGAGACTAGAATGACACCTATCAAGATGATGTGTTTCGAAATTGAGTGCTGATGTTCAATACCGTTTTCTACCTCAGATTTTGACTGCTGGAACCATAGGCTACAACGGTCCACTGTATCTTTAACTAGTAACTTGTTACTTATCTCTGCTTCAATACAGCTCACAACAAAATTTTATGCTGCAATATATGACGTACCGCTGCATACTTCGCAAAATTTATACTTCAGGAACGTACTTTGAATGCCCCCTTCTATATCTCAGTTGTTATAGTCATGCGATTCGTACCTTATTTGAACCGGTATAAATGACCATTAATATGATCAGATTTTCAGAGAAAAAAAATCACTTTGGACAGATCCATGCGTTGTTATTGAAATAAAAAGGGGTCGATTTTTTATGTACTCATATTACGCATTCTTCTGCAGGAAACCTAACTTCATAATATCGTTTGTCATGCATTCGAACCTATGCAAAAAATCATGTCATTTCGAATTATCACGAATGACTCATCGTTTTTCATTTTCTGTCTCGAAGAAATGATGAATTCAACTGAACTGCAAATTATGAAAAACTCAATAGCTCTAGTGAGTGAAGATGTATGGTCTTCAAGGATAAACAGGAAATACTTTTCTGTTGAAAGCACCGTTTCCGAGTAAATAAGTATTTCCTTCGAAAAATTTGTTTTTTTTTATGTTCTGGTTCTCTCGAGAAGGGATATCCTGTTCAGAGAACATCGTGAGATCCAAGGAATATAAGGTAGGAATTGGTGTTCTTCTTGAATTTCTGGAGGTTATATGCCTCGGGGAACACCTCCCTTGGCAAAGTGTTCCAGAGCCTCGCTGTTCGTTGGATGAACGAGTTTTTGGAAAGAGATGTTCTGCAGGTCTCCAAAGTGACCACGAAGGGGTCAACATGACGGGTTGATCTCGCTGGGACTGCCAAGGAAGGAACAATTATCAATATTTCAGAAGAGCATCGTCCATGAAAATATATATAAAATAGAGCCAGATCGCCAACTTTCCTGCGGTGTTTCAGAGAAGTGATTGAGTTTGTGAGCGAGGCATCGCACCCACGAGACAAATTGCCCTTTTTTGGACAGAATGTTTGAATCTATCTTTTTTTTTAACCCTCAATAGAAAACATTTGAGAGATTGCCTTTGGGGGTTTGTAATCATGAAGAACAATATCATGAGGTCAGTTTTCCTGTAAAACAATACTTAATATGATATCATGAAAAAACCCTTCTTAATTTTTGTCATTCATTGCTATAATTAACAAAATGGTGAAGTGAAATGATTGCATCATCAGCATTTCAGAATCTCCACCTATACTATACAACTATAGAATACTGACATGCGCAATGAAGATCTCGATCTCTGAGAGATGCATCAGATATATTTTCCTCTTTGTTTGATGTTGGCGTATTTGGGCACAATAACTATTGTTAGAATTGGCGATTAGCAGTTCATTTGAGCAAAGCATGAGCCGAGAGCCTCAATGGTGCAAGCATAAGTTGAACCAAGGCTATAACTTCATTACCGTGCAACTGATTACTGATTGATTAAAGGATGAATCTATGAAAATACTGTTGTCTTCGAGGTAGAGTATGTTGAAGAGAGAACCGGATATTCCACAGGTCCTCTTTTTTCGTCAAAATTATCTCAGAGCTGACAATCGTGTAGGTATTTTGATCCCCCACTATAGAGATCGACTCTGTATTGGGTCCTTCAAACAATAGCATATGCATGGTTATGCTAATACACTAGACTAAATAGCGACACGGGACGACCAGATATCAAGAGACTACCTCATCCTAAGGTGCTCCGGACCTAGTCATTTAGTAATCTTTGTCCGGACCACCCATTGTGAATATGCCGCCAAATTTGTTCAGTTTACTCAGCATTATTTGAATTTATTCGACAAATATCTGCTGAAATTGAATGTTGTGTCACAGTTATTGTTCCGGAAGTCACCTTTCATTTTTCAAGACATTTGGAATTATCACTCTTTTAACGTACTTGAGTGTAGGTATTCAAGTCTTCAGATATTGGTGAGCAAAGTCCAAAAATCCCAGGATTATTGCATTCGTAGTAGGTCATGACAATATGCTTGTTATAATTCAGGCAGAAACCTCGAAAACTTTGGACTAAAAAACCGCGACCTCAGCCTTCCTTCGCTGTTCCTCTACCTCGATGACGATAACATTGATGTCATTACTATCTTCACAGCTGGAGATATTTATAGCTGCACGTTGGAGCAGTGTTCGAATGTGGAGCTCGAAAATCGTCATCAAATATCGCTGCTTCCTTCCCAACCAGACCTGCAACACATCAACATTTTGTGCACGTTTTTATGTGAAGTGCAGCTATGGATGAGTCAACCAGTTTCATGGGAAGAGCTGGGAAAGTTCAGGTGGAGGCAAACAAGCAACGACCTACAAGCTATCACTTCCAAGTGCAAAAATGGATGCACAGCATCTTGCAGCAATGTTCATCGCTATCATCTAGAGGGGAAAGGGGGAATAAATGACAATCAACAGCCAGCAGTTCAAGGCAACCTGAATTATCTTTACACCAATTGCACCTGCGATCAATTCTTAATATGTATATTCGAGTATCGCACACTCTCTTTGGCAGTTTTTTCTCACAGCAATCGCAACGGAAGCCCTCCGGAAAACATGGTCGTCCGTTACCAAAGAGCGTCTGGACAAGAACTTTTTGAACAAAGTTTTTATGCCTGATCATGTCAGTTATCCTTGATATTTCTTCGCTATATCAAAAATGCCACATATTTAAACACAGTGAAGTGGAGTCATGGAAGAACTGCGGAGTTTTCGAGTCATGAAAATGGTTGAGATGAAATCGTACCAAAATCTAATTTTCAGATTTTCTTGTTTTTTGCATATTATATGTCAATCATTCACTTTTCTCGAATCGCCATGAATAAGAATTGGAGCTGAGAAGATTAACTAAAACCTTACTCCTAACCATCTGCCCCGTGGGATCAGTATTTTCCCCAATATTTAGTTCAGAAGTTGACTCTAAAATAAAAATATACGTTCTTTTTGAAGTGATCTCGAGAACTATTATTGGAACTACAGTGCCACTCAAATTGTGGCGAATCAAATCTTCATTGAATAATCGGGTCGATTCTGTTTGCAAATAGCAATATGGTTGTAGAGAAGATATTGCTATCATAGCAAGATTCGAAAAGTGGAATTCTAATCATCGATTTTTGGCAATATGATCTGTCAATTTCAATAACATCTGGTCAGCTTTCTCGCTATCTCGGCAACATCAATTTTGTTCTTGCTATCTTATAACAGGGTAGTGGATTCTTCGTTTTTGCACTACAAATTCTTCCAACTGTATGAAAATTCAGAAAATAGTGGATTAAAAACATAAGAGAGTTCAGTTGTGTCACTGACTACTCGAAAACCTTTCCTCAAAGTTTCAATTCGTAGAAGACTTATTGAAAAACTTAGAATGGTGATTACAAACAAATAGGATAGGTTCACTACTGTGACCAACTACTTGAAAACCTTTTCTTGAAGTTCCAATTTGTAGAGGAAATATGAGACTACAATTTCGGCATATTGAGAACCAGAAAAACCATTTCAGTTGCCTGATGGATAGTTTATCAAGCTATTTTGCTAGAATATTTAAAAAAATCACGATTATTTTCATCCGGCTTTCAGTTGTTTCTCATTTCGGGGACATGATTGATTACTTGCACCAGTCGCACAACGACGACCAGATTCAGCAAATACGCAAAATCTCTCGATTTGAACAATATAATTTCGTAAAATGTCAGTGCAGGACTGACTAATTTGAGAGGTTAGATAATCATGAACAATGAGTTCTAAAAAGTGTTGTCAGCTCAAAAATTCACTTTCACTGTTATCAGTTGAACTTATTAGCAGTCTTGCAGTCACTCTGCAAACAGAATACGGAACTTTATAGCAATATTGTTATATGTTAGGATCATAACAATATTATTATCTTAGCAATGTTATAACAAGATCCGAACAGAATCGACCCGAATGTATGATTTATTTTCTTGCTACTATGCATTCTTTCGGAAGTGCGAAAATTTCGATGATTCCTGCGAATATCTCAAAACGACCAAAGAAATTCGTTGAATAATTCCAGATGTGGATTCAAGAAAAAGGAGCATTTTGATACCGTTTGCCTGGGTTATTGATAGGTCTACTGAGTTTAATTTTAAGGCTCGTAACTTAGTCAGCATGAAAATAGATGTCCTAGTAATTTCCCAGCAGTTATATAAGCTGCTCTTTGAATACCTTCGATGATAAATATGGCAACTAACAACTTTATAAGACATGTTATGCTCGCTACGAAATAAACCTACACTAGCATAAACAATGACAATTCTTGCGTGAGTGCACATAATGGAAAGAATCAAGTTCGAATAAGTCGGTCCCAACTCTGTCCCACAAGATGGAGTATGGAACCGATAACAATACAAAGAGTCGAGACGAAAGTACTTATCATAATGAACCGAAGAACTCCAAGAGCACGTTCAGACACTTTTTATGACACAGATTTTTGTTTAACAGCTAACATGTGACACCCAAAACATCGGTATGTATACCACACAATTGGAATGATCTTCCATGAACAAGTTTTATATAAATCTGTTTGAACAAAAGTATAGTGGATATCGTGGTTTACTATACAAACTCTGTTAGATTTCAATCTAGATCTTCTCTCCATTCATTCTATTCTCATTGTCAGACAAATGTAGGAATGAATTTATAGTAATCAGAGTGTATAGTTAGTATACCTATATGAAATTACTTCTCAGTTCTTTGTATTTCTTTATGTTTAAATAAATGCTCGATAACGGTATTTCAGCAGAAGTTTCGAGAGGTTCTTAGCTATGGTCATTTATATTCATCTTATTCATATATTACCATCTTTGATATTGGGACTCCGGAATCCTTCTTACGTTTGTGATCTGAAATTATACGTTGTCATGAATATTGTGACCAACTGATATTAGTTGGTTTATAATGATGTCATTCGTAGTCCATCTGAACCATGTTGAAAGTGAAATGCTGATAATTTTGATGATTATTCATCTACAATATTGAAGAATGACGAAGAAATTATGTAAGTCCTAATAAATAATTTTTCGACTAAGCAATACTCAGAATCAGAAGTTTTCAAGAAATTCCAGGTGGAGAACGTTATGCATAGGTGTCTGAAAACTATTTCAAATTCAACAAGTATGAAATTTCTCAGGAAAGACCCCTACTGAAGAGAATGAGTTCATACCTATCCTTATTTCAGAAACAATTCAATTCTCTGGGTGAATTCATCATAATATCCCCTAATTGAATTGAGCAGTTTATCAATCACAGTCACATGAGTCGAACCACGATAAATGATACGTATGAAATTAATATAAACAAATAACATGTGTTTTACACGACTGAACATTCCTCGTTGGATGAAACAATCAACAAATCATTAATAATGTTGCAAAATTCTGCATGAAATTGTAACAATGTAATAAGACATGATCATGACAAATTGATTCTGCTCTACTACGAATTGGCTCGTTTGTTATTTATATCAGTTGGAGGTTACAGAAAAGAATCAGGATTTAGTAAATCGCTTTCGTAATTTGAATCTTTCAACAAATAATAAATAAGTTCTATGGACTCGATGGACTGTAACTAGTAAACTCTTGGGAAACAATTATTATCTCCTCATGTCGAATAATTAGTTCAACGCAAATGAGATCTATCTGATCGCATATAGCTACTGAAATAGGTATTTCAGTTACACAAGGTATATAAGAACTATGAAAATCAGAACAACATATAACATCTTGGAAATCAGAAACATCTTCTGACAGCCTCATGAGAATCTCAGAATAATAACGGTGCGAAATGCTTTTTTTATATAATTTTTTGTGTATTATTTTCTTGAAATCGATCAAGAGAAAGTCCAATAAGTCGAGAGAGAATCATAAAAAAAAATTTCGATCTCCAATCTTGGAAAAAACAGCGGTCCTTTGAGAAGGACGGTAGGATAAAGAGCTACTACTAGAGAAATGAATAAAGGTTTGAGAATATTATTATATAATATTTCACGAAATGCTTAGCAAAGTTTTAGCTCCTGTTGACAAAGAGAAGAAAGGGCTGTTGAGGCACATTTTGTAAAACATCTGCATATTGGAAAACAACTGACGCTTCCAAACCCTTGTAATTATGTTTGTCTGGAATGTTTGTTGACGCACCTTGGTAAGGATCGAAATAAACAATGTATCCAGTTGAAATCTTATACTTACTTACCGCAAAATACGGTATCATAGCCTCATAAGAGCTGTGGTTCTCTTCAACTGGGGCAAGATCAAAAACTTCCTATTCAAGCTGTTGAGAAGAGGACGTAGTTTAGAGTACTTGTAATTTTTATCAAGACTAGTATGAATTGAAATCTATCTAGCGGCTGATAAAAGTTCGTTACGATTCTGCCAATACATATTATGTATCCTTGAAACAGTTGTATATCCACTGACAAGTTACACCCATATGAAGCAGTACATCTTGTCTACAGTAAATTCACCGGGGCGATTTTTTTGTTGTGCTGTTTCCAATACCTGCAAGAAAACCGCATAGTAGCATATAATCCCATCGTCCTTTTAAAAGGAGTCGTTCAGTTGAACGCCCCTGGATTGATTGAGAAGTGTGAAACATAACCACAAATATAAAGAAAAGTGAGTTAATCATGTTATTCGTTAAAAATAATCAAAACAACAACGGAAAGATAAACGAGTCTCAACATGTCTTACCTTGAGTCACTCATTGCAAAATTACTAGGAACACATCGTTCTTTAACCGTCACTATCGATCCAAAACTTAACAAAATCCTAAAGATCGCGACTGAACCTTGCTCAATATGTCAACTAAATATAATGTAACATTGTCGACATCTTCAAACCGTCAGCTGAATCCGAAAATTACAGGTTTCGTTATAAAGTCCTTTTAAATGGACGGTAGGCGTAAATGGGTGCTAACAACATCGCTCATCACACATTGAGGCTTGCAGAAAGCGCACATTTGCGAAGAATTGAGAAGAACTATAGAACTGTACAGGTATAACAGTAATTGAAATTATTCACAATATTGTCTATTTTCGAAGACACCGAGAAACCCTGGAAATGTAGGTAAGTATCAAGAATTGTACACCCGGTAGAGTTCCTTATACAGTTATGTCTATTAACAATTGTGTACTCAATCTCAGTCATATCTCATCCTATTACAAAATAATGAACGCTACCGTATAGGATTGAATCTTATTTACCTTCGGACTATTAGACTGACTACTTTATTCTCCAGCAATGACCACTGTAAATTCTGCTGGTTACTGTTATTGTTGTTAAAGCAAGAT
This sequence comes from Phaedon cochleariae, assembly GCA_918026855.4. NCBI lineage: Eukaryota > Metazoa > Arthropoda > Insecta > Coleoptera > Chrysomelidae > Phaedon > Phaedon cochleariae. The sequence goes on along the minus strand of OU896719.1, from coordinate 24,804,642 downwards.
TAATGCCGATGGCTGAAGTTGCTGATATGAATCCCCCAGGGGCATTGTTATAATTTCGACATTCAGCTAACTGGTAGTGCACTTTTACAAAGTGAACTGGACTGGATAAAGAGGAATTTATCTGTTTTTCTATAGTAATAGATGAAATCTTCCTCCCAACATGTCCCAAAGAGACTCGTAAGATGAATTTTGCAAACTGATAGTATGTTCTATTTGCTCATGTCCCAAATAACCGAACACGGTTTTCTGTTTCTGCTATTTTATGCCTAATCATCTGATAGATTTTTTTCAATTTTTATCAATTTATTCAATTCAATTCAGATACATACAGACATGTTCTTTTGTATTGTTAATGTTACATATCGTAAATAAATAGTATCTTATTACATTAAATTGCGAAAGAAATTATTAATAAGTAAATAAGTAAATAAGTGGTGGTGTTTAGTTCTGGGGAGACGCCTAAGCAGAGCTTGTGTTGCGTATTTTCCCAGGTCTGGACACAACCACGAAGGTAAATAGAAAAAAAATAAGATGAAGGAAACTTTTCATTCATTTCAGTAAAAAATATGAATTAAGAATCAACAAAAATCAATGATCAACTCACAGGAGGATCGGACGAGACACTCAGGCGAAAGGGAGACAGCTTTGAATAAGATATTAATAAATTATTCGGACATGGTTCAGTAGATAGATTCGAGTGTTTGTTTTAGGGAATCAAAGTTGTGATCGACGAAGGATCTGATTGTTTTCTTGCGTTTTTTAAAGCTTTTTATATTTCGTAGTTCAATGGGAACTTGATTGACAAGTTTTGGTCTAAGGAAAGTAACAAACCTTTGGGTACATACATTTTTACAAAAACGAACACTAATTGTTCTCTCGGATCTGGCTGGGGTGTCATGTATGTGTCTTAGATATGTAAGAGGCGAGTTCATCGTCCATAGTATACAGTGATAGGTGTATCATTTTCTGATATTAAATAAGCTAGCCTCCTTGTATAAGCTCTCAGTTGGATGTCTTCTGTCTCTTTTCAGTACTATTTTAAACGAGGTGTTTTGTATTACTTGAAGATTATGTAAGTGTGTTTTATTCAACCCACCCCAAACAATAATACAGTACCTTATAACTGATTCTGCTAATGCATCGTATGTCATTAGTAATAAATGTTTATTTAGTTTGTCTCTGAGTTGGTAGAATTTGAAAATGAGTTTGCTAAGTCTTTTCATGAGAAAGTCTACATGTTTGTCCCAGCGTAAATGTTGGTCAAGCATCACACCCAGATATTTTATGGAATCCGTTTTTCTTATACTTGGACAGGAGCAACTTAGAGGATTTTGGCAGTTGGGGGTATGTATGAAAATGTTTTCCTCTAGTGGTTGGTCTCTTGTTGTTGGGGAGAAGGTCAAGAATTTGGTTTTATCGATGTTCAGACTCAGGAGACTAGAATTCAGCCAGGAAAATATAATGTTTTATCCGTTTTGTGCTTTCGCATAACTTATTTTCTAGGGTGGTGACACTTGACGCGGGACAGACTATACATTAACCTTATAATACAACTGATTACTATTGTTCCTGCTACAATAAATTGCCCTCGTGAGATAATTATTTCACTGCTTAACCCATATCACTTGTTGCTGAAAGATGTTCAAAATGAGTGCCCTTGATATCACCCAAAAAGGCAATCAAAGATTACTATTCTTGCACCTTATTCAGGTCGATTAAGAAGTGTTTCATGTCATAGACGTGCTTGGTTTTTTCGAAAAAGGTACCAATACAACTTAGCCTAACCTGTAATTGGAATCAAGGTACAACTCTTGGCCCGATATTATCATCTATACGTACAAAAATGGTAGAGTCCGACCACGTCAACTTTGGGACAGCATGTGACGCAACGCATATGCATATTCAATGCATACGCGACCACGTGCTGTCCCAAAGTTATCGTGGTCGGACTCTATAAACTCACAGGTATAGTGTGGTGATAGTAAGATTGGAAACTTTAGACGTATTACCTTGTGGAATTTTATTTGACTGTATTTAACTGTTCTTCTATGGCTTATGGTTCTAATGGGGACTCCCATCGAAGCATAGGTTCGAGCTTCAGTTAGGCCATGGATGTTTGTGTTTGTATGTTTCCCTAACACCGCACAAGTTTCGACTTATGGGGCGTTTGGTCCCAGTGCTGGGACCAACCAGGAAATGCAATTGAAACAAATTGGTCAAATCATCTATTTGTTGTTTCAGACGAGGTTAATTGAATCCACATTGATCACAGAGGGCCATTCGATAGTCGTGATAATCTCCTGCGGCATGCAAATTCTGTGAATCGTCAAAATGTTATGTTACCTACCTTTTGCCCAAGAATGAAACATCCTAAATCTTAAGTCATAAGAAAATGTATTACAGTAGTTGTGATGCTAAAATGGTTTCGTTCATTGAGGTGTACTAGATGTGAGCTTCGGAATTCAAAAAAAGGCATCAAGATTGAGAATTCCTTTTCTGGTGAAGATATGACTTCTCAGGATATAGTTGTGGTTGAATTATTGTCACAAGTAGAACATTCAGTATGCCAGTGAGATTCCATGAAGATAACATGAACATTGAGTACTGACCAAGTTTAATAAAATGTTTCATAATATGAATATTGGATGTGTGGGTTCCAAAGTTGGTCTGATCTCGGGCTAGCTACTCTTGACATGACCAAAACTCGTCGATATGGTAGGTAATTATGATGTAAGATGTTATCAAATCTCTATATTTATTGTTGTTCTTTCTTATTCCATCACTATCCATAATGTTTAATGATATAATAAATACTGTGTTTGAATATGGTCTCTTACTTTCGGGTAACTCCAAACTATTACAGTGCCTATTTAATTACCTCTCGTCAACCATTGAGCCTAGCAAATCCCCATAAATCGATATGGGAAAACAACCCTATGCCATGTCATGATAAAAACATCCTTCCCATCAGAGTATGGAATAGATGATCCTTCCTAATTTCAAAATGGCGGAGGTTCACACATCTGCCTATATACATGATGAAAGCTACTGACATATTATAGGCAACAATTGGAAATATTACGATGAAGTGAACTCGCGCATACCAAGTGATATGGTTGGAATAGGTGGTTGACGAGTATGCGCAGTAAGTATATCGTACTGGGCCGTCCTTTCATCAGAAATTACATAATTGTCCTGGAATTGAAGTAGTATGAGTACAATCAACAAGAGTAATGAGAACTCCTGTTGATTGTATACTGATAACTCACTTCAATGTACGGAAAATTATGTAATTTCTTATGTAAGGCTGATGATAGACACATATATGTCCAAAACATGTAACAATTTTCGATGTGTTAATCCCATTGAATGTCGTGGAGATGAATTCAAACGTTTGTGTGAAACTGCTGCCATAAGTTGTTCAAAGGTCAGTGTTGGAATCTTCATCCCCTATATTATCCGTACACCCATGCCTGATTCATTCACTTGGTCTTATCTCGTTTTGATACATTATTATAGCTATTAAGTTATTGTTATCTTGTGAAATTGGTTCGGATTGACATTAATTTTATCTGAGAAGTGGGCTGACACGTATGGTGTAACGAAATCTTATTGATTATCAGACCTCGAATACTTGTAAAGAATGGACACATTGTGCCAATAACAAGTTCGAGCCATATCGCTTGCCATTTTTCATACCTATCTCACCTCCCACTGATTCGATAAAAGTCACTTCAATCTAAATATTACAGAGACCTTTTTTTCACCAATTCTGATATTGGTTACACGATTATTTATCCACGAAGGAAATTCATACACATTAATTCCTAATTCTACTTCCGAAGAGGAGGCATCTTATTCGAAATCATATCAATTTTGTATGGTATTCAGAAGATATGGAAGAAGCAGAAATTCAGATATTTTGTGGTATAAAATAAAAAGTAGCATGTATACTGGTGATTGAATTTCGAAGTGAATATTTATGGAGAAGATGAGTCAATTTGTTCAATATAAGCTAGCCTGAGCCATACTCTTGAATCGAGGCATATTCTATCAATTAAAGTTATCCGTTTTATCTTTCTTCTTGAACTGATAATATAGTCTATATTGACAAATGAGCTTTTTCGAGATAATTTTTAGTGAAGAACTTTATGATTGTTCAAAATCCGGATTCAGATTTTGAGGTGAATCGAGTAGCTTTTTAGAAGGCATGAAGAAATATCAGAATATGAAGCGGAATGGTTCTTACAACTATTTTTACTCGATGATGAATTCAAGTACTGGAATATTGGATGAAGTTATGATCACAAGGAAAACGCAGTAGGTATGGAGAGTACTGATATCATCTGCAAAACTGTGGAAAGGGCAAGTGTTAACTCTCAATAGGTCATTGATAAACAGTAGGAGCATTGTTGTTGCTGAAATAGATCCTTGTGAGACGCCGGAATTCATGGCTATTATATCAGACAATACACCACATGTAGCGATCCGTCTGAAGGCGATAGGGAAACACTGGGAGAAAAATTAGCGAAATTTCACCCAAAAATGTCTCAATTTCGGTCCACGCTTGATTGAGTTGAAAATTCACTCTACTTGATTGAGTGAAATGGTAATTCAATGAGTGAATATAAGAAATCAGAATTGAATCAATGTTCCCAGATTAGATTTGAATATTCTTTCAGTTTCTTGATTTCTTTAGTTAGTTTCAACTCATTTTCGAGAGCCAAAAACATTTATTGAGTGTGTATATCCCCATTATTGAGTGCTCACATATCCAAAATGAGTACTTCTAAACTATTTTGACTGGTTTTATATGAAATCGAGTGAATGCGATATAAAGTGAAAAAGTTCATTATTAATCAAAGTAGATTACAATACAATGGAAATCCCGATGTCCTTCTAATAAACAACAAAGCTAATACAATTTGAAATTATCAGTACATGCGGTCTCGCCTTCCGAAATCAAGTATGGTTTCTTCTCGCTGCAAACTCCTACTATATCAATCTGCAGACAAAGAATGAATAAAAACAGCTGATTCGCAATTGTATTCATCAGAGCAGATTCTGTTTGTAGATATGTTACCTGAATAGAGACAAATTTTCGAATAACGTATCCAACAAATATTTCATAGATCTTATGTAGCTATGATCACAACTGAATCACCAAATCAGTTTTAACACCTTCTCAATCAAGATTCAATATACCTAATTTGGAAGTAATGTGATGAATTAAGATTCCATTTAGGTACTCATTTCTGATTTGAAATACTATGGTATGACAGTGCATAGCTGTGAAAGAAATCAACGACGATCTATCTAAACGTCAAGGTAATCGGATATGAATCAATACTATATACAATCCAATGAATAAGAATCACACCATCCAAATAAATATTTGAATTATTCATTCGATTCACGATCATCAGCCAGCCTGTTGTTGAATGCCATCATGTATTTTACTAAATTAAACTCACCCGCAGTAGGTACCCAAACTTCACGGAATAAATCATGCTAATAATATCATGTCTTCTGCTCAAACTTGCAGTAAGTACTTCTGTACCACCATAATTCATTTCGCTGAAATGGAAAGCACAGGATGACAGGATTGTTTTAAGCACTAAACTTCCATCAAGACTGACGCTGCGTTATCAATTGAACGAAACGGCATCTGCTTAGTCTCGACACAGATTGTTAATCTGTGGTCTGGACCTGGCTCGAGTCTTCATTTCGCTGGTGACCAGAGAGGTTCGGACATACCTTCACTTCGAAGTTCTTCATTTAGAATCACAACATAATATTGTGGTGACTTAGAACTGTCGACATGTTGTTCCCAAATACACTGTTCACTATTTGCATGTTGAAAAGGGACTGAGACAGTGAGATGACTGAGACGCTAACAATATACTGCGCATGGACTGGCGCTATCATCAATTATTTAGTGAAATTTCTCGAGAATGAGTGATTCTCACATGTTTCATCTAATGATTGGGGAAAAGCCACTCTAATATGGTTTTCTGGTTCGTTTTATTCCAAGGACCCCGCACAAAACCATAGGGAATTGGCCCACAGTGGGATTTGCCTGAAATTCACATATGTTATTGGTATGGAGTTTCTGATCAAATGTTTTCATATGACCAATCTTCTAAGACCAAAGATTTAGCTCTCAGGGATAGGTGCCAAATAACCAATGACACTTTTTTTGAAAAGGAATATTCTCAGATAAATCATGAACATATAAAAATGGATATATATTTATATAAAGCAATACATTGAGAATTCGCATTCTCTATGTGATGAGAATATTTACTCTTTTTCAGTTAATTCAATAGAAAACAACTACTTTCCTGGCTATATGCCACGACGAACATTGAATTATATCTATTGAACACACACGATAAGAGTTTGAAAATAAAATATAAAAATTTCTGAAATTGAGAATTTGCATTCTCCTTCAGACAAAAAATATGTATATACACACATCATTCTGAATATTCAACAGAAAACAACTACTTTCCTGGCTATTTGCCACGTCGAACATTGAATTATATCTGATGAACATTCAAAAAGGGAACATGAGAATTAAGAATAAAATCCTCCGAAATTGAGAATTGACATTCTTCTTCGAATCGGATGAATAATATGATGAATAATGATCTAGAAATATGACTTACCAATATATTCAGCATTGAAATGAAAATTGGAATGTATAGGAGAAGTATACTGGCATGAACTCTGATCTTGGTGAGCTTGAAAACGTCCAAAAATAATCATTCATATCAGTGATATGGGAAATATTATCTCTCACACACAGGTTATATGACTTTATTGCAATGAACCTATTTCGGATCTCTGAATCCTCATCAGTAACCATGATGTCCACTTATTCTTACAGCCATTCTTCATGATATACACAATTTTCATCTCTATATAATACAACTAAAATCGAGTAAAACTATAACGAAATGACATCTGAGAAATTTGTTGACATTCTATTCCTGTCATTTGGACGTTTGTGCTTTTGGGTGTATGATAAATTGACATTCATCATACAGGGCGTGGAAATGAATTCTGAATTGAGACTCTATCACGAATCTGCGATAAGAGGTCTATAAAAATCACAAGTTTCCATCGTTCAAGTTTGAACCCCCTGATTGGGTATGAAATTGTTGAAAAGGAATATTCTCAGATAAATCATGAACATATAAAAATGGATATATATTTATATAAAGCAATACATTGAGAATTCGCATTCTCTATGTGATGAGAATATTTACTCTTTTTCAGTTAATTCAATAGAAAACAACTACTTTCCTGGCTATATGCCACGACGAACATTGAATTATATCTATTGAACACACACGATAAGAGTTTGAAAATAAAATATAAAAATTTCTGAAATTGAGAATTTGCATTCTCCTTCAGACAAAAAATATGTATATACACACATCATTCTGAATATTCAACAGAAAACAACTACTTTCCTGGCTATTTGCCACGTCGAACATTGAATTATATCTGATGAACATTCAAAAAGGGAACATGAGAATTAAGAATAAAATCCTCCGAAATTGAGAATTGACATTCTTCTTCGAATCGGATGAATAATATGATGAATAATGATCTAGAAATATGACTTACCAATATATTCAGCATTGAAATGAAAATTGGAATGTATAGGAGAAGTATACTGGCATGAACTCTGATCTTGGTGAGCTTGAAAACGTCCAAAAATAATCATTCATATCAGTGATATGGGAAATATTATCTCTCACACACAGGTTATATGACTTTATTGCAATGAACCCATTTCGGATCTCTGAATCCTCATCAGTAACCATGATGTCCACTTATTCTTACAGCCATTCTTCATGATATACACAATTTTCATCTCTATATAATACAACTAAAATCGAGTAAAACTATAACGAAATGACATCTGAGAAATTTGTTGACATTCTATTCCTGTCATTTGGACGTTTGTGCTTTTGGGTGTATGATAAATTGACATTCATCATACAGGGCGTGGAAATGAATTCTGAATTGAGACTCTATCACGAATCTGCGATAAGAGGTCTATAAAAATCACAAGTTTCCATCGTTCAAGTTTGAACCCCCTGATTGGGTATGAAATTGTTGAAAAGGAATTTTTGGACGTTTTCAAGCTCACCAAGATCAGAGTTCATGCCAGTATACTTCTCCTATACATTCCAATTTTCATTTCAATGCTGAATATATTGGTAAGTCATATTTCTAGATCATTATTCATCATATTATTCATCCGATTCGAAGAAGAATGTCAATTCTCAATTTCGGAGGATTTTATTCTTAATTTTCATGTTCCCTTTTTTGAATGTTCATCAGATATAATTCAATGTTCGACGTGGCAAATAGCCAGGAAAGTAGTTGTTTTCTGTTGAATATTCAGAATGATGTGTGTATATATATATTTTTTGTCTGAAGGAGAATGCAAATTCTCAATTTCAGAAATTTTTATATTTTATTTTCAAACTCTTATCGTGTGTGTTCAATAGATATAATTCAATGTTCGTCGTGGCATATAGCCAGGAAAGTAGTTGTTTTCTATTGAATTAACTAAAAAAGAGTAAATATTCTCATCACATAGAGAATGCGAATTCTCAATGTATTGCTTTATATAAATATATCCATTTTTATATGTTCATGATTTATCTGAGAATATTCCTTTTCAACAATTTCATACCCAATCAGGGGGTTCAAACTTGAACGATGGAAACTTGTGATTTTTATAGACCTCTTATCGCAGATTCGTGATAGAGTCTCAATTCAGAATTCATTTCCACGCCCTGTATGATGAATGTCAATTTATCATACACCCAAAAGACACTTTTTTTTTCAAGCCCATGATTTTTGTATCTCCCATTATAATTTTATTGAATGAGAAATGTTGCGAAATCTTGGCATTTGTCTTCCAGCACAAGTCCTTTGTGAAACATGCCTTGTCCTACAGGACCGTATTTAGTAAAACTATATTTGCCGAAGTGCCGAATCGACTTGATTTTGTTATTACTTTCTTATTTCTTGTCCTATTTCAGTGGTCGTTTGATAGATGAATGTAGATTTCTTTGTGTACATAACAAAAGTGGTCACCATCTCAATATTCAAGATGGTCGGCCTAACATTTAATCTTTATGTAGGACATATCTCGTAGCTTTTTAGGAATGATAGTAGCAGGAAAAGATAAGAACACGTTTTGATTGTTGAAATCGGTCATTTACTTTTTCAATTACCTAACTCTATAACATAAATATAACTCTATCTGATTGAAACTTCATCTAATTCATTACTTTGTAAGTTGAAACCGATATTCACAGGGTGGTGAACAAAAAAGTCGAGCACTCACTATCAACATAATTCCCGAACACTGGACGATTTGCGGCATATCTTCAATATGCTGTGACACAGAAGTCGATGGATAATTCACATTTTGATTATAGCGGGCAAATCCTAAATACCACAATATGCTACAAATAAGAGCACATGTTCCTAGTGTCCTTGCCCTTGATTTGCAACTGCAAATACCACTGAAATAGGACAAGAAATAAGAAAGTAATAACAAAATCAATTCGATTCGGCACTTTGGCAAATACAGTTTTACTAAATACGGTCCTGTAGGACAAGGCATGTTTTACAGAGGACTTGTGCTGGAAGACAAATGCCAAGATTTCGCAACATTTCTCATTCAATCAAATTATAATGGGAGATACAAAAATCATGGGCTTGAAAAAAAAGTGTCATTGGTTATTTGGCACCTATACTAAATACGGCCCTGAGAGCTGAATCTTTGGTCTTAGAAAATTGGTCACATGAAAACATTTGATCAGAAACTCCATACCTATAACATATGTGAATTTCAAGCAAATCCCACTGTGGGCCAATTCCCTATGGTTTTGTGCGGGGTCCTTTGTGCTATTCAATCGAATTTGTCATAAACATTGTCATTATTGGGAGGAATTGTGAAAATACCCAATTCTCATTGAAAATTCCACTCAGTAGATTAATTCACTACCAAATTTGCAGTCACTCAGAACGATTTCTTACAGTGAAGGCAGAAAGCATAACTGAGGTGAGCCTATAATTTGATGGTAGTGTATAGAGAAGTCCTTGCCATAGTTAGAGAACCCCATTTTTTTCAATATCGAAGCATGCCTTGTATATATGTAAATACATTTCCAGTTGATTCCCAATTGTGAAAGCTATATTGTCCATCATTGGCTGCGCAGATTTTTGGGGATTTGTTGGACTCTACCTATCCTTCAGCAGGAAGAGAAAACAGCCGACTTGTACGAGATGGTCAATCACTTGAGAATAATTATTATGCATTGAATACGTCGACTAATTGGTGTACATAAACTCGTCACCACTTTTTACAAAAAAAAAACGATCTAGATAGACAAATATAAATGAAATAGATAATATGTCGGTACCTACTTCAAAATGTCATTTTGTCACAGCATGATGTATTTACTGTTTTTCCGAAATCAATGCAATATTATCACATCAAGAGAGTCACCTCGAATCACATAGATACTTAATCCACGTGTCTTCAATTATTATGGAGTTTGTTACTGTGGTTGGAAAGTGAAGGGTCAATGTCATCATATTTTCAAACTTCCAAGTATCCATATTATACATAATATATTAGACCTTCCTTCGTACATCTATCAAAAAGTGAATGGATTATCACAGTCCTATAAATCCATCCTAATTTTCCAGGAAAAATCACTATAGGTACATACATTCCGCATGATATATAAACTGACACTAACAAGAATGTTGATCAATGTTTGTGCTCATGTGTGGATAAATTGCATTTCAACAATTTGTTACGAGTTACAGAGAATGCGGAGAACGAATCAAAATACACACATTTAAATATCATTGGATGGTTTCTGTGACATTTCCGTTAAGGGAATGATAAGTGGCACTGTCTTAATTAGAAATATTGTTGGCGGACTGTCATTCGGTACAAAAAGGCGTGATTTGTATATACTACGAAGGGAAACACAAAGAAACATGGACAATTTATGTTCATGCATGTTCATATTGACTCGAACTGTAGTTGGTGATTATTGCACTACCTCTTGCTTTACGGAAAGAGCAATATATTTGTCACTGAATAATAATTCGATATCGATAGATGTAACTCAATTCACTACATGGTATATGATCTAAAGTAGATTTTTTCCTTATCATAACAACAACGAAAGTTTCCAGATCCATTTACTATGCATAAGACGGTTTATCAGACACAATGGTTTTTATAACGTATTCAGTAGTGAAAACAATAAAATGGTATAAGATTGATGAAAAGAACCTCTGGTGTACGTACTTCTATCCTTCCCTGTTTCACAATTCGTTGATTTTCGCCTTCTTTGATAAACATAACATGACGTGGGTGAATCTCGCTAAGTTTAGTCTGGTGCCATATCAAAATTACAGGCATCAATGTGATAATTGTCAAGGTTCGTAGAACTGATGTTGATCATAATTCTAGAAAACACGCCACCTAACATTCAATATGTGAACCCGACGTCATCGTCAGAAATTCAATTGTTTTTATCAAGAACCAGTCTAAACGAAGCAAATTGAAAAGTGAGCGCACCAGAGGTTTATTTCATCAATGGTATAAGTATATATATTTTTTATCACAAGCTGATGACCTGATGACCTGAACTGGTATTAGCATCATATATGGAACAAAATCATTTCAATCTTGTTCCTGCCAAGCGTGCATGACATCAGTTGTTACCCCAGTTGTTATCTAAGATCATAAAATATTCATTCCGAATATGTTTCATAATGATATGTAGAATTCGTTAGAAGCAAGGAACCCTTTGAAGATTTTCAATTCCTTCCGTTCAAGTTGGTACCTATCCATTCGTCTCCGGAAAAAAACACTTCAAGCTACACCTGCCACAGAATGTGCAGAAGGCATAACATTTCCTTTCAACAATATGCGGCTTCCTCTGGTATACTTCAGTGAGCATGGTCATGGTCAGTGTGTCGCGAAAATGAACGTGCTATACCATCAGTGGCGCATTCACGATTTTCCTGTGGTAATATGTATGCAGCACCTCTCATGCCGATTTTCATGATTTCAAGTCAGAGAAGCTCCACCCATGACGCAAAATCCAAAATAGACGTGTAGATGATAGATAAGAGTCAAAGGACCCCGCACCATTTACATTGAAATCTTGTCTACGGTGAAATTTCGTGAAAATCTAGGATTGGATAGATCCAATCATGCTGAACAAGAAATGTCTGCTGGTCCAAGGTTCGTTATGCCCGTTAAAAGAAGTTATAAGCTCTTGAAGCTAAACGATCGAGATAATAAACCTTTACCAGAACAGCACATTCCGTGTATAATATGGTTTCGAGTGAGGGTTGCTGGGCTGTGTGCACATGGATATGTACCAAAGAAGGAAAGATTTGTATTCGGTGCAAAATAATTCATTCAATATTCGTAGCAGAGCGCTTTCGACTGTTAAGCCATCATCAGTGCGTACTCGTCAGGTTAACAAGAAAATTCGTCCATAAAAATTACTTTGGTTCAGTTTGAACTTACGGAATTGAGTTAAAATACATTACAAACAAATTAAAATGTGATTCCCAAAAGGGGGTAAAATATGGATTACATTTTGTTAAGCAGCCATTGTCGCTGCGACATGTCGTGTTGAAGTGAACTTGATGGGAATCACATTTTAATTTGTTTGTAATGTATTTCAACTCAATGTCGTTAGTTTTGAACTGGACCAACCTGACGAGTACGCTCTGATGATGACTTAACAGTCGGAACCGCTCTGCTACGAATATTGAATAAATTATTTTGCACGAAATACATATCTTCCCTTCCTTAATATGGTTTTGGCTAATATGATATTCTTGAGCTGTCAGATAATGGTCATTCATGTTATGTTCAAATACATATAAGATGGCTTATCAAAATAGGTTTCGTTGCTGTATATGCGATAGCGAAGGCAAAATTAATGCTATGGCACGCATCGATTGAGATCAAAATGTTGAGCAGCAAGCAATGGCAATACATCGTCGACGGGTTCTAGGAAGAAGGGATATATCCCTAACCGATCGTACTCATTTATTTCTGAACTGGAAACATGTCATCGCTGATGGTATAATATCGCGACCATTGATTGGTGGTTTATGTTATACGGAAAGGCCACTAATAGTCCCCGGTCGAGACTTGCAACGTATTTGAACAAAGTAATACTCTTTTGCTCAATGGTTCTCACTAGCATAACATGAATGACCATTATTTTACCACTCAAAAATATCATATTAGCCAAAACCATATCACACACGGGATGTGCTTTTCTGGTAGAGGTTATCTCGTTTGGCTCCTAGAGCTTATAACTTTTTTCAACGGGCATAACGGACTTTGGACCAGAGGACATTTCTTGTCCAGCATGATTTGATCTATTCACAATGTAAATGGTGCGGGGTCCTTTGTTGTATCAACACACTGATCTGGAAGTAGTCTAGACACTTTGAACTCCTATAACCACGCCACTGTGCTATGTATTGTATATTTCTCAGAGGAACACAGTATGGTGCTGACTATAGGCCTGTTCGTTTGTATTGCTAAACTGGCTAAAAGTTGATCTTTCTCCCATAGTTGTCTCTGGTCATGTCATGATGTAAACAAAGAAAGTCATAGAAAAAAATCGAGTTCAGCAGGTAGAGCAAGCACAAACGAACAGGCCTTATAATGAACTATGAAATCTACATGGTATATCATGCAAGAAACCAAAACACAATTTTTATTTGCGAAAAGTTTTGTAGGTAAACGGGCCTTTTTTCACGGGGCAGTCATCAGGATGATTCTTCAATTCGCTTAGGTGTTGAAATTGAATGACCATGGCTTTATTGTTTTCAATTCTATTGTGTGAGGTAATTGAATAATGAACGCGAAAATATACTTACTGATTGTTCAATGGATATTCCTAAACTAACATGACAAAATTGTCCAACAAATTTGTTAGTCAAATTTTCAGTCCGACGATCTGAAATTATGGCTATGAAATTTGACACTTATTTAGGTATAACTTGTTAATACACAATTTTTTTCGTGACAGGAACAGGAACGCATCAATATTGAGAAGAAAATCGGAAAATTACCGACGTGATATTCGATGTGTCACTATACTTTTGCGTTGCAGGCATCTTTTTGCAGGCAACTTCATCATTCTTTTGAAGTCATCGAATATATGTCAGTCTAATTCTGTGATTTGATTTTCAAAAATTGTAAATTAAGTATAGTCGTTACGTAATTCACGTAACCGCAAAGTCGAATGGAAGATGAATGATGATTTGCAGTTCTTTCTCGGTGTTATTGGCTCATTTTTCGGAACTTTTGCACAACTAAAGCCATCAACAGTGTATATATTTATCCGGGAAAAAAGTAATATATAAGAAGTGACATTTTATAACCTGCCAACAAAGATGAAATTCCAAACTTTCTTCCCGTCAATTCATTTTCAACCTTAACATTTGATATTACAATGTCTACATAGATTCAAATGCGAGACTTGGAAAAAAACATACTTCCGGTCGGTTCAGTTTAATACGACGCACTAAATTTCAGCATTAGAAGTTGATTTTAATTTGTATTTATCACTTGAATTTCAGGAACAATGAAGCATTGATTCGTTTCCAATAATAACATTTGATATTGCATATCAACATAATTTCAAATGCCATTCAAAATTAAAAATAGTACATTATACATCGAGGGACAGGAATCTAAGACCAAGGTGCGATTTGTAGCTCGAGTGCGAAGCCCGAGTGATACAAAGCACCGAGGGAAGAAAGCATTCTGTTTCCAGGTGTATATACTATTTTTTACGCTGACGAAAACACAAAAATTATGAAAGAATAAAAATTTCGTATCTTGACAACATGCATCTTGTTGACAACCCATGGTGACAGCAAATATCAAACTGAAATTTATGAAAATAGCTTTGAAAATGGATTACCGACAATTGGACGTGGTCAATTGGACGCACGAAAATTGGACGCGGATAATTGGACGCGGCGACAATTGGACGCGGCGACAATTGGACGCGGCGACAATTGGACGCGACGAAAATTGGACGCAGCGACAATTGAGCGCATGCGAAAATAAAAATAATTTTATAATTCCAATGAAATGTATTGCATGGAATATGCAAGGCTCATATCTATAATATAACAAATACCTAACCTAACCTAACTAACCTAAAATATTGTACTATATTCGTATCGTAAATTCATATTACGATATGAGATAGGAAAATAATTGTCAAACGAGGCCATAGGTATTTGTTATAATTATGGATATAAGCCCATCAGTATTTCATATTTTATACAATGAATTTCATTGGAATTATAAAATTATTTTTATTTACGCATGCGTCCAATTGTCGCCGCGTCCAATTGACTGCGACCAATAGTCGTGCGTCCAATTTTCCACGTCCAATTGACGCGACACCGTTGAAAATGGTTAACGGTAATTGAACAAGAAATCGAGGGAAAACCCCAAGAAACTATATTGATACTTCTTCTGCAGTTATTCTCAACTTGCTACCAGTGAGATCTAGAAATTTGTATGATGCAGCTTATAGAGAAGGGTGTTCCGAAAAGGAAGGGCAGAGCTATGCGGATAATGTGAAGACGGTTTTAACTCCCTAGGGAGAAAATATGTCACATTATCGCCCTAGGGAATAATACGATACTTCTGCCCCTCTTTTGTTACAAGAGAAACTCAATTCTACTCTCGCCGGCGTGAAAAGACATATTTCTGATGAGTTTCATTGAATATAACGCACTATATTTTCACAAAAAAAGTTGATTTTACTTGTTAGTATTCAAGATTCATTACGTTAATTTCAGGAACATAAAGAACATTATTCCGTTTTCAATCATTACATCTGATATTCTGTGTCTAGATAGTTTCGAATGAAACTGAGTGACTTTGACATTGTTGTAAGAATGATTATCACTTATTAATCCCATCAAGTTGATAGGATCGAACAAAATTATCGCGATAGTCTCCCGTTTCTATAAGCAACGTAATCAAGAAGTAGCCTTCTAATTGGTAGAAGATAAATTTATTAAATTTTCAAAATAATCATGAGCTGGAAAGAATTGCCAAAAATAATATAACCTCATGTAACTAGTGAAAATACTACAGTTCAGAAGAAACTCAACTCACATATTGACCTCATTCTGAAGATTTTATCAACAACAACAAAGTTATTCGTCGAACACATATCATGCTGCTGACATTTTTTACATCCGTAACTTTCATTGCTCCAAATCCCTTGAAACGTCTACCCTATATCAGCTTCTTTGGCAGATACATAACTGCTGGCGTTGTAAACCATCCATTGTTCAGCTGATCTAGATTTATATGGGCCTTTCCGAGCACAGTTTTCAAATCGACCTTGCCTGTCAGCATTGCGAGAATCAATAATTTATTATCCTAATTTGAATACCCAGTATAACTTTCGTCGTATTATAATGCCTAATGGTGAGTTGCATGATATGAGGTGACGTAACTTGAATTCGATATGGCAAGAAAAGCGGTATTGATCTCTCTATAGTCCATAGAAGAGGACGCAATCGATACTATTTCCGATACATGCTGAAGAGAAGAAATAATATTGAGTAGCTCAGCTTTCACAATCACTTTGAAATATATTCAAGTCGTGGGTATGCATTTGAAATACTGAAAACGTTATTATTGAACTAAGAAAAATACCAAACTATCATTCTATTGTAATGATTCCCTGTTAGAGAAACCATAACTTTATAACTGTGTAGAAACAATTCAAGGCGCAATGATATCATCAGTAACGACATACTGTCCAATTGAAAAATACAATACTATAAATATAAAATTAGGTGCAAGCTGATTGAGATATTCTATAAATTATTTCTGTAGCCTTCTGGATTACTGAATGCATTTAAATTTCAGGATATCGATAGTCAGAGTTGGTAATGTTCAGTCCACCTACTGACACCGAACATAAACCTACTGATGATTCCACTAGAGTGCATCTACTATACCAAACGTCCAGATCCTCTCATCAATCCATTTGTTCTTATCGTTATCTTCCATCTCCTTTCAAGCCCACTAATGGAAATGGAAAGTGACAAAATGCTGCCTAGAAATTACTATTACAGACCCTTCAACACTCAGCTCTACTGGGATGAAATGGTCTTGACTAACTGTCAGGAAGGCACGTTAGTGTGGTACACTGACGGTTCTAAGACTGATGAGGGCACGGGAGCCGGAATATATGGAGATAGACCCAGAACCAGGATGTGTGCTTCCTTGGGGAGGTATGCTTCAGTATTCCAGGCAGAGGTGCATGCTATTGAGGCATGCCTGAGAGAGAATATTGTGAGAGGATACAGAGGTAAACAAATCCTCATATTTATGCTCAGATAGTCAGGCAGCCATTCGATCTTTAACATGCAATAAAATCAGATCAAAACTGGTCTGGGATTGCCTTCAAAGCCTGCTAACCCTGGCTAACCACAACAAGGCAACTCTTCAATGGGTGCCAGGGCATAAGGGAATTGAAGGCAATGAAGCAGCTGACGCTCTTGCCAGGCAAGGTTCTGCGGCGTTGTTTATGGGACCGGAACCTGTGTTCGGTATTCCCAAAACCTCAATACGCTGCTGGCTGGCAAGGTGGATGCAAGACAGACATCAGGCATACTGGAACAATGTCCCAGGACAAAGACACAGTGAACTGATGGTTGGAACACTGTCCAAAACAGTGACAAACAACATTCTGAGCCTAAACAGAAGTCAGATCAGACAAGTGACGGGACTAATAACCGGTCACTGCCCCTTGAGGAAACATATGCATCAAATGGGCATCTATACAGACGAACCCATATGCAGACTATGCAATCAGGAGGAGGAAACTGCCACCCATGTAATATTGGAGTGCGAAGCACTAGCGCGTTGAAGACCTTCTGGGAGCAGTAAACTCTAAAGAGGCCTTTCCAAAGAATGCTTTGGTGATGAGGCTGCTAAACCTTATCAAGGTAGCGTACCTGTTCACCTTAGTCAACAGCATGATCAGGAATACAATAGGCCCAAAGGCTGCAGTGTTTTGGGCTTCGAACCCTGACTGATCATTCTGCTATTAATCAATCAATCAATCTATCCCTTTGTGTCCCACATAAGATTCACCACGATGCATTACTTTACATCTGATTGTCGGAATCATATTCGATTTTAGTGATTTTGTGACGTCCTGACTATCAGATAAAATCTGGATGGTTCCACCTGATTCTGAATATACTCATCATGTTCTCCTGAATACAACTTCCTATTGCATGAATTCGAGCTCAAACAAATTTTTATGTAAAATGAGATCATTGTAGTTGTGATATTCATTGAAAACCACAGCTTATTCCCCTTCAAATCATTGATAATCTTCACCGTTACGAGATGGCAAATAAACAAGAAGACTTAGTAATTATTACTGGGATGTTATTAAACTATTAGATACATTGCTTTTAGTAGCATTAAACGTATGTTTGTCTCATAATTGCCATTCCTACCGTCGAAACACGACCATAGTTGTTGTTCATTATCATTATAGCTGGAAATTCGCAATTATTGATCGTTGTTAATAATTGCGGCAAACAAAAGGTGCTATGTCAGTTATGACAAATTGCAATTTCCATAAATATAACTGATATTTTCATTTTTCATTAATAAACATTGATCGATCGGAAATAGTGCGTATATAATAAATCAACCCATTATTTCCATATTATGAAATATCATTGACAGATTCGCTTCAGTTTCACACGTTGATAGATAATGCAACGGGCGAGTGGAATTTGTTTTCTTGAATAGTATCATCACCCAATTATCTTTAAATTTCACATTTTCTGAGAAATTTTTTGGTGCTAAAATCATCAATACTGTCACGGTAATTTTCAAACGGATAAAAATTTGAATATGAGTTATTCAATAATTCATAAATTCTTAATTGAGTTTTGGTGGTATTCCTTATTAGCAATGAAAATTCAATTGTCTCAAATTGTTCCGTTATGATTTTTGTGACTTATTGCTGTATTTGTGTAAATAATAATTATATCAATTCACACTAGAGGATATTCGAATCGGTGTAAGTGACAACCTGGCGCACGACTTATGGGCGTGGTCTTGTCAGTTCTCGGCATTCAGCACAATGTTGCCAAGTGTCCAACATTCACATGATATTTTGTTATGGAGAATAAGAAATATTTGGACATGCTGGTTGCTCATAAAAGTCAAGGATGAACTATAATATCATGAGTTCCTCCGACTCAACGACAGGACTATAACATCTTTCTGATAACTCGATGACTCGACATGCAACCTTGCTTCATGAGTGGAAATGGAAGATTATCTATTCAATAACGAAACAGCATAAAAATCGACGTCACCATTTATCACCATAGACTCATTATTTATTATAATATTTTGAAAAGTGTTGCAAAAATCCATTTAAGTTCCTATCGACACAGTGGACTAATTAAAAGCCAATAATTCATTATCAGTCCAACGTCCATTCTACTTCAATGAGAATTTCATGAGATTCAGTCCTTCCATCCAAGGGACCTTAGATCATAACATAGACTTACTCAGTTACTCTGAAGAACTGTGATGTAATTTTACGTAGTATTAATAATTTGTTCATCTAAGGTATCTACTTATTTTTTTATTCTTCGAATGATGAAGTCTGATGATGAATTTGAATTTCCCTCAGCATCAGTCCCTATATCTAATTCCGTTTGTCAAATATTTGATTTGATAATATATCCACCCACTCCCATAATACATATAATATTAAACATTATACACTGATATAAATGTCGTAACCACTCGCAATAATGCATTGAAGAGATAGTTCACCTCACCGCACTTCGAAGAAAAGTTGTGTGTATGAAGTGAATAACTCTCACTAAAATTACAAAAAAAGGAATGGAAGGACAATGCTCAGTGACTATGGGCTGAATGCCAATATTTTCTTCAACATCAGAGAATCAACTTGGGGATCCTCTCCGAAGACATGTTGATATATTGTTCGCCCATCAATATGAGCTGGTTTTTAACTTGGTATGTCATCTGTTGTCCACTTCGATTCAAGCTCACTTTTGATGACTATTGCATGCAAAGATGTTTTTTAACAGGTAGGTACTCAAGGCGAAAATTTCAAATTTACGTCGTGATGAAATTTGTACAAACCTCTTTTCTAATATTGAGATCTCTCAGCTTGAAGAAATTGAGTTGCTATACAATTATCAGCAAGAGCGATATTTATATGAATATGTTTCAGCTCACCAGGTGTCTTCACTATCATCAGGTCCGTTTCTGTGATAAATGATTTCATCAAATATTATTCCAATTTTTTTGGGATTTTTTCTCCTCGTTTCTATAAAATAAAAATATGAATATTATTTCAATATACGTGTAGTAAGGACAAATCAGATGATTTGCCCCAAAATGTCACTGCGTTTAAAGAATTTTCCTATCAGAGAGACTGAAAGAAAAATTCACTAGCTTGTCAGTGACAATTTGTATTGAAAAAATTTTTGGAGAAGAGAAATTATGGTATATAGAAAAAATATATCAAATTTTCACTTATCTTTGGACGTTTCGGGACCGGTTCTGCTCCCGTTTTCAACATGAAATAGTTATTTATTATACAAGGGAAAAAAGTAGTAGATTTTAGCTCCAGGTTGTGTTGTCTCCCGACGCGTAGCGGAGGGAGACAAAAAACCGTGAGCTAAAATCTAATATTTTTCCCGTGTATAATACACTATTTTTTTCTGTGACAGAAGGAAGGACGAATCAATATTGAGAAGATATCACATTATTTCGAAATCTGAAAATTATGGACATAAAATTTCAAGTTTTTAACAGTAGGGACACCTGCGTTTTATAGGCATCTTTATCATTCTTTTGAAGTAATCAAATATCTGATGTCACTTCTGTCAGTTCAATTCTGTGATTTGATTTCAAAAAATTGCGAATTCAGTAGTTGTTTAGTAATATACGAAACCGCGAAGTCGAATGGAAGATAAAAGGACTTGCAGTTCTTTCTTGGAGACGGTATTATTGACTCATTTTTCGGAACTATAGCACAACAAAAGCCATTAACAGAGTATATATATGTGATATATATCCGGGAAAGAAGTACTCACTTTTTTCCCACGGGAAAAAAGTAATTTATGAAAAGTGACATTTTATAACCTGCCAACAGAGATGAAATGCCAAACTTTTTTCCCGTCACAGAAAAAAGAGATTATTTCAATAGCGAAGTCGTATAATATGTCTTGAAGCTTTTCAGTTTTCAATGACAATTGGTGACGTTGGCAATCAAATGAGTTACAGGATGTTTTCAATGATTAATCTTGAATTTACCATTTTTATGTTCAGATTTTAGTAGTGAATACCATGTTCTGTCTATATCAACTGAACAAGAAGCAATGCTATTGTCTCCGTTCAGAAGAATGCAAGCAGATTCCTTGATATTTCTCTTCTGGTTGTTATCTTCTTTTCCAACGTCACCAATTGTCATTGAAAACTGAAAAGCTTCAGGACATATTATACGACTTCGCTATTGAAATAATCTCTATTCATGTTGAAAACGGGAGCAGAACCGGTCCCGAAACGTCCAAAGATAAGTGAAAATTTGATATATTTTTTCTATATACCTTTATTTCTCTTCTCCAAAAATTTTTTCAATACAAATTGTCACTGACAAGCTAGTGAATTTTTCTTTCAGGCTCTCTGATAGGAAAATTCTTCAAACGCAGTGACATTTTGGGGCAAATCATCTGATTTGTCATTACTACACGTATATTGAAATAATATTCATATTTTTATTTTATAGAAACGAGGAGAGAAAATCCCAAAAAATTTGGAATAATGAATGTACCACCTCCTCGATCAACCTACAGACAGATTTCATCAAACATTGTATGTATGTAATTATTCATATTATGGGGTTTTCACAGGGTCACTGCACTGAAATAACAAATTTATTTGATCGCGCGGTAGCAACTATTCCCCTTTTCTCTAACGCCCATGTTCCTATCGGACCACAACATCTTTTATTAATTATGCCAGTCTGGCTTCCGGCACTATCGATCGAAATAAAGTGAATGATAATTAGTTTCGCGTAATTACTTCGATGACATGAGCATTTTCTGGAAGCCGAGCAATACGAAGGAACAACTGGTTTATTGTTGAAATTGCTGAATTGCTCTCCCAGACCGAAGGAATGTTGAAAATCATTCAAATGGGCTAGACAGAATGTCGTTTAAAAGGTTGTTTGCAGCTAACTCGCTTGTGAAATGAGGTTCTGGAGTTATAACTTTCGAAGGAAGCTGAACACAGAAAGAAGCATCGAAATCTTGGACTCTGTAAATCAAACATTTCTGTGACAAACTCAATCGACAAAGATCAAAGACATTGATTAACCTCTACAAGAGAGGTATTCTTATGACGAGGTATTTTGTACTTAAGGAACACATCCGAAACTTCTAGAAAACAACATCAAGGTTGTTTATACCTGATGGAATAGGAGCTCGACAGCTTCTATAGACATTGGAAGATGTGTAAAAGCTAAGATAGTTCTGAAAGAGTTTCTGCCACTAATCCCCACTACCAATTAGAAAAGTATTATGAGGATCCTAGGATATTAAAAACTTACTTGAAAGTAAGATATTCTCTAGCTATACAATAATCGCAGTCACTCGACCACACCTTTTCCATTTAACAGCTATGCCATCTTTTATCGAGTTTCCTCTCAGGCAGATTGCTCCATGTGGTGGTGGAGTATCGTCTGATAACATCGCCATCAATTCCGGCGTTTCCCAAGGATCATTTAGGTACCAACATTGTTACTTCTTCATATCAATGACTTGTTGGGAGCAACCATTTGCCACAGCTTTGCAAACGATAGTACTTTCTATAACGCGTTCTCCTCTAGAATCTTCTTCCCAGGAAACAGCGCTGTCGATGAAGATCTTGCGAAAATAACAGCCTGAGGAACCAATAATGACCCAGTTGAATTCAACGCCACTAAAACTCAAGCTTGTTCTTTCTAGAAAGGCAGAACACAGTATACCTGATAAATCAGAGTACCACCTTTCCCACCAACTCTGATTTTCATTCCTTGTGTGAATCTACTTTACACCCCAAGGGCTTCTGATGATCTACAAAGCACAGATACGGTCAGTTCAAGGATACTGTTCTGAAATATGGGATTCAGCTCTTAGATTCCATCCAGAGAAGAGCCTCCCGTCTGGTGGGTGATGCCACACTCACCAATACTTTGACTCCATTAGAACACCTTAGAAAAGTCAGCAACCACTCACTTTTCTATAGATTCTTCCACGGGAAATGTTCCTCATAAATCTCTGCTTTCATTCCATAACTATCAATATTTCGTGTGCTCCAAGAGATAAAAAAATTTGAAGAATAGGTCCATGTAACAAGATCATCGAGTATGTTTTTTTTAACTATTCATTGGCGGCGCTAAGGTAGGGCGCCACAGAAGTCTCTTTATATCCTACTTAATTCAACCATTAACTTTTCGTTAATTCCCTAAATTTTTCAAATCAATGTCGTTAGTCAATCTTCACGAACAACAGGTATAGATCTCACCAAAGGCATGAAAATTTAGAAGAAATGCTGCATTTTCTTGGAAGTATATGAAAATACAATCTCTAAAAGCACCATTTTATCTGCGGAGGAATTGGCTGCAGAACTTGAAATTAAACCTATGATTAGCTCGATTTGAGATTGTTTTTCCCATTCTTTCTTGGACAAAACATAATTTTAGGTACTTAATGAAAAATTGGAACAGTTATATGAAAACTTGGAATCTTGGTCTTGTTTGTACAATATAAAACAGATTTCGAAAAAACCTGACCTTGTCCGACTGTAACTGTAGACCCTATATAGATATAGATTGTTGTATGTTGTGTGATGAACTGGTTAGCCTGGAATTTTCTCTGCCAGATCAGAATATGTGGTTACCGCCTGCATATGTTTCAAATGTTATCAAAAATCGCAACTTCGAAGACCTTTATATGGATATAACATTGCGAATATTATTAACCATACCTGTAAGTAATGGTTGATATTGAGGAGATCAGTTTATGTAACCTTAAACTGATAAAGTTCTATCTGCGATCGATAATATCTCAATTCAGATTGACAAAGTTGGCAACTTCTTCAATGGAAAATGAAATTTGAAAATGAAAACATCGACTTTGAAAACCTTATGAAAGAGTTTGCCATAACAAAGGCTAGAAAAGTGGAATTTCATTATAGGTTTCAGATATAGATGGTAATTTCTGTTAATGAATGGTAATAATTTCTCTACACTTTGCAGTTTTTCATGCCCAAGGCGCTGGTAGTGCTGAAACCGTCACTGGAACTATTATGACACCGTGTCTCGATAATATATCCATAAACTATAAAATCACACGTTTTGCTTCCTTGTTCGACCGCTTTCATGGTTGCAGAGTTCGTCTCTCATTACAAAAGTCGATATGGATGATTCCTTTGGTTCCGCGGTTGAATATCTGATATTACCTATCTACCTATATCACTTGTAGTCATAGGCGTCAGAGAAACGGGATTTATATCAATCTGTATTTTCCAACAGAAGAGATTCATTGCCAATTCTGAGCACCTTACACCAAATACTGAGAACAAAAAGTGTTACTAAAACTTCCATATAGAATGTGTAGTGCTAACTGGGATAAAAGCCTACTAGAATCAGACCATCAATTACTCCGAAAGCTTTACCAAATTTTCAAGCAATGTTCAGGCAGAAATTCATGATACACAGGCAATATCTCGCTCATTTGATAAGATGATTGAACAATTCAGAAATTGCATTGAATGTCATTGTACATACCTTCCTTATCTTCATATAATATAAAAATAAATGTTTATGTCTGTATGTCCTTTATAGAATCGTGAACGGGTTGGCCGATTTCACTAAATCTTTTTTGTTGTGTTTGCTATTGTCTGGAGAAGGTTCCTAGGAGAGAAGAACCTAAGGAATCAAAGATGGCAGATCCAAAATGGCGGACGACTTTTGCAATTATGATATCCGGATTTCATTCAAAGTTGGTATCTGGAAGTTTTTGCGGTCGGAGATTATGATTCTTTTGTCAAGATCAGAAAATTCAAGATGGTGGATCCAATATGGCGGACAAGTTTCATAAATATAATCTGTTTATATTCATGATTGGTATCGGCGGGTTTTTGTGGTCGAAGTGAATGATTTCATTTTCAAAATTGGAAAATTCAAGAAGCTGGATCCAATATGGCGAACGAGCTTCGAAATTCTATCCAAAATTGGTATCTGGGAGTTTTCGGGTTCAGAGATTATGATTATATCATCAAATTCTGGAAATTCGAGATGGCCGATCAAATATGATGGTTCTAAAATTTCAGATGGTGGATTCATAATGTCGTACGAGCTTTGTAATGAATAGTGTTTCCAAAAACTGATGTATTACGGTTTCATATTTAGCCAAAATGAAATTGGGTAGAAAATTAATAGTAGGTAGTTAAGAAAACTAAAGAGATAGATAACCGAACTGAAAAGAAGTAGAAAATGAAATGATAAAAGTATATTTTTGAATATTCAACTGAATGAATATTTTCTAGAAATGATGTAAATAGCAAAACAACGTTCGCCGGGTAAGCCACAATGAATAAAATGACTGACTCGAACTCAATTCAATATTTAGGTACTGTCTTTCTTTCAAATGTATTATAATATAGCGTATAGCAACACGCGCAGGTTGCAGCTAGTGACATATAAAAATATCTATTACATTTGACAGTCCTCAGGCAGCTACCCCTCACATTTTATTTTCAAATGGCATCCACTGTATATTGCCATTGGAAATTTCGTGTCATTCGATTTGAAATAAAACGATAGAGTATACTTGGGATTGTTTTATTGATGACAACAAAAATATCAAAACTTCGTGACTAGTTTCAAGTTATTCAATTATTATCCGTATGAAAATGAAAAATTGCCTCCGCTCATGATTTTCATTTCAAAAAGCCGGTGCTTCTCATGTCGAAGTTATTCTGAACACTTGCTGTGATTTTTAGTTACTTTTTTAATTCCCATATTTCAGTTGAAATTCATACATTGAATGTTGCTGTTTTTGTTGTTTCAATAATAAAAAAATACCAAGTATATGCCATCGTTGTATTCCTTATAGGATGATACTCAATTCCCAATGACAATACACAGAAAGTTCCATTTGAAAATAAAAAGTTGGGGGATTGCTGCCAGAGAATTGTCAGCTGTAATAAATATTCTAATATGTCATTAGGAAGGTACGTCAATGTCATTCAATGCAGTGTTAGAATTTTTCAATTTCCTTGTAAAATGAGCGAGATAGTGCCTGTATACGATAACTTAAGACACCCGGTATATAGAAATTTGTTCAGTTCAATTTGGAAAACAACTATGAAAGCAGCCATTGATGCGTTGAGCTGAATCTTCATCAGCTCTAAAATGGTTTGGGAATTAGTAGATGAACTCAAACACGTTTTGTAGGGCCAGGACCCCATACATCTGGAAACATCTTCAAGGTCTCAGACAAGCTAATATACTACTGAGTAACTACAACCACGAAAGATCGAACTCTTGTGTCAGCCTGAGCAAGGATAAACTTCGTGTATAGTTTATGCAAAGTCAGTTGGAAAGACACCGCAAGCTGTCGGTCCCTTTGAAAGTTCAGAGAGTGCAGCACCCAAACATACCCTGAAACTGTTGGATTCTGTCCAAAAGAGGGTGATTCGTCTCGTGGGTGATGCCTCGCTTACGAAATCTCTCCCTTCTTTGGAACACCGAAGGAAAGTTGGCGATCTGGCTCTGTTCTATGGATATTTTCATGGACGATGCTCTTCTGAAATATCAACAATTGTTCCTTCCTTGGCAGTCCCCGCGAGATTAACCCGTCGAGTTGAGGCTTCGCACCTCTTCGTGGTCACTTTGGAGACCTGCAGATCATCTCATTCCAAAGACTCGTTTCTCCAACGAACAGTGAGGCTCTGGAACACATTGCCATGGGAGGTGTTCCTCGAGGCATATAACCTCCAGAAAGTTGAGAAGAACACCAATTCCTACCTTATTTCCCTTGGTTCTCACGATGTTCTCTGAACATCACAGGATATCCCTTTTCGTGGGAACCAGAACATAAAAAAAAATCAGTTCACTCACGGAATGTGGAATACCCTAAACAAAACCCTAGGACAAAAAACCTAGCGGCACACAAAATAAAACAGGAGGAATAATAACCAAATCGATTTTTTAAATACCTGGACCATAGATTAAACAAACAATAGATAGACAATCCCTGTACAAATTGGTAACGCTCATAAATTGTACGCCAAATTCACATTAGTATTATCGTCAAATGTCAGATGGCGCTCTATCTCTTTTATCGATCGACTCGTAGTAAAATTGTGGGCGTGGCATCAAGATAAGGATCATGATTTATGGCTCACAACATGAAAGGGTCTTAACAGGTAGGAAAATAACTTGTATACTCATTCCTTAAACTGTGTATGAGGTAGATATGGTTCCTTCGATGGTTATTTTTATTCACGCGCGTGTATAGGCATGCACCTGAACAAACTTAAATCTCAGGAAGTCTTCATTGTTTTTTTACGGGGTAGGTCAAGATGAATTGAAACTTGATTTTGAAACGTATACTTTAAACATAGATTAAAAATAAATTGAAATATCTAAATAGCTGGAACTTATCGAATATACAGAGTGAGTAAAATTGTAGATCGAACATTTTTAAAATTTCAAAATATCGAGAATCTGAATAACATAATTATGGTTTGTCAATGGGTTATTCTATGATATAGGGTGGGTCAATATGCGTACGCCTTTTTGATCGCTTGAGTTCGTTGACGGCAGGTATCTTATTCAAAAACATTGATACCTACAATGATTGATATAATCTGTAATTTCAAATCATGACATAAATATACAGGGTGAGTTGAAGAGATTCCGATGAACTCAAGAGATAACTAAATCTACACCGAGATCTACACCTTCTCAAATCTTCAGAATCGACAGAATCTGATCAACTCATCAGTCGCCATTAGGATATTCCATAATATATACAGGGGGCTATAATAAGTACGTTCTCTTCGTATTGCCTGAGTTCTAGTTCTATAATAGCATTATGATAGCTATAAATCACATTTAATATCGTTATGAAACCAAATCAAATAATCTCTGACTGGAAATCATTATCGAATATACAGGGCGAGTGAGTCAAATGGGATATTAATTTTGAGAATTCCAAGAGTTACAGCCGGAATCTACACTTTTTCAAATATCTAAAATCTGAGCAACTCTCTTCGATTCCGATAATTTCAAGAGATTACAATACACCTCAGTCTATACCTTTCCATATCTACAGAATCGAGAAAATCTGGGAGCTACATATATACAGGGTGTTCCAGGTTGAACGTCATTAAATTTTATAAGCGATAAAACAATGGAAAAAAGTTGACTCATGGAAAAACTTTGGTTAAAAATGCTTCCCATCAAAGATACAGGGTGTCAAATTTGTGGGCAGAAATTAGATTTCTCATCATTACTTCCAAACCACTCGACCGATTTTGATCAAATTTCGCACAGATACTAATGTATTTCATCTCTGAGTAATGATTGAGGTTATTCGAGGAAATTCTTCAGTGGCGTAGATAATGGGGGTCGACATATCCTTCTCCCTCACCTAATCTTCGGTTTCACTAAATATTTTACAAAAAGATTACATTTTTGGATTTCTTGTTCAATTTAGAGAATAAAAATACCTTTGCAAATGTTTGATTTATGGCTTCGTTTTCAAGATACTTATTCGAATTTAGAGGGTTGCATCAAAAAGGCTAAAATTTTCGAGGTTTTGTACAGGCTGTACTAGTATGGTTTTCAATAATGTTAATGAAATAGGTACACATTACACTGTTGATTTTGATGATTCCAAACTTAACGCGGCCGCCGAGAACTCAATCGAGGTGTCTAAACTCTGAAACCCTGTATCTCTGTTAGGAAGCATTTTCAACCAAAGTTTTATCATGAAAGTCTACTTTTTTCCCGTTTTTCGCCTATCAAATTTAATGACGTTTAACCTGGATCACCCTGTATATATATACGTCCACCTCGATTGCTTGAGTTCGGGTTCTATATAATAGCATACAATAGCTATAAATAACATTTGATATCGTTATGAAACTTTATCAAATAATCTATAACTGAAAACTATTATCGAATATACAGGGCGAGTCAAGTGGGATATTGAATTTAGAGAATTCCAACAGTGACAGCCAGCCAGAATCTACACTTTTTAAATCTCTAAAATTTGAGCAATTCAGTCATCAATAGGTTTTTCCATTTTTCTATTATACAGGGTGGATCAATAGTACGTCAATTATCGATCTCAAAAAAAAAGTAAATTCGGACTCTTCGTGGTCAGTTCAGAATATTTCAAGAGTGGGCCAGTAAAATAAAATTGTAACATTGAAATAACTTGAGGGAGGAAAAAATACACAAGTGATGAATATTTCAACTCAACATATTCATAGATATTATTTAAATACCATCATGATTTTTTATTACTCCTTTCTACGAAAAGAGAGATCGTGGTTGGGAAGCAATTTACTTTCCATTAAAAAGGTATTAAATTTTGTATTTAATTTGATGAAATGAAAATCAAAAGAAAATTTGAATATTCAAAGTTATTGGACACAATTGAAGGATTCGAAGACCTAGGAATAATAGGTGGTAGATCTAAGACGACGGGGACACAAGTGATGGTACTTTTGGCCAGAGGACTATATTCCAAGTGGAAGATTCCATTAGGATATTTTGTCTGTGGTAGTGCTATGAAACATACCATCCTGAAAGAAGTGATCATCGAAGCCATTCAACAGGTGACAAATACTGGCCTTATTGTCAAGGCAGTAGTGTGTGACCAGGGAACAAACAACCAGGCAGCAATGAGGAATTTACATGTCTCCATTGAAAAACCATATTTTGAAATCGAAGGCCGAAGAATATATTGTATTTTTGATCCGCTCCATTTGTTCAAGAACTTTAGAAATAATTTATTGCACCATGACTTTATCTGGATGAATAGGAGAGTATCGTTTGATGATGTGAGGAAGACATATAATATTGACACATGTAGTACAACAGGAAGGACTTCACTCAAGATCACTCCTGCCCACATGAATCCATCAGCATTCGAAAAAATGAATTGTCGGTTGGCACTCCAAATTTTCAGCAATTCTATTGCCGCAGCTATTAGAACTTGTCATGAAACCAAACAATTAGAAAGTGATACTGCTCTTGCTACAGCAGATTTCTTCCAGATGATGAATAATTTGTTCGATTGTTTGAACAGTAAACAGTTGTATTCCAAGAATCCATATAGTTGCGCAATGTCCGATGAACGCCCTATATATAGTCGAAAATACGATCATTTCTGCAAGAGATACATTGATAGAAATTAAGAAAGTTACTACAACTGGATATTCTAGACCTGACTGTCTTGATGGAATATTGATCACTTTGTCTTCAATATTGGGAATTTATAATGAACAAAAAGAATTAGGATTCACTTATTTATTAACAACAGATTAAATCAAGATGTTATTGAAAATACTTTTTCAAGTGTAAGGCAAAGAGGCGGATTCAATCCAAACCCAACGGTTAGAACTTTCAGGTGTACCTTTCGTATCATGGCAAAAATGAACTTAATGAAGTCATCAGATTTAAGTAATTGTGAAGAAGATGATGATATTAATTTGATGACAGTTCCATCTACTAGTCATGTGAATGAAAATGTCGAGGAAAATCTTGACAATCCTCCTACAGAGAATTTACTCGAAAATCAAGTGATTCCATCATCCTCGTCTTCTTCAAATGAGGAAAATAAACTCGAAAATAAATATTCACCTGTAACCCTGGAAGATTGTTCGAATGCTTATTTTGCAGGATATACTTGGCACAAAATGTATCGATGAATTCAAATGTAATCCTTGTGCAAATAATTTGATAGTTAACGATTTCGACAATATAATGAATGACGAAAAACAATTATTGATAATCAATAAAGATTATAGTAAGAACATACAACATCTAAAATACCCCACTGACGAATTCAAGACTATGGTTGATGTAGCTTCAACTTCTTTTTCAAAAACATTCCTCAAGAAACCATATATAAATAGAACAAAACTATTCATCAAGAATAAAATTTTCAGAAAGCTGTCGAAAAAGTGTCCCATCTTTCATAACGAAGTTGAATGCAGAGAACATATGGAATTCATAGTTGATCAGTTAACGTTATGTAAACTTCATAAAGAGTGTAAAAATGAATCCTAGCTAGATCGATTTATCGCCCTCGAAACCCTCTGTATACGGAATTTCATGAAAATCGTTGGAGTCGTAAATAGTTTGGCGTGCTATGATCTTGTTACACCCGGTATATACATTTTCCGAAAATGAATCCTAGCTAGATCGATTTATCGCCCTCGAAACCCCATGTATACGAAATTCATAAAAATTTCATAAAAATTGTTGGAACGGTTTCCGAGATTCACATTATACAAGTATTGCTCGTTTAAAGATATAATATTTTAATCATAGGTTTCCTGCCCTTATGTGTGTGCCGCTACTGCCGCTCGTGTGCAATTTTCGTGTGTCGATGCAGCACGCCCCTGTCTACCATTCATCAATGGAGTTGAAAATGTTTTCATTGGCTATCCTAATTCATTCATGTTCACTAGCTGTCTCCTAATGGTTATAGGAAACTGTGATTTTTCCTCAAAGACGCGTAGTGTGTCTACTAATATGCAGATGGCGACAAATTCGCACGTGCAGAAATCGGCCCATATACATTGCCTATCTATTGTTTGTTTAATCTATGCCTGGACTCATGTTTCGCTGTTAGTATTTTGTGTAGAAGATGGGGAGAAATTAAGAATTGTATATGCTAACATAATAAGCAAAATACGTGTCAAGGCGATCGAAAAATCGGTTTAGTTGATGGTAAGACAGTGTAGTGTGATCTAGTTTTATGTTAATCGCCTGCTCATTTCAATTGAAAAATTATCAGGAATGTGAATATTTCCCAATGTCCAGAAAACAATGGACATCATCGAATACATCACTCTGATAGATCTCAATTGAAAGTTTTTCATTGGTTCAATCAGAAACAACCCTGATAATCAACCATGGAGAATTAATATTAGTTGAAACAATGGAAACAGCGTCATTCTTACATCCTTGACTGATACAAACTCGTTTTTGTTTCTTAAGCTACTGATCAATCTAGGACCCTATCAAGTTGGTACGCCTATGTTGCAAGTACCTATTTCTTCACTCACAACACTACTTGAAGGTCACTCTTGATGGGATGATGCGGTTAACTTACATTATTTTAATTGCCTTTTAGTGATTGGTTTGTTGTGAAGTCTTCATGAAAAAAAGTGTGAATTGTATAGGGAAATGGTTGACTAATTCTTTCAGGTATCATCAACATCTGGTGATACTCTCAAACTAGTGTTCTTCCACACCGAATTACGTCAGTTATCTTTGAAGTTGGTTTTTATTTTGTAAATATAATGCATAGTAATTAGAAGCCAGCTATGTTTTCTCTTTCATTGACTCATCAGATTTTCCATAAAAAACGAAGAATGATATAGTATGTTCAATGGAAAAACGGTATACATCAACACTAGATGAAGGTGGTGGTTTTCGATATACTATGAATTATAACCATATAGTCATTATTATCAACATTTCAATGAACCACTCAGTATATTTTTCTGATATTCGATACACACATTACCAATACCACAAAAACTCATCTATCATGAACAATTCGAGGTCTGGATGAACGAAATTTCAATAAACTCTTGTGTAATCAAAACAACACCATGTATATTATTTTCAAAACTCATATTCGAGAAGAGCACCAGAAATCGAATCGAGAAATCCATCGTTTTGAGAGGAAATTGGTATTATAATTATTGATATTTCAGTTTCAAAAATATGGTGAATGATAACGTATTAAAAATATATTATTCAAATCGACAACTCACATACTACATGAATAGCAAATCAGACTGCTGAATGATCAAATAATCAATAAATTAATTAATGTGATAGGAACGCAAAAAATTAACGATTAATCGAATGACTTGGCTTTTTCTGATGTATATACCTGCTGGGTGGAATGAGTTGAAATTCCTAAACAAAAGTTTCATTGTTCGTTCAGTGAGGAGCGTTATTTCGATTTAGAAGAATACCCACCATTATTTTCCACTCGTCAATTCATAACACGATATTGTTTGGTATCAAGTGGGATTGGAATGACAGTGGAACTGAAAGCCAAATATTAATTCCAATGTATCAAAAGAATGTGAAATCAGAACACTTCCGTGATCTGTGGTTTGACATTTGGTAGGACTGTCGTAGTTCTGTTACTATATATCCAAGTGAGACGCACAATGAATCGCTTATTTGTGAAAGGATAATTTTCATTATGGTATACGAGGTACAGCTTCAAACTGGTTCAGATCATACCTCACTCATAGAAATCATCATTGGGTGAGGAAACGTCGAAGAGGGGAAGCATTCTACAGAGTGCTCCTGGTATCAGTTCTAGGTAGGATTATTTTTTTGCTGTTTATCAATGATATGACTAGTATTTGCCAAAATAATGGGAAAACCAGTTTTGGTTAACTCAATTTCCTTGTATAATCAGATGATTGACTCTGGTGTCATGGAATTTTTCAGCATATACAATGATATAGACATCAATTTTTTCTTTACGGTCAATTGGATATTTCTGAAACTCGGTGCGTGTTTCATTATCAGCATACTAGTTTGGAATTCCATTATGTCGTTGTGGCAGCCCTGATGTGCTAGAAAGTGTTGTTCGTCCTCCTAAAACGTAAATTTCGATATAAGTATCAAAATTCGAAATGTCTGGTTCATATTATGTATGTTGAGGATTTGACGATATAAGTAGAATTTATGTTTCAGAAAAAGTCTGTTTGGTTCATGAATATAGGAGAAAGTTTGGGAACTCGAACATGGTTGAACAGGCTCAACTTGTAAGAACAAGCACTCCATTCTTCTTTTCCTGATTCATAGCACTAAACACATTCACAATAAATACTGTCTGTAGGTTAATCGAGGAGGTGGTACATTCATTATTCCAAATTTTTTGGGATTTTCTCTCCTCGTTTCTATAAAATAAAAATATGAATATTATTTCAATATACGTGTAGTAAGGACAAATCAGATGATTTTCCCCAAAATGTCACTGGGTTCAAAGAATTTTCCTATCAGTGAAAATTTGATATTTTTCTATATACCTTTATTTCTCTTCTCCAAAAATGTTTTCAATACAAATTGTCACTGACAAGCTAGTGAATTTTTCTTTTAGGCTCTCTGATAGAAAAATTCTTTAAACGCAGTGACATTTTGGGGCAAATCATCTGATTTGTCCTTACTACACGTATATTGAAATAATATTCATATTTTCATTTTATAGAAACGAGGAGAGAAAATCCCAAAAAATTTAGAATAATGAACATTCACAATAATTCGATTCGAAAAATTACTGTTATCAATGTGGAACACTTTCAAAAATATGTTGTGAATATCTTAAAAGTCCTCTTCTGGAAGAGAGACTGGCGAAGAAAATGAGCAATTCAATTTCCAGAGACTCTACAGGTAATGTACATGTAGCTGGATGGAAAACCCAGCTTGGAACAATGGTTTTCAGCTGGAATCCGAAGACGAAAATCTCAGAAAATCTCCGCAAGTTCGGTACAATCTTTCAGGTGGAAGTCTTCACAGTTAAATTGTGTGCAAGAGAGTTGACAAATAGACCTGCTAGTAAACAAGAGCATCAGTTTTGTAAAGTTAATTTGTTGTGGGTAGCCAGACACCAGAGGGTGGAAGGCAACGAGAAATCCGACATTCTCGTCAAACATGGAAACGAACTTGTGTTTATAGAACCAGAACTATACTCTAGTATCATCGAAACTGCGGCTAAAACAACTTCACTTCACCAAGAAATCAACGCACCACTAAGAAGTGACCAAAAGTTTTGGAAACATATTAGTCAAAACTATTTATCTGATTTGGACGGTTTGCCTGGTTCATATATTATGTATGTTAAGATTTTGACGATATAAATTGAATTTATGTTTCAAAAACAGTCTGTTTGGTTCATGAATATAAACGAAAGTTTGTGAGCTCGAACATGGATTGAGAGGCTCAACTTGTAAGAACAAACACTGTTTTCTTCTTTCCCCGATTCATAGCACTAAACACATTCACAACAACAGTTGTGACTGTAAGTTCTTTCACCTCTCCTGACCTCGAACATGGATGAACAGGCTTAACTTGTAAGAACAAGCACTTCATTCTTCTTTTCCTGATTCATAGCACTAAACACATTCACAATCATTCGATTTGAAACATTACAGTAATCAATGTGGAACACTTTCAAGAATCTGTTGGAAATACCCCAATAGTCCTCTTCTCGAAGAGAGACAAGTGAAGAACATCAGGAGCAATTCAATTTCCAGAGACCCAACACGTAATGTACATACATATAGCTGGATGGAAAACCCAGCTTGAAGCAATGGTTTCCAGCTGAAATCCGTAAACGAAAATTTCAGAAAATCTCGGCAAGTATGGTACATTCTTTCAGGTGGAAGTCTTCACAGTTAAATTGTGTGCAAGAGAGTTGAATGATGGATCTTTCAGTAAACAAGAACATCAGTATTGTACAGTACAGTTAAAGGCTGCTCTTGAAACACTGAGCTCCAGCAAGATAAGCGTGTATGGGACTCTATAGAACCAATGAAGTATAGGAGTGCTAACAGCAAAGTTAATTTGCTGTGAATAGCCAGACACCAGGGAGTGGAAGGAAATGAGAACTCCGACATCCTCGTCGAACATTGAAGCGAACCTGTTTTTATAGGACTCTACTTTGGTATCATCACAACTGCGGCCAAAACAACTACACTCCACCAAGAAATTAACGCTTCAACAAAAAGTAGCCAAAAGTAGAGGAAACAGTTTAGTTTAAATTACTCATCCTATTCAGAATGTTTTGTTTTGAATGACAGGTTATTTCCTCCTGAACAAAGGTGTGCAAACTGCATCCGCATAAAAACCTCTCTTTTATGATCCCCGTAATATCCTGTGGAGTGAAACAATTACGTTATCGAGTTGAAATTGAAAGTACACTTCAGCTTCATCTTTTTTCAACATTCCTGTTTTGTATTCACTCCATTATCTTTCCTATTTCTCCAGAAATACAATTTTATAGCATAACATGATTTAATTGAATCCAATAATTGGCATTATGAACACGAAAGTACCAGGCTATGGTCTGGAAAGGCATTTCTTTTACTGGTCGCATGAAACTTGTGATCATAAATGGAAGCCTTACGGCTGAATGGTACATATTGTTCCATCAAGAATCACATATAGTGTAAGGATTTCAGCTGATGCAAGATAATACCAGGCCTCACGTCGCCCGAGTTGTGAGAAATGATCTAGAGGAAGTCTATATGGCTACCATGGCAAGGCCAGCTCGGAGCCCTGATTTAAATTCCATTGAGAATCTCTGAGACATTTTTGGAATTAGATCACATGAGGAACGTAACTTGAATACTTTGGAAAACGCACAGCAGAGACTGATGATTTGAATTTGGGAAGACCTGGAACAACATGACATTATGTCTGCCAATTTGAGTATAAGCCGTCTTGGCCAAGAAGGTTTTCGTGCCCGAGGTGGAAATACTCGCTTCTTTTTTTCTTGACCATTTCCTTCAACTTGCATCTTCGCATTCTGTTTCGTTTTCTCATTATTCAGTTTGGATATTATTTTTTTCATGTTACGCTATAAAATGGTATTTCTTGGATAATAGGAAAGATAATGGAGTGAATCCAAAAAAGGTACGGTGAAGAAATATAAGGCTGAAGCGTATTTCAATATCTACTTCATAACGTATGGAACTGTATGATAATTGCCACACGAGGTATTCAAGAAAAAGAGGTTCATTATGCGAATATTGCAGAAGAAAATAACCTGTCATTCAAAACGAAAAAATTTTAAATACGACGAGTAGTTTTGACGAAAATGTGTCCCAAACTGTTGGCAACTTTTTGGTGGAAATGTATTTCGGACTATTAGGCTCCTTCAATTCAGAACCTACAGATTTCAGAAAAATCTTGTTTCAATAAACCATGGACCATGGAGTCACAATGTATACATCTGGGGTTGCGGTGTAGGAGCTGTATTCGCCTACTAACATGAAACCTAACCTAACCTAGAATATTTCTACAGTTTAGATGGATACTTTGCCTACAAATCCTAGTAGATCATAATTCTATTATAATCTCATATTATCCTTCTACGAATAAGCGATTCAATCTCATCGTACATCGAACAGTGACTGAAAATACTGGGATGTGTGTTCGAATTACAATAATAAATGACCACATGAATGCCAACCTCGTAGCACTTCCTCGTAGGTACATCATTGCGATCTCAACGGAACCAAAAGGCCTGATATTGACAAACGAACCAATCATCGGTAATTTTTCCACAACGACAAAACAAGCAGATAATAATAACTACAAATTAGGTTGTAGTACTAAATAAGTCGATAACGACTATTATCGAAGCAGAAATATGTAAGTATTTCTTGTTCGTTTTGTTCAATGTCATGGAACAATGCTCCATAATCGATGCGAACCTGAAACAGATAACGATGAAACAAGGTGAATAATTATTGAAGTACTACAGATGGAAAACACAAACTCTGATTGACATCAGCGCATCAGCGAGCTGTTCATGAAAATTCTTGGGAAACTTATAATTTACTTTAGCGCAGTCTCGGGGGAGACCACTGATTTCTTGGAACGACATTATCGTGAACTCTTTACTGAAAAACTACAAGTGATTCAATTTTGAATTTTTTCATTCATGCTAAGACGATGAAAAAAATAAATTAAAATGTGTCCATTTCAAAACATACAATTCTTGCGCCATTTGAAGTTTTGTTAATTAATTGGTGTGACTGGTGCGACGTCTTAGTCCCAACACGCCTATAGTCCTTGAAATCACCAATCACACTGCAACACTGCAGAATGGCAAGGTATCAGAGAGAGATAGCTTCAGTTCGGGACTAATACGTCACGGCTCCACCATCATATTTGGCTTCTCGAAATATCGAATGGAATATGCTGATTTCAGAACGATATAGATTCTATTTTCTTCAACTTCAACTCATAATATGATTGTACATAAAACGTAAATCATGATTCGTCGATTGAAAGAGGTTTGCACGGATTTCTTCCCTCAGTGGTCTTCCCCATTGCGAAGAAATTCAAATGCACAAAAATGAAAATGAGATGAGACTGAGCACTGATATGACGAAAAAACAACAAACCAAGACCAAGCTATACCATTTTTCCTTTCTTCTACCAGTAGCGCCGTTATGGGAATATGAATGATTATATTATACTTAAAAGAGAGCAACGAAGGAATGTTTCTGAATTTATACAATGCTATAAAAAGTCATTCAATTCTGTACAAAAAGATCCTCTGGTTGATACCCGATAAGACGCTCCGTTTTCGAGTAAAAACGAGATCAAACTTCAAATTTTGATGTAAATGATATAGGTAAGCTAAGTACTCCATTCGAGACATCTATTACTGGATAGCCATAGTATGTAAAATTTTGAAAGCTATACAGGGTGGACAAAAAAGAATCTATGTATATGTTGAACTTTGATACCCTGTATCTCAAAAGTTATGAAAGCTATACAAGGTGGACAAAAAAGAATCTATGTATGTGTTGAACTTTGATACCCTGTAGGACTTTTACGACATACGTTCATATGAAGTTTTATTCTTGAAAAGGGTCCAAGAATTGCCCCCTTGAATATCAGCATGTCATTAAGGAACACTCTCTATATATTATGTAGGTAAATAAGTAGGTATAGGTAAAACATCAGCAATGAATGGAAACAGCCATGTATAGAAAAAAAAAACAGCTATAGAACAGAAGTGCTATGCATACATCGAATAGCGCCTGAAGAAACAGTGAAAAAAAGAGACAATCACTGTACGAAATAGGTAGCTAAAAATTTCTAAGTAAATGAAAATTATAATTTTTTTTTCTACAAATTGATAGTATTTGAATCAAGAAACGTTAGCATCCATTAACTTATGTAAAACGAGTTATGACAACCTCGACAATCCCTTTCTGGCAAAAATGAATGAACAATAAGAATTGATAAGTATATTCTTAGCTTTATCGGATTTTTCATGAGAAACTATCGTAAATTCGACTGTTTATTCGATAATTCATTGTGATGTAGATTCAACAATATGCTGAAACACAAATAATGGTCGATCTGGCTCGTTACTTGTTCAAATAATTCTATATGACAACGCATATTTCAATATTTCGTTCCACGTATCAACTTTTTCATGTATCAAATGTCCATGAATATTTATTGGTTGTCAAATTCATTTTGATCCAGCAAGAAGGTAATGAGCTAGTCAAACTACAAACTGCTTATAATGTATTCAATCATACATTACGTAAGGTCCACAATGAATGATCTGTTCAGTTTTCAAATAAAAAAAAAAAACAATTTTGCACAGTTTCAGTTGATAAATGAATTCAGACGAGAGGTGATTAGGTAGTTATTTATTTCCTCTGGAATTCATCTATATTTTATGTTTGATAAATCAACTCCTACACGGAAAACGCTATTTGACGACGACGTGAGGCATTTTGACATCGATAAAAAATTCTCTCGTGTTAAGTTTGATTGGTGGGTATGGTTCAAGCGTGAATTAGCAGGATGAGCCGTTTTAGGAAAATTTCGTCTGAAGAAACCACGAAAATATGAGAAAATAAATTCCGCAAACTACCAGTTACACGGAATCATCAATGAAGGTAATCATTATTGTTGTTTATTTGTATATTGCCGTTGATTTATATTGCCAAAAAACACTCGAACTTTTTTTTAATTGGATAAGTTTCCTTACTAACTCAAACATTTTTCATCAGTTATTTCTCTCGAAAAACTGACATT
Organism: Phaedon cochleariae; assembly: GCA_918026855.4. Classification (NCBI taxonomy): domain Eukaryota; kingdom Metazoa; phylum Arthropoda; class Insecta; order Coleoptera; family Chrysomelidae; genus Phaedon; species Phaedon cochleariae. Next base: position 24,764,359 of record OU896719.1, on the reverse strand, counting down.
AAACAAAATTGCTCGACCTACGGTCTTGCAATTTTTTCTTGCTAGTTTTTCTCGTGAAATTACTGATCGGTTAATATTTTTGGTTACCAAGAGAAATTTATCGGATAAAAATAGCTCTTGTGTTTTTACTGTCGACAAACACCGGAAGAACATTTTAAATTCAACTCAAACTTCACTCACTGATCAGTCTTGGTCCACGTCCGATTGAGTTGAAAATCCACTCTATTATAGTAATCTCCTCAGCTTAGATTTGGGTAAATTTCAGTTGTGAGTTTTCTATAGCAAATCTCAAACCATTGTCCATTATTAAGGATATTCGATGATGTCCTTCAATAGTGATTCGAAAACTCCTTTCAATCAGATTTTATTCGATAATGAGTAAATATGTTATATAAAGTTCAGAAGATTATCGCAACAATCTAACCAGATTTCAATGCAATCTCGCCTTCCCAAATCAGATACGGGCTTTCTTCACTTGCAAGTGCCTACTAGTTGTCTGGTTGATATCAATCTACAGACAAAAGAAGGTCTTCAGCTGATAAAAAAATTCATCCTTCAGAGAAAACCCAACCAGAGTATGTGAAATATAAATACTATGTAGAGACACAATCATAGTTTAACATTATTTTTTTTATATATATATAGATCTTATGAATGATGACAAATCATTGAAACACTTTTGATAATACTTCTTCCATTCAGATTCGATATGCCTTATTCGGGAATGTATTGATGAAGATTAAAGTTACATCCATTTTTAGCTCATCAACATACTCTGATTTGATTGAAATTTTCTCCACTTCTAGGTGAAAATCAGAAACACGAACATGATGGTCATGGCTGTGTTGACAATTGTTTTTTTTTATTTTCCTTTCATTTGATTCAGACCAGGGAAGGGTCGCTCTCATCCTGATATCTATCATGAAACAAAAAAAAACGAAATGAAAACGGTATTGAAGTTTGATGCGAACAGCCCTTCTGCCTCAAATAAGTTTCAGAAATACATTCTGAGAATTGAAAAAGATCGAACGGAACAAATAAATATCAAAAACTTGAGTATAGTAAATTTGGCCATAATGTTGAAATTTTCTCTGGTTTATGGACAATCTCGGTCTTTTGAACTCTGATTGATCACCTGGGTCATAATCAACTGCATTTCGAAGAAGCTGACTCTCATGAATCTCAGCATTTTCGTCTTGATGTTTCGTTCTCTAATCACAGACACGATTGAAGGGAGTTCCAGATACCCGGCGATCTGGTTATTCCGAACATACAAAGGAGATCCTGTCACCATTCTCGCGATTTTGTTTTGTAATGTTTGTAATCTGGTGATATGAGTTTTATATAGCTGTGTGTTTTGTCTCAAACCCAATTTACTTCGTCTGTTTAGAAAAGGTTCCAATGGCTCGTTTAGCTTTTGAAACTTGCTGTTCAATGTGCTTGGCCCAGGTGAGCTTTTTGTCAATGTACACACCTAAGTATTCAACTTATTGAAGACCACTCTAACTATGACCATCCAGCACTATTCTGGTTCTGGGAGGCCTCCGCTCCCTTCCGAGTGAGACCGATTGTGTTTTTATAGGATTTAATTTGATCTTCCATCTTGGGAAGTACTCCTGAATAGATTTCAGGGGGCTTTGAAGGTTAATAGCTGCTTGCTCGAAAGTTGTCGATTATGCAAGAACTGCCGTATCATCAGCAAAAAGCGACATCTTGCACATCACTGGTCTCGGCAAATCGCTAGTATATAAACTGTACAGCAGCGGCGATAAAACTGCACCCTGAGGAACACCAGCTTTAATGGGCTTGATACCAGATCATCAAGTTTCACTAGAAAAGTTCTATTTTTCAGGAATGATCACATCAACTGAATCAAATCGTCTGGAAAGCCCATATCGATCATTTTGTACAAGATATCATCCTGCCACACTTTGTCAAATGCTTTCGCTATGTCAAGGAGAGCAAGATGGATCTTTTGTCTATCACATAAATTGTGAATGATTCGGAAATGCTGACATGTTGTTCACAAATTCATTGTTAAATCCAACGTATTTACCAACTATCTGGCAAGATCGCTCAAATTCATGTATAAGTGATTCACACTGGTCATTGTGTATTTTTTATTAATTGAGTAGAAGTCACCTTAATATGGTTTTCATTTGGTTTTATCCCAAATTTCGAGCTTATTCTCAATCAGATTTGTTATAAACATTGTCATAATTCGAAAAGATCGAGAAAAATAGTAGTATATGTACTTTGTTCGTATGTATGTACACACCAACTGGTCATCGACCTTACAGAAGGTCCTTCAGCAATGAGTGTTCTGTGTGAGCTTTGTTATTGACTGCATACGCCACTCTATGAGCAGCACTGTTAATTGGGAGTTTTAAGCTCTGCCAGAGATTCGATCTAGCGACCTTTCCATGTTCTGGTTATTATTCTAGCGCTACACCCACTGCGCTCATTTCAGTTGAAATATGAATATGAGATATAGGTTGATTCCTTTGAGGTTATACAGTCAGTTGACCCTTCCATTTTGGGTCACGAATTCAATGAAAAATAATGATGGGAAAATCAGGATAAATTATTTCATTCATATATCATTCAAGAGTTCGGAATGGATGAAACACTATTCTGGAAATAACATTATTCAAACCAGAAAGGTGAACAAATTTAAAATAAATTCGTGATTTTTATTTATATAATTATTATTATTGAACGTTTTCTCCTGATCATTATCGGAGATCACTCAATAAATATCTGAACCTCTTCTTGTGATTGCATTCACGACCTCTTCTTTTTTCATTCCAATCACCTCTGAATATGAAACTTGTACGATTGACGAAGGCCACAATAATAAATTTCAGTTTTTATTAGAATACACGTACGATTTAGCACATAAATTGGCGCCTGTATTAACTGTAGCCATACCTAGCAAATTAATGTCAATTATTTGTCCGGAGATTCATTTTTTCACTCGCTATCAAAGCCCAACGAAAACGAATAACCTCAGAAGCTCTGAACGGGACAATTTAGGTTTGCAGAATTTACCACGTTATTTCACTAGCAAAAATTAACTGATGAGTAGCTAAACAAGTGAGGTAGTACGTAGTTTTTGAAAGGTTTCAGATTAGTATAGATGTAGTTTTCATTAGGTATTAGATTAGTATAGGGGTTAGATAATTTATACGACGCTATAAAAGCAGATGATATTTTATCATTGCTCATGTAAGATGGAAGTAGAGGCCATGGCTCCATATCATGAGCATATTTTTATATTGAAACTATCATTGGGCACCAAAGATGTGTATACGACGCTATGAAAGTTCATAGAACTGGAGATTTTTTCCACAAACTACGTACTTAGCCCACTCGACTGTCTTGGTTTTTCCACACAAACTACGTACCTAGCCCACTCGACTGCCAATAGGGACTAAGAAACCAAAAACAAAAGAAAGTTCAAACAATGCCAACATAAATCAAGACAGTCGAGTGTGCTTTTTTTACTTTCTTTTGTTTTTTGTTTTGTTTTCTATTGGCAAGTGATTATCTAGGAACTTGTAAATTTTTTAGTTTTTTCATCGTATCTCCCGAACTACTGAATTCAGAGAAAAATGTCATACGGATTCTTTGTAGATTCTATCAAAAGGAATAATTTTGGTTCTATAACATTTTCAGATATTTAGTTGTTTTCGAGATATTTGGAATTATCTGAGAATAAAATTTTCAACACTTTTGTTCCATCTTCCAATCAACAAAATGAAAAAATATTTCATGGTTCAGTGGAAGTCGATGAGCTTCATCTATCGATAATCTTTGTTTCTCAATATATCTTCATGGTACCCTATGGGTCGTTAAAATTTTTTTTTTCCATATTTTTCACTTTATTTCCTGTACTATTGGGTTTACAGAAAAAATTATGGAAAATGATTTGTAGGAAATGTTCCAGTGGATAACTTTGCACTCCTGATGATTTCCGAGTTTTCCATTTGTTTTCGACATATATTGAATTGAAAGGATTTCAAATTTTGATGTTTCGATTCTCATTTGTTTTTCCATTTTCCGATGGATGCACAAAAAAATTATTGAATAATAATGTGTTGCGTCATCAAAGAGGCATACGGTGCATATTTCAAATTTGGATTTAGTCTATTGGTTCAGGAGATATGTCGTTTTGAAGCGAACCGTGTTTTTCGGAAAATCTCCTTGAAAAACCCACTTGGAATTTTTCGACCCTGCTCAATTTCAATAGGCTCCGTCTCTTCCTGATAGAGTATATTTTCACAAAAAATGAAATCCATCGGACCACTTTTGCGATTTGTAGAGTGGTCGCAAGAAACTTTCGGTGAAAAATCGAAAAAACCCGGAAAAACCACCTTAGAGTTTTCCGATTTCGTTCATATTTTAATGACATAATATTGTTTTGAGTACAATAAGATGGCAAAATTTCAAGTCGATATGTCGAAGGGTTCCGGAGATATATCCATTTATGATTACCACAGAGTACAGACAGACAGACCACACACAAAAACCAAAGTTGCTCAAAATTCGATGGGGATCATCTATCTCGCTTAGTTTCCGAGATAGCATTTGGCAAAGCCGTAGTATACTCCACTATGTATAGCGTCGTATAACAAGTTCCTGCTGATTTTATAAAGACTTAGTGTTGCTATTTCTTAAACGGTAAGATATAGAAAATTGATAAGGCAATTGAAATAAGTTTTGAACCCAACCATCTTATTCATGGCATATTCTTCCCTATTTCAATCTCGACTCACTCATGGAATCCTTTTGTGGGGCAGCTCAAGTTAATCAATGAGAATTTTTCGTTTGCAGAAACGAGCAGTAAGAATAATTGCTAATGCTGCTCATGATTCCTCATGTAAACCATTGTTCAAAAAATTCTATATATTGCCTTTACCGTCTTCATTTATATACTATTCTGTGCTAGATATAATAAAAATAAATGCTTCTTCAAAACTCATTGTGACATTCTGGTGGGGGTGAAATGTTATAATCTTATAATCTATATAAATAGTATCACATATATTATTATGAATAAATCAAATCTACTGAGTCTGCCAAAATATAAACTCACTACTTCCCAGAAAAAATCACCCAATGTACAACTATACAACAAACTTCCTGATTCAATGAAGACAAAGAATTCACAACTTATCAAGAATCGAGTGAAATCAGTCCTCAAATCACACTGCTACTACTCTATCCAAGATTACCTGAATTGTGAAACAATGTAAGATACTCACCTTCATTGTCAATGTATTTTTTTATATTTCTTTCATGTGTGTGTTAGTGATCACTCAATGAATATGTTCATAGAATATTTCGTAGGTATTATTTTGTTTTTTTTGTCATTTACTCTTTTTTACTTCACGTTTTGCTGTTTTTCTCCTTATAGTACCTATTTGTATTAGAATTCATGTTATTGGTATTTCCAACAATGACATGCCATACATGTATATATAACATAACATGGTTGAATAAACTATCTATATATCTATGATCAAATTAGACGAAAGTTGGCTGAATTAAAATTTGCAATCTGAAAAATTCTCAGTCGTTCCTGAAATTAGTGAAAAAACTGAAAATCACTGATTATGTTTTTATTCATTCCCTTGGTGAATGTTTAGGGAGAAAAATTCGAGATTTTGTGTCAACGGGTAAACAATCATGACAAAGAAAATGTAATGGTATTATGAGTGATATCACAGCAATATAGCACGGACTCGTGGTGTTGCTCAGCAACACAATTTCGTGAACAATGAAGTGACATAATTCAGAACAGAGTGGTATTTAGCTAGACTATTTCACGTTCACGAAGCATAAAAACCGTGTATTATAAATGAGGGATTAATTCTGACTGACTACAGCTATAATCATTATTTTATGCCAAACTGACAGACTTTGCTCCGCTATCCATGGTTACATCGTTGAAAACACCAACGCTAATAGACCAAACCAAAATTGAAAGACAGCTAGTGTTTTCTTATGTAATACAACTAGTGTAGTGATGATTATTGAATCACAAATCCCTTTGATTACGAGAAAAAAATTATGTTGCCTAAAAGCAACAACTCATCACCTATTTCATATTTCATGAAAATCTATGATGAATAAAACAATAATATCCTGTCATATTTGCATTTGCAGTCGGTTATGCAACTAACGATACGTGACGATACATCGATTGCTATCTAGTAGTTGTCAAGCAACTATAGACAAGAATGAGATGTTTCTAAGGTCTCTTGGGCATCTTAGACAGGACGCATCAAATAGTGTCAAGTTGTGAGAGGTAAGGTTCATAAAAAATTATGAAAAATGTTTGTTCAAAATGCCGATCATACGAAAGTAGGTCTAAACATCTTCGATACAAATTAAAATTCAGTGCCTATCACCATTTTGTCTGAAGTTTAGTGTGTGGAGTGCTATATGTATATCTCTGAATATGAAAATATTATGACATTCATGTCATTTTGTTTTATATTTGATCAAGCTACCAATGAGGAAGCGAAATACAAAATCGAAACACTGCCATGTAGGTATCCAGTAGGCAATCAACAGCCGGAATACAAAAACGAAAACCTCATGTTTTCAATTATTATCAACACAGATATTTCAACCAATTAAAAACGAGTATGTTGAAATGAGTTGAATAATCGCGATAACACAAGTAGTGATTGGTCAGATTGGGTGATTAGTGAAATAGTCAGGAATATTCTATCTTCATTATTTTCAGGGCTTGAAAATCCCTTTACAGCCATGTATATTGTATAACATGTCGGTGAAACAGCGCCAAAAATAGTACAAACATTTCCAAATGTGGTAGCCATGATAATAAGAAAACAAATCAAAAATACCAAAAATTCTTTCTCAGAACAACTTTTTCGCTTTCATCGAAGCAGCCTTCAGCTGTCTGATTACTCCAATTAAGATACATAAATAAAGGTCTATGTCGATTCTGGTAATCATGGAGATAATTCAATAATTAAACCAATAGTTGTTCAGCATGACTTATTTATTACCTCGCAAACAGTATCTAGTTGTTCGTACCGAGAATTCTAATTATATTATTCCTAATCACTGTACCTGCAACGATAATCATGTTTCTGATCATTGTTTTTTTTTTCAGGTAAGGAACATACCTGCAGTAGTAATATACCTACTCCAATGACAAACCAGTGACGGTGAGTACAAATAGATATAGCAAGTAAAGTGGTGATAGATAATTGATACATTTGATAACAATATTTACTAAGAAATGTGTAGCAATTCAGTAAATGTATCGAATGATCGAATCAAACATAAAAGTTATTATCAATATCATTATTATTATTATGATTATCAAGGTGGACAATCAAACAACCTACACCAACAAGTCATTGTCCAGTGCCGTATTGGTATTGGTAGGTTGGATGGTGACAGATGCGCTGCGACCTAATTAGATCTATTGTGCCCTATCTTTTTTTTTTTTTTTAGTAAAAAATACGTCACACGTTGATTTTTGAACGTTAAAGGAATATGTTTCTGTACCATATTCTTATTAAAATTATCCAACGATTCGTTGATCAATTTGTTGAAAATATGAATATTCCAACTGTAATATACTCTTCGAGAAAAACATCGTTTTTTCAACCGGTTGGTAACACAACTAATTCTCAACGTCCTTTCAACGTTTAGGTGCCCATTTGGTTTGTTCGTCAAATTTGGAATATGTCGAACAATTCCCTACCTCAACCGTTTCGTTAATAAAACGTCATTGGTTTTTTATACTTTGCCTAGGGAATTATTCCCAAAATCTCATTCAATCGATTGGTTGAAACAATTCTAATACCTACCTACCTACCACTTTTTCCTATATTCCTCCTAGTTACACACTAAAATAAAAGGAATTTGCTTTCGTGCGCTACAAAAACTAAGAAAAACTTCTTTCATTGTTTGCATTATTTAAACAAGACCATTCAGATGATTGAACTCAAATTTTTTAGTGATGGATTCCATCTACATTAAATCATTGTGAAAAATCAATGTTTCACACGCTAATGAGAAGCATATCTTTCCTATAATCCTGTATAGTTACGGTAAAATATGGTTTCGTTAATCAGATTATTCGTGCGTTCTGTATTTCCTGAAATTAGAAACACTCCGAAATTGGTAATGAAAAAGTAGACAAATAAACTGTTCATTACCGATGTTCGACCTGAACAGACAAAATACCGTGAGGTGAGGAATTCACGAAACGTTCCTCTAGTGTTCTGGAATTATACTTCGCTGGTCTCACATACAGTGAGCGTTGATGAAGTATGAAACAGAACAAGAATCTCAGCTCCCAATTGATTTTTTTTTCAATCTCCTACCCTACAATGCGTCTTGTTGCATATCGTCAACAAATTCATTTGGCAACAGTTTTCTACTTTATAAAGGCAGTTTTGCTCCGTTTGATTGATATAACATTCTATGTTCATTATAAGAAAACATGAGGATATCGAGAGCATTTGACCGTGTTTGACACCAAAATCTTCTTCACAGTCTTCCAATAGTCCCAATATGGATTTCGTCACCGAAGATTAACTGTAGATATCGTGATGGAGATTCACCTGCCTATGTCACGAATATATGGCAAGCTTCATTAGAAAAACTAGGGGAATCGCTAGCTGTGGCGTTAGAAATATCGAAAGCGCATTCGACCGTGTTTGACACCAAGAACTCCTCCACAAACTAACATCATACGGCTGAACCTTATGTGGCTCAACTATGTCTTTTATTGAGTTCTCTCCTAGACAAATCGCCATATGTAGTGGTGAAAAGAGTATCGTATGATACTGTTATAGATACTGTAGGTAGCCTCTATCAGGGAATAATCATTAAAGAATTGAGCTCATGAAATCGTGTATTTCATGGCGTCTCACCAAATCCTAATGACAACTCTGTCTCTCAACAACTATCTACTGGGTTATGCACAATAACGTGTCCCCTCCAAAGAAAATAACAATTATAAAAAACTTTCGGGATGTTCATTCTAATTGGAAATCTGCGAATCTTGCGGGTATCTTTAGATTTCTCATCCATCAGGATGGACCAGGATCAGATGGAGCAGGATCATCTTCTTTACTGCCGCTCGAATTCCTTGTGTATAACCTGACACCATGTTATAGATACTGTAGGTAGCCTCTAGAAAGGAGGTATCTGGGAATAATCATTAAAGACCATACCCATCAATTCGCAGTGCGTCTCACAAATATCAATCTTCGCAACAACATTGTTCCCTCTTCATATCAATATAAAAGGGATGAACCACTTACCTCATCCACAGTTTTGCAGACATACTGCAGTCTCTTTCTGAATTCACATTTCTTGATTTCTCGGATTCCATCACTAGCAATACCAGTCTAACTAGACAATGGAAGATCTAGGTTAACTAGACAATGGAAGATCTAGGTTAGCTAGACAATGATGGATCCATATAAACTGTCCCTTGGTTCCCGGAAGATTCATGAGTAGAGGTAGGATAATATGATAGGTCCTAGATGCGTATTTACGTTTTGTCTTTTCGCAAAGTTGAACCAGGGTCTTTCCTCTCATTCCTTGATCTAATAAATGCAATAGAGAATGATGTTCTCACTAGAAGGATTGAATTAGCACAAATTAACTACTGATCTAATGATAACAGCCTAATAGGTATGTAAGAAATAGTATAGTATACACCTAGGGTGAGAAGTGAGCTATTATATATAGCAAGAACTTTTATATCAAGAGGCCAAAAGATAATATCCTTCGGCGCTTCGCTATATAATACACAGTAAAAAACCGCTTCGAGTGAAATCCGTAGAGTATGTTTTTAGAGTTAAAATACTCTGACAAACTCACTCTAATACTGCAATCAACTCTATTACTACACTTCTCGCAGATTATCTCCTTTGAAACTAATTCTAGATTGAATTTTTACTATTCTCGTATTGAATTCACTCTATATTCCTGAAATTTCAATAAAATATCAATTCAGATAACTCAACTCAAAAACAATTGATATTGAATTCATACTAGTGTTTACTGACACTAGTGAACTTGAATATTCCTCTCTTGTCGATTAAATTGACACTCTATCATTGTTCAATTTAATTTATATACGATGAAATATCAATCTAGACAGTTTCAGATCGTTCAATCTACTAGATAGTGAAATAAGTAATCCAGCCCAGTAAACACAAACTAGTTGATAAAACGTTGAATAACGGTTGGAATCGTGGAAATAACGTTAGCAGTTGAAAACTTCAACGTTGAAATTTGGTTTAAGATGACCAAGAAAAAAACACGTTATTTAGATGTTTTCTCAACAATTCATAACTTCCTGTTAATCTACAACCACTATTTAACGTTGAAATAAAACGTTGATACTTTCAAGCAACAACCCGTCATTCTATTTCAATAAAACGACACATTCACAATGTACGGTAGAATAATTGCTAGAAATAACCTGTTTATAACGTCATAAAACTAATAGATTCAAACAACAATGTCTTGTTTACTTCAACGTTTCAAATTCACATATTTATAACTGTTGAGTTACTATTGATACGTCATTTGATCAATTCATATGAAAATGGCGTATGTTCGATTGACATTTATCACTTACTCTGGAAAAATTCGATCAACTCTGAAACAAGGTGTCCTATTGGAATTAACAAGAATGACTTCACCTCCTGACAAAACCGAAAGTTTGACAATGATGAAAATCTTCAAGTTGGAGTTCCTATTTTCCCTCTACTTTTTTTACAAATTTCCAGAATCATGAGTCTAAGAACCGTACCGTCATTCAAAAACGTGTATTTCACATGGTGAACTATTTTTCATTGTTTCGGCAGAGTTCTCACGGTAAACTAACGCTTTTTCGAAACGTTTATTGAACTGTTGAAATAAACGTTGATCAAACTTTTCATTGAGAGTATTTCATAACCGTTGAAAGCAAAAAAAACGTAAAATATATGTTTTCCAACAACGTTAGTTAATCGTCATTAGATAACTTGTATTCAATCTGTTTACATCTCGCCGACGCTCACACCAAGAGTTTAGGTACAAATACGAGTAGTCGAACATATTCAAATAGGGATACGGAGAGATAGGCACCTCAATAAGAAGAAAGTGGAACAGCTTAGGAAAGGAAAATACATGGACAACATAGCAGGTTAATGAGGTATAATAATTATTATAGTAATTATGAGAATGTTGATGAAATGATTGTAGACACAAAAAAAACGAAAAAAAATAATCTGACTGAAACGTTGAAGAAACGTTCGAAAAACCGAGAATTTGTCGGTTAAAAATTGATCCGAAGTGGATGTTGAAATATATTTTTTTATCAACTTGTTCAAACGTTGATATGCCACGTTTATTCCCCGTGAAAAGTTTCGTTGAGAACCGGGCAGATCCCACCGGTTTCAAACAGATTTTTACGTTGAAATCAGTGGTTGAAAATACATTTTTGTACTGGTTGAAAATAACGTGGATGTCAGCGACATTTTCGCGTTGATTCAACGTGATGAAAAGATTCCATTGAACGTTATTTCAACCGACCGTTGTGATAATTTTACTACGTTTTTTTGACGTAAGTGTGTTTACTGGGAGATTATGGTGTCGATGATATAATGATCATGATATTAGCTTCAAGTAGCTTTTTTAGTATACCCGCGTAGTGAGAAATTTTTTTCGACATTGAGTTATGAACGTATTCCCGTATACCTATGTCAGTTATTTTCTGTTTTCTCCGTTTCGAATTATTATTTCGAACGATTTATGAAACAGATATAGGTTAACTAATTAGTCTAGTGGGACTCAAGTCATTTATCAAATATCAAACGATTAAAATATCATAAAGTCACACTACTTCTCATCCGTCAATTCTCGCTACTGCATAAAGGTGGCGCTGCGGAGACTTCACCGCTGAACGTCTGTCGGGGGCCTATAAATACTGTGACATGTGAAAGAATGGTTAATTTAACTTGGATGAAATCTCAACAGGAAGTAGTGACTAGTTTACTCAACTAGTGTTCTATTTCAATCTAAAATGATGAATAAATGATAACTCCTTATTAGCACCTGAACAAATAGTAGTGTCAATTTGAACAATGCAGGAGCAATTTGACATCCACGTAGAGTAAATAATTCAATCAATTTCCGGTGGATCCGACACTTTATAGTGTGAAATCTACTCTCTACTATTACATTACAACTCTAAACTTTTGTGACTACGGTTATTGAATTTCACTCTAAAGTGATGATATTGACACTAGCTTGGGTCCTGAGTGGAATATTCACTCTCGGAATTGTTTCTTTCAACTCTATTTTTGTGTTTATTCAATATATTTAGAGAAATAAATAGAGTGAGTTTCAATGTGCTTGCATTGAAAATTTACACTATTTGAATTGATAAAATCACACTATAATATACTAAACTATAGAGTTAAATCATTCACTCTAAAGCTGAGTGGTCCTCCTGGGAACAGGTATAGTGTTAAATTTCACTCTATTTTTTTTACTGTGTAGCATTCTCTCGTATATATAACATTTTTTCCACTAATAAGACTGAAAAATCAACATCTTTCATCAATTCAGATTCTCATTTCCATTGAAGAAGCAATGCCATTTACCCATTCACCGTGTATATTCAGCATTCTTCAGCATATCACTAAAATTTAGATATATCTAGTATAGTCTAGGAGTTCAGTCGTCAAACAAACTGAAAGGAGATTCGACTTGGCTGTCAGAAAATAAACGCTGTATCAAAATATCATGTGGAATTGTGAATAACTACAAAACCGAGTGGGAATTTGAGTGACACTAATTTTGATAGGAAGTTTGTACCCCGCCTGCATGAAGTTAGGAAGAATACAGATGAATCGGTATTGCGAGTAGATAGTGAAAATACAGTATTCATTAATATGTTTTGAAATATTCAAACCTTATGAATATTGCACATGATACTGTCCAGCTTTGATGGGCCAGGGAGATATGTCATTTAGTAAATTCTAATCTAATGTTCATCTATATGAATTCTAAAATTATTCTTAACAAAAAAATTATTGCATGACACTCATATACCTAGGCAGGAACTGAAGTTTCCAATTACAACTTATATTTCCATAACCTGAATGAACTCAGATTGAACGAAAAATACAATGATTCTAAAACTGCTGAGATATAGAAATTAATATACAATCAGAGAGGGATTTATTGGTTGGAGTAGTATGATTATGAAAATGACGAGGCAGAGTCTACGTCAGGCGTAGAGCAAGAAGTGGAACATCATATCGTATCGACCACCATAGCTGAAATTGTTCTGATTGGTCAAACAATGTGTCCTTACTGAAAATCATGGTTATTCGAATTTTTGCTTCAATTTTTCATACTTCAAAAGTTGTTTTCAGCTGTAACGAGATGTGTAGTTTCAACTATATTGGGTTTCAAGAATGTATCATTTTCGTTGGTTGTGTGAATATTACATAATATCATCGACACTATTGACAGTTTTTTTCTACCTAGGTGAAATTTCCTGATCAATTCAACATTATTCCTCTAGCTTTAGAAAGTATTACTTCTCATTGACGGAAAACCTTGAATAATGATGTTTTCCAGGTTAATAGTGGAACAATTTTTTTTTACAATCCTATCACGGATGGAATACCTCATGAGGACAATATCAATTTAGAATCGAACATAATTTTGTGATCACACTCGGAATACTTGACCATTCTGAAGCTGGTTTCATACATTCGTTTCTCTTTGATGTGTATGCTAAAAGGCAATGCCTATCAAATGCAGGACGATACATAATGAATGATGAATCCTCATAAACCGTCATAGTTTTTTACCGCTATTCAAATCAAATGCCCATAAATATTCAAAATAGTTTGTTGCCTCTGAGTCTACTCTATAAATTGATATATTGGCAGACCGCTCGTTCCATTACAACTTAAACATTCAACTGGCGTATTCAAATGCAAGGCTCGTTTAAAAACTTGATCTCGCAATAAAGAATGTGGCTCATTGTTGTTCATTCAACCCTTTTCAAAACATAGTCTTCAGAAAACTCAAAGACGTTTCACCTACGAATTATATTATCGAATGGCTTCTGATTCTTCGCTATAACTTTCATGCTTTCTTCAAATTTCATTTGAAAAACCGCTCTCTCTTAGTTGAATTGCGTGATCAGAATTCCGTGAGATTTGTAACAACATCAGTCGTTCCACAAGGCTCTGTCCTGGGACCGCTATTCTCCAATCTATTGATAAATTTCATAGTATAGAAGACCTTGAAGTCAACTGGTTATTAAATGCGAACGATTTGAAATTATATGAAGGAATAAAAGGCAACAGTGAGTTTGCTACTCAGCACACATTGCCTTAGATAGAGTATACAGGGTGTTTCAGTTTTTTGTAGCAGGACTTTAACAGCTTGAAGAAGACATTTTTTCAAGATGAAAACTCATAGAAACATATGTGCGTGGTAGCTTCGTTTCCGATTCACAGGGTACACGTGTCAAAGTTTCAGATTTTTTTTATGTTTTTTGAATTTTCTCCTACAATTTTCGGAAAGATTGATTGAAATTTGGTACACCTAATACACTTGAAAATTCAATATTTTAGGCTATCGAGCATTTTTGAATACCTACAGGGTGATAGACTTTCAGGGGTCGTACCCAATTTAACCCTGTGGAACAGATTGTCCTTTCAATTTGGAAACTTCTTGCCCCCATATAAATTTTTCGAAAACTGTAAGGATCTCGAGATAAATGACAAAAATAAATTACTTTTAATAAAACCGTTATTTCTCAAACACACTTATTTGACATTTCTCAAACATTTTATTGGAAAATAGAATGACCGAAAGCTTCCATACCAAATGAAATTCAGTTGCAATATTAAATTGATTTTTTTTGTGAACACCATTATAATTAAAACTAAAAAAATCAAAACATAAAAAAATCTGAAACTTGGACACCCTGTGAATCGGAAACGAAGCTCCCACGCATATATGTTTTTATGAGATTTTCATCTTAAAAAAATTTCTTCTTCAAGCTGTTAAAGTCCTTCTACAAAAAACTGAAACACCCTGTATATATATATGATGCATACAAAATTATCTGCTGTTGAAAGCTGAGAAATATTCGATTATAATAGTTTGACGTAAGCAGAATAACTTTACTCATCATCTCTCAATTTTCAAAGACGTGCTACTTTAGTGATCAATTTCTGTAGGTGACCTATAGGTATGTATGATTATACATTACTCTTTCAACCCGCATAAATCAAACGGGTTCACTTCTCGTTTTCTCTGAAAGAATATTTGACTTAAAAGTTCTTTCGGAACAGTTCGGAATATTCCTTTCTTCAGATTGACCTGTTGAGATGAAACGACGGATCGAATATGGGACAGCGTTAAGAAATTGCCACTTGTTCTGGATTCAAGAAGAATAAAATGATATTGAATATGTAAACTTTCTGGCATTTTTGAGTAATTGTACCCCTTCAATACTGAAACTAACTGACATTTAGGAATTGTTTTTCTGAATTTAAACAAGAATGTAATAGTCCATCCTACTCGGGTGAAAAGATTATAATATAAACTCTAGTAGTAAAGAATATTATCTACGGGTCACTTTGCTCTGGGTCCTAATGCCAAAGGTCACAGAAAGGTTCTCTTCACTACCAAATAAAAACAAGTTCGAACTATCAAATAATAATTTTTATCTCAAATAATCTCGCATCTCTCTCTTTTTGCAAACAATTTTCGACATAATTTTGGTATGGTTCAAAAAGGTAGTGCCTTCCTCTGTTGAATATAACAAGAACAACGATAATTACATGAATCACATTATATGATTAATTTCTTCCATGTTGTTATTGCTTACTATATAGTACAACCGGAAAGTAAGAATCACTTCAGTTGTCAGTAGACAAGTATTATATTAAAATAATGGGTGAGACACATTCAACACATTCATCGAAGTTTTTACCAATTCTTCTGCAGTCTACAATCATTATAGAGTTCCACTCTAGCATAGACTTTTAGAATTATATATCTGCGATGTTTTTCGAGATTGTTAAAAGAGTGAATGGATGAAATACTTCTCAACCCTTCGATAGTTCTTACCAATTGTCATAAAGGATCAAATCATAAGAGTACTAATGTTTTCATAAAACTGGAAAACCTCTTCATAGTTGAACTTCTCATGGATGATTCGATAAATGAGAGTAAGTAGCAAGAGATCATACCTCAGCCTGAGTATAATCCACGTGGTCAGAGATAAGGAATTCTAACTATACAAGGTGTATCTAAATAACGCCAAAAAAATTCAAAGGGTGCGATTCCTTGTGATATTTTAGGTAATAAAATTCATATGAACATGTGTCCTAACTTCGTTTTCTAGATACAGGGAATTAATATTTCCATGAAAAATCGTTTTTTCATTTATTAAGTACTCAATTGTGTTTCCATCAATTTCGATTGAACGTTGTGGTTTTGTTAATAGTAATATGGAGCTTCTGCTGGTGCAATTAGATTCGATATAATATTTCCAGTGGCGTCACAGTGGGTATATTTATCGATTTTATGGTGAATGTCATTGTACGCCACCGTTTTTTTTGAGCTTCATATCTTCAATTTTTTATCCTTTGTGTGATTTTTGTTTCAAGCTGAGTTTTTGAAAACAACAATCAATAAAAATTCGATTCGACTCCAAATTTAATGTAGGTACTTTCAACTTTCATTGAGATCACTCAATAACCCCAATCACATCAATCATTTTGCAGTTTTGTGGCTCTCCCAGTCTACAATCATACTGAACTTTGGCGCCATGAAAGCTTATACAAAGGGATTATAAATAAAAACAATTAATACTTCCAACTTCAACATCCTGTATCTCAAAAACGGAGCAAGTTAGGACACATATATATGAACTATATTAACAAGAATATAACAAGTAATCACCCCTTGAATTTTTTCGGCGTTATGTAGATACACCATGTACAGTGGCTACGAGAGTGGCTATAGCAAAGTTGATGGTAAATATATGAATAATCCATCATTCTGATTCAATTTAATACTGGATATCTTGATATAGGTATAAGTATTGATGATTCAAATAGCTATAACAGAATCAAACACATCATGATTCAGAACCTCAATACTTATATCGATATTATGTAATTATAATAATATCGATAGAAAGTTGCTCAATTTTGTCATTGGAATTCCTTCACGTTTCTAAACTAGCAAACAATAATCTTCATTCTTCACTATAGTTGTTTCATTTGCATACAAAACTTATATTAAAAAGTTGTCATCAAATAAAGCTTATAGAAATGCGGGCAATGGCGCCTAAAGGTGTCAATCCTCCGCATTTCGGTCCAAACAACATTCCAATATAATCCTGATAACCGCGCAGAGAATTATTGTATTAAATTGCGCATAAATCATAATAAAACTCGGCATGATTGAGCCATTTTAATCCAATTGCAGAGGTGTGCATTGTATGTGCATACTATACTAGACACTCCAAACTGGTTATGATTACCTATCATAGATCAAAACGTTATCTGGGGTGAAGAATAAATTCCTATATTTTTCCTACGAGCGTGCGGAAAGTTACCTTTTCCGTACGATTTTACTTTTCCGCATTATTTTTGCTTTTCCGTACGATTTCGAAGGAAATACCAGGAGACATGTGGTGATAACTGTTGGCACCAGAACGTACTCAAAGCAACAGTCGCTATATAAACCGACAGTAGTGGCAGTCAACAAATAAGCATTTCAACCCAGGTAGCACATCATATTGGCTGGAACCCGATTTCATATTATATGAGAGTATATTGGACATACAATATTGAAATGATAATATTGGTGGAATATTGGTTCAACCTGAGCTGAATATGGATTGTCAGCTAAAATATTGGAGCAATATTGGTTGTAAAATTCGTTAACAATGTGTTGACAAACATATCCATAAATGTTATATAATATTGTTTTACAAATGTCGATACAACAACATCGTATACATATTGTTCCCGACATTAATAACCAATATCGCAATTTGAACATTCTCCCCATGTCGATTCTGAAGCGGTTATGCAATATTGTATATTCAAGGTGAACGGCATATTGGTTGAATATTTTTGTAACAATATTTGAAACATCATATTCACCTATATTGATTGATATAATTCTATCTATATCATGTGGAAGATATCGTATACATTTTGTTTCTTACATTTATAACCAATATCGTGATTTGAATATTCTCCTCATGTCGATTCTGAAACGGTTGTGCAATATTGTATTTTGAAGTTCGATGGCATATTGGTTGAATATTATTTCAACAATATTCGAAACATCATATTCACCTATGTTGATTGATATCATTTCATCCATATCATGCGGAAGGTATCGTATACATATTGTTTTCAACAATTATAACCAATATAGCAATTTGAACATTCCCCCCATGTTAATTCTGAAGCGGTTATGAAATATTGTATGTTCGAATTCGACGGCACATTGGTAGAATATTGTTTCAACAATATTTGGCACATTGAATTCACCTATATTGATTGATATCATTTCAACTATATCACACGGAAGATATTGTATACATATTGTTTCCAACAATTATAACCAATATCGCAATTCGAACATTCTCCCCATGTCGATTCTGAAGCGGTTATGCAAAATTGTATAATCGAGTTCGACGGCTCATTTTTGAATATTGTTTATTCGACAATATTAAAAACATCATATTCACCCAAATTGATTGATATCGTTTCAACTATATCATGCGAAAGACATGGAATGCATATTGTTTCAAATGTGAATATCAATAACGACAATCTTATATCGGTCATAGAAGAGAAAAACAATATTGTATTCTCAAGTTCAATTGCATATCGGTTGAATAGTTTTCTAGGAATATTCAGAAAGTAATATCATCTTATATTGGCTGATATCTGATTCACTATATCATGTGAGCAATATTGTTCACATATTGTTTTGAGAATACATATCGATATCGAAATTTCGATATTATTTCCATAGCATGCACTCTCAAACCGAATACGATAGATGGCGCTATGAATGATTCGTAACGTACTCCCATTGCCGATCAGACGAGAGAATATAAATATTGGCTCTAGACGATTGTAAAGCATCATTACCTGGAGTAGGAGTTAACCGTGATCAATAAGGCGGCTTCCCCAAGGCAAGGCCCTTTCATTGCACTTCGGCTGGGCTGACTTTTGTGATTATTCCTAATGCGAATAACTCGCAAATATTGATATAAAAATATTCCACCAATATTTCGAAGAAAACATAGCTACATAATGATTTTCAATAAAGTACCAATATTTCCAACCAATATTGCACCAGTATATTACTATAATATTCAGCAATGTTGGTATGACAATATTCTACCAATATTTTTGAAAAAACATAGCTTCATGATGTTTTTCAATGATTCACCGATATTTCCATATAATATTGCACCAATATTGCCGAATGTTCACCAATAATTTCTCGCCAATATTGATATTACATTTTGTGACCAATATAACTCCACGAATATTCAACCAATATTGATATGAGAATATCCTACCCACATTTGGAAACTGATATTGTACCAATATCGCCGAATGTTCACATTTTTTTTCTCGCCAATATTACTTTCACAATATTTTGCCGATATTTTCGTAATATTGCACCGATATTGTCCCAATATATGTGTGCTACTTGGGAAGCGTCATTTTTCAGTTTTCGTGATTCCAATTAGAAATGGACAACTCAGGAAACTATCAAGTTGTTCCCAAGATCGATGGAAAAAAGCTATTTCATTATTTCTCAGTGCATGAAAATATCGTGCAAAAAAGTTACTTTACCGCACTACTGCTGAAGAGTTACATTTCCGCACGATTTTTGTATTGTTGGAAATATGGATATTTAGGACTAACTACATGATCCATGTAACTATTCTCTCTTATGTGTCATTTTGTAGCATCATTAGAAAATATTGTTTATTAAAAACTTTTTTTTTCGAAAATAATATAGACGAAAACACTCGTAGGAAAAACTTTGTACCTAACTTTTGCGCAAAAGTAGTACTTTCCGCACTTGTTAGGTGAATAACTATTTTCTACAAACGCTTAACGAAGTAGCCTTTGACGCTTTCAAATTCATGCACAAAGTTGACGTATTCCCAGAAATGTCATTCTTTGACAGCATTTGCGCTCGTGAGCGGAAATATTAAAAAAACGCTCGCACATCTCTGTAACCTATACTTATCTATTCTTGAAAGCCCCCAATTCTCTCATAATGGAAAATAGTGACAGTGAACCATCAAACACACAAATATGAATTACAATAATATCATACATTCATAAATTGGTGCCACTCCGAGATGGTGAATATATGGTGAATATGTATTCAGAACACGTTGTAGGTACTGGCTCATTTTGGTAAAGAATCAAAGACTTTGGAGTCATCAACTCATTGGATTATACAGGGTGTTTCCTAACTACGGTTCCTAACTGCAGGGGGTGACTTGTTAGGTCATTTTAAGAAGAAAAGTTCCTATGAACATATGTTCGGAGTTGCTTCGTTTCTGAGATACAGGGCGTTGAAATTAAAGAAAAAAAAACGGTAATTATAAAATATCATGAATATCCTGGAACCGATTTGGTTTAAATTTGGTACTTCTATTTGTCAAATTCTCTAAAATTCAGCATATCAAGTGTCAATTTTGTTTTTAGCGGAAATAATGAAAAACTCATTTCTCCAATGCAGGTGTTCATGATATGCAATACAGTGGCTTTATTTTTTTTCTCGGGAACGAAGCTGGATATGAAGAAAATACAAGAGACCAAAAAGTTGTATTTTGAGTTGCTCAATCTAAAAAAAATAATGATTTACCAAAAAAAGTCAGTGGCGTACTTTTTTTTCACGATATTGTTGGCTGTGATGCCCACTGAGACACCACTAGCCCCAATAATTTCAATCTAAATAGGGCTGAATAAGCGCCTTATTAGTTCAAAGTACAAAATTTCAACCGAATCGCTTCCAAGATCTTCATGATATTTTGTAATTACCATTTTTTTTCTTCAATTTCATCGCCCTGTATCTCAGAAACGAAGCAACTCCGGACATATGTTCATAGAAACTTTTTTTCCTGAAATGACCTAACGAATCACCACCTGCAGTTAGGAACCGTAGTTAGGAAACACCCTGTATATTCGATGTTACGTATACCTACATGCTTGAATGTTGAAAATAATATCGGAATCAATAAGTATCTGAAACTCATCGCATTTCTCAAGAAACAATCTATTGGATATAAAGCGAGAAAAATCCAAAACATTAACCGCTGAAGATATATACCAACAAATTTCTACAAGAAGCTCCCGATGAAGCATCATATCTGTTGAAAACGATGAATTATACTTTATATTTAAACTCTTTGTTGTCATCAGAAAGACAGTGTATCTTTATTTTATTGCATCAATGAGTAATGTTCAATTTGATTATAGAGTTTATCGTACTATGGCTCAGAGTTCTGAATCTCAGGTTGCCACGTTGGCATATGGGATACTATGGATAAGAACTTTTTCAACTATTTCAATCGCTCATACTAGTTATTTCTAAAAGCTGCGTTAGTAGAAAAAATCTTGTGTGTATTTCGAGCGCAATGTGTTATTGCCGCTCTCCAAAGATTACCGCGCTCCGCTCGCGCGGTTACTTTCTTTGTTGAGCGGCAATCTATCACTTTGCGCTGTAAATACACAAATATCTATTATGTACCAATATTGAATCATCCTCTTCAATGTCACTTTCAATTGTCGCGAGTATACTAGTTTTAGGGGACCAGGTAGCCGTGCAGTCAGAGTGTCAATATTCTTCTAATCCGCATTCGCTTGCCGGTCGTGGGTTCGATTCCCATCGACTGCAGACATTTTTCTGATGGCCCAAGAAAGTGTTTGCGATAACACGTTAAAAGGTAAGGCCCCCGTCATTCCTTGCTCTCGAAGACTTCTGAGGGTTGCTCGTAAGGCGGCAACCGAATGACGGATAGAACAATTTTATCTGGAGTCTGGAGACATCATATCACAACAACAGGGGGAGAAAATAAAAAGGATAAGACTGTTCGAATATCAGAAAAGTCTCAAAATAAGCAGGTATCAACTGCTTTTCATATTATGATCCACAATGCGCAATGCTTCTGCAGCGTGGGAGGCGACATATTACTCCATAATATCACTATGGGTTATGTCATCATATTGAATGGAATTGGCAAGATGGGTACGATATTCCGATATCTGTTGAGTATGAGTTTGGGTTGAGATACGAGATAGTTACCTATTGAAAATATCGCCGAATCCTCAGAATGAGTTGAATACTTCATTCCATTTCAGATGGATCGTATCAAATCAACCAATTTTATTAGAATTTTTCAATGAACTCAATTGCTAATTGATTGTTAATTATACATAGGAATAAATGAAAATGATGCAGTTTTCAATGAGAAGTAGAATGATTCTTTCCTATCTTGTTTACTACTTTTATTCACAACCATATATGTAATGTCGAGTGTAATGTTGTCATTACTAACGTCATTGAAGGTTGGGAAGTGTCAGATTACTCATGTACAATTCTGTACAATTCTGAACATATCTGGAATATTACAACATTGAGATTTATCAATTTTGATCAAAATGTTGTAAATAAAATAGTATACAAACTTCGGTAGGAAGTTTTGGTTAACTAACTTATCTCACGACAGGAATGAATCTCTTTCCACCTCTATGTGTAATATCCTATTCCATCAATTACATCATGAGTTCATCAAATACAAGTGTCAGCTGAAGGTGTTGCACAATCGACTAAAACACTGTTGATAGGCCTGACATTAGTGATTCACACGACACCAACGAGACGAGACTTTCATAAAGTCTTGTCTCGAGTCTCGTCTCGCAGCTTCGAGTTTCGTCTTGTCTCGCGTCTCGTACGAGAGTCTCGCAAATGTATCGCAATATCGTCCATGCATAATCTTGTTCCAGTCTAGTACGAGATATTTTTCTTTACCTACTTTTCAGATATAATGCAGAAGTGGGAAGAGAAAATTACATCAAAAATAACATAATTTATTGAAAAATGTGTCAATATTCTGATCCGCATTCGTTTGCAGGTCGTGGGTTCAATTCCCATCGACTGCAGAAATTCTTCTGATGGCCCAAGAAAGTTTTTGGGATCACACGTTAAAAGGTAAAGCCCACGTCATTCCTTGCTCGCACAAGACTCTCGAAGGCTTCTGAGGGTTGCTCCTAAGGGAGCAACCGAATGACGGATAGAACAATTTGAAACAATTCATAATAGGTTCATACTCACATCATACATCTGAACAAGAAAAAAAAACATAGCAGTATATATTCGAAAGTCATAAAAATAAAATAAAAAGCAACACGTATACAAAACAAAACTTTAAACCAACATTATTCCGCCGTAAGAGAGAGCATACTGACTTATGACAGTTTTCTTCATAAGCTTTGATGAATAATGAAACGATCTCGTATTTGGAATAGCAGAATAAAATATTTCTATTGGTGCAAGGGATATGAGATTTCATCAGAATGAGAGGCAAATAATGCTGATTGCCCCAAGAACGTCAAAAATCTCACTCCCGTGGAAATTCTAGGACACTGCTTGTAAGAATAATAATAATAATAATAATATGGCTTTATTGCTGCTTCTTTCACATATTGAACGAAAAATAAGAAAATAATTAGATATACTATATCCTACGTTCTATATATTATCATAAAGTAAATTGGCTGCATAGCAAAGGCAAAGTTCGCACTTCTTCAATTGGATATACAGATAGGTACTCAATTTCAGAAGCTGCATTCCTCCACTTAACCTGGAGACAATTATGACAATTATGATGATATACAATTGACTAAAACGAAATAATTTATACTGTATCAATTTCAGAATGCCAATAATGAAATGAAGAAAAAAGCAAAAACAATATGGGTACACGAAGATAATTAAATGAGTATACAATGTATACAATGTATACATATCAATGAGGCCATGGAATTGTTTTGTCTCTTGGAGCGCGCGAAAGGAAATTCCTATGATGTTCGAAGAACATCGTGCGTTCTTAGGAAGGATAGGGAGAGGAGGTAGGTATAAGAATTTGTTTTGAACTTTTGGAGGTTTCAAGTTCTTGGGAATACTACAAGGTTGATAACGAGAGGATGTGCTACACAGAAAGAAATGACAAGGTAAATATTAAAAAAAAATCTTTGAATACTACAAAAACTTCTTTTGCTATAGCGCCAATGAAAGTTTCTGTTAATATCATAATCCATTTCTTTTAAAATCCCCAAATGAGATTCATCAACATCAAAAGACATTTCGGTACTTCTACAGAAAGTTTCTTTCATTGTGAAAAAATTTGTTCGTTGTCTCAACAAATAGTTCTGTACACTGGAAAGAAGAATTCGCTAGAATTCTGAAACATTAAAGAATAGTTCGATAGTCATAAAGAAATTTCTATTGGTATAACAGAATGTGTTCCTTGTGTCAAACGATAGTTATTTATATGTTAAAGAATGGTTCTGTTGAATTCTGTACCATTGATAGGAAATGTATTATAACCGGAACGAAATAGTTCGTTCAATGGTAAAGAAATATTCATAATCGCGAAAGATATTTCTGTACAGGTTGAATAATGGTTCTATTAATCATTTGTGTTTACAGAATGGTTCTATTGATGGTATAGAATTGTTCATTACCAGAACAGATATTTCTGTACAATTAACTAAATTGTACCGTTAATCTCAGAGAGTGTTATCAGGACTATTTATACACTACACTGTTTTACCACTATGTTAGCATCTTCAGGAGAAGAATGAAACTCAGTTTCATTTCATTTCTTGAGAAAATCTTTTCATGAATCCATCAATATATTCGAGTTTCCTTTTATCGGTTCTTGATAATCAATGTTAACCTGAAATAGTACAAGAATAATTAACAGAAAAAATAAACGCATTAGTGTGAAGAAGCTAAAACCTCTGAAACAAGATGAAAGTGAGAACAAATAACATACCAGTCTATATCCAAGTGGGTTGGTATAATGCTTCCAAGTCTTGTGAATACCATAGCAGTATGATCTTCCTTGTTCTGTCGAATGTGTTTCAACCGTCCATGGCGTGTCTTGATCCACCCTTCTCAAAAATGTTCCGAAAGTGAAATGCAAGCGGAAGTAAACAACCTTTTGCTTCAATATGCTGGAAAACTGCCTCTCCGTCCACGAAAGTTTCAGAGACTTCATTGTTTATAGTAAACTGAATAATTTTTCCTACATAATCATTTCTAATGAGTCATTGTTGCAATAGATATTCCGTTTTGCTCACACACTTCGAGTAATTCGTCAAATTCTGACCTTAGAACCAGATCACCCACTTTAATTTCAACGAACTTTTCAAGATGATAGATCAACTTCTTATCTTGAAAACTACGAGTAAAAATTCATAGGAACTTCTTTCTATTTTCTCGCCTTCATTGTTGTCACAATATATTGAAGTAACCATACCTATACTCATATTAATGTAACACCCTGTATATTGATAAATGTATATCACACAATCAGGTATCGGTAGGTACCCAGTATCCAAATCTTGCTAAGCTGATATAGGGTTAAGTACACTTACCTTGATACCTATCAATCGGAAAGAAAATTGAAAACAACACTCAACATCGATGCATTCACTGTCAATACTAAATAAAAAATGAATAATGCCCTATGCGGTATAAGGGATGGTAACCAAATTTGAAAATAGACCAACACATCATGTTCGGTGACATCAGGTGAGCGTAAGCACGAATCTGATTGGTGAATAATGACATAATGTTTCTTGCGATTCTTGAACTGGAACAGAACTATTTGTTTTATTTAAAGAACATTCTTTCGAAAGAATGACTTCACTCATGATCTTTTAATATTACAGAACTATTCGTATCCGCATGAGATATTTTCTTTAATATTCAAAGAAAGATTTTGTGTCAATTCTAACGAAATATTCCATGAGTGTTAGAGAAGATTCTATTCTTGGTATGAAATTATCATTGAAAATGTCAAAATGAATAGTACAGATCAAACTTTGATGCCAACAGTATTTTCTGTAATCTTTACCTAGCTATTCTATCAATATTATAGAATGATAAGTGAATAGTAAAGAAATTATATATGATCGGAGACAACTACTTACAGAAATTTATTGTAAAATTAACAGAAAATCTGCAACATTCTGTATCTTTCGTGACAATGGTTCTGTTTATGGTAAAAAAATTCTGTAACGCTGAAATAATTCTTCGTTAAATTCGATACAGAACCCGTTCTGTTAATGCTATCAAATTATTTTTTTCTGTGCTGAATGGACGTTAATTCATAGGACTAGACTCGTTGATTATAGGAATTATAGCAAAGTTGACCAATTTTTCTATCATTTCAAGAGCATGCATTAAAAACCTCATGCTTCTAAAACGAAATGAATTGAACTGTTCTTCATTATGCTTACATCGCAGGTAATGCGTCTGGTATTCAAGAAGAAAAAGCGTGACTATTTTGGGACCTTGTTTCGCATTTTGGGGACAAGAGTTCAAGATTTATGTCCATCAGGTCGTTATTTTGGTACCTACGCCATTCACGTGCTACAATTGAAAGCCAAAACAGGTTTTCGTTGTGATGCATTACTGGATGTCGACGAAAATGGAAATGCAATTTTCGGGTATGGGCATCATAATTTCTGAAGGAGACACGGAGTCATATTGGGATCGCAGTGGGCGACTCAAGGACAAATAATGAGAAATTTTGAGTAACAGCGATTGCCAAGAATAGTGGATATCGCAGCTTCATAATATGGTGGGTAAATATAACCATAGATTAACTTACCAAACGACACTAGGAGAAATAGTCGGTAGTGAATACCACGTTACGTTTAGTAAAATAGGCGCCAGTAACTACATTCATCAAATAATACCACAACAAAATTGTATCATATACAGTGTGTTCCACTTACCATGCTCACCATGGGTATCTTTTTAACGGTGGAAGATACGAGGTCGGTTGAATGACACCAAATGTGGAGTTTGTCAAGGCCAACTATAATGTGAAAAAATATTTTGATAAAATCTCTTCGTTTTTGTTTTATACGCAAAAAACAGATTTTGATCATTTTCATGTCTCCTCCGTAACTTCTTTATTTATAAAAATATTCAAATAGGAATTTCACATTCTCATGGCAGTTTTTCAAAGTGAGTTCGAAAAAAATATGAAATTTATACCAACTCTTCTAGAATCATTTGAGATATCAGCACCAACTTTAATTTTTCAAATGTAGGTCATAGCTCACTATGACTTAGTTACAAATAACTTTTTTTTCTCTTACAGATGATATGTCTCAGTAATAGTTTTGTGTTGATAACAACGGAGTTATCATCATTTATACAAAAACAAAAAATGATTTGGGAGCCGCCATCTTGGATTTATAAATTTCAACAAGAAAATGATGATCTCCGACCTCAAAAACCACCACTTATCAATTCTGAATGGAATCGGACCAAATCTCGTCCGCCATCTTGGAGCAGCCATTTTTTTTAATTTCAACGAAAATTCCATAATGTATTGTCACCGAAATTATGAACACCTGCCAAATTTGAAGTTAATCGGATGACCAGAAGTAGGAAAAAATCCACTTGAAATTTAAAAAAATGGCTGCTCCAAGATGGCGGACAAGATTTGGTCCGATTCCATTCAAAATTGGTGAGTGGGGTTGTCGAGGTCGAAGATCATAATTTGTTTGTTAAAATTTATAAATTCAAGATGGTGGCTTCCAAATGACTTTTTGTTTTTGTATAAATGGCGATAACTCCGTTGTTATCAACACAAAACTATTACTGCGACATATCATCTGTAAGAGAAAAAAAAGTTATTTGTAGCTAAGTCATAGTGAGCTATCACCTACGTTCGAAAAACTAAAGTTGGTGCTGATATCTCAAATTCTAGAAGAGTTGGTATAAATTTCATATTTTCTTCGAAATCACTCTGAAAAACTGCCATGAGAATGTGAAATTCCTATTTGAATATTTTCATAAATAAAGAAGTTACGGAGGAGACATGAAAATGATCAAAATCTGTTTTTTGCGTATAAAACAGAAACGAAGAGATTTTATCAACATTTTTTATCACATTATAGCTGGCCTTGACAAACTCCACATTTGGTGTCATTTAACCGACCTCGTATCTCTAACCGTTAAAAAGATACCCATGGTGAGCATGGTAAGTGGGACACACTGTATATTATACTTACTATAAGTATCATACTATTTTGTAGTGGTAATATTTGAAATAAAGGGCTTTCACACAGGGTTGATAGTGACGTCAATATGTCAACACATACAGTGTTGCCAGCTGAAAGGAAATGACTGAATGACCAACCGCCCGAATATGGATATGTCTAGTGTTACGATCGTCGGAAGTTATACTGTTTTTTGTAACCAACTCAAAAGCCGTCCATTTATGTTTCAAAATCAGCACTTGAAGTTGAGAGTGAACTTCAATATTTTGATTTAATGAACCATGAACCTACACAATATACTGAATACGAAATTCAATGATAAGAAAATTCTTATAAAGAATAATAACTTGAAGAATGATTTATTATATAACAACATCAACAAACAATCACAGATATTGACATTAAAAATAGCTTATTTTTCTATCAATAGACAATTATGTCTTTAATTCTTTTTTTTTTTTAATAAAACTGATCAGTATTCACATTTACTAAGTGAAAATAATAAAAACTTCGAATTCAATTTTGAGGATATCTAATCGTTTTGAATGTTTTTCAATTATTGTCACAGCAGTCATTGGAAGTAATGGGCCATCGTTATCACGTTCATTTTCGAAATATTGTATCAATGATACCATCATCTTCTGCCTCTCTGCACTCAATGGTTTTGGCATTTTGAATGAATCGAATCTTACCTATGATCCACAAATAAATCACAAACAATTCATTGAAAGTACAAATTGTCACTAATGAATAATTCCCAGAGATCAGCTTATCACAACAAATCCCTTCTAGAAATTACAAATAAATCTGGCATCGGTGTACAGTTTTGCCAACTTAAATCGATAGCGCGGTTCGCCCATTTCAAAAGTTACTAGTATTTTTCGATGTGCAGTTTTGGCACGAGATTGTTACCAAGTATTGTGCAACTATCAACCCAGCGTGAAAGCCCTTTACAATTCTGAAGTGGTATTATCATAAATGAATGTCGTTGTCCTAGAATAATAAGGTTCTTTCTGCTTTCTCAACCAAAATTGATATTTTGGTATATTAGGGTTTTATCTGCTGAAATCTTCTTTTGACAGATCAACTATCGCAATCTGTTGGAATTCGAGTGAGTTAGTCATAATGCAGAGTCCTATCTACGGAATGTTTCTCTTTGAATTCGGTGTAACAATATCCTAACTATACAGAATTCAGTTTATCATGGTTCTATCTACATCCAAATAGAGCTTTGTTTCATCAAACCAATACATATACACACTTGTTATCCTAGTTCATCGTCATTTAACATTCACAGTCATATTGAGAATGAATACATATGAATTGAACTGATTTTTGTTCCTCTTTATCTTCCATCAAGAATTTGAAAGCAGTGAATAAAAAAAGCCATACTGCATCTAATAGTTGGAAGTTACCGATTTCAAAGATCTGCCATGAAACTGATGTACAAAAATATTCCTTCTTCCCAAGTTGCGCTGCATTGATAGAAGGTGAACGCAAAAAATGAGAGCTGCATGAACGAAACTGACAGAAACTTATTCGCTGCATTTCTGAAAAATCTAAGTTGAATAAGTTATTGTGTACTTCTCCATTCCATATTGTAATAAATGTTGCTTGAATAAACAATATTTCAAAAAAAAAATTTTCTACGAGATTGAAGTTTGCAGCATGAGGCGAAGGCTGCAATCATTCGAGTATGAAATTAGCATTTCTTGCAAGTTAAACACTATAATTTTTCTACGGCTATAATAAATAACAGCGGCATTTTCGATTTATTCGTCTTGTTGCCATCTGATTTCCTGTCAAGTAATGCTCATCTATTAGACAGAGCTGTCATTTCTTGTGATTTGACATTCCATGAGCGATGAGATTTTCTTGGAGTCATTGTGATATCAGATACGGAAATAAAATTGATGACATACAAAGTACCTCATTGATGTATCGAACACAGTAAAACAAGAGCAATCTTGTATTATAGCCGTAGAAAAATATCATTTCTTGTGTCTAATACCCAATTCAATAACTTGCATCACCGTTCGTGGATGTCTGCCAAATCATTAACTCTTCTGCACTGGAAATACTCCGAACGTATTTTCAAAAATAAATAAATCTAGAACTCGAATGACAAACGTATTCTCGCGATTCTAAAGTCTCGCTTGTTTTTTTCCCAGAGATTTTTCGATGATACGCCAGATAAAAAGTGTGTAATATATGCACATTGGGCGATTCAACTCTTCGAGACACGAAAAAATGTCTCGAATCAGATTATGTATCTGTGTGCCAGTTGCATCACAAAACGTGAAAGGTGACAAGTTTACGGTTAAGGTAAGCTGGACACGAATTCATGAGGTACCTACAGAAAACTGCTTCATGATTATCTCACGGGAATTTTCCAAGAGTGGCAACATGATGAAGTCCCATATCGTCGACGAAACCGCAAAACCAAGTACCTGCAAAAACCAAAATTTTCAGGAGACACTAAAAAGTTCATAATTTCGGGTTAACTGATCAGATTCAATTGAAAATAGTTACGAACCACCTGATCATTATCATCCTTACGTCTGTACAGGGTGGCCAAGTAAGACTCCAGAGTTCGATTTCTCTGTTGTCTTGAGAGATACAAAAAAAGTCATGTATCAAAATTGAAGTAATAACCGAGCTGCACATTTCAAAATTATTTTGGAATATACAGGGTGTTCCATGAGGTAACAGCATATCAAATTCATGTTTGTTTCATGTGAACACCCTATATATTATTTCATTCTTGGATACTCCCTGAATAGCTGATTTCAACGTCTCATCATACTTGGGGTCTAGCAGTAATATTTACTGAGATAAAGGGTGTGAAATCTCAAGATTTTCCAAGTTCAGGACCTTTTTTTGTGTCGAAACTATTCATTATTCGTCAAAACGGTTCACATGTCCCTATCTCAACTTTTGATTCACTATCAATTGGTGTTCAATTGAAATTGATACAGGGTGATCAAAAAAACTAAATTTGTAATAAAATCACAATACACAATATTAGATGCGTAAATGACGTGGCCAACTGTTGGATACTACTTGACCTCTTTCATTTTGTTTTTCAGATAATGGGTTTTGTATTTATGGATTTTAAAATTGTTTCTCAGATAAGGGATATTGTATTCATGGATTTTAAAATATTTACAATTTTTTTATCAGTTGTGAGGTTTTGCATACGCGTCCCCATCAATATGATATAACGATTGCCGCCAGAATCCCAATTTCGAATATTTGCCAGTTACTTGGTTTTGACATTCCACCGACGATATGCATTTTTTTTAATCTCTTGGGGCGCACGAAAGGAAATTCCTATAATCTTCGTGAATAATCGTGCGTACCTAGAGAGTATAGTAATAGGTATGTGTTGCAATTGAGAGAATCGCAATTCTGTTGAGGTTCAGATGGTCCAGTTTTTCAGAATTTTCTGGTGAAGTTTTTCCAATTTTCTGTAAGTCTCCATCAGAGATAACATCGAGGGCAAGTTGGTTGGTATACGCAATACACATGCATAAGCTTGAAACCTAGTGAAATACCTTAAAAATAATTCAATTCGGAAAATTTGGGTGTCTTTGGCATCTTATTGAGGTATTCCATTCAAAGAGTTCTTCTCGGAAAAATTTCGTTCACATGATATGCTGGTTATACAAAAATTGGAGCTTCGTGATTTTGCAGCCAGATAAGTCGCTATAGTCAACAAATGTTTCGCAGTTGCACAGAGAAAAAATTTTTTGTGAAATACACTATAATTATTGGACTCCTTACTATATAAAGTGCGTCGATTATAGTTTCAAGCACAATTCATAGTAAAAAGTTCGACTTTATTATAGTAATTATTGCTAGAAAACTTAAGCACTACGAATTACTATTTTGAATAGGTAAAAAACGCAAATGGATTGTGCGAGAATCTACTCCATATCAGAGTATCATTCTCCCACATACACTGATAAAATCTACTATAATACTATATGCTGAAGGCTACTTTATGATTTCATTGAAAAGAATTATATCATTATAGTTAAATCCCTAACTGTTATTGTACATTTCACAAAAAATTCACTTAAAAAATACTTTATTAGTTCACATAATATTCAATAATGATCATTTTTTACCTGAAAAATATCATATTAGGTATATACCAATATTGAAACAAGTATACGACATAATTTTCACATGTATCCTTTCGGACAAACTTCTCCTAATTCATCTTTTAATGTCCATGGGTATACAGGATTTCGATCAATTTCAATAATAATAATAACTCCGGAGTTTGTGGTTCTCAATTTCGACTTCCTGCATTTCCTGCTATCTCAAATTTTAAATCACCATTTTCACTGCTAGATGTGGTGAGGATGTAAACCAGGCCATCGGCTGATATTTGTTAGTAATAATAATGTGTGGTTCAGGCTTTTGGATAGTTGATTTCAGCTCTGAAGTAACGAAATAATTCATATGGTGATAAGATATATTTTGTCACTGGTCACTAAACAGTAATGAAAAATGAAACATAAAAACACAACTTCACAACCGCCATGTACTTGGCAAATCAAAAAACTGGTGAATAAGCCAACTTTTAGATTTGCAAATACTTATAGGTTTTGAAAGCGTTTATCAGTCTGGGTCAATATTAGGCAATTTATTAGGTGATCAAAAAGATAAGGTGGACACACTTGAGGACTCAGGAATATTCTAAATTAGTTGTAATGATTGTGATTAAACATATATTGGCCAAACCAGGCGTCCCCTAAAAACAAGGTTCAAAGAACACTTAGCACATTTGAAACATGGTAGGTTAGATAAATCGTGTTTAGCCGAACACATGCTCAATCACAATCATAACACACATATTGATAACCTCAAATTAGGTGATCAAATAAATATTGTTAGGAGGTAAGAGACATATTGAAGCTTAGAGATATTTGAGAATGGTAATAGAATAATGAATGAGGAGAATGGACCTATACCATCCAGCCCTCGGTATAGTTTAGTGAAAAAAGATAAAGGTTAACATGTGAACTCAACCATGACTAGCATTACCTTGGCGTTTGAGTGTATGATAAATTGACATTCATCATACAGGGCGTGGAAAGAAATTCTGAATTGAGACTCTATCACGAATCTGCGATTAGAGGTCTATAAAAATCACAAGTTTCCATCGTTCAAGTTTGAACCCCCTGATTGGGTATGAAAGTGTTGAAAAGGAATATTCTCAGATAAATTATGAACATACAAAAATTCATATATTTATATAAAGCAATACATTGAAAATTCGCATTCTCTATGAGATGAGAATATCAACTCTTTTTCAGTTTATTCAATAGAAAACAACTACTTTCCTGGCTATATGCCACGACGAACATTGAATTATATCTGATGAACATCCAAAAGGAGAACATGAAAAATAAAAAATAAAATCCTCCGAAATTGAGAATTGACATTCTTATTCAAATCGGATGAATAATATGATGTATAATGATATAGAAATATAACTTACCAATATATTCAGCATTGAATTTTTCACTAATTACCAAATAAATGAAACTTTAATAATATGGTTGAATGTGCCTATATATTTTTGTCTGTGATGTCTTTGTTTGAACTTCAATAACTATTGAATCAAACGAATATCTGTTGTTTGCGACATGATCTAATAATTATACCTATATGATGATCATGAAGTGCCGCTCATCAAAAAATCATTGACAATACTCACAAGTGTGACAAACTTAGTGGCAAACTAGTATTGCGAAAAAACTATTATTGTGTATGGACAATAATTAATACAAGGATTGTGTCTTATACACTCGACGTACGTATTTCCAAGTCCATCAGTCGTTGATCTTTCACCTCTTTTTCAAGGCCAAGTCCGTCTAGATCGAAGATAGCGCAAATTAGTCTTGCTTAATTAGGTAGATGATCGTCCATTTGCCGATCTTGAAAATATCTGTACCAGATAAGACAATCTATTTTCTATTTGTTCGTGTTACACGATCTTTATGGTATATACCTGGAGAGTTCAAAGGTAATCGGAGTGCGTCCTAATTTATCAATCATTACCAATTTATCCGATACATAAAATTGCGACCCAGTTCTAGATTCTTGTATACACATGAAATTGTCAATTTGTCGTACAATGTGTTGTAACTAGTACTATTTATGGCCCACTAGGATATTGTTGAACACTTATAAACTTCCAAATGGTAATCTGAATCCTTACGATTTCGTACTCAGGTTTTATTTCTTATACAAATATGGCAATTTGCAATTGTTTGTAACTCTGAACTTTGACCTCTCTCAATCCAAATCAGGTACTATATACTCACCTATAGCCTATAGGGAATTATGAAACATGCTTCTTTTATGAAATCGATTAACTCTATTTCGAATTTTCTAATAAGAATGACAAGTTGTTTTCAAGGTTATCAATAATAATTGATTATTTCTCACTGATAGATTCATCAGGTACTGTTTCTGTTCAAGGCATTTACTTTTTCAATAGAGGCAGAGCCAAATCGATGATGAGAATCTTCATTTTTGGAAAAACAATTAATTTTCACTAAATCGATTTACTCAGTGATATAAGTCAATCATTTGATATCAAAACTAGAATTGTGAAATGAGTACTTTTTATGGCAGGTATCATAATGCGATCAGAGGATTTGAGAGAGTGTAATTGATTGAATTTATGGTTATTAGAAAAAATTATTGATATTCTTACTGAAACATAACATAATATTCTTCGAGCTGACCATATTTACACGTGAAACGCATTGATCTAGGAAATATTTGAAGGAATTACACATATACCGAGTGACACAGGAGATGTAACAGCCTGTAGTTTTTTTATTTGTAGAGATACAAATTTGAAATTCACAAGAGTTATATTATCGATGATGACACTTTCCTTGAATCCATTGACAATTTTCTTCAACCACCTGTTTGATCGGAAGAAAACCCAACACATAATCTTGTCCCTGTATTCTTCAAAAGTGTAGTGAACTATTTTTGAAAGCAATTTCGAATAATCAGTGAGAAAACCAATGAAAAATCTAATCATGAACACAAATTACCTCTAACAATTATTTTACATATAGTTTGACATCAAGTGTCATTATGCACTCATACAACTTTCTATTTATTCACTTGTTCTCTTCACATCTTACAATAACAAATGCCGGCTGAGACGACTCATGCGCAGAAGGAGATAGAAAAAACAAAATGGAAGACCTAGTGAAAACCTTATACGTATAAATAAACAATACGGATCATAACGGGTGCCAGGATGAAGCCAAAAATATGAAACAAATGAATATCCATAAGGATTTGGTGGCATGATACGTAGTCATCAAAGACATGCGTTTCGGTGGACAATGACGTTTACTAACCTTTCAATCAAAGCAGTATGTGTCTGATCGTATCTCACTTTTCCTTATGGATAGTCATTTGTCTTCAAAAATCGGCTTCATGTTTCGCTATGGAAACAGATAGAGATTATCCGTATCGATTATTAATACGTATATGGTGAAAACACATCAGTTGTCGATTGTCGAAAAAATGCTCTCACTAAAATGCATCTGAAAGGCTGATGGTCAATTGTTACTTCATTATGATGACTACGGAACCTATATCCTTCATTCATCGTATGACCTGTATTGTTCTAGGGATCATTTTGAAATGGATTATACATCATACCTATTGATTCCCCAATGCCATAAAAATAGTGTAATATTGTTCCATAGGAAATATACTATTCTACCAGCACAATTAAAGTGCAACATACGTATTATATGAATCGAACAGCAACGAACATGTACTTTTCCATCACCAAAAAATGATGCCAGCAGTATGCCATCGATCAAATCAAAGGGCCATTGAATCGCCAGCGATGTCGTATTTGCTGGGAACTCTTTTCGCCAGATCTGGAACTTTTTTATATCAAGCTGGAGCCTTTTATCTCTCTCACTGGACGAAGCGATATGAGTTGCATAAAATATGGTGATGTTTCCATACATATAATACAGTTATTTCAACTAACGTTTCTGCGAAGGTCATCGAAAACGCCCTTTGAGTACCACACGAAACCAAAGATATTCCGGATCCTCCTCTTTGAATTAGCTAGATGATTTACGTTTATTGCTCATGCGTATTTTCTCCAATTCTTCTGCATGTATCGAGATCATTCTATAAACATGAATGAATATGCAAGATAAATTACTGACAGCATATAAAATGGTATTCATAGATCAAAACCCAAAGTCATTGCTACAGCTTTTATTAAGAGCGATCAAAGATCACCCAAAGGTACATGTTTCGGGCTTACATAATTAAGCCCATCATCAGTCGAATATAAGGATATAGTTCTAGAATAACCAACAATTTGGTTCGATCTCTTGGAGCGCACGAAAAAAAATCCCTATAATGTTCGTGGAACATCGTGCGTACTTAGGGAGGATAGGGAGAGGAGGTAGGTGTTGTTTTTTTTATTTTCGGAGGTTATAAATTCTTGTGGAATATTATCATTGACAAAGAGTTGTGGTAGAGTGCTGTTCGACATTTTTCAAGGTTAACAACGAAAGGATGTGCTTACTGGGCCTATCGAGTTATGAAATATATGCAATGATTACTTACTATTTGATGTGGTATCAGAATTAACCGAAAAGTGAAATAAATCACATGATGCAGTGACACTGAAATCAAGGTATCAAAAATTTACATGACGCACTTCAAAAACTTATATGTCAAGTCAACCAGATCATGGAACACATATGCATTACAGGCGAACAATGCTCTGATTTTTTTCGAAAGCATGTTTCAAATGGGTCTTCTCACTCACAATTCTCAATTACTGTGAGCAAGGAGAATCGGAAGGTATCCAGAATTATATTGTTTCTCCGAGTTTATTTTCATTTAATTCTCCTCCCAACCAGAATTCGGAGGATGTACCAGATTTGAGTCATTTTTGAGAGAACTCTTGATCTTTGATATATATCCATCTTGAGTCAATTCTGATCCTCACAGCTCTTCATGTGGAGTTTCA
Source organism: Phaedon cochleariae (assembly GCA_918026855.4). NCBI lineage: Eukaryota > Metazoa > Arthropoda > Insecta > Coleoptera > Chrysomelidae > Phaedon > Phaedon cochleariae. Next base: position 24,726,889 of record OU896719.1, on the reverse strand, counting down.
TCTCCAAAATGAGCCTGCTATCTCAAAAATCGGTCGACGTGGAAAAAAAGTTATGACCGCAAAGTCAAAAATTTGATTTTTGAGATCACTCTGTAAATGAGAGAGATAGAAAGACACTTCACGGAATATTTCAACGTAATGAGATCATCTTCATGCATATGTTGTCAGAGTTGAGAAAATTTTTGAGATTCTATGTTAAGACCCTCATGTTTCAAAGGAGTACCAGATTATAGCTAAAGGACTCGGCTAGCATACAGTGTTATCCGGATTCAAATTGTTCAGAACATAAAAAAGTTATTCACATTATAACAGGAGCTACATCTTATTGAGGGGCAACGAAATTAGTGTTGCGTAGTTTATTTACCATCTTGGTGGAAAATAGCTAGACTCCAACAAATCCTCAAAAAAGGAAACCAAATTCTGCCAACAACTATATATTGGACTATCATTGCCCTGATGTCAGTTGTCTGCAGAGTGATGAACGAAGTCACTGGAATGCTCAGGAATCATTCATGATAGGCAATATGACTTTCGCTACCGAAAAATCAACTGGAGAATAATTCGCCTACGTCACCCATTTATGACAAGGCATTAAGGCGGGCCTTTCGCGACAGCTTTCCGACCGAATATAGCCTATATATATATACTAGTTCAACAACTATTTCTAGGTGTCAGTGTGATGTCGAAATCGGAATAAAATAATTAAATTACAGCTTTCACAGCTATTGTAGAGTTCTTCGATTTCGTCTGTTACAGCAGGTCACCAATAGGTGGCACACAATTGAATGCAATCGTAGGTAATTGTATTATGTACAGTCGTCTTCAGAGATCATGTCGCGGTTGGACGGTATCAGCGCTCTTATTGCAGGAGTTATTAAGAATGCCATCATCGTCCATGTGCGACATGTTTTCTGAAGATGACTGTACGTGCAGTGTTGCCAGAGCTACTGCTCCACGGGCCTGCTCAACATGATTCCACTTTTCACTCCATTCAAGTCAAGCAAATACCTATATCTCGCTACAATGAAAATTCATGTCATGAGTCATTTTTGAAACTGTCTTCACAAATAGTCTTTCGAATATTTCTTTTCCTTTTTAATTTCATTTCCTACTAATATAGCTTATCATTATTGGCGTCGCCAGAAAAACTTCCAAGGATGGGGATCGAAATCATTGTTCAGGGCAAAATACTCAAAATAGTCTGTGTAATTCAGAAATAATGTGTGCAAGATTTTTTATCAAGTTCAGATGGCTATAAATAGAAATTTCGTGTTTTCTGTATAGGGTATATACGTAGACGATTGCCTAGTTTCAAATATCTTCATTCTTACGAATTCACACTGCTACTACTGATATAAGGGTTATATTGATATATACAGTGTGTAGAATGAAAGAAATCCTTGATTCAAATTTCATGTTCTCTAATTCAGACCTGCTTGCTGAAATACAAATTTCGATCACAATTATTGCACTTATGAAAAAAACAATATTTTCGAAGTGAGAACTTCTAGGCGCGTTGAGCAATTTTTTGGGTGGAGAAAAACATTGGATTTCGCGTCATCGTCACGACCCGTTCCGTGTCCCGTTATCGCGAGGTCAATGAATAGCAATAAATTTGAAGGGTGCAGTATCGCATCTCATCTTATATTATGTAGTATTTTGTAATTATGATTAGATTCTATTCTAAATTGGTATATGGAGGTTTTCGGGGTCGGAGATTATGATTCTTTCGTGAAAATTAGGATATTGAAGATGGCTGACGAGTTTTATTTATAATAATTATGATCCCATTCTATTCAAAATTGGTGTCTGGGGGTTCTCGGCGTCTGGGATTATGATTCTTTCATCATGACTCCACCAATATGGCGCACGAGTTTCGTAATTATGATTCTATGCCATTTGAAATTTGTACCTGGGGTTTTTTGGGGTCGGAGATTATGAATCCCGAAATGAAAAAATTCAAGATGACGGATTCAATATGGCGGACGAGTTATGTGATGATGATTCTATCCTATTCAAAATTTATATATAAGGGTGTTTGGGGTCGGAGATTATGATTCTATCGTCAAAATTGGGAAATTCTGGATTGCAGATCCATTAAAGCGGACAAGTTTTCTAATTTTATTATCCGATTCTATTCAAAATTTTTACTGGTGTTTCAGGGGTCGGAGATTTTGAATCATTTGTCAGAATTAGGAGATTCAAGCGAACACCATCTCAAAAGTTTTTGTTAGTCTATCTTAGACAGCGAATGTTTTTAGGTAATAAAGTTTGTCGAGTTGATAAAAATTCTGTTTGATAGTGATAAAACAGTGTATAGTGTGAGTGTGATTATATCGTACCAAAGTTTCCAGGATTCCCTGGTTTCGGTCTTCAACATAACGGTGAGAAATTGATTTGCCATCATATGCTTTCTATATCTCACAATCCATTTTGTTTTAATGGTCAACTTTTTTTAAATCATTTAAAAATCGAATTATAATGAAAAAAATATAAGAAAATTATGTTCATGCTGATATAAAACTCACAAAGTTATTGTATGAGGAATTTTAAAATGAAATGTTTTTCTTGAACAACCTGTTTCTCCAAAACTAACAACATTTTCTATGAGAGATGTGAGGCTGCATCTTGATATTCTGATGTTTACTATTTCTAGCTCACACATTGACCATTTTTATGCTGATTTAAAACTTACAAAGTTATTGTATGAGGAATTTCAAAATAAAATATTTTCCTTGTACACCCTGTTTCTCCAAAACTAACAACATTTTCTATGTGAGGTGTGAGATGTGAGGCTGAATCTCGATATTCTGATGTTTACTATTTCTAGCTCACACATTGACCGTTTTGAATGAATAACCCTGTATATATTTCAAAGAAAATTTTAATATCACGGAATTCATTGAATTTCAAAAATCTTCCCCAAAGAAGATGTAAGTGGAATATGAAGTATCTACCTACGATAATTCTCTAAAACATGAACTGGATGTTCGATAACGTCTCCAAATGTCTCGAAAAAAAAGCGGCTGCTATATTTTCAAATATTTCGTATGTGGCTGACTTTCCTGTTGCCTCGCTTTTCTGCCCATTCTTATGAATTTTTGCGACATATCATTTGCAGCAGCTTGCAACACTGGCTTTTCAATTATTGATTATATGCCGGTTAGTTTGAAGTTCATCTGAAGTTCACGCAATTCAAAGGGCACGTGGCGGACTGCGGAAAGACGGGGAATCACCGCTCGACCAATGAATATCCCCCCGGTTCGCCGCGGGAGGGAGAGAGACATATAACGATTTCTCGCTCAGTTTTGTTTTGTTGCCGTGGCGGTATTATCCTTTGTGAATATCGCCATATCAATGGATCCAAAATCTGAGAACTGTACTCTGAGAGTTCTGAGACGAATGTTTTTGCATGAGTTTTAGAGTGAAATAACCTGAACTTTTGACACAGATCAACAAAGCTTTTTGAAGTTTGTTCCACAACTGTGCCATTCCTATCATTTCCATCTATATGCTGACATAATTATCGATCTCATGAATAGAATTGAAGAAATTCTGCTGAATTTGTATGTTTAAATTTTCAGGTCTACTTATATAATTATAATTCAGTGACAAATTCTACACTGAGAGAAACTGGATATTAAAAATATCTACCAGCTCTGATTGTAATAACCATTATAAAGAAATCTCCTATTCCTGATCACTTTATTATTACAACAGTATTCTCTCCATTCTGTAATTATAAAAATCGCTTTCTTAAACCATTTGTAATACCCTCGAATGGACATTTGCTACCATCGTAAAGCAGGTGTGTTATGACATTATGAGAGTTTTATTAATTCTAGTCTATTTAGATTTTTTATTGACATAGCTCGTTTCGTGAATTATGCTTATTGGTGAATTCAGATAATGTTCGTCCCAATAATCATAGCTGTTTGGGTTTCTAGCATTGTACGTTGACGAATAACTATAGCAATTCACATGTATGACGGTTATTAGACAATCATTCGACAATCATTCGACAATCGTTATTCGGCTCACTTCGCTCTAATTTTTCATTAGTTTTGGGGCTGACAAAGCTACAGGTCGCGTTCATTTTCACTCCTGTTCTCGGTAATGGGTGCCTGTCTTCAATTATTCAATTATTGTTCAATGGTTTCTTTCGTCCGAATCGATAGAGTCGTGTCTTGTGGGTGAATGTGTGTGATGTAGCAAAATTCTGTTTTATTGCTGGCTGTGAACCGAGCTGTGGAATACACCGTGCATTGCATTACTACAATGAAAAAAGTATTCTCCATACCCAATTTTCACGGCCTAAAATTGGTTTATTTCGAAAAACAAAATGATCGATGAGATTCTGAAGGAGAATATCTGGGTTTCTGTGAGGAAGTTTTATTGACAATTCTCATCATAACTCCGAAGGAAGAGTAATAAATAAGAGTATTCAACTTCTCATTTCTTAATAAATTCGTCAGTATGCATATAAATGATATTTCTCCGAAAAAATCAATGAGTAATGTCAGAAAAACTTCCAGAGAAACCCAGATATTTCATTTCAGAGACAAATCGTAATTTTTGTTTTTTGAAAAAAATAACTTTGGATCATGAAAAGTAAGTGTGGATAGAATATTTATTTCCATTGCAGTAATTCAATGCTCAATTCCATAATGCATATCATCGAACAATGATGATTAGATAACCTAATTACCACTGTTTGATGAATATACTAGAGAAGAAAAATATTGGGATAACTGTTGAAAATGAGCTATATTACAATAGCATGTCAAAATGTCAGGTTTTATGCAGATATCAGATAACTATAATAAAATGAGACGTATTACTGCGTTACCTCAAGATGGTTGTGCCAGTAATAAAAACATGCTGTTTTATGTCGAAAGTCTAATAACCACTGATGAGTGGAGAGTTACTGCAACATTTTATGGGAATAATTCCTATTCGACATTCTGTGTTATCATAGAAACTAGAACAAGCAGCGGTGTTTTTATACAAGTTTGCAAATTGAATAAGCTGCCATAGCTACAAGTCACCTGAAAATTCACTTCATCTATGGTAGCAAATGAACACATCTGTCCCCTATTTATTGCAGATATCGTAATAACGGTCATCAGATATCCAATTATGATAACTCAAGTTTTCTCTCAGTGTAGGCCGTTTCAAACTACTCTATTTATTTTCTAGTTCTTTTTAGTTCGGTTCTCTATACCTCTTCATTTTTTCAAACTACTCTTTATTTTCTACTCACTTCTTTTTAGTATGGCTATCTTTAAAAAGGTGTTTCATTAGTTTTTCAAACTAATATTTATTACAATAGCTGATACCCGGCAAACGTTGTTCTGCTATATACAATTATTTCCAGAAAATATTTTTTTAGTTGAATATTTATCAACATACTTATATTCATTTGTTTTCTAATTCTTCTCAGACCCCGAAAACACCCAGATACAAATTTTGAATAGAATCGGATCATAACTACAAAACTCAGTTGCCATCCTCCATCTTCAATTTCCTTATTTCGATGAACAATCATAATCTCCCATCCCAAAATCCCCCATATACAAATTTGGAATGGAATCGGATTAAGTTACAAAACTCGTCAGCCATATTGAATCTGCCATCTTGGATTTCCAAATTTTGATAAAAGGATCATTATTTTCGACTCCGAAAACCCCCCGATACCAATTTTACATAGAATCTGATCATGATAATTAAAAAACTCTTCCACCATATTGGATCCACCATTTTGAATTTCCCCATTTTGACAAATGATTCATAATTATCTACGACCTCTAAAACCTCCAGATACCAATTTTGAATAGAATCTGACCATAATTACAAAACTCGTCCGCCATATTGGATCCGCCATTTCGAATTTCCTAATTTTGATAAAAAATCATAATCCCTGACCTCGAAAACCACCAGATACCAATTTTGAATGATATCTGACCAATCTGTTCTGTTCAGCACCAAAACATACGCTGATGCTCTTAGATTCCATCCAGAGAAGAGCCATTCGCCTGGTGGGTGACGCCACACTCACTCACTCACTCTTTGACATCATTGGAACACCGTAGAAAGGTCGGCGACCTTTCACTTTTCTATCGATACTTCCACGGGAAATGGCTATCATCCCTCCACTAGCAATACCAGACGAATTAGACAAGCCCAGTCAGCACATCCTTTCGTTGTCAACCTCGAAAGATGTCGAACAGCACTTTATCAAAACTCCTTCATCCATAGAACGGCTAGGCTCTGGAATTCAGTGCCCGAGGAAGTATTCCCAACAACATATAATCTCCAGAAGTTCAAAAAAAACTCCAATACCTACCTCCTGTCCCTATCCTCCCTAGGAACGCACGATGTTCTTTGAACATTATAGGGATTTCCTTTCGTGCGCTCCAAGCGATAAAAAAAATAATTACAAAACTCGTCCGCCATATTGGATCCACCATTTTGAATTTCCTTATTTCGATGAAGAAATCATAATCTCCGACCTCGAAAACCCCCAGATACCAATTTTGGATGGAATCTGACCATAATTACAAAGCTCGTCCGCCATATTGGATCCGCCATTTTGAATTTCCAAAATTTGACGAAATATTCATAATCTCCGACCCCGAAAACCCCTGAGTACCAATTTTGAATGAAATCGGATAACTATACTCGGTCGCCATATTGGATCCGCCATTTTGTATTTTCTATTTAAAAAATAGATTACGACCGATTCTCATACCTACCGAATATACGCACAAAAAATTTCATACGAATCGGTCGAGCCGTTTCGGAGGAGTTCGACCACTATGACCGTGACCGTGACAGGAGAATTTTATATATTAGATTTGTTCGTCTTACAAACACTCGGAGAACCTCCCCTTGAAATATGCCCAGATAATTGAATAATACCCTCTGTATTATCACGTCGCCTAGATTTCATAATATGTCCGAGTAATATGTATAACATTGGCAACGGTGTAAACGGGTTTGAATTCATCATCTCTCCTAAGCGCCATCTGCTTGCAATACAATGCACCATTCCTCTCTGCCGCAGTCTGTCATTTCGAACACTGCCATCTATCAGGTAGTGCCTGAACTACCACATCCTAGTTTCCTGCATTACATTCTTTCAAGAAATGGAGTTTACCGAGATCAGCTGGGATGAATGGATATTTTGTTGACAGAATAATCGTTTTTGTTGCTTCCTGTCCGAATGGAAACATTTCAAGAGCTGATATTCCAGTGACACCTTGCCGAATTTCCAACAATTGTACTGAGATCGAAAATATTTCAATTTGAGACAAAAAAATTTCAATGTTTACGTTTTTCAAAAATCTGTATCTTCTATAAATAAATGAGTTTCGACTGCGTATGATAACCAGGCCCTAGTCCCAACCTTCTTCTTTACGATGATTTAATCAGTTTTTCAATTGAATCATTCATAAGCCCATATAGCAACATCTAGTGAAGGCCTGCATGTCGATTTGGTTGAATCTCTCCTCTTAAACAAATATGTTGAAGGCGGGCCTTTCGCGACAGCTTTCCGACCGAATATAGCCTATATATATATACTAGTTCAACAACTATTTCTAGGTGTCAGTGTGATGTCGAAATCGGAATAAAATAATTAAATTACAGCTTTCACAGCTATTGTAGAGTTCTTCGATTTCGTCTGTTACAGCAGGTCACCAATAGGTGGCACACAATTGAATGCAATCGTAGGTAATTGTATTATGTACAGTCGTCTTCAGAGATCATGTCGCGGTTGGACGGTATCAGCGCTCTTATTGCAGGAGTTATTAAGAATGCCATCATCGTCCATGTGCGACATGTTTTCTGAAGATGACTGTACGTGCAGTGTTGCCAGAGCTACTGCTCCACGGGCCTGCTCAACATGATTCCACTTTTCACTCCATTCAAGTCAAGCAAATACCTATATCTCGCTACAATGAAAATTCATGTCATGAGTCATTTTTGAAACTGTCTTCACAAATAGTCTTTCGAATATTTCTTTTCCTTTTTAATTTCATTTCCTACTAATATAGCTTATCATTATTGGCGTCGCCAGAAAAACTTCCAAGGATGGGGATCGAAATCATTGTTCAGGGCAAAATACTCAAAATAGTCTGTGTAATTCAGAAATAATGTGTGCAAGATTTTTTATCAAGTTCAGATGGCTATAAATAGAAATTTCGTGTTTTCTGTATAGGGTATATACGTAGACGATTGCCTAGTTTCAAATATCTTCATTCTTACGAATTCACACTGCTACTACTGATATAAGGGTTATATTGATATATACAGTGTGTAGAATGAAAGAAATCCTTGATTCAAATTTCATGTTCTCTAATTCAGACCTGCTTGCTGAAATACAAATTTCGATCACAATTATTGCACTTATGAAAAAAACAATATTTTCGAAGTGAGAACTTCTAGGCGCGTTGAGCAATTTTTTGGGTGGAGAAAAACATTGGATTTCGCGTCATCGTCACGACCCGTTCCGTGTCCCGTTATCGCGAGGTCAATGAATAGCAATAAATTTGAAGGGTGCAGTATCGCATCTCATCTTATATTATGTAGTATTTTGTAATTATGATTAGATTCTATTCTAAATTGGTATATGGAGGTTTTCGGGGTCGGAGATTATGATTCTTTCGTGAAAATTAGGATATTGAAGATGGCTGACGAGTTTTATTTATAATAATTATGATCCCATTCTATTCAAAATTGGTGTCTGGGGGTTCTCGGCGTCTGGGATTATGATTCTTTCATCATGACTCCACCAATATGGCGCACGAGTTTCGTAATTATGATTCTATGCCATTTGAAATTTGTACCTGGGGTTTTTTGGGGTCGGAGATTATGAATCCCGAAATGAAAAAATTCAAGATGACGGATTCAATATGGCGGACGAGTTATGTGATGATGATTCTATTCTATTCAAAATTTATATATAAGGGTGTTTGGGGTCGGAGATTATGATTCTATCGTCAAAATTGGGAAATTCTGGATTGCAGATCCATTAAAGCGGACAAGTTTTCTAATTTTATTATCCGATTCTATTCAAAATTTTTACTGGTGTTTCAGGGGTCGGAGATTTTGAATCATTTGTCAGAATTAGGAGATTCAAGCGAACACCATCTCAAAAGTTTTTGTTAGTCTATCTTAGACAGCGAATGTTTTTAGGTAATAAAGTTTGTCGAGTTGATAAAAATTCTGTTTGATAGTGATAAAACAGTGTATAGTGTGAGTGTGATTATATCGTACCAAAGTTTCCAGGATTCCCTGGTTTCGGTCTTCAACATAACGGTGAGAAATTGATTTGCCATCATATGCTTTCTATATCTCACAATCCATTTTGTTTTAATGGTCAACTTTTTTTAAATCATTTAAAAATCGAATTATAATGAAAAAAATATAAGAAAATTATGTTCATGCTGATATAAAACTCACAAAGTTATTGTATGAGGAATTTTAAAATGAAATGTTTTTCTTGAACAACCTGTTTCTCCAAAACTAACAACATTTTCTATGAGAGATATTCAACCGTGTTTGGCACAGAGGGTACTCTCCCACTCTCAGCTATGCCATCTTTTATCGAGTTTTCCTTCAGGAAAACGCTACATGTGGTGGTGGTGGAATAACCAGTTGTCCTATCCACCGCATCAATCAATCAATCGGTCAATGAATCTTTTATATCCGATTTTTGACATGGTAGTATAACATGTATTGGAATTTTCAGTCAGTAAAATATAAAATAGTTGAAGCAAAATAAGATATAAGTACAAGATTTGAAATAGTAATGATAATTATACATAAAATGATGAATTTAAAAGAAATAATTAATGCACTTACTACATACTACTACACTGAGTAGTACATTTTACACAGAAATCAAATATCTATAAAATCTTCCATTCTGAAAGTCTATCAATATTTTTTATTCTTTCTGGAAGATAATTCAATATTTTGAGACCAAGATGATCAGGAGTATCAGAGTTAACTCTCTTCGGCAAAAGGAACATAGATATTTCCCATTATCCTTGTTTCATACCCAAAAACATCATGATTTCATTCGAAACTAGTTATAAGTATTCTTGAAAACAAGAACACACGTTTCTGAAATGGGGAGACAGGAAAGCGTCAAAACTTTGAACATTTTGAAAGTGGTTCTACTTGATTCTCTATGGGAATTCTAGCGATACATCTCAATATTCGCTTTTGACTAATGAGGACATCTTTCCAACCAGGTGAGCCGCCCTAGAGGCAAACACCATACCTTAGCTCTGATTCAATTTGAGCTCAGTACATATTCATCATCTGATCCACTTCCAGAACTGTTCGTAAATTGATAAAGATAAATCGTAAAGAATTCATTGCATTCATACTGCGTTTACTTCTAGAATTCCCATTTCTCCCCAGGAAACTAAGAACTTACGATGCAGGCAGGTCAACGCTGTCGATGCAGATCATGCTGAAATCACAGCTTGGGGAACCAACCCTTTATTTACTATAGGAAGGCGGAACTCAGTATACCCGATATAACATTGTCTGGTACCGCCATTCCCACCATTTCCACTTATATACAAGGTGATCAAAATCAGACATTTTCTGCATATAATCATGTGTCCTATGATGCACCCTCTCCCAGCTTCAGCCACTTTTAAGGTGAAAACAAAGTTATCTGAAAGTTGTGGATAAAAAAACGGATCAAACCTTCTGAAAATTGGCATGCCTCTGTCTTTTAGACATTTCATTTCCCGCTTAATTCAAAAATTATGTAAACCCAGTTTTGGGAGAGTTGGAGCAGGAATGTTCATACTGTTATTGGGCCAAATTTTATGTTCTAAAAGAGGAATTTATCGAAAAACTCTGACTTTGACTAGTCATAAAAATATTAAGATTCCGGTATCTCGCATTGTTTTCCATTTAACTAACCGTTAACTAGGAAATTGTCATCAACGAAAGGAAAAGTCAAGACAAGTCGAACGCAATATGTTTCGAACGCTCACATACGGAGATGATCGCGTGTTTCGGAACGCATTTTGTGACTGCTATTTCAGAGGCGTGCAGTACTGGAATACTTGCACTTGATCCGTTTTCATGATCACAATTTTTTTATTACCAAAACTTACAGTGGCGGTAGCTCGAAGGTGATGCATTTTAGGGAAAATGTTTATGTAAAGAAATTTTGATCACAAAAATACATCCTTTAAATATTCTCACATCAAATTTATGCTCGGTATTCCCATCGGCAATTCTTTTTCATGGAAAACTATGTCCGATCCATCGAGAAAAATGCTTCACGAGAACTCGGATTTTTTTCTGATCGAAAATCTACTTCACACCTCAACACCACATGATCTACAAAGCACAAATACGACATGTTCAAGAATACTGTTTCCAGATATGTGGTTCATCACCCAAACATATGCTGATTCTATAGAAACTTCCACGGGAAATGTTCTCTGCGGTCATTCCATCACTAGCAATACCAGTCAGACAAACTCGACAAGCCCAGTCAGCACATCCTTCCATTGGCAACCTTGAAATATGTCGAACAACAATTTATCAGAACTCGTTTGTCGATTGAACGGCAAAGTTTTGGAATTATTTCCCAAAAACTTATAACATAATGAATTCAAAAAAATACCTCCTTCCCCTATCCTCTTATCTATTCTCTTCCTATTCTCTTTCATGCGCTCCAAGACAAAAAACGATAACTCAAAAATCAGCATTATCTGTACCTAATGTGGCTTGCTATATTCGATTTATTTTGCTTATCATCTCTACTATTATTATTGTAGACAGTTTCAATGTGAGATCGTATATCTATTTATAACCTCACGCTTATTTGTTTGCTAATACGGTGCAGATTAACACCAATTTTCACCTTCTACACAGTACATTATTGACAAAGACACTTTCCTTGTCGAGTAATAATCTTTTGGTGATTAATAGTTCGATGATAAGTATAGATGATTGGGTTCTTCCTCGTAATTATCGTAAGTGTGATCAATGAACTCACTTTTTTGCCAGTTTACGAATGTTTTTTCATTAACCGGTTCTATCAACAATCACATCGATCAGATGATTATTTTTATAAAAACGAACCCAAAACCAGTTCCACAATGTACTTCTTCACAAGCTTCCATTGAACTTGAACTTGAAATATGTATGTTTGTAAGAACCAAGCATGGGTTTGTCGAATTTACGCCACATACCTAATTTATATTGATCCTTCTATGAATAAATAATATTCGATGTAATCATTCATCATTTATAATCATCACAAAAGTGTATTTCAATAATTGAAATCGGCACCTTCGAGAAACGCCAGCACTTGATGACGTCATACACTTTCCGAAAGTCATGGTGATCTGAATTGTTGCTTTTACATCAATTGACATATATTCCTCTTGTTCACTAAACAATCAATGATCGATGCTGCCGAATTGATAACTGGTTATAATCTCATGAGATCCAATATGACCAATGTCAAGAGTATTTCACATTCACAGAAGACAATGGTTCTCCACCTGGTCCCTAATGATCACTTATTGAATACTTATATATTTGGCAAGATGCTTCAGTGCCAGTAAGAATAATATTATCGTTTTTTTTTAACTAAGTTCGAGATTTTATTTGAATTCAAACTATTTTGTGACCCCGCCGTCAACATCGTATTGCTTATAATTCACAAAAATATCAAGAATGGGAGGAAAAGACTTACCTAACTCTATAACGTTTATCTCGCATGTTACCTTTTTCTCCAAATCCCTATCATCTAGTCAAATCTAACAAATACTGCGAATATTCAAATAGTACATATAATCCTCTGATTATCTCATTATTCAGATATATTTTCTGTTCTCTGTTATCTGATGTATAAGTATTTTGGTTGAATTTTGACCTAATTGTAGATTTGCTAGAATAGATGCTACCGAGTCTTAACCTGAATTTCAATTCTTAAAACAAGCTGGCGGCTTGATCATGACATGTTTTGCTAACATGGTAGCTTCATCAGGTGAAATACTGGTTCATTGTACCATTATTTCACCTGATGAAGCTACTGTGTGAGCAAAACATGTCGTGTGTTTGAGAATTCTGTGGAAATCGGAAATCTTATCGGGGTGTGTATAATTTGCGGACTGGAATAAAATGTTGCGGACTGGCTATTTCCATCAAACTTTTCGATGTTTTTATTGCATATCTGGATTCAGTTTACCGATAATATACACGATGGGAAGTTTCAGTTTTTTTTTCTATGACCCCCCTGGGGAGCACTTTACTCTTGTGTTTTTTCATAAAATCTTGCGGACTGGGTATTTTTGGGAGTCAAATCATCTCAATTCCACCATGAATCGATTTATCCCATGAAAATACACGATGAGAATGTTTTGAATTTTTTCCCCAGCCCCCCTGGGGAGCACTTTACTCGTGTGTTTTTTCATAAAATCTTGCGGACTGGGTATTTTTGACAGTCAAATCATCTCAATTCCACCATAAATCGATTTATCTCATGAAAGTACACGATGGAAAGTTTTTGAATTTTTTTTTCAGCCCCCTGGGGAGCACTTTACTCGTGTGTTTTTTTATAAAATCTTGCGGACTGGGTAGTTTTGACAGTCAAATCATCTCAATTTCATCATAAATCGATTCATCTCATGAAAATACACAATGAAAACTTTTTGATTTTTTCCCCAGCCCCCCTGGGGAGCACTTTACTCTTGTGTTTTTTCATAAAATCTTGCGGACTGGGTAATTCTGAGAGTCAAATCATCTCAATTTCACCATAAATCGATTTATCTCATGAAAATACACGAGTAAAAGTTTTCAAATTTTTTCCCTAGCCCCTCTGGGGAGCACTTTACTCTTGTGTTTTTTCATGAAATCTCGCTGACGCTGAGGCGTGTCCTTCAAATGAGCAAAATAAGGTACCAATAAAAAATAAATTAATTCATGGATGAGAATTATATTCTTATTATAAATCGTAAATAAAATGAATCGATTTATGGTGAAATTGAGATGATTTGACTCTCAAAAATACCCAGTCCGCAAGATTTTATGAAAAAAACACGAGAGTAAAGTGCTCCCCAGGGTGGTCATAAAAAAAATGAAACTCCTCATCGTGTATATCGGTGAGCTGAATCCAGATATGCAATAAAAACATCGAAAAGTTTGATGGAACATTTTATTCCAGTCCGCAATTTATACACACCCATCTTATCGTTTGTCAGGTTACTACATAATATGGAGAGAATATTTGAGAAAAATAACGGAGTGCTCTGATGTTTTGCCAGCTAAGGAATGTATCGAAATAGAATACTCTTATATGCTTCTGTGTCTCTTCGTACTCTCACTGTGTCGTACTGTGACTATACCTATACCTACTAGATTGGCACCGTGTTTAACTTGTCCCATCAATCACGTTGACCTCAGTAGAAGTCTCACAAATTCCTCCTAAGTACCCAGCCAGCGTTGATGAACAACGTCATCGGCATATTTCAAAGCATGTTACTTAGCTACTAGCACCCGGAAGAAAATTCTCATGGAACGCTCTACATTCCATGCGAGGGAATGCCTCGGAAATTTCATGGAAATTGGTTGCATAAGACATTTTGTTTTGTGGAGGTTATTGAACAATTTTCTCAGTTCACGTCGATATTTTCGATTTATTGTGTTTGAATTGAATTCAGCAACATCGTATGATGATTTTAGTGATTATTGAGAGTTAGTTACCAATGTGAAAATTATGTCACGGGTTTTTTTGATACTGATGTGAAATACTCACGTCAAAAATGTGTGCTTATGATGAAACAGATTACCCTCAACAACTTCTATAATGTAAACATACAAAAAAATAGTTTGAGGCGCTATGTATAACATTAGAGCACTAAAATGAATCAGTGATAACACAACTCAATGATATTGAAGGGGTTATGGACGGGTTGCTATATAGGTACAGTTATTCAGAATTTCTTCTGTCCACCTTGTGAATGCATATACAGGGTGTAATTTAATTGATGGCTGAAAATATCAGATGTGGTTCCCAAACTAATTTTTAGATGAAATGTTAATATGAACATATCATGCCCTAAACCTCTTAACTTACGAGTAGTGATTCACACGAGACCAACGAGACCGTCTCGTCTCGCCGATGAAATATGCAGTCTTGTCTCGAGTCTCGTCTCGCAGTCACGAGTCTCGTCTTGTTTCGCGTCTCGTACGAGAGTCTCGCAAATGTATCGCAATTTTGCCATGCATAATCTTGTTCCAGTCTAGTACGGATTATTCACCCTTACCTATTTTTTAGGTATAATGTAGAAGTAGGAAGAGAAAATTACAACAAATATAACATCATTCAATGTGTTTTCGAAGTATTTCTGATTGAAATGTTTTGTCTACCTGTGCTAAATAGTCTGAATTATTTCTAAATATGTTGTATTATGAATGAAATTCTCAAGTCTGCAGTCGGCACGCAGAAATATTTACCTGCGAGACTCTCGCACGAGACACGAGAAGTCTTGCACGAGACTTGAGACGAGACCAATAAAAGTCTCGTCTCGTGTTGTCTCGTCTCGAGTCTTGTCTCGAAAACGAGACGAGACCATGCGAGACTCTCGAAAACGAGACTCTCGTGGGCTTCACTACTTACGAGCTATTGGGATGTTAAAATAACATCAATACCGTTCTAGATATTCTCATGAAATATGGCATTCACCTACTAAGCACCAACAGGCATTTTTTCATGCAGGAGATTTATTAATATTTTTTCCATCGGCGTCCGTATGGGATTCACAATGAAGATGTATCTAAAAAAAATATGGTGCGACCTTATTTATCCAAAAATCAAAAACATTTTTGAAATTCATATGAGAATTGTATTTATGTATAAAATTGTATTCACAGTATACCATGTGTTTGTGGAAAGTGGAAAGCAGGTGAAACCAAGAGACCTCTTTCAGTAAAAACGAAGGAACATAAATAAAACATAAAGAAAAGACACATCGACAAATCGGAACTAGCTGAGCATATCTTTACTGAAAATGGACAACATATGGCAGAGTGGAATAATATTAAAATCATTGGAAAATGAGATAACAACCAGAAGAGAAAAATCAAGGAATCTGCTTGCATTCTTCTGAACGGAGACAATAGCATTGCTTCCTGTTCAGTTGATATAGATTAAACATTTTCACTACTGAAATCTGCAAATGGAAATGGTTAATTCAAGATTAATCAATGAAAACATCCTGTAACTCATTTGATTGCCAACGTCACCAATTGTCACAGAGACTGAAAAGTGTCAGGACAAATACGAATTTGCAATACAAAAAATCCATTTTTCAAGCTGAAATTAGGAGCAGATTCGTTCCCGAAACGTCCTAAGATAAGTGAAAAAACCTTGTTCAATACAAATTGTCACTGACAAGCTAGTGCATTTTTCTTTTAGGCTCTCTGATAGAAAAATTCTTTGAACGCGATGACATTTTGGGGCAAATCATCTGATTTGTCCTAACTACACGTATATTGAAATAGTATTCATATTTTTATTTTATGGAGATGAGGAGAGATAATCCCAAAAAATCTGGAATAATAAATGTATTAGTGTTTTAAAAAGTGTCATACAGTCAAAGTGGATTCGTTAGTTCAGGAAAAATAAAATGAGAACATGACTGTCAGCGTATGTTATATTTTTGTCGGATGTCCTCTGTCATATGATCAATTAACTTTCGATCTCCACTTGTGGAATGATCAAAATGACAGTCTTTGTGTCCCGAATGATTTTGACTCTGGGTATCATTAGAATTTTCATGACAAAGCTTCCAGAAGTTCATATAATAGTGTATCATCATTGAATAGTTGATCAATCGTTTCGCATGAGGTGACCTGTAACGAAAGCTAAATGTTAATAGTGTCACATTATTCCTGAACGATCATAGAAAACATAGGTAGTCATGGTAATATTCCTTCATTGAAACAGTTAATTCTAAAGGAGAATGCACTGGGGACTTAGTATAAGCATCTGGTTGATAAGTGCAAATTCTGCAATGAGGCTTGTAGTGCGTGCCAATCAGTACACGAAAGATGGATTAAAATTGTGCAATATATGTTATGGCATACGACTAAAAACACTTGTAGAATTTACGTAACAGATTGATCATGTCTCCTCTATAATGTGTGTGTAGGCTATTTATTACATCATGTCACATTATAGTTTCCTGGCAGAATACACTATAACAGTATGATCCATTTACTATAACAATATGCACACATTCACCTTTGAGCAAAATGTTTGATACAATTGACAGAAGTATATATCCATGATCTACAGTATGATTCATTTACTATAACAATGTGCACACATTCACCTTTAAGCAAAATGTTTGATTCAATTGGCAGAAGTATGTATTCATGATCTACAAAATCGATGAAGTAATTTTACTTTGCAATCACACGTCGTTCAAGTTTGAGTCCAATGGCATAATATTTCAACAGTAAACCGAGATTGCCATATTTGATGACAAATATCGATGTACAGAAAAAATATGGTAGTTTCATCATTTTCCCACTTCATATTATCTCTTTATCAGGAGGGGTGAAAGAACTTACAGTCACAACTCCACCACATAAAAATTTTTGATAATGACCAACGGTCATGGACATAAAAAGGACATGTTTCGAAGGATTAATCCTTCATCATCAGCAAATGTGTTAAAAAGAAAATCTGTGAGAAGAAACAATGCTTATGTTAGTTATAAGAGTTGATCATGGAATTTAAATGTACCTACCATTATTGGTGGAAAAAGTTCACATAATACAAAACATGGGAAAAAATATTATTTATAGACCGCGCATAGTGCGGGTGCGTTAATGTTAAGGAACCATTTTTTAAGCTCAATAATAAGAGCTTAGATAATTAAAATTTTTGACAAAGTTCACTTATCAAAATGAACCAACATGTGGAACTGGAATTTGTTGAATTAGGTTAACTAATCACAAATGACAAATGACAAATGACAAATGATGACAATGACGCTGAGGACAAAACACAATATTAGAATAACAACCGTCAAGTCAAAACTAAGGAATGTTTTGATTCGAAGTGACATAGAACACAGAAACCAGAATTGTAGTTAAAATAACAGGGAGTTGAATAATTTGAGGCTATCGAATTGAGTTTGTTCATTGAGGCAGTTGAGGTTAGAATTTTCGACCGCTTTATTAATTTCCAGAGTTTCAAGGAGGTTAAGTTTTTTTCCCTTGTCACGAATACGTAAAATTTCCATTGTAGATTTGGGATCAAAAGAGTGTTTGTCATTGATTATATGGTTAGGAAAAACAGAATTGGACTCAAAAAAATCTTTTTCAAAATTATTTTCTATAATACGATTGTGTTCAACACAATCGATGCTCATAGCTTGATGGCATATTCCTTGAACAATTTCAAGTCGAAAGTGACTTTTACACTTCTGTCCAAGACTCTTTAGTTGAGGAGGGTTGCTGGAAATATGATCGAAATCATTTACATTGATCTTCATTTGATCGAACATCAATTGATTGAATGATCAAATGATCGAACTATATTTGGATCGGATATAATCATTTGCATATAATATTCACTTACCGATTCGCCTCAATCCCTTTGTATAGACTCTAGGAATCCATTGATTTGAAGGATTTCATTGTGAGAAGCAGTGAGGAGTATAACCTCAAATTTGGGCCGAGTCAGGTTAGCTTGTTTAGAAAAAGTAGCCTCATTTGTTCTCCCAACTAATTTTCCTAAAAATATACTTTCTAGGAAGAAGGTTCATTAAGGACGAAAAAGGTTTTATTGTTGGGGAAAAGCAGTTTCATTTTTTATGCTTATGCTAATGCTTATGCTCATTTTCCTTCCTCAACCTTCCGGCGGATTAGGCAATTTAGGGAATGACGGATTTCATCAAATATGTCTCTTTTATGTTATAAGTTCGATCAAAATGTAATTCGATCAAATGACATTTCGCAAATGATTCCGATCGAATATTTTTCGATTATATTCCCGGCAACCGTTGAGGAGTAATGGGTAATATTAAATTTAACAGAGTGTATAATGAAGCAGAGAAAATATTGGAGAAAGTAATGAAATATTTTATCAATTCTGAATATTTTGATCACTTAGACAAATTTAATCAAGATTTTATTCAAAATCTCCTATAGTCGAAATCTCAAATTATGAACGAAAGAACGGGTTCACAATAAATGTCCTGAGAGCGCGTACCATTATTCTCATTGCCATTTCATAAACCAGAATAGTATATGAAATTATGCAGACAGTTAACAATTATCATTCATCAAATAACAGGTGAAGTAGAGGGTTGGTCAACTTTCAACTTTTCACATTGATTGAACCAGTTTTTCTTATTGTGCACAATTAGTACTATTGTAGATGGCCGAGGATTGGTCCATCCCATGATGAAAAGTAACCTCAAAACAATTCCTGGTTTTGTGTTTATCTTTACTTTTTAATATTCCCATTATTTTTGAGTCATTGCCCCACTTGTGATAGCAAGATCCCCAAAATGTGTCTAATATATCATGAATACAATTTCAATGGTTCCAATGGTTGAAATGGACATTTGCGCCTGCGTATTTTCTATTTTTTATTGGTAATTTGATTTTCATAAGTGGTATAATTCGAGCTACTCCTTACTTGATAATTGTTGATTGTAAATTGATGCTGCATAAATCCACACTTATAGCTCTGGTCCAGCTTCGAGAAAATTACCTTAGGACCTCTGCAAACCAGACAAGTTGACCCAGGTTTTGAACTTTCGGTAATGGCCTTCCTATAAAAATTCAAATCTATAAGTTACTATCAATCTGCAAACATATGTTTTCGATTCTACAAGAAAAAGTTGTTTGATTTGCATAGAGATAAATCGAAGGTAACTGACTTCACAGGAATATATCACATAGGTCACTGACTCAATTTCAATTATTTTTCAACGAAAATTCCACGTTTTCGACCAATTAGGAGCCTAAATTTTGTATCGTTACCATAGCAACTGAAGAAATTTCTGGAATTTTGTTCTTCCTCCTTGGGGGAAAGAGCATGAAATTACACTGGAAATGTTTCGACGTTTACAGGATAAATGACATTTACATTTTACATGTCAAATCCGTTCCATGAGTTGATAAGTTTCCTGTGAGAAAATATATTTCTACGAAGTTTAACTAAATGAATTTGTAGAAAACTGAGAGATGAAGCTACTATCGACTCATTTTTCACTATTTCATTCAACTAAAGTCGCTTAATCATATTTTATTCAACCTTATAATGATTATGTGAGCCAACTCAAATGATGATAAATATCACTTCAAGTTTCTTGTGAGAAAATATATTTCTATCAACTTTATCAAAATGGATTTGTGAAATACTGAGAAATTGAGCTAGCAATTTTTCATTATTTTATGTAACTAAACCGAACAATGTTATGAATAGATATGAATTATAATAATACTTCATACTGTCGAGTTCCTTGTACAAAATATATTTCCACCTATTTTAGTGGAATGAAGTTAGTTAAGAATGATATTTTGATCTACCAATAGCTGCCCTATAAATATTTGGCATTAATTATGTTGGTATCTTGTATTTTCTTTAGCGTAATCTCATCCTCTTTTTTTTTTTAATTTCGGTGCGAGATTTTTTCACCGAATACCACTCTAGTTTCAATTAAAATCCGGAAATTATTTCTTGTACACAAATATTTAGAAAATCGTCTTCGACTCGGGAATAATTTCAAAATGTTCGTGTTCTTGAATAAATTTCCGGTAATAATTGAAGCTCTAGTGGTATAATAAGTGAAAATTCCATACCAGTGATGTTCAATCAACCAAACTGGGTTCATTTGACGTTGGTACCCACCAGCGAAGTCAATCGGAAATCATTTGACGTTTTAATGGCAGAATGATATATTGACGTTCTAAAATAAATTGGTGAATTCAAAAATTATTTTCTTTTCGAGATAATGGATATTTTGCAAATCATTCCGAGTCGAAGACAATAATTCAACCTCTGGTGGTATAACAAGTGACAATTGTATTCAGAAGACCACTAAAACTTGTAATGATTATTCTCAATATCATGATGAAGATATCGCTTCTCCTTTCTTTTTTCTCGATTGGAACAAAGATGTATTGTGTATTGGCGATCAAAGAAAGAAGACAACCATCAACTGTCTATATGGATGAATACGAATTCATTGGGAAATTTACAACAGAATTGAATTAAAAGATACCGCTTTTTTGGAAATGACAGGGGGCCCCATGATGCCTACTGAGGTTATGGCCAGGACCGTATTCATTGAATGGTGGTCTTTGGAGTTTGGACAAAATATCTTGGCTCACATTTCAAATCATCCAACTTTATACACATAGTCATATCTACGACATCTAATGTGATTAACACACCAAAAATTGGATCTTTTTTCGGACATATATATGTCCATCACCAGCCTTATATCGAAATTACAAAATTAAAATAGTTATTAGTACAATCAACAAGAGTTATGAGAATAGGAGTGCTTACATGGGGATAAAAAAAAGGTTATGTTACCAACTTTTCCATTATAAAATTTTATAGTGAAGGGTTTTGATGTGATAATTGAATATGAGGAAACCCAACACACATTCACAGTTAATCAAAATACTGGTTTATGAACCTTCACTACATATCATCTAAAGATATGAGTTGAACATAGTGGGCTTAAAAATAATGTTTATATACTGTTAAGGCGCCTTGGAAATGTCGTGATATTGTTTATTAATATTATGAAACTTAAATCTTTCAATCTCAATTCAAAAAAATTTGACTGGAAGATGTGGTACTTTGGTAAACTTTGATCAGCAATAACTCAATCATTTTCCATTCAAATATACAATTCATATATTATATTCTTGAAATCAAAAGAAGGAGGTCTATCGACAAGTCAGAAAATATATAGGGTGTTTTGTGAAAAAATCAAAGTTGATGTATTTTCTGCAAAAACGATTGATCCGGTATATCAAGCAACCTCTTGAAATAAGAGTTTGGGTCGTTACAAACAACTTCTTTTCTTGACATTTTATCAAATCTCTGTAAACAAAAGAGTTAAGGGGGGGGGGGTTCCACTTTAAGACGCGCACCCTGTACTCGTATCTACCTCAACTGACCCAATTTAATTTTCATCCCCTTACTAGATAGTGAAACAATATGCATCGGAAATTGTCGTCAGTCACAGACAACCATAACAGATATTCTCACTTGTTACATTCGAATGGTTCAATTCTGTGAACTGATTAGGTACACAGGTTTCAAAGTTCCCAAGTTCCCATGAATGTCAGCTAGTCTACTGGTGAATACGTTCGAAATTTGTGTTTGTGTTTCGATTTCTCTGTATCATATTTCTCGAAAACGGTATATTTTGTTCGATCATGAGAGAGGTCGAAAGAATTAGATATCTGCTTATTCATCACAGGTGATGTTCACAGCTTTATTAAAACACTTTCAGGGATGTACAATTGGAGTTTGCTTCCTCACATTCATGAATAATTAGCATGTCTTTGGAGACGAATTCCTTAAATCGGCTTCATTGGATACCCTTCGGTTCAAAATGAACAATATCAAGGAGGTTCCGGCAAAAACAGGTTACTTCTTGGGAAAAATATCCTGAATAGATATTGAATTGCCTCCCAAGATTACTTTCGAGCTTTGGATATTATTTAGAGGAGGAAATCTTGTAGGAGATATAGCATATTACGAAAGATAAGTGGCAATGTTAAATTATTGTCTTTTCCTCCTTTTTTACCTCTTAAACTTCATCTCAGTGTACGTATAGAAAATATCAATCGCATTTTCTTCAGGAAATGGGTCTTCTTGTTTCCTGAAATCACGTAGGTATCAACTACCAGTAGGTGCCAGGTGCCATACTTCTTGTTTATTCACAATAGGTCGATCGTAGTAATTCGTTTCCATAATTAATATCAGGATATTACCGTTATATCCAGATGTATACACAAGCACTAATATGAAAAAAATAGTCCGACAATTTTTTATTTCCACTAGCTATCCGAAAAAAAAGTTGCTTCAGCTATTTAGCATCGACTACAAAGAAAATTCTTGGGTTGCAGCAGTTCGGCTCTGCAAGCGAGACATTTCAAGTTTCTCAAGAGTACCGGCTAGTTCTTCACGGCAGTCTTCGTTGAACCTCCGTTGGTGCTGGTACCTGTCTTGGTGCTACTGGCCTAACCATTTCAAGGTCATCCGTGAGTTAAGAATAGTACCGACAGCGCAGCGCCCAGTGACTCAGTACTCGATCGTTTGAAACGTTGGCTGTGATATCGTAGTTGTTTTGTGTGAAAAATAAGGAATTATCGCGTTTTCCGGTATTCGTATTTACTGGATATTTGTGCTGGTGTTAGTTATTAGTGCGTTTGAGAGATGATTATTGGATTCTCGATGGATGTTTGCTTCTGAATCTGCCCACTCAGATCCTGCAGACACTTCACTGCTAAGGAATGCCAAAGGACTTTGGAAGGAGTTGAGAACTGTTGAATAAAAAGGTAGTCTTGCTAGTTGTGTTTTTTGCGAGTTGCGGTTTTTTTGGGCTAATTTAGCTAATTTATACCGGGTGTCACAGGATCATGGTACAACTCCTTTAGTTTCAGAGATTAGTGATTGAAATTCGGGGTAAAACTGCATTTATCATGCGATAGGTTTTATTTCGAAATTTTTTTTTGTACTTTCGTATACTTGTCTAAAAACACGAATTTTATAATTGAAATGTGAACAAACCACTAGGTATTTATCCAGATATTTCAAGAAAAAGTTCGAAATTTCGCCTTCTTTTTCCACTTGTGTTGGATGCATTCACAGCTACTTGCTCTCTTCCTATTTTGTCATTGGACACTTTATATACTCATGATGTACTTCAATGACACATTTTCATATAGAAAATTCAACAGAAAATATGATTTTTATAGCAAGTTTTTCATATTTAGTGACCTAACATACCAGATGACGGCCATTTAATCAATAGTCGATCCAAATACGAAATGTCAAAATATCAACAGATTACTTTTGAATGACATTACACACGCCATTATTTTGAATGATATTCTTCCTTCTTCTTACTGAAAATGGATAAATCACAAGAAAATCATATTTCAAGTTGACTCATATAATAGAAAAAAATGTGTCGTACATTGTGATATATAGAAATTGTTCAATGATGAAAATAAGAGCAAATTGTTCCAAATGCGATTTCAGAAGACAGGCGGAAAACAAGGTGAAATTTGTTACTTGATAGTGAAATATCTCAATAAATAATGGTTTTTTCACATTTTCATTATCAAATTCGTGTTTTACAGACAAAAATACGTAAGCACCAAGAACAATTTCGTAAAAAAAAAACATCGCATGATAAATGCAGTTTTACCAAATTCGGAATGACCAATCAACTTGATAAACGTCATGTTTTATTTTTCACTTCTGGTTTCACCGGAAGTGATCATAACTTTTGATTTTCAAAAGGAACACCCTGTATATCATGGAGTTTTCGAATTCTGCATCATTTTCTATCCAATGAAACCAATAATACCACATAGGTGACATTACATACTTCAATATTGATTTCGATTTCATTTTTGATTATTCATCTGAGTGTGCCATGACTATTTTGATCGAGTCTGATGTTCATATCGACATGTGTAATGCTGAAAACAATTGAATCCTGTCAAAAATGTAAAATTTCTTGATTTATCCGCAAATTGAGTTCATCAGAATGGTTATGATATTTCCAAGTAGCACTAAAAAGTGTTTGACGCTATTTGATTTCGCTTCTGGAACAATATTTTCTCACTTTTTCCAATGCGTGTACATTGAAGACACTTTTTGGTGGAGTTGCATAAATGGCATAATATTGAAACCTCGATTGAAACGAATACTTAATATATCCTCGAATTGCTTTGATACTATCTTTGACAACTAACGGATGATCAATTTTTCCAACTGACGACTTCTGTGTAGTTTCATACATAGCCTGATATCAAATAGTTGTGCCCATTTCAGAAAATACGTTTATATCGTTGTGATCACGTTCGTTTTTAATGCATTTGGAAAAAAAAGTCTACTTGTTCGAGTTTCCGTTGGTAAAACTGCCATTCTTCTTGGAAATATATAAAGTACCTACCTAACCTGCAGATGGTTGATTCGTTGATGCGTTGAGGTTAAGGAATACTAAAACGGACTGTAAAAGAAAGGCTGAATATAAAAATAATTCTAGTCAATTGAGCTTGTTGTGGAACGTACTTTTTTGCGTCACTACATTGCGCCCAGTCGCCATCTTGGAGTATTCATCGGTCAACTTTACTTCAAAAAATAGTATGAATGCATCAATTTCATTATTTCGAGTTCAAATGTTTTCAGTTGGCCCGTTCAGAAAATAAATGAGGGGGGGCATTAGAGACAAGCCTCGAGAAAAACACTGTATGCACGAGCATATCATACTGTGCGACCAAGATAAGGATGCACAGCATGGAGATCTAAACAGTTGCGCACTCAGAGGGTCATTCGTACAGCCTAAGAAAAATTTGAACATGGGGGCACTGTGTCCGAGTTGTTTGAGCGCTTCTTGGTTATAGGTAATCCTGGCAATACCTACCGGCGCATCAGAAGTGGTTTTGAATTCACTATAAGCTGTAGATCTAGCTCTTCCTAACCCCGCACAAGTTTTGATTTCTAGGGACTTGGTTCCCAACTCCGAAGTAGATATACAAATTTTACAAAATTTTTACAAAACATTCATAGTTTCGCGGGAAAATCAATTCAAATTTTTTTCTCTGTCATTATTTGAGATACAGAAAAACTGAAAATACGTTTTCATTGCAACTCTTGATGAGATTCAACGTTGCGATATTGATTTCTCCATGCGACGATTCTCATTCGTAGAACCAGATCAACATGGTGTTTTAAATGCGGTCTTGATTTTTTTTGGTTTTTCATCCTGAATAGAACTATATATTATATAACGCGGTTGGAATATGTTTTGACCTGGTTTAAGCCTTAGTTTTAGCCTCGGTTTTAGCAAAGGTTCAAGCAATCATCAATAATGTTCATCCGAAATTCCAAAGAGAAAGTATCATCAGTGTCAAATTAAATAAAATAGGTATTTAATACTGAAGAGTATAAAAAATATATTCCAATGAACTATTCAATGAAGCGCTTCAAATTGTTTCATGTTAATAGATTCTTACCTCAATTACTTCAATGACTAAACTTTAACATATCGAATGTGCATGTGTCTTGATTCAATTTTCTTCAAGATGAGTGAAACTCGGTGAAACTCGAGGGGGCTGATATTTTTCTTTAGGTTTTCGAGGAAACATTGATAATGACTAAAACTAGGTCGGAACAAATTTCTAATTATATAAATCATGGTTGTATTAAGAATAAAAATAGCTATTAGAATCTGTATGCACGCCTAATCATGAATTCAGAAAAATCAAGTTAATGATGGATGTGATGGATATACGAATTCGAAACGT
This sequence comes from Phaedon cochleariae, assembly GCA_918026855.4. Taxonomy (NCBI): domain Eukaryota; kingdom Metazoa; phylum Arthropoda; class Insecta; order Coleoptera; family Chrysomelidae; genus Phaedon; species Phaedon cochleariae. The sequence goes on along the minus strand of OU896719.1, from coordinate 24,700,306 downwards.
CGCATAAGTAAATCAATATCACCACGGTGCAACCGAATGTGTAACCTTATCTTGGTCACACTATATACATCACTGTATAAAAAATGTTATGAACGATCTTGGAAGAAAAATGTTTTCAGTCCTTGTTATTCATATTGACACCTAGAAGTGAGTTCCATAAGAAAGATCAACACCTGAAATTTATAATTCTGTTTCAATAATTTTTTGTTTGCAGACCTATTTTGGGCCGATAGATATACATATTATCAGAATTTTTCATGAATGGGTTATCAATCATACGCTATTGATGTCTGCTAAATATGTGAGAAATAGTATAGTTCGCATGAGGACTCCCACCGAGACATAGGTTCGAATCCTAGTTAGGCCATGGATGTTTGTGTATGTATGCTTACCCAACCCCGCACAAGTTTCTACTTATGGGGCGTTTGGTTCCAGTGCTGACCAAAGAGGTAATGCATTTGCAAACAAGAAAAAAAAACAAAAAAAAAAGAAGCAGATTACGCACGAATGGAAAAGTTACGCACGTAGCCGCAGAGCGGCGAGTGCGTAATTTCATTTCATGAGTGGCTATTTGCTTTACAACACGCATTACATACTATACTTTACCTACTGCCATATACTTGGTACATCAAAAAAGTTTGGACAAACAGTCTGAATTATAGTTCTTGACAGTTATGTCATCCTCTGTTGATGGCGATTACGCGATCATGACATACCTATACTGGCGGAATAAACGAAAACTGTGCTATTTGCTGACTGTGCGTAAAGAGCTACTCGATCACTGAGGCTGTATCTCGTGTGTTCTTGCCTTCTTTCCATAGTGGCCGTAGATAATAGCTATTTGTGTATTTAGAGCGCAAAGTGATAGATTGCCGCTCGACAAAGAAAGTTACCGCGCGATGCAGAGCGGAGCGCGGTAATCTTTGGAGAGCGGCAATAACACTTTGTGCTCGAAAAACACACAAAATTTTTTCTACTAACGCAGCTTTTGGAAATAACTGCCCTGAAAGTATGAGCGATTGAAATAGTTGGAAAAGTTCTTATCCATATTATCCCGTATGTCCAAAGGAAACAAAAAAAGAAGAATTGAAATAACTGACAAGCCTGAAAAAAAGATGTCGGGCCAACCGAGAATTGAAACTGGACTACCAGCGTGGCAACCTGAGCTTCAGACCTCTGAGCCATAGTACGATAAACTCTGCAATCAAATTGAACATTACTCATTGATGCAATAAAATGAAGATACACTGTCTTTCTGATAACAACAAAGAGTTAAATATAAAGTATAATTCATCATTTTCAACAGATATGCTTCATCGGGAGCTTCTTGTAGAAATTTGTTGGTATATATCTTCAACGGTGAATGTTTTGGATTTTTCTCGCTTTATATCCAATAGATTGTTTCTTGAGAAATGCGGTAAGTTTCAGATACTTATTGATTCCGATATTATCTTCAACATCCAAGCATGTATACGTATAATCGAATATATAGACCAATGAGTTGATGACTTCAAAGTCTTCGATTTTTTACCAAAATAAGCCAGTAAAACGTTTTCTGAATACATATTCACCATATTGTAATTCATATTTCTTCCTTGATTTCTCCGGTAAGAGATTCAAACTCTTGCGCTTTATGCTATATCAGGAGGTGTGTTTGATGATTCACTGTCACTATTTTCCATCATGAAAGAATTGGGGGTTTTCAAGAATAGATAAGTAAAGATTACAGAGATGTGCGAGCGTTTTTTCAATATTTCCGCTCACGAGCGCAAATGCTGTCAAAGATTGACATTTTTGGGAAAACGTCAACTTTGTGCTGTAATTTGGTAGCGTCAAAGGCTACTCTGTTAAGCGTTTGTAGAAAAAAATATTATATACCTTTCTTTGTCACTTAGTATATTTTCATTGATAAAAACTGATCTCATTTTTACAGCTATTGACTTTTGACAGAGCTGAAGTCGGGACTGATGTAAACCACTCACGATTTCAAGACTTCATTCTTTTGTAGAACTAATTCAGATCGCCAGCTCTAACAAGAATTAATCATCATAATTATAAATATTACCTCTAGACCTGTTATTATTCATCCAATTCAATTGTACCGCAGAAATTCTTGAAGAAAACAATTGCTTCTTCTTCTTCTCAGAGTCGTGTTACTGTGATCGCATCACCTGTTAACTTCCTCTAGGCCAGCTGGCCTGCTGTGATTTCTTGGGCTCTCATTTTTATCTCCGTGGGCCTCCAAAAGTCACGAGAACAAGGAAATCCCATTATAAAGGTCGACAGATGCGAGCCAAAGGAGATCTTATCGGTGTTGGGACATGACCCAAATCTGTTGCAAATTAACCATACCAAAGTCTAAACGGATTTACTTTTGTGCAATGGTGATTGGTCATAGTGCTGCAATATGATGAAATAATGTTGTACACTCGTATCGTTAACAAACAGTTGGGAAAATTCGTTTTCAACTAGCCAAATGGTGATACTGTATAATACTTGATATTGATTATCTATTTCACTAATGGATGTTCTTCGAAACACGGCAGCAAGCAACAACTCTTTAATTATGGTGTACACCCTCAAATTTGAATATATAAGTACTTTGAATTGTCAAATATTTCATTATCAATTTCTCATTCTCTTCAGTACATTTCCATTATCTTAATTACCGTTTGAATACTTTGAATACTCTGAATACTCTGAATACTTTTTTTCTGCGACCGGTACAAAAGTCGTCCATTTTAATTCCAAAATTAGCTCTTGAATTGACGTTTTCACGAGCGTTTTCATTACTGACACAAACATAGGAATGTTGCTAGGACACACTTTTAGTTCCTATAAGAGCTGAAGTTGAACTTTAGCTCCTAAGAACTAAAAAGGATGTACTAGGTCATCAAGGATAAGCAACAATTGTTACTGTTGGTTATTTGGGTTGCGACGCATACCTGATTTGTTTCTGATTTTGGCAGAATTAGCATTTAGGTATTTTTGTTTTGATCAGGAAAGCCTTCAAGATTCACATTTTTTCTCGATCTGTAGTTCAATTATTATTCTCGAGATCTGATTGATTGGCTAACTTGTTTTTGAAAAATCACGGCCAGCAATATCTTTTTGCCTCACACAACGATATTGTTCACCTTCATTGGCTTAACGAGCCAAACACAGCGGAAAATGGAGAGAACTAAATAATCGCTATAATCATTGTTGATATGCTCACTGACCTAACATTCTTCCACTTCTTTTTCCTATACCTGGCACTGGTGCGGTATTTGCTATTAGGGCTGACACCTGATTCACCAAATTCATCGATTCAATAGAACACACAAATAGTTCACTCTGTAGTTGTTTCCATATTGGAACTAAAATTCGAACATCCTTGAAAATTGAATAAACCTAATCTGTAAATGCAGGTAGAATATTCTCACCACACAGATTATTTTTTGTATTGCGTACATATGGCACGGCATCCACGTTTCCGATAGTATTGAATTCCTAACAAAGTGAAGTAGTCTGAGGTATTGCTTTTATCTACTTATTCATATTATTATAATGATCTGTCAAGTGGATCACATTGGTAGTTACTCCACTTATATTTATTTAAGTTAATTCTTTCGGTTGCAGAAGAAATAGCCATGTTTCAGTCGGATCAAAAGTGACTTTTGATCCTAATAAAACAAATCTACTTTCAAATCCTCTTCAATTATTTCAAATCCTTCATAATTTTTTCAAATATATAAAAAATGTACATTGAAATCTTCTGCATCGGGTCAGGTCGTTGACTTCTCGACGGCTGGTGATCACGAGAGTAAAAGGAATGCGAATTTTCACGGAAGAATCATAATCTCCGACCCCGAAATTTCTCAAGTTTGACCTTGATCGATGTATCTGGCCCCACGGGAAGATATTCAGGTGGTTCAAAATACTCATTTTTCCGCTGAAGCTCCCCGCGAGGCTTCCTGGGAGATCCATCTATTCACCTTAACAATGACAAAGGCAATTGAGCGTAGAATATATAAGTAGTATAAACTATGGTAAAATCATAAAATTTGATTCGATAATTTTTTTTTATATTTTATTACAGATAATGCACCAAAATCTGAGGACAGCGAGAATGGATTCAAGCAATGTATATATGACAAAAAAATCTATAGTTAGATATTTTTTTCCCATGAAACTGACAGATTTCCAATTTCTTTTGCATTTTTGCGGTGAAAATGGGGTAAAAATCATGCGACGTAATCAGGGGACAGCATGATTTCGATCTATGATATGCCTTGACAAAAAATTTATAGAAAGATATTTTTTTCCCAATGAGAATGACAGATTTCCAATTTGCTCTTCGAATTTGGTGGTGAAGATTGTGTCAAATGAACAGGTGATATAATAACTCTATTTTTATTCTACTACTGCTAGGAGTCCTCATTGATGAAAACACCTGTTATAACGAGATATTTAATTTTTCCAAAATATATTAAATATTTTTCAATAGTACTCTCGAATAGTTTTTAAATACCTCCATTCTCGCCTCCATCACTCACGAACACAAAATATTTCAAATATGGTGTAGAATTTGATGGAAGTTATTTGCCCCTCGGAATCCAGTCATGAGGACGATTTGCAATTCCTTGAAGTTATATTTTATCATGTTCATAACAGATGAGTTTCAAAGAAACGACCCCTCCTCAGGCGTAGTGATGATCATAGTGGTGACAAATTCAGTAAGTTTATTAATTGTGTTAAAGACACCAAGGTTTTTCAGATCTTCGGATTGGTAGATAATCGATCCCCTGTTCTATCACTGGTTCAACTATGACTACTCCACCATGCAACAAATAACTTTATTGGACGTCAACCTTTTCCTAGCACATACGTAGTTCGTAATTTGGAGAATCATTTTTCAGTAACTGCATGTTTACGTCATAGAAATTCACTCTGTATTGGTTGCTCATCCACGTGTTCTAGAATCCTATGCCCAGCGATGATGTGAACGAGAATGAATGCCTGTATTGATGGAATATCATAGTGACTGATTTAACAGCAAGCCAAGATTGACATTATCGAGGTCAATCCATTATGATGAGATCACGATTTTTGACGTTAATTGGGCGAGATTCACTCTTTTTCCAACAATAGTTCCGAGATTGGCTGACCCACCAGCTTTCTTCGACAAGAACAAGAACTCTATAGATTCAATCGATAAAAATACTGTTAAAAATTTCACTGTGTTGATTTGGATCATGATCTACTATTGCACGAGGAAGACACACCATGACACCAAACCCTTCATTTTAGATTATTATTGATTTAATGAACCTACATGAGATAGAACTCTTCAGGAGTTGTGGGAATTTCAAACAGAATTTTGTCAGTTCACGAGGAAATGCTCGAGGAAATGTGAAATTTAACGCTTCGCTCGCACGTTAAAATATCTCGATCATTAATCGCCCTCATTAATACACTAGTTGGTTAAATAACTATAATAGTATGTAGAGGGTTACACCAAGGTACTTGTTGGTATTACTATGCAGGGTGTTTATTAGGGTCAAGTCCTCCGAGTTATAACTAACGAACCACCACGAATATTTTCGTAATGATTTGTACACAAATTCTGCTTACACTTCTTCTTCTTCTTCTTCTTCTTCTTCTTCTTCTTCTTCTTCTTCTTCTTCTTCTTCTTCTTCTTCTTCTTCTTCTTCTTCTTCTTCTTCTTCTTCTTCTTCTTCTTCTCTGCACAGGTGGGCGGGTGCGTAGACCCCTGCACTCAGGCCTCTTCAGTCGGGCCCATTGTGCGCCCACTTGTCCTGTGAATCAGCTGAGCATGCCGATTTCTTTGACGCAATTCAGCAGCTTCCTCAGTTGAGTCACTTTCACATCCTGTGCAGTACAATGCTCCCAAAGGCAGCTTTCCTCTGATGCACCAGCGCGGAGCATTCAGTGAGTATGTGTGATGATGTTCCACCATCCTCCAAGCACCATCTGCAGATGGGATCATCTTTGATCCCTATGAGTTCTAGGTGCTCGTTGAGGTGGTTGTGCCCAGTTGAGAGCCCAACTACCATCTTGAGATCCCTTCTCTCGTGAGCCTTTTTGAAGGTTCGTTTATATGGAGCTTTGATTGTCTCATTCCTGGTGTGTCCCGCCATGTTTCAAGGAACTGCCTCTGTAGCATTTCCTTCATGAAGGACATAGCCGTACTATTGGGTATTCCCAATATCGGTTCTGGTCCAATGGGTGTCGTTCCTGAACCGATCTTGGCTAGTCTGTCTGCCTCCTCGTTCCCCGGGATACCAGAGTGTCCTGGAACCCACATGAGGCTGACTTTCCTAGTTTCTGCCATATTTTCTGAGGCACTTCTACACTCGGACACCAATTTAGTTGTGGTCCTATTGGATCTCAATGCCATAATATCAGCTTTACTGTCCGAGCATATGGTGACTGGTCCACGTCCACTTCTGCCGAAATTTTCTTGGACACACGTCAGAATTGCAAACACTTCGGCCTGGAACACTGAAGCGTATTTGCCAAGAGGTACTGAGATTTCTTTCCCTGTTCCTCCTTCATATACTCCTGCACCAGACCCGCCACCAAACCTTGAGCCATCCGTGAACCAGGTTGATTCGTTGGCAGGAAGCAAGCCTGGTGTATTGCCAGTCCATTCCTCTCTTGTAGGAAAAATGACATGCGGAGCTTCATTGAAACCAGAACTGGCAGAGTGCTGTCCCTTATCTGCTTACACTATATATTCGACTACTTCCGTATCATGGATTCTTTGTTTCTTTTTTCTCAAATCTGAAGAGAGCATTGAGAATAAAACAGTGTGATTTTCGTTTTCCTATTACTATTTTTCAATACCCAAATTCATAACGTAAATGAAGTATTTGACTTAATTTCGATGCCTGTAGATTACAGTGTATATTTAGAGGTCCATATCCTTTGAATTTTTCTACATACCCTTATTATTCCAGAGATTCTTCCTGTTCAATTCTATTCAATATCATGTGCAATTCAGCATTCAACAGATAGGTGAAGCCGAAGATAAAATGAAACAACACGAATACAAGCATGGTAGATTTGGAATGAAGAATCCATCTCATACAATTTGAATAATTACATAGGTACTTATAACTCGACTCATAAGTATGCCTGTGAATACCTAATCTATCTCGTAATCTCAAACAAGAAACAATAATCTAAAAGGAAATTTCACAGAATGTATAATGGTGGGAATATGAAACTATTAATTGAGCATAAGTACAAACTATTCAGGGTGATATCAAAATAAATACATATAAGACGGCTCAAGGTATACTGTCGAATGGTACCTGAAAAATGAGAAATTTAAATAAATTTGAGACGAGACCCCTTTTTCCGTCCAAGGTTCTACACATTAGCAACTCTGACGTCACCATCATAACAAATTTCCGTGCAGAAGGCACAATCACCCAAATTTCATCTCATTCATTCCATTCAACTCCAACTGGCGAACTCGTTTTTTTGTTAATCGATTAAAATACTCAGGAGAAACATCTAATATATCTAGAAACTTATCTGAACCCTATCATTGATGTGTTGAATATTATTCATTAGGACTAATCTCAAAATCATCTGTACTAGAAAATATATAGAAGTTCTGAAGGAAGTAGCGAATAGCAGGCCCATTTTTTTTCTGGGAGGTGGTCAAAATCTTTCAAAGGTACCACGAAGGACAATTCCTCGGACAATTCCTTACATGTGGGTGTACCCACTAAAAACTCCACCTCCTTTCAAGGCTCGTCTGACCAAAGTATCCGATGACACTTAGGCCTGTTGGCCCATTGTACCATTGTACCTCGAATATGCCGCTGTTGATTTTACCATATATGACCCAAGTTCCATATATAAGGGCCACTTCAAATACCGTCACAGTAACTGTGAACACTGCCGCTCACAGTACCAGAGGTTCATTTAAAAGACCCTTTACGTTCTGGTACTTGAAGACAACTCTTGCGCCCAATAAGAAGGCCAAAATTTGTCCTTCTCCTTCGTTGGGGAAAGATGTTTATCTAGTCCTGTGTTGCCTCCTGCACAGGGCTCTTACATGTCGCTCTGTTCCCCAGATGTCCCTGTATCGACACCATATAACATCGGTATTATTCATCACTCGTCACGGGTACCCCTCGTGGTACCCACAACTTGGATTAGGTTGCCAGAGCCTCGTTCATCAATCAAATTATCTGATCTTTGCACACATATGACCACAAAACTGTCCCATCTGAGTGACCTGAATGAAGTTGTCCACAAAATGCTCTATGAGGAAGGAGGTCGGGCAGCTGTGACTTGTCCTACTCGCACCATAGTGATGTTGGGCTTCAGGGGAGAAGAGAAACAGAAAGAATTGACCAAGAGAGCCCAATAGAATAGACTGAAAACTGAAGAGTGTAAGGGATACCATCCAAGACAAGTTGAAGATTGTTGAGTATCCGGCTAGGGTACCACGGCTTCGCTATTCCCGTACTCACAAGTCGTGAAGTCGTGGAGCCCCAGGGTTATTCTATTAGATCTCAGTTTTTTGTCATATTCCAACCTCTGTACTCTATTGAGGATCATATCTAGAATAATGTCTCGAATATATCACAATTTCGATATTTTCAATCAGTGGCGTAACTATAATTATTTGACCCCTACGCAAAATACCTAGATAAGGAGGCCTCTTTTCAGTCTCAAATCACGAAAAGTGAATAAAAATTGAAGAACGAGCTAAACGAGCTCCATTTTTTGAATTCATTCTATTTCATAAATAACTTGACAAAATATTTCTTCGCATCGAAGAAATGCGAATCTTGAAAATAATATCAGATCACCTGAGTTTGAAATGAAACTTTTTTTTTTCCATATTCTGGTTCCCACGAAAAGGGATATCCTGTAATGTTCAGAGAACATCGTGAGAACCAAGGAAAATCAGGTAGGAATTGGTGTTCTTCTTGAATTTCTGGAGGTTATATGCCTCGGGAAACACCTCCCTTGGCAATGTGTTTCAGAGTCTCGCTGTTCGTTGGATAAACGAATTTATGGAAAGAGATGTTCTGCAGGTCTCTAAAGTGACCACGAAGGGGTGCGAGGCCTCAACTCGACGGGTTAATCTCGCGGGGACTGCCAAGCGAGCTGCCAAGGAAGGAACAATTGTTTATTTTTCAGAAGAGCATCGTCCATGAAAATATCTATAAAATAGAACCAGATCGCCAACTCTTCTACGGTGTTCCAGTGAAGTGAGTGAGTTTGTGAGCGAGGCATCACCCACGAGACGAATTGCCCTTTTTTGGACAGAATCCAACAGTTTCAGGGTATGTTTAGGTGGTGCACTCCAAATATGTGAACAGTATTCCAGCACAGGTCGGATCTGTGCCTTATAGATCATAAGCAGCTAACTGGAAGTGAAATAGCTCCTGGCCCGAAACAGAAAACCAAGTTTTCGGGAGGCACTTTTAGCAATTGATCTCACGTGTTTTTTCCAAGAAAGGTTATTGCTGATAGTAATACCAAGCATCGAAATGGATGTCTTCAATGGTATGGTTACTCCTGGCAAGCTTATGTTGGGCACAGTGAGCTCGGCTTTTCTAAAGGAAAGGTATGCTTGTGTTTTGTTTGCATTGAAATCAACCAAGTTATTGGATTCCCATTCGAGAATTGTTGCCAATTCCATATTTATGTTGTCAACATTTCTTCCTTGTTCGTTTCTGATTTGCCTGGCTGGTATTGGAGCCCTGGAGAAGAGAATGCGGTTTGGAGGGTACTATCCGAGGTACTATCATTCGCGAAGCTGTGTACTGGACATGAAGTTGCTTCCATCAAATCGTTGATATGGAGTAGAAATACTGTTGGTGCTAGAATAGATCCTTGCGACCTTGCGGAACATGCACCAGCATTTATGAAAAGAGAGTCAGATGGAACTCCATCGGCCACTTCATGATGGAGAGACCTGTTTGAGAGAATACTAACTAGCAGAGAACATAGCTGGGGTGGCAAGCCATAAGATGGAAGCTTGGCGAATAACTGTTTTTTTTTTGGGAATCGAGAATAAGTAGTCGAACGAGTGGGCCAGCTCTCCAAGCTTGGGGGCCTCAACGCATTGCGCTTATTCGTCTCATGGTAGTTACGTCACTGTTTTCAATTATTTTTAGTAAACGGAGTCATTCGATTCCTAGAAAAAATGAGGTAACACACATTAAAACTATATGCATTTCTTTTGTTGTATATCCGATATTATGCGTTAATTACCATAAGACATTACCATAATACCTTATCTTACACAATTTTTCCATTGTTATTTATTACGATTATTGTCATAAACATAAGGTATGAACTGACGTTTAGATATAATGAAAAGATATATGTACGTTTCGATTGAATATTGATTAACTGGTTTTGAATAGTTACACCGAGAGTATTACCTGTTATCATCAATGAATCTTTTCCATTCATCTCTGAATCGATTCATCAATCTTGTAACCCCGCGTTTGAAAACATCCTGTAGAGATCAGAATAATTTAGCTGAAGAGCGATATTGTACTATATCTTTCGAAGGAAAATGAAGCTATAAAAATTTTCCACACTACTTGGACACCCAGTATAAAACTTATGAACCTAATTTCAATCAAAACATTCATTGAACATTTATAAACCTTCGGAAGCACACTTCATATAACTCCTGGATTCTTTTGGGCGGCCATTTTGGAAAATGACCAACATGGACGCCATATGCGCATATTGTGCGAAGTCATCTGGGACACCAATGACAGATGCTAGTCAAAGACAGATACAGTTGCCATAGGCGTGCGCTATGAACTTAATCTAATTTATTGAAATATCTATGAGATCTGTCTAGAGATAAATCAATTTATATAAATAGGTACCTATTCCTCTGATTTTACTATTTCATCGATACTGGATTTGTTATCTTGCGGTAATTCGCAATCGTCAATAGCAAATATATACATATTATAATTGTTTCAATGAGTCTAATCAACTCAGCAACGTCGCAAATGAATTGCAAAAATAAGACAGAGTTGTGTAGGCGAGATACAAAAATTATCGCAAAAAAATGAAAACAAAATACAAAACATCGTCCAAAAGTTGAAAAAGAATCCAATACATACCTTCGTTCAACAAATCTGTTCATATTATATCGGTCTACCTCTGTGCCAAATTTGGTGCCTTTATCAAAAAGTACACACTTCATTGAGATATTCTAGCTTAACTGCTGTATTATATAATTTATATTACGATTCAATGTAGTCTGAAGGATCAATTTTGTAAAGAGATAACTATTTTTCTACCAAAAACCAAACCATTCCGAGGTATAAAAAATGGAAATGCTCTCTGACTTTACGGTTGACTCAATATAAACAAGGAATGCGATCAATTTCATGAGCCTGAGAAAAAATATGGGTCCCTCTATCTCTATTGTTTTCTTTGAATTAATGACGGGTCAATTTTGTGGACAACAGCTCGATATCTCCACACACCCAGACTGTTTCATCGGAGACTTCAGAGATAACTTTTTACCTGTGCCTAATTAATATAATGCCCAGTATAATACCAATCCATGATTTATTGATCCTCAGCCCAATCATTTTATATCTGATATTCAGTTTATGATAGCAGTTTTCGGATATTCTGTTTGGAAATGATGAGATACTTTGTTACTAACTTGACGGCGTGATTCGAAATTCGATGTAGATATTTCGAGGACGTATTTCTGTGATTACAATAAAACTCATTTTCAAATAAACATAAGACCTCAAATGGGCAGCAACTTCGTCCAGCCACGTTTCGATCATGCCACATTTTTCTGGGCCCATTGTCTCGGAACGTAGTGGAACGATGCGCTGCTGCCACATGAAATTCAAAGTTCTCGTTTGTACTGAAAACGAAATTCCCAGTTAACACAGATTGATCCCAGAGATATATTACATATATACATAAACATATATATTACATTCATGCCACACATCTCATCCGTGACTCGAAATGGGAGTCCCACTGAAGTCACAATGATTGCTATTTCGGACCCTTGTGTAGTACGTATCAAGCGACTTCTCATTTAACATCAAAATAGATTGATCCCATGTTACATAAATAGACAAGAATGTGAGGTTCCAGTGAGTATCTGGGTTGTTAGGTAGCCTCACAAATTCACCAACATTTAAAGTATCAAATCCAATGAAATGTGACGAATATTGCGAGAGTTTTGTGCAATGAAGATACCCCTGGCAGTACTAATGATGTTTTTTGTAATTCGCATTGTTACCTAGCTAGACATGGTGACATCCCAGGAATGTTTGTGTTTACTGGGTTAGGGCTCCAACGAGACATTGGGGTACACCCTCGTGTACACCTTCATCAATATCCCGTTCAAGGCACATTCCACTTGAGTCACATCTCTTTCAAGACACAGTTCATTCGAGTTATAAGTCGCAAAATAAGTTATGTGGGCACCTGTGAACAGAGCCATAATCTCACCAAGGATGCACGTTATATGTTAGGATTCGTGTTATTTGATCAGTATTTTTCACAAAAAACTGATGAAGCCAAGTTTGGTCAGGTGGTTTCACTGTGGTCTACTGATAGCATGGCGCCAGCCCACTATACGATCATTGATGTACTGATTCAGGCTTCCAAGTATGATTTCCTCAGTTTCAATATGACCAATCTGACGATGAGGTTTGGCAATGAGTGAACTTTAGTGTCTCGTGGGCTGTGGACCTGTGGGATTTCAACTGAATGTGATTTCAACGATATGTGGCTCCAACGAAATGTGAATTGATGAAGATAGGTATAGCTTGAACGAAATGTAGCAGGGTGCACCGCAATATCTCGTTATGGCCACAATATCCATGTCAGTAAAATATCGTTCGGGTACGATCGGAGACGTAAACTCAACAAAATGTGGCTCATCGAGATGAAGCTCCAACAAAATGTGGTTGCAACTAGATGTGGCTTGAACGAAATGTGGCTCGAGCGAGATATATGGCTGCTGTATGAAGTACCCCTGAAATACACCCTCCCGAGTTACACGGTACCTACTAGAATTTACGTAAAAAACAATCATATGAGATTGTGGCTATATGAAAACGAATCAAATCTTCTGAAATTTTGCATTCTCTAGATCCTACCATTTCTTCTTGCACTATATAAATCTTTTGCTCCAAAAGTTATGAAAACTCAGTTTTGGGGAAGTTGGAGATGAGTGTACACAGTGGCTGTAGCTAGGAGGGTGTGTGTGTATTTTAGGACACATGTCATTTCAAAAGAGTTTCATGGTGATTCAAACAATACGTTCTTAGAATACCCACATCAGATTTTGTATCACCCTGTTTTACTGAAGAAACTGATTTTTTTCTGGAATTCAAATTTTACTCATTTGAGGTCGTAGATGACAATTTGCCGAAAATATTATAATTTCTTTTGGCAAATGTTTTGGTAAAAGTGGTTTTGCCAACAATTACATGTCCATGTTTGTCGCAAATATGATTATTATCTTAATCGGATCTGGTTATATCCGTTTATTTAACCATACCTCGTACAAACGTAGCCGTTTTATGAATATTAACATTTTCTTCAAGTCCATTTCTTAGAAAGTATAATTTGCATTGTGTATGGCATGAAATTTATGATCTTGAACATAATGCCAAGGCTGCCTTTATCTCTAGTCTCTTTTGTGTTTTTATATTGAGTGCAAAACATGGGTAAGAAGATGAGGCGAGTGGTTTCTGCATACTTGGACTCGAAAGAAAATGAAATAAAATGTCTTGTATACACGGTGGCACATCGAAAACGTATCGCAAGGCATCACCCTGGGAAACAACTCTTCGACAAAGACAGTTTAGTCTGGAGGACAACTACTGGTTGAAAAAAACATAGAAAAACTTTCATACCCCTGAGTGGGTGTGTTATCACCGAATTTCTTCATATGGAAATGGATGTCAAGTGATACCAAGGAAACTAGCAAAGCCAGAGTTTAGTCAAGTGATATACCAGAGATATCACATCAAGCACCAACATTGCATATGCAGCATATATTTTCAGCTATAATATTTTTGGTGCATAGATTGTATTTTTTATCATTTACTATCGAAAAAGAGATGTAATAGGAAATATCGGGGAGTTCAGTCTATCGGGCTACAAGCAAAGAAAAAGAGATATACCAACGAGTTCAAAAACATTCAAAATATTGCGATTCACAATGGATATGAGACTTCTATAGTAGAAAATATATAAAGGAAACCTATAGGCATAGGAATATAGTTCCTGAAATAACGACTCTATAACTTGAACAGAATTTTTGAATCGCAAGAGATGAACGTATAGTTTTCACTGCAAAAATACCCATTCATAGCCTTCTTGATAACGCTGAAGATAAAATTGATACTGATGATGATTCAGGTATTCATCATATAGACAATTTTAATGACAGTATCATGAAATATATTGGGCAAACACGCCGAATCTTTGGCACTAGATTTGAAGAATATATTGCTCACTTCAGAAAAAATCGGCTTGATGAATGAAGTGTTGCTCAACATATCCTGAAGACTATCACTTTACATAATTTGAGTCTTCTTAAACATGTAACACATAGAAATATTCTCGGAAATATTGTTCCTGAAATAACGACTCTAGGAACTACATCAGGTAATGAGCATTTATTGAAAATTCCCTTCAATGCCCAAGTCACGAATTTGAACAGCATTTTTGAATCGCAAGGGCTGAACGTAGCTTTCACTGCAAAAGTAACCATTCATATCCTTCTTGATGACCCTGAAGATGAAATTGATACTGATGATGAATCAGGTATTCATCATTTAAATGATTGTAATGACAGTAACATAAAATATATTGGGCAAACACGCCGAATCTTTGGCACTAGATTTGAAGAATATATTGTTCACTTCAGATACAATCTGCTTATCGAATGAAGTGTTGCTCAAAATATCCTGAAGACTATCACTCTACATGATTTGAGTCTTCTTGAACATGTAACACATAATAGAGAATTGAGCAGTTTGGGAAGAATTTTCATTGATCGTGATACAGAGCATTTGATGAATCAAGATTTGGAACCCATATTAGTTCTAAACTTCTTGATCTCCTTGAACACGATGTTCATTGAACCAAAACCGTTCCCTGAACCGTGAAATAATTAGGTGTAAATAGGATATGGCTAATTTCTACAATCATTCTCACTTTCAAAAGATTCTAATACTAGAGTCAACAAATCGTTATTTTCCTTTTCAGTTCTGTTTGTTGCCTGAATACGTTATTAGGATTCTATGAATATCAATAATGTAGGATTTTGGTTTTTTTTTCTAGTTATTCAACCACAATGTCCGAAAATTCACTTTGATCTCCAAATCACTATAATGAATTGCAAAACTAACTGATATCGACATATATTTTGAGGAAAACTATATGCAAACGATTTATCAAAATGAACATTCTATCAAACTTTCATTATTCCAAATTTTTTGGGATTTCCTCTCCTCGTTTCTATAAAATAAAAATATGAATATTATTTCAATATACGTGTAGTAAAGACAAATCAGATGATTTGCCCCAAAATGTCACTGCGTTTAAAGAATTTTCCTATCAGAGAGCCTAAAAGAAAAATTCACTAGCTTGTCAGTGACAATTTGTATTGAAAAAATTTTTGGAGAAGGGAAATAAAGGTATATAGAAAAAATATCAAATTTTCACTTATCTTTGGACGTTTCGGGACCGGTTCTGCTCCCGTTTTCAACATGAGAAGAGATTATTTCAATAGCGAAGTCGTATAATGTCTTGAAGCTTTTCAGTTTTCAATGACAATTGGTGACGTTGGCAATCAAAGATAAGTGAAAATTTGATATTTTTTCTATATACCTTTATTTCCCTTCTCCAAAAATTTTTTCAATACAAATTGTCACTGACAAGCTAGTGAATTTTTCTTTTAGGCTCTCTGATAGGAAAATTCTTTAAACGCAGTGACATTTTGGGGCAAATCATCTGATTTGTCCTTACTACACGTATATTGAAATAATATTCATATTTTTATTTTATAGAAACGAGGAGAGAAAATCCCAAAAAATTTGGAATAATGAATGTACCACCTCCTCGATTAACCTACAGACAGTATCTATCAAACTTTGTTCTGATTTTACTAAAATTGATATTTATCGCATAACAGTGTGCGATATGATCGGTGAAACTATAGGTATACAGGTTGTCCTTAAAAGGTCTTTACAAAAAGCTACCACATATTCTTCAGACCAAAACAATTCGATACAAGCAAACTTACCTCAGTGAAAAGTTGCTTAGTTTGGGCGCTAGACGGCTCTGAAGTTGAAATTTTCAAATCGATTTTGCTTCATAACTTTGGAACGGCTCATGAGATTTTTTTCAAATTTGGTACGTTGGCATAGACTCATCGGGCAATGAAACTCATATCATAATCATAATGAATATCATTCCATGGGCGTAGAACTTGATTTTTTCAGGAAATAAACATCTAAAACTTCTACGCCAATGAAAAAAAATCAGTTTCAGTATGACATCTAGATAGCCCAAATCATTCACTACAAAAAAGGTACTCTTGATAAAATTCGATTACTCTGATGGTTTCGACAATATTTAAGTTTTAGTGATTTCGCGCATATTTAAATAATAAAACGATTGATAGATATTGCATGAAAGTTTTCCAAAATGTTCACTATTTTCGCGTGAACAAAGATTTATACGACGCAAAAAGTTGAAATCCTAATCATAATGAATATCATTCCATGGGCGTAGAACTTGCTTTTTTCAGTAAATAAACATCTAAAACTCCTACGCCAATGGAGAAAGTTAGTTTCAATATGAAATCTAGATTGTTCAACTCATTCACTACAAAAAAGGTACTCTTGACAAATGGTCGAATGGTTTCGACAAAATTTTAATTTCAGTGATTAAGAGCATAATCATTAATAAAACGATTAACAGATATTTCATAAAAATTGTTCAAAATGTTCACCATTTTCACGTATACAAAGATTTATACAACGCAAAAAGTTGAGATGTACTTTTTGCATAGGTTATTTCTATTGAAAATAAGTAGCACTGGTTTTTTTTTTTCTGAAGACTATTATTATCTGCTCGAAAACAGTGATATTCACATTCTTGGTTTCCATAGTTTCATCTGTGTTGATTTGTCGAGTTTTATTGACGTTGATTGTTGATATCGGACTTTTCTGATTTATCATGGCCGTACAATACACCAATGAAGAATACACCGATATGTTATTGGTATTCGGATATTGTCAAGGAAATGGTCGAGAGAGTGTGAGGGTGTATTCGGCAAGGTTTCCAAATCGTCGCGTACCAAGCCACCCAACCTTTTCTGCAGTTGAGAGACGTCTTCGGGAGACCGGTCATTTTGCTCCTAGAACTGGTGATTATGGAAGACAGCGTTATGTAAGGATTCCCGAAGTCGAAGTAGAAATTTTAGACCGTATTGAAGAAAATCCAGAATTGAGTACTAGACGGATAAGTAATGAACTAGAAGTTTCTAGGAATGCCGTTCATGAAGTACTAAGAGAACAATTATTATACCCATACCACAAGACGCCAGTTCAAGATTTATTAATCCATGATTCACAAAGTCGTCTGATGTTTTGTAGGTTCATTAATTTGCAAAGAGAAATGAATCTGAACTTTGGAAAGAATATTTTGTTCACTGATGAAGCCTGTTTCACGAGAAGAGGAATAACTAATTTTCATAATGAACACGTTTATGCAATTGAAAATCCTCATTCCATTAAAATAAACCATTTTCAACACGAATTCAAAATCAACTTTTGGGCTGGAATTATAGGAAATTTTATAATTGGTCCTGTCATACTTCCACAAAGATTAACAGGAGACATGTATTTACAACATCTACGAAATACGTTGCCAAATTTGTTGGAAGATTTACCACTCCAACATCGGGTAGATATGTGGTTTATGCACGATGGAGCTCCACCACATTTTTCGGTGGATGTTAGGAATTTTTTAAACCAACAGTACCCAGACAGATGGATAGGTAGAGGTAATGATGCACCCGTGAATACTGTAGAACAATTATGGCAACGTATCCAACAGGCGACGAATAATCTTACAGGCGATGAAGAAGTTATGCAAAGAGTACATTTCAACTTTTTGCGTCGTATAAATCTTTGTATACGTGAAAATGGTGAACATTTTGAACAATTTTTATGAAATATCTGTTAATCGTTTTATTATTAATTATGCTCTAAATCACTAAAATTAAAATTTTGTCGAAACCATGAGAGGAATCGACTTTTGTCAAGAGTACCTTTTTTGTAGTGAATAAGTTGAATAATTTAGATTTCATATTGAAACTAATTTTTTTCCATTGGCGTAGGAGTTTTAGATGTTTATTTCCTGAAAAAAACAAGTTCTACGCCCATGGAATGATATTCATTATGATTATGATATGAGTTTCATTGCCCGATGAGTCTATGCCAACGTACCAAATTTGAAAAAAATCTCATGAGCCGTTCCAAAGTTATGAAGCAAAATCGATTTGAAAATTTCAACTTCAGAGCCGTCTAGCGCCCAAACTAAGCAACTTTTTACTGAGGTAAGTTTGCTTGTATCGAATTGTTTTGGTCTGAAGAATATGTGGTAGCTTTTTGTAAAGACCTTTTAAGGACACCCTGTATATACCTACAGCCTTGCCTATAGCCTTTCAAAGGAGTATTTCTTTGAAGACACTGACGGTCCCATTTTTTATGCCTTGCAATCAGTGATGGTACCTTGAAAAGTACACAGGCCCATCCTTTAAAAGGCCATCAATAAGAGGTACCGCTAGCCCGAAAACCACCTGTTAAAACGCTTTGTATAAAGCGTCAGGTAAATTGTGACAGGCAAATTTACAAGAAGGCCCAAGTGTATTCAGGATTGAAACTTTGTGGGTACGTGTATTCGCCTCGACATAAAATGTTTGCCGAAGTAGTACACAGAATAGATGATTTTTTTCTCAGAGTCTGAGAGCCTTGGCAATATAGGTTAGCTGAATATAATATGCCCGACCACCCTAAGCGAGTCTTTTTGTTCTCAAGATAATAACGAATAAAATGTTATGGCAATCACTTCATGATGAAGTTCAACATGTTGAGAACCAGAAAAAAATAGTTGCCGTGAAAAATTGGTTTGTAATATAATGATCTCAAATAGAGAGAAACTCAAAGTCACTACCACAACGGTTCATAAAATGAACGAAAATATTAGATAACGAGAGAAAAACAACTACTGTCCTGGCTATATGCCACGCAGAACATTGGATTACATCCTTCCGAAATCTATGCAATAATTCGTGTAGACGAATAAATTCGCAAGTGTTTCTGATCAAAGCGCGGAGCTGCGCCTAAGTGGTTCAGGAACGCGTGAGTACCTGCAGACCGGTTTCGAGCTGTTGGTTCTCATCAGATAGCTTTTTGATCGCTATCTGGTGCGAACCTGACTCAACATGAACGCATTTCAGCATTTATACCCCACGAAGCGTTCAACGTCCGCGAAATGAAACGCAAACGCCGAACGCCACCTAGCAATGAAAGAAACGTTACAAAACAAGATCCCATTCCAGGTGAAATGGGAGTGGCTGGTTGCCCGACTGGCGTATCCTCAACCAGGAAAAAGCCAAATACTCGAAGTGGAATATAATGGTCACAAATAGAGATAAACTCAAAGTCAATACCACAATAGTTCATAAAATGAATGGAAATGGTAGATAACGAGAGAAAAGCCACTACTTTCCTGGATGTCACGCAGAACAACGGATTACATCCTTCTGAAATCTCTGCAATTTATTTCCTCATAATCACATGATATCCGTATACAGGGTACAAAAAACTTTGGAAACAAATAATGCTGCAATAATATTTTTCTAGAAACCTTCTATCACAACTGAATATATTTCATTCTGCATTATTCTGTCCATTATCTATACCACTGGTTATAACTAGGTGGAAAAATTCATATTTTCAGCCTCTTGAATGACGAAGTCTACTTCATGCTAATATACACTGAAAAAAAAATTGAGTGAAATTTCACTCAAGGTCCACGCAATAATGAGTCAATTTCGGTCCACGCCCGATTGAGTTGAAATTGCACCCTACTAGACTGTGTAAAATGGTAATTCATGAACCGATTCAATCAAATTTTTTATAAACATTTTCATTGATATGAGAACTTCATGAAATATCTAGTTTGAGTTGAGAAGTCACTCAAAAATGTCAATCAGTAAATTCACTCACAACCACATATGCATTCACTCAGAGGAATTTTCTACAGTGTATTATCGAAACGTCCTGCCAGAAGAACACTTCGAACTTTTCGTAGGGTAGAGGGACGTACAACAGGATGTACTCATTACGAGACTTATTATTTTTGAGAGCGCATCTATTCTGTATTGAAGTTATTCCTCATTTGATTATCTCCCTTCTCATACGATTACGTGAAAAAACTGTGAAAAGCAATTTACAAAGAAGTATATCAGAACAAGTGTTCAATTCAAAGCAACTGTGATCATTGAAACGAAATTTTGGAAAGGGGTTTTTACCCTTACAACCAACCCAATATAGGTGTGTGCAACAATACTCGACAAAAATATGTAAATATATTCGAACACCTACAGAGTTTTCGTTAGCTTTAAGTTTTGTCTATCTGTGAAAGGCAGGTACCTACTTAGCAAGAAATCTGAATATAGATTCAAGAAATAGCTCTTGTGGTTCTTGTGCTTCTTGTCAGTTTCAAAAACCATCAAACTTGCCTATGCTGACTCGGCCTGTAGTGAAATAAGTCTACCATTGTTCATTTTGCTTTTATGGCCCTAGAAATGTTAGATGTTATTAATGGAATGGAATGTGAAGAGATGAGGTGTCAAAATGTTTATTACTCAATATGTTTTTGTAGATAATGGACACATTTCATCAAAACTGGTGAAGTTTACGAGATGGGTCAGGGGTTTTATGACTAGGGATGGGCATTTTTTATTATTTTCATTTCCATCATAGACTCAGGATGTTATGGATTATCAAGATCTTATTGAAATCCGTGTAGCTAAATATTCCTGAAATAGTTATTCAAGTCATGTAACATCCTCCTAAAATTTTGGATTGCCCTGTATCACTGAACACTTTTCCCTGATATCAATAAACTATGCAAAATTGTGTGTTGAAATATATCTACCTAACAGAAAGTGCATCAACCTCACTCCTGTGTATAAAAAACGAAAGCAAATATTCGAACATGAGACTGAAATAGTATTTATCTCCACACATGTAAATATTTGCACTGGTTCAGCAACATATCAATGAAACAGAATAGTTCTTTGATGGTGAAAAAGAAGCAAACGTCTTCCACAGAGTTTGTTGTCTGCTATTTGATACAAAAGAGCGTTGTGTTTCTTATTCTCATTACACAGTCAATCCTATTAAATCAAATGAAGTTTATGTAATTTCATCTAAAATTAATGAACCTATTCAATTGTTTATTGCAACGAACTATGCTGTGGGTAATAGGGTATTTTAGTATTTATTATACTAGAGTTATTTATTTCCAGTGCTAAGTATATGTGACAAGAATTTTGCATAAATGTATGCAAGGAACTATACAAAGCTGCATATTTAGTTTGATCCCAATTTAATCATGCTTTTATTGTAGTTCTTGATCTATGTAAATCCTAGTCTGTATATATCATTATTTCTCATGATTTTGCTGAAAAGTTCATCATTACACAACAAGCCTAATTTTTAGGTTGATAAGAAACATTTCTGTTCATAATAGGGATACATGAACACAAAAAAAAATATAATAAAAGGTTAATTAATGAATTCCATACTTATTGGAAACAAATTCATACTTTTCTTAAGATGAAAGATATTACATTCACCTGACTAGGTAATGTTTGATTGATTTCGAATCTTTTTGGTAATGAATTGTATATAACATCGTTCTACTGTGGAATACAGCTTGTTGGCAATTGCCATCAATGTTCAACTTGATATCAAATAATTCAATTGTCCAGTCCCATAATTATGAACTGTATTGACTTCCTCAAAAGCTGAGTTTGATATTTTCAATGTATTCCTGGCAAGAATAATAAAACCTGATGAAACAACATATTTTTGAGTTGATATAATGAAATGAGATTCGGAAAAATTCTGGGTTTGTATAAACTTACTGTTGGTTGTAGAAAATATTGATGAAAAGTGCACAAGACATTTCTATGAAAACTCTCGATAGACTGCCAATTTCAATAATTTTTCAACAACCATGCTGCCACAGCAAGATTGAGAATAAAATCATCAAAATAAAATGAATCGTCTGAAAGAAAGTCAACTTCCAAATCAGAGTTGATTTTGCAGTTACCGTTTCATTTGAAATTATTCGATCATTAATATTATGAGTAAATAGTTCTTTATTATATACAAGGGAAAAAAGTAGTAGATTTTAGCTCCAGGTTGTGTTGACTGAAATCCGAGCTGAAATCTCATATTTTTCCCGTGTATAATACACTATTTTTTTCTGACAGAAGAAAGGACGAATCAATATTGAGAAGATATTACATTATTTTGAAATCTTAAAATTATCGACGTGAAATTTCAAGTTTTGAACAGTATAGGGACACCTGCGTTATAGGCATCTTTATCATTCTTTTGAAGTAATCAAATATTTGATATCACTTTTGTCAGTCTAATTCTGTGATTTGATTTCAAAAAATTGTGAATTTAGTGGTTGTTTTACTTAACCGCGAAGTCGAATGGAAGATAAAAGGACTTGCAGTTCTTTCTCGGAGACGGTATTATTGACTCATTTTTCGGAACTATAGCACAACAAAAGCCATCAACAGTGAATATATATATGATATATATCCGGGAAGAAAGTACTAATTACTTTTTTCCCACGGGAAAAAAGTAATTCATGAAAAGTGACATTTTATAACCTGCCAACAGAGATGAATTGCCAATATTTTTTCCCGTCACAGAAAAAACAATGTTTATCATCAATCAATGCGAATGAAACAAGAAATTGAATAATTGAAATCAATAGTGGAAATCATCGACTACAGTGTGATTCTACATTATTATACTTATACTCATACCTACTGATATATCTGATATATCTGATTGAAAGTCAATCATTGAACGCATGGAAGGAAAGTTATAAAAGGTGAAGATATTATTTAATCTCATTGGGTTCAACTCGGAGTTCAATGATTGATGATCAATTTATAATGAACCTGTGTTGCATTGGACGATTTTTCTCAGGAAACACAAAGCTAATGGGTCTGCGTTAATAGCTATACTTAATGCACTTCAACCCTTTGTTTAGATATTACAAATGAGAAGTATTTATCTTAACATGTACATGTAAACCGGCCCAACCCCTTTCAATCCATTAGATCCATTAACAAAAATGAGAAAAAAGCTAGAAGAGATGATAATTCTTCACATCCAAGAATTTAAAAATGAATGTAAACTTCATTATTCCAGATTTTTTGGGATTTCCTCTCCTCGTTTCTATAGAATAAAAATATGAATATAATTTCAATATACGTGTAGTAAGGACAAATCAGATGATTTGCCCCAAAATGTCACTGGGTTTAGAGAATGTTCCTATCAGAGAGTCTAAAAGAAAAATTCACTAGCTTGTCAGTGACAATTTGTATTGAAAAAAATTTGGAGAAGAGAAATAAAGGTATATATAAGAGTATATATAAAAGTAATATAACATTTTTGCTCAGGTGCTCCCGTTTTCAACATAAAAAATGGATTTTCTGTATCGCAAATTCGTGTTTGTCCTGACACTTTTCAATTCTCAGTGTCAGGACAAATACGAATCTGCCATACGAAAAATCCATTTTTTTGTTGAAAATGGGAGCAGATTCGTTCCCGAAACGTCCCGAAACGCAGTTACATTCTGGGGAAAATCATCTGATTCGTCCTTACTACACTTATATTCAAATTATATTCATAATTTTATTTTATAGAAACGAAGAGAGAAAATCACAAGAAATCTGGAATAATGAATTTACCACCTTCTCGATTAACCTATACAGACAGAATGTAAACTTATTGAATAATCATTTATTTTTAATTATTTTCCATTAATGTATTAAAACACATCGATACTATCAACAACTGAGCATGAACAACACATATTACGTAATTGCCACAGTAACCTGCTTTCAACTTTCAACAATATTGTTATTTGCTTTGCCAATGAAAAACATCATGAATAATAAATAAACTTTACTGCTGACAACATAAAAAGTGCTGTATTGATTCATTCGCGCTAGAGATTACAAAAATACTAATATTAATTATTTATTTTCTGCGGATAATATCTGGTCCCCAGAGGTGTGAAATAAGTCATACCATACCTGTACATATGTAATAATATTGCCAGAAGGCTAACGGTGAACAGAGAAGAACTGAACTGCCTGCTGACCACTGCAGGCTGGCACAGTTGGTCAACGTGGTTTCCTGACACCCGCACGACCGGTTTTGTACATAGGAGTCCTTCATTCATTGGCGTAGAGTACGAGTGGAAAGGAAATTAAATGTAACTTTCTCAATTCGTCATTAACTTCCACAATTTTCCCAGTTTCATACTTACTCTGACTTTCTCTGAATTCCTTGAATACCTCAGACAACTTCTCGAACATCATCAGGCTATTTTGAACTCTCTAGAACCTACTCGAACCTTCCTAGGGCTCGCTTCCAACGTCCTCTCACTCTCAAGAGATTACCTCCAACTTCCAGGCGTTTTCTTACTTGCTAGACATTCGTCACAATTCTTCGAACTTCTTCAAAATTATCCAAACAGTGAATCTCCCCCAGTTTCTGTGACCCCATATCTGATATTTTACAGACTGGCTCGAATTTCCCAGAATATTTCGACCATCCTATTAGCTTCCATACAGATTTCCTCAGACATATTTGAAGTTGCCTGAATATTCATGTTTCTAAGATACTCTATAAACTTTCTGGGATCGCCTTGAACTTCTCTAAACTTCCTTAAACTTCGTCGAATTTCTCAGGACCTATTGCACAAACTCCCTCGTACCTGTTCCTTAACTTTCCACGTATTTATATCCTTCGGTGTTCGTGATCCAGACTTACTATCGACATACAGGGTGATCCATAATGAATTCTAGCTAGAGAAGATTTTTAAAATCAACTTTCCACAATGACACACTATTTTTCTACTGCTGTTAGGGTTTATACACCTGATCGAATTTTTGAAATCGATAGCTAACTGGGGTAGCATCATCTTCTTTGATTAGGTTGATTTCGCGTAACGTATGGTAAGAAGCCACTTCGTCTTCTGAATCCTCCTCGAATCCATTGATGTTAGAATCATCAGTGTCAAATATTTGTGATGCACCTTCATCTTATTGATTGCCTTGTCACAAATATCGTTCCTGATTGAAACTGTTCAAAATATGCGTATAATTTATCTTGATTATCTATAATAGAAATTTCACCTCAGTAGAAATTGGTCATACCAATTCTCTAAATTATATCGTAATCACGTTGATCAATCATGAAAATATAATATGAGCAAGAGGAATTAAGGAAAGCAAGTACTTTATGCCAAAAGTTGCTTTCTCACTAGACCGCACTAGACGCAATGAATACAATAATAGAATTTCAAGATGATTTGGATTTTAGAGAATCTATCCTACGACGTGAACGTCGGGTTTTGTCTTCGATATATTCATGCATTAACTACTAATTTTCCATGGCAGAAATTGAAAAAAAACATTAAACCAAGCGTAATATGATTTTATGACAAACCGGCCTCTTCATATCAATAGAAACGCATGTTCATCTGTGAAAATCTGTTGTTTGAAATGAAATACACTGTATATTCCAAAATCTTTTTTGTGGAAATGTAGTTTTTTTTATTGAGAATAAGTCGATGATAACAGCAGACATACCTACTTCCACTCTAGGACTCTAGAATCAATCAGATTCGGCCATTTTCACGGTTTCTTCTGTATTACAGCGATATTTTTTTGTTCACTAAATCTTATCGGACTTACTCAACCAATACAGAAGCCGAATTGTCCCACACGTGACCAACCTTCCTCGTTTTTCTGAGACGAAATTTTGGACATTTAAAACGTCAATTATGATAAAAGCCAGAATAATGGATGCAGTGTGCGCAACTCTCGCGAGCCGCTCGTTTATTGTCTCAATCAAGGAATACTTATTGAAATACAACTAGTGATACTATGTTTCTTGGGTATATTTGTCGATTGGCATACTCCAGCTTGCTGCTTTTATTTCTCTCGAAAGTTTTGATAATCAATGTCATTCGGCGAAATTATGAGGCAACAAGCTGTCGTGAAAATCATGAACAATTTTGATAATTCTCATGAATTCTCGTTATTATAGCTGAATACTATATATAGTACAAATTCATTGGTCATCATATACTCACTTGTTTACCACTTTTGACTATCTCCATCATTAGTCAACTATTACTCAATACAGCAATTATACAGGCTGTCCCAAAATTGCTGGGACAGAGAGCTACCACGTGTAATACAAGTGAATATGAGTTGATTGGACCCAATTTATTTATAAAACAAAATGTACTGTTTGTTCGTGAGACGAGTTTTAAATTTACATAAACAAAAACATTCTTGTAGACTGTTTAAAAATTAGTGGAACAAATTGGATGAAATTTGACAAAAGTGCATTTCGAAGGATTATCATTCTATCGGAAATAGAAGGAACCCATAAGAAATTCTAGAAACCAACCTCATTTTTTTCAGGAACTTCTTAGGGGTGGTAATACGGTTCTCAATGACTGATTAATTATCATCATTATACCCCTGTGAACATTTCTGATTCCGCATAGTTCCGGAGGAAATAGTAGATTGTTTTATTAGGATCAAAAGTGACACTTTGTTTGACAAGCGAATTTTGCATATGCGAGGCGGAGCGTTTAGCGAAGCCGAGCGAAAACAAAATTTGCGAGTCGAACAAATAAGTCACTCTTGATAGGAATGAAACATGCTATTTTTTCTGCAACCCAAACAATTAACCCAAATGAACATGTGAAGTAACCATCAATGCCGTGCCATACGTATTTCATTTATTTATTTCATTTCATTTATTTATGTTAACATACAATTGTATTTACACACGTCAAGCCATAATACATAATTCAATTACTGTTACAAAAAATATAAAATATACATATACTAATACAAAATAATTTTACGACACTGTACTGAGTACCTTAAAGTTATGTTAAAACTCGTTTCTTATCAGAAGTTGTAGTTTAAAAATTCATCTATTGAATAAAACCTGCGTTGATTGAGTAAACCTCTTATTTCCTTCTTGAAATTTTCAAATTCTAAATTTATGATATTGATAGGAATTTTATTATAAAATTTTACAGCCAAGTACCCAGGGCCGTCTTGACACCTTGTTAGACGTTGATGAACTGGTATTAACCTATTCCTACCTCTTGTCTGAATTTCGTGATTTTCAGCGTGAGTCCTATATAAATTTTTATTTTTGTGAACGTACATCAGGCATTCGAGTACGTATACACATGGCAGAGTCAACACATCAAGCTCACCAAATACCTCACGGCAGTCATCCATATACCCCAGTCCTGCAATAATTCTCATAGCCTTTCTTTGCAACGCAAATATTCTCTTTGACTGTGGTACGTGCCCCCATACCAATATCGCACTGCACATCACAGAATGGAACATTCCAAAGTAAGCTGTCCTCAATGAAGAAATAGAGACATTACCAGCTAGAGAGCGAAGAGCAAATAAGCCACTCCTTAATTTGCTTGCCACCCCATCAATATGCACACCCCATTGCAGCAGTGGGTCAATCTGTACCCCCAGAAATTTCACACTACTCACGTCACCGTTGGTCACACCCGTGTCCCTAGTTGAAAAGACAATCTTATTTGTTTTTCCAGTGTTGAGTAGAAGTTTGTTGGCACAAAACCAACTCTGGATGTTATTTTGAATATCTACTGTACTCCTTAGAGCCTCTTCTAGTGTATTTGCTGAAATGGCCACCGTCGTATCATCCGCAAATAGTGTGAATTTTGCTCCTGGCTCTATAGATGGCAAGTCATTTATATATATTAGAAACAAGACGGGCCCCAAGACTGAGCCTTGGGGTACCCCGATTGTGACATCCTTAAGTGCCGATGAAACACTATCTACTTTCACAGTTTGTTTTCTATTTGTTAGGTAAGACTTGAGAAAGGTAAAACTATCTGCTGAGAAGTGGTAACTTTTTAGTTTGCGCAAAAGAATTTCATGTGACACACAATCAAACGCCTTACTCAGATCACAGAACAAGGCACTTGTAAATTCTAGATTATTAAAAGCTTCATAAATATATGATACTAGATCCAATATTCCCAATACTGTATTCTTATTTTTCCTAAATCCAAATTGACATTCTGTAAAATA
This sequence comes from Phaedon cochleariae, assembly GCA_918026855.4. Taxonomy (NCBI): domain Eukaryota; kingdom Metazoa; phylum Arthropoda; class Insecta; order Coleoptera; family Chrysomelidae; genus Phaedon; species Phaedon cochleariae. The sequence continues at coordinate 24,671,784 of OU896719.1, read as the reverse complement.
CTTATTTTCTTCGAAAAATTTTGTTATTCTGATGGCAGTACATTTTTCTAGTATTTTTGATATGATTGGCAGGAGAGATATAGGTCGGTAATTCTGGGGTAAGTCCAGTTCACCACTTTTATATATAGGTATAACTTGAGCAATTTTTAGAACATCTGGAAAAATATTTTCCCTAAATGCCTGGTTAATTAGTTTTGTAAGAGGATGGATAATATTGTTTTTCACAGATTTGATCAGTTTCACATTGAGTCCGTAGATGTCAGAACTAGGTTTGTTTTTTAAGTTGTCAATGATATCTCTGATTTCAATAACTGAGGCCTCGGAAAATGAGAAGGGAGCTCTGGGAGCGAGAGGATTTCCCAAATAATTAATTGGATCAGTTTGCGATATGGGTATTTTCTCAATAACATTATTTGCAATATTTGCAAAGAAATCGTTAAATTCCTCTGCCAATATTCCACCAGTTTCTATTTTCTGTTTCTTTTTATTTGAACCCCTAATATTATTTATAGTTTTCCATGTCATTCAAGACGGAATGGCAGCATCTTTCATTAACTTGTCATTGGTTTTTATCTTGCCTTGTTTAATAGCAAATCGATATCTCAATTTATAACTATTATGTTCCTGCCTCAGTTCTATGCTGTTGTGATGTCTATACAGTTCTCCCAAAAAATTTAAATGATCACGCATAGCCCTTAGAGTATCATCAAACCATGTTGTATGATGCCCCTGACTAGCTCTTATTTTATATGTCTTTTCAGGAAAAGATATCTTATAGGTTTCTTCCAAGATGGACATGAATTTACTGAATTTTGCATTCACACACAAATTCCTATCATTAACAAAGTTCCAATCACTAGCTTCAATCATACTGTAAAAAACACACATACCAGACTGGGTAATTGGCCTACATACCTTCTTCTCTAGCTTCACCTCTGTACTATTATCAGTAATTGGTACCAACAACCTTTGACCCAGATGATCTGATATACTAAGGTCTATTGTATCAGCTGAAAAAGAATCAGTGCTGAAATTCACAAATATATTATCTAGACATGCTCTAGCTCTAGTGGGTGATGTGATTGTTTGTACAAAGCCATAACTCTCAAGACTATCTCCCAAACGTTGATTTTCTATCTCATTTGTATTGAAGTGTTTGTTAAAATCACCAGCTAGTATGATTTTCTTGCCAAGACCTACCCTATTCAAAATTGTCTCCAGTACATCTAAAAAAGTATCAAAACAGCCCTGTGGTGGCCTATAGAGAGATAAAATATAAACATTGAAATTTTTAACATATACACTACAACACTCAATACATCCTTGGATGCTCAAGTTATTTATTACAATACAATTACTAAAAACTAGACTTTGCATGCTTCAAGTAAATAGCAACGCCTCCTCCAATATTACCAGTTCTTGAAAAACTGCTTGATAGTATGAATTTTTCTAGTCCTAATTCGTTCATTTCTTCATTGCTGAGCCAGTGCTCTGATAGACACAGGGCATCATAATCTTTGTCTATAAGAAATGCTTCCAAAAAAGCAACTTTATTCCTTAGGGAGCGAATATTGATGTGTAGGATTCTCAGAATTTCTGGGTCCACTTTTACAATATTTGCCTTGGATTTTTCGATTTTGCCACTGATGATTGGCGCTGCAAATTCTGAAAATGGTTCACAATTGTGTCCTTAGGCCATAGTACTGCCGACATATAATCATCTTTCTTCTTTAATGGAACAGCTAGTTTGAATGAACTGTACATTTTCCCTTTTGTCTTCATTTTCTCACAAAAATAGTCATCCTGCATATTTTGACTCTTGAGATAATCCATTAGGTTTTGGCTTTCGGTTTCTGGCGATAGGCCAGAAATGAACAGATAAGCCATCTTTTGGGCTACCTTCAATGATGAAGCAGCTTCGTTCTGCCCCCTTAGAGGTTCAGGGCGCGAGAAGTTTTTGGAAATAGCAGGCTTGTTATGGGTTTTTTTCATTTTCCTAACCTCAATCCACTTGTTCTTGTTTTCTTGAGAAGTGTCACCTTCTTCTTCTTCTTCTTCTGACTTTTGATCATTGACATCTGTTTCTAATGTTATTTTTGGTACTGTGGCTATATCATCCTTTGCCTTTGTCGTCATATCAGCGAATAGAAAACTGCTGGTGCCATTACTGTCGTTAATCTGGCTGGCGCCACCTGCCGGGGATGTTGCAGAGGAATCGGAGGATACAGGAACGTCACAGACTTGACAGACTTTCTGCTTACTGCCATCTGCCGGGGATGTTTCTAAGTACACAGGAACCTCAGAAGCTTTCTGTTCACACTGATTTTTAGAAGCTGGTACCAGCTGCAAACGTGAATTCTTCGTTTGGGTCTGTTTACCTTGTTTTTTATCGCCATTTCTTTTAATTTCGACTTCATGGTTTATTGTGAGAGATTCCAAATAACTTGCTTTTTCTTTCCAGAGAGTATTGTTCTCCACTAAAATTTGGTTTTTGTCTTCCAATTCTTGTAGAAGACGCTTCAGATATGATATTTCAATATCCTTGGCCATCATTTCTACATTGTTTGATACTGTAACAACCGATTGATGCACACATGTGGCGGTTTTTTTTGCTGCTGCTACGTATGCAATGCAACAAATTTAATATTGACAAATAATCCATGTGGTGAGAATATTCTACCTGCATTAACAGCAGGTTAGGTTTTCTAGGATGTTCGAATAATTGTAGTTTCGATATGAACCACAGAGTGACATATTTGTGTATCGACCATGTGCTCTAATGGCAAATACCGCGCCAGTGCCAGCTATAGGAACAAGACGTGGAAAATGTTAGGTTAGTGAGCATATCAACAATGATAATAGTGATTATTTATTTCTCTCCATACTACACTGTGTTTGACTTGAAAATCAAATGAAGCTTGTTGTTTGAGACAACAAAACTATTGCTTGCCGTGATTATTCAAAAACAAGTTATCCATCCCGAGAATAACGAATGAAATACAGATCAAGCAAGTATTTGAATCTTGAATTCCCTGATCAAAACAAAAATACTCAACTGAGATGTTTATAATTCCAATACTAAACTATAATAAGGTGAATTTATATCTCCAGCATGGGTATGAAATGCCAAATCTGCTGAAATCGGAAACAAATCAGGTATGCGTCTCAACCCAAATAACCAACCGTCACAATGTTGTTTATTCTTGATGACGTCCAGTGCATCCTTTTTGGTTCCTAGGAGCTAAAGCTCAACTTCAGCTCCTAGGAACTAAAATTCAAGTTAAGCTCCTAGGAACTAAATATGTTGCCTAGCAACATACCTGTTTTTGTGTCAGTAATAGAAACGTCAATTCAAGAGCAAATTTTGGTATCAAAATGGACGACTTTTGTGTCGGTTACAGAAAAAAAATGTTTTCTCAAATAATGCTATATGACGTCCACCTTCATCAATACAAATGTCAATCCGTTTGTTTCCACTGCCAAATGATTTTGTATCACAATTTTATTAAACTTTCACTACGAATTGCATTATTTGGGAAATCATTTTATTCCTTCAGAATAGTAAAATGGAGATAATCAATCAGTCACCCCAAACAAAAAAAATGAGAACCTGATCACCACCCCTAAGAATGTTCTGAATGAAATGTCAGGGGATGAGGGTGGTTCTAACCCTTTAACAATATCTTTCAGGTTTATTTGATTACCAGAAGAAGGGTTATCTTCTGAAATGCACTTTTTTCAAATTTCATCCAATTTGTTTCACTAATTCTTGAACAACGCACAAAAATATCTGTTTTTTCATGTAAACTTTGAACTCGTCTAACGGAAAAACGGTAAATTTTTTTATAAAAATTGGTTGGGTCCAATGATCAACTTATTTTGGCAATTTTGTGACACTCTGTATAGTGTTGAATTCCTATATTTTCCAGTAGCTTAAAATGTTATTCAATTCATAGAATGCATGCATCGGTCAATACGAACATAGATATCAACTATTCCCCATAACCTTGAATTGAGTCATATTAAAAAACAACAGACTATTCACTGTCTGAATCCAATTCACGTGTTCCACATTATAGATGTATCGCCTTCAGCTTCCTCTCTTCACATTCAACCGTTATTCAGCAGTAGTTTGACGAAACAGAATTTCTTAATGGTCATTCTATAACATTTTCAACTGATACCTATAATAAGCAATCGATTATTTATCATCAGATCAGCTGATCAAATGATAGCAGATGAAACTGCATGTCCCCAATCTGCATTCTTTGGTTTATACAGTTCAACAATGAAGCAAGGAGATCCGTTCTAATCCCAGACAACTTTTTTAACGCCTTTCATCCAGGAAATCATAATTCAATAGGCTATAAACATCCATTGTGTTGAAACTGTTCTATTTTTTTCATAATAGCATACTTTTTCTCTCAAATTCTTTATTCATATTTCTCAGGTTCAGTTATGCACCTTTGGCTATTCACTTGGAAGATATTATTGTTAGATTAAAATAAACCACGACTGTTGTTTTACAACAAATTGAACTGCTGTGTGGAATAATTGTCTCTAACTACCTACATCAACCTACCCTAATAGCACACTGAAGTCATATGGATATCCATAGGACGTCTCGCTGGGACATTCGGGTCGTTCTTGGTACCGCGAACATCCATAGTACGTCCGTGGTAAGTACAAATGTCCCGACTTCTCACCAGAAATGGTGGTCAAGGATACATATTGGACCTCTTTGGGAAATCATCCATTGGACGTCCTTTGAAATAGTTCATGAAACGTTCCTCTGGTATGATCATATGGATCCCTGGAACTTCCATAGGACGTCGTCTGGAATGTCCATAGATAGTCCCAGGGACGTACGAATTATTCTTGAATTTGAATTTATTTGGGTTTTTCTTGGAAATATTTTGCATTACTTATGAGGACATATCTAATTGACTTATTAATGATGTCTAATTGACTTGCGTAAAGGACATTGAGGAGTATTTATAGCCTACGAGCAGTCGATCGTCGGCGAAGTGTAAGTTAACATGATAGCAAGAACAACATATTAAACTTACCGACCGGGACGTCCAAAGGACGTTATTTTTAGGACATTGGAAATTAAATTATCATTCGATCGCGTGAAGGACTTTCAGATAGAATGTCTATCAGGTCCGAGATGTTCGGACTCGAATTGTATCAAATACGGACGTCCCCGAGGGGTAAATCACATGGGAAGTCCGGTGTACCCTAGACGGGAATTCCTTGGGAAGTCTGGGAATTCTTTGGGAAGTCCGGGAATTCTTTGGGAATTCCTTGGGAAGTCCGGGAATTCCTTGGGAAGTCCAGGAATTCCTTGGGAAGTCCGGGAATTCCTAAGGAAGTCCGGGTATTCTTTGGGAAGTCCGAGGAATTCTTTGGGAAGTTCGAGAATTCTTTGGGTATTCTTTGTGAATAACTTGGTAGTCCCAGCAATTTTTAGAAAATTGAAGTCAAATTTCACAACGATGTTCAGATATGAAAATGAATTTTGCACAAAGAAAACATATATGGACTGCACAGTATTTTGCTTCAAGACCTACTTTGTTGATTTTTTTTTGACGGAGAGGTACCGCGAGCACCGAGAGTACCTACCTTGTCCCACTTAGAATATCATATGTTAGTCAGTCGAATTTTCATTCTCTTCAAGGTTTCCCGTTGGAATCCTGTTAATTATTCGGAAAGATGAGAAGATCGAGAAAAATTTATTTTTTATTGAACATTTTGAGTTCTGTCTGGCGATCGATTTTTCGACGACTTCCCGATATCCAATCATGCTGAAATTTTACACATATCTTTGGGTCTTGTCAATATGGGTATTATCAGATTCAAACCGGTTATCATAAATTAGAATACAATTTATAACAGAGCTTGAAATCCAATATGGCCGCCGACAAAAAAATTTCCTTTTTATACGAGCGTGCGGAAAAGTTACTTTACCCCACTAGTGCTGGAAAGTTACTTTTTGCCGCGATTTTTGTATTGTTGAGAATGGGGATATTTATGACTAACTAAATGATCTATGTAACTATCAGAATCTTGTTTATTAGAAACTTTTTTTTTCTCAAATAATAATAATATGGACAAAAACACTCGTGGAAAAACATTATACCTTACTCTTCTTGCGGCAAATGTCTTTTCCACAATTGACGGCTTGCCCGAACTCCGCCCCGCGTCGTTCGTGCAATAGCCGTCGCGTGCGGTAAAGTACTACTTTTCGCACTTGTTTGGTAAATAACTACTGATTTCGTTCACAATTCCCTCAACATGGGTACCAAATAAGAGAGGATGACAAGTAGAATACAAAAACCATATGACACTACTTGAAATCCAATATGGGGCCGACACAAAATGTAAATGTCTCGGTAAATGTTAATCAATTTCATTGAACACTTTGAAATACCATACAGGGTGTGCCTAAAAGGTCTATACAAAAAATACCACATATTCCTCAGACCACAACAATTGAATTATATCAAATCTACCTACCTAAGTATAAAATTGTTCAGTTTGGGCGCTAAACGGCTCTGGAGAATTTTGTACCTACGTTGACATAGCTTTATCAAGCAATAAAACCCATATCATGATGATCGAAATTATGATGAATATCATTCGATGCTAGGCGTAGAATTCAATTTTTTCAGTAAATAAACATGTAGAAGGTACTCTTGATAAAATTCTATTACTCTCATGATCTCGAAAAAATTCGTAATTCTAGTAATTCAAAACATGTTGTCTACTTCTTGTCTAGCGCTCTAACCGAGGCTCTAACCGAGGCTCAAACTAAACAACTTTGTACTGAAATAAGTTTGCTAACTTGTATATTTCGTATTGTTTTGGTCTGATGAGGAATAAGTATTCTTTTGTGAATACATATAAGGGACAGCCTGTATATCTTTGCATTTCGGACAAACGAGTTCACAGAAATATAAGTATGAAATTTAGCGACTTACTATGAGCCGATCTATAAACTGTAGAGTTCGTTTCATAAACAATCTTGATATAGGGGCCAAAACTTTTATTGCTACAGACATGTGGCATAGAGAAACATCCCGAGATACATTTTGAAGTTTTTTGGCACAAAAGCTGAAAAAATACAATATTCTCCTATTCAAAGATGTATACAATAATACAGGTAGGTATTGGAGAAATATCATCATTTACTTTATTTCAACCTTCGCTTCATTTCCTTATATTTTTGTACAATGATAGATCGATCATTTTCATTGATTGACATTTTATTGCCGATTCCTAGATACAGAAGATTGACGTTTTGTGCACGAGAAATAATACCTAGTAATTTTTGAATGTATGATGAATTGACATTCATCATACAGGACGTGGAAAGTAATTCTGAATTGATATTTTTATCACATGGAGAATGCGAATTCTCAATGTATTTCTTTATATATATATATCCATTTTTTTGTGTTCATAAATATATCTGAGAATGTTCATTTCAAATACCTAGTAAATTATTTCAACTCTTCTAATTGTTTTTTTTTACATAAACTTAGTCGTCTGATCTCTCGAATTTTTCCTCTTACTTTAAATTTGAATATAACAAATCTCTGCCATTTTCAATCTCTCAACTATTTTTTCTCGATAGATATTGGTACTTAACAAAAAAGTTGAACAGTGTGACCATGATAAGGTTGCGCACGAGGTTGCGCAGCCGCAGCATGAGGGTCTCGCGAGGGATCTCGGAAATGGTAAGAGATACGAATTCGGTTAAATGAGAAAAAAATTACGCATTCCAAGGGTCATACCTGGTCGCGATTTTCCTAAATATACTGCACGCTAGCACAAACCACGCCCACCATAATACGTCATATCTCCAAACATTACCGATATACTCGGAGTCAGCACATCGCACTAAAATATACTGTGCTCCAACGCAGGAATACACTTTTTATGATTTTGACACGAATTCGACTGAAGCTCTCTCGTTGTCAATCTCTTGTACGCAGTAATTTCATACACCCAATTGGTCTACTGGTTAGCGCTGTCGACTCTCCAGCGATCTATGCACACTCGGCCGACTCGGATATTGCCAGACAGCAAATCCAGATTCATCTGGACAGGGGAATCGTGCCATACTTTGACGAGTCAAAGATCTGTATAAACAGCGCAAAAACCGAAGTCATCAACTTCCATCAGAAATTCAAGGAATCGAAGCTGAACAGACCTTTGACCGTCAAAGGTGTCGAGGTGAGGGACACGGTCCCTGTGAAATACCTGGGGGTTAAACTGGACACTCGTATGACATTCAGGCCCAATATCAACTACCTGATTCAAAAAACACAAGCAGCCATAAAGAAGATGTACCCCTTGTTATCCAGGACCTCTGCACTCTCGCAGGAGAACAAGGTCCTGGTGTACAAGCAGGTCATCAGGCCTGTGATGACGTACGCGTGTCCTGTGTTCTGCAGCATCTCACCTACTCTTATGAATAGGCTACAGGTGCTGCAGAACAAAGTACTTCGTATTATCACCAATGGTGATAGATACTCTCGAGTGGCAGACCTCCACGAAAGATGTGGTAATTTGCCAAGAATCAACGAATTCATTCTTAAAATATCAAACAAATTCTACAAATACCACATCGCTGGAAGTGACCTTACCCGGAACATCACCACACTACGCCAACACCATAACATACGCAAGAAACACGGGCTGATATATGCATCAACCGATGTGTTTAGAGAACCTGGTGATCTATAGTTGGGATCCCTCCCGGATTCTCGGGAATACCCGAGACGCCGGGGGGTCTAGACAAGACTATCTCTCAAGCAGGAAAATAAAAAAGTGACATGGGCGTGAGAAATCACTACCGATCACTGAACTCGGGCAGATGTGCCTCACGAAAGTGTGGTACAGCTGCCCGAGCAGAACAAGAAGGAGGTTTTTTATGGTTTTGCCGATTTTTTTTACTTTTCCTCCATAAACAAGCTAACCCACCCACATTGATCGCGACTGAACAGCTCCCCCACCCTCTTGGGTACCCTCAGCGAGATTACCTATATAAAGGGCCTAGCCCTAGGAGATAGGTACCTGTGACGAACACCTCGCATACCCACTCACATTCCCTGGCCAACACCAGCCACCTCTGCGCCAAGCGGAGGGATATTCAGGCACACATATAGATGTGCTAACATAAATAGAAATGTGTGTGATAATATGTGTTGTATTGTGAAAGAATTGAAGATGAATAAATAATTTTTTTAATGTGTGCTGTCGACTCTCAGTCTGAAGGTCCATGGTTCGAATCGCTGTGAACTTGAACTTTTTTTTGCAACTTTTTTTTTTCACCAATGTTTTTTTACTTCATTCTGGTTTTCCTTTTTCATAAAATATTTGAAGTCAAATAGGTTAGTGCGTTTAGGATAAACAGTCTCATTTTATTCAATTTTGTTGAAGAACTCAACTTTTGAAATATATTATTAATCAATGTGTTTCTACACTCCATTCGGTTTTCCTTCCTCAAAAATATTGCAATCAGGGATAGGTTAGTTCGTTGAGGATAAATAGTCTCTGAGTTTTGCCTAAGTAAAGTACTTTGAAGATGAGATATAACGGTGGGCGTGGTTTGTGCTAGCGTACAGTATATTTAGTAAATACGCTACCTGGTCATACCAATGGATTTCGAAAATTTACAAAATTGTTAATAATTCCCCATGGTTGAACTCAGAATAAAAAAAACTTTCGAAATCTGTGAACAGATAATCAGGGCCGTATTTGGACAAAAAGTTGTTGATTTCTCTACGAATACGAAACGTCGCGTGGAGAAATCAATATCATCATGTTAAATCTCATCAAGAGATGCCATGTAAAAGTATTTTTAGAGTTTTCTATATATCTAATAATAACGTAGAAAAACAAATAGATATTCAAAAAATTCACTTTCTTTATACAAGGTGTTTCTTAAGTACGTGTAGAAAATCCAGGAGCATGTTGCTGACGTCAAAATAAGAAGAAAAGTTCGTATAAATATATGTCCGAAAGTTATTCGTTTCTGAGATACAGAGTGTCAAAGTTGAATTCTTATTTTTGTTTTTTGTTAATAAATTTCAAAATAATTGTGATATTCAAATGAATTTTGGTATTTCGGAGTATTTTTCGATGACAATATCAAATTTTATGTTAGTTCATCTCTTTCGTGAGGGTGGCGGCACCTACATGTCTTTTGAGTCTTTTGAAAAGTCACAACTCTTTTGTGCGTACCTGATGTATCACGTTCTATAGTAGGAAAATAGTTTTCTAGAACACGTTCGTGTAAAAAACATATTCTTCTGCGAGCAACAGTTTTCGAGTTATTGGGATTTTCAATAATCGATGCAAGTAATTTGGAATGACGAAGAAGTAGGAATCAAAATTGATTTATCAAGAAGGTAAGGAAATTTTTTTTTTTATTAATACTGATAATAATAACTGTAATTAAGACCAAATAAATACTAAAACAGTTAGTTGAGGGAATTGATTAAAGTAATTGTTCAAAATGGCCAAAAAAATAGATACAAAGAAGTAAGAATCATCATTTGGCTACATTCCAATGTTGAATTGTTGAATGGAGGAGAATATTGAATGAAAGAATAAAAATACACTGACGTATCTTTTCTAACTGCTTAGAGTCGACTTACGAACCCAATGGAATTAATTCAAATGCATCGATTGTTTCAAATCCCAATATCTCGAAAACAGTTGCTCGCATCGACCTCTACCATCAAGAATATACTTTTTACACAAAAATGTCCTAGAAAACAGAGAAGCGACTTTTCAAAAATTCAAAAGACATGTAGGTAGCGCCACCCCCACGAAAGAGACAAACTACCAAACTTCATTCGATTATCACAATTATTTTGGAATTTATTAACAAAACACAAAAATAAGAATTCAACTTTGACACTCTGTATCTCAGAAACGGATAACTTTCGGACATATATTTATACGAACTTTTCTTCTTATTCTGACGTAAGCAACATGTTCCTGAATTTTCTACACGTACTTAAGGAACACCCTGTATAACTGAAAAACTAAAAGCAATTGTGAACATTTTCCAAAGCCGTTGGTATGATCATCAAAATCCGCAACTTGTTTCCCATTTAACCGAATCCGTTTCTTTTCCTGTTCCCGAGATCCCTATATTACCTTATCTTGGTTTCACTATACAGGGTGGGCCACCAGTAACGCCTCGGTCTCTAGAAGGCTAACCACTTATCTTCTTGGAATTCTTCCTCTCTAGGAAGTTGCATGTCAACATTGGCTACCATTTAAAATTATTTCGAAACATACAAGGTGCCCCCAAAAACCATAAAACACTGAAGTTAAACTTTTTTCTATCGAACACCCTATATATTATTTCATTTTGAGATTCTCCCTTGTGAGCTGATTTCAACAATCCATCATACTTGGGGTCTAGCAGTTATAATTACTATGAGATATAGGGTGTGAGAAATCGAGATTTTCCAAGTTCCAGAATTTTTTGTGTCTAAACCATTCATAATTGGTCAAAACGGCTCAAATGTCCCTATCTCAACTTTTGATCAACTATCTACTGACATTTAATTGAAACAAATACAGGGTGGTGCAGAATTCAGAATCTTGATCACCCGGTATATGTCCCAATTAAATATCAGTAGATAGTTAATCGAAAGTTGAGATAGGGACATGTAAGCCGTTTTGACCAATTATGAATAGTTTCGACACAAAAAATTCTTGAACTTGGAAAATCTCGATTTTTCACACCCTATATTTCAGTAATTATAACTGCTAGACCCCAAGTATGATGGATTGTTGAAATCAGCTCACCAGGGAGAATCTCAAAATGAAATAATAATAATATATAGGGTGTTCGATAGAAAAAAGTTTAACTTCAGTGTTTTATGGTTTTTGGGGACACCCTGTATGTTTCGAAATAATTTTAAATGGTAGCCTATATTGACATGCAACTTCCTAGAGAGGAAGAATTCCAAGAAGATAAGTGGTTAGCCTTCTAGAGACCGAGGCGTTACTGGTGGCCCACCCTGTATTTTCAACTGTTTCATCTGAAATGAATTGGGAAAATCGACTAATGGTATTATTCGTGAACAAAAGTGAAACACTTGTCGTAAACACAATTCTTGAATAACTGGGCAAATTAAAGAGTTCCGAACGATATCTCAAGAAGACTTCAATGAGCTGTTAAAATAATTATCATTCAAATCGGCAAAAAAATTTTTTTCAATGTGTACCGGAACTTTTTTGCAAAATCTGTAAATGGGTATACATACCTACTAATTTTTTATCTAAATAGGAAAAAACCTGTATAGGCTTCTGTCACTTGAATTCAGAAACACCCAGTAGTGTTAATGATACTTATCCGAGTACTTATCACTAATCCCTACATGTTTTTTCATTGCCCAAGTTTCGTCCTTGGAATTGAATTCAACCTACCTATCGATTGACTTTTTTTGCATTTCACGAATGGAACTCATTCGTAATCTACCTATTTTTACGCAAAATTTTGAAAACTCCTTGGGATGTATGATAAATCTTTAGGAAATCCCGGAATTCCTTGGGAAGTCCGGGTAGTCTCTGGGAATTCCTCAGGTAGTCCCAGGAATTCCAGGTAGTCTTTGGGAATTCCTAGGAATTCCTTGGGAAGTCCCAGGAATTCCGGGTAGTCTTTAGGTAGTCCCAGGAATTCCGGGTAGTCTTTGGGAATTCCTAGGAATTCCTTGGGAAGTCCCAGGAATTCCGGGTAGTCTTTAGGTAGTCCCAGGAATTCCGGGTAGTCTTTGGGAATTCCTAGGAATTCCTTGGGTAGTCCCAGGAATTCCGGGAATTCTTTCAATAAAGGAAGTCTAGTGTACCCAATTTCAGCCCGTGATTTACCCCTCGGACGTCCCTAGGAGGTAGCGTGCTATTAGGGTGAATTGATTCTTCAGAATTTGTCTGCTTCTATGCTTGGTTCCAATAAACTTCTGGACTTTGTTCACTCAAGTGAAGGTTCAACGTTTTCTGGTTTTAACGAGGATTCCTTGCTTTAGCCTCTTCCTTCTCCTCTCCACAGATGAAGAAACTTGTTATATCTGGCTCATGGGATACATACACCACTAAGATCATGAGTAACCGTTTCTTAAAAGTGTTGCTCTGGCGTGGACAATATGTATGTAGAAATTGCTACTTGTGTCTCTTCCCAGATGCAGAAGATGATCACGTTCCTTTCGGTTTTGATGTGATACATTACAACCTGAGTAATGACCTCGGTAATGACCTAGAAGATTCTTCTGTCTCTTACCACGTTTTGATTCTTGGGATGATATTGTGCAGCACTATCTTCTTTGCTTGTCAGTTAGAATGTTTTGTTTATACTACTATCCTCGCTACTACCCTATACTCGACCCTATATCTGTACATAGGAATGTATATATTAACGGATAACGAACGTTAACGACATCAAAGAATTATCTCTTGTATATATCCAGAACAGCATGTGTTTTTCATGCTAGCTGGAATAAAAATCGATGTCATTACTAATCATCACGTATATTTGAGACTCCATCAATAACAGATAATTGCAATCATTAAAATACACAGTTATTCTGTAAAGTGTCACATCGTCTCGGGTACTGAAAAAAAATCAGATTACGAAGGAATTGCAAAAAATGTCTATGCTCGTCTCTGCGTCGACAACTGTGGTTTACGGTTGATGGTTATGGTAAAGCATCACCGACATGGATTAATAAGTTGATCGCGATGAAACTCAGCGAGATCAAGTACATAGAATTAATCATGGTTAGCACTTGGTTATCGAAATCCAACAAGATCACCGTCCCACGTTAATTCAATTTGAATTCATTCAAATGAACCATTTCTGTAAATATCGCCTTTATAAAAGTTACGAAATAACGGTGTTATTAACAAATAAAAATGTAATCAATTGTTATTAGGAATCTGATAATATGATCGCGTGATCAATTGGTCTCACTTCAATCGTCGTGACTCCAGTCGAATTGTTCTGTGTTTGTGTAGCGTTGTAGTTGTTATAAAATGTTCTTAATAGTTTTGACATGCTTTTGGAATTCGTACACTGAGAGAACTTGGCCAAGTAAATTGTTTTCTTGAAAAAAAGTCGATTGTGACAAGAACATTTTCACCAACGGTAGGAAAATAGGGTACTTGCAGTAGGCAAAACTATATTTCTGAAACGAAGTTTCTGTTGTAAGTGATCAGAACACTTGTTGGTATCAACCAAGTCGATATGTACTTAGAGGTCGCTAATTCTAAGTGAACATTAAACTAGTGCTAGGTTAACGAATACTCACTATTATTAAATTATTTTTCTGACATAAGATCACTTGCTCTGAGCGAATTCATCAATAAAGACAATCTATCAAGTCGATTGTTGCAGGTGACAGCAAACCTGTAGTTATAGATCTCTTTTCCGTTCGGACATCTCCGATATTATTCGAGTACCCGCGCCCAACGCGATCACTGTCCAGTGTCCACGAGTCCACGGCGTCATTTCGATCTTATAAGTCTAGTCAAAATCAAGGCAGAATTCTGGAATTCATAGGGGAATTGGAGCTTGAGGAGATGGTGTGAACGAGGAACCGTTGAGGAAGTAGATGAAGACGGGGCACAATAGGAATGATATATTTATCTATCTATCTACAATAGAAGACAATCAGGTCTTAGCGCATCTGTCAACATCCATATCAATACCTTTATCAATACCAATATATTTTGATGGAAATTTTCGAAATTGAAGCAATTATCCAAATGGACAAAGTCATCAAACGATTCAGGCCTTGAAATTGGATGATTTATGCCTTGTTTCAAGTCAAATTTTGACTTCTACTACAAGAACCTCGACAAGAACCATAGGCTAAAACGGTTAACAGTTATAGTAGGCTCCAATACAGCTGATAACATACCAAAGAAGCTAGCAAAGCCACTTTCGATTTTCAACATGAGACACATCTCATAATTTTAGGCTCATTTTAGGCTAATTTATTACCCCATTCCCGAATTTTTTGCTCCTCCCTATCATAGAAAAATCTGTGGCTTTGTTAGCTTCGGCCGAACTCAGCAAAGCCATTTTTGAAACACAATATTTTTTGAATATCTGATATAGTGAGAATGTAGTGCTCATTTTAGGCTAATTTATTACCCTATTCCCAATTTTCTTGCTCCTCTCTATCATAGAAAAATCTGTGGCTTTGCTAGCTTCGGCCGAACTCAGCAGAGCCATTTTTGAAAACATAGAATTTTCACCGATTTGATATATTGAGATCAAATGGCTAATTTTAGGCTAATTAATTACCCTATTTTCGAATTTTTTTATCCACGTTTCAAACAGAAAAAATACAAGACAATTTGTCGAAATACGCATCATTCACTGTACATTATGTATTTCTATCGAAAGCATATTTTATGACGATTTCATGAGGGAAAGTGTTAGTATCGATTGTAAGCTTGATGACTATACCATTTTGAAATTTTTGGCTACATATTTTTCAAAAGAAACCAAGCAGAAAAAAAAACAAAACGATTCCTCGAAATACATGTTAATTCACTATACATTATGCATATCTATCAAAAGCATATTTTATGACGATTTTTCAAGACAAAGTGTTAGTATCGATTATAAGCTCAATAACTATTGCATT
The DNA here is from genome assembly GCA_918026855.4 of Phaedon cochleariae. Classification (NCBI taxonomy): domain Eukaryota; kingdom Metazoa; phylum Arthropoda; class Insecta; order Coleoptera; family Chrysomelidae; genus Phaedon; species Phaedon cochleariae. Next base: position 24,656,101 of record OU896719.1, on the reverse strand, counting down.
TTGAAATTTTTTGCTGCATATTTTTTAAAACAAACCTGTGGCTTTGCTGGCTTCGGGCGAACTCAGCAGAGCCATTTTCAAAAATAATATATTTTTCACAGATTTGATATATCGATACTGAAGAGCTAATTTTAGGCTAATTAATTACCCTATTTTCGAATTTTTTGCTCAACGTTTCAAACAGAAAAAATACAAGACAATTCGTCGAAATACCCATTTATTCACTATACATTATGCATATCTATCAAAATCATATTTTATGACGAATTTTCGAGACAAAGTGTTAGTATCGATCATAAGCTCAACAACTGTTGCATTTTGAGATTTTTTGCTGCATATTTTTTAAAAGAAACCTGTGGCTTTGCTGGCTTCGGGCGAACTCAGCAGAGCCATTTTTTAAAATAGTATATTTTTCACTGTTTTGATATATCCATATTGAAGAGTTAATTTTAGGCTAATTAATTACCCTATTTTCGAATTTTTTGCTCCACGTTTCAAACAGAAAAAATACAAGACATTTATCGAAATACGCATCATTCACTGTACATTATGTATTTCTATCAAAAGCATATTTTATGACGATTTCATGAGGGAAAGTGTTAGTATCGATTGTAAGCTTGAGGACTATCCCATTTTGGAATTTTGGGCTACATATTTTTTAAAAGAAACCTGTGGCTTTGCTGGCTTCGGGCGAACTCAGCAAAGCCATTTTTCAAAATAATATATTTTTCACTGATTTGATATATCCATATTGAAGAGCTAATTTAAGGCTAATTAATTACCCTATTTTTAAATTTTTTGCTCGATGTTTCATGCGGAAAAAAACCGAAACGATTCGTCGAAATACGCGTTTATTCATACTATACATTATGCATATCTATCAAAAGCATATTTTATGACGATTTTCCAAGACAAAGTGTTAAGATCGATCATAAGATCAATAACTATTGCATTTTGAAATTTGTTGCTGCATATTTCTTAAAACAAACCTGTGGCTTTGCTGGCTTCGGGGAACTCAGCAGAGCCATTTTTTAAAATAATATATTTTTCACTGATTTGATATATCCATATTGAAGAGCTTATTTTAGGCTAATTAATTACCCTATTTTTGAATTTTTTGCTCAACGTTTCAAACAGAAAAAATACAAGACAATTCGTCTAAATACGCGTTTATTCACTATACATTATACATTATGCATATCTATCAAAAGCATATTTTATGATGATTTTTCAGACAAAGTGTTAGTATCGATTATAAGCTCAATAACTATTGCATTTTGAAATTTTTTGCTGCATATTTTTTAAAACAAACCTGTGGCTTTGCTGGCTTCGGGCGAACTCAGCAGAGCCATTTTTTAAAATATTATATTTTTCACCGATTTGATATATCGGTATTGGAAGGTTAATTTTAGGCTAATTAATTACCCCATTTTCGAATTTTTGGCTCAGCGTTTCAAACAGAAAAAAAAACGAGACAATTTGTCGAAATACGAGTCATTCACTGTTCATTATGTATTTCTATCAAAAGCATATTTTATGACGAATTCATGAGGGAAAGTGTTAGTATTGATTGTACGTTCACTAACTATCCCATTTTGGAATTTTTCGCTACACATTTTTTAAAAGAAACCTGTGGCTCTGCTGAGTTCGTCCGAAGCCAGCGAAGCCACAGGTTTGTTTTAAAAAATATGCAGCAAAAAATTCCAAAATGGAATAGTTAGTGAACGTACAATCAATACTATATAACACTTTGTCTCGATTAATCGTTATAAAATATGCTATTGACATTATTGATAGATATGCATAATGTATAGTGAATAAACGCGTATTTCGACGAATTGTCTTGTATTTTTTCTGTTTGAAACGTTGAGCAAAAAATTTAAAAATAGGGTAATTAATTAGCCTAAAATTAGCTCTTCAATATCGATATATCAAATCTGTGAAAAATATATTATTTTAAAAAATGGCTCTGCTGAGTTCGCCCGAAGCCAGCAAAGCCACAGGTTTGTTTTAAAAAATATGCAGCAAAAAATTTCAAAATGCAATAGTTATTGAGCTTATGATCGATACTAACACTTTGTCTTGAAAAATCGTCATAAAATATGCTTTCGATAGATATGCATAATGTATAGTGAATAAACGTGATGTATTTCGACGAATCGTTTCGGTTTTTTTCTGCTTGAAACATCGAGCAAAAAATTCAAAAATAGGGTAATTAATTAGCCTAAAATTAGCTCTCCAATATGGATATATCAAATCAGTGAAAAATATATTATTTTAAAAAATGGCTCTGCTGAGTTCGCCCGAAGCCAGCAAAGCCACAGGTTTGTTTTAAAAAATATGCAGCAAAAAATTTCAAAATGCAATAGTTATTGAGCTTATGATCGATACTAACACTTTGTCTTGAAAAATCGTCATAAAATATGCTTTCGATAGATATGCATAATGTATAGTGAATAAACGTGATGTATTTCGACGAATCGTTTCGGTTTTTTTCTGCTTGAAACATCGAGCAAAAATTCAAAAATAGGGTAATTAATTAGCCTAAAATTAGCTCTTCAATATGGATATATCAAATCAGTGAAAAATATATTATTTTAAAAAATGGCTCTGCTGAGTTCGCCCGAAGCCAGCAAAGCCACAGGTTTGTTTTGAAAAATATGCAGCAAAAAATTTCAAAATGCAATAGTTATTGAGCTTATAATCGATACTAACACTTTGTTTTGAAAAATCGTCATAAAATATGCTTTTGATAGATATGCATAATGTATAGTGAATTAACGTGTATTTCGATGAATCGTTTCGTTTTTTTCTGCTTGGTTTCTTTTGAAAAATATGTAGCCAAAAATTCCAAAATGGGATAGTCATCAAGTTTACAATTGATACTAACACTTTTTCTCATGAAATCGTCATAAAATATGCTATTGATAGAAATACATAATGTACAGTGAATGATGGGTATTTCGACAAATTGTCTTGTATTTTTTCTGTTTGGAACGTGGAGCATGAAAATCGAAAATAGGGTAATTAATTAGCCTAAAATTAGCCATATGATCTCAATATATCAAATCGGTGGAAATTGTATGTTTTCAAAAATGGCTCTGCTGAGTTCGGCCGAAGCTAGCAAAGCCACAGATTTTTCTATGATAGAGAGGAGCAAGAAAATTGGGAATAGGGTAATAAATTAGCCTAAAATGAGCACTACATTCTCACTATATCAGATATTCAAAAAATATAGTTTTTCAAAAATGGCTTTGCTGAGTTCGGCCGAAGCTAGCAAAGCCACAGAATTTTCCATGATAGGGTGGAGCAAAAAATTCGGGAATGGGGTAATAAATTAGCCTAAAATGAGCCTAAAATTATGAGATGTGTCTCATGTTGAAAATCGAAAGTGGCTTTGCTAGCTTCTTTAGTATGCTGATAACAGAATAACAATCTGTAATATGATATAATGCTGCATACTTCGTGAAAATCATTCTTCATCATCAAAAGACATTTCTTTTCATATAGGTAGGAATAATTATTCATGATTTTCATATACGATTGATACCTAGTTAATGTGTCAGTTTTCCCGAGGGGTAAATCTCCTTGGAAGTCTGGTGTACACTCCGTTGGAAGTCTTTGGAATTCTTTGGATGTCTTTGAAAGTCATTGGGAGTCTTTGGATGTCTTTCGTAGTCTTTGGATGTCTCTGGAAGTCTTTGGATGTCTTTGGAAGTCTTTGGGAGTCTTTGGAAGTATTTGGAAGTCATTGGATGTCTTTGGATGTCTTTGGATGTCTTTGGAAGTCTTTGGAAGTCTATGTTAATTGGAAGTCTGGTGTACACATTTTTCCTGGAGATTTACCCCTCGAGTTTTCCTAAATACCATGAGACTGTTAGGGTGCAGTGAATTGATTTCTATAGACTAGAGAGATGTGAGGTCTTATTCTGGATGATTTTATGGATGATATAGAGCAGGAAGGGGTGTGTTCTCTATTTTGTTTATTATATTAGTGAGATTTATTTCGAATGTACCTACCTAGTTCATCTTTCTTTCGATGGACTCGAACCATTCTTTGATATGTTTGCGATGTATTACCAACACCAAGGGATCATCTCTTCTCAGCCACAACCCGTTCCGGCTATATTACGTCTTAGCCACATCTCGTTTCAGCCACATCTAATCTCAGCCACATTTCGTCTGGCTCACAGAATACGCTCAAATAATGCGCTGTTGCCACATACTTCACCCATTTCCAATTTAACAGTATCAATAAATTGAGCATATTGCTCTCAGCCACTTCTGGTCTCAGTCACGTTTCGTGTCCATTTCGTGTCCATTTCGTCTAAGCCACATCTCGTTTTAGCCTCATTTCATCTGAGCCACATTTCGTCTCATTTGGGAAGAATGATACGTTTTTTTACGAAAATTATTATAAGTACTTTCGTATTTGGGTCTGAAAAATACGAATTTGATAATGAGAATGAGAATAAAACCACCATTCATATTTCGAGAAAAAGTTCGAAATCTTCTTTTTTTCCCTGTCTTCGATGCATTCACAGCTTCTTGCTCTTTTTATTTTGTCATTGGACACTTTATATACTCATGATGTACTTCAATGACACATTTTTATATAGTGAATTAAACACGGAATATGATTTTTATGGCGAGTTTTTCATATTTAGTGAACAATTATACAAGATGATGGCCATTTATTCAATAATCAATCCATATACGAGATCTTAAATATCAACAGATTACTTCTGAATGATGTTACAGACAATATTAATTCAAATGATAAATCGCAAGAAATAGACACAGAATATGGCTGAAACGAAATGTGGCTGAGATGAAATGAGGCTAAGGCAAAATGTGGCTGGGATGAAATGTGGCTGAAACTAAATGGACCCGAAATGTGGCTGAGACAAAATGTGGCTGAGATAAAATGTGGCTTAAACGAGATGAAGCTGCATTGTGTATTTCTGCCAAATTGGGAAAATCGGTTTGTATCTGGAAACAGCTTATCTTTCGGGTATATTCGGACACTGTGACTGAGACGAAATGTGGCTGAAACGAGATGTGGCTGTCCCCCTTGAAAATTGAATTGAAAGGTCTTCTCGATTTTCTATATTATTCACTGAAAGAAAGATATTGAGAGTGGAAAGTTTTCAAAATAATTATTATGCTTGTGAACATCAGACTCACCAAATTCGTGTAATGATATTTCACAACCACAGAAGTCACACTAACTATAAGTCAGTAAATCACTGAAGGTAAATAATTTCAAGAGGAAGAGCAGATATGATTGAACATACAGGGCAAAGAGCTATATAAAAATGAGAACACAATAATTTCTCCCAGTATGCTAGGACACTCGATACCCATTTTATCCTAATGGTGTTAATGTTAACAATACCATCACGTCTTTGCGAGTTTTGTTTAGGTTATCGAAATAATCAGTTTCCCTTAGAATTAGGTATCTAACTATCTACCCATGAATTCTTAGACGCCCTAGTCGAATTTCGAAATAAATTATCATTGAAAGTGTTTCCCATATGCTGCCGACTTCATGAATTACAATGAATATTGCTTCATGTTCTTCATTTGATATTGGCTTATTTTCAACTAATAAATGTTGAATCCTGAGTGCTTCAAAGTTTGGCGAATACAAGAAAAATAAGAGTTTTGTTTTCGTCTTTCAGAAGGGTTTCGGAACTGTCGTAGAAATATCTCGCGGCTTTGATGATAAAATACCGATGTGGGCTCGTCAAATTGTGCCGCCACACTTCTTATTCTTGAAATGTCTCGCGGAATACCTGTATATCACACGATTTTGCAGCATTTTGTGCAGTGCGTAGGCGCTAAATGTGAGCAGCAAGCGTCATTACTCAGGTCAGTAGGTGGACTTAATATCTCTAGCTTGTCTCAGATCTATGACCTATTCGACGAATTATTGGTTTGATATTTAGGACGTTTCTAAAAATCTCGGCGACTTTACAGGTATTGTGATTGTCCTCGGGTGGAATGAGTCGAATTAGAAAGGCACTTTCCCTAAACTGTTGCAGGGATAGGCACTGATTTCACGAAAAGACGTTCACTTGAAAACATACTTGTGGCATTTCAGGAAACTATATCAGGCAATGTTCGTTTCTGAAGCTTCGATATGTTTTTGAAATTATAAATTTTGCATTGTGCTCAATACAGGGTGGTGACTTCAACTGGAATTAATTCGCTTGCGGGAAGGTGAATGATTTTTATAAAAATTCATGTACATTTTACCCTTGAACGGTAGCTGAAATTAGCCCATGTAATGTTTTTATTTTAAATGCAACCCTATGGATTCGAAGAGGAATTCAGCGTATACCGAGGCGTATACTGATCAAATCTCAGTTTGCAGTAGGTATACATACGTTTGGGGGTTGCATAGAATCAAAAATATAAATTTGAAGCATGACCCGCATGACGTAGGTACTCATTCAATTCGGTGTAATATACGCAGATCCTAATTTTTCTTTCGAATTCACAGTTTCAGCCATGGACACTGAATTTGAATATTGAAGGACTAAATGTACCCTTCAAAATAGACACAGGGGCAGATGAAACCATTTTGTCTGTTGAAGATTATAATAGATTTGAAAAAGATTTCTTGCTGAAAACTACCAAAACCATACTCATATGGGATCTGGTGGTAAGAAATTGGAAACATTAGGCCGTGTAAAAATACCTGTAAAGTTCGAAAATAAAACTCAGGCAATAAAGATGTATGTATGTTTTGGGACATCCAGCATTATTAGATCTCAACATCATTATAGATGGACTGGAAAACACTTGATAATGAACGTTGATCAAGTCACAAATGATCCAAGGAGTGAGAATAATCGGAAAAATAATGAATTTCAAGATGAGCCTTCAAACGTCCCTATTCTATATGGTGATACATACATACATACATATACACTATATAGGTACGTCAACTATACTAAACGGCTTGACCGATAGGGTTGAAATGTTTAATACGTAAAACAACAAAAAGTATATCAAAGATACTGGATAATGGAAGGAGATACTGTACGAATTTACAATACCAAACGATTCGATAAGCGTTAAGAATGTTATTACCATTTATTTGTCTTCGTCATTTTTGAGTTGTAATTTTCTGCTAGTTTCTATAGCGAAATACAGTCTCTAATATTCACACTTTGTCCATTATTCGAAATCATGTTGGGAATTCTCATTATAGTATATTCATTATCAAGACAATAGCGTTTTAGAGAGCATATTAGAGCTTTTTTTTTTGGAAGCGCACGAAAAGAAATTCCCTCGCAAATTCATATATTGCTTGGATAACATCTCACGTATCAAGGGACGATAGGAAGAGGAGGTAGGTGTTGGGATTTCTTGAGAACTTTTGGATGTTATAAGTTCGTCCATTGGCAAAGCATTCCAAAGTTCGCCGTTCTATAGACGAACGAGTTTTGGTAGAGTGTTGTTTGATATTTTTCTAGGTTAACGGTGAAGGGATGTGCTGTGTGGTCATGTCGAGTTTGTCTGACTGATATTGCTAGTGATGGCATTATAGCAGATATTTCTGAGAAACATTTCCCTTGGAAGTATCTATAGAATAAGAATTAAAGGTCGCCGACTTTTCTACGGTGTTCTAATGGGGTCAAAGGATCAATGAGTGGGCGAATGGTTGTTTTCTTTTGTCCGTATTCATGCTTTGAAGATCATAAGAAGTTGTTGAGATAATAAGTAGATTTTGACGGGAATGGTGGTACCAGACATTTTTCCTGAGTCCCACCTGTCTAGAGAAAATACAGGCTTGAGTTATGGTGACGTTGAATTCAACTAGGTTGTAGTTTTTCCAGGCTGTGATTTCAGCAAGATCTTCAATCTTCAATGACAGTGTTGACCTGTCTACGTCGTAAGTTCTTTGTTTCCTAGGAAGACATGGGAATGCTCGAAGAGAACGCAGTGTAGAGAGTACTATCGTCTGCAAAAGCTGTAGATAGATCGAGGAATTGCTCCCAACATATCATTGATTTGAAGTAAGAACAATGTTGGTGCTGAAATGGAACGCCGGAATTGATGGGAATGGTATCGGACGATACTATGTCCACACCACATGGAGCGATATGCCTGAATAAGAAATCAATTGAAAATGGCATAGCTGGCATATAAGTTCTTGAGAATAATTCTTCCATTTGCAAAGAATTCCAAAGCTTTGCCGTGTGATAAATTGACGTTCATCATACAGGACATGGAAACAAATTCTGAATTGAGAAAACCCAATCACGAATCTGCGATTAGAGGTCCGTAAAATAATATTTTCATCGTTCAAGTTCAAACGCCTTCATTGGGTATGCAACTGTCGAAAATTTTTCAGATGAATTAGGAACATAAACAAATTGAAACATAATATAGAGTAATACGTTGAGAATTGATCAAAATATTAATTCTTTATTGAAATATTCAACAGAAAATAAACACTTTCCTGGTTATATGCCACGACGAACATATTGAATTATATCTAATGAAGGCATACAATAAGTATTTTGAAATTAAATTTTCTGAAGTTGAAAATTTGCATTCTCTATCAGATAAAAAAAATATGTGTAAATGATACATAAATCAGACTTCAGAAATATTGGATGTAGAGTTCCTCATTATATCTATCCAGATTTTTATCATATTCATAAGACTAGCCAGAAAGCAGATCAATGACCTACGTCATTGCATGATGCTGGTTTCTCCTTACAAAATACTGTACCTATACATTCTTCATTCAAAATAGAAGAGGAAGGCTATCACACTAATAAATTCCTGGTCAAGGTAATAAAAAATCACCAACTCTGAATCCTGAGGTGGACAACGAATTTTGTTAAACCCACTCATACTTCCTGTGAAATATTGCTGACCAGCAGGACTACTCCAAAATAACAAATACCAATAAATAAAAGTCATTTCTTCCGGCTATCATAGATTAACATAACCAGATTTCTTTATACAACAAAAGAACCGTTGTTTGTCAAAACCTCTGGGTCCATCAACACCAATAAATATCCACTTTTGAAGAATTAGAGACGATATAGTTATAAATTATAGCTCCCACATCCTCTATTCGAGTGGAAAAAATGGGGACCACCTATAGATAGATAATTGGGGAACCACAAAGTATAATACAGATATGTGATACGGTCATAAATATGATTTCAGAACAGTCGAAACTGAATATGACTAGTTATGTAATTAGATTTGAGATATGGTAATAATAAGGTGGTCACGAAGAACCAATCAATGAGAAAAAGATTCATCATTATATCCGGACAGTATTTCATCACCAAATAATTAGCAGAATTAGAGTTGGTTCGGGTTAGGGTGATGAACATATCAATGCGCGTGTACACCTTAGTAGAACTTTTAACTCAAACCATGTTTATAATGATCCTTTTATACATAAATAATGATGGACGAGATAATTCGATCGAAAAATTAACTGGAATGTTTTATTCTTGGACATAAATGATAGTTCCTTCTTATGACGTAGAAACCTCATCTCGCCATAGTTAAAAGAAAAAACCAAACGCCCGACGGAGACTGAGGCAACTGATATATGAATTCTTTCAACTGGTGTTCTCGCGCTAATTCACTCTGTCAGAAATCATGTATCATTCATCTCTCTCTAGAATAGTCTTGTTTCAGTATTAGGGTTTTGACAACATCATCGCCTCGTTTTCAGAGGTCCGAAAAATCGGGGATTTCAATAATTTTTTATAAAACGTAGGGAGCTCACAGCAAGAAACGGTTTGCGGTGGTGAGCTAGTTTGGGCGAGTTCTATCGAATTATGAAATAAAATTTGTTTGTGATATAAGCCCATTAGGCTTGACTGTCAAAAACGTTCATTTCAAGAACAGGAATTGATGGATCTTGGCGAATTTGAATAGAAACAACTTTTTCAAGTAAACTTTTTCGATATTCGAACAAATAAGCCTACTTTCAGCAATTAATTTGAAAAAATGTCACTTTTGACATGTATCGAAAGTCACGTGACCCCGATTGAGTAGGCCATTTTTCATCTTTATTGAAGCAAAACTTAACGTCCAAGTCGAATTCCGAAATAAGTCATTGATAAAAGTTTTTCCCATATGATGCCGACTTTATGAATGACACTGTATGTTTGGATCCACGGTTCTAGAAGGTATAATAAATGAAAATTATTACTCATTAATGATAGTATCTGTCGAATTTAAGAATTAGATAACCATAAAAAAGGACCATTAGTCAATGATACAATTGATATAGATAATTACCATTCTGAAATATCCATTTCTTTCAATTCATCAAAACCAACCCTGAAACCAACCAGGCGTAAATTCCGACTCGAGGTTGATTGTTTGGCAGAATACCATTATCTGTTAAATCAACAGAATATGTGAGTATGTCTGTTACAGAGTCTGTATACATACCTTACATAAATATTTAAGTTACATATAGATGGTCGGCAGAATAGCAACATTAGTGTTACAAAAGTTTGGTCACTGTAATATTCCTTACGAACATTTTGTCACCTGAACTAGCTATTTTGTATCTATAGTGCACGAAATGCTACTCTGATGATGATCGAGAACTGATTTTTGATATAGTCGAGTTCACAAAAGTATTTCTCGCACGAGTCGCAAACAATTTATTCCTACAAACGTCAGAAAATATTGTTCTAAAGTGAGTAATATGCTTAGCCTAATATAAAAAAAATTCATTGAACTGGTTTAAAGAGCCCTATTTTGCGCACGGTGTCGGTGTCGAGAAATGAAAAAAGCGAGGAAAAAAGTGTAATTTCGCATATTTTCATCAATGCGCGAACCTTGTAATTTTTTGACGTTCGTAGAAAAATATATTCGACTGTATGACTTATGTCTACCTATATAATTAATATTTCGTCATAGGGACAAAACTTCCGTTATGGTTACAACGTAATTTGACAAAATATGTATTTTTTCTGTGACGGGAAAAAAGTTTGGCATTTCATCTCTGTTGGCAGGTTATAAAATGTCACTTTTCATAAATTACTTTTTTCCCGTGGGAAAAAAGTGAGTACTTTTTGCCCGGATATATATCACATATATATACTCTGTTAATGGCTTTTGTTGTGCTATATTTCCGAAAAATGAGTCAATAATACCGTCTCCGAGAAAGAACTGCAAGTCCTTTTATCTTCCATTCGACTTCGCGGTTTCGTATATCACTAAACAACTACTGAATTCGCAATTTTTTAAAATCAAATCACAGAATTGAACTGACAGAAGTGACATCAAATATTTGATTACTTCAAAAGAATGATAAAGATGCATATAAAACGCAGGTGTCCCTACTGTTAAAAACTTGAAATTTCACGTCGATAATTTTCAGATTTCGAAATAATGCAATATCTTCTCAATATTGATTCGTCCTTCCTTTTGTCACAGAAAAAAATAGTGTATTATACACGGGAAAAATATTAGATTTTAGCTCACGGTTTTTTGTCTCCCTCCGCTACGCGTCGGGAGACAACACAACCTGGAGCTAAAATCTACTACTTTTTTCCCTTGTATAATAAATAACTATTTTTGATTCAATAACTCTTTTTTCTACGGCTATAACACAAAATTGCTCTTCTTTTACTGTGTTCGTTACATCAATGAGGTAGTTTGTATGTCATCAATATTATTTCCGTATCTGATATCACATAATGACTCCATCATTGTGTTATTATTTCAAAAAAATCTCATCGCTCATGGAATGTCTTATTTCGAGCACTGACAGCTGTGTTTAATAGATGACTATTACTTGAGAGGAAATCAGATGGCTACAAGACGAAGAAATAAAAAATGCCACTGTTATCTATTACAGTCGTAGAAAAATTATAGTGTACAACTCGCACGGATTGCTAATTTCCCACTCGAATGATTGCAGCATTCGCCTATGGCTCATGCTGCAAACTTCATTCTCGTGGGATATCACTAACATTCCGTGCTTGTTGAACAAAATACTATTCCCGGGTTTTTGTACCATGCATATCTTCATTCCCTCATTATTATGATATTCTAAGCGAACAAATCCTATAGAAAATGTTAGTATAAAGCATTATAAATTGAAAATAATGCTTCGATTATTAGTGAGAAGGTTTCAAATAGGCGCCAGTACAAGATGAATGAATAATTTGAAAAATTTCCATTGAAATAAGTCAGCAGGTTACCCATTGTATCAGAGCTTTTCTAACCCAACGAACTATCTATCTTAGCATGCCATGGTCCACCACACCTTGATTAATGAGCGCAGATTTGACGCAACCTGCAATTGAAAATCATGAATACTTATGGCAGGTTATATGATTTAATTTATTTGTCTACACAGTATACGTAACAGGAAAATTATAGAGCAATTATTTTTCTCTTCGCAGGAAAAATCTGTAATCCATACCATTATTATCGAAGACATAAATCTCGATACAAAAATGGATTATTAATCACAAACAACACACTTCTCAATGCGTGAACGAGTATTGCGAGTTATAGCAATAACAGCAATTTTTAATACACTCACAACAAGGTGAGTTACTGTATAATGTTACATCGTTTTATTGAATTAGGTAAATGGGTCGGCATTTTGTAACATACTGTTCTGAATGTATGTGTCGTTGATCGTATGACACTTACATGCATCATCCTGAAATAGGATATTTTTTAGATGCTATTGCAAGAATGGTTTGAATTCAATCTCCCCTGTATTGGATTTGTCATCTGGCTTTCCCACGATGAATTTGAATTGATAAAAGTAGAAAATGTACACCATACAGATATCCTGATAGTCATCACCTGTTTATGCACATCTATAGAATACACAATACATTCGGGGGTTGTTTACAACGTACAAGATGTTGATATCAAAAATATCAGTTGCGTTTTTTAATTATCGCCCTGTTTAAGTGTTCATTAGTACTAATTTCAGTGTGGTCGGGACTGTCAAATCGTGAAAGCTTCAGAATAATACTCACTATAATAATGGATGTCTTGAATTAGAATCTGGATTGAAATCATGTTTTTTATTCATCCAAGTATGATTCAAGAAAACTCATGTTAACCAGAAGTTGTGATTTTATTTATTCACTCGGTTATTCAATGGGATAAAATCATCAGACTTGGAAATTACCATCAATCAAGTAACCCTTCAGGGTGCAACTGGAATAATTACGGTGAATCCACCCCTAAAGATACATTTCAGAAGTATCAACTAACTTGCCAAGTTTAACAAGAATTAGATGAAGACTTTTTGAGGTAGAAATAAAAAACTTCAACACACTGTATACCTCAAAAACGAAGCTTTGAATTGGCATAGTTCATGTCAACCTCTCTTTGTAGAATTATTAGTTCCATATCGCTTATTGAATTTGAATTGAATTGAATAGTTACAATCATATATAATTTTATTGCTTCATGATACAATATATAGATATCAAGGAAAATATGTATATTTTCTTGGTTTATACCTCTCACTCATGTTGAATTATACGTAAATACATGTAAGTGTTATATTCACACCAAGGTATATTAAAGAACATCATTAACCCATGTAGAAAATTATAGTAGCTAGAACTTGGTTTCATAAAAGCCCAATTTTTCAATATCGAACCAATTTTTCATTTTGATATTCGATAATCAATCCAGTCCCATTGTGAAAATGTTTTGACCAGCCGATATTTATTTGCCAGTATCTATTTGATATTGGCGAAATATTAGCGATTATACAATAGATCCATTTTCATGATGTGCTGATATTGTATATTGTCAATATCGAATCAATCTTGGATAAAAATATTGAATCAATATCAGATTTAACATGGTTAGTGAATATTGCAGTTGATTGTCTAGCAATATTGCACAATATCAACTCGATAAAATGCAAATGATACCACATCTATATCATATTTGAATTGAGTTCAATATCAAATCAATATTATAGATGCAAACCCGAAGTCGTCATCTCCACAACTTTTATCAGAATGATCAAAGATCAATCGTAACGGAACTTGTTTCGGGCTTATATTAGCCCATCATCAGCCATTAGAAAGTATCATAGTTACGGAAATGAAACAAGTAGACATACAAATAGTATAGTCAATCGAAGGGCAAACAGGGAAATATGCTCCATGATTGTCTCTGTAAAATTGAAACGGTATAGGGTCGGATTTATATTTCACAAGTGCTCAGTTTTTATTTTTGTTTTGTCAAATGCTGACCATGAGGAGGTTAGGTGTAAGAGTAGCTAAATCTCGCCTCCTTCTGGTCTAATAAGACGATACCATTTTCTTGTTATAATGTTAATTGCAAACCATACAATGAAGACCATTATTATCATTCCTAATATTATGTCGAAGTTCTTGTATTTATCTCGTTCCTGATGAGGCCTCTAGGTTGCCTCAATTTCTTCACATTGATAGAACCTTTGATGAAACACTGTTTTGAAGGAATATAATAAAATTCTGGATGCAAATTGTCCATGTTTCAGAATCATTAAGCAGAATGGATCACTATTTATACACTCAGTTCCAAAAAAAGTGACGCACTTGATATTTGACCTATCTTCTTGCAGAAAAAAAAAATAGTACCTAGGTCTCTTTTTTTATTTGTTGGTAGGTAATGCATTCTTAAAAAAAATAAAAAGGTGAAATATTTTGTCAAAGTCTCCTTGATGGCAGTGGAATAACTCGAACCATGATTTATTCTTAATTTTTGAGTTTTTGACTCACTCTATGTGTTAATTGAGTAATGGTATATAAAGTGCTTACACCCTATACGAAAGAGGCTTCTTTTGCGTTGAAAAAACAAATGCCGTTGTCATAGCAACTAATTTGTTGAATGCCTCCATATTTGACCATTTGTCGTTGTATCATCAATTGAGTGTCTTGTTTTATTGACTGAAATTACATGAAATGCCTCAAATAAATCCTGAACAAGTAGCAAGATTAGTTGCGTTAGTAAGCGATGGGCGTAGTAAACGTTACGCCGCTCGTGCAGTGGGAGTTCATGAAGCAACTGCTCGTAGAGCAATCCGCAAGTACGATCAAACAGGAAGCTTCGCTCGGAGGGTCGGTTCTGGTCGCCCCCGAAAAACATCTCCAAGAGATGATCGCTTCTTGAGATTGCGGATTTCACGGAATCGATCAAATACTGCGGTAAATCTTCAGCAAGATCTTTGCCGAATTCGTGATGTTGCAGTAAGTAAGCAGACGGTATGTAGACGTCTAAAAGAAGTTAATTTAAAAGATAGGAGACCTGCAAAAGGTCTCAAATTATGGCCCGAACACTACTAGAAGAAATTTTGTTGAAAATTATGGACAGTAGAATATTCCTGAATGGTCGAATGTCTTGTTTACGGATGAGTCAAGGTTTTGCCTCAACATGGTGGATGGAAGAAAAAGAGTGTGGAGAAGAACTGGTGAACGGTTTAATCAAAATTCAATAACAGAATGCGAAAGTTTTAATGGTGGGTCCGTTATGGTGTGGGGAGGGATTTCAATGAATGGAAAGACACCCCTTTATGTTTTTTCGGTGAGGCAGTCGATGAATGCCCAAATTTACATTGACATTTTAGAGCAGTATGTCTCACCTTATGCAGAGTCAGTGGGCAATAATTTTATATAGATGCAGGATAATGCCCGACCACACACCGCAGCAATAGTGCGAAACTTCTTAGAAGCTAGTGGTATCACCACATTACAATGGCCTGCGAGAAGCCCCGATATGAATCCTATAGAACATTTGTGGGATGAATAAGGGGGAAGGGTACGAGAGGTCTCTCGAAAGTCTCGCAGAAATGGCAGATGCATTAGTGGAAGAATGGGATCGTATACCAATGGAAACGATAAGCAACTCAATTTCCAGTATGCCTCGTAGATTAGAAGTTCTTAGAGTTGCTAGAAGGGGCAATACACGGTATCATGCAGTTATCCTAATTTATAATTTTGTGTTTAATGAAAATGATTTTTAAAATCATTGGTATCAGTTTATTCCATTAGAAAATTGTTTCTCGATAAATTCAGAAAGTTGGAAATCTGCAAGGATTCAGCAAAAAAAGCTGTAATTCGGAAAATTTCAGAGATAAATCAATGAATGAAAAAACAAAATGCTCGCAAAAGAAGCCTCTTCCGTATAGGGTGCAAGCACTTTCTATGTCATCACTCAATTAAGACACAGGGTGAGTCAAAAATAAGGAATAAATCATGGTTCGAGTTATTCCACCACCATCAAGGAGGCTTTGAAAAAATCTTCACCTCTTTATTTTGTTTTTTAAAGATCGATGCATTACCTACCAACAAATGAAAAAAAAATAGAAATCGGCCTACTATTTTTTTTAAAGATAGGTCAAATACCAAGTGCGTCACTTTTTTTGGAACTGAGTGTAGTAGTCATTCCTAATTATGACAATATTAATAATATTCAATGTTTGGAAGCTATCAATATATCGAGTCGAATTATCAGGGACAAAGACAGGGACAGGTTAAGTTATAAAAGGGACTTCTTCTGATGAGGATGAATTGTAGTGTGCTGAATAACATCCTTTATCTTGTGACCAGCTGAAAAATGAGCTGGGAGTGGCAGCCTGCCATTGTTCGAAACAAAATCAGCTTCATCAATGGGAAATTGTTTCAATGCTCACGTCAACGCGGTCTTTTGATTTTTCTGCCACTTTTTCCTTGGCTTATTCATTGTGATTACTAAATTGATAGAAGTGTGGGTGTGCCGACCTCAAAGAGTAAGTTGAAACTGTTCATTACGATGCAAGATAGCATCTGTGAAAAGCGGGGCTAGAATATTTTTACTGGCAACAATGTGTTTGATTATTTATTAGGTCTTTCAATTATCGGAGTGTAATGTCATTAGCGCAATTAATTAATGGGTTTTCAAATATACAATAGTGCTGTTGTTCAAATCATGGTCATGGGGACAATTCATTATCGTGACTGAATGAAGCTTGTGAAGGATACAATTATTTTATATCTTGACAACATGGCAAGTCAAAGAAATTAGACAGATGAATTGAACAGCAGACCATGATTACTTCGATGTGGGTGCTACCAAGGATTTTTCTTTCGAACTCGCCATGACTCCTGCTGCTAAAGTTATTAAGGTCGATATCTGATTCAGAAGACTCTAAAAAAATTTACGAGTATAAGATTCAGAAGAAAGTCAATTCAGCCAGTTTGAAGAGAATACCTAGTAGAAATTTCCTTTCGTTCAAAAGATAAGAAGAATAATATGATAATGACAATACTCCTTTACATGAAACGTCTAGGGGATAGATAATAATTCAGCTATCAGTATTCACTCATTTTTGTATTCGTTTCTCAAATCAGATGTTTGATAAATTGATGAAATTTCCATGATTGAGCAATGAGTTACGCTAACTTTGATGATATAATCACTAAATGACTGACTCCATCTTGATGTCAGGAGAATAATAGATACATAAATAAATACAAAGATCTCACAAGCAATTAAAAATGTCATCTTGGACATGGTAAGAAGGAAGTATATTTCCTTTTTCAAGGTATACCCAAAACACTACAGGTACAATAATGAGAACCTGAAAAAATCTTCAGTACATTAGAATATGAATGAAGAGGATAACACCCACAGGCAGTTTGATGAATCTATGGCATTGGCGTAACAGATACGGCCTAAGCGTTGAAGATCATAAAATTAGTATTTCCCGCTATCTTCTTCGATAGGCATGGAATGCAATTTCTAGGTTCACCACGATTTCTTCAGCAAGAATCAGTAGCGTTTCGTAGTCAGAATTGATGCATTTTTTTGTTGGTGAACTTTCATCATAAAAACTATAGATTCTCATCCCATCAACTTGAATCCTAGCTTATAATCTCCACAACTCTTATCAGCATTGACTACTCGTGAAATTTGATAGATTTGTGATTTTAATATCTTCCATTCACCTCCTCGCTTATCACTTTCATTCGATGACCAACTGTTTTCATCCAATCAAAGTGGTCTATTTTCATGTGAAAATGGTCTTATTCACTCAACAAACAGTTTTCTCCTACTGGGGTTCAATTTCTGTTATTTCCTGTGAGATGTTCTAATTCTAGAACCATGAGTCCTTTCAATGATTCTATTGAGAATTGGGTTTAGAGATTTCAGTTGAGCACCCATTAGTACCGTTCCTTAGGTAACACAATAGGAATATTCTTTCGTGCCCTTCAAAAGATTGAAAATAATCTACTGAGATGCAGTCTAATAGCATTTCTTCCAAAAATCTTAGTATCCGCGGATTTTCAAGGGTTTAGTAACTCGAGTGAATTCAAAACAGTTCTAACATCTGGTTTTGATACGTATCTGTCTTGAAAATCATATCGATTTCACATATTCGCAGTATGTTTCCTCATATCCAAACATCTCGAATTGAGACTGAACACAGTTTGACTTCTCAGTCTCCAGAAAGTAGAAACTACAACGAAATTAGGTCAACGCTGAAAATGATGATCTTGCTGAAATTTTAGCTTGAAGAACGAATAACTCCACCAAACCACGAGCCTGCATTTTCCCTGAAACAACAACAACAAGTCCAAAGATCATGTCCTTCGTTATTGTTGTGCTTTATATTATGATTATCTAATCTTTGGCGACTAGCTAGTGTCATCCTGATATGAGCAAAGTCTCTCCAGTCCCAACATACCTTGTCAAAAAAGGAGACAGTCTCTGTCATGTCGAAGACTCGCTAATACTGACCCACTAAAGTAAAAGCAGGTATTCCGAGACTCCTATGACCAACAATGAACAAATCAATAATACACAGTGAAAAAAAAACACCAGTTCACACCAGTTTATACCCTTGGGTGTCCCCTGAGGTCCTCATTGTTTTAGTGAGAATTAACACTGATATTTTTAACACCATCATAGGGTGTCATTCGTTCACACATTCAGTCAAGAACTACCCTAGGGTACCAAGTGGTAATTTGATCGGTTCGTGTTATTCAACACCAAAGTGGTGCACTATACAATCATTTGGTGATTATTTGGACACTATCTGTTGCGTTTTTGCTTTTACTGATAATATTGTGATGAGCGAATATTTCCGGGATATTTTTCTGATGTGAAAACACACTTATTGAGTGTTATCACGTTGAGAAGCGGTGCTTTCTGCTCTGCATCTTGTCTTGGTGTTGAATAACACGACTCTGATATACTAACATTAGTATTCAGTGTATAAAATGATCTACTGATGTAGTGAGACATCACAAAACATCTCCAAGCTGATGCTACAGTTCTCAACACACTAAATGGACCACTCATAATTTGAATATTTTTCGATCAGCTAGAACATTATGAAAAAGTCCGCAGAACAAAACTCACATAGGGTGTAAAGTGAAACCATTACACTATGGTCTACATTTCCAATGCTGCCAGAACTCGGGAATTTTTTTTCTGATCAAAAGTCACAATCATGGCGAACATATAAGTCTTCTTGTTTTGTGCATTTTTCATGAGACTTGAAGTGCGTATAATTCAAAGCGAATAAGACAAAAATAGTCTTCTTCGTCGTTCCCTTCTTTCTTGCCATTCAACTTTGGTTCATCTTCTTAGGAGTTTTTTTTTTCGTTATTGGATTAGGGCCAGGAAAATTGTTCCCAACACTTTTCAACTTCTTCTTCTTCTTCTCATATTGTGCCCTTATTTCTTCCTCCTCAGGAGTACCGGTGTATATAGCTGATTGTCTTTCATTTTAACCTTTATATCCTCATTCTTTTCTGTAGGCGCAGCTTTGAGAAAAAGTCTAACTGCCACTGGTGCAAACTCCTCAACTCCTGCTGATATATCTTTGAAACCTCTGTCAGTTCCCCTTATCATAGTACAAGGCATTTTGGAATTCAAAAATATATCAATAATTCCAAATCAAAATAGTCAAAATCATTGGCGGGGTCGGTTGTTACGTTACTATCGCCCCCGGGCAATAATGTAGTAGTAGTAGTAGTAGTTTATTATGTGTGATAAAAGGAAATTTATATACATTCGTCAGGCAATATACAATAAAATATAGAATACATGTATCAATGAAAAATGAATGTGAAATATAAAAAAACAATTATATTTCAAATCACTCACATACACATTACATAATAATATTCTAAAAGCATACATTGTAATGTTTATGAAATCCCTCGATGTTGTAGAACACATTTTCTCTCAGAAAATTCTTACGATGAGTCACAAACTTTTCCAAGTTTAATTCCGTCCATTCTTTTGGTAGACTGTTAGAACATTTAAGGGACTGGTATTTGTAGGATTTGAAGTTTTTATTGAGTCTAAAAAGTGACAGTTGATAGGGTCTATGTCTTGTTTCATACCTGTCTTGTCTCTGTAATGATGATTGGTTTTCTTTCGCATATTTTAGAGCTTCCAGAATATATTTATTTGTTGATGTCAAAATACCAAGCTCCTTGAACAATGCACTGCAAGTTTCTCTGTAATTTGATTTTAAAATAACACGCAAATGCCTTCGACCGTACTTTTCAAGAACTTGCAATATTTTTTGTGAAAAGGAGGGTAAAAATTGACGATGCCTGTGGTGAAGCTATCCCAGAAATATCTAAACTATACGATGAAGTTGAGTTGAAGAACATACCTGCATCCAAAAAACGTATATCTTACTTTGAAAGAACTCGAAAAATATTACTTTAGAACACTGAAAACCATTACAGGCCCTTGCACAAAACAGTGATATGCTAGGCGGCAGTGTTGAGGTAAGCTGTGGTGTTGCTATCTCACAAAATTGGTGCAAGCGTAAGTGACGAGGTAAGTGACGTATTTTTCTTTCAGATATTTGAGTAGTTTCTTTCGCAGCCTGTTACTTCCGAAACCTTTCCATTATCAAAATTCATGTGTATATGGTGCAAGTCTTAGGCATTATTCGCTCAAGAATCAATGGCTCAAAGAATCATCGACCTCCAAAAACTTGAGGATACTCCCAGATTATCTTACGTACGTCACTGATACATCGGTCACATCCGAGAGTTCGAATGATAGCAAATGTTTATTTTTGTCGGCTAATGTTTCTTATGATTCGAGGTTGGCGAGGTTTGGTTTGGCCTAACTGTAAAGACTAAATCTTCCGGAAGGTATATAACATGTTGCCTTGTGATTACCATAAGCGTTCATGGGTACGGTAATTTTTGAAATGAGGTAACGCAATGAACGATTCGATGCAAGAGTGCTGCCTTGCTGAACAGGTTGTTTGGACTTTTATAAAATCTGTGGGATTTTTCACAGCCTGAGAACCAATAAAGACAATTTGCGTGATTGTGAATTAACCAGAATCAATGTCACAAGCTGTTTCAGTCTGGTTATTATATGAGAGATTCCATCAATGGAACTTTTTGAATTAACCAGCTGCAGGTTTCTATAAGCGTCTTTCCGGATGAAGCAACTGGTTCTTGCAGTTCCGAAGACGTCCGATCATCAGCAAGCAGTAAATTTGAAGAATAATATTGGGTATCAAGCCAAACTCATCCTTTGACCTCATTAGAACACCGTGGAAAAGTCGGCGACCTTTAACTTTTCTATAGATACTTCCCCGGGAAAGCTCTGATATCATTCCATCACTAGCAATACCAGTCAAACCTTGAAATATGTCGAACAACATTTCACCAGAACTCGTTCGTCTATAGAACGGACCTTATTTATTGAAATTGACTACCTATATATGTTTGGTGCATACCTGAAGGTGCGTTTTTTTTGTTCTTCCACTGGTGGCAGTAGAATTGACGACCAATTAAACGATGTGATTCATTTTGTGAGGTGTGACATTCAGGTGATTTTTGTTTAGGTAACCTATATTATGAAAATATGATTCCGGGATCTTCCTGTTCATCCGTACATAATTATAATTTTAATTCATGATGGATGATGTTCCCGCTCTCTTGTTATCCTCCTTAGTAGGTGCATCGATTAAAGATGGCAAAATACATTGATATTTATCGATGGAATTGACCCCTCAATACTTGAATCTACAGGAATAATTGACTTCTTTATACTTTACTTATACTCACTATACTTTCTAGAAATATTTTACCAAAAATTCAAAATCATTTTGAAGAAGTAATGCCGCAAATGAATTTATCAGCATTCAAAAGTCATTTCAGGATGAGTCCAGATGTGTTCGAAAGTGTGCCTAGTCT
Organism: Phaedon cochleariae; assembly: GCA_918026855.4. Classification (NCBI taxonomy): domain Eukaryota; kingdom Metazoa; phylum Arthropoda; class Insecta; order Coleoptera; family Chrysomelidae; genus Phaedon; species Phaedon cochleariae. The sequence continues at coordinate 24,633,893 of OU896719.1, read as the reverse complement.
GAGTAGAATTGTGAACGATTCCTAAATATTTCCTGAGGCGGGTTAACTTTTCGGCAATTTTAAGTCTGATTTTGAGGTTAGAGTATCTGAAATACCGCCATTTCCGCCATTTCATACACTCCCTCCACAATCGTCTTCCTGTCATTCCGTATGAGAAGACGGGATGAAAAGTTGGATCTTGTTTCAGAATTTCGTTCAATAAAACGACATGAACTGTTATTCCGGTGGAACAATCTTGCCAGTAAAACGCAGCTTAAGATTGATTCCAATATTCTGCTCGTCCATATCATCTGAATTTATGAATTTATTAGTCGTTCAGGAACAGTTTTTTTGTTTCGGTACGACGACTCTGTTGAAATATTTCGAGGTATTGGAACTTTTATGAAAAAAAATTGAATTTCTATTTTCATTTGTAAAAAATTTGATACCAAGCCATCAAGAACTAAATTGAGCCTGTCACATCAGAAACAAGCAATAAACAGAGCGTTTTTTTATCAGTTATTATCGAAAAATGTTTCCATTCATTAATCTAAATCATCAAATTGATATGATAATATGTATACACTGTGTCCATAAAGTCACCCCCCCCTGGTTAACTATTGAACGGATGGGATTTTTTTTTTAATTTTTTTTTTGCTTCAATGGTAGTTTCAGTGCTACATTTTGTTCCAAAAAAAAAATATGTATCCTCCAAAATGGCGCCTGGGCGCCATTTTGGTAGATTTTTTTAAATGGAGTGGGGGATCGGAAGATACCTCGATTGAAAGGTTTTTCGATTCTCTATACAACCTCAGAATTTCAGACGAAAATATTCATCCAAAACAAAATGGCGGATGATAACGTTTGAAATCTCACAACAGAATTCTTTCTACTGGATGGCTATTAAAGTGCTCGCATGTGATCTTCAAATCTTTATTGGCGTATAGAAGAGTTTTCTATCTATAAAAATATCAATAGAAAGCCATTTTGAAGAGAATAACATGGTAGTCACGTGGAATAAACATTGTTCTTCATTTTGAATAAATATTTCTAAAATTTTGCAGAATTTGGAAAGACAATCGAGCAAAGGTATAATTGACTACCATGTTATTCTCTTCAAAATGGCTTCCTATTGATATCTTCATGGATAGAGAACTCTTCTTTACGCCAATAGAGATTTGAAGATCACATGCGAGCACTTCAATAGCCATCTAGTCGAAAGAATTCTGGTGTGAGATTTCAAACGTTATCATCCGCCATTTTGTTTTGGATGAATATTTTCGTCTGAGATTCTGAGGTTGTATAGAGAATCGAAAGACCTTTCAATCGAGGTATCTTTCGACCCCCCACTCCATTTAAAAAAATCTTCCAAAATGGCGCCCAGGCGCCATTTTGGAGGATACATATTTTTTTTTGGAACGATATATAGCACTGAATTTACCATTGAAGCAAAAAAAAATTGAAAGAAAAAATCCCATCCGTTCAATAGTTAACCAGGGGGGGGGTGACTTTATGGACACAGTGTATAAATAAAATAATATCTAATAATGATATAATAATACAGATAAATGTAAACAGTGCAGACTTCCGGTAGATACACTGAAAAACAGGTTTCTATGCAATAGGCAGGTGAGATATATTTTATCAAAATTCACATCATGGACATCTAAGAAATGCATTGAATTAGGAGATATTTGGAAAATGAGTTTCAAAATTATTGATAAGATAGCAAATGCTGCAGTGATTTTTGCTATAATATTCAGTATCATGTATTTATTAGAACATCCACAGACTTGTATGTACTTTGAATATAAGGAAATATTATTGCATCATTCAAAGCAATGGTCTTATGGATAACTTTTTCATTAGTGTAACTACTCAGGAATGAACCTAATTCAGCTAGAATTCAAGAAATACGTGGAATGTCGAATACTGTTGAATGTAATGTAAATTAGTTGAATGAAGAAAAAAAAAAGAAAAAATGGTGTCTTTAAGACATACAAAGAAGTTATCAAAAATGTAATTTTAGTTGCTCAATGGGGCAAAAATACAAGCAGCATAAAACTATAAGCAGATAGCTTACTATGTATTCATATAGCAGCGCACATGTCTTTGTCATGAATAGTATAGAATATTAACATCTTCACCTTGAATCTTGGAAACGAAGCATTACTGGATAAGTGTTCATTATAAGGAATCTTCGTCTTAGACTCACTCAGAAAATCACCACTTCAAGTTTGGCCACATACTGACATAACACCCTGTATATTGATTTTTTTTTGCTGAATTCACTTGTTGGTGCATCATCAATCCGGTTGGGTGTTGTGAATTTTGTTTGAAATAATTATTTCCTGCAAGTACCGTAAAACGACTAGACTACTGGAAGGTGTATGTGAGTAGTACCAGAAGAACTTGTCTCGGTACTACTACCAGTCAGAACGGTACCGAAGAGCGGGCGATGGGAAAAATTTTCGCATACATATGACGAGAAAGGTATTTCAAGTATTCCTGCATGGAAGATATGCTGGCGATGAACACGAACACTTGCTGTTAGTGGGGCATTTGAAAATGCCGAATACCTTCCTTTACTCATAACGTATTGAGGATGATTCATACAATGTCAAATGATCATGAATATACTGGGAGGAGCAGACCTGTACCTTTGTTGATTTCATATTAAGACTACAGACTTATTCATCATTCAATTAACGGGTATTCAAACTGTGATGATGGCATTTCAGATTCAATTCATCTAAACAGTGTTATTTTCAATAATGATATTGAAAACGCTGCTATATTTGTTTTTTCGTCGACCCCTACAAAAAATCACATTTTACGTGCTAATTTGTGAGTACTTTTTTCCCGGATATAAATCACATATATATACTCTGTTAATGGCTTTTGTTGTGCTATAGTTCCGAAAAATGAGTCAATAATACCGTCTCCGAGAAAGAACTGCAAGTCCTTTTATCTTCGCGGTTTCGTATATTACCAAACAACTACTGAATTCGCAATTTTTTAAAATCAAATCACAGAATTGAACTGACAGAAGTGACATCAGATATTTGATTACTTCGAAAGAATGATAAAGATGTCTTTAAAACGCAGGTGTCCCTACTGTTAAAAACTTGAAATTTCACGTCGATAATTTTCAGATTTCGAAATTATGTAATATCTTCTCAATATTGATTCGTCCTTCCTTCTGTCACAGGAAACAATAGTGTATTATACACGGGAAAAATATTAGATTTTAGCTCACGGTTTTTTGTCTCCCTCTGCTACGCGTCGGGAGACAACACAACCTGGAGCTAAAATCTACTACTTTTTTCCCTTGTATAATAAATAACTATTGACACTTGTTTATTATTATAATTTCCTCCATTATTATTAATCTTCAGTTAATCACATACACCTCATGAATTGCATAATATTCCGGCACGCTCTGTTTAAATTGATTTTACAAGATTATTATTGAGATTTCATACAGGTACTGATGATATATGTACAGGGTGGCCCACGGTCGATGGTACCTTAGACGTATACGGAAAACGGTACATTGGATTATCCTGAAAATTTGGTTACTCTAATGAGCGTTTGTGATCTAACGATTCAAAATATTTTCAGCGAAGCAGCGTTGCCACTTTTACCAAAAAGTAGCATCATCTTTGTTATTTCAAATGGAACACCCTGTATTTCATTGCGTTTTTAGATTCTTCTCGAAGAGCTGATTCCATCAATGTATCACACTTGGGGTCTAGCAGGAATTATTACAGAGATATAGGGTGTTCAAATCGAGATTTCAGGAATTTTTTGTGTCGAAACTATTCATTATCGATCAAAACGGCTCACATGTCCCTATCTCAACTTTTGATTCACTATCTACTGACATTTAATTGGAACAGATACAGGGTGATCAAAATTCTGGATCTTGGACCATCCAGTATTTTTTCCAATTAAATGTCGGTAGATAGTTAATCAAAAGTTAATATAGGGACATGTTTGCCGTTTTGACCAATGATGAATAGTTTCGACACAAAAAAATCCTGAAGTTGAAAAATCTCGATTTTGAACACCCTATATCTCTGTAATAATTCCTGTAAGACCCCAAGTGTGACGCATTGATGAAATCAGCTCTTTGAGAAAAACGCAATAAAATACAGGGTGTTCCATATGAAATAACAAAGATGATGCTACTTTTTGGTAAAAGTGGCAACGCTGCTTCGCTGAAAATATTTTGAATCGTTAGATCACAAACGCTTATCAGACTAACCTAACCAAATTTTCAGGATAATCCAATGTACCGTTTTCCGTATACGTCTAAGGTACCATCGACCGTGGGCCACCCTGTATATATGTATAAACTAAGAAAGGACAATACTTTATCTGACTCAGATCAAATGTAGTTTTTTTCTAACGTTCAATTTTCTTATTTGTTTCGTATCTTTGTTGTTCATTTTTACGTTTCGTTCTTGTTTTTTTATGTACTCAAATCATTACCTATGTATATTTTGTGATATTTTGGAGTATTTTCAAATTGAGAATTAGGAATATGATAATTCTCTTACGAGAATGTTTGTTCTGTTTGTTTCTATTTTGTTGGAAATAGGCGAGGAAATAGGATTATTTCATTATCCTCTCTTCGAGTTCGTATAGCATAAAATAGATCTGAATTCTTGACAAGGTATTCACTGATGAAATAAACATCGAAATGGCAAACCTGGTCCTGTGATGTGGATATAAGTGTTTGAGTTCGACAAAAAAATGTAATATGCACCTCGGCGAAAAACTGTCCATTCTCTCGCCTCGGCTATCAATTTGCAAACTGGACTATAATAGACAGTTTTTCGTCCTTGGTACAGAAATAACTATTTGCAAGTATCCCAACTGTCTTATATCAAATCGAATACGGTTCGAATTTTCGTGCTAGGGTACATTTGACTGTAACCTATAGGGATGAGGAGCTAGTCTTCCTTATGATGATTTTTTCATCTCTTGGTGCGCAGAAAATGAAGTGAACTTATAAAAATGCTACTATGAAGATTTTCCAGCTGAATTGATGTTCGTTCACCTGCAGTTCAAAAATTGTTTCCTCGTTTGTCACCGACTCTTCAGATATTGAAGATTTTTTTATCGAGTACCTGAGTATCCCGAGGAGTATCGATAGATAACCTGAATAAAGTGGCATGTGACTCGACCAATTCAGGGGACAAACTTATAAACATCACCTAAACAATCCCAAAATGGTGTGATACACAATAAATCACCTTTTCCGTCGACCTCGTATTAACGACTAAGTTTAATGTTTTTTTTTTTTTTTTTTTTATCGATTGAAGCGCACGAAAGGGAATCCCTATAATGTTCAAAGAACATCGTGCGTTCCTAGGGAGGATAGGGACAGGAGGTAGGTATTGGAATTCTTCTTGAACTTTTGGAGATTATATGTTGTTGGGAATACTTCCACAGGCAATGAATTCCAGAGCCTAGCCGTTCTATGGATGAAGGAGTCTTGATAAAGTGCTGTTCGACATCTTTCGAGGTCGACAACGAAAGGATGTGCTGACTGGGCTTGTCTAGTTCGTCTGATTGGTATTGCTAGTGAAGGGATGATAGCAGAGATTTCCGAAGAACATTTCCCGTGGAAGTATCGATAGAAAAGTGAAAGGTCGCCGACCTTCCTACGGTGTTCCAATGATGTCAAAGAGTGAGTGAGTGTGGCGTCACCCACCAGGCGAATGGCTCTTCTCTGGATGGAATCTAAGAGCATCAGCGTATGTTTTGGTGCTGAACCCCATATGTGGGAACAGTATTCTAGAACAGGCCGTATCTGCGCTTTGTAGATCGTGAGAAGCTGTTGAGGTGTAAAGTAGCTTTTCGCACGGAACAAGAATCCGAGTTTTTGTGAAGCAGCTTTTGCGATGGATCTGACATGATTATCCCATGAAAGAGTGTTGCTGATGGAAATACCGAGCATAGATATGGTGGGCTTGGTGAGGATGGTGGAGCCAGACATTACAATATCAGGCATACTGAGTTCCGCCTTTCTTAATGTATATGAAATCGTTCATTAATGACCCCTGTTGATGATCAATTTGTCTATTAATGCACGATCGTTTTACAGGCAACCAAACATACACCGCGTGCATTCATTGTATATGCTATAACTTACGGAATCTGCATTTGAATCAAAAATTTGGATTTCATAGAAGATTTTCCGTTAACGGGTTCGCCTTTCCAAGTTTCTGAAACGATTTGAATCCCTGTTTTCTAACACAAGGAATTTATTTTCTATGTTGATCATTTCGACAAATGTCAAATGTCACTAATGTCAGTAACAAGGCTACTGGGTGATTCTTAGCAGTTTCCGGATGAATGATGAATTCGCGAACCAAGTTTTCTTCATTGCAGGAGAAATGAGAAATAAAGTTGACAGAAAAATTTTGTAACCAACTTGTTTATTAAAAGGCGATTAATGATCTCGAACATTAACGCGCTCGCTTCGCTCGCACATCAAAATATCTCGATCATTAATCGCCCTCATTGATACACTAGTTGGTTAAATAACTATTAATGCATATAATGTAGTAACCATGAACATATAAAAGAGTAACATAATATCCATTGTATTCTCGGTGGGTCAACCATCAAATTATCGGAATAGGTATGTCGTGAATTAGTCAAAAGAGCTTTAACACCAGCGCTGTGGCTACAGTGAGATCATCACATTTGACACCATATAGAACATAATTTCCCATTACGATGAACAGAAACAAATGTTATTTGAATCAGAATCTAGATAATATCTTGACAAAAAACCCGTTCCTAAGCTGTTGTAGGTACGCCCATTTTCTTGAATATATTTCGTGGTTATTAAACCTTTTTGGGCTTATTATCATAAATGAGACATTAATGATAGACGATAGAACCAGGAAGACTATATCCTCTGGTATTTGACATATCGTTGTGTCTTGCCTGGGATTATATTCTTGGAATATATCTATTAATTCGTTTCTTATGTGGATGGTCTGACATTAAATATAGAAATTAGTGAATTAGCTTTGACCCCTGAACTTTTGGATACAAACTCAGAATACAGAATGTTATATTAATATTTTTCATCGAAGGCTGCTGTTTCAAAGGGGTATCAATATGTTTTCTGTTCTGATCAATATTCTGTTCTAAAATCAAGGTGAACAAAAATTTGTAACATAACATTTTCTCCTTCCCAACACTCATGAAAAATCGTTATTCATTTCTAGTTTAGGAAGATGCAAAGGAAGGTGTCACATGATCTGAATCGAATAATCTAATACAAACGTATGCAGAAACTTACTCACCGTACAGTATGGGGGAAAGTATGAATTATTATAGCATCAAAAAATGTTCCTCGGGGATTCATTCCGACATATCTCACGTGATCACTGGTATTGCAGTGATTCGAAAATAAAAACTATGGAGAAGCAAGAACTGAGGTTAGATATGGCAACATATCTGTATCATGTAGGGTTCCATATTGAAACACCCTGTACGTATTTACTCACCTCAATAGTATCGGAGATTCCAAAAATGAGCTAATGGATTGAAAATGGTTATTTAGCACACATGAGTACAGTAGTTTCGATACCCACATCGAGGTTTCGACCATTTTTCAATCATAAGGCTCTGCTCATTCAGCTCATAGATAAACTATACTGCTCAGCTTGAAATCAGAATTCATTGAGGCAATTCAGTCAACCCTGGTATACATGCTCTTTTGGTTAAATATGTTCCCTACCTCACAAAGATTATGCTGGAGTAGTAAACTCTAAAACTAGAGGATTGTTCATCTATATCTTGGTATAGTTGGATCAGGAATTCCATATAGAAATTACGTATGATACGCCTGTGACCTCAATATAACCTAAAAAAACAACGAATGTCAAGAATCTAGTGTTTATCCCCAGAATTGAATGAGGACGGAACTATACAGGGTGGGTCACGGTAGATGGCACCTTAGACGTTTACGGAGAACGGGACATAAGATCATTCTGAAAATTTGGTTACTCAATTAATTGCTCTTGATCTATCGATCTAAAATATTTTCAGCTCTGCGGCGTTGCCGCTTCTATCGAAAAGTAGCAACAACTTTGTTATTTTAAATGGAACACCCTGTATTTTATTGCATCTTCAGATTCTCTCTGAAGAGCTAATTTCATCGATATATCACACTTGGGGTCTAGCGGAAATGATTACAGAGATATAGGGTGTGAAAAATCGACATTTTTCAACTTAACGAATTTTTTTTGTCGAAACCATTCATTATTGGTCAAAACGGCTTACATGTCCCTATCTCAACTTTTGATTAACTATCTACTGATATTTAATTGGGACATATACCGGGTGATCAAGATTCTGAATTCTGCAACACCCTGTATTTGTTTCAATTAAATGTCAGTAGATAGTTGATCAAAAGTTGGGATAGGGACATGTGAGCCGTTTTGACCAATAATGAATAGTTTCGAAAAAAAAAATTCCTAAAGTTGAAAAATGTCGATCTTTCTCACCCTATATCTCTGTAATCATTTCCGCTAGACCCCAAGTGTGATACATCGATGAAATCAGCTTTTCAGAGAGAATCTGAAAATGCGATAAAATACAGGGTGTTCTATTTAAAATAACAAAGTTGTTGCTACTTTTCGATAGAAGCGGCAACGCCGCAGAGCTGAAAATATTTTAGATCGATAGATCAAGAGCAATTACTTGAGTAACCAAATTTTCAGAATGATCTTATGTCCCGTTCTCCGTAAACGTCTAAGGTGCCATCTACCGTGACCCACCCTGTATAACTGTTTCACAAACACTTTAGAGTGAGAGGAGACGAGGATCTGTCCGTACCCTGTTATGATGACTCTAACGTCAATTTCAATCAAGGGACCCTAGTTCCCTCGTGTGACTTAGACCCGTCCGTATACCATATTATGGTATTCTTTCCCATTGCTTGGATGAATTCTGTGCTCCATTCTTTCTTACTGCTCAGTCTCGATTTTTTTCTCGAAATTGAAAAATATTATGTCATGATTTATATCCCATTCTTTTATTCCAGATCCGTAACTGATGGCTTCGAGGGCCCCAAACAGCCGCTCTACACGGCCCACCGCCTCTCGCTGGTCCGCAAAATGATGCCCTCGAAGTCCACCCCGGAGCTGAACCTGCCCCCGAGAGAGCCCAACCAGACCGCCTACGCGTACCTGCACGACCGATCGGGCCGCCGATCCGACCGATCGGGCCCCCGATTAGCGCCGACTGTCCCCGAACGGCCGACGAGAGATGACGATTCGCCGCCACCAGCGCCGCCCGTCCGAGATTCCTCCAGCCTCAAGGCGGTCAAGTACGGTCCTGGACACGAGAAGTTTCCCTCGTGGCCTGTCGCTGCCGCAGCGGACACACCCCAGGTGAGGCCCTAATAACACAAGATGTAATAATGATAATAATAATACTTTATTCTCCAATAAGACAATATTACAAATTGTATAAGAAATTGTCAGAACATAGAACAGAAGGAAAAATACAAAAATGTAGAAAAGACGATTCAAAGATCAAGACCTATGTCTAGTCTAAAAATGCTGTCAGCGAATAATAACATTTCCGCATCAAAAAATTGTTTAGCGTCTTCTTGACAAGAACAAGATGAGCGCATTCGTTATGTGGTCAGGAAGTTTATCAAAAATTCTTCTTCCAATGTGCTCAGGTGATCTGGAGGTAACTCTCAGTCTAGCAAATGGTACATGAAATTGATCTCTAATCCTGGTGTTATATATAGTGATGAACATTTTTATATCATCAAGAAAATGGGCGTACCGTTTTTTGTCAAGATATTATCTAGATTCTGATTCAAATAACATTTGTTTCTGTTCATCGTAATGAGGAATTATGTTTTATATGGTGTCAAATGTGATGATCTCACTGTTACCATAGCACTGGTGTTAAAGCTCTTTTGACAAATTCACGACATACCTATTCCGATAATTTGATGGTTGACCCACCGAGAATACAATGGATATAAAATACCTATTTTTATATATATACAGACATATTTTTCACATATATATATAGATACTAACGTTAACACATTAAAATCTTTAAAGAGTTGTTTACAAGATTCTGTGGCCGAGACCTTTGCAATAAATCGTAACATGCGTTTTTGGGCAATGAATACCTCTTGCGCCATGCTTGAACTATCCCAAAAACAGACACCATACCTAAGTCTGGACTCTACCTGGGAGTAATAAATATTCAGCAGCTGAGTTCTATTCAAAACCGAGCTCAAATTAATGAAAAGAAACTTCAGGGAATTGAGCTTGGAAATTAAGTGTTGACAGTGGACATTCCAGTTCAGAAACTTTTCTAGGAAAATACCTAGAAACTAAACACCTCCGTTAGTCTCTAGATATGTTACATTATCAACCATGAAACTAAAAATTCCTATTTTATTTTGTCTATCATGTATGCGAATGATCTCTGTTTCATCTGAATTGAAAAATAAATCATGATTATTAAAAAAATTTGATATCTGACTAACTGCACTGATACATTTAATTCCCAAAATTCTGGTGTCTGGGGCAAAAATAATCAAAGATAAGTCATCAGCATAGGCCGTATAATGACACCCAGCTATTACAGAATCAATATTATTGACATACAAAATGAACAGAATGGTCCCCAAAATGGATCCCTGAGGTACACCCATCTCTATATTTGAAGGCTTTGAATCAATTCTTCCGATTTCATTATTCATGGTTGCCTGAAGGGACACATACTGGCTCCGATTTTTGAGAAATGAAGATATCCAGCTGATATATGAAATTTCAATGAGAATAATGGTATGCGCTCTCAGGACACGGGGCCCTTCATTTATTGAGAACCCGTTTTTTTCATTAATAATTTCGATTTTTCCACTATGGGCATCGACAACAATTTCACAACTAGTAGCATCAAAATGTTCTCAACTTCAAAACTTTCAATTAGGCTGAAGATGTTTTTTTTAAGACCGAAACATGTCCCTTATGATTGTGTACCATTAAAATTTGTGTAGATGACTTCGAAACATTTTCAAACGCAGTGACATTTTGGGGCAAATCATCTTTTTCGTTCATACCCTCTTGAATGAAATTTTGGAATGATCATTCAAACTAGCTTTCCTATATTTTTGGTCTGAGAAACCGCTGGTGAAGTTTGACAAGGTAATTGTGAGACACCCCGTATACATAAGTTCAAGCTTGCATCGGATATCTTGTGACTATGCATCATAAAATATACCTTGATGGTAATACAGTTGATAATAGGTTTCCAAAATAAGAATTTTGTGAAGTTTTTCTTGAAACCTACAACTTTCTTACATTCCGTTACATGTATGTATGTATTCAGGTGAATTTCAAGAAAATATTGTTCCATTGCATCAATATCAACCCTGCAGCTAAAAAAACCATTCCTCATACCCCCAAACTTCAATGAATCAAATTTGCATATCAAGACAAGAAAAATAGTACATTATACATCAAGTGACAGAAATGCAAGATTATTTCCAAGGTGCTATTTGTAGCTCGAGGACGAAGCCCGAGAGATACAAAGCATCACCAAGGGGAAAAATAGTGTCTTGAGGTGTATACAATTAACTTGCTACCATCAGTGAGATCTAGAAAACTTCATGATGCAGCTTATACTCGCTTCAGAGAAGGGTGTTCCGAAAAGAAAGCGCAGAGCTACGCGGTAAATGTAAAGTTGGTATAAACTCCCTAGGGAGAAAATATGTCACATATCTCCCTAGGGAATAATACGAGACTTCTGTCCCTCTGTTGTTACCAGTGAAACTTCTACTCTTGCCGGCGTAAAAAGATTTTTTATTGGGGTTACGAATACTCCAATTCCTTCAATACTTTCATGCATTGTTTGGAGTAAATTGAGTTGAAGAGCTCGTTCCAAGGCTCGTTCCATAACTTCTCGCGCCTAAATGAGATAACCCAGTACTGATCATGAACTGGGTACCTATAGATAGTGATATTTCATTGAGATGAAATTTAGGTTACACATAACAATTCAATTCAATTATTGTGCCCTGAATGACGATGATTATTATATCCTGTGTTTTTTTCCAGGCCTTACGAAACCAAAACAATGGTGGTTCACATAGATCCAAATCTTGGACAGACCATACCAATTATCCTAAAGAGAAGGTAGTATCTTATACAAGACCTTACATGAAGAGGCAACACTCTGCGCATGCGCAACAGGTGAGCACAAATAATAGTCAATTAAATCGAGAAAATATTAGGTATTCCAATTATTATGAACATAACTCTGATTACTAGTTACTCGATATAGTGGATATTCGCTGATATTCAAGGTCATTCGGACACTACCTACGTTTTATCGCAACATTCTTGTTACATTCATTTCTTAAAAAGGTGGAAAAAAACAAGCAACTTGAATAACTCTGGTCATAGTACTTTTAATTGCCACTTAGTATTTTTAACACTATAAACATTACATCAACGAATGTAACAGCGGTTATGCATTAAAAAGTAGACCCATTAACATAGCCGTCTCAAGATGGAATTCCAATTTAATATAATATGTAGAAAAAAGAAGGAAATGGGTTCCATATGACGATCATTGCAAGCCTGACAAAGCTAAGCTTTTTCACCTTCAGTAATCTCCTGAAGAACGTTGCAGCAATACGAGGCAATACAAACGATTATATCAACACAATCATGGTATCATGGTAGGTATCCTTCATGACTCACAAGTCTTTTGAAGTAGGTATTTTTGGAATATAAAGGGCCTTAATTTCTCAAGATTTCTGGGGATTATCTCTCCTTGTAGTAATATGATATTATTCCAATATAAACTTCGAGATAAGGTGATCGAACGGAAATAAGGATACTGTCTTTTTGCAATGAGACATTTTCCTATAACTAATGTGGTAGGTATGTTCTTGTTCTTGAGACATTTTCCTATAACTAATGTGGTAGGTATGTATACCTATCAATATCTATGTAATTTGCGTTGAGTTCAAGTTGAGGGTATTGTCTTTATGCTCTAGGAAAAATGTGGTATAGCTATCAATATCTGATATCTATGCCGTTTGCGTTTAAAAATACCCTTAGATTTTTTCGATCAGCTGATATTTATGTGTCATAAGGACGAATTAGATGATTTTCCCCAAAATGTCCGTGCGTTTAAAATTGTCCCAATCAGAGAGCCTGAAATAAATAGTCAGTGACATCACGCTGTTCCAAGAAGATTATTGAAATAATATAAAATGTTCACTAAGCTCGCTTGGACGTTTCAGGAACGAATCTGCTCCTCTTTTCAACATAGAAATAGGAATTAATTATACACCTTCATCTCAGAAAGCTTCAATTCCATTTCAGAAAGCGTCAATTGTATTTCGGAATACTCACTTGTTCCTCAGAAAGCGTCAATAGGCGAGTGTCTATTTTTTTTATTTCTTAAATAGAATCATCACTCAAATACCTCTCAATTTCATATTTTTTAAGAATTTTTTGGTCGATTTTCAGGTGCTAAATTCATCAATAATGCTACTCCACTGGACATTATGTTTCTTGCGAACTAATGTTCAAAATATTTATAGAGGAAAAATTATTCTTATGGAGAATGAGATAGCACATCAGTCTCATAATGATTTCAGATAGGTACATTATATATTTTTATGAAACCACGCAATGCTCAGCCGTATAGTCACTACTCCGAATAGACATTTTATTCAGGAGGGCATATTCCGCAGTTCCTCTGCCAATGAAATAGAATAGAATAGAATAGAATACGTTTATTATGATTGACAAGAATCAATACTGGTATACAATTCGTCAGGATTATATCTACAATATCTACAATACAATAATAGTCAAAAATAATATAAGTTTTACAAAACATTTGGATAAAATAACATCAAAGAAGTTGAAAACAAAGTTTATGAAACATGAGCTTTTGGGCTATTCCCGAATTTGAGGTACCGCTCCAAAACTTCTGCTACCTCCGAAATTGTTTTATATCACATGGAATTAAAAATATGATGAACTCTATTCGAATGAGAAGGAATAATCGATTGGCAAATATGGTATATATGTTCGATTCGATCAAAGGACGAGGAAGTCCAATGGACGTCCATCATTCAATTAAATCTTCACGTCCAGTATGGACATTGTCCTAATGGTTAATGGGCATCCATTGGATGTCCATTCAGTGTCCATGTCCATATGGACTAGGCATGGACATCATATGGACCAAGCATGGACATCATATGGACAAAGCATGGACATTATATGGACCAAGCATCGATAGGTTTACTGGGTCACTTATAAGTTGATTATTTCTCACTCCTTATTATGATGATCACCTAGAGTATTGATGTGAATGGTTAATAGTTCGTCATGAAGTCAAAGATTTGCTGTTGAATATTTCAAGCAATGACACCTATAATACGAAGAATTTCTTATGGAGACGCCTATGCTTCTGTGAATGACCAATTAAACTTTTCTATTCAGAGCTGGCCAAGATCCAAGATACTAATTAACATACCACAAATTACCTCTGTAATAACGTCTAATTACGATCAAGATGTATCCTTGCGTTACACACAATACTTTGTGGCACTATCTAGAGTCGTTTCAGGTAAAGGGGCATTTGCAAATTATTGAACACAATCATTTATTACATATAATAGACTATTAGATACTGCGGTGAACTTGCCCAACAAAGAGGATGAGATGTTATCATCTTCATCTACATTTTAATGGACATCTACAACATATTTTAGTTCAGTGTATCAAAACTGTATTAACTTATGATGACGGAGCTCAGTTTGAGCTTCTTTCATTAGAGTATTCGTCATCCACTCCATCATTTACATAACAAGTGACTTATCTTCCATTCATAGTTATTTTCCCATGAACGCGGTTCTTCACGTTATGACATGTTAATCATGAACAAATAAACCATATTTCTGGATTTACTATTCCTTTGTATGTTATTTTATTTCTGTTTGCCTTGGTAGATAAATGCAGTTAGTGCAGACAAGGATATTATTATTGGTTTTCCATAAACGGAAAGTTGTAAATCAAGTGGCTATGAACCCTCAGGAATCTTAGAATTCCATTACTTCTGAGGTGGTCATGTGTTGGAATATTTCCTGTATGTATTTGCTTTTGGGTGTATGATAAATTGACATTCATCATACAGGGCGTGGAAATGAATTCTGAATTGAGACTCTATCACGAATCTGCGATTAGAGGTCTATAAAAATCACAAGTTTCCATCGTTCAAGTTTGAACCCCCTGATTGGGTATGAAAGTGTTGAAAAGGAATATTCTCAGATAAATTATGAACATACAAAAATGGATATATATATTTATATAAAGCAATACATTGAGAATTCGCATTCTCTATGTGATGAGAATATTTACTCTTTTTCAGTTAATTCAATAGAAAACAACTACTTTCCTGGCTATATGCCACGACGAACATTGAATTATATCTATTGAACACACATTATTCATCATATTATTCATCCGATTTGAAGAAGAATGTCAATTCTCAATTTTGGAGGATTTTATTCTTTATTTTTCATGTTCCCCTTTTGAATGTTCATCAGATATAATTCAATGTTCGACGTGGCAAATAGCCAGGAAAGTAGTTGTTTTCTGTTGAATATTCAGAATGATATGTGTATATACATATTTTTGTCAGAAGGAGAATGCAAATTCTCAATTTCAGAAATTTTTATATTTTATTTTCAAACTCTCATCGTGTGTGTTCAATAGATATAATTCAATGTTCGTCGTGGCATATAGCCAGGAAAGTAGTTGTTTTCTATTGAATTAACTGAAAAAGAGTAAATATTCTCATCACATAGAGAATGCAAATTCTCAATGTATTGCTTTATATAAATATATATATCCATTTTTGTATGTTCATAATTTATCTGAGAATATTCCTTTTCAACACTTCCTGTATGTAGTTTATCAGAATCGACATTTATCCAACATAAACCTCATGTCGTTGGAAACTGATCAAAGATCAATCGTAACAGAACATTTTTTGACTTATATGTATAAGCCGATCATCAGTCAATAAGAAGTATCATAGTTATGGAAATGCTCCATGATTGTTTCTGATCATTCTAATATATGTTGTGGAGATGACTTTGTGTTTTCATCTGTGGACAATCTTTAATCACAAAATTACACAAGACGAGACAGATTTTTGTCCTACGCCCATTTTACGAACCCTCTGAGAGGCAACTATTTTTCCAAACTGCTTGTTGACAGATTGAGCTGTTCAGAAGGGAATTTTCTTTATCAAAATGTATGTATGTTTGTCCAGGTGGAATCTTTGAACTCAATTTTGAAGTAGATATCTTCATCCGATTGAGCTGAAATTTTGTATACGTTTAGTTTGGATGACAATGCACGATGAGGTGTGTGTCGTTATCCAAAATCCAATATGGCGGACCATCCAACATGGCGGAATAATTATTTTTGAAGCAGCTCGACGATATGGGTATCAAATGGAAGGGCTTGTTGAGAGCAACTTGAGAAAGAATGTGACGTCATTCTGATTCGAATATGGCGGACCATCCAAGATTGCGGAATAGTTATTTTCAATGCACTTCTACAATATGGGTATCAAATAGAGGGGCTCGTTGAGACAAACTCTGTAAATAATGTAACACTATTCTGAATCGAATATTGTGGACCATCCAAGATGGCGGAATAGTTATTTTTGATGCACTTCTATAATATGGGTATCGTCGAGAGCAACTCAAAAAATGATTTGACTCCATTCTGAATCCAATATTGCGGACGAGCCAAGATGGCGAAATAGTTGTTTATAATGCAGTTCCACAATATGGGAATCAAATGAAAGGGCTCGTTGAAAAATATATGACGTCATCCTATGTTTAATATGGCGGACCATCCAAGATGGGTGAATAGTCCTCTTTGCTGCTGGTCAAGCATACGTGGCGTCTAGTAGGGTAAAATTATCAGAACGTCTCCTTATTGAAGAGTTGGACTGTTGGACATTAACCGGCAAACGGCCTTGCAACAATGATGCGTTGAATGAGATGAACAGACTGAGAAACCTAGCCAGCGATAACTTAAATGTGGGAAATGAATTAATAGTGAAAATAAACTTCCTAATGAGAAAATGAAATTTTCCTTTTGAATTTTAACTATTTGGTCTCTTCCTATCCTAGTATATTCTTCTCCGTCAATGTAGGAATTCGTCCTAAATCGCAAAGTTTCCACATTGAGAGTGAAAAAACGTAAGTCCGCTCAAGTACCACGTTGACTTAAGGTTTTCTGTTTGTTCAAATATTCAAAAAAAAAATCTCAATATTCTTGATAAAAAAGTTCATAGCCTTTGGGTTCATCTGGCAAAATATTGGGATTTTGGCTTTGACATCGAACTCAAGTTTCAGTAGCTCCAACTGGTCAGCCCCCATTCGACGAGTATCCCTTTTCTTCCAAAATCGAATACTCCGTTAACGAATTACGATTTTTGTTTGCAGAAACTGAAAACTGTGATGGAAAAGTGCGAAAAAATCCCACCGGAAACCTTCGAATCTCGTTACGACAAAGTTAACGAGAGAATTTTCTTGCCAAAGGTGGACCACGATGGTAAAACTCTAGGAGACATGGACTACATGGTGCCATCTCCTCCTGAGAGGGATATTCCTGGTAAACCGCAACTCACCCAGTCTGACCTCGAGGAATACGCTAGGTCTTACCAGGAACCCAAATTTTGCGAAGAAGATCTGAAACCGAACCACGGCCATCTAACAGAATCAGGTCAGTGAAAACCATGTCTGCAACAGTTCAGCAGCAATACTCTTTCAATGACATATATACAGCATCCAAAAAAATTGCATGTATTCTATAAACTAATGATTATTATCGTATGATGAATAACACCTCTTCCAAGAATGTCTTCAGTACACTTCGCATCATCATGAACTCTTCAAAGATCGCACTTCAATAGCCGTTATTGAGAATCAAGCGATCATTGCAGCGTATAATACTTGATAGAACTTCTTCTACCATAATTTTCTTGTCAATAAGGCCTTGATGAATAGAAAATTGGGATCGGGTTTCATCGAGAAGAATGTCAGTTACTTCAAAGAGATGCTATTAGTATAACCAACGATAACGAGAAGGTTCAGCCTGTCAAATCACTAGATTGATTCGTCCATGTATAAATAGGTTTTTTACCTTGAAACAAATTATGAAACATCAATTCATCCATGGACGATTGAATTTGATTTCATACCAATAAGTAATATTGGATGGCTTGGATCGAATTAGTCTTGATATGTTTTGGTTTCTAATGTGGTGATACCCAAAATCAATTGAACACTTAGTTGATTCAGTCACCACCTCTCTGTCTTTGAACATATTATGCTCTGAAAATCTTACGAATCACAGTAAGTATATAAGCACTGATATTTCAATCACCTTAGTAAGCCTAAGTCACGAGTGTTCAAGTTCTAGAGCATTTGTTGATATATGAAATGCACAGTTGAACTTCTACATATTATCACTTCGAAACTTCGCCCTTGTTTGTTTCTCTGAGATTTACCATACTTGACCAATGATATTTGGCACTGTTCCTAATGATTATTGAAAACTGAGGCAATGTTTAAAACCGTTCGTGAAAATCCTGTGTTGTAATAAGTGAACATATTCATCTTCCCACATCTTCATGCCACCTCTATAATAGTTTTTTGGGGAATAAAAGATCTTATATTAAATCTATTACAATATACAGGGAAGTGCACAATAAATGGCCAGTGCTGTAACTTCTGAATCATTTGAGATCGGATTTTGAAAATTGGTAGGTAGCAAGTATACCAAATTGCTCATCAATTGACGAACCAATTTTTGTTATATCACTTTCGGTTTCACCGGAAACGACCATAACTTCTGATTTTGAAATTGGGCACCCTGTATTTCATTCCATAATCGGTTGCAGAACGATTAGTGTGACTTCGCATTATCGAAACTTCTTTTTCTGTCCCACTTATTAAGCAAATGGAAACTCAGAACGCGAATATCTTCACAGTCGTTTGAATTAACCCCATCAAATCCCGTATCATTGAATTCGTTATATATTAATCCCTAACCAATTATGGAATAAAATACATGGTGTTAGGGTCGTTTCTGGTGAGACCGGAAGTGATTGAACAAAAATTGTTTTTTCAATTGATAATGAACAATTTGTTATACCCCCCAATTTTTGAAATCCGATTTAGAATGATTCAGAAGATACAGCACCGACCGTTTTTTGGCACTTGTCTGTATATGCCGTTGCTTCACCATTTTCTGTAAAGCATTGATGGTAACAAATAACAGAGAATATGGCTGCATCAGCCAGTGACTCTATTTCGTTCGTCCAATTCATTGGTTGGCTCTCTACATTTCTTTTTAGTGACGATCAAGGTTAAATTCGAAATATCAATGTGTTGAATATATCGCTAACCATCACTTTTGAGTTATTTTCAATTCCCCTACCTCTTTCTAGACACCGTCTAGTAGTTGATATTATTAGATCTGCCTCGAACAGAAGGAATTCATGGAGTACACACGCAACTACAAAGACTCTCTCTTGTGCTCGTTCTCCTCTGAGTGTCCTATTGATCTTTTGCATCTCATTTCCACATTATCCTCAATTCCTTGCCCTAGACACCATCTAATAGTTCAAATCATTAGATTTCTGACTTTATCGAAAAATACGGTCTGTCTTGAACAGGTCTTGAGGAATTCATGAAGTACTCTTCCAGTGAGCTGCTTATGAAGTATAAGGCACAGATCCGACCTGTCCTGGAATACTGTTTCCCTATTTGGAGTGCAGCACCCAAACATACCCTGAAACTGTTGGATTCTGTCCAAAAAAGGGCAATTCGTCTCGTGAGTGATGCATCGCTCACAAACTCACTCACTTCTCTAGAACACCGTAGAAACGTTGGATATCTGGCACTATTTTATAGACATTTTCATGGATGATGCTCTTCTGAAATATCAACAATTGTTCCTCCCATGGCAGTCCCAGCGAAAATAACCCGTCGAGTTGAGGCATCGCACCCCTTCGTGGTCACTTTGGAGACATGCAGAACATCTTTTTCCAAAGATTCGTTCATCCAACGAACAGCGGGGCTCTGGAACACATTGCCAAGGAAGGTGTTTCCCGAAGCATATAACCTCCAGAAATTTGAGAAGAACACCAATTCCTACCTTATTTCCCCTGGTTCTCACGATGTTCTCTGAACATTACAGGATATCCCTTCTCGTGAAAACCAGAACATGAAAAAAAAAAACTACAAAGACCTCCTCTTGAGCTCAATCTCCTCTGAGTGTCCATTGATCTCTTGCGTCTCGCTTTCACATTATTTCCAATTCCTTCCTTTCTCATAGAGTAGTTCAAATCATTAGATCACACAACTAGAAAGACTTGAGCTCGAGCTCCTCTGAGTGTCCTATTGATCTTTTGCGTCTCACGTTCACCTTATTTTCATTTCCTTCCTTTCTCTAGACACCATCTTGAAGTTTGAATCATTAGATTTCTGACTCCATCGAAAAATACGGTCTGTGTTGAACAGGTCTTGAGGAATTCATAGAAAATACGCGCAACTACAAAGACTCCCTCTTCAGCTCGATCTTCTCTCAGTGCCCTATTGATCTCTTGTGTCTCACTTTCCGTCATTTTCATTTCCTTCCTTTCTCTAGACACCATCTAGTAGTTCAAATCAATCATCAGATTTATGACTTTATCGACAATGACGGTCTGTCTTGCACAGTTCTGGAGGAATTCATTGAATACACGTGTGCAACTACAATGACTTCCTCTTGAGCTCGATGTCCTCTGAATTATTTAAATTATTCTCAATTCCTTCCTTTCTCTAGACACCATCTGGTAGTTGATATCAGTAGATCTCTGAGTATAACTGTATCTAAAATGACGGTCTGTCTCGAACAGGTCTGGAGGAATTCATGGAGTACACGCGCAACTACGAAGACTCCCTCTTCAGCTCGATCTCCTCGAAGCACGAAGGCAACATGCTCACCCACCTCCACCAGAAGCAGACCTCCTACGCCCAGTCCGAGGGCTACCACAGCTACGTGTCGAGCACCGACTCCACATCAACGCCCTTCCTGGACCGCCTGAGGAGGGACAGCGAGGCCGTGACCAGCCGACCAGCCTCCTCCGCCACCTGGGAGGACCTTGGCCCTGAGCAAGGCAGGGGCAGCTCGGGCAGCGCCTCCTCTAGCGAGACGCTCAAGTGGCACGGGTCCATGAGCGACGTCTCCGTAACCTCACATAGCAGTTCGCATGTTGGATCGCGGCAGCTGATCGTGCACAGCGCGAGGGTGCAGACGCCTCAGAGGCACCATTCGGAGAGTGTTTTGTACATGAGCGGCGAGAAAGACCCGGGGACTTGGAGGGACAGAGAGAGCAGGAACAATAATGCGAACAAGCTGAAGCTGTTCGCGCTCAACACGTACACGGTGAAGGAGAGCGAGAATCAATCGAGCGGGAATGGTTGTGCGTCCAGTAATAACAGGTGGGTTTGTTGTTCACAAGAGTCTGGCAGTGTTCAGGAACGAGAATACCCGAAACAAGCGTCTAGCTGCACCATTTTTATTGGTGGCTCTCTGTAAACACGAGATATCTGCGAGAGGCATTTTTTTCCATAACAATAATATTTAAGTAAGCGAGTGATACAGCGAGCTATGAGTCGTACTGTCGCGCTCGCGAGCAATCGCGTTCATTTTGTTCTCAAGTAATTCTCCGAAAAATAGTCTTTCTATAAAAAAGCGTCATTCAGGACGAGTTAGGTTATAATATTTAGAAAACTATTCTGCTATATTATGCAAAGAGAATATTTTCCAAGAAATATACTAGGTTCATTTAGATCGCGTTATAGTTCAGATTGTTTGGCAGAAGTATTCTTTCCTGTTTTCCCAAGTAATTTTTCGACAAAAAATATACTCCCAAGGAAAGTATAGTTGGGCCGATTTGGGTCAAATTAATTGAAAGAAGTAGTCTATCTTGTTCTCTCAGGTAATTTCCTTAAGAATATAATTCCTAGAAATAAGGTTCGCGTTACTGCTGTCACTTCAGGTTTTCTCGATCCTGAACACTGCAAGACGGCTAGATACTTGTCTGTTGTTCGTCCGTTCTCTTGTTATTTGAATCCTGGAAACTTCTGGCACAATTATCATGCACAATACACTGTTTCGACACTAACCAACTCCAGGAACGAACTAAATATGCTATTCGAAGTCAGGATTGATCGACGTGGAAATCGTAGTCTTCAAGTTATCTACTATACTACAGATGACTCTACAAAATGGGCTTTTTCAGCATCATCTATTCTTAGCTATATCTAGGTGTCCTTATGTAAGCATCAAATTATGTGGCCTATGTAAACAAATATAAATGCTCAAGTTTCATTCTCAATGTGAACTTCACGCGTGATTTTCACATCAACAGAGAAGAATATATCGTCCCAGTAGCCTGATTTGGTAAGCAACCAAATTGTTTTACTTCCTATGTAAAATGTTGTACGAACCTGTAGTTACAATTACTACTGACGTTAGCTGCTTCATATACAGCACTACTTTCAAAATTGAAGCTTTCTTCATATATCAGTCATAATGAAATAAACAAGTTAATGCACTTCGGGGATTTAATGGGTACCTTTATTCCCTTTTTTCGGGGAAAACGTGGTAGTTCAAATTCATAGAGATTTGAAGTGAATGTTTCTGCAATAAAATCTAAGTTTAGAAATGTTTTTCCAAATGTATGTCGCAATTGTGACTTTCATCATCGAATATACGCTCCACAATGACAATGCTTTAAGTTTATTTTGACTTTTCCAAGAAATATGCTACCTGTACATTTCAGTACGTTCCGTTCTTTGTTCCATTTGATGAACTCAGATAACTGTTTTTCATATTGTTCTCCAGATTTTCTTAGTAATACTTGGCCTTCAGCTTCTTGAGCTGCCTTTTCGATTTGTTCCATCACCATCAACGTCTTTGAATCGGTGTGGCGTGTTTGACTAATATTTATTTATTCAAGTTTTACTTAGCTACTTGTCATAAGACACCAAGATTTTCAGTTGCCAATAACAATCATGATCTGGATCACCATAGTTACTGAGGTTGTTGTTGTTGATATGGTAACAATCAGCCCCTGCGATGATGTTTCTGAAAAAAAGTAACTACCGTTCAGTAGAATTTAAATGTTATTTCGTAATTTACATATACACCTCGGGACTTGAATGTTATTAAATCCCCCGACAAATTATAGCCCTCCTGTTGTTCGGGTTATAAACTCTTTGACCAGGGATTTGAATTACCACTTCAATCCCTAGGTGTATAATGTACTATTTGTATGGACAACATCGAATAAACCTCTGTAAACTGTATCTAAGTGTCAATGATTCTCGGGAAAACATCAAACTCTCATTAGTATTCGCTATTTTTGATTACAACAACGTCTATGATTGGGAGAGTTTCGATGTTTCCATATTCGCAAATGAATTTAGAATTAATATTAAAAGGAAAGTAACTGTTCAATTTGTAGCTGTAGCTGTAGCTCTAAAATAGCAGAATGGCCATTATTATCGATTCTATGTTTCATTCAGAATCTTTTGCCTCGAAGACTATGATTGATGGTACGACCTATCCAGATTGAGATTTGTATATCAGCTACATTCTTGAAGATTGGTTGGTGATCGATCAAAATGTAGTAGTAGCGATTCAAACTTCGTATTTCCACCAAACAAATATTTATTCATAACAGATATCAACTGTAGTTGATTTTTGGGAAGAGAGCTGGCTCTCCGTAGAGATTATTCATTGATTTTCATCTCTATTGTCATCCAGGTTGAGTCTAGACATATCCTCGAGCATAATTCCTAATATCAATGATCGATTGCATCAACTGGTAACAATTTAATTATATATCAGATCCCATTCATGTCAATGATCATGTAATTTCAAAGTGAGCGATTGAAACAATCCACGAGTCATATGAGATCCATTCTATTAAATCCCACATTATAATATGCAAAACTTTTTTTTTGCATTGTGATAAGGCGATCAAGTAATAGAGTAATTTCCTAGGAATTGCTCCAACAATCATTTGAATATGCAAATGTCGAATAAATCACCTAGAGTATGACAACTTCACGAATGTTTCATGCAAACGTGATTGCTTTGCTTCCAACTGTTTTTTCTTAATAAAATTATAAGATTACGTAATTGAAATGGTCGCTGAGCCTACTAAAAGAACTATGATTAATCAATGAGCGATCAAAGGAATAATCAGTCGATAGTTTCAATTAAATTGCGAGTCAGATCTTGTATCGTCTAGTAATATAAACAGCAGAATTCTCCATAAACATGCTGTATATTTGGCCAAGGTTGAACCTGACCTCGGGCCATGTTATTATAATCCAGTTTAAGAAATTTCAATTGTGGGTTATTCATAAATCCAAACGTTCTGAACTACTTTTATGGTAGCTGAATGCTGGGAATTTCTATCTAATTATAAACTACAGGAGCAGACATTAAATAGCTGCACTGAAGTAATATGTAATTTCAAAACATTCAGAGAACTCAAAAACATTCCAAATTCCGAATCCCAATTATCAACTTAATTATTCGTTTTACTTTGATGATATTTGTATAACTGGTTTATTTTCCTTCAGGTTATCGCTGTCCCTCCAATCCTCCCTCTCAGTAGCAGACAGAATCAGTGAACTCGAACGGCAACAAAAATACTCATACCTCGACCCCGACAAAAAACACAAAATCCCCGATCCCACTCTCAAAGCCATCCAAAAGAAAGCCCTCCTCTCCTTCTACGAAAGACACAACAACCCGACCAACAAGACCTCCTGGAGATCAGAACCCCAACTAGCCCAAGCACCACTCACTGCCGTGCCCCAGCCTCCTCCTCCAGTCAAAGTACAAATGCCTTCGAGAAGAGCTTCTTCCGCCTCAGACTACGCTTCCGGCACCAATTCGAAGAGGAGCAGCCTAGCCTCCAGCCTGGAGTCGAAGACCACTGAGACCTCTAGCAAACCAATCCCCAGGCACCAGCACAGCAATTCTTGCGGCAGCTTGTCTGCAGACACGCTGGGGCCGATGATTGTCGGTCCCGCGATCTCCGTGGATGACTACGTCCCGGCTAGGCCTCCTAAGAACCCGCATTTGCGTGCCGCGTTCCCGGATTTGTTCCAGAGGGTGCCCAGTCCTGACCTGCCGCCACCTAGTCCGCCTACTGTGACTGAGGATGAGGTGTTTAATAGTGATGAACCGCTGCCGCCGCCCCCGCCAGAGTGCGACAGCGGGTGGCGGGAGAGTTTGGGAGAGAGGTTGAAGGAGGGGGGTTCTGGGAACCAGGTGCCGGCGCCCCAGGTGCAGAAAGCTAAGGTGGAGGGAAAGTTGTTGCAGCAAACAGTTGGTGAGTATCATAGATCAACTACTTGTTTCAGTTTCTTGCCAATTCTGGTGTGCCGCAAGGATCGAACCTAGGACCACTTCTCTTCATACTATTTATTAATGATATTCCAATGAACCTCAAATTTTCAGACTGTCTACTATTTGCTGACGATCTGAAGATTTTCAAGCGTGTAAAAACTGTTAGAGACTGCATAGGACTACAGAAAGATATAGAAAATGTTCTAGAGTGGAGCCAAAAGAATAAACTATATTTCAATTTCAAGAAATGTTCTGTACTATCGATAACTCGTGGGGTCACTTACAACTCACAGTTCTCGTTTGCCAACTATATTAAACAAATTGTAAAATATGCCATTGAAATTTCAGAATTTGTTATCAGACAGACATCATCTTCTTGTATTATTACTATCAAGTTACTTCATTATTCCCTTGTCAGGCCTAAACTGAAGTTCGCCTCAATTATTTGGTTTGGAGAATATCAAACAAATTTGTAGGAAGAGGTGAAAATTCAAAATAAATTACTAAGGTATTTATATATTTTAAACAGTATCATGTATGGCCTGATAGTACCATGAGAACATCACAGTAGAGATCTGAATTCCAAATATTATTCCTGGAGCAAAGAAGAAGACTAACTTCTTCGATATTTCTGTACAAACTATAATAAACAATGAAGTAAATTCTCCAGAAATTCCCTTCAATGTACCCTCACGTCGTACACGATCCATCCTTATGTTCAATGTTTCAGCATTAGTACTATAACGAGGGCACCACTGGTATCCTTACTCAGATCAGTCAACAATGTCAATACACCAATCAGTTTAGACTGGACCTCACCCCCAGCACTTAATAGTAAAAGCACATTAGAGCATAATATACTGAATATATCTTCATGAGATTCAAGCATTCACAAGTTAACATCTTCTTACAATTCTTGTAAATAATCAATAAATTGATTGAATAATAATCAATAATAATTAACAATTATGTATTGAGTAATTACAACAGAAAGTAAATATTTTTTTGTGTAATTTCATAGTGTTTTATATTTATCCTTGTAATTAGGCTGTAATAGCCTGTTTGGCTAATGAAAAAATAAATAAATAAATACTCTCTATAGATGTTCAACGTACATGTTAAACTCTTTTGTTTCATTGCTCGCCTCTGGTGTTTGGTAGCTCAACTATTTCGAATATCGGGAATTTTGAATAACCCATATTATGTCGTTGTTTTCAAGTATTTCACTCAAGAGAAAAAAGCTTGTAGATACTGAAGGAGATGAAATGTCATGAGCATTGGATACTTTCATCTCTTTCAACCATTTTACAACCACTGTGAAATGGAAATGGAAATGAGAGCGAATGATTAAAATGCATAATTTTTCGATTAGGTCATAAAACCTGTAATCACCTTGGTTAATCACAATGAAATGAAGAATCAACAATCATTACAAGATTTTCAAACAATGTATCTACAAAATACTGTCTGTAGGTTAATCAAGGAGGTGTAACATTCATTTCACTTGGTTATTTAGGCTTTTCTCTCCACGTTCCTACAATATCGAAATATAGGTACCTATCATTACAATGTGTGGTAGGACAAATCAGATGATTTTTCCCAAACTGTCATTGCGTTTGAAACATTTGTCTATTAGAGAGCCTGAAAGAAAATTCCAACAGCTTGTCAGTGACACTTTGTCTGGAAAAGAATTTGAAGAGAAGAAATAGAGATATATTGAAAAAATATCAGATTTCTACTTATCTTTGGACGTTTCGGGAACGAATCTGCTCCTGTTCTCAACATAAAAATGCAAAATATTCCTCGTCAAAAATTCTGTTCTAGTTTGACACTTCCCAGTGTCATACTGATGTTAGTATACAAATGAGAGTTGAAGGATGTTCTCATTAATTGTTTTTGAATCTACCATTTTCATGTTCAGTTCCCAGTAGTGAATATCATGTTCTATCTATATCAACTAAACAGGAAGCAATGCTATTGTCTCCATTCAGAAGAATGCAAGCGGATTCCTTGATTTTTCCCTTCTGGTTGTCTTCTTTTCTTATGATTTTAATATCATTCCATTCTGTCACATGTTGTCCATTTTCAGAAAGGATATGTTCAGTTAGCTTTGATTTATCTAATGTCTTCTCATGATATTGTACTTGTGTTCTTTCATCCTCACAGAGAGATGTATCTTCGTTTTACCTCTATAATACTTTCCACAAACACAAGGTATACAGTAAATACAATTTTGTTCTTCATTTTTCGGTTTTGTTCAAGATTATATACTCAGTTTTGAACGCTGTTTCCACTTGGAACTTATCACCAACACGTTCTATTTTTTCAGATATGCCGGGAATGTAGGGTATTATATTCGTCAATAACGATGATTATTTCTTTACGCCTAATCAATTTGAGAATGTCAATGGTGACAAGTGTATCCTCATTGTCCATACTCTCCAAAAAGCATTAAACGTCGGGTCTTCTAGATATTCTGATCAGAAGTATCGATAAACTGCATTTCAGAGAATAGTTGTAATTGAAACATATTTCTCTCCCTCTCACCTTGATTATGAAGATGATCATCATTTGACCTGTTGAAGATTTCATGCCGATCGTATCAGATTCAGTGTAGATCCATAATCTAGCTTTTATAAATGAAGGATTTAATCGCCTGTATGAGTGAGTTATTGTAATGAATAATAATTCTTCAATGATTACCTATAAGACACCTTGAAATATTCACAATTATTATAATGAAATACACACTTTTCAAGTAAATCTGTTGAAAGAAAACTATTAACAGGTGCTATTAAATACACTCCTTTTCTAGTATCAGACGGTCTAGAGTGGCCTAGACTATCCTTGAAATGAATTAATTCGTTTCCACATATTCCATTATGATTTTTCCAAACAACAGGAATCCTTTCAGTAGCTACAGCCTTATACCAAGTGACACAAGGCCACCCTTGTTACTTCTGCATTCGTCAACACATTTTTTCGAAATTTGGTACAATAATACATTTGTATTATCCGATAGCTTGTAAAGTTAGGGACTTCTGTTCTAATCTTTAATTATTAAGTAACAATATAGGTTGAGTGGAAGAGTGCGTCCTCTCGGTAACTCATCCTACCGTCAGTACCGAACTCTGCCTTTTGTCTTCAAACTCCATATCTGAACTGTGAAATGTAACATGTGCAGTTTGAGACAATAAGATCCTATTATTATTATTATTATTATTATTATTATATATTATCTAAATAAATACACAAAATTCAATTCCTAAGATGGCTTGAGGTATACTACCGATGACACCATTGAAAAAATATTGGGATGAAATTTCTCAGTCGCTCATGGTGAGATGAATCATAGCAAGATTGCAACTACTTTCCTGGCTAATGCCACGCAGTACATTGCATTACATCCTCCCAAAATCCTGATACAAGTGATTCTTTCCTGAATACCTATCGATTTCGATTCAGCCAGGCCACGGTAGACACCTACCGACCGGTTTCGAGCTCTTCGACTCTCATCAGTGCAGATCAGTCTCCAGCCAGCAGTCCTGAGACCGCTAACTAATCGTAGCCTAGCCAAACAAAAATCTAGTTGGCATTATATTCCCTCAGAGGCGTCCTCCATAGACAATAGCAACGCCATCTCAGTAGAAAAAAAGGAAAGAAACACTTTCAAATCAGAATTCTCATACGGAGAGGCTGGTTGCCCTATTGGCGTGATTTCAACTACGAAATAGCCACAATGCTCAGAGTGGAATGAAATGTTGAAAATATACAAAAAGCTCAAAGTCATTTCCACACACAGTCAACGGTCTTAGGACTCCTGGCTGGAGACTGCCCTGCACTGAGCTCGAAACCGGTCTGTAGGTGTCTAGCGTGGCCTGGCTAAATCGAAACCAATGGGCATTCAGGAAATAATCACTTGTATCAGTATTCGTTTATAGGAGTCGATTCACAGATTTCGGGAGGATGTAATTCAATTTTCTGCGTGGCATTAGCCAGAAAAGTTGTTTTTCTCTTGAACTCTACCATTGCTGTTTATTTTATGAACATTGTGTGAAAATGACTTGAGCTTTCTGTATTCATCTAATCCCTATTGAGTTGGTGAAAAATGTTGGATACCTTTTAATTAGAGGTTATTTCATGAAGAAAAAGGTCAGAAATTATTTGTATCTCTTAGAATATGGCTTACGAAAGAATCCTTCAAGATTGACCGAGACAGCAAGATTCAAGAAACATTTTTATTGAATGCCCAAATCAATATCTGCAAACTCAATTCACATTTGATATTGAAGAAGAATAGTTTATAAGTTCTCATGAAAAGTTGGAGAAAAGAACTATCTATCCTTGATTTGGCATATATCTTGCTAAGAGGTCGAAACTCTCGTATCCTGTTGTCACCACCGTTTGAGGCTCATTAGGAAAAATGGAAACGAACTCCAAAACTCATCACCTAGATGTAAAACAATATGAATACTTCACAGTTTTTTAGTAATAATTTTCTAGAACTAAGTTCTATCACCTAATTCCATTTGAATTTGTCGGGAAATATGCTACATTTTCTGTTTTATTGAATTTCAGGTCTCCCAGAGAACGATTTCAGGCATTCCAGCGTGCGCTCCTCCATCCGAACCAAATCAGTCGAGCAAATATTCCACCAAGTCAGCAGCAAACCCTACGTCTCCCCCATGCAACCAGAGAAACCCGGCAGGCCCGACCAAGTCCTGGGATTTCCCAGCCAGCGCGGCTACCAGGAGCGATCCAGCACCAGGTACAGGGTTTCGATTGTACAATAGTAATAGATCTATTCCCTAACAACACAAGTACATCCTAGGGAATTCCCAGGGACGCCCCTAATATTATATTATGACATCCCAAGGATATCCTTAGTCGGGACAAAGTACATACTAGGGACGTCCAACGGACATCCGCTCTTCGACAAAAAGGACATCTTCACGATGTCCTCCTGGTACGTCCCTGGGATGTACTAAGTACGTAGAAAGGACATTCCTAGGACATCCCAAGGATATTTCAAGGACATTCCTTCGACAAAATAAAAAAAAAATTAGGTTGAGTAGGGGTTGAACCCGGGACCTTACGCTTATCAGGCACGCACCTTACTTCATTGGCTAATATGCCTTCTGAAGATTTATGTACTAAACAGATTTATATACAGGACTAAACTACAGAAACCTGAATGAATACAACTTCTTTAGGATTTGAGTATGATTATCATCAGTCTTAGGTGTTCAAAAATGAGGAGCATTATGCATTTACGATTTCTGTTTGCGAAAAATAGTCATTTCTTAAGAAGTTTTGAGACTGACGATATAAAAACAAACATTTTCAAAAAAAATCAATGAATTATCTTGATGAAATTCAATGACTCTGATGTGAATGGATATCAGATATTCCAGGGACACGAATATGATAACTTAGGGTTGTATCAGGCGGGATGTCCACTAGACAACCACTGCCGGACATCCCCTGGATGCTCCAATCATGTCCTTGTACCGCGGGATAAAAAAGGGACGTACCTAGGACATACGCATAACTATATTTCTCTATTCCGTCAAGAGCCTATGTGATTGCAAATGATAGGTCTAATTTTCTCTACCGTTTTATGAATGTCCTGTAAGAACCAAATTGGCCTTCATGTCCAAATAATCCTATCAGAAGGTTTTGAGATACTATGATAAAACTATCGCATAAAACAATTTCGCATTCAGCTCACTTCGGTTTCAAGAGAGCTCTGTGAAAGTCATTGAAATTCTTCATCCAAAGTAAGACAATAAAGTTGTTTTACCACATTTTCCAAACGACTCACCAAACCTTCATACAGTTTTGTCAACTTTTTCGAATAGTCATTCGAATTCACATCCAATTCTTACTGGTGAAAACACATTATTTCTAGGGCGCTGCTTCTTTTGAAGCATATCTGGTATGTTTTCGTCTAAACAGTTTTCATCCTTTTCATTTCACAGCCTCAATCTTCACAAAAAGGACTATTCGATACAGTAGGGAATCATCATATCATACCGCCATGTTTACTCTCTTTTACAACCATTCATTGTTTTTACTCCATTTTGACATGTTTGTATTATAATTTGTTCTGAAAAGAGACTCCTATATAACACGTTAAGGACTATATTATCTCAACAAATGTTCACTTCAACTCATAAGATTTCAATTCTTGCCAATATGTGTTTTAATTTTTGCATAAGAACTGTCGCTTTGAAGTAAATAGGTTTGAACTCTTGCTAAAATGCTTTGAAGGAAGCAGTTTTGATAGGTTTTATCATTGTTTCAAGGCATACTACAATAAATTCCTGTTAGTTTCATGACGAGCTTCAAGAGAAGCTGTGACAGCTTTTATAAAGGTGGACCCCTATGTTTTGAGAAGGTTGTTTTATTGTTCTAATGATATTATTGAAGTATAATAGTTTTGAAATAGGCTGTAACAACCTCCTGTAGCTAACAATAAAACTGATAATGTAATTTGGGCAGGTACCCTAGCTCGCAGAAGCTGGTCCTGAACGGCAACGTCGCAGTGAGCCAGAAGGTCAGCGGGGTCTCGGAGGCGTATCGGCCTGAGCCGCTCAAGAGGCAGCCCCCTGATACCCACAGGGCCCAAAGGGCGTCTATCGCCGAGAGCCCCGTCAAGGAAGTCCCACCACCGCTGCAGCCCAGGCAGATGAGGGTCAACCAGTCGATGAGGGCTAGGATTTCGCATGACCGAAAGGGTGGTAGCTCGAGGGGGTCGCCAGACAAAGAAGGGATCAGGGAACATCGATCTTCATCAATGTGAGTACCTACTCAGATTTCCTTTATATATGTTATACCAACCATAAGGGAGGCAGGAAGAAAATCCTACAGTCAACTCTACCAAAACTATACTTTATTCAAATTGGAAATTGGGACATGTTTCGAAGCTTCATCATCAGCAACATTGTTACAGGAAGTACTGTTCTGGGGAAAATTCACATGCTGAAAACAAAAAAATTACGGTTTATATATTATTACAACTTAAAAACATTGAAACATTTAGCAAAACAGGGACCGCAATCAACTGCGGATCACCTTTGTCAAAAAATTAGTATGAAAATTATCGAGGAAATTTTTCAAAAAATGTGAGAAATGTTTCATATCAAAAGAATTCCAACATTTTTTAAATTTTCTGAAAAATTTCCTCGATTTATTTCATACTAATTTTTTACGGAGGTGATCCGCAGTTAATTGCGGTCCCTGTTTTGCTAAGTTTTTCAATGTTCTTAAGTTGAAATAATAATATATAAACCGTATTTTTTTGTTTTCAACATGTGAATTTCCCCAGAACAGTACTTCCTGTAACAATTTTGGTGATTATGAAGCTTTGGAGGTTTCGAAACATGTCCCATTGTCTAATTTAAATAAAGTATAGTTTTGATGGAGTTGACTATAAGATTTTCTTCCTGCCTTATTATCTTCACTCCACTGCACGATGGATCGACTCAGATTGCCAACCATAAGTGATAATATTATGCCAGAAATGTTAGGTGCTTCTTACGACAGCATGTTGCCTGATAATTTCTCGAATGACATTGTTTATCGAGCCATAGACGAGAAGTTTTGGAACAATGTCATGAGCAAAAGTAGAGCAGCAAGCTAGAGTATGTCAATCGACGAATATTTACAGAGAGAATAGTATAACGAGTTGTATTCGTAGGACTATTCTATGATTGAGACAATGAACGAGCGCCTTTCGAATTATTAACGTCAACGATTTTATCAACAGTCAAAACACAAAAGTTTTCTTTCATCAACAGTTGAAACACAAGAGCTTATTTCCATCGGATAAATTTCTCTTGGTTACGAAAAACATTTGCCGATCAGTTTTTTTACGAGAAAAATTGACATGACTAAATTGCGAGACCGTAGGTCGTCTAATGTCAGATTTTCGAGAGAAATAACTGATGGAAATGTTTGAGTTAGTAAGGAAGTTTATCCAGTTGAAAAAAAGTTCGAGTGCTTTTTGGAAACATAAATCAACGACAATATACAAATAAACAACAATAATGATTACCTTCATTGATGATTCCGTGTACCTGGTAGTTTGCGGAATTGATTTCCTCATATTTTCGTGATTTCTTCAGACGAAATTTGCCCAAAACGGCTCATGCTAATTCACGTGTGGACCATACCCATCAATCGAACTTGATACGACAGAAATTGGAGTGGCATCAGGCGCAAATAGCTACTAGAACAAAGGAGCAGGCAGTGTAGCAGCGATGAAAAAAGGTGCATCCTTATTTATCGATGTCAAAATGACTCACGTCGTCGACATATAGCATTTTTCGTGTAGCCGTTGATTTATCGGTATAAAACGAGGTTGGTTAGTCACGTGTGCGTAGGCTTCTGAATTGGTAGAGCAGCCCCTATGAATTTTAGGAAACAAAGAATATCGTTGTTATACTAGAAAAATCGTGAAAATTGTCGATTCTGATTGGTTCTCGAGAACAAGAAGAAAATAGTCACTTGAAATTTCACGAGATTTTATCGAAGTTAACTAGACATTTCAAGGATAATGTTAATGTCTCGGAATAAAACGAATTGCTTTCGAAAATATTACGAGTCCGTAGGGGTATTTTTTTCTGGCAGTTTTTTGAGTTGAATTCCCTAAAGGCAACACAACTCGGATCATGGATGTCAAGTTTACCTTGACCCAAGAAATTGCTCGCGTGTATTTCGGTTGAACAATAAATGTACTCATTACCAATATGTTTGTTCATGTTCCAAATTGTTGAAATGGTCCTTAGACTGTGCAGAATCAGGGGCGCATCAAATTCAAACCGAAACAAGTCTGGGATCAGATAAACGAAGACGACGTTTTTTCGTTTCCTCATCTTCTTTCTCTTGCGTCTTGCGATTTTGCCAGATGGCTCTGTCTCGTGTTCGTGTTTTTGAAATGGAATTACACCTGTCCAAAACCGAAGTGTGGGTGGAAGTGTAGCCGCTTCACTTCCTTAATGGATACATCGTCCATTGAAAATATCTACGTCTGTCCCGTACCTGCGCTTTCCCTGTGTAGTAAAGTCCACTCCTGGGTGCGCAGTGTATGGTTGATGTTTCGTAGACGATTTGTCACCTGTTCCCCCGTCAGTCTGGGCAGCCCTTTATCATCTGAGATGAAGGCCACGCAGATTTGGGGTTCAGGTATGTCATCCTTTTTCACCAGCTTCAACTTGGCGCCCTCCATGGCTGAAGGGAACATAACACTTCCTCCGGCCACTGGGCCGTCACCTCGTCAGAACAGAGCAGGTGAGAACGAGTAGTATACAATTGTTGTGATGAAAACCAACAGTGTGATATCTAGTAACCCAAGGATGTATAACTGCAGTTACATCACTCATGGTGTCACTTCTACACATGTCAAAGCACCGTGGAAGTACCTTCTAATATGCTTCTGAAACACGATAGTGTAGAAACGTTTTCAGTAATATTGTTTATATGACCTCTGCGCCTTATTTCGCAAAGCATTCACCCGTAGTGTAATTAAAAACACTAGTTTAATGAACATCTAATTTCATAAATAGGATAATGAAACGAATTTTAATTAAATTACATATTATTTATTTCGTTTCGTAATACTGCATTCAACATAATCAAGAGTGCATTTCCATTATACCTTCACTTTTTCACCATTGAGGCGCATCAGATTTTTATTCCAATATTAGTACCACGTATGCCTCAAAGGCCTCTGTTAAAGCTTCTAACGACAGGGTAAAAGCGAATTTATATAGAATCTGTGTCCGGACCAGGGGCGTCATTTCAGTGAGTTCCGAAGAGGGTCAAGAAATCAGACAAAATAATCGTACGGTGAACATGCGCCGCAGACGACATTTTGATTTATTCAAGGTCAAATGCCTTCAAGTCGAAAATTTCTTCCAGAGTAAAAACAACTGCATCATGTTATTATAAATCATTCAGTTCAGTATTTCAAATACTATCTGTAGGTTAACCAAATAGACGTTTTGTATATTCTCTAATTTTTTGTGATTTTCTTGCATAGTTTCATTAGATGAAAATTCCACACCAGTAATGTTTACCTAACCAAAAGGAGTTTCTTTGACAAATCACCAGATCGATTTATGTATTTGGTGAAATCGAAAATTTTCTCGATGTTTTAATAACAAAATGATATTTTGATCTTCAAAACAAATAATTTTGTGCCACTACAATGAATAGAAATCAAAAATTGATAGGCTAGAAATCCATTGTGCCCAAACCACAGAACACCCTAACTGCGCCCAAACTGCATCTATATTATACAGGGTATTCTATAATGATATGCTAATATTGAAGGGTCCGATTATTCGACCCATTTCAAGAACTCAAATGAACGTATCTCGTAAACGTCCTACCTTTCGAAATACATGGTGTCAATGTTGAAAAAATGCATACATTCTTTTTGTCCACTCTGTATCTTTTCGAGATGGAAAAAGTCAGTCTGCTATGTGGATGAGGAAAATTAGTTATCTGCTTTCTCATTCGGGTATATATGATGTTTCAAAAATTTGGAAATTATATTAAATTTTTTCAATATTAAATATTGGTGCAATACTGATGAATTTCGTCATGTGGCGGTTACAGGAAGTTTCGAATGAGAAGAATATTTTTTTTATATAAAATCAGGGTGGGGCAATTGCCCCCCGCTGCCCCTTTTAAATGACGCCCATTGTTCAGACTTGATATTTTTATCAGAAGCAACATTGGAGTTGAAATTTCACTGAAGGTGAGGGTTTCAATTTAGGCAAACCGACACATTGTATCGAAAATGAATTGCTTTTTTGATAGTGATCAGTCGCTCACAAAATTATGTCCATAAAATTATACTGTATTAGGTGTGGTATTTCTATCACATCATTCATATATTGTGAATTAATAATTGAGAACAGATAATAGTAACATTTCAATTAACAAATCGAATTGCCTATTTTATTATGAATCAGATAATACATTATATCAGTTGTAGGTGGTACAGATTAACCCCAATGCATAAATTAAGATGTATTGGTTGGGAGAGTGAGAATGACAATGGAATATATAGATTGAATTATTGGCAACCAGTAGATTTACTATCTGCTTTATTGCTATAGGATTGAAAATAGATCAAGAGAACAACAATAAATTTCAGTAGTAGGAAAAACGTTGCGCATGGGTTAAAACGTTAAAAAGTGTCGAAAAAAACGTGAAAAATGTAACGCATGTGTGACGCTTTCATGACGTTTTCTTCACGTTTTTTGACACTTCTTGACTTTCTGACGCATGTGTGATGCATTTTTGCCGAAACAAACCAAAGAATCAATGGTCAAAGTGTACCACAATACATCATTATTATCTACTCTATGTCATTAATATTTATTGATTCAAAATAAGGCTTACTTTTCTAACAGAATTCGTGAAATCTGTGATGTATAACCCTGAATGAAGAAAATATTATACTCAAAAACATAATCAACTGTCGAATAGTACATTATCCATTTATTCATTATGGTTTTATTTCAATATGAAAACATATTTTTGCTCTCATCTTCCTCTACTAATATAAAAGTAACTAAGTATTAGGTTAGCTCAATTCTTGATCTTATCTTTTATTTTCCGTACCAGAAACTCCCACTGAATTTCAACAATACTCATTATTCTCATCATGTATTGAAGCAAATTGATGCAAGTCTTCGATAATCCATAACGAAGTATAACTATATTCAGCTGGAACATTTGTTTATGATACAGGATATGGTAGATCACGATTGTATATTATTAACGCCAAATATCAAGAATCAGTTTCGTTGTTATGACTTCATTATCCTGAAAGGAATTTGAGTTTTTAATTATATGTTCATTTATTACCGGTAAGTATGCTATTGACAATTGGTTAGGCTTTATGTTTGTGTTTATGACTATTGACTATGAGGAAGCAGTATGAGCAATAAAACACCCGTCATTATTCGATTATTTATATAATGTACTTGATGAGTATCTACATAGAGATTGCTGTTGAATATTCGGAAGTATTTTTGACACCAGTAGGGATACGGTCAGATGAGCCAACCCCCACCCTTACTCCTTGTAAGGTACGCCCACCCAGCGACAATATTTAGGTCAGGCATGGGCAACCTACGAGAAATTGTACGGTTCGTCAATGAATTTTCGGATTTTTGAGATCTAGTCGAAGAGAGGAATCATGAATTCGTAGAGAAAGTATAGCATGTAACGCTTCCATAAACTCTTCTAGACACTCGTTCCGCTCTGCGGCGCTTGTGCTCAAAATAATCGTTAGTAAAAGTACACTTCTTACATAATATACTATTTATTTGCAGTAAGATTCATGTCATTTGGCCAGTATCTACCCCATGTTGCGATCTATACACTTTTTTTGATTTAACTATTCATCAAGTGATCGAAGGTCATGTCAAGATCGGTCGTGATATGCTGATATGTGTAGGTAGATATAAATAATTTCGAATTATATTTAGGCGAGCTCTTTTCAATTTAATGAAGATATCACCGTATATAACCATGTCATGGAGGTCAAAGATTGATGGAGATTGGAGATATATCTCTCATTGTAGTCGATCTAATTAATGTTTATTCCGTATGAATACGCGTGTACTGGACTCCCACTGATTTTCAATTTATAGAAATGAGTCAATTTCCTCATTAAATTCCGATAACCTTGGTGAAATAATTATATGGTGAGTTGTACAAATCCGAATCACAATGAAATCAATAGAGACTTGAGATTAAAATTTAATATGGTTTATGATAATACGATGAATCAACTTTTCCAATTGTAATTCAGAAAGTATAACTACATATAGAACTTTTGATTAGTGAAATGTAAGGAAACAAAACTTGCAATTCAGATTAGTTAATGATTGAATTTCAGGTTAGGGAATTGTTTTTTGGTAAATAAGGAAAGCCCTTCAACAGGACATTGTTATTTTTATGTTTTGTTCTTATTTATTTTTATCTTATTTTTTGTTTTATATATTTCATCCAGATCATTTGATGTTCAATCTTTAACATACCTATAATGTATTTTTAATCATGTATTCTTGTATTTTAATTAATCTATTTCTGCACTTTAGTGATTGAGGGTGAAGATTATCTTCATTTTTTAGCACTATGGCTATTGTAATTATGACTTGCCGTACATGTAATTTACATAACATGGTCAAATAAACTACTCTACTCTACTCTACTCTACTCATTGTTCAAATATTTGACAGAAAACAACTGATTTCCTGACTAACACGGCATAATATTGACATATATGTGTCAAATACTCCAAATAACTATAATTAAAAATAATAAAGAATTTTCAGTAACTATAATAATTGAGATATCTAACAAAAAATATGACTACTCTATTATGTATTGAAAGATATATCTAATACTATTTCTGAGAAAATGAATCATCTATAATATTATACATCCAGTGGGGTTGTATAAAATGCCCTTCCCCCACTTAAACTTTCAAATGGAACCAGCTATAGCGAAGTCTGGTAAAATTCAAGTATATAAAAAGGTAAATTCCTAACTACACCCGACTTGTACGATATGGTATATAACTTGCAGAAAATCGTTGTCAATTCTGGTACACACTATTTGAGAATGATGGGTGGAATTCCGTTAGGACTGTTAGCCTCATTTATTTTCAGACGAAAGACGATTTCGGGACCAAAACGAACGGAAGCCATTGGGATATTCTATAAGTTGAGATTATATTTTGGCATTGTATTCTCTTGTTGCATCTATCATTTGGCTCTAGTAACGAGATTAGGGATTATGTGCCAGCTGGTAGGCTGTTTGGTTCAAGGCAACAGCTCTAGAACAGTTATTGTTGAACCAGAGTTTCGAAGGTGATGATTATTCTGGAAGTTTGGAGTATGTGTCCATTGAAAGCATGATGATATCAGAAATTTCCGCAGCACACTGTGACAGATCTTCAGAATCAAAGCATACGCTATGCCAAGGAAACTGTGTCAGAATTGCCAAGTAAGGCGCGTACATCTATATGGTATATAAGGTGATGAATTATAAGTGAGGAACAAATCAAGTGTGTTGGTTGGTCGTATGGCTTGATAAGCTGCTCTGAACCGTGAATGATGGCGAAACCTTCGGCTTGTCGCACAGCTTCATCCATTTCGTTAAAGTGTACGAGTCAAGCAGTATTGTGTACATTGAAATCGCCCATGATGATGATTTCTGCTCCTGGATGGTTCTGCTGAGTTGAGTCAAGCTCTTCATAGGATGGATGATTTGGTGATAAGTAGAGACTATGCTTCTACGATAGGCAGTACTACCGTTGTCGTTGGGTTTTTCTAATTCGACCGCCACAGAGATGGATCGATGTTGCAGCTTCTATATTTCTGATTGAAGATACCGTTTTTCCTTGTAACCCATGGTTCTAGCAGAGAAAGTCGAAATCTGAGTCGAAAATTTTCTCAAAACATCGGGAGCTGTCATTCGAGTGCGATTAGAAGACGTATGAAACTTGAGACTGTCACTGCAAGTGCACGCGTCACTACAAGCTCTGCCTATGTGAAGGATCCGAATATTTTCAGTAGTAGTAATATGAAAACTTCAAAATATTTTGGTTCGATAACTTGTTGCATATTTACAAGAGTGTCAGTTTGACAGTTGGAATATAGGATTATTTTGTTACTGACACGGTATATATATCCACGTATATTCGAACATATTCAATTGAACGGTCTGATTGGTTTGAAATCATATACGAAGAAAATAATCTTCCATACCCTGCTTCCGCTCGATCAATATTTGGGCTTGTTTTTCAGCTAGTCCAGTATTCCACGAATCATAAGTTCAACACTTATATTTAATGATACACACAATATACAATTATTATGAAGATAGGAATGAACAAAAAATTATCGTGCATAATATATCGTATATCTGATACATCCTCATTGAAATTCATTTGACATTAGTTGCACTAATTTGTCTGATATCACGTACTAATCTGCAACTAATTGTTGCGGAGAACAATTGGAAAAAAATCCTCATTTCCCTGAACATATCGAATAAGTACTTTCTAACTCATTTTGTGGTGAATCTCGTAGATGTTCTTGTCAGTGAACCAGAAAAACAAAAAACTGCCGTTAAGTATCAATTACATTGTGGATATCTTTATTTGCATACTTCCTCAATTCGAATTCGGATCGGATCAGCTGAAGAGAAAGTCTCGCTTTTAAAACAGCACGAACATCCTAAGGAAGAGAATGAGTGAAACAAGATTAAACACCCCATTTAACAAGGCACACAGACGAGACAATTTTTACGTTAATCAAGATTCTTGATCACAATTGAAGATTTCCTATGATTAAACATCTACGACTAGGATAATCTAGGGCCCCTTGATGCAAACTGACGTATTTGTCATCTAACAGGGTACGGACAGATCATAGCTCCTCTCTCTTTTACTCATCTAGTGACTTTGGTTTCGTGTATATTGGCGTCCCTGACATGACATTGCTGCCACGTCACATTCATAGGCGTAAAGAGATATCTTACAAAATTTTGATTCATACTTGATCTTAAAACGACATTATTCAATTCTGTTCTGTAAGATGCGTCAATCGGGACATGCGATATAAATTTTCCTTCGAATTCCCCAAAGAAATCCACAGGGATAATTTTTGAAAAACTAATCAAGAGGAGCTGAGAAAATCGTGGTAAACTGTACAGAATGTGATGCTAATAGAGCAATGATTCAAGAAGGGGGCAATAACTACTATAACGCCATAATATCAAGCTCTTGTTTAAATAAAATGTTTATATTTTATGCAAAATAAAAGTAGAACAAGCCCCCAAGGTCTGTGTAATCATATGGTCAAATCGGTTATGTAACCAAACAAGAGTGAAGTAGCAGGTAGTAGGCATCTGCAATGAATAGTACGAATATTGAAATTCAGGAAAGTTTTGATTACAACACGGATACTGAGGTCAAATGTCAACTAATACCTATGGTGTAAATATTCGAGAATGTTTTCAGTGAATGTATAAATTTGTGATTGAAATTGAACAAAAATTGCCTACACGAGGTGAAGCATCAATAATACTATTATAATCATCAATGTCTTCTGAGAGCGAATTCACCAAATTATAGATAATTCAGTACCTAATAATATAAGAAAAATAATATACTTTATTTTATATATCATAATTATGAAGTTGGGCGTGTCACTTTCAGTGATGCCTTCTTTTGTGTATAAGTTTGCTGGCAGTCAACTTTTGCAAACATATAGAAAATGTCAAAATTCATCATTCGATTTTCATTGTTTACGTCAATTTGGGAAAAAAATACTTTTTTCTGCAACAAACACAAAAGTCGTCCATTTCAATACCAGAATCAGCTCTTGAATCGATGTTTCTATTACTTACATAAAAATAGGTTTGATTTGAACTTTAGTTCCTAGGAGCTGGAGTTGAACTATAGTTGTTCTAGACGTCATCAAGAATAAACAGCATGGTTATGGTTGGTTATACCTTAGGTAAGTATACTAGGAATTATAGACATCTTAGTTGAGTATTGTTGTTTTGATCAGGAAAGCCTTCAAGATTCACATACTTGCTTGATCTGTATTTCATTCGTTATTCTCGGGATGCATAACTTGTTTTTGAATAATCACGGCAAGCAATAATGTTTTGTCTCAAACAACGATATTGTTCACCTCTATTTGACTATCAAGTCAAACACAGTGTAGTATGGAGATGAATAAATAATCGCTATAATTATTGTTGATATGCTCACTAATCTAACATTTTCCACGTCTTGTTCCTATACCTACCTGGCACTGGCGCGGTATTTGCCATTATAGCACCTGGTCCATACACAAATATGTCACTCTGTGGTTGTATCTATATTGAAACTACAATTCGTACATCCTTGAAAATTGAATGAACCTGCCGTTAATGCATGTAGAATATTCTCACCACACGAATTTTGCATTGATTGTGATTTTTTGCATTGCATACATATATGGCCACGACATTGGTGGTTACTTCACATATTTATTTGATGAGTTATCTGTTTCGGTTCAAGAAAAAATAGCATGTTGCATTCGGATCAAAAGTGACTTTGTTTGACCCGCAAATTTTGCTTTCGCTCGGCTTCGCTAAACGCTCCGTCTCGCAAATGCAAAATTCGCTTGTCAAACAAAGTGTCACTTCTGATCCTAATAAAACAATCTACTATTTACTGCAATCGACTCAAAGGACGTCCATTTTTGTTCCAAAATCATCTCTTGATGAAGTCGTTTCTCTCACTGACACGATAAAATGATCAGTGTGTACGTTACTGGGCAACACTTTTCAAGTGTCTATGAGCTGAAGTTGAAGTTTATCTCCTAGGAACTAAAAACGTGTCGGATGACAGCTGATATGATAGCTGCTTCAACCCTGACATGCTCAAGGGGCTCAAAATAGTGGTAACTTAACTTATATTTTATCAATTAGAAATCAATTATTTTGATTGCAGAGAAAAATTACACGTTTCATTCAGATCAATAGTAGATTGTTTTATTAGGATAAAAAATGACACTTTGTTTGACAAGCGATATTTGCGTTTTCGAGGCGGAGCGACCGCGAAGCCGAGCACGCAGATTTTGCTAGTCGAACAAAGTACCTTTTTTCCGCAACCGACAAAAACTCGTCCATTTTAATACCAAAATTAGCTCTTGGATTGATGTTTCTATTACTGACACAAAAATAGGTATGTTGCTAGGCAACACATTTTGTTCCTAGAAGCTAAAGATGAACTTTAGTCCCTAGGAGCTTAAGTTGAACTTTAGCTCCTAGGAACTAAATAGTAGATTGTTTTATTAGGATCAAAAGTGACACTTTGTTTGACAAGCGAATTTTGCATTTGCGAGGCGGAGCGTTTAGCGAAGCCGAGCGAAAGCTAAATTTGCGAGTCGAACAAAATCACTTTTGATCCGAATGAAACATGCTATTTTTTCTGCAACCGAAACAATTAACTCAAATAAATATGTGAAGTTACCACCAATGCCGTGCCATATGTATGCAATGCAACAAATATTGACAAATAATCCGTGTAGTGAGAACATTCTACCTGCATCAACAGCAGGTTCATTCAATTTTCAAGGATGTTCGAATTGTAGTTTCAATATAAGTACAATCACAGAGTGACATATTTGTGTATGGACCAGGTGCTCTAATAGCAAATACCGCGCCAGCTATAGGAATAAGACGTGGAAAATGTTAGGTTAATGAGCATATCAACAATGATAATGGCGATTATTTACTCCTCTCTATGATACAATGTTTTTCACTTAA
This sequence comes from Phaedon cochleariae, assembly GCA_918026855.4. Lineage (NCBI taxonomy): Eukaryota > Metazoa > Arthropoda > Insecta > Coleoptera > Chrysomelidae > Phaedon > Phaedon cochleariae. The sequence continues at coordinate 24,590,007 of OU896719.1, read as the reverse complement.
TAATCAAATGAAGCTAAACAATATCGTTGTTTGAGACAAAAAACTATTGCTTACCGTGATTATTCAAAAACAAGTTTTATCCATCCCGAGAATAACGAATGTAATACAGATCAAGCAAGTATTTGAATCTTGAAGGCTTCCCTGATCAAACAAAAATACTTAGCTGAGATGTTTATAATTCCAATACTAAACTATAATAAGGTGTATTTATATCTCCAGCATGGGTATGAAATTCCAAATCTGCTGAAATCGGAAACAAATCAGGTATGCGTCTCAACCCAAATAACCAATCGTCACAATGTTGTTCATTCTTGATGACGTCCAGTACTTCCTTTTTAGTTCCTAGGAGCTAAAGTTCAACTTTAGCTCCTAGGAACTAAAATTCAACTTTAGCTCCAAGGAACCAAATATGTTGCATAGCAACCTACCTATTTTTGTGTCAGTAATAGACACGTCAATTTAAGAGCTAATTTTGATATCAAAATGGACGACTTTTGTGTCGGTTGCAGAAAAAAATATGTACTAGAGGTCATCAAGAATGGACAACATTGTTATGATTGGTTATTGGAGTTGGGACACAAGTGTCACATCTGATCCTAATAAAACAATGTACTATCAAGATCTTCTATGGGATATATGTCGAAACAGAACTGATATGATAATGCTGAACATGTATCTCTCATTGTTATCTTGCGAATAGTTTCAGATGCAGCAGCATATAGAATAAACTATGTAGAAACTTCAAAAACGATAAGATTTTCAAAAAATTCCTAATCACACGATATTTTTCGCTAACACAGTAGCTTCATTAAGTGAAATACTGGTACATTGAGGAAATCTTATCGTTTGTGAAGTTTTCACATTTGCTATGGATTTGCATAGAGTAACAGCCGAGTCAATTGAAGAAAAAAATAAATGTTCTACGCTCTGAAATATAGAATAAAAGAGTTGAAGCGATAAACATCTTATAGGTCAACGATTGCAATTACCAATTATTATTTGAAGTTGAATGAAATATCGCAAGCCAGCCATGTATTTTATTAGTTTATCTTGATGCTCACCTGCACATCCTGTTCAAAATGCTTTCAGAATTTTGAACAGTCATTGTATGCACCTACCAGGTGCGTAACAAAAGAATGTAACATGAATTTTACGTTTGAACGTTTGGAGAACGATGTTTTTCAATAGTAATTAGCTGTAGATTAACTGTGGTAACATCGATGGATTCGTGCCAGGCTTATCCTCCTCGGGCCCACCACAAAATTATTGTGAATTTATTGATGCCTAACGGAATATAGGGACTTATGGTGGTTAAAAACACTAATATCCATGAATATAATTTTTTTGATGAATCAATTCTCCAAAAATATTGTTATCACTAATGGTACTTTGGGTCCAGACCCAGACAATGAAATGGCAGCTTCTTCTGATACGGAATCATCGTCCACAAGTTTGATCTGCGTTCGGAGGGTGAAAAAACGATTTCTTGACAATATGTCTGAAACTATTGGTATACCCTGGTGTCGTCCAACCATTAGGAATTTTGACAAATTGTAAAGTATTTGTTGAAGTTAGTGATTGATTTGGAAATATTTTTGGGATCCGACGTCAACACATGTTCAACATTTTTCTTGTTGGAGACCGAAATTTCTCCTCCTCCCTTTCCTTTTACTCTCTCGGAATCAAATCCACTAGCAGTCACTAGCAACCACCATTTGAGTGGTGGGAGCCATTTCATCATCACTAGCTCCTGATACTTGAACATGCGTAGGGTTGTCCAGTTCGTCCCAACCATCGTTGTCGTATTCAAACAAATTTGCATCCAAATCAGATTCATCCATGTCAAAATTATTTGCGATTCCCTCAAATTCTGCATCCGTGAATTTCACAAAAAATATGATATTTCGGATGTAGCTATAGTTTGAGTCCCCTGGTATCATAAATGATACCATACGAGTTAGGAATGTGAAATGATAAATAGCTGACTAATTATATCCTACAATGTATGCACAAATTTTCTTCAACTATTTATCGAACTATTTGAGCGAAATAATCATGAAAAATACCTGCTACTTATATTTATTCTGTCAAATTTCACTATTGTCGGCAATGGGGTCAGAACATATGATCACAAAAAATCAAACAACTCGCTCCAGTCGAGTGAACTGCGATCGTACAAATTTTTGCGCATTGGTTGACCCATATCAGATGCGATACCAGCGGACAGTAAAATGATATCAAGCGCTAGACAATGGAAAAAAAATTTCAACCGTGGTATTACATATTTTATCTACTCCTATTGAATTATATATCAATGATTCAACTGCCTTTGTACAATTAATAGTATCTGTAAACAAACAGCGTGAGTTATAATAACTCTCGCTACTATAACTCACTATGATACTTACATTGGGAAAGGCTCTTGGAATTATTTACTAACCGAAAATCAAGATGGCTCAGTACTTCTGTATACAAGCCAGTTGGCCGAAAGAGAACAGTTCATTATTGCTATTGAGGGGAGTGATGTCAATTGAATAATTTTGACGTTTTCAAACTAGGCTGATACAATTATTGTGATTTTTTTGATGAATTCAGATAGTGAAGATGGATTATCATTCAAATTTCCATATGGGAAATATCACTCACAAAGAATAGCATTGATAAATTTGGAGCAATGGGAAAAGACATTGCCACATTTCTGAAATAACCAGACTGTAATTTTTATACAGGGCATTGTTTTCGCCGCTCGTCGGCAACTTTATTAATATATGCCGTACGGCACTAAAACGCCATGGCGGTTGGCGATCAACTACTGTGGCTGAGGGGTACGTTGATGATTCCGAAAAGAATAAGACAGATACTGCAAATAAAATATACAGTTCTATTACAGCTCAATCAGTTAGTACATCAACAACATATATGCAACAAACACAAAAAGAAACAATAAACTTCCATAATTCAGTTCCACATATTCAGTTTACTGGTTGTTCAAACTTCACCAGTTAATTTTTTCAATAAACAAAATGAGTGATTGAATCTAAAATTTGTTTTAAGTATATTAAGATTGTCAATAAAGTTCTTTCTCTGTACTTGTAACTTAAGATTTATTGTAATAGTCGTAGATAAAGTATAGTATTCAACTTGCGGTAATGGTCATAACTCACTTGATGAATTACAGCACTCGCCTGTGGCTCGTGCTGCAAACTTCATCTGCGTGAGTTATGACCTACATTACCGCTCGTTTAATAATATACTAATACCTGGGATCCGAGGAGGATAAATGACTGGCACTGTAATTTTAAATTGGTTTTAACTAGTGTCAAAGATCTTCTATGGATTGAGCGTTATCGATATGTTTCCTTCAATATATTCAACTATAAAACATCTGTTCAAAATTAGTTCTATTATAAAAAATATATCAGGATCTGATTTAACAAATTCGAAATTATTCTTTGATATTCTGAATAAAACTTGATACCTCGGGAATAAGAAACACACATGAATCACAGAATTACACACACTACATGATAACAATTTGAAAATTCCCATTATCCCTAAGATGTGGATGATTGTACTCCTCACTGGTGAAAAAGATCAAAACAAAGCATATTCAGGTAATAATTCAGAGAACAGATGAAGAGGCAGATAGATATTTTCAATAGATACTACGTTTATAATACTGTAGAGTGAACATAAAACTTGTGACATGAGCTACATTGAAATGTTGAATTATTCAATAACTAACATATATTATCATTAAATACCTACTTATTTTAATTGCAAAATCTAGTAACATTATCTAATCGTAAAATTAAATTTCAGAATCTGTTTAGTGAAGATCCTGAGTTGATAATTTATTGACACTGAATTCGAACCTTGTTTCATTAAAAACATCAGCATAATATTGATAGATTCGACTGCCTTGACTTATACAGCTGAAGATAAAATATGCAAATATAATAGTATTTAGCTTTAATAATTTTGAAATTCAGGATGGTTCTGTAAAATCCACGAACTTTTTTGGTGAAGAATTATTGTAAACCTGCATTGCGCCACGCAGAAGATTATTTGTCATAATATACTGGGTTCGTGTTACAGTATCAAGAACTCCTCAAGATAGATTATACAACGACAAAACACTAACAAACATGCACATCTTGCACAATACACCAAACACAACGTAAATTCGAGATAACAGAGTATCCACCTCCGATAAAATCTACAATGAATTAAGACAAACGTTCTAATAAGACACTCAAACATAAATCAAAGACATACTCTACTTATGCTGATGCATAATGCGCAGATGCGTCAACCAATTTGAATACTCACTTGTTGTTGGTTGTGAAAGTTCTTCGCGCATCCTCATATATTGTCATAGTAGGGGAACCGATGTCTGAAGAGTCTACCGATCTGCAAGATAAAATATGCAAATATAATAGTATTTAGCTTTAATAATTTTGAAATTCAGGATGGTTCTGTAAAATCCACGAACTTTCTTGGTGAAGAATTATTGTAAACCTGCATTGCGCCACGCAGAAGATTATTTATCATAATATACTGGATTCTTGTTACAGTCTCAAGAACTCCTCAAGATAGATTATACAACGACAAAACACTAACAAACATGCACATCTTGCACAATACACCAAACACAACGTAAATTCGAGATAACAGAGTATCCACCTCCGATAAAATCTACAATGAATAAAGACAAACGTTCTAATAAGACACTCAAACATAAATCAAAGACATACTCTACTTATGCTGATACATACTGCGCAGATGCGTCAACCAATTTGAATGCTCGCTTGTTGGTTGTGAAAGTTCTTCGCGCATCCTCATATATTGTCATTATAGTAGGGGAACCGATGTCAGAAGAGTCTACCGATCTGCACAAGTTTTGAACTTCGCTCATATGATAGAATATGCCACCCAGCAAACATTGATACATTAGCCATCACTTTCAGTGCAATGTGAACTATCATTGGCCTAATATTGGCATTTTTCAATAGTAAATCAGAAAAGTTGTTCACTGGCCAACATAACGCCAATATTGGCAAAGCAGTACTTCCATTTATTGCTTGTTCATTGCTGGCCCAGTTTTTTCTGTGTCATCTCGATATCGTGTGCAAAGTTTGATGTTTGTGCATATTGGCATTGAATTTTCAAGTTTTTTCCTCTCGGAAAACGCAGACGCTTCTTGGACGATTTCAAGGTGGCCGAATGGTATTAAATAGGACTTTGTTCAACATTATAAATTCGCATCCACCATTTTTGAACTTGTGCAGATACGTAAAAATTTTTCAGTGGAAAAAAACCCTGACAGAACGATTTTCTGACCAATCAGACTCGGCAGAATAGTTCGGTTTGCTTTCTTTTGATGAAAAGAAGCAGCATGTACATTTTGGGGTTTGTGCAGATCGGTCGAATCACTCCGCTATATTGCAATATTGATTTTTTTTATGTTCTGGTTCCCACGAAAAGGGATATTCTGTAATGTTCAGAGAACATCGTGAGAACTGAGGAAAATGAGGTAGGTAGGAGGAAGGAATCAGTGTTCTTCTTGAATTTCTGGAGGTTATATTTCTTGGGGAACACCTCCCTTGGCAATGTGTTCCAGAGCCTCGCTGTTCGTTGAATGAACGAGTCTTTGTAAAGACATGTTCTGCAGGTCTCCAAAGTGACCACGAAGGGGTACGAAGCCTCAACTTGACTGTTAAATCTCGTGGAGACTGCCAAGGGAGGAACAATATCTATAAAATAGAGCCAGATCGCCAATTTTTCTACGGTGTTCCAGAGGAGTGAGTGAGTTTGTGAGCGAGGCATCACCCACGAGACGAATTGCCCTCTTTTGGACAGAATCCAACAGTTTCAGGGTATGTTTGGATGCTGCACTCCAAATATGGAAACAGTATTCCAGGTGAGGTCGGATATGTGCCTTATAGATCATAAGCAGCTGACTAAAAGTGGAATAGCTCCTGACCCGAAAAAGAAAACCAAGTTCTTGGGATGTACCTTTAGCAATTGATCTCACGTGATTTTCCCAAGAAAAGTTATTGCTGATAGTTATACCAAGCATCGAAATGGATATCTTCAAAGGTATGGTTACTCCTGATGAGCTTATGTTGGGCACAGTGAGATCGGCTTTTCTAGAGAAAAGGCATGCTTGTGTTTTGTTTGCATTGATGATTGTTATTTAAAAAATAGGACCGATTTGGGGTAGCAGAAACTTGAATTCGTTAAAAGTAGGCGTTGTTCTCACATATGCATGTGTGACATCCAAAACTTGTGCAGATCGGTTGTTCTTTCCTGACATCAGCTCCCCTACCATCATATCTGTTGTTGAACCCACTGACTTGGGTTCAACGCATTCGATTTCTCCAGTCCAGAACTTATACCGACAAGAAAATCTCATCTCATCTCATTCAACCACGGGCTAGCCATTCACATCACATGAGAGCTCCCTCAGCCCAAATATGTTCTGTGTAGGCTAGCTTTCTGACTCCATACGCTACCTCTAAAAATAACAGTGAATCTGTACGGAACCATCTCCAGCCAATTCGACGGAACTTGAAATGCATCCTGATATCACGAAACATCTATACTGTGACGTACCATGATCTATGTTGAATTTTCTTTTGAAAAAGATCGAAATAATGTTCGTCGTTACGTCAATGGCTTAGATCTATTATAACGTCAGGTTATTGCTCCTGAAATCATTTTAATACGAGGGTGAATGTCAAGGTTGTACTTTTTAATGATGCAGACTGGTTGTACTCACCAACTAAACTCTCATAGATCGTCCTTTGCATGGTTGAAGTACCACGTATCGGGATACAAGTCGACTCGGCCAAACAGGCAAAACGGAAAGTCATTTTTGAGTGTCAGGTTTCGATGAAAAACCCACAATGATATGTTTGGTTTACAGGAAATGGTGAAAGTTATTTGTTGATGTAACATTCTGAAATCGCGAGGGTGAATCTCTGAAATTTAGTCTGATGTTGACACAGCTATGAATATTTGGTTCCGGAGAAATTGTTTTCGCTTTTTTTCAGATATTTTCGATGTAGATAATTTCTTGAAACGTTTGTTCATTGGTTTCATATTATTTCCCAATGATCACGCCATCTCCATGTCATCACATTGATTTCATTCTTGTTTCATATGAAGTGCCAATCTGAAAGAATGATGAGAAATAAGGAGTTTTGGCTATTCTGATGACGTATATGGTGATGTTGCCGTTTGAGTATTCAGAAATTTTGTATTGACTGCATTGAGACCCTATATTGTAATATTGGCTATAGGAACTAGTATAGGCAGAATATATTCCTTAATTTTGTTTTCATAATTGGTCGAAAGGAAAGAACCAAATTCTTCCAGACATAATCAAGTAGTTCAAATTCCTGATGGCCTGATGAGATCATGAAACAGATGATGGATATTTCAATAAAGAATATCTTCAATACCCAAAGTTGAATCTTGAAATCGATAGAATGAAATATACAGGGTGTCAATTTGAAAACTTCCCACCCTCAATATCTCCCTCCAAGTCGATAATATGGAAAAACGAGAAGACAGGTCGATTTTATTTTCGAGGGGGACATGGTTCTAAAATATTTTCAGCCCCGCGGCGTTGCCGCTTCTAACGAAAAGAAGCAACAACTTTGTTATTTCAAATGGAACACCCTGTATTTTATTGCATTTTTAAATTCTCACTGAAAAGCTGATTTCATCAATGTATCACACTTGGGGTCTAGCAGGAATGATTACAGAGATATAGGGTGTTCAAAATCGAGATTTTACAACTTTAGGATTTTTTTGAGTCGAAACTATTCATTATTGGTCAAAACGGCTTTTATGTCCCTATCTCAACTTTTGATTTACTATCTACTGACATTTATTTGAAACAAATACAGGGTGATCAAAAGTCTGAATCTTGAACCACCCTGTATTTGTTTCAAATAAATGTCAGTAGATAGTGAATCAAAAGTTGAGATAGGGACATGAAAGCCGTTTTGACCAATAATGAATAGTTTCGACTCAAAAAAATCCTAAAGTTGTAAAATCTCGATTTTGAACACCCTATATCTCTGTAATCATTCCTGCTAGACCCCAAGTGTGATACATTGATGAAATCAGCTTTTCAGTGAGAATCTAAAAATGCAATAAAATACAGGGTGTTCCATTTGAAATAACAAAGTTGTTGCTTCTTTTCGTTAGAAGCGGCAACGCCGCGGGGCTGAAAATATTTTAGAACCATGTCCCCCTCGAAAATAAAATCGACCTGTCTTTTCGTTTTTCCATATTATCGACTTGGAGGGAGATATTGAGGGTGGGAAGTTTTCAAATTGACACCCTGTATAATAATTTCAACTCGTAAAATTCCAGAGACGATTATTATCATGTTTGTCAAGAATCTGGTACCGAGCCCACATATTTACCTCTTAGAATTTTTGTTGGCTGAAGTTATGGCCTGAAGTTTCATTCTAATTATTTTTTACTAAACAAACTACATGTTTTTAGAGAGAAGTGAAAGAAATTTCATAGCTTTATAATCATCAACCATTGGATAACCACATATACGGTTAGTTTGATTTGAAAAGATCCCTCTCCTACAACCCCACTCCTCTTGATCCATGACAGGACACCCTTCATAATACTCCTCAGTCTCACAAAAGCAGAGATCGTTGATGTTTATAACAGTAGTCGAGGTCACAATCTCCCTAATGCATGCATCAGTCTGACTCTGTCCATATAGTTCAGTCATTGGGGATCCAAAATAAGGCTTACCTGGAAAAAAGTCCGGAAGTTTTGAAACTTTGTAGGATTATAGTTTTGGGTGTTTCATTATGAAAGATAAATTTATACGCATATTTGGAGATAGTTAGGGGCAGTTTATAGAAATTAACAGAATATGATGTCATTCAATCAGCTCTTGAGCCTAAACGGCTCTCTTCAGCAGAAATATGCTCGGAACATTTCTTGTAGAAAATTTCTTCATCTTAAATTTTCATGTCTTCATATTTTTTCTAAAAACGCACCGTTTTGGAGATATTTTCAAAAAACCGTTTTTGAGCGCCATCTTGGCAAGATGGCGGCGCCGGCGGCATGTCCCGGAATGTGCATTTTGTGAATTTTAGTTCTGGGCACCCAAAACTATAATCCTACAAAGTTTCAAAACTTCCGGACTTTTTTCCAGGTAAAAATCCCCAATGACTGGCCTAATACTCCATTCCATGGTTGAGGTACCACGGTACGACCCGAGCAAATGCCGCAGGGAACATCCCAATATATTACAGAAATTACCGACGGAAAAAATGAGATTACACCGTTTACGTAATGTCTGCCGTATGGGTTACGTATCTTCCGTAATCATATGGATTGAGAGGACTTTTCAGGAAGGTTCAACGTATGGGAGAGAGAGAGGATAATGAGAGAATCAGTTCGTGGTCTTGCAACTGTAAAAATCCGACATTACCGAAATTATAATATGGATACAGAAATGATAGCATATTCACCCTTGACAGTGGCAATATCGCTACATCATGAGAGGATCTTACGAAGGCGCTGAAGGGCCACCTATACTATTTTTTTTCGAATCCCGACTTTAAAGTCGGACCCCCGACTTTAAAGTCGGGGGTCCGAGATTAAAGTCGGGGGTCCGACTTTAAAGTCGGGGGTCCGAGATTAAAGTCGGGGGTCCGAGATTAAAGTCGGGGGTCCGACTTTAAAGTCGGGGGTCCGAGATTAAAGTCGGGGGTCCGACTTTAAAGTCGGGGGTCCGAGATTAAAGTCGGGGGTCCGACTTTAAAGTCGGGGGTCCGAGATTAAAGTCGGGGGTCCGACTTTAAAGTCGGGGGTCCGAGATTAAAGTCGGGGGTCCGACTTTAAAGTCGGGGGTCCGAGATTAAAGTCGGGGGTCCGAGATTGAAGTCGGGGGTCCGACTTTAATCTCGGACTTCATGGATAAGTCCGAAACGGGTGTTCTCAGACCCATTCTATGATATCATATATCATTGAATTCGTCTTTCTTTGCTCTATCCAAGAATGAAATTGAATACATTCGAAAATTCCGAGAAGATGATCGGTTTGCAGAATACGTCATCACTTTTGTTTAATTCGAATATCCTCAATATTGACAAAATATCAATATAACATATACAGGGTGATCCACAGTGGATGGCCTATTAGAAGTATCTGGAGATCGAAAAGACAGAACATTCTGAAAATTGGGATTCTTCGATAATTGAACATTTTCTATCCGTCTAAGATTGCCACTTCTATCAGAAACAACTAGCAACTTCGCTATTTTGAATGGAGCACCCTGTATTTTATTGCATTTTTAGATCCTTCATGAAGAGCTGATTTCATCGATGCATCACACTCATTGTGGTCTAGCAGGAATTATTACAGAGATATGGGGTGTTCAAAATATAGAATTTTGAATTTCAGGATTTTTTTGTGTCGAAACTATTCATTATCGATCAAAACGGCTCACATGTCCCTATCTTAACTTTTGATTCACTATCTACTGACATTTAATTGGAACAGATACAGGGTGATCAGAATTCTGAATCTTGAAGCACCCTGTATTTGTTCCAATTAAATTCCAGTATTTAGTGAATCAAAAGTTAAGATAGGGACATGTTAGTCGTTTCGATCGATAATGAATAGTTTCGACACAAAAAATCCTGAAATTAAAAAATCTCGATTTTGAACATCATATTATTATATCTCTGTAATCATTCCTGCTAGATCCCAAGATTGATGAAATCAGCTCTTCAGGAGGAATCTAATAATGCAATAGAATACAGGGTGCTCCATTCAAAATAGCGAAGTTGCTAGTTGTTTCTTATAGAAGTGGCAACACTGTATCGATGAAAATATTCTAGTGGGATAGAAAATGTTCAATTATCAAAGTATCCCAATTTTCAGAATGTTCTGTTTTTTCGTTCTCCAGATACTTCTAATAGGCCATCCACCGTGGACCACCCTGTATAATCAGTTAATTCATAATGAAAACTGCGCATTGAAAACTTGATTCTCAACGTTTTCATAAGGCTTAGAAATTTGGCTATTTATTGAAGAAGATTATGAAAATAGTCCGGAAGGGGTGATCTCATACCTACAAATGTAATCATATATCATTAAACTCATCTTTCTGAGCTCTACCCAAGGACGAAATGACATTCAGGGTAGTTCATTTGTGAAAATATATGTTTTGTATTGTAATCTTTTTGCACCCTTTAAACAAACAAATGAGATTCTCAGCTATGAAGTGGAATATATACAATCACCCTATACGTACGATAATGATCGTACAGGTGTGATCCATTATTTGACATTCAGTGTACATCCAAGAGGGAGGATTTTGACTGATCCTTATGTGATGATTATCCAATGGATGTAAAATTATTGTTTGTACATAAACGTACAGGGTGTTTCTCGAGTACATGTAGAAAATTCAGGAGCATGTTGCAGACATCAAACTGATGAGTAACAATGGAAAATATTCATTTCTGTCCACATATTTAAAGAATATAATCTAGCTCCTAACTTCAGTTTCGGACTCCCGACTTTAATCTCGGACCCCCGACTTTAATCTCGGACCCCCGACTTTAAAGTCGGACCCCCGACTTTAATCTCGGACCCCCGACTTTAAAGTCGGACCCCCGACTTTAATCTCGGACCCCCGACTTTAAAGTCGGACCCCCGACTTTAATCTCGGACCCCCGACTTTAAAGTCGGACCCCCGACTTTAATCTCGGACCCCCGACTTTAAAGTCGGACCCCCGACTTTAATCTCGGACCCCCGACTTTAAAGTCGGGGGTCCGACTTTAAAGTCGGGATTCGAAAAAAAAAAGTATAGGTGGCCCTTCAGCGCCTTCGTAGGATCTAACAACCATCTCATAAAGAATATTTTCTTCCTCTTGAAATTAATTTGTAATTTTTTGAGCAATCACACTGTGATAAAGTTATATCAAATAATGACTGGTAACTCTGGAGATACATTTTTTCCAAAATTCTAGATCCAACGAATATGTTTCAGATAAAATAATAGAAGTCAATCTGAGAGTCATTTAGTCCATGTCACTATCTTCATTGTTTTGTCCATTGATCCGTGATTTTTTCAACGATTTATATAAATTCGTGAATTCAAAAAAGTATCATAAATTGCAGAATACTATAATTAGATACAATAAACAAGTTTATATACAGTATGATGCAAATGTATGGAATAAATTCATTATTTCAGAAATGGGCGACATTTGAAGAAATTCCAAAAACACGTGAGTTTTAATTTTTGACACCTCATCTCATGACATTCATATGAGAGATGTTACGTCACCGGTGTTGGAGTAATGACGTAATGGACGGTTTTTTTAAATACAAACAGGGGTCATGTGACACCTCGTTTGAAAGGTCTACTGATCGTCGAAATCAAAATGGATTATCATTTGGTTAACTGAATCTTGCAGAGATCTTCTACTGGGAATTGAACATCGAAGAGTCGTCTAGTTGAAAAAATACATCGATAAAAAAGTTCTGAACTCTACTTTTTGGATTTTTTTCCGAAGTCGTCTTGTTTTGAAATGAATTTATTCCATACATTTGCATCATACTGTACTATATAAAACTATATAACCCAGCAAAATTCGAGTATCTCATAGAAAAATCGTTGATGTCATTTCTTGGTCTGTGATTTATTTTTATGTGAACTCCACATCATGTAACAAACGCAGAAAACTATATGGAGTTTAGAATTACGTGATGTTCTATCTGGGTGTTTCAAATCCTATTCTTACTATTGGGATCTCGAAACTATAACAGATATGGAGACGTTTAAATTTGGCAAGATTGGGCATGCTCGCCATGTTTGCAAAAATTCCTCTGCAAAGTGTGTGCAAAACCATAAATGTTTAATTCTTTATTCTATTGTATTCCCAAGTAAGTATGTATATCTCTATTTCGTGAAATGATGACTATATAATTTTGTGTGTATGTAATATAAGTTGTAGAAATAGACACAGCTTTAACTGTGTATTGTCCTTAGTGTTGGTTAGTATGTTTGACTCTTGTGTCAGATTTTCATTAATGTATTTTGACTAGAGAAATTCTGAGATTTTAATTAGGTTGTACCTTCTTTAACGACTTATGCTATGCACTGTAGTGTTCGTTGCATCAATAAAATTGCTACTACTACTACTAAAACTACTTGGTCCTACGACATCTCAGAATAAATATCAAGTGACATACCATATCACAGTTTTTAATCAGCATTGTATAATTGCAATACACACTGAGTACCTACATTATGTTGATATCTCGGTCTCGGTATGACATTTCCTCTTATCTAATTTACCGTTTCAAAAAATTCCACCGTAGTAATTAAAATTCGATTAGCTCAAATTCCTGCCTCAACCGAAATAATTGCGAACTATACCCCTAATTGACGTAATGTTGCGATATACAACACAGTTCATTAACATTTGAAACTTGAAAAATAAACAATTCCATCAATAGTGAGTAGTGTATAAAAAAACAATAATAATAGAAGTCGTGAGGAATCCGTCGTATTAGTTGGATACAAATTTCAAAAAATAAACCTTGACATGTCAGACGGCTGCTCCAATACACGAAAATAGCGATCATATCATTCCGAATAGGAAATTCACAATTTGTTGTTTTGTCAGGCAGGGTCATGTGTCAATATGAATAAAAGAATAACTGAATAACCTTCTTCTAATTTACAAATAAAATTTCGATATTACAGGGCTCTCAAAAGATATTGCAGAAAAACTATCTTCATTTTTAGATACTATCAGCTATCATGACAATTTTTAATCACCGTGAACGAATGATATATATAAGTACTTCGGTCGAAATGAACTCTGACTTCATCATCCCAGAAAATCACTTGAATTGCTGTACATTTTTGGTCATCAGTTGCGGTTAGCAAAAATAATAAATATCGTTCATTTCGATTCCAAATCCAATTCCACACATTCAACTCCATATCCAAGTTATATTCTGTTTAAAAACTGAACCGTTTTTAGACATTACTGGCAGAAAATCAAGATCTATTGAACGTACTATCATTCCTTCTTTTTCATATATTCGAAGAATAAGAGTGCCTCCATCTTTGGCTGGTTTCCTAAACCAGACTCTGCATTGAATCTTGTGCTTTCCTGTCTAGTAAAACAATAGTTAGTTGGAGGCGTAGCCGAGGCTAGCAAACCAGCCAAGGCATTACATCTTCTTTTCTGCCATGTGAAACATATAATTCCTCCTCTGAATTCGTTTCAATATCACGCAAAGTCGAAATAATCCATCATTTTGTGTTCTCCCAAAGTCATTGTCAATTTTGATAACCAATTTGATTCAAATTACTCGGAATGTTGCAAAGCATCAATTTTTTTTGCTTAGGCAGTAAAAGTACACCTTTTATGCCTGTTAAATGTCATTAAAAAGCCACATTCAATGTCATTTAGAAAAATAGTAGATTGTTTTATTAGGATCAAAAGTGGCACCTTGTTTGACAAGCGAATTTTGCATTTGCGAGGTGGAGCGTTTAGCGAAGCCGAGCGAAAGCAAAATTTGCGAGTCGAACAAAGTCACTTTTGATCCGAATGAAACATGCTATTTTTTCTGCAACCGAAACAATTAACTCAAATAAACATGTGAAGTAACCACCAATGCCGTGCCATATGTTTGGAATGCAACAAATATTGACAAATAATCCGTGTGGTGAGAAAATTCTACCTGCATTAACAGCAGGTTAGGTTTTCATGGATGTTTCGTATTGTAGTTTCAATGTAAATACAACCACAGAGTGACATATTTGTGTATGGACCAGGTGCTCTAATGGCAAATACCGCGCCAGTGCCAGCTATAGGAACAAGACGTGGAAAATGTTAGGTTAGTGAGCATATCAACAATGATAATAGTGATTATTTATTCCTCTCCATACTACACTGTGTTTGACTTGATAATCAAATGAAGCTAAACAATATCGTTGTTTGAGACAAAAAAACTATTGCTTGCTGTGATTATTCAAAAACAAGTTATCCATCCCAAGAATAACGAATGAAATACAGATCAAGCAAGTATTTGAATCTTGAAGGCTTCCCTGATCAAAACAAAAATACTTAACTGAGATGTTTATAATTTCAATACTAAACTATAAATGAGGTGTATTTATATCTCCAGCATGGGTATGAAATGCCATATCTGCTGAAATCGGAAACAAATCAGATATGCGTCTCAACCCAAATAACCAACCGTCACAATGTTGTTTATTCTTGATGACGTCCAGTAAATCCTTTTTAGTTCCTAGGAGCTAAAGTTCAACTTTAGCTCCTAGGAACTGAAGTTCAACTTTAGCTCCTAGGAACTAAATATGTTGCCTAGCAACATACCTATTTTTGTGTCAGTAATAGAAACGTCAATTTAAGAGCTAATTTTGGTATCAAAATGGATGACTTTTGTGTCGGTTGCAGAAAAAATAACTATTTTGGTCTGATCGAACGTTTGCATCTCAGCAACTAGTGCCTACTGGACCTTTTTGCAACATCCTTCTCAGGTATCTACCGTCCATCACATCACCTCTCTTTCGAGTATGTTCTGTAGGCTAGAAATGTACTCACTACCATATGCTGCAGTTTGTATAACAATAATATTTCCTTTTGGGCTAATGGGCAATTCGTAAGTGGCTTTTGGCACCTTTTGGAGACAATCATGTTTCTGCTGTATATATTAATGACGCAGGAGCAGAAAAGTGTACAAGATTGAACAATCTCTGCCCTATGCCGAATGCCAACATAATTATTCAAATGAAGCATTTCTCTGGCTGCATCTTATTATATTATTAAAAGCAACCCACTAACTGCATGGTTCTCAAGGAAATCTGATAATAGTTTTTTTTTCTTTTAGATTCATAACTCGATATTGGAGTTGGCTGGGATTATTATTCTATTATTATTTCGTTTGTATTAAAATTGTATGACAACCATATGAGGAAGAAACGACACATACCTAGTAGGTTCTAAGATATATTGTCATGATTTCATTCACTTATGAGGAGAAGAACTAATGTAAACATTTTCAAATGTAAACATTCGTGGGCAATTAACTTTGTGGTAGATAGGTGATAAACTGCAAGGAACTTATTTATAACAAAGCAGCTCTGCTGATCTTATTTCAATTTAATTCCTGTATCCATAAGTTTTCAATGCTCTCAATCTTCAACCGAAATGATTACTATGAGCTCAATCACGTTTCCGTAATCTTACATAACGAAGAACAAAAAGGATACTTAAGTGTATATCGAACTGAACTGTTCTCGAAATTGAGTAGGGGTTTTAATCTTTCTCACAATTGATTAAACAGTCAATTCGCTGACCAATGACATAACCAATCGCATTCAATTGTTTCAAGATGGTTGATTTACACACAAACGGCTGTCTCAATGGAATTTATCATCCTTCCCAATTATTGTCATTCGAACTAATATATACTAACGCTTTGTTTCATTGAGTCAGTCCCTTTAAAGGGATCATTCAAAATATATCAGGGTTGAATGTTAATAGAACGAAATTGAATATGATAATATCAGATATCTCATCAATTCCTCAACAGATAAGATAGACACGAAGTTCTGATTTGTTGATTACTCTTTAAAAAATTTCTAGGAGAACTTAACTGACCACTGAAACTCCGAACGATCCCCTTATTAAACTTTGGATAGTCAATTAATAGATTATGTTATGTACTACCATTTGAGGACATATTGCTCTCTAAACGATTCGACCTTATTGTGTCAGGAATTCGAATTTCGATTGTTGTGGAAATGACCGACTTCAATGTCAATTCAAGCACGAAATTTTTCGTTTCATCAATATTACACACCCGCATTTGGTTAAGTCAGGTAAAATCAGGGTGTTTAGTATAATTGTATCGACAACCGTACAAGAATTCGAAGAATTGTTCAGTGTTCCAGATGATTTTATATTGAAGGGAAATTCGAAAAAATTTTGAGTCAAAATACCTTTTACACCTAGTAGTAGTAATCCGCTGTCCATGGCGCATAGGCATCGTGCTGGTATCCAATGATCGTTTACCTTGTTTAGATTAGATTTAGATTCAGAGTGGAGCCTTCGGGCCATCGACCTTTTCAGATCTATTATGTCTGCCGTCAAATCGTTTAAAGTTCTTTGGCTTTCACGGCCTTCTCTATGAGACTCCATAGGCTAGGTTTCAGATCCCCTGTGTGACTTTAGGCTCTTGGTTTTTCCTCACCCAGCGTAAGAAACCTTAGTCTTGACAAACTCTCACAGTGACAAAGTATGTGTACTGTTTTTGCCTCCTCTCCCTGACAGAACCTGCACTGCAGTTTTTCAGTCAGACCTATCGTACTCATGTGTTTGTTGAGTCTGTGCGAAGTTCCACTAGTATTCTAGTTGTACTTCGTTTCTGGCTCAGTAGATATTCTGTGAATGTTGGCGATGGTTTCTTAATAAACTCTTTGCCTGTCTCATTCCTGGCGAGTTGTTCCACCATTCTTGAGATTTGGTTTGCATCCATGATTTGATACTTGTATTTTGTATAGCTTTGGCAATACCATATAATGGTTCTGGGCCAATCAGAGCTTTGTTTGCTCCTGTTCGGACAATTGAGTCTGCCTCTTCATAGCCCTCGTACCCTGTATGTGCTGGTACCCATGCTAGATTCAGGCTGTTCTGACTGCCCAGTTTCTTTAGGATTTCTAAGCAGTCCCATATACTAGCGATGTGTTAACTTGCATTGAGTTAACTGCTTTGATTGCTGCCTATAGCTATCCGAATAGATTGTATTGTTTTTCCCTTTGAACTCTTGCCTTATCAATTCTTTCACTCGATGATGTATTGCAATCATTTCTGCCTGAAACACCGTCGCGTATTTGCCCAAGCTCAGTGAGATTCTTGTCTTTGGCTTGGCCCCATAAATACTAGCTCCTGACTCTTCCTCGGTTTTGGAGCTGTCCGTATAGACAACAATGTCTGCATTATAAAAGGTGCTTCCATCCATGCCTCTCTGTCCTTTATACTCATTCCAGAAGTTTTTTCAAAGCTATATATTGTAATTATGCCATCTGTTGGCATTTCCATGATGGGGTCGCTTTCCAACTCTTGATATAGCTTCCTAGTCTTTACCGCGCGTGTTGCTTATGGGTTCTTGACCCCTGGACAATCTACTCACGACTGCTCTGGCTTCGCCTTGAATGTATATTTGTAGTGGTGGCAAGTTCAAGAGGACCTCTTAAGCGGCTGTTGGAGTGGTTTTCATTGGACCAGTGGCGCTCAGGCAAGCTTGCCTTTGAATGGCACTGAGCCTTCGAATCACTCCTTATATTTGGCCATCAAACTACCCACCCATATGCTATAATGGACCTGATGACACTGGCATAGAGCGATGTGGTCATTTTTGGTTGCAGTCCCAAATTTTTCCGCACATTTGTCTGCACAGATGATTCCATTTCAACTTATGGTCAAAGATAACTCCTAAGTATGTTGCTTCCAGGGCAAACGGATTTTTCACCTCGTTGAGTACTGGTGACCTTAATCCTTCCAGTACTCTCTATTATTGCATGAAACTCACTATAGTGGTTTTATGAGGGTTCACTGTGAGTTCCTCCTCTTTACACCAATTGGCAATTATGTTTTGAGCGGATTGAGTGAGCTCCGAGACCGTACTTGCGAATCTACCTTTAGCGATAGCTGCCAGATCGTCGGCGTATCCTAAGCATTAATAACCTTTGGGTGATAGGCTCCTGATCAGTTCGTCCATTAGAATACTCCTCCCTGTGGGCATTCCCTATCTGCTCTAGCTGTCAGTGTTGTCTCGCCAATTGTTGATATGATAACCCTATTTTTCAAATCGAGATTTATCCACTGGCATAAAAGTTCTGGTACTCCTCTCCCTTGTTTACATTGATGACTATTCGTATTTACTCACAAAATGATAAATATTCTATTTCATCCTCCGCATTAGTATCAGTGATCAAAGTATCACTTATTGTTACCTACTTTACAGCTAATGAAACAAATTCGACTGTAAAATCTTGATGAAGCTACCTTATCTCGAATAAATAATCACTGATTGATACCTTGAAATGCTCTTTCGTTGGTATAAGTACATGATATCTTGTGAGCACAACTTCCACCAATGTCAATGTTCTCCTATTAACGCATACCAAGCATATATTTACAGCATCTTCAAGTATTCTTTGAGAATCGAAAGTGCACAAACAGTTTCATCTTATATGGTACTTACCGATAATATCACCAGAAACGACTTCAATTTATTCAAACGATACATAGGTATCTTCTTCAATGGTATTATGGGAAGTAAAATGTAGGTACATCATTGTAAAGATGAGATTATTTTATCACCTGCTTCTGCTGTTTTATGTAATCAATTTATCTGGTATTGATCAGGATTTTTCCGTATTTTCTATAAATGAGGCAGACAGTGGATTGAATACATTGTTTCAGCTGAGATTCTTTATTGAAAAGTATTACGAAATGGAAAACGAAATTGATCGAAACAATAAAACGGAATTGCAAACAGGAATTCTGTGAACTTTGAAGAGAGATTGTTTGGTCAAAGAGAACTACGAATGAACGTTTATAAATTAGTCAGAACATATATACAATTCCAACATAAAAATACATGCATTTTAATAATTATTATGAAGAGAATAAAAACCTTTACTTTATGTTGTGCAATTATACCTATCATGAAATATCGAATATTCATTTCCTGCAAGATGGTTAAACTACCTCAAAATACAATACATACAATAAAAATTAATACAGATGCAACTCAGTCAAGCAATGGATAATAGATCTCATCAGTTTATTTCAATAAATTCACATATTTCTATCAATCGTCAAGTAGTTTCTCATGATGAATTGAAGTATGAAATTGAATACACTCAATAACGTTATAAATCTATTTCACATCGTTTCTTTGAAGTTATTCTATATGAGGACAAACGTTTCAATATATAGAACGACGGCATCTTAGAAGGATCGGTACTATCAGCATCTGTCATCAATCCTGTTCAACACAAGCTTTGGAACAATTAATAAGTGGAGAGTGAAATCTTTCGATCTGATCATAAATCACTTCTTCTCTTACACATGCTGTATACGTTTTCACAGTTAACAACTATTCATGCAGTAATGAAGTTTGGATAAATTCCTGGTTTCTTATTTGTATCATGTAGAGATATATCATTATTGATACCTAGTGCAAAATCATTTCTGAATAATAATTGTCAAAACAAAAACCTATGAACTGAAGGTTTTGCTAAGTTTATCTATCGTTAGTGGAATACCTTTTCGCAGTTCTCATCATTATGAATGGATGTGATGGAGAGTATATACAGTGTGTCCCAGTGTCCCGTTTTTCATGAATATACCCTTATATCTCAGTTATGAATGATGCGAATTTCTTAAAACTTTTGTGGTGGTCGTATGTTGTAACAATGAACAAGTACCTATTCGGCATAGTGAACATATTTATTCACCTTTGGCGTACGATTTTGAGGCCGTTGAGGGGTACAAAAAAGAGCCTTTATTCGGAAAAAGGATATAAGTTTTCATTTTTAATAACTTTTTCTATCAGATTCAAAATTCCCTGAAACCTCTCAATTATATTTTCAAGATGTCAAGAGCTGAAAAAAAAATTCAGAATCCTACTTTTCATGACTACACCTCAGAATCTCAGTTAAATGATACGATTTTCTTGAAATTTTTTATGGTGATTGTATGTTACAAATATAACATATATAATCATCATCATAATTTCGAGAAAATCGCATCAATAATTGAGATTTCTTCTTGAGATTTTGAAAATATGAATTGGGGGTATTTTGCGGATGCTGATTCTGAATCTGATAAAAAAAGTTATTGAAATAAGCCCTAAAAGCCTAAAAGCCTCATTGTACCCGCAACATGGTGAATGGTACTGTTCACTCTGCTAAATACTTCCAACATACAATCACCACCAAAGTTTGAAGAAAATCGCATCATAATGGAGATATTAGGGAATATTCAGGAAAAGCGGGACACAAGCTACTTATCCACGCATGCATGGACCATTATATCGAAACATATTAGGACATTCTCGATCAGACAAAATGGATCTCACATTTGGTATTGCTAGTGCTAGTTTCCAAAATCATCTATAATTCCCATATATACGATATATATGTGATGATACACATATCTTGCATCCATCCAGAATTTCTGATTCTTGGTTGGTGTTAATATATGTGATTGAATCATTTCTATTCATTTTTAGTGATACTCCTGCTGTGCATACTTGTCCCTTTACTTCTCTTTCTTCTTCTTTTCTTCTCTTACTCTTCTTCTTAACTCTCCATATACCAATGTTCTTAGGTTCTCTAGCCGTTAGATTCATAGTTTCTTGTTAGGTTTAGGTCTGGCCAGAATGGATGAGCAGTTTCAATCTACTTGGTAGAATGTAACTGAACTTTGGCCATTTATTCGCCACATTGAGTATGATAAACCTACACCTTATATCATCATCATTATTATTATTATCATTATTATATTATATAGGGCGTTGTAAGAAGCTGAGATGAATGACTACAAGCTGTAATATTTGAGAATTATTTCTTTTGAATTCGGGTCTGGAGATGACTCGTCATTCCTCTAATAAATTGCAATGTCATTGTATTATGTCTCACATGAGATCCATGCAGGAACATATAAATCAAAGAGTATTGTGACTAGTTTCGGCTCAAACAGCCATCTTCAGACACATCAGTACACAGCACCTGTGGAGATATTCCATTTACAGAGGAACAATAAGTTGTTGAGGAACAAACATACCTATATAAGGCCATGTGGAAATCACACTATAAAATAAAGATAAAATCAAAGAGCCCTGGAGTCATTTGGCCAAAAATCAGTCCGGTAAAGGAATACTCAAATTTTTGAACCGACTAAACAGCCAAAAGAACCCAACTATCATCAGGTTCAACATTGGCACAAACTTGGGAAAATTGTATTGATTTAATTCACTCAAAGGAGTTTCATCTTCAAATGGCCATTTTTGTGAAAGACGAAAGCCTCCACGATTAGCATTGTAATACTATCATTATTGAAAATTACTGATGACATTTTGCGAGCAAATGAAATGGAAAAATTAACTCTTCTAGTTCTCCTCGATTATAGCAAGGCATTCGACACTCCTAATCATCGTCTAATGTCATCAATACTGAAACATGTAGTGCTTTCTCAGAGTGCTTTATTCCTTGTGAATGATTATCTTAGGAACAGGTTACAGGCGGTATCATATGATAATGTTTGGTCAAACTATTTGACAACATCTTCTGGAGTACCGCAGGGATCGATATTAGGTCCACTACTTTTCACGTTATACATATCAAAATTCGAAAACGTATTCTTGTCATCCTCCTGTCATTTTTATGCAGATGACACGCAAGTCTACATATCTTTTTATCCCGAAGAAACTGAACAAGCGATATCTGCACTCAATTTCGATTTGAATGAATTATTTGAGCAATCCAGAAATCATTGCCTCTCACTTAATCCACACAAATCAGTTGCAATACTATTTGGAAAAAAGTATGATCGATTGCGAGTTGGTAACCTCAATACTAATGAATATCCCATTTTAATAAATAATCAAACTCTGAACTGCAGAAGACTGTTAAAAATTTGAGTGTCATTATTGACCAAGACTTACCTTACAACATTCACATTTCAAAGTGTCTTCGAAAGGCTTACGCAGCACTTAAGCAAATTCACCAGAGACGGCACTTGTTAACGAGGCCAGTCAAAATAATCTTAAGAGAAGCTCTAGTATAGGATATGCAGTTAGGTCGTTGATTAGCTTCATTTTAATCAACTCTTGTGATAGCAACATTTATTCATTTGCATTGGAAGGAAAGAGTTGAGGTTTAGATTTGTGTTATCGATGTTGATATAATTTTCCTGTGGGAAACAGATTTTTTCTACGACTGCTATGAAAAGTAGCGTAATTCTCATGGCTTACTCAATTTCAAAACCACGAATTGCTCATACCTGTGAGAAATATTATTTCTCACAGCACTTTGCCAACACCACGCATAGTAGGTACCTTTTATATGGAGAATCAACTAAAATCGACAAAAACTCAGTTGGCCGCTGTTGTCACGAACAACTGTCAACAGAATTTATTTCAATTTTTGAGGTAGTTATCAATCGTGTTTCGATAAAAAATCGCAATTTCATTGAATATTAGTAAGACATAATATACATATTTGTACCAGTGATAGGTAAATAATATGGAAACTTATGAAAGCAGTGACGATTTTGACAATACTCCACCAGAAATATTGGAACAAGCGGCAAAAGTAACATTAGATTTGTTGCCGGAAATTTCCCGAAAGAAGTATGAATTGGCATATGGGAAATTCATGGAATGGAGAAGAAATACGAAAATAAAATCGTTTTCGGAAAGTGTACTTTTGGTATACTTCGAAGAAATGTCGAAAACTTTGAAGGCGTCAACACTTTGGTCACAATATTCGATGTTGAAAAGTACCATCAGTATTAAACATAACATTGATATATCCACGTATCAAAAATTACGTGCATTTTTGAAAAGAAAGTCTGACAATTACTTCCCAAAGAAATCAAACATATTAACAGCCGACCAATTGCAGAGATTTTTAAAAGAAGCTCCAAACAAGGAATATCTACTAATAAAGGTGGGTTTATTATTTAAATTGAACTATTTTTCGAATTTCTTCCGCTTTTTTCCTCGAATTAACAGCTTTTTATAGTTAGTGGGTGTATTCAGTAGGTAAAAATGATTAGATAATCTTCAAAAAGTCAATTTCATATTGTGGAAGATGAGTATATGCCTATGAATAAATATTTTAATAACTACTCCGTGGTGTAGTGGTAGTGCTTCCGCTTAGGATACTAGCGGCCCGGGGTTCAATACCCGGCCAGGGATGATATATTTTTTTAATTATATAAATGATTTTACATCCTGATATTTTTATTTGTAGGTTGCAGTGGCTATTGGCGTAGCAGGGGCATGTCGTAGAGATGAACTGTGGAAATTAAAAGTCGATGATTTAGAGGATCTAAATTCGGCTTTGTTGGTGAAATTAGATAACACCAAAACAAAGAAGCCAAGAACTTTCACTGTAACGGGGGAATTTTATAATATATATAAAAAATATGCCGCTCTTCGACCGAATGATTTGGCAGAAAAACGTTTCTTCTTGAATTACCAGAACGGAAAATGTACTAGACAAGTAGTCGGCATCAACAAATTTGGTAGTATGGCAAAGAGAATTGCAATTTTTTTAAAATTGGAAAATCCCCATTTATATACAGGACACTGCTTCAGACGTTCTTCGGCAACAATTTTAGTAAATGCAGGAGGTGACATATTAACCTTAAAGCGCCATGGAGGATGGCAATCCAGTACCGTGGCAGAAGGATACGTCGGAGACTCTATTAAAAATAAAATGGACGTTGCAAATAAAATCGTCGACTCTATTGAAAAACCAGTAGAACTATTCACTGAAATGGAGACAGAAAATGCATCACTGTACATAAATAATCAACCTTCAACTTCTACTTCTACAATTAATAAAACAGAAAATTTACTCAAAAACAATGACTTTCCTGGTTTGACCATACAAAATTGTAAGAATTTCACAATTAACTATAATTTCAAATGAATAATTCAACTGTTAAGAGGTAGGAAACTTGTTATTATGTTATGTTATTTTAGTTCTGCTATAACCCATAAAAAATAAAAATTGAGTTACATTGTTCTTTGAATATGTGCAGTCGTAGAAAAAGTATAGTGTGCAACATGTGGGAAAAGTTGAACTTTTCCCACTTGTTGCACAATATACTATTCAGACTCTTCTGTCACTTGAATAATTTAGATCGTTTATTGCAATCTTCTGCAAGTGTTCGAATATTAATATACCTATATGTATATGGCTCGTCCCGATATTAGCGACACCAGCAGATATTTCAAAACACGAATATCTAATATCTATGCAACAATTCACACGATCCAAGGATGCGAATATGAATTTATAATGGTACAATTTAATATGCTGCTATCAAGCAGCGACCGAAAGCCATCTAAAGTTGTTGCTCGCATATCTCATCAGGTATCTTGCATACATTTCGCGAGTATGCAACGTCTATTTTCTTCTAAACAGAAATAACCAGAGATATTTCTACAGGCAGGCACTTTAATCACGAATACGTTATCTGTTTTTCCTGTAATTCATCTGACAAAGCGAGAATATGTTCGACTGGAGATCCTGGAAGATATAATATGCTATAGAAGATCCAACACATTGCAGTCATTGGAGGAATTTATGTTAACTAAGACTAGGAGTAGAGTTGATATGAATATTTATGGAATTATACGACTAATTATCATGTTGGGATACGTGTATATAAGAGTAAAAAGGACTATGACACCTGAATGTTGTTATCTTTTTAATTGGAACCTTCAATAATAACTCCAGTATATTATGAGTAGTAATACTGAAAGTTCTTCAAAATATTCGGGTTATACATCGATAACTTCCATAATTACAAAGAGTGTCAGTTTGACAGTTAAAATAATCCGACTGCGAAGCAGATTGTGATGCAACTTTGAGATGAATAACCATGAATAATATGAAGTTCGAATTGTAATGTTTTGTCTGTGATTATTGCTTGAGAGTAGTTCTGAACGAACGGCAATATTTTACAACGCGCTTTATTTGTATGTAACAATAATAGGTGCGTTCTGTTGATAACCTGTGGAATAGAATAGAATAGTTGAGCAAGAAAACGGAATCAACCCGAATAAGAGAAAACAATACAATAAAAGAAACGAAAAATTTATGTTGCGACAAAATTTTGAAAATTTTCAGCACATGGAATAAGAATTGGTTTCCTCATATGATAGCATTATTTGCCTTGATTTAACGAAAAGGAGAAATACCGTATCCTATTATCCTATTGAAAATGATAATTCATTGAATCCACGCATCCTCAATGGAAAAACCCTTCTGGCAGCGACATAATTCTCGTCCAATTTAATCACAATTACCATATTCACCTTCGTGATATGAATTTTTACTATTTTCACTCACTAGTTGTTGGGTGTGAAAATCAGAAAGACAATAATCTGAATAACCTCAAAAATCAACTTCCAATACCGCCATTTTGTTTGATTCCCCTTCTTGTCATGTTATTCCGTCGTTGTATATATAGAATAGCTAATACAGAACTAGGTTAGCGTCAACAAAACGCACCTAATATGAATTACTATGGAAATAATAATTCTAAATTTCTGAGTGGCGGAGCTACTCTATGTATATCCACGTATATTGGAAATTATACAAGGTAGCTTAACTCAATGGAACGTTCCGATTGGTTTAAAATCATACGAAGAAAATAATCTTGAGGAATCATAATTCATTTACATGTATTAGTTTCACCAAACTCATCAATACATACCCATCAAATTGATTTCTCAGGGGCTTACCACATCAGTACTTTCGAAAACTATGAAACCTCTAAAATTCGTTCTCCAATCTGGAAGAAGATACTCAACTATTTGAAATCTGAACCATACACATTATAGAAATCATAGTCGCATATATATATCCCTACGGAATCCCTGAAAAATTTGGTGTTTTGGAACCATAGCTGCCATGTTGTACACACTAGTCGAATTTACGCCACACATATATTTTATATTTATCATTCCGTGTTTAATGATGCAAACATTCGTTATTTAAAATAATCACAAATACTCATTCTTTTAATGAAGAAAAATTGACACTTCCGAAAAACAATAGGTCTCGATGACGTCATATACCTCGTCACATGTCAATAGTGATATTTGTTGATATATCCCCTTTTTCCTCAACAACCAATGCGAGCATAACCACATATTATTATTTCGACGATGCCAAATTCATAACTAGTAATTACCTCATGATAATCAATATGACCAATGACAATAGTATCATATTCACAGAAGACAATGGTTCCACCTGGTCCCTAATAATCACTAATTGAATATCTATACTTTTATATTAAGATGCTTCAGTGGCAATATGAAAATCTCATTTCCTAATAATGATCGAGATTTTATTCAAACCCAATTGATTTTGTGGGCTGGCAACAGCGTATAATGCTTCTCAGAAATATCAAGAGAAGAAAGTACCATCCTTCTCTGTCACCTCAATCTTCAGATCCTATCATCTATATTGTCTTCTAGTGATTCTTCACTTATCTGTTCTCTGTCACCTGCAGTAAGTATTCCAGCGAGTATTCCAGTCATTACATGCCAGAAAATTCATTTCATATTTTGATGAAAAGGACAATCAAAAATATTCTTGCACTTTTCCTACAGAAATAGAGAATGGATATTAGTATATCAAATCTTGTATGGTTGGGGTACGTGACAGTGGAATAGTTGAAAGTATACCTACTTCGAAATATTGAAATAAAGTTTTTATTCCGGTTGTTTCATGGTTCTGCAAGCTCACCCTTATAGGCCTCATACCTCAAAATAATCACCAAAATAGAATCAATTCAGTACCGTGAACATTGATGACTAATAAGTGATTTGGTCTGATTTTGGTAAAATCAGTTTGGTAGGCATACCAGATATCCACACTGAATACACTAGGCCATTTTGAACAAGAATATCATACCAAAACATAGCAATACTCTTGAACTTGCTTATCGACGGGAAAAATGGGGGTGAAAAAGCTATGTCAATTTACCTATCATATATACAATTGGAAGTATTTATAATTTGTGACTAATTGATAGTGTGGTGGTGCAGCTTTCGTCAGGAATTCTGAGGAAATCTTGACATCATTTACCACATTCATTAGTAATAATAGCATTTCTGAAGACATCAAAACGCAGTTTCATGTACCTAATCATGATTTATAATGGAGAACACTTTGCTCCAGTTGCGGAGTTGGCAATGAATTCCTGTCTTTGAAAAAATATTCCGAAATTTTGGTGATTCATTTTCCGTCAAAGGAGACAATCTTGAGTCAAACGTCAAACGGCATACCCTTGTCAGCAGCAGATTTTTTTAATAATTCCAAAGGAGAACACTTGGCCCTATTTGACAAGTCGGCGTAGAATTCCTGTCTTCAAAAATATGTCATCTTATCCAGTAGGTACTCCACTTTTCTAACTATCCTGCAAATAGTACCTTCCTTTCACTATCGTTCCGTGAGGGTCGAACGAACCCACCGATTGCAACGTCTCCTCATCTCTCCGTCTCCATTTACCGTACTTCCATCTCCTACTAGTGGGGGGCGTAGTTACGCAGGTAGAGCTGCGAGAGCCTCAGTTGACAGTTGGCTACGGAACAGTCGCTGCGCGTGCTATGATCCCCGTATTCCGTACGTTCTGTGACGTTTTCACTGTTTTTGTTTCGATCTGGATTTCGCCGACTTGATGCGACATGGTTTTCGGAAGTGGAAATAAATTCAGGATCAGGAGGTAGGACATCGTTTTTGATATTCCGAATGCCGATAGTCGTCGTTGTAGTCGTCAAGACATGAACGCCAATAATCAACGATGATCAAATCTGGAGAATGATATCAATGAAGAAGTGATCCATGAGCTCTTCTAATCGAATGGTTGTAGCCTACGTCCACTCAAATATACACTTTCTACAATTTAACGTCTGCGAATTTCGAATAATTAGAACAAGAACCATAGAAGTCTGGCTTCTGAATGAAGTCCTGCTCTTCCTTTCAAATATCTCAACCAACGTACACTTAAATATTGGATTTCTACGAATAACGTCTGCAAATTCCCAATAATTAGGACGAAAACCATGAGTTTGACTTCTGAATGTAGTCCAGAGTTCGGCGATATCTATGTAAAATGTTCTGAAGCTTTGTCATCTCTGGTGCTGGTCAAAAACTATGGTAACCATAACCATCGAAAGTGAAGTCAGCCTCCTTTCCACTTTCCACGTTTCACACTGTATTTTTAAAGACAGAAGAGCCGTCTTTTTCACGAACCGACCTATACTCACGTACTTACTGAACAAGAACAAGATTCTTCATCCATCACGTGGTGTCAATTCGGATCATCTTCCAAAACATATTTTTCCGAATTCCACTGTTTGTGTGCTAAGGAAACTAGAGACAGTGATATAATCTGTATTCCTCTGTGGTCTTGAGAAAGTACACCAAGGTCAGTATGTCTGTCACGTCTAGAGTGAAGAGACTATCGAAATACGTGAATTCAAACAAAAGTAGATCGTCATTGTTATTTGAAAGGCAATTTGCATGGACAACGATTAGGATCTCAGGTCAATTACAGTAACTAAATTTACTGGGAAAGAAACCCAGGAGGATCCCATCATACAACTGGGAGTAAGTTTCCCAAAGGAAGGAAAGAATGCTCTAAGTCATCTCCACAAATAGGAGTTAGTTTATTGAATTAAATGAGGTTCCATTCACTGGTATCTCCCTATCTCACCATTTCGATGCTTAGTATTACTATCAGCAATAACCTTTCTTCGGAAAATCATGTGAGATCAATGAATTCCTAAAAGTGCATCCCATAAACTTGGTTTCCTATTTCGGGCAAGGAGCTATTCCACCTCCAGTCAGCTGCTTATGATCTATAAGGCACAGATCCGACCTGTCCTGGAATACTGTTTCCATATTTGGAGTGCAGCACCCAAACATACTCTGAAGCTGTTGGATTCTGTCCAAAAAAGGGCAATTCGTCTCGTGGGTGTTGCCTCGCTCTCAAACTCACTCACTTCTCTGGAACACCGTAGAAAAGTTGGTGATCTGGCTCTATTTTATAGATATTTTCATGGAAGATGCTCTTCTGGAATATCAACAATTGTTCCTCCCTTGGCAGTCCCCGCGAGATTAACCCGTCGAGTTGAGGCTCCGCACCCTTTCGTGGTCACTTTGGATATCTGCAGAACATCTCTTCTCTCGTTCATCCAACGAACAGCGAGGCTCTGGAACACATTTCCAAGGGAGGTGTTCCCCGAGGCATATAACATCCAGAAATTCGAGAAGAACACATATTCCTACCTTATTTTCCTTGGTTTTCACGATGTTCTCTGAACATTACAGGATATCCCTTTTCGTGGAAACCAGAACATAAAAAAAATAGAAACCAGGACCTTCAGTTAAATAGGCATTCCGAGAAGCATTCCTATAACAATGGTTTCCTTTTCAGTTTCTATCATGTTATCGTCAACATGTATTTGAGGAGTATCTTCCTCAGTTGGAGATCTACGTATATATACATCATGATGGGAACGAGAATCTGAATATTCGACCTCAACTTAGCTATAGTTGACACAAAAAATATGATGTTCTTGCTGATATGGTATCTGCATATCATTTCTGAATGAAATGAACATTCAGAATATGAAGCACCTTTATGTCAAATGCCAAGTAAGGAGTAAACCAAGAAGTAAACTCATCATCATTTCGATTGAAGTTTATTGACGCCAACAACGATAAAGGAAAACCCAAGGGCACTCTAATAGTTTTCAAGTCCATTTTCAAGTGCTTCAAGCTCGGCTTCAAGTGATACTGTTAGATATAGAGATCCATTTTTAGGTACCTATGCCAATGGAAACGAGAAATATGACTTCCCTTCAGAGATCTCTCGAGCATAGCAATTTAAAATGCAGATAAAATGTCTAATGAAGTAAATGGTGGGAACTTTTTTCTCAACTGGACTAGAATGCAGTTAGTTATTATAGAGAATATGCTCTCTTGTTTTCACAATAGCAAAACAATGATCCATTTTCTAGCGATTGACTTATGATAAAAATTACCCAGACGAATAATGCATTCTTGAATAATTGGGGTGACATTCGTAGAGGTTATAATATAGTTCCTGCTGGATATTTCCGTGAGCATTCGAGAAGTAATAATTAATCCAAAATGGTGAGGGTGAATTCAAAACCTCCGCCATATATTAGAATGCACGAAAATGTGAATTTAGGATGCAACGTAATGCATCATACTGTTTCTTGTCAATTATTATCGCTCGTTTAACACCGTTATTTCTGAACTAACAGAATTAATATTCCAAAAATGGCTAGACCTGTTTACAATAGTAATTATCCACAGCATCAACAGGTGAAATGTTCTTTAACCTTCTGCTACCTACAACACACTGATGAATAAACTTGCACGTTTCCAGATTGAATAATTACTAGAGGTTGTTTGATAAAGTAATATCAAAAATGAACCTATGACATTGCATGTTTCACAATGTTCTTTCCTTTGTATTGGTGAAAGAATGAAAAATCAAGAGATTCATTGAATCGCATGAATCACTCTCGTTTTCACTGGAACAAAAGAGTTATTGCAAAGCCTGATATTATTATAATTGTACAATATTTTCCTTGCAAAACAAAAAATGTTGTGGTAATTTGTGAATTTTGTGCAGTAACGATCTTTTACGATATCTACTTATCTTTTCTAAAAGGTGAGTGAAATCAAGGAGGAAGGAAGTAAGTAAATCTGGGGAAAGTTCAACTAAGTATGAAAATGATATGATAGTGTAGTGTTAAACGCATGACTATGGCATGTTGATAAACATTACATATCTATAGTAAATTTGCTACTTCCTCTAAGAATAACTTGAATCATTCTTATCTACTAACCTACTGGCATGTCAGCGATTTCACCAAATTTAATCAAATATTCGATTGAGTCATTGCTTTCATTTATCAATTTCATTGTTTAGATATCCTGATCGAAATACCTACCCAAGATATTTTCTATTTGAATAACAAAGTGTCATGAAAACTCGATCTATCTCATTTATCGATCAAAAACTCTCGTTTTCTTTTTAGTTTATAAACAATTCAATATTGGAACTTGACCCAGGCTAATTAAACCTTGTTATTTCTTCAATTTTTTTCTTGATCTTCATAGTAACTAATGACGTCACGACTCTCTGAATGAAACACTGTTGCCAAGATGTGAAAGTAGATCTGGAAATTGTCTGCCCATAAACATATTGTAAATCATGTTTTCAATGCTTTTTCAATATGTGGAAAAATTCCTAGTTGCTATATTCTCAATTGGATTATTTTCTTCATACAGTTGATTGATGTCTATGAGTTCATTGGACAAGTTGGCGATGCTCTTCTGAAATATCAACAATTGTTCCTCCCTTGGCAGATCCCGCGAGATAAACCCGTCAAGTTGAGGCTTCGCACCCCTTCGTGGTCGAGACCTGCAGAACATCTCTTTCCAAAGACTCGTTCATCCAACGAACAGCGAGACTCTGAAACACATTGTCATCAAGGAAGGTATTCCAGGAATTCAAGAAGAACACCAAATCCAACCTTTCTTTCCTTGATTCTCACGATGTTCTCTGAACATTACAGGATATTCCTTTTCTTGGGAACCAGAACATAAAAAAATTTAGAAATGAGCGATATTTGATTCATACCAAAGGAGATTCAGTGTGAAACATGGCTACATTGCTACTCATTTTGTGTCTCTTAGTCAAAAAATGCGGTCAACAACGGATATTCAGGTATTGAATGTTTGGTCCGAGGTGAATTTGGTCACAATACATGCCACGTGGTTATTTCTCGCTAATATTAGGTAATTTCTACCTAACCTTACTTAACCTGAACTAGACAATTCAACTGTAACTTGCGACTTGGCAACGTCTTGGCCGAGTATGGCCAAGTTTTAGGTATTGGTTGGCGTCATAATATTAACAACTGACACGCTTTATTCGGTTATCAGGTCATATTTTTTTTACAATTTAAAATGTGAAAATTTCCGTACCAGTAGTCTCTCATTACTGTTGAAACAAATTTATATCACTTGAAGGTACAGTTATTACTAAATAATTACCTCCATTTGAAAATTTCCATGAATAATTTACATCAATATAGGTGAATATCAGATGATTCTTCAATAAGAGTACTCCTCGGTATACTCAAATAATAATTATTAGATATCTCATAATATGTATCAAGTAATTCTAGTTATTCGATAGAAATGTTCAAATGACTCCAATTATATATGATGATATTAAAGTATTTATATTCGAATGTTACGCTAATGTATAATTTGAGATTGAGTACTTTCTTTGTTATTGCAATGCTATTGTTAACAACTTTCAAACCAGGTTAGAAGAAATATAGGTTTCGGTTGTTTCGCAAACAGTTAAGGAGAAATTATAAGAATAATAATTCTATATAACTAATACGGGTATACTGCGTGATAAGATATTCATACAAAATAGTTTCGTTAATATTCAGCTGTCAGTAGGAGTCAGAATCAATTTCAAATTTCAATTCCATGTTGAAAACTTCGAAATAAGGACCGATATCCAAACAAATTCTAACCACTACTGAACAGGCAAAGAGCAGATGTACGAACTTCATAAAGGGCAATAATAACATACACACCTGGTCTCTACAGACAAATCCTTAGGGGGTGTCTGATCACGTGCCAAACAAATGCTGCAACTGCGTCAATGGTAGAAAGTGTGTAATTCTATTCTTCTAGACACATACTATGCAGACTGTGCTTAATCATTGTACACAAACTGAGAAATACTCAATAAATTATGAAATTAGGTCATCTATTAATTTAAGAATATTAAGTGCCAAAGAAATGCTCCTGTTAGATAACGAGGGAAAATTGTCAGCAGTATCAGAAATATAATAACGCGCCGACCGTCTATCGGACAAAAATTGATAAATCACCTTGTAATTCTTTAAAAACTTCAAACTCTAAAAACTCTTGTAACCTTTTGTTCACGAATATTTGCCTTATTTACAATTATTGCAACTGTTAATTAGTACTAATCAGGCCAAATTAACAGTTGCAACTGGAAATCAGGATATATTCCAAGAAAAAATTGTCAACTGCCTAATTTACAGTTGCCTGTGAATTAGGCAAATATTCGTGAAAAAAAAAGTTTTTTTAAGATGGCAGTTCAGACGCGTCGTATAATTCAGATAGAGATAGAGATAAACAGCGTTGGCGTCTTTATCGATTCTTCAGCTTGTTTGGATATTTTAACACTTATGGCTCTCGATTTCGACAATGTCAAGAGCAAAACAGTTCAAAACTCTCTTGTTCTCGTTTTCTTATGAAATGATGATCAGAATTCGAGTTGCAATCAAATTCCAAAATTTTTCAGTTAGATTGTGTAAAACTCTGTATTATATCCTGGGAATCCTTCCATTGGCAAATAATTACTAAGCTTTGAAGTTCTATAGACGAACGAGTTTTGGTAAAGTGTTGTACGACATATATTTCGAATATACATACATTCAAATTGAATTCACTCATTTGTGTTCTTTCTTGTGTTCATCATCTGTATTCGTTGATCTAACAATATTTCTGTTTGGTCCTTATAGTTCGTTCCTTCTTACTTCTTCTGTATCGATTTCGTTCATAGTTTCTCTTTGATTTCTCCTATCGTGTTGCACATCTTAATGAAGAATTGTTCAGGAGTTCATATTCCCAAGATTAAGAGCAGCGGTTTCTGCGGTTATTGTTTACATACATAAATTGTGTACCTGAGTACTCGCTTTCCAGCAGCTTCTAGGAAACATTGAATCATTATCCTAATATCGACTGAAACTGAAATGAGTTCGTTAGAGATAATTAGTCTTGAACGAAGTTTCGAATAACAATCTTGTTGAAATATTCTTTGTGTTTGGACGTTTCGGAAACGAATCTAGTCCTGTTTTCAACATAAAAACGAAAAATAACATGTAACAGATCCTTTCGTTTTTGTATTCTGACACTTGACTATGGTTGCCAGAAAAATATGTGAGTAACAGTTCCTCCTGGTTGATAATAAGAGAAGTTGGCCAAACGATAACAAACGCTGGAAGCTATCCCGAGGTCGAATGTTTAGTCTGATGAGGTTTAAGGTGCATGCAATATTGCGACAACTAGGGGTGATTGAACGAAGTAATGGGAAGGATAAGACTATATCATGAAGAACGAGTTATTTTTTTCGGAGCTGGTCAAAATCTTTTATGGACACTTCGAAGGACCATTTCCTTCATGATGGTGAGGGAGTTCCTATACCCACTGAACACTCCACCTCCTTCCAATGAGGCTCGTCTGAGCGAAGTCTCCAATGACACTTTTGACGTTTTTGATTTTACCATATGCTACAATGGATTCTATATAATAAAATAAGAGCCACTTCAAACATCGTCTAAGTAACTGTTAAGCACTGCCGATGACGACTACACTTCCGATCGCTGATCCCGTTCATAAAGAAGGCCAAAGAGTTTCCTTCTCCTACGAGTAATGGTGAAAGGGGTTTTTCCAGGTTGGTGGTGCCTCATACATAAGGCTGTTCACTCTGAAATGTCGTCCTGTTTTTCAGAGGTCCTGTTATCGACACCATATAACCTTGGTACCATTCATACCTCGTCATGGGTACTCATAATTTGGATAAGGTTGCCAAAACCTTATTCATCAATCCGCGGCCACATCAGCAGATGCTCACAAATTGTCCGATCTTTGCACACAGATGACTACAAAACTGTCTCATCTGAGTGACCTGAACAAATATATCCACAAAATGCTCCATCTGCCGAGTAGCCACAGCGTGTCTTTACCGCACCATGGTGAGGTTGAGCTTCAGGGCAGAAGAAAGAAGAATTGACCAAGAGAGGCCGATAGAAGAGACTGAAAACTGAAGAGTGAAAAGTATACAATCCAAGACAAGTTGAGGAT
Organism: Phaedon cochleariae; assembly: GCA_918026855.4. Taxonomy (NCBI): domain Eukaryota; kingdom Metazoa; phylum Arthropoda; class Insecta; order Coleoptera; family Chrysomelidae; genus Phaedon; species Phaedon cochleariae. The sequence goes on along the minus strand of OU896719.1, from coordinate 24,554,173 downwards.
TAATGAGTATCCGGCTAAGGTATACCTCGGGTTCGCCAGATGTAGAAACAAATTGCCGGAATATTGGATTTTCGATGCATTTGAACTTTAAATCCCCGAACTTGTCGTACAGCACGTTCAACAGATTTACGCGATGGATGATCAACTATGTGTAACGCTGTATATCTTGCAGACTGTGTGCCTCAATCACAATTTGAGTGCTGTGTTGTTGTATAGGAAAAAGGGACTCATCATTAGCGACTTCTGACGACTTTTCCTATGAATTCTCGCTACATTTCATTCACAGCAACTGGTCTGTTAACGTGTCGGATCTTAGTTATATACTTGGATCGTGGCATGAGTGAGCTCATAACGATTTTTTTGCGAATTGCAAAATGTTCACGTTGACAAAGGTAGAGAACATTCGAATTTTGAGAATGGTATTTATCACATTTTATAGCAGCAAATAATTTTTCGCATGCAATGGAACGACGGTATATCGACAGATGAGTCAGACAACTACACACGCTAATTCATCACATAACATTCTTATACTGACTTTGCATTGATCAGTGAGCTTTGTGACCTTAATGCGCATCATCACACAGACAACATTCAATTCCAAGTGGCGTCATCAGTACCAGAAGTTAGTTATAGATGAATCGAATCCATTACGGCTCTATTAAGTTCATCAACATAGAAATCTCTCGGTCTACACCTCCGATATAATCTTTCCGTAGTGCACTCATTAAACCAACCTCGGCGAGAGAAGAAATAACTGTAATCGAAAATAAATACTGAAATCACGAAGAGATATTAACTGTTACAGATCGCCTACGCAGTGATGTATTCGATCTAACGAGAGCCTTTGCCAATATCTTCTCGTTCAGATGGATTATTGATGATGTATATGGACATGTGACCCCATAATGATATTGTGAGACCGTTGGGTCTCTGTGCAGTATCCCACACTGAGCGGAAAATTAAAAGATGATAAACGATAACAAAGAACTATTATGGTAGGAATGTATCACTTCCGCAGAAGAACAGTTGAACAATGTGCCAATTGAGCCAAGCGGAGCCAAGATACTTTGATTAATCATGCGTGAAAATAATTCCCTTTGAAGTACAGTGAAGTGCTCCGTGCTGTTGATATTCTTTGTTGGACAATTTTTCTGGCAGTTATCATGCAGACTTTGATCACATCAATCAAATAACTTCATCTCCCACTCACCCATTATCAGTTGAGAGTAGCTGTGATCCATTTCTATTTTAATCAAACTCTACCTATCTAAAAGTTCATTCATAATCATTGATAGCTAATCAATCTATCCTCTATGATATTTTTCGAAATGCAGTGTCAACAATGTGAGATCGCTTATACACAATTCTCTCTCAGAACAGAAATTATAATCCAAATGTTTTCAATAGCACAAGAGGTAAAAACTAAGATGGAGCCAATGTAAACGCCAACGTTCTGCTATAAAAATGTTGGAGAAAGCTTCGTAAATATGTTATGTAATATCAGAGTTCTGTGTTTACCGATCAATTTGCAATTCAAAAAATATCAAAACATAACAGCATCAAAGATATATAAAATGTATAAATCAATCTTCTTCGACTTAAAGTCTTCAACTTTCGCATTTGCTTGTGATGAAACTCATTTTGAAATCAATTTTATTTGAAGATATCTTCGAAAGCAGAAATGTATCAGACGGAATCTGAAGTAATATGTATGTACTTACGAACAACTTGTTCAAATTAACTGCCGATCATTCAATAATAATATCTCGATTATTAGATGGTTCCAAATGAATTATTGTGATTCTCATCGTGATTAGTATGAATATAAATAGGTACTTGAGTTGAGTTATTAGGTTGACATTTTGATAGGAAATTTCGAATCACAAAAAATTTATTTATGAATCTAGAATGAGCCTCAGATTTTTGATTCCCTTCACTCTCTTCAAAACATATTATAACTGAATTCAAAATTCTTCACGGTTCTGATCTATTCTTTTCGCAATATTGTGAGAATCTCAAAAGATCAGAATTTAGCTTTGCATTGTCCTCGGGAGACTTTTAACTTCAGAAAATATTCTCAGATCGTCTGCGTGAAGTAAGAATTCAGACTTCACGAAGCTTTTTTTTACGTCAAAACTTACGAAGAAAATCACCGTAGAAGATCGCCATGTATATTTGTCTTCAGTATCTTCATAGATCTAAATGTGTATATTTAGATCTATGGTATCTTCGTATTCCCCACTAGCTACATCATTGTCTAGAATGCATACGTGATACCGATGTGATGCCCTCGAAAGGTGAACGACTGGACGTGTTATGAATTTTTTTATTAGTGCTTTATCTCTATACGCTACTTTTTCAGTACCGGGTGTGAGCATTCACCGTGTCAAGATAACAATGTCACTTTATATAGAGATCCGAAGTTTGATGTGACACTGAGTCATTAATCTCCAATCAAAATGTGTGGAGAACGACGTTATCAATTTACTACGATGTTTGTTTTATTTTGTTGAGAGCCAGCTCAATCCTATGATGGATAATTAATGTTCAGTGTTCCAGTCGCTTCATTGATTCGATCGAATGAAGAACTTCATCAGAAAATATTGATTATGTTAATGACAGTGACAATGGGTTCTATTAGGAACACTCGGACAACACGTAGTTGTACTACATACCTATATGTTTATTTTATTTCTCTAAATTTCTGGATTATCAGATGACTTGTCCTAAAATGTTGCCGCGCCCACAATTTCACTTTTAGAAACGTTAGAGAAGAATGCATTTGATATTCAAGGATACCTAGATTGACAGATGATAACAACCCAAGATAATCGGAGAATAAAGATGGTTAGGTTTCACGTAAGTGGGGCGAATATCGCCCCATCTCTACCCCAGATGAGTCTATTGTGACTCACCCCCAGAGGTTACATAACAATCGTCTTCTTTTCAAGAAATCCATGGTTGCATGAGGTGACATTTTCATGAAATCGCTAGGTTCTAAATTGGTCAAACCAAATATGATGAACCTCAGTCTCTATAAAAAACAGCATGAACATGATATTATGTGTTTAGCCGTTTTGTCTACCACACAGCAGGAACAACCGTCTGTTTGTTCTTTGAAACTCATACTTCCTGAAATCCTAGACGAAAGTGTCTTTCGAGCAGTCCTGTCAGAATTCCCAGGTTGCTCCTGCTCTATTCCAGGATTTGCCTATTTATATTTTTCGAACGTCATCGAGTGAGTCAATTCTAGTTATTCAGACGAGTACGTGAGTCCAAAATTATTTTTTGGTCGCACTTGTGACATCAAAGTATGGATGGTTCTGGTCCTATGAACACGCAGATAGTGAATTCGAGGTCAATTGTGAAACGAAGAGATCCATCTCAAGAATAATTTTCCATTTTTGTGTTGAGAATAAGATTGAGTGAATTCTGGTTATTCAGACGAGTACGTGAATCCGACATTGTTCTTTCGTGAGTGTATGGAATCGGCGGTGCTTTATTCAGGAACCTTTATCGGACAGAGACTACTGGTACTCATTTCAGATTTCTCGGGCGCCAAATTTTTTATGAAGGTGATTAACTTCTCCTGCTCCTATATACGGTCAGGGTAGCAACAGTGGAGACAGGTACAGGAAGTTATCATAGTTTACCTCGGCACCTACTATAGTAAACCAGGGGTCTATTCTATTGATCATACCTGGATCAGACGCCAAGAGAATGAATATAGGCTCTTCAAACCCTGGGTAAAGCCTGGAAATTGGAATACTGGTTGCTATATTCATTATATAGTTGTCTCTATTCATGGCATGATGTGAACAGAAAAAGTCATAGAAAAAAATCAAGCTCAGCAGGTAGAGCAAGCACAAATGAACAGGACTGAACTTGACATTACAAGGAGAATTTTGATTCCTGAAAATTAAACGAAAAACATTGCCGTCGAAAATATTACGACTTCGTAGAACGAGTAATTGTTTCTAGCAGTTTTTTGAGCTTAATTTCCTAAAGGCAAAAAAATTCGAAGTACAAATGTTAAGTTAATATTAAAAATGCTTCTAAGTAATTCAATAAGATAATTCAATAAATGCGTAAATCACACTATTGTTGATGGTTTTTTCGTATTTGGCCACTCGAAGACTCTCCAAAGATTAGATACTCTTTAAAGATTTGTTCATAATTACTTAGGTCAGAGTTTTTTCGCTCTCATAATGACAATATCACAGCGGCTTATGGGATTTTTCATACATGCATTAAATTGTCACTACACATGGCTAGTGATTGGTCGGTTTTAGGAAATTGAAGAAATCTCATTGGTTCTAAGAATGAACGTGTATTAATCGCTGAAAAAAGTGATCAGTTGAGACTCAATGCAGTCGGGAAGTTAATAACAATGTTGCTGAATTAATTGAGCGCCTCTATTTACGAGACTTGAAGATTTATTGTTTGAATTAATAGTTGACCATGCGGAAGTCATCTTATCTTGCAGAATATAATGAGTGACATTCTTGGTTATGAGTACTCTCCTAGATATCAGAAATATGAAGGATGAAAATACATTATGCAAATTGAACTCGAGATTATCTTGAACCTCTGATATGTGAGATAATTTGTCTTTGATGTTATCTTGTTTGACGCTTCACGAGACGCTTCATCCATACATCAGCCATTAAATGACTATCAAGTATCAGGACTATTATTATTCCTCATATGAGTAATTAATATTTCTATAGGGAATGAACACAAGGAATTATTTTACAGGGTGGCCCTAAAAAGTCTTTACAAAAACCTACCACATACTCCTAAGACCAAAACAATTCGTTACAATCCCCAAATCGTTTTTGCTTCATCCAAAAACAAATTATTTTATCATGAATTATTGACAGTGAATCAGGAAATAGGGAATATCCGATCAAATACATGCGGAAGAAATAAAAAAACTGGTTGATGAAAATATCTTAGATCTATTTTTATAGTTGAATTATGATTGAATACTCTTCTTATTGGTTAATTATTCGATATTTGTAGAATTTTATTGGATACATCTTGGAAAACTTATTTTGGTAATGAATGATTTATTCAGATGCAGAAGATAATGAATATTTCATACTTACTATGGCTGGTTGAGTTTGTTTTTAATTATATCTACTCAATTACTTAGAACATTAAATTATAGGGTTTGCATGACTGACATCGTCGTCAGTATTTATCTTTTTATGACATTAATGATCTCTTGGTATACGTACAATCGTATTGGCCATAGTCCCGTATCTATTTGCAAATTTAACTAGATTCCTCATAGCAGTCAGTGTATTCAGTATTTGCTTAGAAACATTGGAAAGAGCAAATGACATTTTATTTTCTGAGGTCATACCCCAACAACCTCAAAGACCATCATCCAAATTGATAACCTGAAAACGGAGACTTCGGACACAGAAATGACAACTGTTAGTGTTTTTGAATATTTAGATTTAAGTTGCACACCTTGCATTGTCACAAGAGCACCATAATTTTAATTTGACAATACATTTCATGAATATCAGAATTGAAGTATAATTCCATAAACTATTGAGAAAGAAGTATTATGATGTAAATATGAATTTCATTTATTTAATTTTCCAACGGAAATATCAACCATTCTCCTATGAAGGGAATGTATACGAAACGGCCTGGATGGAGAATTAATTTCGAGACTAGCAAAATTTGTGAGGTAGGTACTAATATGCATTGAAATTCACTTCTTATAACAACATATTAAAATGAAACAACTATATGTTAGGCCAATTTTCATACAGGAGATTTCAAGATCCGTTCGTTAGAATCTGCTGTACATACAATAATAAGGAACTAGCTATAGTATATCCATATGTGTCACAACTCAAACCCCAGATTGAATATGACAATAATTTTATTGGTAACAAAATTAATGAAAAGTATCTAATAAATTGATGTAGAATTGAAACATCATATTGAAATAGAGCAACAGTAATACATCAAAAGTGTATTTCTATATGGTCATTCTACATCTTTCGTCTTGTGACATCTGCAGTTTTATTCATTAGATATACATGCTCATTTTAGTGACAAATATGGCAATGCCATAAAAGTTTCTCCACGCCACACCTCATACTTATACACACATTTAAATCACCTTTGATAGTGAAATCAATTGAACTTATTTACTATATAAGCCAGTGATAATAAGTGAGTAGACTCGTGAGTAGATATATTATGTACCTATTCATCTATATTTATATCATTAGTACCCTTATTGCTTTTGTGAATTCTTTCTATACTTATATATCATATTATTATAATGAAATAATCATTCAATTGATCAATACTAACGTGGGTTCATGTAACGTGAATACTAAAGTCGGACTCACAGTCCGCACATCTGTTTTGATTGGGAAAAGAATGAAAATCATGCAAAACTAAATCAGTCTTGGCAATAATATATAGAAACATTCAATGTTGGTATATTTACACATTTTGAATATCGACGTGAAGTTTGCGAACCAGAAAAAGATATAATGCAGAGAACGTACCTTTATCTTGGGCCAAAATTGTTTAACTACCTTCCACAAGATCTAAAACAAATAATTCCAGCAATGCCATTCAAAACCGGATTGAAAAAATATTTGAAAGATACCCCCAGAATTGATATTCATCGAATTATAGAGAGCAATCCAGATTCTAGATTCTAGATTATTATTCATATTGTCAGTTATTGTCCGTAAATGTAGATGTACATGTTATACATGTTTATAAAGGTTCTATAGAACGTGTTCGTACTAGAAACCTCATTATTTGTTATTTTCACTTTTAGTTTAGGTTTATTTTAATATTATATCTCCTACTCCCTACGCACAGACTTGATCTTCTGTAGGGCTACCAATTTATTCCTTCTCTACATATCTCTCTACGTATTTATTCTACATGTATATTGTGCTTATTATATCCTACACTTAACTTGTAATTATGGATGTAGACATGATTATACTATTATTATTATTATTATTATTATTATTATTATACATAGTATTTTAACAACTTTGAAGCCGCCCCTGCGCTAATGGCTAACGAAACTGGCTGACCACTCACCTCTCCGACTATACATATATTCAAAATTTCGTTCATCAGATGGAGTAAACAATGATTTAGAATTTGAAAGAATGTGGAATAACATGATTTTTGCACGCGTTTCTGCTTCAAGAATTAACAGTTGTCAAAAAGTTCTCAAGTATAACATGCATACCTTAGCAAACGAGGCATGCCATCATTATAACATTATAAAAGCCAGCATTACTATATACATCATGTTCGCGATTATTCTGATGAATTAGAAAAAATGAAACATTCTCAAGGTCGACATAGGTCGTGATCGACGAAGCATTATGTAACGAATTAATAATATAATTATTGAGTAGAAATAACCATACTACCTAGCGATAAGAATTATAGACAGCTTCTGTTTCTTCGTATAAATTCAGGATCGAAATACTTTCAGTTGGGATTGCAAAACCATGACCAAACACAAGAAAATGATCTACTTATATTACGAAATTTTATAGATCCATATTGTTAGAATTAGCTATGGAGAGACAGAGTGATCTTGCTGTAGCTGTCTGTCTTCATGCATTGTTTGAAAGATACTGCCATGCTGCCAATAAAATAAAATATAAAACATTCAAATAATGTTGATTGAATTGATTGAAACAACTCACGCAAGCATACGCAACTCAAGGTCTTATCAATTCCGTTCCTATAAATAATAATTGAAACGATATTTTTCGATCAAGTTGAAGCCATCAACACAGTTGGTTTTACAATTATTTCAAAGTTATTGGTGATTAGTACAGTAGTAATAGTACCAGTGATAGTATTTCAACCAGTTGGATGTAACTGTTAAGAGACGAATGTCGATAATGTCTCGTAAACAAGTTGCCACTAGTCAATGTCAAGTGTAAATTTAGTAGTGGTGGAATCGATGCTAATAAAACAACGCCATACGAGTTGGGTACTTTGAATTCTTCAATCCAATCAGCCAAAACATTCGATCTAATTCAACCTCATCTTCAAATTCTCTTCCTCAAATAGTTCTAAACATGCCAATTATGGTCAAGTTAGTTTCCATAGTCCAATGACAAGAGTTAAACATTCGAATTTTTATGGTGCCTACATACAGGGTGTTTGGCTCGCCGACGTATATCTGAAATCGGGTGATAGGTGAAAACATTTCGAACTTGATTTTCCATAGATATACTATGATACAAAACCTGAATCACCCTGTATAGTGAACTCCGTAATTGAAGTTGTTCAATGCCGTCTGAAATTGAATCGTGTATTTCCGTTCCTGTGATAGAACCACAAACATTCCACAATCTGCAGAATTCTATTTATGCATTTCTCTAGAATAATATTTACAATCGAACGGCTACTGTTCGAATCGTAGAAAATCAAGTCCGTGCTCTTTATCCATACTACATTATTGTTTACAGGATACCTTATTTATGAAATCATAATTTCTTCAATTCAAAGAATTATTTTCGCATAAATGAGATTGTTCTCGACTATATCGAATTCACTGATACCAACATTACTTATTGTTGAATATACTGGGTATAGGCCAATGAAAACTTTCCACTTCGATTTCTGATTCGCGGGGAAACAATCAACTTTTCTGCTTTTTTCATCTCCGTAACTTCCACCCTATCGCGGGCGGAAATCAAAACTCTTTGATATTCAAAAGGGTAGAGTGGTGTTGCAATAACTCATTTTGAAGATCTCATCGAGTACCATCTGATCCTTCAATTCCTCAACAAAATTTCCGTCGATAAATTAACGGAATAAGCTGAAGTAGTGAATCAGGTCTTGTGAAAACGTGTGAAAAACATAACCAACAAAAAACACTAATCACTTTTGTGATGGAAAGTTCTGTTCGAAGCGTTCCCCCACATTACGTGACATTTCAGGTGTATATAATTCGTAGATAGTAATCTGTCTTTCAAGATTTGAGTATTATTTGTTCCTACACGTTCCGCAGTTTGTACGAATTACCCATCGATTTGACATATCATACTAGTGTTCTACTAAAAAAAAATTAATCCTGTCAAAAATGTAATGTTTCTTGATTTAGCACCTAATCAATTTCATGAAAATAGTTTGGTGTAACAGGATCCTGTTACACCTGATATATTCGTTTAGCCGAATGATTTTTTTTCCTTGGAGCGCACGAAAGGAAGGTCGTTTAATGTTCGCGCTTACCTAGAGAGGATACGGAGATTAGTTATTCGAATGAGCTATGAATGTTGACGCAAATGGGGATAATCCTGTTTATTTGTCAGTTACTAGGTGTAAGAAATTCAATAGAAGTATTAAATCTGGAACAATTTCGAATACTGTCTGCTGATTATCGAATTCATCAGAAAACACCTCAGATCCTATCAAATATTCTACAGATCATCATTTTAATGTTGAATCTAACAACGATATAAAATTGTGATTCAACCCATTTAAATTATATATTTTGAAAAAAATCCACACTACGACGTTGGAATATTGACTGCCCCTTTAAACCTCCCACGCAGTTGTCATTAATTATAAATATCACTACTAATGTATGCATATACTCACTATGAGAAAATGACCCAAAGCAACTATTGCAAATAATAAGCAAAACATCATCAACGGAACTCGTAAAACTATACCAATGATAAACTGTATGTTACACAAAGGGAGCCATGTTTGTGAAAAATCCACGTATGTAATAATTTATTATTCTGGCTCACTTGAAAGTGGAATAACGTATCTATTAATACAGTATTAATCATACTTCGCTCTTTTGAAATCAATGAATACCAGCTATGAGTCTATGATAGCTATGTCGTTTCCTAGTTGAAGCCTGTATAAGCCTCAACTGGAAGCCTCAACTAGAAAACTTATTTGTATCTCTAGCCGCCTCTGTATCCTAATAGGCACATCTCTACTCTGGGGCTAGGTAATGTGGTATTCTGGACACTCTGTCTTCTCTTTCTCAGGCACTGACAATCAATATCCATCCATCGGATGTTAGAACCTCAAACTCCTAAATTGAACAATTTTGGTTTTCACTGCGTTGTCTGAAACCACACCTAATGAAAATAATAATAATAATAATAATAATAGGAAAACGCTTTGCATAAAGTTATACCAATTTTCAATGGTGAATAGGCGGAGTATCAGCAAAAAGCTATAAGTTTCAACTCAACCCAATGATAAAACTGAGTCTGCTATCTGTACTCGCTCGAATGCTCGTTGCTATAGCGCTTTGTGAATCGGCTAGTAGAAAAAAAGAAGAAAGAAGCTAAAAAAGAATTATGCCTAGTCTGAATAATTCGATAATAACTTTTTGGAAAGTTTATCTTAGTTACGTAAAACTCAATAACCAAATACCAACCAAGGTATGGAAATATTTCAAATTATCATTGCGAATATGGAGTGGAATTTTAAGAATGTAGTTGAATGATACACAAACACACTTAGTACCTAATATTTTCGTGGTTTTCCCTACTATATGAATATTCATGGTTACTTCAGCTGGTGGATATCGTCACAATATATTATGGAAATTTCACTCGACAACTTCCTGTTCTACGTTCAACAAGAACAAAAATGTTTTTCAGTTTGTTTTGCAGGAATAATATTTTTGGCAGGCATCCAGAGATTATTGCCTAGTTCCAGGTCAACTGATATCTCCTATATACAGTGTGTCCCTCTTACCATGCTCACCATGGGTATCTTTTTAACGGAGAGAGATACGAGGTCGGTTAAATGACACCAAATGTGGAGTTTGTCTAGGCCAACTATAATGTGAAAAAATATTTTGATAAAATCTGTTCGGTTTTGTTTTATACGCAAAAAACAGATTTTGATCATTTTCATGTCTCCTCCGCAACTTCTTTATTTATAAAAATATTCAAATAGGAATTTCACATTCTCATGGCAGTTTTTCAAAGTGATTCCGAGAAAAATATGAAATTTATACCAACTCTTCTAGGATTTGAGATATCAGCACCAACTTCAGTTTTTCTAATGTAGGTCATAGCTCACTATGACTTAGTTACAAATAACTTCTTTTTCTCTCACAGATGATATGTCGCAGTAATAGTTTTGTGTTGATGACAACGAAGTTATCGTCATTATTTATACAAAAACCAAAAATTATTTGGAAGCCACCATCTTGAATTTATAAATTTCAACAAAAAAATCATGATCACCGACCTAAGAAACCCCCACTCACCAATTTTGAATGGAATCGAACCAAATCTTGTCCGCCATCTTGGAGCAGCCATTTTTTTTTTAATTCCAACAAAAATTCCATAATGCATTGTCATTCAAGATTGGTAAGTGGGGGTTTTTGAAGTAGGAGATCATGATTTTCTTGTCGAAATTCATAAACTCAAGATGGCGGCTTCCAAATAATTTTTTGTTTTTGTATAAATGACGATAACTCCGTTGTTATCAACACAAAACTATTACTGCGACATATCATCTGTAAGAGAAAAAAAAGTTATTTGTAACTAAGTCATAGTGAGCTATGACCTACATTAAAAAAACTGAAGTTGGTGCTGATATCTCAAATTCTAGAAGAGTTGGTATAAATTTCATATTTCTTTCGAAATCACTTTGAAAAACTGCCATGAGAATGTGAAATTCCTATTTGAATATTTTCATGAATAAAGAAGTTACAGAAGAGACATGAAAATGATCAAAATCTGTTTTTTGCGTAAAAAACAAAAACGAATCGATTTTATCAAAATATCTTTTCACATCATAGTTGGCCTTGACAAACTCCACATTTGGTGTCATTTAACCGACCTCATATCTCTCACCGTCAAAAAGATACCCATGGTGAGCATGGTAAGTGGGACACACTGTATACCGGGTGACACAGACTCATGCAATACCCCCTTTCTCCATTTATTTTTTTAACAATTTTTCTGAAATTTGGAACATGGAATATTTCACTAGAGGGCACTTTCTCACATTTTAGGATTTTTTCATCTTCCTATTTTTATTTGATGATTGTTTATTTCAAACGAATACGAATATATTTGCGTTCGAAGTTTCAATATGATCAATGAGTGTGACAGAGATAGAAGTTTCGATATTGCGCCGTCACACCCGTTGATCATATGGAAACTTCGAATTCAAATATCTCCGTAATCGTTCGAAATAACCCAATCAAATCCAGTATCGTTGTATTCGTTATATAATCTCTAACCAAACATAGAATGAAATATCGGGTGTTTCATTTGAAAATCGATAGTTGATGTAATTTCCAGGAAAACCAGAATATGAGGAAAAAATCCTATAGATTGTGGGAAAGTGCCCTCTACTGAGAATATTCGTTGTTTCAAATTTCAGAAATAGAACTTGAAAAACAAAGAAGAAAAGAGGGATTTACCATGAGTCTATGTTACCCGGAATAGTTTTTTTATCGCTTGGAGCGCACGAAAGGGAATCCCTATAATGTTCAAAGAACATCGTGCGTTCCTAGGGAGGATAGGGATAGGAGGTAGGTATTGAATTTTTTTTTTGAACTTCTGGAGATTATATGTTGTTGGGAATACTTCCTCAGGCAATGAATTCCAGAGCCTAGCCGTTCTATGGATAAAAGAGTTTTGATAAAGTGCTGTTCGACATCTTTCGAGGTTGACAACGAAAGGATGTGCTGACTGGGCTTGTCTAGTTCGTCTGACTGGTATTGCTAGTGAAGGGATGATAGCACATTTCCCGTGAAAGTATCGATAGAAAAGTGAAAGGTCGCCGACCTACGCTGTTCCAATGTTGTCAAAGAGTGAGTGAGTGTGGCGTCACCCACCAGGCGGATGGCTCTTCACTGGATGGAATCTAAGAGCATCCGCGTATGTTTTGGTGCTAAACCCCATATGTGGGAACAGTATTCTAGAACAGGTCGTATCTGCGCTTTGTAGATCATGAGAAGCTATTGAGGTGTAAAGTAGCTTTTCGCACGGAACAAGAATCCGAGTTTTTGTGAAGCAGCTTTTGCGATGGATCTGACATGATTATTCCATGAAAAGGTGTTGCTGATGGAAATACCGAGCATTGATATGGTGGGCTTGGTGGAGATGGTGGTGCCAGACATTACATTACATATTCATGAAAAGTAAATTCCAAGAAATTTCTCAATTGCTAATAAATTTCAACGAATAGTTGAAGAAACCGAGTGACCATGACAAAGTTGTAGTTCACTAGGTCATGTTCATGTTAGTTTAGCTTCCTCTTCATCAAGATTGGCATTTCCTGAGAACTGATTCTCAACATTTCTTCTGTCAGACATTAATTTACGCCGTATAGATGCATTTTTGTCTTCAAAATGCTAATAGATATTCATTTATGCGGAAAACTATACCTAGGTACGCAAGATAGTCAATTTTTTGCGAGCTTCTTCCGTTCATTAACTAACACCTTCACATTATCAGCACTGATGAATTAATATTAAATGAAGGAGCAGTGAAATGTCGTTGAATCAGATATCTACTGCATCAATAAATTCAAATCATGAACATAATGACTCCAGGAGGAAATGTATGCAGTTGTCTGTCATCAAGCTGATACAAGATTCTCCAGATTATAGCATGAAAAAAAAGCACTGACTCTACAACAGTCGAACTGCTGAGAATTACATAAGTGTCATTGCATTTTATCAGTACTCAATCTGGGCAAAACATAACCACGTGCTTGTGACTAAACATTCGGTAAATATCTTACCACTAGAGGACAATCTAAGATGTGAAGCAATGTAGTCACGTTTCAGACTGATTCTCCTTTGGTGTGGAGAGCAATAAAATTACTGTCGTTTCCAGATGTACTTCGACATCTGGCAACTTTGTGTTTCACTCTGTGAGTAATGACGTTTTAATAAGACTGAGACTTCATTTGTTATTCTGAAACCCGAGTCTTCTTTGAAACGATTTCGACAACTTTTGAAAAATAATGAAATGATAAAAGGATGAAAATAGATCAGAACACTAGCCAAAATCTTGGATTTGAATAGGTGCAAGGAAGGATACCACGCTTACCTATTCGTAGGTGGAAATGAAAGGGTTCTCCCTCATTTTTCTGAAGAAATAACTCATGGGAAACAGTCCAGGTTATTTAAATAATATTCAACTGTGAGAACTAACAAACTAACACATAGAAAATAAGTGTTTCACCCAATCACAGTATCATAACTATAGAATATCCCAAGTAACCAGCGAGCACAAAAATATCTCAGAGATGTTAAAAGTACGAGATTTCGAGACATTGAACCTCCACTGCGATGTTCTGTTCACACATGAATAGAACTATTATAGAACAGCCAATGTCCGCCGCAGGCGGCAATTATCGAGATGTCCTTGATATGTCACAAAACTATCTTCTCCCTAGTTCTTTCCAAAGCCTCTTCATGGACACAACAAAACATTTTCAACGCGTCTTGCGCACATTAAATCGCTGTAAAAACCATTTTCGGGGTACTTTTCTGAAGCCTTTTGTCAAAATGAACTTTTGCATTAGGACTCCATTTCCCTTGAATGGAAAAATGCATTAAAAATAGATTGAACCTAAAAATATTTTCTTGATATGAAATTACCTTCTTAATCGGTTTCTGAGTAGTGCTTACTACACACAGACATATAATTGGAAATAGGTTTCCCAAATTTTGAAATGTACTCCACAATGCATAATTTTGCAACTGCAGAGAAGCTGTGTATTGATAAATTCGTACTTTTATATATTGATTACACTGAGGCACCGAACTAAATGAGTCTTCTAACACAATAAACTCCACTAAATTCCTTTCTGTTCGTTAGCAGCGTGATGTAAACGTGACACGCTGCAAACGCGAATGCCAATTGCCAACAAGAAGAACAAAATCGAAAACAAATCAGAATTCATCATATTGTGACGTAAGCATGAGACGTTGTGGTGGGGCAAACAAAGAAAGGGCACAAAAGAACAAAAACAATACTTTCAATATCCTTCTAAGACCTCTTTGGAAAGTGCATATTACACCTCAAAAAACATCCTCATGCCTACTTTTCATTACATCCCAGAGGGATATCTCTCAGTAAGCAAACAGAGGAATGCCACAGAAGAACAAAAACAATACTTCAATATCCTTCGAGACCTCTTTGGTCAGTGCATATTACGTCTCAAAATAACATCTTCATGCCAACATTTTCAAAACATCCCAAAACATCCCAGGGATGTTTGTGCTCGCTGGGTATCTATTGAGAATGAACATTTCAACTAGTGGACCGATTCATCATTTGGGAAGAGAGTATAGGTATACACTACAGAATGATAATTTATTTGCGAAGGAGCTCCAAACTGAGAATGTTGCTACAGTTGATATAGAGTCAGTATAATTCTCTACACGATAGCAGTTTCAGAGTCAATTTACTTTTCAAGGACTGTTGTAAACTGACCATTAGTATTGTCATATTGAAATCGGTAATTTTCCCATTTGTTTCTTCATTAGCGAATTCTTTGTTCTTTCCCATGACATAAATATTCCATTATCCAATTTCAAAACAAAACAAGTAGGTGGGTATGTCACATAACTCAAAGTCACTTGACTCCCAACTCTCCTCAACTCTGACTGTGTATACAGTCTCACCAAAATAGTTCGTTGACAGCCTTATTTTTAGCAAGTAAATACGAGTAATGCGTTATATTTTCGAGTTGAAAGTTATTTTGAACGCCGCATGATTCAGTATTGCAAGAATCATTGAATACCACAGATACCAGTGTCTGATGCTTGTCAAAAAAAATGGAATACCATGGCCAATGAAATGAATCTGCACATCTGCTGTTTCAAGTTCAAGATACGGCAAGTATGGTGAAAATAATTGCTTTTTTCTACAACATTGCTCTTTCTCAACTGTTGCCCTTGAAACAATAAGGTTGTACATTGTATGTCTTCAATAATTTGTCTTACCTGATGAACAATAACTTCATTGTGGTATACAGTTGTGGTTATTATCATACAATGAATCAAGTCTCCCATGGAATTTGAATAGTGTATCACTCGCACGCGGAATGCTAATTTCCGACAAGCCTACGGCTCATGCTGCCAACTCCATGCTCGTGGGAAATGACTGTCATTCCGTGATCGTCAAACGATATATCAAATTATTTTCGTTATAATTCATATGTGGATATTGAAGATATATACATAATATATATACTTTAGCTCTCCGCTTGCAACAATGTTTTCTTCTACTACTATTTTCAGAACACATAGCCAGTTTTAGCAATAGCTCATATTCTAAACGATAGTGCACAAGATTGTTTTCTCCTTCTCTTACTTATGTCCATCGATGTTAACTAAGAGAGCTCGACTTAGTAAATAGCTTCTGTACTACAAAGAATGTGGCAGCTCAAACCTCAGGCATTGACAATGAGACCTAATAGTTCGAGCCATGGTGTGAAGTTGACACGAATCTGCATATACACAACTATGTCATTTCCTAATAGATTATTTTTGCAACCTACACTAAATTCGTCCATTTCAATACCGAAATTAGCTCTTGAATTGACGTTTCTATTTCTGACACAAACATAGGTATGTTTCTAGGCAACACATTCAGTTCCTGAAGTTGAACTTCAGCTCCTAGGAACTAAAACGGATGTTCTAGAGGTAATCAAGAATGAACAACATTAATCAGTGGTTACGGTTGGTTGAATGGGTTGGGACGCATACCTGATTTGTTTTCGATTTCGACAGATTTGGCATTTCTACATTTCATACCCATGCTGGAGATTACACCATAATATAGTTAACTATTTTAGTTTTGATCAGGAAACCCTTCAAGATTCACATACTTGTTTTATCTGTATTTTATTGGTTATTCTCTGGATGTATAACATGTTTTTGAATAATCACTGCTAGCAACGATATTGTTAACTTCAATTCGATTATCGAGCCAAACACAGTGGAGTATGGAGAGATATCAATAATCGCCATTATTATTGTTAATATGCCCACTAACCTCACATTTTCCACGTCTTTTTTCTATACCTGGCAGCGTGGTATTCGCTATGAGAGCACCTGGTCCATACACAATCTGTTAATGCAGGTAGAATATTCTCACAAGGATTATTTGTTGCATTGCATACATATGGCACTGCATTGGTGGTTACTTCACATATTTATTTAATTGAGTCAATTATTTGGGTTGCAGAAAAAATGAAATGTTTCATTCGGATAAAAAGTGACTTTGTTTGACTCGCAAATTTAGCTTTCGCTCAGCTTAGCTAGACGCTCCGACTCGCAAATGCAAAATTCGCTTGTCAAACAAAGTGTCACTTTTGATCCTAATAGAACAATCTACTATTATTCTTCATTTCGCGAGTGACAAGACTTTTATTTATAGTCTCGCTTATAGTAGACAATAATACTACTTCAATAACATTCTTTGAAATATGCTGGTGCGTTTGTGACCTATAGCATCGATAGGTATTGTGGGTTCCATTATAATTTTCGTAACTGGTGATGTGATCATCGCATTTATTCAATCTCATGATCCAATCAAATCAGTCACCATTAAATTGTATGTTACGAAATACAATAAACTCACATTTAACAATCTGAGTACTACCGCATTCCAACACGAAAAAAGTGTATTCAAAAACATACAATATCTCATCGTCAATATATTTTTTGTAGGAAGCTAGCTAGACATTTTCATTGTGCTATCAAAACATTAGAAATCACATAGATTATCATTATATAAGTATTTTATTATTCTATTTGAGAGAAATGCTTGACCTAATCAACCTCTATCAGTGGACACGGCAGACCATTTTTGAAGATAGAAATTAAAATAATGCTAATGAGCTATAGTAGTTGTAAAGATGATAGTCAATGAAACTTTCGCTTTCTATCAATGAAAAATATGGTCGTCAAATGAAACCTACACGATATTACCAAATCTGATGTATTTTCTACTTATTGAGAAGTTTTCGTCAGAAGTTAATCTTGGAAACATTACTTCAAAGTGTTTGTAAGTATTCAACATAATTATATTGAAATAGGGTATACGGAAGGGAAGCAATAATATCTAACCATACTGGGTATGATTCCTCATGATATGGTGATTATTACGTGAAGAAAAAATCTAAATGGTGTCAATAGAATTCTCAAAATTTCAGAAGTTACGATTCTTCTGAAAACCTGCAAAATCTGAGATCACATTGTAGAAATAATAAATAAATAATAATAAATAAAATGATAATCCTTCAAGAAAGCAAAGATCTATCAAAATACATTTTCAATAATCCCCTTTATATCTAACTTTATTCACTATGTGAGTATCTGAAATTTATTGATAATTTCGCGAAAATGAGAAAACATTTTCATCGTTATTATGATGGTCTATCAACCCAGATAAACAACAGACTGTCATGACACAATTAGTACCCCAATTTGAAGTGAAAGTACAAAACAAACCAATCAAATGAACATTATCTTTCGAATTTTAAGTTTGCATGTACTATATACTTTACCGTTTTGTTACCTAGTTTTCTTATCAATGTGGTCAATAACCCCAACTAGCAATGATAATAGTTTGTTGCAACACATTTACAAGAATCCAGGGCAATATACAGCGATAAGATATCGAAATTTTTTACAACTTCTTGGTTATCCAGGAATATCCTGATAAAGAAATAATAACATGAAATAGCGACGGCAGACATAGTGAATTCAAGTGGAACATAATTCCCCAGATTCTGGCCTCAGGGTGTTTCAAAAACAGGTTGCTCCGTTGCTATAGAGGATGGGTAGATCACTTTGGTTTGCTCAGTGAATAATCTTTGTACAGCAGCCCTCTTATGAAACACTCTGTATACCGGGTGTCCCAACTCTATTTTCACTCGCATTTTCTCGAAAACGAGTCGCGGGTAACAGTATCAACGTTCTGAAAAAAAAAACTGGCTTAAATGAGAAAGAGTGTGCAGATCATCTAATCTGGGACTATTTCTTTTGGAATTACTTCTGAAATCTAGGATTGTGTGTATGGAATGTGAATACATATAGTAGTAGTAGTATTGTGGGGAGGCTGTAGCCAGGCAAGTAGGCCCCCATGGGCTCTTTCTGCCAACCCCTGCTCTCCACATATCTACACATCCCTCTTTTAGTTATCCTCTACGAACCTTCCCGTCTTTCTGATGAAGGTCAAGATGTCCGTCCACTCTGATTCGACCAAATCTTCCTGTTGTAGTTTATCTACTCCAAAGATTCCGAATATCATCCTTCCCTACGCCTCACACTCTCCCAGGAAGTGAAGTGATGTCTCCTCATCTTCTCCGCATTCATATCAAGTGGAACTATCTTCTACACCCATGAGTGATAGGTGTCTGCGTAACCTGTTGTGCCCTGTTAGTACCCCTATAAGAAGGCGCAGGACTTGGAGATCCCTGCCCAGTAACCAAGCCGTCTTCAGCTTGCTTGGACCGGCCACCAGGTCTCTCGATTGCCTGCAGCCGCCTATACGCCTCCAGTTTCCTTCTAGTGTCTCGTCCGCCCTTTTGTGAAGTGCAGACGAAGTTTGGCTTCTTGTTATGCCAAGTGCAGGCTCCGGTCCCCAGAACGGTGTCGCGGATCCGATTCTAGCCAGCTCGTCGGCCACCTCGTTCCCGGGCACCCCCCTGTGACCCGGAATCCATACTAATTCGACTTCCTTCTGTTCAGCTTGTTTCTCAAGAGCATCGCCACATTCCTGCACCAAAACTGAGCTTGGTTTAGGATGGCAGATAGTCCTGAGAGCCGCCTGACTATCCGAGCAGATGTAAATCTTTTGCTCTGGTCCCTCTTTCACCTCTTGCCTCTCCGCTACTGCCAGAATGGCAAAGACCTCAGCCTGGAAAACTGTGGTATACTTTATGCCTATTCCTTCTAGGCAAATTCCTACACCTGAGTCCTGTTTGTCAGTTAGGCGCGATCCGTCCGTATAACATACTGGACTCCCTGGGCGGAATTCCACTCTGTTCTCTTCCCATTGTTCCCTGCTCGGAATAGTGAGGGTGAACCTTTTATCCCATCTCAGCCTATTTTGAGCGTTCTTTACTCTCAGGGTGGAGATATGGATCTCCTGCTCTACCCATGTCGCAATTTCCGCGTGACCTGTCACTGCTCCTTCGTTAGCCCAACTCCCAGAGTTCCGCATCCTCAGAAAGGCCGCAATTGCTTCCCTCTTGATCGAGTCATAAAATACCAAGGATAATTATTATGTCGGTCAAACCATCCATTTTCCTTGAAGTGGTCCAGAATTTCTCAAAGTAAAAAGTCGACCAACTTTGGGTTTTTGAATTTTTCCTTTGATCATCATTATTATTGCTTTGTGAAGGTTCTATAATCCTGGATTTCTTTATTATATTTGTGGGTTCTTGGACCTGGACTCTCTTCGGAAAGTAATAGAGACGAATATATTGCTTCTGTCGAATTTAGTATCAGTGAGAAAACCAGCACTGGTATCCATCACGTCTATACTAGTCTACAGCCTCATATCTGACCCATAATCACAGTAAAAATTATTTTGACTGTATTATAATGTACATTATTTCTGTGACGGGAAAAAACTCAGACATTTTATCTCTGCGGTTACGTTAATTACTAAACAACCACTAAGTTCGCAATTTCATAAACAAAACACAAAATTAGACTGGCAGATATTTGATTACTTCAAAAAATGAGGAAGATCCCTGCAAAAAGATGTAGCAAATGCAACGCAGGTGTAATTCCTCTTGAAAACTCCAAAATTCACGTCGAAAATTTTCTGATTTCAATATAATATATCTTGTCTATAATGATTCGTCCTTCTTCTTATCACATGTTATTATACACTGAAAAAATATGAGATATTAGCTAACGGTTCTTTTTCAACACCCTGGAGCTGAAATCTATACTATTTTTCCCTTGTGTAATATATAACTATTTTACATTCTCATGTCTGTATCACAGTATCACTCAAAACCGTTGCTTCTCAGAGACCCTTGAAAGAACATCTTACATAATTCATGATCTACACAACGACCTCTGTAGGAATTCCGAGTAAGTAATAAGAGTAATAACTTGATTAACACTGCTTTAATTCGTAGAATATATCATTTTAATTAGCACCGTTACCTACCGGTTTTTTCTTGAGCAACTGAACATGTCTGACTGTCTGTCTCATACATAGTCAAGATGTTCCTCGCATAGCAATATAATGGATTCAATGTGAAAATTCATATTTTCTCTAAGCCGATTCTAATGATGAAAGGGTTAGGAAACACAGAATCATCCCCACAACGTTTGATAATCTGAAGATTATTCAGGAACAGAAGCGTGTTTGGGACCGTCATGTATCTATCATCAGTCTATAATCCTTACGAACCAGAGGTCCTATAATATAACATGAATACAAGTTAATCATGAAATAGGATTCGAACGACTGAAGGTAAGTTAAAAAAATACTGTTGCCCAGCGTACATGCAATTGTATGTACGCTGCTGTTGCCATAGTAATGTGCTGAACTGTGTTGCCATGGTAGATTGTAGATTGTAGATGGGTCGTATGGGCTGGGAGATCTCTCGATCACTGCGACCTAGAAGATCTATTGTGATTACCCTTATCTAGTTTTATTTCTCTAACCCTAGACTTCTTATGAAGCATAGAATTTTCCTGACGGTTCAATTTTCCATCTCAGCAGGTGTGAGATAGACCTGTTCTATAGGTGATTCAGCCTTTGGCGGACTAATACTTCACATTAGCAAAGTATGTGTTTCGCGGTTTCGGTCGCATTGTTGCAAAAGCGGCAAGTGTCAGTCTCCACCAGGCCCATCTTCTTGAGGTGGTAGCTCAGATGGCAGTGAGAGCCTGTGATAAAGCAGAAAGCCTGTGATAAGCTTCAGCTCTGGTTTGACTCGGTTCTGCGAATGAACCTTTTCGCGTGTCGTGGACCTGGAGTTGCTCTCCAGTGGGAGGACTCTTCAATGTCCTTCCATTTTCTGAGTTTTCTGTTTAGGTGACATGGTGACATCCACTTATTCTACAAAAAGGCTCAGTACTAAAGAGTGCAAATGCTGCATCTTTCTTTGCAAGGCAATCAGCTGTCTCATGCCCTTTGATTCTTTCATGCCCTGGAACCCACATAAGTGTGACTTTGTTGTCCTTTACCAGTTGCATGAGTGTTTCAAAGCAGTCCCATGTAATCTTCGATGTGGAAAAGAATTATCTCAGGGCTTTTAGTGCGGCTTGGCTGTCTGAGCAGATATATATGTTGGCACCCCTCAGACCTTTGCTCAGGCAGCTTAGGGCGCATAGGTTAATGGTATGTATTTCAGCTTGAAAGATAGTGGATGAGTGACTTAAGGCTCCAAATAGCCTACATCCTGGTCCATATACACCCGCGCCTTCCCCTTCTTCCATTTTCGAACCATCGGTGTACCAAACAAGAGAGCTGAGGCTCAGCGGAACCGTACCTAGGGCGACTTCTTATAACCACTTCGAAGGCAGGATCGAAACTGAGCCTGACTGGCATTGAGTCCGATGGTTTGGTTGCAGATTCAATTTGTACTTCTTGTAGAATGACCATGTGACCAGTGACATCACCTGGTCTGGCCAATTCAGTGGAATTCAGTCTGTATGCACTGAGAGCTGCAGTCATCTTGATGAAAATTTGCAAGGGTAGTAGATCAAACATCGCTTCCATTGCTGCAGTACGGCAAGTACGTTTAGCCCCTGTGATCCCAAGACACACGAGTCTCTGGATCTTTTGCATGATAACGTGTTTAATATTTTGAATATGTCACATATGGTCAATCCGTGATTAATCGATCATTCAGCGTGGTACTTATCCGAACGCAAAGAGCCATTTTAGTTATGTGAGTAGAAAAACATTTCATTATAATTAATTAAAATTAAAAGGGTCTAGGCCGGCGTATAATAACTCTTCTAACGATTTGAATTATAATTCATCGTAAGATAGTCCGCTTATCGGTCGGATTCATAATTATCAATAATTAGAAATAATTACATTAAGTATTGACGTGCATATACATATGAATATACTATCTGCCAGAGACTATTATCGGTATTGGAACACGTCAATTTTCATCAAATTACTGGTATTACTGCGGCACCGAGTGAATTATTACGGAATTAAATGAATCTGACATTGGGAGTACTGTATTCCATGTATTCCATCGATCCAAATTATTGAAATCAGTGTAATGAATGTGGTCTTTTGAAAGAGTTTTAAAGGCGCCCGAGTAAGCCATTTATTCGAAATATTGATGCATTGATAAACTAGTCAACTAAATCATCGTACACAGTGAAAATTCGCTTTGAGTTGAATTCGCAGAGTATGTTTCTAGACTTAGAATACTCTGACAAACTCACTCTGATACTGCAATAATCTATTTGACTACACTTCTCGCAGATTATCTCCTATGAAACTAATTCTATAGATTGAATTTCCACTAATCCCGTATTGAATTCTTTCTATATTCCTTGAATTGAAATTGAAAAAATCACACTATAGTATACTAAACTATAGAGTTGAATAATTTACTCTGAAGCTTTGTGGTTCTTCTGGGAACAGGTATAGTGTTCAATTTCACTCTATTTTTTTACTGTGTACTGCAAAATTGAGAACTTATTTAGATTATTAATTGATGTCATGCTAATATATCATGTCATGAAAGAATTTCATTCAAACTTGTTTATCGTAAACGTCCTTACTTTCGAGATACAGAGAGTCAAAGTTGAAGCATAGATACATATTTTTTCGTCCACCCCGTTTAGCTTTTCGTGATGGAAAAATCCAGTCTGTTGATTGACTGAAACAGTGCAAAAATTCCCGAATGTTACATATTATGGTAATCCAGTGTCTTGAAAATAACAAATAATCATACACAGATCTCACACTATACAGGGTGTTATCCAAATGAACACATCAACTTGAAACCTTGAGAAGGCTCGACGTGTACTATCGAATGGCACCATTAAAAACATTATAGCAATTTGAATGAGATTTGGGGCAAGATCCTTTTTCCACCCAACGTCCTGCTTATCAAGATCTGTAACAATTGCATATCGTCGACGACACCGCAAAACCAAGTAGCAGCAAAAACCAAGATTTCCAGGAGACACTAAAAACTAAATAATTGTGGGTCAACTGATCAGATCACAAACCACTTGATTATCAATATCCTTACGTTGGTACATCAATTATTGAGGAAAAAATATTGTTTGTGTTGTCAGAGTTATAGATACTTTTACTTGGTAACTCGCAGAAACATGTAACTTTTTTTTGTAGAATTTCCATTCAACAAATATGTACTCACGATAATTACTTATAACCTATGTTGAAACACCAATTGAAGAATAAACTGTTTGACATATTTTGTCTATGAAAGTTTACTCCACTACTTACCAATTAGCTCAGATCAATCTCTGCGATTAGTTTTTGAACAAAGCCACAATACACAATACTAGAGGCATGAATCACATGGCTAACTGTGAGATTCTGGTTGTTGACAACACATTCATTTTGCCTTTCAGATGATGGGTTTTGGCCATCGACTGAAGTCCTTTTTTTTTTTCGATGACTTTACAAAAGATCTATGTATAAGTAGAGTACAATTCATGTAAGAAAACATTAGAAATTTGCTGTCTCCAATCTTGATACCTTGACTTGAGAAGTGCCTAGCGTCTTTCTCCTTCTTCTAAGAATGTCGAAGTTAGGTTCTCGTTTTATGTTGCCAGATCAGAGAGTCTGTATCGAACTGTTTTGATTTGGGATGCTATATAATTCCTGGTTTCGCAGATGAATATCAAATCAGCGCGAAACTGAGTACTATTCCATTGTCATTCGATTTGTTGTTTATTGGTCTAAGTTTACAGTTCACAGATGATAGAACCAATTTGAAGCTCAAAGCATTTTCAGCTCTAGTCATGATTTGCACCTAATCAATTGTGTGAAATATATGTATAGGTTCTGACAATAATTGTGACTGAAAATGTTGACTTTATGAGAATATTGAATTATTTTCTATGCAGAAACTAATATACAAGAAAGTAAAATAGTTCGTGAGCCAAACATGCATAGTTGAAATGTTCCAAGATTCGTGACCAAGTTTTCCTAATTCTTGAATCAACTCCGTAGATATACTGTTGTTGTCTCTCTCTAGTAAGTGCTGATGAAAATAAAATAATTGGACTGTAGCCTAGATCCTAACCACAAAGCTATAAAGCTATCATACTGGCCTGTTGCGTAAGAATCAATTAAAACAATCCAACTATTACTCAACATAATTAACTACCTTCACTTGCATCACTTTCATCCTACATCAATTCATTTCGGTGCATACTGCCCTTTTCCTTCAATTTCATACCAGTATAATACGGTACATTGACTGACTGACTGACAAAGCTCAATCTATTGTTCAAAGAGCACGACTCAAAATTGTATGTACATACAATTTGCTTTATTGCCTCAGTGCGTTATGCCATATTCTTTGAAGGACCGTGTTCTGTTTCCGAACAATGGGGAATAAAATCCGCTTGAATATGTCAAATTGGAACAGTTATGCCATTGTACTATCTCTGTATCATAATAGGTGATCTAATAGGTAAATGGACTGGCTAGGCACGAGGCAAAAACAAGACCTAACCAGTCGTCAATCAGATAAATTCAAACTAAGTATCATTTTCGTGTTTGCTGTTTGATTTCGAGAAGTTGTTTGTCAAAAAATGAGGACAAGCTGAACAAACGGAAGATGATGTTTGAAAAGAGTGTAGAATGGCGTCGGAGAAGACAAGTGATGCATTGAAGTGGGCAAGAGTGCTTTGGATTGACTGATAAACCTATAATGGCTTTCTGAAAATAAATGCATGAAATTCATGGACATTGAGATTCATTGTTTGTTGCTTGGTTGAAGCACAACAGAAAAAATAGTAACTATATCGGTGACTAAATCATGGAAAAACTATGTGAATGATATTTCCTTTTACTTCTTTACTTTTACTTGCCATTTCAGCAGGTCAAGATTTGGTGAATGAAAAACGAAATTGAAAACCTGTTATACATCACACTCACCTAATAATCGGTGTTATACTTTACAATTGGAATTCTGTGGGAAAATTAAACTCTGAAAGAGGTAACTGTGCAATGGAGACAAAAAAATTATGGAATCAATTGTAAAACAAATTTATCGATTTCATACCTAGATACGCATTACTTCTGGCCATATATAGAAAAAATGTTACATAGTCGACAGATAGCTTGAATACAAAGTTTTCAACCTTGAGAGCTGTGAGATTTGTTCTCTTTCATCATAGTGGAAAATTTTATTCAGTTATTTAATCATTGGTCTATTATTCCATTAGTGTAGAAAGAACTTGACCATAAACTTTGAACCTAGACATCTTGGCTTTCTTAGTAATCATCTGCTTCATTTGTAGATGTGCAAAAGATTTTGATATATCATGTATCATTAAATATAATATTCCACACTTACTTGACCTGTACTAATAATTTTGCATTTTTTGTGAAGAGTTATATAACCGTTAATGACGAAATGCAATTCTTGAAACGATCTTGCAAGGAAGCTAGGTCGTTATTTCTTCAAAACTAATTATCACACGTTGTAGTTAGACATGTTTGCCGTTGGTTGTTTTTAGGCCATTTTGTACAGTTAGTATTACTGCTGAATTTTCGCGCCTTTGTTATACTCTTCGCAGGAACTTGAGAAGCTACAGTGTGATTGAGATTCGCAGTATTTTATTTGCCTACATAAATGGTATTGACATAGTGCGAATTTTGAATTATGGTATAAAAGTGATAAGTAGCATGATTTGGAGGGAGACATTCAATATATGTATATTCACGATACAAGTATAGTAGACTCGTATTACGATATGAGATATGAAATTTACCAAACGAGGCGGAATGACAACTTTGATAACCCATCGATTATCGTAATATGAATTGACGATACGAATATAGTACAATATTTTACCTACTACCAAAAGCGCTAATTATTCAATCAAAAAGATTAACTAGTCCTTGACTTCATTAACGATTCATTTGGAATATGTAACGAGCAAGCGTTGCAAGGGTTAGGTTAGGTTAGTTTCCATGTGAGTGAGGCGACTACCGCCTCTCCACTGTGACCCCAGATAGGTCTATTCTGGCTGACTCCAAGAGGTTACAGTTCACTGTACAATCCCATTTGTTTCACTAAGTCCATAGTAGAATGAGATGAGATTTGTCTGAAATCGAAAGGTTCTAAATTGGTAAAACCAAATATGTCGAACCTTAGCCTCTCTAAGCAAGAGTTTCGTCTTCCATACAGCAGAAACGACAGTACGCTTATTGGTTCAGACCGATCCTTCCTATAGGTATATGTGGTAAAACTTAGACAACAGTGTCAGAATCCTCAGGTTATCCAATATTAGGATATTGGTGGACGATGGTATTGGTACTGTTAAAAGTGGGAGACGTTTGAACGTCAATAACTAATCCCTATAATGGCACCTTATCGCAAGCCCTAATATGAATGATGTGGTTCGCTCAAGAAACCGTTAATAATAGATTATTATTCAGAAGATGTCAAAATCGCAAACCATTGAGGAAATAATCTGCCTTTATATATTTCATGTAAAAGTAGATAGTAATAAACGATTTACGAGTTCATCTATATAAATAATTTATTGGTAGGTAAGTACTTAATTGTGTTGTGTAATCAAATTTTTGCTTCGGTGATTATACAAAAAGATAAAAATCGCAAATTTGATTTCATGCTCCACTCGACTTGATCTATTCATTCAATTATTATCCATCGGAATAGTAACACTCACAGTCATGGATTTCCATTTGCGAACTCGTTTATTTTACAATCAAAATGGAATTTAATTATTCCTCTACATATTCGGGATTTTCCCTCCTCATATCTGTAAATATTAGTATATATTAATTCAATATAATTCTGTACTTTCCACGATATTCATTCTACGAGCTCGTGATTTGATATTTTAACAAGAACATCTAGAAATTTCAATCAGTTCTTATCATTTAAAGAGTGCTTTTTTCGATAGAATTTTACCGAGCTTCATGTTCGTAGATGTTAAAACAACCAGTGAGAATCAGTAATCATGCGACTGTTGAGAACACTGGTTTTCAGCTAAAAAAATGTTTTCAGTTTCATCAGGTTTTCTTGAAAACTACTCTCTTCCCCCTACAAGAACCAAATACTTACTTATTATTGATTTAGGACTTCAAGTATTCAAGAGTAATGTTATTCAACTAACAAGTACCGTTGAGGGCGCTGTAACAAAAACAACATTGCGGCATTATCAGAGCTCTTTGTTCACATATTTTGTGTGTTGTGTTTCGCATACATTTTTTTCCTGCTATTCAATCGTGTTAATTGTATTAAATCTCGAAAATATCACAGAAATAACCAATAAGTAAGTCTTATATTATGCATATGCATCTGATTGAATTAGGTCATCTAAAATGATTTGATTCAATATTGTTAGGATTTCGAATCCTGAGAATTGATTTGTGTGTTTGTCATTCAGTCTTTTCACTAAACCTTCCGAGCTCTACTACACACTCTAAAAAAGTTATAGACAACCTAATGCCCCTAGTCTTTTCTGCTATAAAACCGACTGCCGTGATTGATCAGTACTGTACAGCATTATGATGACATTACGAATCGATGGAATTTGACTGTACTTTTCTTCCTTATTCTGAACTTTCTAATTGGCTAGAATAACGTAGACTTTATAGCATCAATCCATTTGCACAAGAGTAGGTAATATAATGCAAGGTCGAATCGTTCCAACCAGATCAACTGTTACTGTGGGAGTGGTCGAGAAGTTGTTGACAGTTTTTTTGTTCGTGTTTATATGCATTTCTTCGAGTTTTTGATAAATCAATTCAATCAGTTAAATCTACTTTGAAGGAATTATAGTCACTCCCACATTTCACACTTTCAGAAATTCCTCTGAATCATTTCAATATGAAAAGGTACGTAAGCAATAATCCCTTTGGACTGAAAACAGAACATGAATTATCAATATCGTGACAGTTTCCCAAAATCACATATTCTCACATTTCCCGAGAGATGCCGAGAGCGATGAGCGTGATTTGAATTATTTGAAGTGGGTCATTGGAATCATACATATCATAACCTGAAGTGATATTTCCAAAATGGCAGCCAATTCAGCAAGAGAGATGAATTCTTCTACCTATCTCCGAAGCTCTTTTTGTATATTTCCAATCAACGCTGGAAACTAAAAAGATGATTTCACTGAATATGGAATTGGAAAATGCATTAAATCTTCTCTGCATGTGCACAGCTTCATGCATTTTTTTCTGTTTTGTGTTGCAAAGGACTTCGAACAGTTACGTTTCTATATTCATACTGAAATAGTTGCTTTGTATACACCCCTATATCTATAGAATTTCCAGATGATAAATTTATTTTCGATAATAGTCATGGGCTATGAAAAGAACTCATCCCTCATAATAACAAAGCATGGTATTTCCAAATGGATTGGATGTAGCAGGAATTTCACACTTGAACTGTTGCTTCCGCAAATATTCCAATCGAATTCAAGGTCTATCTGCTGAAACTTATCTAATTCATATTCATAATAAGTGCTGTGTATGGCTGCTTTATCATATTATTTCCATAATTTGTAAGCACAACAAAGCACTGTTTCCAATTACATCAAGAATTGATGATAATTATAATGATAATGAGGAACTCCATTGTCTGATGGCTTATAACTACACCATATTATAAATTTCTGTTTCATCACTTTTAACCAAACCACTGACTAGAGAGAATAATATAAATATGTATCATCAATCAGGAAGGTCGACAAATACCTACATGATCAGTTGAAACATGTCAAGAATTGTAATTACTATTTGGTCCCAAATCAAAACTTCTACAGCTTCCGAAAAGCAATAGCAATAAGTTACGTCATGGAAAATCTATAGAATATTTCACATACCTTTCGTGGCTCAATCTGTCTGGTGCAAATGTTCTTGTTATTTCAATTTTTTTCCAGGATCCCTATGAGTTTTCGTCTAATATTAGGTATCATATCTAGTAGGGTAGTTGGAACAGATAGTTAGAGATAGGTAGAGAGGTATACAGCGTACAATCACTGTAACTAACTGAGTGATCGATAGACAAATATACGGGTATATTTACATTCTATATATAGTTCGAGTGGTCATAAAAGTGTTACTGAAGTTACATTCCATGAGGCTATTCAATTCTATATATTCTGAAACAAAATCAATTGTGAGCAGCATAATGATTCAGAAGATCGATATATTATCTGCACACCCAGATGCACATGTAATGTGATGTAATAATATGGACTTAAGGAAATAAAAGGATTATTATCTTGCACAAATTATCATAGCAAGGGTCATTCAACAACATCTAATATATGTTGATATTTTATTGGACCACCCCTGCAACTGATGATATATGCTACTACCACTACTAGTACTACCACTGAGAGAGTTTTGCGTGGTCCACTTCGCACTGGCTTGCAACTTGCTCGTTGCTAGCTCAGAGTTCGAATATTCAAAACCGTGCTTGAGCGACCTCGAATCATCGGGTGAATTATGAATATATCCTATCTCATTGTAGTTGTTTCTTCGGATACAAGTGATGTTGGAGAATCAATTGAAATTAGATAATGAAGCAGCAGTAAAAAATCCGACCTAATTTCCAAGACAATCTATAGGAATACGAACTGAAATGTATGAATGATTTATTTCTACTCGCGTATCCATTTCTGACAATTCAAACTACAAACCACCAGAAGCACTAACGCTGAATGATTTTTTTTTTTTTTTCAAAAACTGATAATGATTAGAAGAGGTAATTACAGCAGTTGCAGTGAGAAGTAACGAGGATTCACAGTTTATCTTAGAAGAAACATCATGCATGCCTTATTTAATTGTAATAGCTACGTCAAAATTACATAACGCTATATTTAAGCTTTCTAACAAAAAATCCAAAAATATCAAGACCTAGGATAACATCCATGCAAAGGAATTTCACTTTGGCTTTCTTCGTAATGAGAGAAAATGTATTTAACGAGTAATATGGAATCGATATTTTTGATGTTTTGACTAGACCAACCACTTTCTTATTCCATGTATCTTCATAATTCATATCAAGGAATGTCTATCGGCATATGTTTCACTATATCACCGCGACTTTATAGAAAATAGTGAAATTCCAACTCTTATTTTTTTCATTATATTCATGAGATATTTGGAACTTGATAATTCGTCTTGATGTTATCACTTTTATATTTAATATTACACAGGAAGAGAGGCGCTATCAATGCAATTAAAATAAACAAAGTATAGAAAGTGAATATAATGTTCAGTTCGAATTATCATCACATTGGAATTCCCAAAGATATTTACTATTATTCAATACATCAGCTCTGTCTGGAGATTTGAAGAAAGTGAATTTGTTTCTAAAGATAATTATATGGATATGGCATCAAACGTTAACAGCAGCTGAAGGCAATATAGACATGCCTATGCAAATGAACAGGTAATACATTTCGAATCGGCAGCTAATTCTCCATCACTCTTGATTTTCCTGCTACAAATCAGTCATGCAAAGTCAAACAGAACAACCGTTAGCAACACAGATTCGATGTTTAGACACTATATTAGAATACATTAACAGAAACTAAATCTTTTGTATAAATAGTCTGCGACTATATGCCTTTATTGTGTGAACCTTCTTAGGAGCAAGAACAATGATGTATTGTCAGAAAACACCGTTCTATTAGTATGCTGATGCACTATGAACATTCCTGTTGAACTGTTTTAGTTTTCAACATGTCGAACAAAAACAATGGTCGGAGTATAGGTATAGGTACATCCTTGAAACCATCACAACAAAGATTATTCCTATGCACTCTATAATTTTTTTCTAGCGATGCATCCGCAAATGATACGAACAAAGCTTATTATCTTGTCTCTGTCCCCGCATTATATCATCACATTTCAATTATATTAATTTTGTGCCTCTTCCTTCATGGCAATAGCACAGGCAGACAAAGCCAATTTGTTGAACGTTTCGAGCTGAACTGCCATATTACGATTACTTATACTTGTATTTTAATTGCAGGAGTCATTCAAAGGCCTCCTATCTAGCTCCACGAAGGGACAGAGATCGCATCGTTCCCGACTCAGAAACGGGAAGTTACAAGAGGACAATGTCCCCCAATGGACACGCTTTGCCACCAGAATCCGTCAACGACTCTCAGAAGCTGAACAGCAGAGAAACTATGTGGCCAGCGAACAGACCGTCTAGCAAACCTGCAAACAACAACATCCTGAGGAGGACTTCCATCAAAGACAAGCAGAAAATGGATTGCTGCGACGATAAGGAGGACTTGAAGAAACCGATGGTTCTTCCTGATGTTCTTCCCGTCAACGTTAAGCTACTAGGGCCTAGATCTCAACACTACAACAGGCCTATGCATCTGAGTCTTTCGCCTGACGTTAATGACTCTGGCTTGAATACAGTTGCGCTGAAGTCACCTCCTTCTTCTCCACCAAAGAGTCCATCGAGATGTTCGCCTTTTACTCCCTTGAGAACACCCAGCTTCTCCAACACGTCAACTACGTCTACAGCTACGACTAGTACTGTGGCCACTTCTACACCTACTTCGAGGTTCTCTCTTAGTTCTGTTAGCTCTTCAACCACCACTAGGACTTCCTCGGCAACGTTGCCCAGAACTAGTTCTAGTCCAAATTCTGACTGGAAGCAATTGAGTTATACGCCCCCCGGATCTCCTAAGAACACATGCCATCCTACCCCTAAATCGCCTAGAAGGATATCCCCGTCAATAAAGCCGTCGCTCTCTCCTAATTCTACTATGAAACTATCGCCAATCCGAAATTCACCTATGGCGAATCTCACACTAAGTACACCTCTACATAACAGCCCGATTTCCTCACCCCAGATTCCTACTCCGGACTCCTCACCACCTCTTTCGCCCATCAAATCGAATGACTACCCACAGGTGATAGAGGGGCTGCAACTCATACAAAGGACTGAAGTTGTTTTGAGAGTTAACGCTTCCATGGCTGATGCTGCTTCTCAGACTGAAAAGGAAGAGCTTCCTCCAACTCCTTTGCCAATCAGGAAAAAGTTACAAGAGGAGATCGAGTGCGAGAAATTAGCTGAGGACCTGATGGATCATCTTCCGACTTCAGATAGGTTGAAAGAGCTTTTGGGTAAGATCCATCTATGGTGATAATTAGGCTGTATTATCTGATGATTGTTTTCTTTATAGTGCCTGGTCCTGAGCACAAAAAGTCTACAGACTATGTTCATGGGTTGTTCAGGGTGGAAGTAACCTCAAGGCCACGACCTTTGAATTCTCCCTTCAGAAGTAAAAACAATACTCCTAGTAGTACTCCGCCCCCTACGCTGGCTTCAGTGTCAACGAGTACTACTTGTTCCATGTCTATATCGAATATAACCAGCAAATTGAGGTAAGAACGAATTTATTTGTTATCTCTGAGGTACTAATTCGAATGTGTTTTTCAGCTTATCTCCTTCAAGTACCATGATAGAACCAACAAGTCCACTATCAGGTTCCTCAACGTACTTCACCACTTCCGAACCCAAGGCTAAATTTCTAACTAGATATAGCCAGGATATGAGTACTTGTCATATTGCCAAAAATACCAAAGATCTCAATGAAAAGAAGGTAAGAAACATTCATAATAGTAGGAGAGCCAACTACAAATTTGGACCGTCAACTGATAACGAAATGTAATATGTTTCAAAGACATGTGGAAACGTATTTTATAGAACGGCATCAGTGATAATCACTATCCTGAGGAAAATGAATGAAAAATTGAATTGTCCATTCTATTGATATCGGATGGCATAACTCCTATCTCGTTATATAAGATAAAGTGGCACAGGTGCTGTAATATCCTGATTACAATATATTATTATTCAGAATGATATCTTGGAAGAATTGTATTATGAAACTGAATTACTTCTTTATTGAAACAAAAGTACGAAATTCATGACAACAACCTATTTCTCGAAAAGTCACTTGATCTACTATGAAATATAATATATAAGGTGATTTATATATATATATAAGGTTTACTATAGCTACTATACTACATCTCCCCCTCAAAGAGAAAAATAAATCAATCATACCTCCACCTTTCAGGAGGTTTAACATTTCGTTTAGGTCGGCAGATATTTTCCATTATGGATTGTTCTCTAAATTGAGCATTTACATTATTATCTGACGTAGTTTCTTTCCCTTCATTTTCTAAAATATGTGATTGAATAATATGCAACTTTTTGATTTGATTCAAATGTCTCTTCCATGTAACATTCAATTCTGGAATTTCTACAATATATATTGAAACACCTATTTTTTTTAACAATGACACCTCTGATCCAACAAACATTATTGATTTTTCTATAATCCTTAACTGTTACTGTTTCACCTATTTCGAAAGTTTCGAACATCTGTCCCCTATGATAATATTTTTGTTTATTTTGTTGTTTCTTTACATGATCTTCTATATCCCTATTGGCTTCAGTATCCTGACTTACACCACTGTAATATCCTGATTACAATATATTATTATTCAGAATGATATCTTGAAAGAATTGTATTATGAAACTGAATTACTTCTTTATTGAAACAAAAGTACAAAATTCATCATGACAACAACCTATTTCTCGAAAAGTCACTTGATCTACTATGAAATATAATATATAAGGTGAATTATATATATATAAGGTTTACTATAGCTACTATACTACAGGTGCCATTCCATAAAATAATGTTTTTCGTTATCAAATGACGGTTGAAATTTGGAGCCGGCTATTGCGGCTCTTGGACTATAAAATTCTCGAAATATTCGAATACAATGATAGAAACATGCGGAACAAACATCATCACTTCTCAATATTGAATCATCACTGAAATATCATCAGCTGCTACGTTTTTATTCATGTTTGATGATAGTAGTAGTAGTAGTATTGTGGGGAGGCTGTAGCCAGGCAAGTAGGCCCCCATGGGCCCTTTTTGCCAACCCCTGCTCTCCACATATCTACACATCCCTCTTTTAGTTGTCCTTTTCGAACCTTCTCGTCCTTCTGATGAAGGTCAGGATGTCCGTCCACTCTAATTCGACCAAATATTCCTGTTGTAGTTTTTCTACTCCAAAGATTTCGAATCTCATCCTTTCATACGCCTCACACTCTCCGAGGAAGTGGAGTGATGTCTCCTCATCTTCTCCGCATTCACGGCAAGTGGGACTATCTTCCACACCTATGAGTGATAGGTGTCTGCGTAACCTGTTATGCCCTGTCAGTATCCCTATAAGAAGGCGCAGGACTTGGCGATCCCTGCCCAGCAACCAAGCCGTCCATGGCTTGCTTGGACCGGCCACCAGGTCTCTCGATTGCCTGCAGCCGCCTATACGCGTCCAATATACTTCTAGTGCCTCGTCCGCCCATTTGATAAGGGCAGACGAAGTTTGGCTTTTGTTATGCCCAGTGCAGGCTCCGGTCCCCAGAACGGTGTCGCGGATCCGATTCTAGCCAGCTCGTCGGCCACCTCGTTCCCGGGCACCCCCCTGTGCCCCGGAACCCATACTAGTTCGACTTCCTTCTGTTCAGCTAGTTTCTCAAGAGCATCGCCACATTCCTGCACCAAGGCTGAGCTTGGTTTAGGATGGCAGACAGCCCTGAGAGCCGCCTGACTATCCGAGCAGATGTAAATCTTCTGCTCTGGTCCCTCTTTCACCTCATGCCTCTCCGCTACTACCAGAATGGCAAAGACCTCGGCCTGGAAAACTGTGGTATACTTTCCAAGAGCGTAGCTCTCCCTTATGCCTAATCCTTCTAGGTAAATTCCTGCGCCTGAGTCCTGTTTGTCAGTTAGGCGCGATCCGTCCGTATAGGTTTGATGGTAACTTTACTCCCTATAAACAACTATCACGACCAATAAACAAGCATTAAAATTGGTTGTGGCGTCTGCGCAGTATGAATGTGATAATTTATTCTTGGGAATATTCGTGGGAAGCAGTCGAATGTGACCAATCATCAGTTAGATTTCGTCATTTTCTGTCCAGTTCTCGATAATGTCCATTTTCTTTATCAAGACTTGCTTTAAAAACATCGAATGAACAATAATGCTAATTTATGAAAGTACATACATCAATGAGATTGGTATGCTTCAAAGATACTTATGAAGGTTAAATATATAAATAAGATATGGTGGATTATACATATGTACAGTGAGTATATGAAATAAGAATCATTTTAAGGACGATTGGAGTTATAATATCTTTATTTTAAAAGAATAGTACATATAGTACTAAAATCATTGGTGTAAGTTTTTTGTTGAACTTCTTGTCATTTTCATTGATATGAACCATTTCAAGAAATAGCCGTTTGTTGAGATGTTTCTGAAAATCCATAATTCTAGCATTATCATAATTCATGAGATGATCCTCATCTATAACGCGTTCAACTCAGCAGGAATACATGATTTTGAATTCCGTCTACAATTACTTTTGTTGTGGAGTAATTCTGTCTTTGAGCAGACCATGAATTATATTCGACCTATATATTCTTGACTTGGACAAGAGTTTTCAATTTGGAATGAAGGTGAGATATTGTTTGAAAATTCCCAAGAATATATACTAACTAACAGTCACGAAAGCTTCCCTTGTGAAATATGTTGATTTATATAGATTGTAACTATATTTATTTTCAATACCAATCATTATTCTCGGTTAGAGAAGTGGTTGTGTATACTTAGTATAATAATCAATATTAATGAGTAAGACACAGGCTATAGTATACAATTAATAAATTGAATAGCAACTCGAACATTTTCGGCACTAGCCCATCATCAGGAGAATATCTGAAAAGTGCTTTTTTTCTTTTACAGGTACAATATAATAATATGTAAGAAATGTGAGGTTAAAATCAATTTGTTGATGTCAGAAGAAAATCGTTGAATGAATCAAAAACTCATATAGTCTTGCAGAAGATGAGTATTAAAAACAATGTGAATGTATGTAATGTTTTTAATGCTTATCTTCTGCAAGACTTTAATATGACAAGTGAGTTTTTGATTTATAAACTACCATTTCTGGAATCAACATCTAGACTATACAAACCAAGGGATCTGCTAGATATCGACTCTCTCTTCAAAATGAAAGTATGCATTTTCATTCATTTCACTAAAAATAAGAAGAGGCACTCGAATCTAACCTTCAATATCAATTCTGATACCCAGAGCATCACACCAGACAAAGTGAACATTTGCAAACTGTCAAAATAAAAACCCAATTCGGGGAAAAATCATTGTATTCTTGTGGAATTGTTATTTATATAGTCTACCAGAATAAAATCTACCAGTGTGAACTGAAAAAATATATTTTATCAATTTAACTACCTCCTTGCTTCGATCAATTCTAATTGAACTATTTATCATTGTATTGCATATTTGATATATTTATTATTATACTTTTTTTGGATTCCCTCTATGAACATTGCATATTTCTTGGGATCAATAAAAAAAATGTATTTTTCTCTTCTGACATTAACAAATTATTTTCAACCTCACATTTTTTACATATATTGTACCTGTTAAAGATACTTTCACTTTTCAGATACTCTCCTGATGACGGCCTAATGCCGAAAACGTCCAGTTGCTATTCAATGAATAAATTGTATAGTATAGCCTGAGTTATTCATTAATATTGATTATTATCATCATTCTGTTAATCGGTTCCAGGAAGAGCTCGTAACTCGACTAGACCGGAAGCTAGAAGTGCTGCGCGGCGAGCAAGTGGTGGTGACTGACGAGTGCAAAATAAACGATGAGCTAGGCGAAAACGTCGAATCGCACATCGACAGGGTTGCCAGGCCGCAGGAAGTGGCCAAGTTCAGGCTGCACGTCGAAGAAGTCGGCAAAATCACCAGTTTGCTCCTCAGCTTGTCCGGAAGACTCGCCAGGGCCGAGAACGCCCTGATGGGCATGGCGGAAGATCACCCAGAAAGGGTGAGTTTCAATAGTCTCATGATATTTGTATTATACGTATAAGACCCTTCAAATTACAGAGGTATTGCGTTATCGAATTGTCCAGCTAAAGTTTTTAGTCAAATCTTACTCAATAGGCTCGATACCTGGGCTGAAGATGATGCAAACAAACCTGAAAACACCACAGATAAGTTGTGAAACAGTCAGTATATTGAACAACAATACTCTGTGTCTCATACTTGAGCAATAAATATTGGAAATCAGTTGATGAGAATCATCGATATCAGGAAACAAGTTTGAGTTGAGAATTTCATCCTGTATTTCAATTAGAGGCGAATTTTCGAAAATACCTCGAGTTAATAGTCTAATATAAATATTGGATATCAAGAAGGCCGTTTCCGAATATACTGAATCGAATTGGCCCTGGTTTTAGTCTCCATTTTTGATTTTTTTTTCCTTAAATGAGATTTTGTCCTATTTCCTTATCTTCCTGTATATTCCACAATAGTGGACGAAAGTCCACGAAACATGAGAACAGTTCTTCCCAATACTCAGCTCAAGTGGAGTTCTAAAGAAAAAATTCAAGAAATGCAAGACTTTCGAAAAAAATCGGTTTTTTGTTCCAATGTTGGCCATAAAGGAGAAATCACGAAAACCTCTTGAGATGAGGTCCAAGTGTATCATAATATGACTGACTTTTGATCAAAAAAAAATTTCTCGAATTCTAGGAGCATTGGAAATTTAGACCATCATGTAATGGTTTCACTTTACACCCTGTGTAAGTTTCGTTCTGCGGACTATTACAGAGTGTTCTAGCTCTCTTTAAGCCGATGAAATATCACATCTGATATCGAAAACCGCATGAAGATCGGTCAATTTTTGAAAAAAATACAGGTCTTCGAATTATGAGTGGTACATTTAGTGTGTTGAGAACTGTAGTTGACTGGATACCAAGTTACAGTACACAGCCGTGAATTTCTTGTTTCAAACGAATAATCTTCGTTATCATCGACGCAGAAAACAATTTTCCGGATACGACCTCAATGATTTGTCCAAATATTTGTACGAAAGTTTTGGGATATTTTTCATCAATCGGGAATCAAACGAACCACACGCCATTGCATCAAATTCAACGGTGTAAGTTCGATATCTAACGTATGTTGTTTTGTTTTTTATAGAGAATCCTAGAAGCCAAGCGGAACAAATTGCTGGACCAATTGGAAGAGGCGAAAAAGCTAAAGGAAAGCATCGACCGCCGTAGTGTCAACGTTTCGAACTTCCTGTACAAATATCTGAACTCCGAAGAATACGCCGACTATGATCACTTCATAAACATGAAGGCCAAACTCATTATGGACTCGAAAGAGATCAGCGAAAAGATAAAGTTAGGAGAAGAGCAGCTATTGGCTCTCAAAGAGACTCTCATTGTATCAGACTGATTGTGTGTAAATGTTCTTTTTTTTATTTTACAAAGTGTATATTGCTTAGTTTTTACCGTTCGAGTTTTATCGAATGAGCTAGTCCAGTGATACAATTATTTTATTATTCTGCCTTTGTTCGCTTTACACAAAGGCATTAGGAGATTTGCAAAACTCAAGAAACACTAAAGTGTAAGTCATTTGAATGCTGATGAAGCTGGTCTTTGTGAATTATATTTGAAAATTATATCAAATCCTATTACTACTATACTTCAGATTTTCAAGATTTTTTTATTTATGTCAATTTTTTCTTATTGAAAAAGAAAATCGAGAACACTTTGGAAATATCAGGGAATACTTTTGACATTATGTGGCTAATCCAGATGGAATACCTTGTGACCCTGGTGGTCCTCAACTTTTTCTAGTGAATTTTTAACAAGACGTCTCTTCTCAAATGTTATCTATGAATATTTCCATGCATATTCCAAACCTGAAGATTAGCCAGTATTTACTAGGTAATACAGGGTGTTCATGATGGGCGTTAATTAAACGTTTCTGGCAAACCAAGCAACAGATGAATCTGAGAATTGAATGGTTTATATGAATTGACATGATCTACACGTCTGAAATATTTCAAGCGATGCGGCGTTACTGCTTCATCTGGAAAATATCACTTTGATATTTCAAACGGAACACCCTGTATTTAATTATATTTTTTGATTCTCTCTGAGAAGCTGATTTCATCTATGTAATACACTTGGAGTCAAGCGGGAATGATTACAAAGATATAGGGTGTTTAATATCGAGATTTTTCAACTTCAGTATTTTTTTATGTCGAAACTATTCATTATCGGTCAAAACGGCTTTCATGTAACCATTTCAACTTATTATTCACTATCTACTGATATTGAAGGGTGTTTCAAGATCAATAATTCTGATCACCACGTACCTGTTCCAATTAAATGTCAGTAAATAGTAGATCAGAAGTCGAGGTAGGGAGAGTTTCGATACAAAAAATCCTCAAGTTGTAAAATCTCGATTTTGAACACCCTATATCTCTGTAATCATTTCTGCTGAATCCCAAGTGTAATACAGGGTGTTCTATTTGAAAATTCAATGTTTCTTCTTTTTAGACGCGTAGATCATGTCAATTTATACATACCCTCAAATCTTCAGATTCACATGTTACTTGGTTTGCCAGAAACGTCTAATTGACTCTCATCGTGAAAAACCCTGTATAGGTATATCAGAATTTTCCTTCTAACAACTATTTACGGAATAATATATGCGGATTATTTGGAAAGCCATCCATTCACAACTTGTTACTGTGAAGATCCCTATAATATACCTACCAAATTATTCAATTTGCCTCGGTTTATATAATTCAGTTTTAGTTAATCGCAAATGGAACTTGTGCCGTTCTTGTTAAATACATTCCAGATTTGGTCAAATATGTTCATCTTCATGTCAAACAAAAATTACAATATCATCGGAGATTTTCATAATTGCAAGCTGCAACCATGAATTTTCCCCAGATAAATCACATCCTAGGAGACAATCACATAATGCTCCAGATAGAAGTTGGAGGAATCATTTGGAAACGTATTTGACACGAATTAAGCTTTCCTGGTTAATACCATATGTTTATATCACTGCAAATTTCGACAAATTATGATAATACCTATGTTCCAAAGTCATGTTAAAACATTGTATTTCATCGATCGGCACCTGTGCTAATCACTTTCCTGAACAAAATGATTGAAAACTTGCACTTTCCAAGACGGAAATTTCGAGATTTGCTAACAAGGTAAAAATTATGCCATCCGATTCCAGAAGGGGAGAATTATTGATGATAGTGCCGCAATTCAAACTGATGTAATTTAGTGACAGAGCGCCAATAGTTCAGTAAATATTTCGCCTCTCTCGAAAGATAATATTCGATGAACCAGTGTGCAACTCATACAACACTGTAGGAAATTCATTTGAGTGACTGTATATTATTATGTGGTTGTAAGTGAATTTACTGATTGAAATTTTTGAGTGAATTCTCAACTCAAACTAGATATTTCATCAAACTTTCCTATCATTGAGAATGTTTACCTTTCCTATTATTGAGAATGTTTACAACAAATTTGATTTAATCAGCTCATGAATTACCATATAACACAGTCAAGTAGGGTGATGTTTCAACTCAATTGGGCGTGGACCGAAATTGACACATTATTGCGTGGACCTTGAGTGAAATTTCACTCAATTTTTTGTTCCAGTGTAGTATTCAAATCCACATGTTGCGTCTCAAAACTGGTCCATCGGATATTATCTTTCGAGAGCGGCGAAATATTCTAGGACATCGCGAAATTGGGAGCAAATTATACCGTGAAGGAAAGTACCAGTTTCCAATCATTTGCACAAGATTTGGATTAGCACAGGTGCCGTTCGATAAAATACAATGTTTTTACAAGGCCTTTGATATCATTTCTTTATCAGTCAGATGACGGTCAAAATTTGCATCCTGCTCTTGGACGCAATTCACTGAATAGTAACCGTATTTTCCATGTTTTTCCAGCATGATCTCGATCGCAATTTCAATAAGCAATGTGGTTTTTCAAATGTTCAATGAGAGAAATGTTTGGAAGATCCAGATATCGTAGGATGTACCTCGCATTGTCGAACCGAGAGCTTGTATTGGTAGATTTGTTGGCGGCTTGATGCCACATGGGCACACCTCTTACCGTTTCCTGAAATGGATAAGACGGTCCTGTCCCATCAGAATAGGCTGTTATTACGTGCGTTTTCGATATGTTTAATTAGCGTGTAATTTATAAGTGTAAAAACGGGATATCGTTTGAGGAAGGTTACGCAGGTCCTGGTTCATCAAATGACTATTTATTTTATTTGTTTTATTTTGTTTTATTTTAGGTAAGATGGACCGACTTTGACCTTCCTTAGACCGTATTCCCTGAACATCTTCCTACCAAGTATTGAATGTTTGTATTAGATATTGTATGATAAAGCAAAATTGTATTCCATTTCTTTTGCTCCGAAACAAGTGAGCCGAACTGTACATATAATTTACATGAAAAACGAATATCATGGTGCTCTGGAAATCGTAATATTGAAATATCATTAAGTTGTTACATTGTGATTTATTAGTGTTGAACCAACCGTATGTATTTTCTTACATATTCTTAATTTATAATCATAAGATATATTTACATTTTGTCGAATTCAATAGACTATTTCTGAGCTTTACGCAATGCTTGCAATAAATAACCCATCTTGACTATTTGAACTTTCGTATTATTTGACCTTTATTCTTGAAATCAGTGACATACTTGGAAATAAAATCAGAACATCCTGAGCATATTCACTTATAAGAAAATGAATATACAACAGATCACACTTGGACCACAAAGTCTTCTCAATGGAAGTTCTCACATTGAAATTCTCTGCTGATGAATTGAGTTTTCAAAAAATTTCCGAGACGTTTTGTTAATGCAGAAGGAACAAAGAAGTGAGGTATTTCATAACAGCAGATTGAGAAATTATCTATGATATGACGAATCATCCTCTGTTATTTCGTTTCGTAGTTTCGATTAATTGGTTTATTGGACTGTATTTTGATAGGTTACTGATTCTGGTAATACACTTTCATTGTCTAGGATTTGAAGTATACACATTGAACAACGCGTAACTTTTCAACAATATGTATATACATCGAAATTACACAGAGGGATGATGAATAATGAATTATAGAATACAGTGAGATGAGCAATCAACTGAAGATCAGGACTAGGCCTAAACCCAATGGGCACTGAAAAAGTTTGGTGTTTAGTTTTACTATATCTCACCCTCTTCTGCAATTAAGTGTCTTCAACTACAGCTATGTTTACGTTATCCCAGCAGATAAGGAGGATTGTTTCATGTCCTCGTCACTTCGGTTGATATGACACTTCACTAATGCCCAAGTCTATTGTCACAACAAAAGAGTTGTGTTTCCACCATATCGATTTGAAAGGGGTAAAGCTTGGCTTAATATTTTGCGAGAGGTAATATTCAAATAGGCACTAATAGTTTAGGGGTAACTGAAAGTATGAGACTATATTCAAAGATAACAATATGTATTGAAGCATGAAACATTATGGGTAGCGATAACAATTATGAATAAACAACAATGAATATAAAGACCTAATAACAACTCACATTATAACGACCATCACGACGAGCTCTTGTCAAGTCAAGAGTAGCCCCAGACCAGACTAACTTCGGAACCCTCACATCCAATATTTTTAAACATCATTTTATTAGATTTGCACGTTTCTCATGAGAGTTCCTTGATCAGTTTTCATAGTTCAATGTCAATGGATGATTTGATTAATTTTATGTTTATAAAACCCTCATGGTTCCAAATTACTAATATACTGTATGTTCTACTCGTGACATGACCCCTCTCTCCGAGAGAACTGGACCCCATTTTTTAAATTATCACATCTAAATATATCGAGGAGAACCTATACATAAAATACTCAAATGACAAAAATCAATAAATCTTGAAAAGTGAGTTCACACACTCAAAAGTTTAGTGTCTACAATGCACACTCACACCATTACTTAGTCCGGCACTGGCTATTCAACTGAAGCATTCCAATCAGATTCTTCTCGGTGGGACTCCTGGCAGCTCGGGGTAGGGAATGACGATTAGGCATGGCATCCTCCAATCGTCAAAAGAATTTCGGCAGGATCCTT
Source organism: Phaedon cochleariae (assembly GCA_918026855.4). Lineage (NCBI taxonomy): Eukaryota > Metazoa > Arthropoda > Insecta > Coleoptera > Chrysomelidae > Phaedon > Phaedon cochleariae. Next base: position 24,509,857 of record OU896719.1, on the reverse strand, counting down.
TTGGGCTCGAAGGTATCCTTGTCCTGGGCATCGGGATGAAATCTTTTGGGCTTTAAGATTTCCTAGACTGTCCTTCAAGGTGGTTGGCAGCTGAACGAAGGGAACTGCTGGCTTCTTGGGGTAGCGACTGACGACTGATGGTCATGGCATCTTTCATTCTACGTGAGAATTTTTGCGGAATCCTTTTTGGGCTCGAAAGGTTATTGGGCTTCTCTCGTTCTGGGCTGATACTCTGAAGTAGGAATCCTTTGCCCGGCGCCTCCACCATGTCACAACAAATGGGTTGAGTTTCCACCATATCGATTTGAAAGGGGTGTAGCTTGGCTTAATATTCTGCGAGAGGTAATATTCAAATAGGGGTAACTGAAAATATGAGACTATATTCAAAGATAACAATATGTATTGAAGCATGAAACATTATGGGTAGCGATAATAAATATGAATAAACAACAATGAATATAAAGACCTAATAACAACTTACATTATAACGACCATCACGACGAGCTCTTGTCAAGTCAAGAGTAGCCTCAGACCAGACTAACTTCGGAACCCTCACATCCAATATTTATATACATCATTTTATTAGATTTGCACGTTTCTCATGAGAGTTCCTTGGTCAGTTTTCATAGTTCAATGTCAATGGATGATTTGATTAATTTTATGTTTATAAAACCCTCATGGTTCCAAATTACTAATATACTGTATGTTCTACTCGTGACACTATGAATACGGATACGGAAAGTTCGCCATCAGTGGCGTATCAGCATTGAAGTTACGTGATAATTTCCCTCCTTGGAAGATAGTCATTATTGTTCGTTTGACTGCAACGGACAAAGTTTCGAAAATGATCGTTAAACAATTCTATTCGATGATCTGACGTTGGCAACTCTGGAGATTCCATCAGGTCCAGGAATCAGGCTTTCGATGCGCCATAAGCGCTATCCGGAAGGTGGAAAATTATCTTCGCGAATCAGAACCAAAATGTCTTTCTCTAGTTGCCCATGGTTTTTTATCCATTTATTGGTGCGCGTTTGGAGTTCCTCCATGAACTCTTTGGACCACCTGGTCCAGAAGTCCTGTTGCAGCTTTTGGAAGTATTGGAAGCGTGACAGTCGGTTCATTGGTAATGCGGAATAATCTTGATCCGGAATACTGGTTAGACGTCTTTCAAGAAAGTGAGTGGGTGTCTGGATATCAAAATCATTTGGGTCCGTGGATAATGGAGATAATGGGGATTTCGGATAGCTTCGAATTAGACTAACACTGTGTTGACCTCTTCGAAGGTCAACTGAGCTTCCCAAAAGACTCGCTTCAGATGATACTTTGTATTCTCTACCCCCGCTTTCCATAATCCTTCAAAGTGGGGAGAATGAGTTGGAATGAAATGCCAAATCAATCCGTCATTGTGCATTGTTTCCTGAATGGAATCGCCTTGTTCCTTAAAAAACTCGCTTAATTAAATCAGTTCGGCTTTGGCACCGACAAAATAGTGCAGTTATCTGTATGGATATTATATGGTTTGTCTCTCTGAGATACAAACCGTCGATATTCAGTATTTCTGGTTTATGATTCCAGGAGTGCCACTTTACTCTTTTTGCATACAAGTGTCACATGAACTTTACCTCGGTTGCCCCAGGTCACTCTTAAGGTGCATAGGTTTTATAGCATCATGTTTGCTGGTATTTCACAGGGTGCTAATGAGCTGAACGGATCGAATATATCTGACTCTTCGGATAAAATTGACCGTTTCATCATTAGTTATTGGATTTTTGATGACCACTTTTTCAGATTGAAAGAGGCCCTTTTGAGAATCGAGGATACCTTGGTAGCTAATCAGCAATTAGTCGATGCCTGGTTAGTACTATCATTGCTGTCACTTGTATTCACAAGTTTTATATTTGGTCTTATTTTAGATTCAGAATTGCCAGCAGGAACACATGGATGCGTAACTTCTTTCAAAATGAAGTAGGTTGGGATGTCGAGAGTTGCAGTCTTTGCTTGAATGATTGGATTTCAAACAATTCAAACACAATTTATTCGTTTTACATCTTTCTATAGGTTATTTACAGATAATTCAAGGAAATTCATTACAATTTGTTATGGAATGGTCATTCTTGCAAAACACTAATTTTTACTTGAGATGTTGCGAATGTTCTTTGAATCAGAGCCTGGGACTTGTTTAAGGTTTAATCGTCTCATTCGGCTATTTATTATTCAACTTCTCGCGACTTCTAGTCTTCTCCAATGTGTCGGATTTTTCTGTGAGGAATTTCTTAAAATCACTCAAAGTTGGAAGAATATCACCTTTGTTTTATTCCTTCCACTCTTGCTTGGTTTCATCATGTCTCTCACATATGAGAAAAATGACTAGAACTCCCCACTCATCAGTGGGTAGTCCCATTTCCTTGAGCAAGTTCAAATGCTTTGGACATGATTGATTTCAAAGGTTTCTCAATCGTTCTGATGAGGATGAGGTCAGTGTAGGCATGTTTATTTTCTTCTTCAAATGGCTATACACATGAAGGTTTTTATTGTCGTAATTTTCACACACTCATTTCCCCGCTACATCGTTAGCCCAATCACCTTAGTATCAAATTTGACGAATAGCGGGAATCGAACCCAAAGTTCAGAAAATTGGTGTACATGTTCACTTTGGCATGACTTTCAACAAAAAAAAAAGTCACCAGCTGTACCTGTAGAGCTAACTCCGCCATCTTGAAAAATGTGTGCACTTTTTCAGTTATTCGGTTATATCTCAATATCTGTTGACTTTATCGAGATCAATATGCTTAGGTAAAATGAAGATAATTGAATTTAGAAAAAAAAAAAGGCTCCCACATAAATATTCGTGTAGTGCATGGTTCATCAGTAAATCGTAAAACAATATGCGATATTTGAGAAACTTACTCACAATTATTCTGATATACATATATTCCATCTACAAGTAAATGTCAGAGAGTCGGCGCCACATTCGAGGATCCTCGCAACAGCGATCGGCCATTACAGAATACCAGTGTTGCCACATCCAGGTTTTCTCAAGTGAGCCGACCTGTAACCTAGAGTAGCTCGAAGAGCAAGAGTTTGATGTTGAAATAAATGAATTGTAGCCCCTACATAAACTCAATCGAATCAGATTTGAAATAATTCTGAGATATCTTGAATGAATATTGAAATGAAATTTTCGTTGTCTCCATTCATGCAATAATAGCTGAACTTCATACAGATACAAAAAACGAAGGGTTCAAGGCACAAAGCAAGCAGTGGACAATGCGGATTCGCTAATAATACAGACATCTATTGAAATATCTTCCTCTACCCAAGTCACCGTTGTTGGAGAAGATGTAGATCTACTTATTCTACCCATAGCTTTGGCTCCAGCAGAACGCAACATTTATTTTGTCAAACCAAAAAGAGGCAATGTAGAGGCAAAAAGGTACTGTTTCCGCTACAAACCAGTACTAAATTACAGAGCACTATCCTTTTCTTACATGCCTTTGGATGTGGTGATACCACATCATGTTTCTTCAGAAAATGAAAGTCGAAATGCTTCAAACTCATGAAGGACCAGCCGTCATTACGAGAAGTTGCGAAGACTTTCAACAACCCGGAAGCTACGAGTGAAGTATCTGCAGCAGGTGAAAGATTCGTTCTAGCTCCGTATGGTGCCCATACAACGGAAACATCATTGAACAAGCACCGGTACAATATGTTCGCTAAATCTGCTACCAACAAGAAAGTCGATCTGGCTTTCCTGCCACCGACGGAAGCAGCTTTGAGGCAGCACTCCTTCAGAGTCAATCACCAGATACAAAAGTGGTTGGGTAATCAAAAATGTCCTGAGCTTTGGGGGTGGAAGGGGAGTGCTGTTGGTCTGGTACCCGACCCGATGCATGTATTCTCAAATGACGAAGATGACATGCTTTGTACTTCAGAAAAGAAGAACACCAATCCCTACCTTATTTTCCTTGGTCTTCACGATGTTCTCTGACCATTACAGAATATCCCTTCCCGGAGGAACATAAAAAAAGCGAATACTGATAGGATAAAACGTAATTATGATTTCAGCCTGTCTGGACTTGAATTGAACGATTATAGCTATAAATGCTTTTCTGCAAGTCACCAGGAGCGTAACTATCTAACTGAATTATAGTTTGTCCAGTCGGTTTGCAGTAGAATATCATATTTTGCCAAATGATTGTGGCGCCATAAGTCCAAAACCGTGGATATTTCGAAAATAATTAAGAGATACTTTTTTACTAGAAATTTTGTTAGCTTCCTTTTACCTCATCACCTTTATCGCGATTGAGTTGACAGTTACCGAGATATACGTGAAAAACTGAAATATTGCACCTATTTTCCAAGATGGCGGCGCAAGCTCTACAGGTACGGGAGGTGACTTTTTTTTGGTAAGATGTAATGCTTATAGGAACACGTACACCAATTTTCAAAACTTTGGCTCCGATTCCCGCTATTTTTCGTAAGGTGACTGGGCTACGTAGTTTGTAGCAGAAACTGATCGGTTTGAGATTGAATCTGCATTTGATTCCATAGGATCTACAGCTGAATTTGATCCCATATTAGGAATTGCTACCTGAGCAACAACAATATCGTCATGTACCTCAATAAACTTACCCTGAAGTCCATCGAAGTATTTGAATAAGCCCTCCTGTCTTTCAACTCAATTATTTTGCTCGCCAAGAGGTGTTGATTCCATCTGTTTCACTAACTACGTCCTTAAGGAATTTCTCGAAACTGGCTAATAGAACATCTAGATAATCTCGTTCTCTCAATAGGTTTTGTCGAGGGTTTTGTATATCTGTCATCGTTTCTACACAGTACCACGCCAAAAGAATATGACAAGATAATAAAATAGGAAAGGACTCATTTTGTTTCTGGTACGAACAGGTCTTTACGCTGCCTCTAGGTTTCCCATCGGGACGCTGTGGTGGAAAGCCGCGGTTTGGTCTCAAGTACCGGCTTCGTCACTCACAGCTCTAGCGAATGGGATGGAGGGGGGAGTTTCTTATATTGTGGTGTTCATCTCGCTGTGAATTTTGTAAAAAATCAATATATACGTTTTTTTTCTCCGTAGGATCAAATCTCATTTCAGAAAAAAATATATAAAAGAGGAATTTGGCTCCTCCACCATTCCTATGACTTAATTTCTGAAAATCCACATTCACACAGAGTCGTGAGAATACGATTCCCTCTGCCAGTACGACGTTGCCGACATCATAAACTATGTCTAGATTTGCGAAAATTGTTCTTTGAACGCATAATAACTATATCATAACAACAATGGGATAAAATAGGGTCTTCAAACCAACTTTGTCAATTATTATGAATAATTAGCATTAATCTCTCATTGGCTGAATGAAGTTGATTACTAATAAACTGATATTTCGCAAAAGTATCTATAATTTCTCAATATCGTTATATAGCAATATGTTATTCATAACTTGTCAGTCTTTTTTTGCTAATGAATTCGTTCCTTAATGAAACGGATCTATTTTCTAGGAAAGTTGCAGATTATATCTTGCAACAGCGCCTAATACCGTCCACACAACTCAAAATATTGACAAGCACAACAAGAGGAAGGAGCCATGGATGTCGGCTCCATTCTTTTCTGACCGATGGCAGTAAATTAGGAAGGATATAGTATCCTTGAATGTAGCCGATATTGATTCAATGATATTTCCGTTCAAGACCGAGCTCTATTCGAGATATTTCAATGCATAAATAACAAAACCATAACCTGCCAGAATGAAGCCAACTACCTTCTGCATTCCTGCTCCGAGTGGATTCGTGGTTATGTATGTTTTTGTTTATCAGTTTTACTTCTTCTTCTATTTTTCATCCGTTTTTCATTCGTTAGCTATTCGCTAGCTATATTCTTCACCTTCAGCTTCAGGATGTACGTCACAGTTTGCCGCCCCGAAAATTATTAATTGCTTCAATTTGAGAATGAAAACGACTTGGACTTTATCGGTCGCCATTATGTACAGCGTGGACATGAAACTGGAAAGTTCCGCAGTTATTTTATGAAAATTCATCTGAAGGGAACTTCCCCATTCGATCGTATGTCTCCGACGTCATGGAAACCAGTTTTATCACCGTTGTGAGAATTCACTATATGGGCTAATATTGTCTACACTTGCTTTGTTTCGGCGATCTCTCCATATTCAGAGAAGTCACTTAGTTCGGTTTTTGATATTCAGTCTTATATATACACAATATTGGATTTTTCTCAATAAAGAGAAGTCAGTTCGGCTTTATCTCAATCAAGCGGAGTCATCTTCTCTATACAGAGAAGTCACTTTTAACAATTTATCTCCGGATGAAGACGTCACTGTTTTATATATCCGGCTCGAAGGACTACAAAATGTTATTTCATTTCGTAGTTTTGATAGATGGTTTACTGGTGGACTGTGGATTTTCATAGTCTAGGATTTGAAGTATACACACTGAACAACGCGTAACTTTTAAACAATATGTATATTCGTCGAAATAACACGAAGGGATGATGCATAGTGAATTATAGAATATTGTGAAATGAGCAATCAACTGAAGATCAGAACTCGGCCTAATCCCAATTGGCACTGAAAAAGTCAAGTTTGTAGTTTCACTATCTCGTCCTCTTCTGCTAGTTTCTTGATGTTTTCGTTATTCCTGCAGATAAGGTGGATATTATCTCATGTCCTCGTCACTTAGTTTGATATGTTCTCCAATGATGGACATGATTGAAGGGAGTTTCAGATCCCTGACGATTTGATCATTCCGAACATACCAGGGAGATCCTTTTCACCAATCTGGCGAGTTTGTTTTGTAATGCTTGTAATCTGGTGTTATGAGATTTGGCCGTGTGGCCCCAGACTACCGAGGCAAACAGTAAAATTGGCCTGATAGCCATGAAGTAAATATTCAATTTCAGTGCTGAAGCCTTTGAAAATGGTAGAAAGTGAAAATAAAGTATAGTAGAATGAACCGCATTGGAAAAGAAAGAGAATATAACAAAGATCAAAGGAAAGAGAAATTACAGGCGATCTGAGGTCGGGAAGTCTAAATCAAACAAAACCGAAAAATGAAGAACAATAATCAAGAAATTGTATCTATAGTATACTTTGTATTTGTGGAAGTATTATAAAGGTGAAACGAAGAGACCTCTCTCAGTAAGGATGAACATATTCTTCCTAGAAATGGACAACATATGGCAGAGTGGAATAATATTCAAATCATAGGGAAGGAAGATATCAACCAATAGAGAAAACTCAAGGAATCCGCTTGCATTCTTCTAACGATTCAAGATCAATTGATGAACACATCCTGTAACTCATTTGTATAACAACATCGTCATTCATCCATATGCCAACATCATTTGTCACTGAGAAGTGTCAAACTGTAGAAACACAACTTCAGAAGAAGAATATTTGCGCATTTTTATGTTGAGAACGGGAGCAGATTCGTTCCCGAAACGTCCAGAAACTCACCTCCTTCCACTTCTTGACCTCAGATCGCCTATAATTTCTCTCCTTCATCGTTGTTATATTCTCTTCCTTCTCCAATGGGTTCCATTCTACTATTATTTTTTTCAGCTCGAAAAATTATCGACCCCTGGCTTATTTAGAATCTGTAAATAATACTTCCACCCCGATTCCCACGGGAATCCCAACAACGTGGAAAGGGAGCAGGCATTCAAACACCTACCTAATATTATATCCAGAAACGAGCTCCTGCGCAACGATGATCCAGCTTCTGCAAACACCGCACACTGCGATCAACAAGTTCTCCGTTCGCAGGAGTCGAGTGTCGTGCCGTACACGCAGGACTTGTGTCCTGCTACCCTCAGCAGGACGAGTATTGTGACGCGCGCGATCGGTTTGATCCTGCCGCGATGTCGATTTCGGTGAGGCTGAAGCAGGTTCAGATCCCCAGGTCGAAGGGGGAGAAATTTGCAAAAGTTGAGTTCAGAGGTGAGTAGAATGAATCAGACAACAGCTCTTCTTTCAATTACTGAAGATGTTTCCGCGCGGTGGACGTAACAACGAATACTTGTCTGGTGCTTTTAGATTATAGTGAGGCCTTTGACACACTCGATCACGATCCCTCTTGGATTTACTCCTAAGGCGGTCACTCTTATTTCAAACGTTTTTTCATGTTCTGGTTCCCACGAAAAGGGATATCCTGTAATATTCAGAGGACATCGTGAAAACCAAGGGAAATAAGGTAGGAATTGGTGTTCTTCTTAAATTTCTGGAGGTTATATGCCTCGGGGGACAGAGATGTGCGAGCGTTTTTTCAATATTTCCGCTCACGAGCGCAAATGCTGTCAAAGAATGACATTTCTGGGAAAACGTCAACTTTGTTGGAATTTGAAAGCGTCAGAGGCTACTTTGTAAAGCGTTTGTAGAAAAAATTAATTCTTACTCGTATATAAGATCTAAACTTGAATATGGTATCCGACAACCCAATATCCGGAACCGAATTGAGAGTATTCAAAGAAAATTTTTAAAATATTCATGGAAGAATGTGTATGGAACTTACCCGTCTAGAGGAATTGATAACCAAATCCTTCTGGATGATTTCGGAATGACCTCTCTAGAAAGACGTCGAATAATTTTGAGTGTGACATTTCTTCACAAATTAATGCATAATCAAATCGATTGCTCTGTACTTCTCAATCAAATAAACTTTCTCATTCCAAGATTAAACAGTAGACAATCAAACATGTTCTTACAAAGTTGCTACTAGATCAAGCATTATGCTGAAATCTCCAATTCATATTATGTGTGATGACTTCAAAAAAAATTCTTCATGTGTGTGATATTAATCATGACTCACTGAGAGACGTGATTAATAAATTGTAAGATTATATTCACTAGTAATAGTTGTACAGTCGTATTCAATGAAAAAGAGTACAAGTTTTAAACATAGAAGATTTCGGCATTCCAGTTCTCGTTGTGTAGAATTGGCTCAGCCAATGCTTTGTGTTTTTGAGAACCTATGATTACTCTACTGTCAACATTTGGTAAGCATTCATTCCCGGGAGCTCGTTTTACGCAAATAGGATGACGTTAATTTCTCCCTCCGAAATACTTGTTCGCTTTTTTTTAATACGACTGTACATCTTGTAGTATTCTGCATTTCTTAGATATAATCTATCTCATTCTTGTCTTTGTCTCATGTTATTCATATTATTCTGTCACAAGTGTAATTAATAATTGAAAGCTGATATTTATTTGTAGCATTTCCTGTTATTGAAAAACCTGTTGGAAATGAAAGTTTTTTTTAATACCAATCATACGAACTCGACAAACATCCTGTTGTTGTAAATCTCGAACTTATGATCTCCAAAAGTTCCAAAAAATCTAATACCCTCCTCCTCTCCCTTTCGTCTCTAGGTACGCACGATCTTTTTCCTAGGGAGGATAGGGACAGGAGGTAGGTATTGGAATTTTTTTTGAACTTTTGGAGATTATAATATGTTGTTGGGAATACTTCCACAGGCAATGAATTCCAGAGCCTAGCCGTTCTATGGATGAAGGAGTCTTGATAAAGTGCTGTTCGACATCTTTCGAGGTTGACAACGGAAGGATGTGCTGACTGGGCTTGTCTAGTTCGTCTGATTGGTATTGCTAGTGAAGGGATGATAGCAGAGATTTCCGAAGAACATTTCCTTTTCGTGCACTTCAAGTGATAAGAATAATTTCACTGGGTGTTTCAGTTGGTTTCTGTTCCACTTCAATGAATCATTGTGTTCATTCGTGATCTCGAAAAAATGTCTGGTTTCTATTTGAAGCTTGAGTTTTATTCGGTAAGAAATCTCGATACAAAAATTATGAAAAATACTAGAATAAGATCACGCTGAATAGAATACAAAATACCGACTTTGTTTCGCAAAATATTAATAAGGCTGCTGGTGGTAGTTCAAACTATTATTCTTGACTAACTTTCTTCCACTGGAGTTGGTGAAAATGTATTTCGTTACAAGGAACCCGTTCAAAGGTTAAATAAAGCACGAGAATCAACTAACTTCAATTACCCAAAACAATAAAAAGTTCATAGTAGCTCAATTCTTCAGTTTTTCCAAAATTCGTTTCACTAAAGTTGGTAGAAATACATATACCTTCTGACAAGGAACTCGAAGCAGCATCATTTGGTATTAATGAAATTTGCTCACATAATATTATAAGGTCGACTGAAATATGATTTAACGACTTCAGTTGAATGAAATAATGAAAAATAAGTCGATAGTAGCACAACGCTCAGTTTCAAAACGAATTCATTTAGCTACGCTTGGTATATTTTCTCACAAAGAACTCATCGCAACTTGTAGATTCAACTAGATTTAATCTGAAGTTGAATTTGAATGTCATTTCATCTAAGAACGTGAAACATTTTCAATGTAATTTCATGGTCCTACATCAAGGACAAGGGAAAAGAAATCCAGAAGTTTGTTCGGTTGCTATGCTAACGGAATAAAAGACAAAGAAATGTATTCATATATTCAGGAAATAAGACAAACTAAATCATCTTGTGTTTCCTGATTTCTATTCACCTCACTTTGAGATAGGGTTGGCCTTTGCAGTGGACTTCACAAGTTAGTTAATTCACGGGGTTCGTGAATATTTAGCCAGGGAAGGGAATGTTTGTGTATACAGAAATACGGCAACTCATAATACATAATTATATCTCTATCCAGTAATTCAGCTTATCGGCTGACAAGTATAGATGTGCTCACATTATATTGGGTGTTGATATATTGTCGACTATGTACACTTGCAGTACTTGTACTATTATACCGGGTAGCTCTCGAAAGTTAATACAGTTCTATGAATGTTCAATCAACAGCGATACACATTACATCAAAACAAATTGTTCACTGGGTACGTTCTTATTAGTAATTTCTACTATCAACTACATAATACGTATAACGAGACTGTGAAGCAGGATTACTGGGTCAGGATTTCGATCAAGAGTTCGTTTTAAGACTGCCTTTATTTCCGTGGCTCACTGAACAGTTTCGACTAACTAAAAGAAACTTAAAACATGTTGGCGTTGATTTCTAACTTATCTATATTGCATCAAGACTCATCTAAGACTGTTATGACTTCTCCGATACCAATGGACCATTGCGAGCCCATGAGTCTCAGTTTCTGTCTGAATTTGCTCAGATCAACTAGTGAACATTAGTTAAGGTGGGTGACTTGTAAAAATATTTTCTGTCAATAATACCAAATTTTCCCTAGAACAATACCTGCAAGCAACAACAATAACTGGGCTGTATTTTGGGTCATTACAAATATTGGTACCTTGCAGACTCTTTCGACATTGGTTATTCTCAATGAAACTAAATACATACTGTACTATATCAACACAATTTTCACTTCCTAATTCGAGTTCATGTAATAATTTTGGTCAATATTTCCGTTCATTACAATAGTATGAACTTCTATCAAAGATAAGTATTCATATGCCTCTGTAATATTTTTGAACATGGTAAATGTTCATTCAAGACATAATAGTTATAACATTATAATCATTACATTATAATTATGTTCATTTACAGAGATATGATAAAAAATATCCCAGCTAGCATTCACACGTCAATTTCACGTCATATACGCGTCAAGATGACCAAATTATCGGCGTCGTATACACGTCGAATAGTTACCAAGCATCAGGTCCAGGTTTCGAAATCACCAAGAAACCGTGAAACTGGAAATCACTTTCCCATGATCCTATTCCTTGATAGTTGGCAAAACCGTTCAAATGATCTAGTTTCAATAGTTGTGGAAATGTTTTTGTTTACATAATTATACATAGGTATTCTTCATCTGAATAAAACTAATAAGCATAAAATCCACTATATTCCATAGTATATAGACATAAACGAAGATGTCAAGTTTCAAAGGAATCTCAACCTGATAACCTCAAATTATTCTTGTACCTACGATTTGAGGTATTTATTGATTACCTTCTTCGAATAACGACCTCACTACATCAAACAACTTTCAAGTTTCATTTGTAGATTTTACTTTTTCAATTATTGACCTGTTGAAAAAGTCTTGCTGTTTGGGAGGCGGCCACTACACTTCGCAGCCTTACGAGGCGTCATGGCGTCAACCACTTCTACTGAACGAGAGCAATGCCTTTCCTCGGAATATTGTATTCCCACAAACATTTCTACTGCCTGGAATTGATGAAATAACCAGCGAACTGCAATATATTTTGCTGAACCCCACTTTTCCATAGTATCCTTGTTTTCCATGACCCAAAATCACGAATCCGCCATTACAACATTCGATGAACTTGATCAAGGGTAGCGGTAGCATAGTGCGAAACGAAGACACACGAAGCCACGGAGCACGGATTGACCAATCATAAGCATCTGTATGTCTTGACGTGGCGCGCCAATATAAAACATGAAGGCACCTGGTATAACCGTATTTGTATACATATAATAAATTCTTGAATCTTTCGTATCTGTTTCCAAGTTATCTCTATCAGGGTGTTTTTTATTAATATTTGTTCTACATATTTCACCACTTAGTTTTATCCATGTCGGGTATACGTGAATCCTTCACTAAGGTAGGTACCTATTTTATTTTGATAAGCGTTTAATCATGAGTCGTGGATATGCAGTTCATGGAGTAATTTCTTCTAAATAAAACAACATGATTGGTGCATATGTTACGTCTAAATGACGTTTATCAGATACGTTTTTGAAACACGTCAAAATGACGTAAATCATTCTTCGAATCTTGACGACGACCAATTGCCAATTTTCCACGTCGATTCGACGAGAATTGACGTCACCCTGCTGGCTGGGATACCTATAATATTCAGACCCACATGTTGTTGCCTTCAAATATTCTCTTTACATCAAACAATTTTTGAAATTTAGGTTCTTATAGAGCTGGTCATACTGGTTGTTTCCTAACAGCAACCCCTCCGCACTATGCGTGGTTTAAAATAGTGTCTCAAATAGGTAATTTAAGTAATTTTCTATTTCCACTAATAATGGTAGGGATATTCAGACTTTTCAACAATACTTAAAACTAACATAAGTGTTGTTTTCTTCTCACAGATTTTTTCCTTTAATAAATTTGCTGATGATGAAGGATTAATCTTTCGTCCATGACAATGACATCTGGTGGAGTTGTGACTGTAAGTTCTTTCACTCCTTCTGATTTATATCAACCCCACTGTAAGTTATGGATCACGATTCGCTGTTGCGTTCCAATTAACAGTGCTGCTCCTAAAGTGGCGCATGGAGTTAGTAACAAAGCCTACACAGAACACGCAGAAAGATATGATGATGTGGTTGTGAGCATCAGAGGAGAAGTAGGACGGTGTATGTAGGTGGGTGTGGAAAACTACCAGCTGAGCGTGAGAGCGGGCCAGCTGCTTAGTAGACCTCGATCTCGGGGGTTAACGAGGATAGTAAGCAGGCCTGCCACTGCGCATATGGTAGTGAGTACATTACTAGCCTACAAAACACAGCCGAAAAACTCTGAAAGAGAGCTGATGGGCGGTGCCTGAAAAGGATGTTAGCCAGCTCTCTTGAGCGAACCACATCAGTCATTGAAAACACTTGGGGTTTGCAAAAAGGTCCCATTAGGGACTAGTTGCTGACGTGGAAACGTCCCCCACCAGTACCAGTACCAGTATGGATCACCAACGATGGTTAAAAATATACCTCTTCGAAATGACTTTACAACCTAAGCGTGAATGGGACTCTGGAAATCATCCTGTATTGGGGAGTGGATGAGTCTCAAGTGATTCAAATTTTCTATCGATTGAATAAGTGTAATCAATGAAAATAATTTTAAAAAAACATTTGGAAATGAATCATCATAAGAAATGAGATTTTGGGTGGAATGAGAAGAAACCAAAATGAATGCAAGTTGATAGTGTTCTTGATCGCCTTGTGAAATATTGATGAATCTTTTCTCTTCGAATTTTGAACTCATAGTTTTCAAAACAATATAAGAGTATATAAAATCTGGAATTTCCTCTTTATCAGTTCATAATCGTACAAATTTGAGCTAAAGAATCAGGTGTCCCACTGCACTATATGTATTCAGCACGAGTTCAGAATGGAATAACTCAAGAGCCATAGTAACATTTTGATTACACTGAGAACTAGAAGCATTTGCTTATTGCACGTTAATTTTCACTGACGATTCTCACGAAATATACTAGGCAGGCATTGAATTTAATTAAATCCTTGGAACTTCAATAAATTCCCTAAATTCCATGCGAATCGTTATGAAAACTCATGGACGTCCCGCTAGTCGATAATAATAATAATAAATAAGCGGGGTGATTTTTATTAAGATTCAGGCTGGGGCATGACAGAATTCGGAAAGAGAAGAAGAAATACTGAGGAATTCCTCCAGTGCAATCTTCTCATGGAATTCATGGATCTGAGCTGATCTGAATAGTTTATGATAAATTTTCGGACTGTTCCATATTATTATCATGAGTTGCGTCATATCAGAGGGAAGAGAACAAAAAGCTCAATTATTTGATTCCAATATATTTGTAAAAACTTCACAAACGATAAGATTACCAGAAAATTCTTGAACACACAACATGTTTCGCTAAAATAGTAGCTTCGTCATACTGGTACAATGAACTAAACCAACCTTGGCTTGCTTAACTTTTTTATATCCTACTTTCCCAACTTGAAGGATTAGTTACCTGCGGACAGGTTCGATAGAACTTCATTTATGAAAATAAGGCACAATATCTACATTAAAATATGGTGTACGGATTAATTTGAAAGGGTTGATACATATTATTACCTAGTGAGGAAACAAATTCAACAGTGGTGAACTATTGAGGTCTAATTGATCGTTAAGTAAAATGTCAAAATTTGTGAGTTTGTTGATTTCTAATGATTCGAAATGATTGAGTCTCATTCCTTCATTTTCTAAGTGTAGAATTTCGGAATTATCATTAGAACTATGGTTTCCTTCTGAATAATATATAGATGGCGTATGTTGATTTGTTTTCTTTTTGAAAAAAATGATCTTATGTTCATGAATGAGCTGATTAAACGTACGACCTGTTTGACCGATATAAACCTTAGGACAAGATCCACAATTGAGTTTGTGTACTCCTAGCTTTTCGAATTCAGAAGTACTGTTTTTATTATTCTTGATAAACCTTTTCAACGTGTTATTTGTTTTATATACAACTTTTAAGTCATGTTTATGTAGAAATGAAGCTAATTTTTCAGCTGATGATTCGAAATAGGTTAATGTTCTTTATGGCGAGGGCAGGTAACATCACCTGACAGCTGTCTTCAGCTGTCAATCAGCCTGCTGGACAAACAAACAATATTTCCATAAACAACAATGATAATTTAATGATATTATAATTGAAATTCTGAGGAAATAATAGGTTTTTACCTAAAGAAAGGAAACATAATGTATATTGATATAATTTTTCTACCTGCTTGCAAGAATACTGTTTGTAAGATGGCTGATAAAAGTGATTATTTCAATACATTGTCTATGGATCTCCAGAACAGATATTTGGATGAGCTGAAAGAAACCAATGGATGTGATCCCTATATATTGAAATTTGGTGATTGTAGTGATGCTATGCTGTGAAGGACTTGCCTAAAATTTCAATGTATGACATAAACTATTTTGTATTTAAGGAGAGTGCATGCACAGGAAATGATTCAATGCACTTGACATGCCTGAAATGAAAAAATATTTTTCGGCCTATAAACTTTGATTATCATTCTTAATTATAAAAATAATAATAATAATAATAATAATAATAATAATGTTTATTTGCAGATATAAGAATAACAAAGCATACATTGACAGATAATAATATAATGATTTAATAAATGATTCAAGAAACGTGTATTATTTAGGTTCACAAAATTCAAGTTTCGCAAATAAACTAGACGAATCCCACAAAAATTACTGTACGTGGGATGAGTGTTCATTTATTCTCAAAAATCAAGTTTCATTTCCTATTAATAAGTTTGAATTTGCAATATTCCATATGATGGTTCCATTAATAAACTTATTTTCAATTTTCTATGAGTCGGGTGAAGTCTTTTCTGTCTTTGTTTTTCATGTACTGTTTTAATTTGTTTTTGTACATAGATTGCGAGGCAATGGATCTCATCTCGATGGGAATATTATTATACAGTCTTGCCGATAAGTATCGGTAGTTTTTTTTTTCAATGGTTTTTTTCGCTGTTGCTGTTTCACCTTGTAAATTCGATCTTCCTCTAGTGTTATGTGAGTGATCAATCAATTGAAGGAGATGTCTGGTTTTATGCTGGTATATAACAACTGTTTGGAAGAAAATTTGCTTCATGTTAAATACATTAGATTCTTTGTACAATAAGTCTGAGGAATATGTACGATCTTTATTGTGGATAATTTTGAGAATCCTCTTCTGGATAACCTCTAATGTTCTTATATAAATATTTGAAGCTCCTCCCCATGCTATGATTCCATATTTCAATCTAGATTCAACTAGGGCATAGTAGACAATTTTCATATGTTTTATGTCGAGAAATGAACCGAAAAATCTGAATTTGTACAATAGGCTACATATGGTCTGTCGAACTTTTTTTATGTGAGTGTTCCATCGGAGATGGCTATCGATAGTAATCCCTGAATATTCAACTGATTCCGACGACTTGATCTCCACGACACTTGTGTTATTGTTTATGGTTAGTTTTTGAAAATATGGTAAACCATTTTTCTCACAAGACAATGCGAGGTAAGATGTCTTCTGGTAATTTATCGTTAAAATATGTTGGTTGAACCAACTAATTATAGTGCTCATCTCTTGTTCCACGGTTGCTTTCAGGTTTTGCTATAATGAGGACTGGTAGAAGATGGCAGTGTCATCAGCAAAGCTCACTATAGTATAGTTTCTTCAGTATTCAAAGAGAAGAGCTAGTTAAGATCTAAAACAAGATCGGTCTAAGGACCGTTCCTTGGGGAACTCCATATTTGATGGTTTGAATTGTGCTATTTGTATTATTGATCTTTACGTATTGTTTCCTGTTTGACAAGTATGTTTCAAACGAAGAGTATGCTATACCTCGAATTCCCAAACTCTCCAAAGCTTTCAACAGCTTGCCATGACTAACAGTGTCGAAAGCCTTGGCGAAGAAGGTAGGATAAACTTCTTGAATAGCTTTATTATGAAGTTCTTTATAAAGAATACTGTGTATCAAATTACCCTCCCAAGTTATTCTGGTACACCGTATTTTAATCGAGATATTGTGCCTAATTTCCGAAAATTGAGGTTTATCAAACCTGTTCACAGGTAACTAATCCTTCAAGTTGGAAAAGTAGGATATATAGAAGTTAAGCAAGTCAAGGTTAGTTTAGTTCATTGTACCAGTATATCACCTGACGAAGCTACTGTGTTAGCGAAACATGTTGTATGTTTAGGAATTTTGTGGAAATCTTATATTTGCCATGGATTTCCATCAAGTAACAGCCGAGTCAATTCAAAATCCAATATATTTGATTATCTCATGGGGTCTCTGAAATATTATGTTGGAGCATTCAGAAATATAGATTGCATTTCTCAGTCTGTGAAGTTCAATTCCTTACATTCAGCTTGTTAATCTATCCCCTTTGTGCCTTCTGGATCAATGAATCGAAATGTTCTTGTGAGGCCTGCGGACTTATGAGGATACGTCTAATTTAATGAGCCCAATAATTCTATTACCCGACAAAATACCCCACGTTATTCCTTTGATAGATACAGAGTTCTTACTGTGCTGTATGTTCAATTATAGATGCATTGTTTTCTTTTCCAATTCACCATTTTCTGAACACGACAGCATATTGGCGAGCACCAATTTCTCAAAGTGAAAGGATTTAGGTAATCCAATTGTATATTTGTATACACATAATATTTGCTATATTTTTATTCCACCTACTGATTGTTTGTGCTGTTCAGATAACCTAGTTTTTGGGACATTGTTCCATTATTTCTCTGCCCTTATTAGAATTGGAAACCTTGATCTATCAGTCCATAAATTGATGAAAAATTTGTGACAAATTGTCGAACCTGACAAATAGATGTTCCATTATCAAATTTGAAACGGAGAATTAAGACCATCCAATATACGGGGTGATTAATTAACAATTGAACAAAACTTCGGGATCATATTTTTTGGCTAGAAAAAACGTTCATATAGACAAATGTCCAGGTGAAAATCGTGTCGGAGATACAGAATATTTGAGTTTCCTGAAAAATAGATCATTTCATTGAATTTCAAAAACTGCTCAACCTCAACCTATAGTTGTTGCAATGAGGACTTTTTTGGACCTATAACTGTTGGAAGAGGGGTGTGCAAAACTGGGAAAATCCGCCTCTTGTGGGTCCCAGGAAGCTTCGTGGGTATCCCGGGGAACTAGGAGGCAGGCAGACTAGCTGAGATCGATCCGATTCGATTCGAGCAATACTGGGAATACCCAATAGCATGACTATGTTCTTCATGAAGGAAATGCTACAAAGACTATTCAAGCTCCATATGAAGAAACCTTCAAAAAAACCCACGAGAGAGGTCCTGTCACTCGACAGAAGAGATCTCAAGATAGTAGTTGGGCTATACTAACTGGATACAACCACCTCAGCAGGCATCTGGAGCTCATAGGGATCAAAGAAGATTCCATCTGCAGATGGTGCTTGGAGTATGGTGAAACATCATCGCACATACTCACTGATTGCTTCGCGCTGATCCATCAGAGAGAAGCTGCCTTTGGCAGCATTTCATTGCACTCAAAGGATGTGAAAGTGATTCAGCTGAGGAAGCTGCTGAATTCCGTTGAAGGAATTGGCATGCCCAGCTGATAGTTGATAGTTGATAGTTTTGCCCCTGGTAATACTTCATTAGCTGCGATAGGTACAAAATACACTCAATTGAAAGGTCAACAAAAACCATGAATTTGTTCAGAATCGCTTTGGCGCCATTTTCCGAAAACATTATAAAATCTTCTCAATTTTTTCATGAAATTTGAACACTTTGTATCTCGGAAACGAATCGACTTCGGACATAATTATGTTTATGTGATTTCAATTTCATTTTGACCCCAAAAATCTGCGACATCAAGGTTTCGTAAATATTGAAACACCATGTGTTACTAAACTGGTTAGAGTAAACATTTGAACAACTCACCTAGAGAGAAATAGAATATTGATAGAGTTCGTGCTCCATAGAATTTGTCTTCCATCATGAAAATTTAATAGGTTCCTACTTCCGTATTGAATTAGACTTGACCTAATTAAAATTCAGCAAAGGGAAATTGCGATTTTTCTTCCTGATAAAGAATGGGTATGAAGTAACTCTCAATGTTCGTTATGAGGTATTGTTTGCATAAGTTATGATAATGAAGCAACCCCATATACTCAAGGTTTCTTCATACATAACGCAACATTTATATGGAAAATGCGTGACGTGACGTCAGTTGGTCAGTTATACGCTGATATAATTTATTGATTAATTGTTCATGAACACTTATCTCACGCGATTATTGAATTGCATGAAACTCCATAAGGCTAACTTTTAATGAACGAATCTTAATATCAGCACCAAGTCAAATCCGTCTGGGGTGATGCAACACTCACAAATTCCTCGACATCATTGGAACAGGAAAGTTGGCAACTTTTCACTATTCTACAGATAGGTACTCTCAAGGAAATTGATCTTTCCAGGATATACAACACCACTCAGACAATCTCAAGAATTTCAATCACCGTTTCATTTTGTCTTCATCCTCGGGAAGTGTTGATCTTTGTATCAAATCTATTTTTCTTTTGTAGAGCGGCAAAGTTCTGGGATTCTTTGCCTAGGAAAGTATTGCCACAAAATTATTGCCTCTTGAAATTTGAAGAAAAAATTCAGTAACAACTTTTTTTACTATCCTTTCTGAGAAAACACCATGGAAAATAATGAGGAATTACTTTCGTGCGCTCCTGAGGATGAAAAAACTCAATTAGGATTTGAGAAATCGCGATTAAATACTCTTCGGCATCATTGTGAACATACGGGAATTCTATATTTTGTGTGTTGACATAGACAAAATATAATCTGTCATTATCTGACCAAGGTGAAAAATAGTTATTTATACAAGGAAAAAAGTGTGGATTTTAGCTCCAGGTTGTCTTGTATCTCGACGCGTAGCGCAGGGAGACTCAAAACCGTGAGCGTAAATATCTGTCAGTCTAATTCTGTGATTTGATTTTCAAAAATTGCGAATTTAGTGGTTCTTTAGTAATTTACGAATTGTTTTCACCACGAGCGACCTTGAAAAGGAGTAAATAATGCTAAAGCTAGTGGTGATAAAAGAATATTATTATTACCCAGGAATTTTCAAGGAATATATCTCATTTTTCCACCACAAGCAATATATTTTTCAATTATTATAGTTTGGCACAACTGAAGAAAACATTTGTACGATATAATGGTATATCCTCATGAATATCTAGTAATTTTGGAAATAATGATTGAAGAACAATTCATAAATTTCATTTAGTTTTTAGTTTTCAATCGCACCAAAAAGTGTGTCTGAATGTGTATATCCAATATATTCTTTGCAAACTGAGGAATAATCTGAATCTAGATAAATTATTCATAGGTTAAACGAGTCTCATATTATCTCCAGCTCTTCTGATCGATTAGAAATGTTTGAAATGTGTGTTCGGAACGAATTTCAGTATAGCCAGCTTTGGCAACCCACTTTAGTCTGAATACGCTGTTCGAAATTAGGTTAAAATCTATTTGGTTCAAGTTCAGATATTTATGATATGGTTAGAAAACACGAAATCATGTCCACAACGTGAGATATCCATAATATTTGGCATGACATTCATTGCGGCAACTGATTCATGATGAGTATCCTCAAACAGTTATCAGTAGATGAGATATGAGGGTTCTGGGTCAAAATCCCATGACTTTTCACATAAAGGTCAGAATAAAACCATTTTGTTGGCTGAGGAACCGAATCGGCATAGGTATAAGTGTAGTAGAAGGCGTGCCAAAGTTGAGCAATATGTGATGAATCTAAGAGGACGAGTATCACATACATTGAGCATTGGACATAAGATCATAAAACTAGAAATCAGCTTCATTTAATGAATAATCTGTCTACCAGCTACTGGCTTCAACCTGAAGGAAACCTATATCTGCTCCTCCTCGACCTCAGGTTGAATACCTTCTCAATGTTTATGACATGAAATATTTCAACAATCATCATCGAAGCATAGAACCAGGTGATCCTGCTCCTTTGTGGCCCCGGCCAAAGTTCACCTTGCTACACATAGTCACGCTTTCTGCAACACATACAGAGTAGGGTGAGGTAAATGAGTCTCGTAACTTCAACCAATAATTCATTGCCTGTGACCAGTAAAAAAAGCTCATCACAACATAAATGACAATAAATAAAAACTCAACTTGCCCTATACTTTGTCCCGAACTCTGACGGTTCGGGCACAGTGGTTCGGATCGAATCAATGAATGATCTATGAATAATCGAATCAAATGATTGAATGGTTCAGTCAAATGATCTAATGATGATAAGAATTGCGGTCTTTCAAATACTCATCATAGTCAATTGCAAAAATTGTACATTTGATAGATGTTTCATGAGCTGGTGTATTTCCAGGAAATGTGCATTAATCTAGCATATATTTTGAGTTAGACAATTAGATCAGATAGAGCCTTCATGAGAAGATACATGCTATTATGGTTCAGAATCCCACTAGCTTATCTACTGATTTTGTATTTTATTTCTTTCCGCTCATATTTATCTTGACCAAGGGCCTGCAAGAGAGCTACACCAGGAGGTCAAGTGTCATTGTCGTCAGTGTCAGAGCAAAACTTGTTCGCCGAAAATCTATTTACAGGGTGTTTTCGGAATCAAGGCAATTGATAAAATGGGCTGTTTTATGAGACATAATGGCACAATGAATCACAAAAATGAAATTGAACAGATATGCTATCGTATTATGTCACGTCTCTCGACTATCATTGAACGTCCGGCAACATTGCAGAAATCATCATTACTTCTCTGGGACTCTGCTTCAAAGGTGAATCGTGGAAATTGTTGTTATGTTCTGTCTGGGTCCTCTCATACAGAGGTCCAGCTCTCTACTAGTGAAAATTCCATTCCACCTTATCTTTCATCTCTCATTTCCCAATTACCTTCATATGATTTATTAAGAGCAATCTTGTTCAGTGTCCCTTTTGTGGGGAGATTAATTAAACATATTTACCTCAGAGGCTCTGGGGCAATCTCAATAATTCTCCTGACGTTTCTACCAGCCTGACGAAAAATTAGAAAATTCTAATGAACCACGTGGAATAATAATTAACAAAGTTGGTATCTAATCAAACAATTCATTGAAACTAGGTTGCAGTTGAGTTGTGTGTGTTATAACATTAAATTTCCCTTGTGGTTCGAAACTTATGCCAGTCTACTGATGTGTAGTTTAAAACAATAACTTACTTACCCACGTGACTTGTTGTTTCAGGTGTTTCTCATTCGACTAAAATTCTGGAGGATAACGGAACTGAACTCAATGTGGTGGATCAAGTAAGTAACAAGAAAGTTGTTGAATCAATAATGATGGATGCTTGGTTGAAATCGATGTAATTCTTCCCACTGTTCAGGGAATGGCATTATTATCACACTCTCGCATAGGCAGCATAGGTGTGGGATCTTTGTGATTTCAACACTCAACAAAAAATACTGAAATGGCTCATGAAAACACACCGATTGTGAAGATTGAAAAGCTTGTAAGAAAGTTCGAGAGTACTTTTTGTGATTATGTTTCACGAGTAGAGAATCGCCATTAAAATGATTTCAGTCAAAATAGAGAAAAGGTCTGAATATCAACCAATTACAAGAAAGTTTGAAAGTTCAAAAATTGACAGACTGGATCTGTTATCTTCAACTATGCCAGCATGACACCATAACTACAATTTTGCCATATTTCCGTGACCTTGATTTTTATAACATGTATTTTCATTCGCATAATATATCAATAACCTTGTAGATTGAGCTGCACTCTGAACGAATGATATTTATCTTCCATGGGAATAATGGTGCCCACCAGAGCTTATTCAATTACTCAAGCGTTGGCAAAAATACATTTTCCCGAGATTTCCCAAATTTGCATTCGTATCAACGTTGTGGAGTGTACAAAGAAGAATGAGAGAGGAAAATGAGAATTATGTGTGGTTGGACGGTGTTTAATGAACAAACAAATGAAAATTGGGAACAGTTGATTTCAGTAAAAACACATTTTAATGGTAATTCATATATAGGCTAATAAAATTAAATCGAAAAAAACCGTTTTGAGGAATTAATTTCCAGCAAGCTGGAAATCGTTTCAATACCTCTATTTGGTCCTAAATGCGTGTAATCTGAGTTTGCACCATGTCAGGTGGTGAGCTTAACTTTTGATAGCCAAAAAACCGCCACATTTTTGCATTTTTTTTTAATTTTTTTGCTTATAGCTGCAAAACGGTGCGTCGGACGGAAAATGTTATTCCATTCAATAATACAGAGGACAAAATTCTGCGTCGAATGACATCTGAAAACATCAAATTCCGTTCAGAGGTATAGCCGAAATCGAATGTTAAAAAAAAGAAAATTTCGTAGTTCGGTGCAACTCGTGCGCGAAATACTTTGGTGATTTCGACTATTTTTTAACTTGGCTGCGCCTCGTTGAAAAAATCAGCTCTCGATCACCAAAGTAGCATTTCGCGCACTAGATGAAAAATAATTATAAATTGATGCAAAATTTGGGACCGAAGCTGAACCGGGCATTCAGATATCCGGATAATTGGACAAATCAAGAAAACTTAAACATTTGGAAATCTATCTATATAACGTAAAATTTTTTTCTCTACAACTTTTATTTTATGGTTTTTTTCAATAGGAGTATCAGTTTTCACGATATGTCGTCTTGGAAAGCCGCAAAATGTAAGCTTGCACCGAACTACGAAATTTTCTTCCTTTTTAACATTCGATTTCGGCTATACTACTAAACGGAATTTGATGTTTTCAGATGTCATTCGACGCAGAATTTTGCCTCCATATTATTGAATAGAATGACATTTTTCGACCGATGAACCATTTTGCAGCTATAAGCAAAAAAATAAAAAAAGTGCAAAAATTTGGCGGTTTTTTGGCTATCAAAAGTTAAGCTCAACTCCTGGAATGGTGCAAACTTAGATTACACGCATTTGGGACCGAATGGAGGTAATTAAATGATTTCCAGCTTGCTGGAAATTAATTCCTCAAAATATAATTATTTGATTGGCCTAATAGTCCATTGAACTTCTATATAAATGAACTTGATATATTCACCCTTCCATGATCACAAAATCATTTACTCTACAGTCTTGAGTCCTCATATCTATCTATAGTGAATTCTTAGACGGTTAAATACTCCAATGTCAAAATATATTTCCTGTAGGATTTTGCTAAAGACTTCCTGTCGAATTATATTCGATGATTTATCGCTGTAGTCGTAGTCCCTGTAGGATTATTCTGAAGATTGATTTTGTTCCAATGATATCAACTTCAAAGAGGTTATCAAACAACAGTTTCATAATATTCGGACGTCTAACTCGTTTGCCAATACTGATTTAATTGATAAATTTCAAAGAATAATTTGTGAAATTTGTATATCGCTATTTCAAAGTTGGGAACCAACTCCACAGAAGTCGAAACTTGTGTGGGGTTTGGAAGAGCGGGACCTACAGCTTTTAGTGGAATTCGAACCACTTCTAGGGCATCGAAAAATCATCCAGGATGAAGTAGAATGGCAATTCTATGGCTATAGATGGGTCTTTTCATAGATATTCTGGAAAACAAATCATAAGGACACCATGTATTGTGTTGGAAACTGTTCTCGCCATGGAATGACTGTGTCGAATTTGTTTTCATTGACATTTTTCATCAGAAATTGATATTATCGATATGAAAAATCTACTCAAGGATCACTGGAAACTCATCGATTTCCAGATTGAACAACTAGTTCATAATTGGGTGGATAAGATTTGGCGCAAAATGTAGAGATTCTTATCCACAGGGTGTCCCATGAGTCGCTGGCAGATTCAAAAAGAACCCCACGAAGATAACCAAATATGAGAAAAAGTTGCCCACAACACAATATTCAAAACAGCCTTTTTGTTGTTTTTTTTTCAATTGTGTCGCGTTTGTCAGAAAATTTGAATAACTTTTGAACCATCAACAATTTGATTACCATATAAACTGGGCGTCAATTGAAACGTTAATAGTGATATTTGGCATCAAGTTTGACTTCTCGTAATTTCTAAAATATTGAACGAATTTTGAATTGCCGCCCAGATTCTGAATGCCTTTTTCATCGTCTTTCGAACCGTTCCTTACAGCTTCTTCTGAATTGATCAGGACCCGTGATACAGGGTGAAACAAAGTTTCGTGCATTTTGAAAAAAATTTCTCCGCCCCCCCATTTTGTCAGAAGACCACAATGCTTATATTTTATTTGGGCATTTCATAAATAGCAACCATACCTCGGGACGTTTTCGAGTTCCTGCCAAAAACTACTGTGGTTTCCGAAAAAAAATTTTTTTTTGCATTTTTTTAAATGGACTAATTTTAGAGAAGTTCCAGAAATGGATGCTTTTATGCATTTCAGGAAATCGTTGGGGCAGATAAGTATACCAGGTTACTCAAAAACAATCAATAATTTATTACTTCGCAGTCTATGATGAAAGTTTTCTACCTTAGTGAGCAGTAAATCAACACATCTCATCAACAAATACAAACAAGGATACCTTGTTTTTATAACAGCGTATTGTTGAAACAATGTAGGTATGCATAGAGGTTATATCAATTGCCGATTTTCATGAAAACGTCAGTGTAATTCGGGTCCTAAATAATTTAAAGATGCCTCGTTCAGATCGGGTAGAAATGGAAAATATCATTAGGTAAGATCACTATATTCAGTACAGATAATTATTATTTCAGGTTACGACGATTAGGATATACCCAAACTCATTCAAGTACCATTTTCAATAAGTCAGTCATGACAATAAAGAGACTGATTCATCGTTTTGGTGATACAGGTAATTAGTCCATTAAAAAAAAATGCTAAAAAATTTTTTTTTTTCGGAAACCACAGTAGTTTTTGGCAAGAACTCGAAAACGTCCCGAGGTATGGTTGCTATTTATGAAATGCCTGAATAAAATATGAGCATCGTGGTCTTCCGACAAAATGGGTGAACGGAGAATTTTTTTTCAAAATGCACGTAACTTTGTATCACCCTGTATCATGGATCCTGATCAATTTAGAAGAAGCTGTAAGGAACGGTTCGAAAGACGATGAAAAAGGCATTCAGAATCTGGGCGGCAATTCAAAATTCGTTCAATATTTTAGAAATTACAAGAAGTCAAACTTGATGCCAAATTTCACTATTAACGTTTCAATTGACGCCCAGTTTATATACCGTTAGTTTGATTGCCAATAACCCCTCCTAACCACCCCACTTCTTTTGATCCATAGCTTATGGGACACCCTGTATACTGAAGCTGTTTCATAAATCGAAGTAGACTCGGATATTTGGTTCAATCTCTTGAACTTTCTCAAATAGAATGTTCCTCCATTATCATATCAACTCAAATAACAGTATGCTAATTTCAGTATTCGTCATTTGTGGGCATTATTAAATCATCAAACTAGCAATTCAGCAGCAAATTATTTAATTATGAATCGAAACTCCACTAATGGTGTATAACTCGTAGCTTAATATGGGTCATTATGGTTCACAATAATTGCTATTCAGCAATTGAAACACGTAAATGAAAAATATGTTTCAGTATAATGTTGTCGTTTCTGATGTTATGATAGAACTTCAGAACGTAATTATTTAGCAGCAAGTACTCAACTTGTTTCATGAGAAATAAGTTCAGTAATATTTTATCTCGCAATCAGATATTAAAATACATGAGGATGAAATTAGTGGCACGAGCATTATTATTAGTCCATTTTTGATACACTACATAGCTACTAAAGCTGTTTTTAAAAACGAAATTGACATGAATGTTTGGTTCAATCATCTCAAAGTTAATTTCGAAGATCGACGAGATATAGAACTGCTGAACTTTCTGAAATTGAATGTTCCTTCATTATCAAATCGATTTAGATAATATCAGTATGCAATTCTCATTATTCATCATTTGACGTCATTATCAAATCAGCAAATTATTAATTGCAAATGCCCCTCCCCCTCCACCTCATTTCTTTTGATCAATGACATATGGGCCACCTTGTATAGTAGGTTTAGTTATAAGTTGGTCAACTTCTTAGTGCACTAATGTAATTAAAATGAATCGAAATGAGATAATGTATTGCATGAACATATTCTATGAAATATGAGTTTTCAACATCCTTAATTCATACTGAAATGAAAATGCAATTATAAAATTATAATTAACATTGCCTGAATAGACCTTAAATTCATCCTCATGTATTTTTATCATAATTATATGCTTTGATTGCGAGAGATATTCATCATTGGACTAATTCCTCATGAGATAAGTTGGGTACTTGCTCATAAATAGTTATTGCGTTTTGTACTTCTACCAACGACAACATTATACTGAAACATATTTTTCATTCACGTGTCTGAATTGTTGAAAAACAATCATCATACAGCATAATGACCAATATTCAGGTACGAGTTGTTCAGAATTGGTGCAGTTTCGATTGATAATTTAAACTTACGGTATTATTATGTGGTTATCGAATTGTTGATAGTTCAGAAGTTATTCTTTTTTTTTAAACGTGACCCATTTGAATAAAAAAATTAACAGAAAGTCTGTTTTGAATAACTCCAATATGCTATACCATTTCGGAATCTGTATCAAATTGACAACTTTTTCTAATGATTCGTTATCATTATGGGGTAGTTTGTAAATCTGCCAGCGACATTTGAAATCAACTGAAATATTTCATTCAACGACGAATCTTAAGGAGAACAACATTTTTCATCGGTCATTGATACGAAGTAACACAGGTCTAAAATCATTTCTGGGGAAAGGTGCATCCATGCTGATGAAATTCGTAAAAGAAAAAATCACAAATGTGACGTGACGTGATGTTCATAGAAATTGAAAAAATTAATAACTTTTGAAACATTAACTATTTGATTTTAACATATACTGTTAGCTATATCGAAAATGACCCCCCTACCACCCCACGTCTTTTGATTCATGACTTATGGGATACCATGTATGATAATTGCATTATAGTTCCAGTGAAAACAACTGATTTGCAAGATTAGATCATTGAATGACCATTTTCTCCACAAAACTATTAGAGATCCTGTATCAAGTAAATATCTGGGAAATCTAAGCAAATCATATAACCTGGTATAAATAGTTAATTGAATTATGACCATACCATCTGAGGCGATCCATCTTACAGTGGAGTGTAGGCAATAGGACAGGACGAAATTCTTACAGTCTAGCTTCAAAGCTTCAATATCAGCTTTCAGAGAAATGAATTATATTCACATATTACAACAAACATTGATTCATTCATTCATCGCTCATATGATCAACAAGAACTATAAGATGGTCGTCCAATTTTGAATTTGATTCTCATTGGATATTGCACCATAACGTTTCACAAACCAGTCCCCTAACATAGGTGATCCGCAATAACTGCGGTCCCTCTATTTCATTTTTGTATTTGTATAAATTTTTCGATTTTTTGTTGTAATAGGTATGTGAACATAATTTATTCCTCCTATGTAATTTGAAGCTGATGATGAAGCTTTGAAGCTTCGAAATATGACCCGAAATTTGATCAAAATAAAGTATAGTTTTGGTGGAGTAGACTGTAAGAATTTCGTCCTGTCCTCATGACCATTATGTTACATAATCTGGTATTTCACGATTAGTAAAAATGTAACTATAAATTAATGTTATATGAGTCCGCCTTCACTCGTACGAGCAGGGGCATTCCGTCCATACATTTCAACGTTCCCAGTAGAAACAATCTTCGATATCATACCTCATTCAATATTCAATATCCCTTATTGTAGAACCAATCTAGGACAAAACTCGCCACTAGTTCGTATGCAGAAAGCATTCAACACACACTGTCACGATCCCAATTCATCTCTCGACATTTTCTCGACATCTTTGTCTTGTTTCAAATATTTTTGCAACGAATGTTTCTCAACTCAGATCAATAGTTGAAAATGGTTCCTCATTTCCTGTGCTGGTTCAATTATGTCCCATAATTTTTACTATATTATTAATATATAAAAACATTT
This sequence comes from Phaedon cochleariae, assembly GCA_918026855.4. NCBI lineage: Eukaryota > Metazoa > Arthropoda > Insecta > Coleoptera > Chrysomelidae > Phaedon > Phaedon cochleariae. Next base: position 24,480,511 of record OU896719.1, on the reverse strand, counting down.
TCATACAATATTTTTTAATCACATTTGAATTACTGCCTGATAATTTTATACCGATAAGAAATTTTCATGTATAATTGTAGAAATAACTCATAATAATTCTTACATAGTAGATGCTGTTTTCTGGAACTTTGTTCTGTTAGCAACCTGAAATGGCGAATAAATGAATAGGTACAGGGTGTGCAGCGCACACGGGCGCCACGTCGAAGGGGCGCCAAATAGTGGCATAACCAATATTTCCTACAATTTTCAAAAAACTGCACAATTCAAACATATTTTGTGTGCCTAATGTGCCTAATTTTTCAATATCACAATACTGTTTCATTATTTTCCGGAAAAGTGTGAAAAAAAGTACTCACGTTATGGACGATGGAATAAATGCTTGCGTGAAAGGGGTCCATTCACTGCATTGTTGGTAGGCTGTTTTGTCCGACGAACCAGTCTGTTCGAACAAAAATGAAGCAAAACCGAGCCACACACCACTCACTACGGTTTCGCGTTATTTTTGTTCGAACATATTCGACGAACAAAACAGCCCACAAAACAACGCAGTCTATGGGCTCCTTTACGGGATTCTGCAAGGCAGCAAGCGAACAAATCAAGGCGGCTGACTTCGTATTTCATATAGAGTGCCAGTAAAATATAGATAGGAGCGGAAAGAAGGCGCCACGATATCCTCGCGTATTAGATAATAATATGCTCGCATCTCATGTCCTTAGAAGTCAGGTGTTATCAATGAAGTGACATGAAATGAGTAAATGTACTTGACTATTTCACTTATTACATGATCTGACCAATCACAAGCCAGAGACGACGTATGCTCATAGCGAAAACATGAGCAGTATTTCTTTTCTGATTGCTCTGACAGCGTTCATGTTTTCAACAATGTAACCAGGGATGACAAATCAAAGTCTGTATGTAACTATAGATAGCAAAGCAAAGTCTGTCATTTTGGCATAAAATAATTATGACTGTACTTGTCAGAATGAATCACTCATTCAAAATGAATGCTCTATGCTCTATGCTTCGTGAACGTGTACGTTTTGAATATCTTCTCATGATTTTGTCCTTCATTGTTAACCCAATTTTGTTGCCGTACAGCTAGACCACTCGTCCTAACGGACTCGTAGTGTTGCTCGTCAACACAATATCGTGAGCAATGAAGCAACATAATTATCTCGAATATTCAGAACACCGTGATATATTACTTATGACTATTTCACTCATCACATAATCTGACCAAAGAAAAGCCAGAGATAACGTGTGCTTATCACGAAAAGATGAGCTGTCTTTCAATTCTGATTTGTCTGACAGCATTCATGTTTTCAACGATGTAACCATGGATAGCAAATCAAAGCATGGATGTTACCATGGATAGCGAAGCAAAGGCTGTCAGTTTGGCATAAAATAACTATGGCTGTACTTGTCAGAATAAATCATTTATTTATAATAAATGCTTTTTGTACTTCGTGAACGTGAAATAGTCGAGCAGAATGAAATCTGTTTCCTCAATTTTGTTGCCGTATAGCAACACAGTTTCGTGAACAATGAAGCAACAGAATTATCTACATAATTCAGAACATATCGTGATATTACTTATGAAAATATATTTTGCGGATTTGGCGAAAATTTATTCATTTTCACGAGATGGTCATCAAAAAAATATTGTTGGTGCAAGATATCTGGTTTTCGTTTGAGGTTTCTTGCCACTAACTCAAAACTGTTGTGGGCGCAACGCTGTGGCGTAACACAATAGACGTGATTATTTCACAATTTCAACGAGAAAAGAATCACTACCTTTAGGAAAAGTCATAATTTTCTTGAGGAGGAGCACCTAAATCTCGCACACGGGTGCCAAGAACCCCAGAAACGCCCCTGCGCATGAGCTTCAGTTGATATTAGCCCTTCCTTAATAACATTCCATTGTGCATGAGTTATGCATTGATAATAAGATTTTAGTAGGTGGTGATTGTGCAAATGCTTTCAATGAATTTTTCTCATCTTTTGCTTCCCAAGTCACTTATGACCTCTCATCTACTGTAGACTACACATAAATTGATACCTGCATCAGTGCCTCTATCCAAAGTATATTTTTTGCACCAGTGCAAAGTCAAGATGTGATGGTAGCTATTAGAAATTTAAAGAATACAAATTGTTCAGGTCATGATGGTTTATCGAATGTACTGTTGAAGGAAATCGCTGAACATATTGTTGTACCTCTCACTCACATTATCAATTTATCCCTCCAGCAAGGAGTATTTCCTTCTAGGCTGAAGATATCCAATGTCATTCCTCTTCACAAAAAAGGTGATTCAAATACTGTGGATAATTATAGGGCTATTACTTTATGCTCAAGCATAGGCAAAATTTTTGAAGCTGTCGTCAACAAAAATATCATTAACTTTTAAACATCCAATGGTAACTTGTCTCTATGCCAACATGGTTTCACGAAGAATAGAAACACTGACACACATAAACAAGTGCCACTGGGGTAATTTATAGATTTTTCCAAGGCATTTGACTGTGTTCGGCATGATATTCTTCTGTATAAATTGGAGAGATATGGAATTCGTGGAGTTACTCTCCAATGGTTTGCATCATATCTGACTGATAGACAACAGCAGGTTGAATATAATAACTATATTTCTGATTTGAAATCTGTGAATATAGGTGTGCCTCAAGGATCCATTCTTGGTCCAACACTCTTTATTATATATATCAACGATTTAATTGAATCAATGAGATCACACTCTACTCAAGTAGTAGCTTATGCTGATGATACAAACTTTCTGTTCATTTCAGACACTGTTTATAATGCTAAAAAACAGGCCGAACTAGTTTACATGAATGTTTGCAAGTGGGTTAATGTGAACAAGCTTTGTCTGAATAATGATAAATCGACCTGTGTTATTTTCAAATCTTCTGGTTCAGAATATCCTAACCACATAACTCTAAATAATACAGAAATCGACTGCGCTCTAAATACTAAATTGCTTGGTGTTATTTTAGAAAGTAACCTGGAGTGGTATGGACATGTAGATAGTTTGTGTTCGAAGCTAGGTAGGATATGCTATGCCCTTTTCATTTCATCACAACAATGTAGTAGAGAAATAATAAAACAATTGTATTTCGGATGCTTCCACTCAAATTTAAAATATGGAATCATGCATTAGGCGAATTCCGCAGAAGCTCATAGGGCCTTCACCTTACAAAAAAGGGCAGTCCGTATCTTGGGAAATCTGAGAGCAAGAGATTCATGCAGGGAATATTTAAAAAAACTGGGTATCTTCACAATGATTTCCCTTTACATTTATGAAGTAACCTGTTTTGTATTTAATCATAAACGTTATTTTGAGACTGAAAAAGTCGAACATAATTACAATACAAGGAACAAAGATTATCTGTTGCCTCCTCAACACTCATCTGCTCGGTATCAGAAAAGTTTATATTACAATGGATGTAAATTATACAATTGCCTGCCAAAATCGATACAAGAATCGAAAAATAAATTCTAATTCAAGAATAAAATGAAAAACTTGCCCCTGAAAAAATCTTATTACACCTTGGATGAATTCTTCTGTGATCCAATCATCGCTGACTGATGAATAATGTTTTTCGAGTAGACGTTCATATACTTTTTATGTTTATGTACCTGTGAAATCTTGTATATTATTATGTTTGTTTTATACCTACGATATTTATTTATTTATGTACTTTAGCCTAATTTTGACGTTTTTTTCTTAAACTGTATGTTTTTGAAACAAATAAATCTATCTATCTATTATATTCATAAAAGTTTTTTCAACTTTGCAGAAATTCGATTGGCCAGTGGGAAGACCAGTAGAAGAAGACGAGCTTCTGCTTTTGGAACTATTCTCACGCAGTCGCCTATTTTCTGACAAGCTTATTGGCTCTTATCGTCTGGTGTTGCAGAAAGTGGTTCAGGATGGCCAGCTATCTATCTCAGACAGTCTTCTAGATGCCAATAATATAGCGATACCGGTAAGTCCATTTCATGTCCAATTTAGGTCTGAACGTCCGAGACCCCAAAAGAAGAAGCCTTTCGAAAAGAAAAGCAGGATTCAAAAATACCCTCACTCCCAAGAATTTGAATGGGTTATAATACGGTTCCCATTTTTTCATTTCCAATTATCTTAATTCTGTAACTCTTGTGAGAATGTCGTATCCCATATAGTTTCGAAGAATAAAAATAATATTCTCAAATAATGCTAATAGATATTCTCCAACAATTTTGGAACACCCTGTATATCTACTGATATTCCTATCTAACATTCCAGAATTCATGATTCAAAGTCAAAGCCGTGATGAAAATGTGATGCTCGAAATGATTGTAGTTATATAAATAATCATGAATACACATTTATTTTGAATAGGAATGTGTATCCCTCCGCTCAAGGTGTGCTTCTGGTTACGCCAATGATGCCAAGTATAGGCTCCGGTCCCCAGAAAGAAGTCGCGGATCCAATTTATTGAGCTCGATCAATTCACCAAATGGTAGCTACTCTGTATTAGTTCTGGATCTGTAATGGAATTTGTTCACCTTCGTGGTTTGTGTTGACATTCATTATCACAGTATCAGCCGATGCAGTTATTGATCCGAATCATACGAAATATTTTCTGTCTGAACCAGGCAACCATTGACTTCGATGTGAGTTACACTCCTCCGGACGAGGCCATGGCAGTCTACGACTTCCTTGAGGACGATCAGCAGATGCTCATCGATATAGAGCAGAACATCGCCAACATTGAGCGCAATTTGGCAACAGGGCAGGACAAGGAAGCAGCGGGTGCTGTCAAGAGGCTGGCCGTGGGAGCAGCAGAGAAGAGGAACGGCCAGGAGAGGAGGAAAACGACGATGAGGACAGTGAGAAACTTGATGAGGTAGGTCTAAATTTATTGAAAAAGCATAGCGCAGACCCCAATAAATTTGAAAACAAGCCATGGTTCGACCTAGATTGCAATTTTTCAAAGAGACACTGCACAAATTGCCAGAAAGTCTGCAAAGTGAATAATTTCCAACAGCCTTGGAAAAAGGAATTACATTAAGTCGAAGCCGTGAGGGGGCAGAAGGACGATCTAGCCTTCATAGCCATCTAGTGGCTTAAGTGCAAGGTGTATAGGTAGATTCATCAATCATACCTTGCGACTAAGTCGTGCATATAGACCCCTACGTCTATATGCTTACAGAAAAGACATCCATGTCAGATTCTGTAGACTATCGCAACACCTGTAATTCTCAAAGTGGTTTAATGTTCCACTAACTGACTAGATGGCTATGAAGGCTAGATCGTCCTTCTGCCCCCTCAGGGCTTCGACTTGTTTGATATATGGAGGTACCCTTCGTGAATCGATTGTCAGCTGACCAGTGCAACTGATGAGACTTATGACAAGTCGAAACAGTCTGTCTTGCATCAGCTGACAATCGATTCACGAAATTTCTCTAGAATCTCTTAGTCTTGAGATTCTTGGTTTATCGAATTACATTAAATCAAAATCGTACTATAAAAATCTCATTAAACAGAAAAAATATGAGCATGAGAAATGGATTGTGAAAATACTTAGTGAAACTCAGAATCAAAATGTATTTTGGAAAGCCCTGAGGAAGTTCAGATCTATTAGGAATGATACTTTTATCTCAATTGGAGATTGGGAATCGTTTTACGATAGTCTACACACTCCAAGGTTGATTTTTTTTCATGTTCTGGTTCCCACGAAGAGGGATATCCTTTAATGTTCAGAGAACATCGTGAGAACCAAGGGAAATAAGGTAGGAATTGGTGTGCTTCTTGAATTTCTAGAGGTTATATGCCTCAAGGAACACCCCCCTTGGCAATGTGTTCCAGAGCCTCGCTGTTCGTTGGATGAACGAGTCTTTGGAAAGAGATGATCTGCAGGTCTCCAAAGTGACCACGAAGGGGTGCGAAGCCTCAATTCGGTGGGTTAATCTCGCGGGGACTGCCAAGGGAGGAACAATTGTTGATAATTCAGAAGAGCATCGTTCATGAAAATGTCTATAAAATACAGCCAGATCGCCAACTTTTCTACGGTGTTACAGAGAAGTGAGTGAGTTTGTGAGCGAGGCATCATCCACGAGACGAATATCCCTCTTTTGGACAGAATCCAACAGTTCTTGGGTATGTGTGGGTGCTGCACTCCAAATATGGGAACAGTATTCCAGGACAGGTCGAATCTGTGCCTTATAGATCATAAGCAGCTGACTGGAAGCGAGATAGCTCCTGGCCCGAAACAGAACACCAAGTTTTTGGGGTGGACTTTCAGCAATTGATCCCACATAAGTCTCCCAAGAAAGGTTATTGCTGTTAATAATACCAAGCATCTAAATGGATGTCTTCAAAGGTAAGGTTACTCCTGACAAGCTTATGTTGGGCACAGTGAGATCGGCTTTTCTAGAGAAAAGGCATGCTTGTGTTTTAGATAGAGTTATTGGATCCCCATTCGAGAATTGTTGCCAAGTCCATATTTATGTTGTCAACATTTCTCTCTCGTTCGTTTCTGATTTGCCTGGCTGGTATTGGAGCCCTGGACGAGAAGGCGGTATGGAGGGTACTATCATCCGCGAAGCTGTGTACTGAACATGAAGTTGCTTCCAACAAATCGTTGATTGATCCTTGCGGAACACCAGCATTTATGATAAGAGAGTCAGATGAAACTCCGTCAACCACGATTACAGAAATATCATACTTTGATGCAGGCCACGACTATTTAGATTGAATATTTCAGATTATACAGAATTGGAAAGTTGCCTATGGTAATGTAAAAATGGAAGAGCTCCGGGCAGGAATGGTGTCGCCCATGAATTTATTAAAAATCTTCCCCAAAACTGGACGTTATACATATGCTCGTTATATATCTTCAACTCTCAAGAAATCCCACCCAACTGGCACACTACACTTATATCTATGCTTCATAAAAAAAGGTTCCAAAACAGATCCCAGCGACTACCGTGGGATAGCTTTGCTCAATTGTTCAGCTAAGTTATTCACATCTATTCTGCTAAATAGGTTATCAATTTGGTGCGAGGAAAACAATGTACTACCAGAGTCAAGCTGGGTTCAGAAAACATAGGGCATGTTTGGATAATATATTCGTATTGATCACTGTGATACAAATTCTCTCTCGAACTTTTGTAAACATATATGTGTGGGGACTTCGTTTCCTATATACAGGGTTTCAAAGTTTCAGATGTTCCTTGTATTTTTCAAGTTTTCCCCTACATTTTTCAAAATAATGAATTGAAATTTGGTACACATGGTGCACTTTGAGAACGCAATATTAGAGGCTATCGAGCGTTCTTGAATACCTGAAAACTTAGAAAACCTGTATATGAAAGATTTTCCACTTGAAAAATTGTGTCTTTTGAGCTGTTGAAGTCCCGCTACAAAAACTGACTCTTAACTCTTTTTGTTACATTATCATCCATACTTCACTAATTTCTCTTTGTATTTTCTTCATTGTTTTTTGTATGAATAATTATTTTGAAGGTTTTATGTAATGAGTATACTTTTTCCTATTTGTACAACTGCTACCGGAAAACGTGGTCACTTTGCCAGGAATATCGGGTTTTTTATTAATAATTATTGAAAGATGAATGATATGTATTCGCCAAAGAAATATGGTCAATTCTGGCTCTTTATTTTTGAATTTCGAAATTGGCATGTGATGTGAAGTATATATAAAAATTCATTTTTGGCAAAATTCATCTCCAGATGAGATACTTTGACATCCATCCATGGGGTTCAAAATCAGAAAGAAATGAACACAAAATTTTGATATAAATGCGTTTTGCGTTTTAGTGTGTCTATCATGTGATGAATCCCATACCTTATTTCCATCTTCATCAAAATTAATGAAGAATTCAATAATTCATAAAAAAGAGTCCTCGAATTGAGGAAAAAAACGGAATATTAGAAAAAATAAAATCAGTAGAACTTAGAAGAGTGAAGAGACACCCATATCCAGCACACAGGCAAAGATGACGTCCACAAGCTCCCTCTCATCTATTCACTCAGCTCAGTTGGTGCACTATATTTACCAGTATGACGTTGATGAACCTTTTATCTAAGGTTCTGGGTTGTATCCTTGGTATATTGAATAGTTTTGACGCTCTGTTAAAGGAAATCCTTTTTTAAGGCATTAACAGTCTGTTCTAATGTTTCAGGAGTTTGTTCACATTGTAACGACTCTATAATAATTTTTGTACTCTCGAAATAGAAAAAAAATATCGTGGAACTTTGCCAACCCCCAAAAATTCGTCAAGTTATCGATATGATGTTTTGAAAACCTGTAAGAATATCGATAATAGGCATGTTGAGGTCACCACTATGAAAATATTGATATGAAACATTCCAGAAGATACTCACGTACATATAAACTCACGCGAAATAGGCAGTTTGTTTTCGGCACCTAGAGCTCTAGCCTTTTCAACTATCTGGAATCTATTGATACCAGACTAACAGAGGATCCTGGAAATCCGTTAGGCGAAGTCACGCCAATTTAGTATCAACAGTTGAGAAATGAACAATTTTTTCAGATTTTTCACGAACTCATGGCAAAGTTACCTGGAGATGCAAAGTAACCGCATTTTACGGTATATGTTAATACCTGATTGAAACATTGGGATTCGAGACATTAGGTATTTATTTTTCTCATTTTCTTTCGATTTGAAATTATTCAAATGTATCTTGCTCACTTTTTATTTATTTACGTTTGATAATGATTAGTTTCACATTACCCTAATAGCACACAACGTCCTAAAGACGTCCCTAATTGGTACAATTCACGTCCGAATGTCCCGAACCAAATATAAGTGTCCTTGGGACGTCCCATTCCGTACATCTCATGCAATGTCCGAGCAAGGACGTCCACGGAATGTCCCAGCTGGTACATCATTTCAAATGTCCTAGAAATAGCATCCCTCAGACGTCCCACGTGGTACATATTGTAGAATGTCCATGCAAGGACGTCCTTGGCATGTCCCTGATGGGATATGATTTCAAACGTTCCTTTAGGCACATCCATCGGATGTCCCGAGTAGTACATATTCTGGCATGACTTCAGATCTTTTATAATGTCCCTTCTAGATAACCATGAAATGTCCCTGATGGTTCATTCCCTTGAATATCTCTGCGCAGACGCCCTTAATATTTCCAGGATCGTACAACAATCGAAATGTCCCTTAGGGACATTCTTCGAGAGTCCCTTAGGGATATCCGTCGGATGTTCCAATTGGTACATGAACTTCACTCTTCCAATGTCCTAGAAATAACGTCCTATGGACGTCCCAGTCGGTACTTCCAATATGTTGTCCCTGCGAGGACGTTAACTTACACCTCGCCGTCAATGTCCTTCACGTAAGTCCATTGGACATCCTTGGGAAACTTTTTGGGGACCTTATACGGACCATCAACTCAACTGGATGTCCTAATCAGTTATGCAAGATCTGGTCCCAGAGGGACCCAGAAAAATTAAAATTCAAGAAAAATTCGTACGTCCCTGGGAAACCCAAATAATATCCCTCAGCGCAGCTGATAGTTTGTCCTATGGATGTCCTAAGGATGTCCTCTGTAGTGCTTGATGAGGAATACTGTAGGATTTAGGTATTCGATAGTTGTCCCAGGGACATCCCTCAAGGACGTCCCTAGTTGGTCCTCAAGTGGGACATTTGTGCGTCCCACAGACGTCCAATGAACGTCCACGGTACCAAATTCAAACGTCCTATGTACGTTCTGAATGTCCCGACAGGACGTCCTAAGGATATCCATGGGACATAAGTGTGTTATTAGGGTAGTGATCATGTAACATGTTAGAAATATGGCTATCTCTCAAAATCTTGATGTAATTGTTATCACCTGTGATCTGTAACTGTATTGATTATGTTGATTTCACAATGAATAGAATAAAATAAAAAATACTACCGCTTTCCGAGGATATTCTGTGATTTATTCTCATTTCAGAAACAAATTTAAAAACATGATAATGGGATCAGCCACCTTGTATCTCATCTTTTTGATTTGTTTGTAACGGATAAAACATGCTATGGATGCGTAATCCCTCGAATTCGATTCACAAGTTCAAAGGCCCAATTCAAACTATATGAAAAAGAGAATCGAAATCGAATTCCGCTCCCTTTCGACTCTTCAGTAAAAAGTCCTCCATTTCTAGAATGTCCGGAACGACCTAATTTTTCCGATGTGCCTAGGTTCGGGAAACAGAGGCCGCCAAAAGGAAGTGATAACGAGGAAGAAACAGAAAATCTGATCCGGGATTCTGATTCCAGAGGAGGGTCAGATTACGACGCAGACTCTTTGTCTAGGGTAGGCAGCCAGAGTTCCATCAGCTCCAACGATGGCCAGCAGCTGTCTGCCGCCTTGGTCGAAAGAAACAGAAGAACAACGAGGTTAGTAAAGGAGGCTTCATTCGAAACAAGTTCTGATTTTCAAAATGATTCTTCTAGTTGCTACAAGACGAATGATCGAGTAACACTCATGATCAATTAAATCATTCAATCAATCAATCAATCAAAAATATACTTTATTGTCAAAGACAAATTTTCTTATCGACAAAGATGGTTGATACATATTCATTTAGAGTCTCATAATAAATAAGACACGTCATGAAAGATAAAAACAATGTGAAGTTAAGAAAACACACATATACATATAAAAGTAAAATCGATACAAACATAATTGGAATAATATAACACAACAATGTGTATTAAAGAACCTAAATATTTTATAATGTATCTATATATATATTTATACATGAAATGAAGACTTGAATCAAAATGCCTCATTGAAATAAAAATTGTCGCGTACTCTTAGTTAATATAGCAATATCGTCAAAGAATTCCTGGAAGAGCAAATTCCTGTCTTCACAGGCAATTTGAACTCTGCCATTTGGCAGGCATTTTTTAAGTGTTCAACCTGTATATATCAACTGATATAATGTCTGTCCAATAAAAACATTTATTATTATTATTATTATCATAATTAGATTAAAATATGCTTTCTTCTACTCACATAACTAAAATGGCATTTAGCGTACGGATATGTACCACGTTAAATGATCGATTAATCACGGATTGTCGATCTGTGATTTATTTAAAATATTAAACACGATACCATGGCAACACGATTTCTTAAACACATTACCATGGCATAACGCAGTTCATTAATCACAGCTTCAGTAATTTGACACATGTCTGGCCTGTCAATTGTATCAAATGTCATCTGTTATTTTCGAATTTTGTATCAGAATTATTCAAACAATATTCGTTTGTATCAGAATTCTTCATCAAAAATATATGCAAAAAGTAGACGAAAGTGAAATCGAAGAAAATGTTCTGGTACTTGCATATCTCCAAGAAGTGTAAAAATGAAGCATTCATCTTTGAGAACAAGTTATTTATTCTGCTCAAAGCATGACAATAAACGTGAAACAAAGGTTAGTAAGCAATTAACTGGACACATCTACAACCAATATCACTTATACGTGTCTCGCTGGTTGCATGCAGTTGCATGTATTATGTTCTCAATTCCCATTCCTTTCGAATTATTTCGTAGGTTAGCAGGAATAGCAGTTATGTTAATGTAGTTTTCGGAGTTCGTAGAAAAAGCATAGTATGTAATGCGTTCATAAACTCTTCTAGACACTCGTTTATTAAACACTCGCTCCGCTCTGCTCCGCTCGTGCTTAAACTATACTCGTTACTAAAAGGACGTTTATAACACTTGTTACATAATATACTATTTTCATTAGTATTTCTTTCACAGCCTCTCTAAATTTACTGAGTAGAGGAATAGTTCTTATGGCTAATGATAAATGGTTATACATCTTTCTGCTATTGTAGATGATCGAATGCTTCGTGAGATTAGAATTGGGGATAGGCAGGTTCAAGCTGGATGTATTTCTAGTGTTATAACGTGCTTCAGTGTTTACGTTTCCAGAATATTCCTCATGTATCAGACATACAGTTTCGTGGATGAAGATACATGGTAATGTGAGAATGTTGTGAGCCTGAAACAAGGGCTTGCAATGGTCGCGAAATTTTCCTCTACACATGTATCTTACAGCTCTTTTTTGTAGTACGAATATGGAATTGAATAGTTGTTGGTTACAGACTCCCCAGAAAGTGACCCCATACCGTAAATGCGATTCCACCAGCGAAAAATATACCATCCTCGCAACTGCAACACCTAACTCATTTGCAACTACTCTAACAGCGTTGCACCCCGATGCTAATATTTTACTTAGGTTCATCACATGGCTATCAAATTTCAATCTCTCATCAATATGTAGCCCAAGAAACTTACAGTTAGGTTCACTTTCGATTATAACCTGTGAACACAATGAAAGATTATCAATAAAATTTCTATCACTACCACTTTCTATTACAGTCGCGCCATTCTTTGACTCTACGCAGAATCACGAACAGTCCTAGTTAATTCATCAACATTATGGCTATTCCATAGAAGTGTTTTGTCGTCAGCGAAGAGCGTAAATGATCCACTTGTGTTGATGGAAGTTATATCGTTAATGAATAATAAGAAAAGAATTGGGCCCAGCACAGATCCTTATGGTACACCACAACAAATATCTCCGAACTCTGAAGATTCTCCACATATTCTTACAACCTGATTTCGACCTACGACTGCAGCCAGTTGTAGGAATTACCTCTGAAACCATAACGGAATAGCTTCTGCAGCAGTATGTTGTGATATACGCAGTCGAATGCTTTAAAAAAATCACAAAAGACTGCTGTTACAGCTTCATTTGTATTCAGGTTCATATATACTTTCTCTAAAAAGGAGAAAATGGCATCGTTAGTATTTATGTTCTTTTGAAAGCCAAACTGATTGAATATTTTGATGTTGTAGAACAACAACAAAAGAAATCTTTTAGGTGTTTTTATGATTGATGCTGTAGAGAATAGTTATTCATACACCAAGGTAGTAAAGCATATCATTGTTACTCAGGGACCAAGATGATATCTCGAGGCTCCAGCCGAGGGGTATAAGGTCCCTTGGTATAATGATATTCTTCACTTCTATGGTGTATATTGAATTTTTTCACCACGTGCATTATTCGCCTAAGAGCCCGTGAACCTTCTATATAACGGTTTGTCTGGAAGGCTAGAAGTTTGTATAGTGAGGGATCAAAGGCTGTTAAGAACGAAAATCATGACCTGGCAGGCCTCACCCTTGCACGTCACCATCCCCCATATGTTTCAAAGTGTAAGAATAATTCAAAAAATGAACTTCGGTATTGCAAAATATGGAAAAAAATTGACAGGCGATTCTGATGAGCAGAAGTAGGTGCCAGGCGATTCCAAGAGTCCGCAAAAGAGGACTGAAAATAAACTTCGTTCTGTGAGATTGAAATTCCCACACATGTTTAGAGCATACTAGAGTCCCTCGATGGAAATTGAGGTTAAAGTCATCTTAACAGGGTACGGACAGATCCTCGTCTCCTCTCACTCTGAAGTGTTTGTGAAACAGTTATATAGATCCATCCTTATTCAATTCTGGAGATAAACACTAGATTTTTGACATTTGTTGTTTTCTAGGTTAAATTGAGGTCATTGGCATATCATACGTAATTTCCATATGGAATTCCTGAGTCAACTACACCAAGATATAGTTGAACAATCCTCTAGTTTCAGAGTTCACTACTCCAGCATAATCTTTGCGAGGTAGGGAACATATAATTTGTACTAAACCCTCAATATATTTCTTAGACTGTATACCAGGGTTGAATCAATTGACTGAATGAATTCTGATTTCGAGCTGAGCAGTAGTTTAACTATGAGCTGAATGAGCTGAGCCTCATAATTGGGATATGGTGAAAACTCGATGTGGGTATCAGAACTACTGTACTCATGTCATGTGTGCTGAATATATTTTCTGAAATCCAACTCGGAGAAAAATTTATGGAGTGACTAATTCTAGGACGAAAAGTAGGCTTATAAAAAGTAATACGTGAAATTGCAGGAAAATGAAGAATAGAATATACTTTACCTCCATGTTATACATATGATTTTTCCGTCTCCCTTAAATAAAAAGTCATTTCCAAATAATTTATTGATGAAAGTAACAAAGAAGTAGGTATACAGTATAACTTATGGGCACGTTATTTTCACTCTTGCATCCTAAACATTTTCAATGTGTGGTAAAGTAATAATTATATAAACTAATGTTGAAAGTGTAGTTTTCAGCTGTGGTTATTTAGATACCATGAGGAGTTAGATCTGGAGCCAATGCAGTTTTCGTGATATCGTCATGAAAAACTTCAGTGAACCACAATTTGGTTCGAACTATAGTGAGAGATTGCTGAACATACCGACAAGAAATATACAGTGTGTTCTAGACGAATGAATATCAGAAAAAACATATACAGAGCGACCTACGAAACCAGAGGCAGATAAAATATTTAGAACCAAATGGAATATTATAATTTATCACAGGGTTATCTGAAGAATCAGATACAGATCAAAATCTTAATTATGGAAATTGTCATAGTGTGTTTGAGCTGAATGAATATTAGAAATATCATATACAGAGCGGGCTGAATTCCAGAGGCAGATCAAATAGCTGGTACCAAATGGAATATTATAATTTATCACAGGGTGAGCAGAAAAACCCGCGGCAGATTGAAATCTTATCGATAAATATTCAAGAAATACAAAGTGTGTTTGAGACGAATGGACAAAACCAACCCAGAGCGCAATATTGCAGTCCAACATGAACCAGTTATTCCGTGAGTTTCAAGAATCGATTCAGCAACATTAAACCATAATGCAGGCTCACGTCTCCAGAAAGTAGAAAGGTTGATTGATTTGATCGATTCTGGAATGTCCAGTCGATCTGTCTTCTGAGGAGATGATGTCATGAGGCATATTGTTTGGAAATGTTAAACTTTCACGATGTTTTTCCAAAATATCGAGTCTTGCTTCCAACGAATCATATTTTTCATCATTTTCATCAAATTTGACGATCAGAATTTCGCACAATTCTTCAAGTCTATCGATCTTCTTCGTGAAAATAGTATTAGTTTTCTTAATTCACTCTGTCAGCACTTCCTTCATATCCGAAAATTCCATCGAATCACTAACATGGATGTTGAAATGTCTCAAAATTTGTACGATCTCGCCTTCGCTCAACTGCTCCATAATATCACGTCAGTGTCACCAAAATGTGGACACAATTGATGCAAATTATAAGACTGAGTTGTAATTATATTATAAGAATGTCACATCAATGTCAGACTATCAAATCATGATATTCCAAGTATATAACATAACTAGTCACCATATATAAGTATACTCTGGTCAGTTCACTTTGTGTATCTTCTGTTCGGTTCGTATGGACTGGATGGTTTTCTCCGATTGAGTGGCAAGTATCAAATACTGCTTCTCTGATCTGCAACAGAACATCACATATCAATCGAAGTACATTCATATCAGAAAATAAATATCATTAGATGAATTACATGGATGTTGAATCTGAGACATACCTGAATAATATATTCAACGTCCGCAACTGGATTGATACATATCCCTTTTTTTTTTCAAATAGTGTTTTCCCAGTAGGCATCTTCCACATTTTCAATTACGTACGTGGGTTGAATTAAGGATCCAAGGAACGATGTGCTGGTAGGATCTAAAACTAAGGATCAATTTCAAATTTGACTCGTGAGGCCTACATAGAATATTGGATATTGTTTTCGATATTCGTAACTGGAACGCGATATATTTTTATAATTCATCAATTCATCAACTATCTCAATGAAGACGAGACAGGCAGATGAACAACAATTTTCTCTGCAATGAAGAACACTGTATATACCTTACCCACCATGCGTCTACCTCCTTTGCAGAGAGAGTTTATAAACGCCGAGTTGATACTCTCCCCTCGTAAGGGTACCTGTCGTGTTTCCATAGAGACATACAGCTGAATATCTGTCTATCTGTCTACTTGAGAATCTGGAAAGGTGATCAATATATCGCCTTCCGTACGAATATAATGATCTGAATTCTGTAAAGTATACTCTGGTCAGTTCTCTTTGCGGATCTTCTGTTCGGTCCGTATTTACTGAATGGTTTTCTCCGATTGAGTGGCAAGTATTGAACACTGCTTCTTGGATCTGCAACTGAACATCACATTCAAATCGAAGTTCACTCAAATCAGAAAATATCATTCGAGGAAATACATAGATGTTGAATCTGAGACATACCTGAATAATATTTTCAACGTCCGTAACTAGATTGAACAATAAATATTTCCTTTCGCGTATTTTTCAATATCGATCATAAAATTCTACCGTACGTGATGACATCTAATATAAAACTGTCTTGATTAACCACCTGGTCCCGAATGAATGACTAATGAGTTGAATCATACTGCTAACCGATTAATTTCCGAACAAATGATTTATCTATTACTAATGATGATAATGGAATTATACGGGGAGGGGGAGTATATTATGACTAATGATGATTATACGGGGGGAAAAGTGATATATAGTATACAAAATATAATATGAAGTATTGAACACAGATATACTTACAGTATTATTTTCAAAAGTCTAATGATTCAAAAAAAATTAATCTAGGCTGAAAATATATTCTTTCCCAAAATATCTAGATATGTTTTTTTAACTAGAAAGAAGAAGAAAATAATGAACAATGTGGTCTACTTTTCATAAGCACGCATCCAAATTGACGTTTGGTATTGAAATAATAATATTATGTTCATTTCGACAGAATCAAAATACAATGGAAGAAATAATGATAGCAAGTCAATATTAGGTATATAAACATTAGAAAACCCATAAAAGCAGCAAATGCTGCTAGTACGTGGTGGAAAAGTATATATAAAACTAAGTAGATACAAAAATTGGAGAGTGTAAAATATTTATATAAAAAATAATCAAAATGGATAGATATAAAAGAATAAATGAAACGAAAGAACTCCGGTGTTAAACAATCACGAAAACTTCGGAAATTTATAATGAATATGTATATAAACTCACTGACAATACTAAAAGAAATAATTTCGACACATAAATCCACGTCCAAACTTCAAGAGTGTAAAATACTTAATTAATTTGTGTGTGTGAAAATGTAATGAGCACTCGAGAATATCTAAAATAATTGACAAATTGTTCTATGGAACGAAATCCATCGATAGTTCACCTAATTCGGCTCTAATCAAGTTGAAAAAAAGAAGTTTTTTGTTTTGCCTGAACACGGATCTGAATTCTAGATT
The DNA here is from genome assembly GCA_918026855.4 of Phaedon cochleariae. Classification (NCBI taxonomy): domain Eukaryota; kingdom Metazoa; phylum Arthropoda; class Insecta; order Coleoptera; family Chrysomelidae; genus Phaedon; species Phaedon cochleariae. The sequence goes on along the minus strand of OU896719.1, from coordinate 24,463,208 downwards.
CGATTCAAATTTAGTTCTGATGAGAAATATGAGTTGAATATACCTACCAAGTATGAATCGATTATACACAGTGGTTCAAAAGTTATGACCTGACCATAGATGACGATTTTCGCAAAATCAAGATTACGTTCTGTATCACAGTTATTGAAGATGTTAAATTCTTAAAAGATACAGTTTCCAACAGGAAGCAGGAAAATTAGGATGAAGTATTCCTTGATCGGAGAAAATACAACAAACGGTACGAAACATACCGGTTATGTCACGACGAGCTTCCACTATCTCTATATCGAGAATAAGTCTGGAGAAATCCATGAAAATATGCATATGATCATAATTCTGAATCATGAACTACCCTGTATCTGTTCCGATTGGATATCAGTAAATAGTGAAACAAAAGTTGAGATAGGGCCATGTGAGCCGTTTTGACCGATAATGAATATTTTCGACACAAAAAATCCTAAAGTTGAAAAATATTGATTTTGAACACCCTATATCTCTGTAATCATTTTCGATAGACTCCAAGTATGATGTATCGATGAAATCAGCTCTTCAGAGAGAATCTCAGAATGCGATAAAATACAAGGTGTATCGTTCGAAATATCAATGTTGCTACTGCATTGTCGAACATATCTTAAATGAAAAGAGCGTATTCCAAAATATTAGCATGCACATTTTCATGGATTTCTCTCGACTGATTCTCGATTTAAAGATAGTGTAAGCTCGTCGTGACATACCCTGTATAGGGTAATGAAGTTGAATGAATACAGAGAAATATGAGGGAAAATTTAGAGAATTTCTCTGCACTCACCAGCGAGAAAAAAGTGGGGCTTTGATGAAACAACACGAAACACTAGAGCAACACACCATCCCGATATCATTATTATTGAATCGAATGAGGAGTACAAAAACACTATATACGAATCAATACGATCACTCAATTTTTAGGGAACACTCAGTTTGGAACGATAAACGATTCCTTCCACAAAATACGACCGTTCGTGATGATAACTAATATAAGACTGTCTTGATGACTTACCACCTGGTCCCGAATGAATGACTAATGAGTTGAATCATGCTGCTAACCGATTAATTTCCGAACAAATGATTTATCTATGACTAATGATGATAATGGAATTATACGGGGGGAAATCGATGACTAATGATGATGAAATTATACGGGGGGAAAAGATATATGATATACAAAATATAAGATGAAGTATTGAACACAGATATACTTTGACAGTATTCTTTTCGAAAGTCTTATGATTGAACACAGGCTGAAAATATAATATTTCCCAAAATCTCTAGATATGTTTTGATAATTGGAAAGAGTAGGAAAATAATGAACAATGTGGCCTACTTTTTATAAGCGCGCATCAAATTCGACATTTGTGTGTGTGAAAATGTAATGAGCACACGAAAATAACTGAAATAATTGACAAATTATTCTACGGAACAAAATCCATCGATAGTTCACCTAATTCAGCTCTCATCAAGTTGAAATCTAAGGACTGGTTAGTTTTTATTAATAAAATTGGATTTTGAATTACGAGTTCAATAAAAATTATATTCTTCAAATTGGATGCGCACTGTTGAAAATAAACCAATTCATTGATTTACCTGCTCCTTGCAGATATCAGAACATATCTACAGAATGAAGTGAGAGAACTGCAAGTCAATTAATCTTCTATTTCACTTCGCGGTTACATGAATAACTGATGAACAACCACTAAGTTCACATTTTTTCAAAATCAAATCACAGAATATCGCATAAGAGCAGTGAATTCGGGATAACAGAGGTGGCTATGTCATTATTGACTAAGGAACTTATAGTGAACTGAACCATACTAGCCCATACTGCACAATACTAAACTGTACTGAACCATTCTGCATCATACTGAACAATACAATTGGAGCATTTTCATGCTACAAATATCATAGAGTGGCTGAAAGAGAGTCGAAATAATGGCGCACATACAGGGTGTCCGGAAATTTTGCGCGAAACATCAAGTGGGTGATTCTACATGACGAAATAAGAAATTCATTTAATATGTACGTGGGTCCAGGAATGCATAATTTTAAACATACAATGTGTCCCACCGATTTTCTTGAAATTTGGCAGTGATATTTTTTGTCATAAGGGGCTGATAAAGCTATGATTCAATTGGGATTATGGAATCAAGTGCCGTCCCGGGAGGCAACCTACCGAATATTATTGTCAATTTTATTGTTGATAATGTGAACCAGTTTCTGCTGATTATTCAGAGCATATAATAATGTCAACGCTTCAATAAACCTGATGCAATCTTCACGATTTTGTTGAATGAAATCGATCTAACCCTTTCCGCTACATTTGTTTCTATATAAAATGCTGCTCAAAATACCCAGCAACATGTGGTAAATGTATTGTGAAACTATCCAATCGATGAATGAATTGTGTTCATTAAAGAGAAACGCTCATACGGAATTTTCCTCAATGGCTGAATATAACAATAATCATTTCAACTTATGAACATTATTCTTTCTTCTTTCATAGTATTCTCCATTCAGAAATCTGAATCTGAAATTTAAAAATATCAGTTCCTTCCCTCGAAATAACTAGCCACTATGACAGCTCCAGGGTATATACTGTAATTTTCACAACTTTTCCAATTATAAACCGACTGCTGGAATCAACGAAAAACAAGAAATTCAGATATGCAGAGGTTTTCATGAACCGAGAACCCTTTCATAATATTTTCACTTCCATTTAGAGGGACGCTATTTCATAGTAAGTACTATTTTAAGCTAAACTCACTTTATATATAATAATAATGATAATAGTAATAAATGACTTCATTATTTTCAATAGTTACAATATTAAAGTAAGTGAATTAACATAGTACCTAGAAATCAGAAAACAAAAGGCGCAGTTCAATTTGAATGCCGCAAGCGTCAACAAATTGCTTTTCCACTTAACCTCACAAAATCTCTACCGTGCATTTTCATAAATATAAATAATAAAATTGAAAGGAACATTACATGCATAATGGTGATGGTCGGCGATAAATCTTTTGGATGTGCGAATAGGATTGAAATAGTGTTAGAATGAAGAGGAGGCACGGCCACCTCATTACTGGTTGTCAAACAAATAATACCTTAGTTTTCTTACGAATTTCTGTGATTTCACATGTCTCATATCATCGGGAAGTGAGTTATGTATTTCACAAATCTGGTAAAGTCTATGCAAAGTCAGTTGAACAGATCATCAAACGAATGTCGGGCCCCACTCCTTGAACTTTCAAAGGGACCGACGGCTTGTGGCTTTTCCAATCGACTTTGAATAAGCTCTTGAATTGTTCCGTTCTAAATTTGGGTGGTGTCAAAGTATCTTTGAACCTGATATTTGAGGTGTGAACATCACAGCGATGCGTTACTTTTTTGAATAGGTATCGTGGAGTCTTGGTTGATAATATTTTTTTAAATAAATCAGCAGCATGATGGATCCTTCTATTCTTCATGCTCAGCCAGCCAATTTCACGAAGCTTATGTGACATTCTCCCATATTTTTTTGGAATTCCGTATATAAGTCGCAAACATGAGTTTTGTACTTTCTGTAGTTTGTTAATGTATTGACTAGGTAAGCATGGACCATACAAGGACTCCGCGTAATTGAAGAGTAATGAAACCAGGGTGTCACAAAGAATATATTTTAATTTGATTGAAAGAAAGAGCCGGTTACCATACATAATTTTCAATGATGAATATGCACGCTGAATTGATTTGTTTATATGTTTCTCGTATCGCAGGTTATCATCTAGTAAAACCCCGAGGCTCCTGGCTTCATGAACTAACTGCAGTGATTCATTTTCAATACAAATATCAATTGAGTTATAAATTTTACCAATAACATGACATTGAATTTATCGGCATTTATATTGATTATCTCAATGGCTGATCGGTGCATAAATTAACAAACGATTGAACACGATATACATTTTCCTGTACTTGTTCATATGAAGGGTACACTTTTCTATAAATTCTTCTACGGGAAATGTTCCTCAGAAATCTCTGCTATCATTCCACCACTATTGATACTAGTCAGACGAGCTTGACAGGGCCAGTAAGCTCATCCTTCCGTAATCAACCTTGAAATATGTCGAACAAAACTTCACCAAAACCGTTCGTCTATAGAACTACAAAGCTTTGGAATTATTTGCCAATGGACTAGAACTAATAACCTCCAAAAGGTAAAAAAAATGTCAACACCCATCTCCTCTCCCTATCCTCCCTAGGTACGCACGATGTTTTTCGAACATCATAGGAATTTTCTTTCGTGCGATCCAACAGATAGTGAAAAAGTGGACCAATAGTTGTACAGTTGAATAGTTGATTAGTTGATCATCCATCGCGTATATCTGTTGAACTTTGTATTGGTCGACTGGTTGGGGAAAATATGATTAGATGCATTGGGAATCCTGAATCGTGAATGGGGCAAATTTTTTCAACATCGTTTTTTAGGGTTCATGGTACTGTAATATTTAAGGTGTAGCAGTACTACTATCTCTCGGCCATAGTAGTACTGTCATCTTTCATGCTCAGTGGTACTGTCACTAAACTAATCAAAAGCCTGATTCTTTATTAGGCTAGACCACTCAATCTCGGAAACTTGAGCATGGGTCTTTTCTAAATGATCCACTCAACCTCACATCAGAGACATGGTCAGAAGCAAAACAAATTGATAGATTCATATACGTCCCCAAAGAACGGGTGTCCATATAATTATCGATAGTCGAAAAAAAGATCACACAGCAGATGTCAAAAACAAGCATGTTACAATAATAATAATAATAATAATAGCTTCTTTATTTCATTAAAACATTGTTAACAAAGGTATCACATTGTTTAACAGAAATAGTGTCTGAATAAAGTAAAATAAAATAGAACATACAAGAAATGGATAAGAACATAAATATATAGATATATGTATATGAAAAATTAACATGCACATTGTTCACATTGAGTAGAATTCGTTCAGAGAATAGAGGGACTTCGCTAGTAATAATGACTTCAGTTCTTTTTTAAACTTTTGGAATGTCCTTATGTCCTTTATATGTGCAGGTAGATTATTAAAAATTTTACATCCATTGTAAAAAAGGCCCTTCTGGTATAATCTAGTTACATGTTTGCTTGGTAGTAATACATTTTTATGTCGGGTAGCATATTGATGGTTTTGACGAGTCCCGGCGAAGGCAGATTTATTCTTGAAAACAAAGCAGGCTATCTCTAAGATATATACTGATGTAAGTGTCAATACAATATTGAAATATCAATGAATGAATCACAATCACTCTTACTGAAAATAAGAAAGTTTCATCGGGAGTTTTCTTCAAATGAATTTTCATGAAATTAGATCGGAACTACTCATCATGTTTCATGTCCAGGCTGTACAGAATAGCCATATTTTCAAAATGAAGCAATTTTTCATTTTCGGGGCAATAAGCTGATGATGAAGAATTCAGCTAGCGAACAGCTAACGAATAAATAACGACTGAAAGAATAAGAAGACAACTTGGCGTCGTTGTTGATTATATCATGAAAAATAACGATGATCAACTAACTAACAAAACAACTATCAACTGTAGACATAAACTAATAACTGGATATAATCTGCAACTTTCCTAGAAAATAGATCCGCATAAAGAAACGAATTCATGTAAAAAAAAAATGACTGACAAGTCATTATTATCATCAAGTAATATAACGATAGTGAAAAAGTAAAGATACTATTGCAAAATATCATAATTAATTTTCATTAGTAATCATGTTCATCTAGCAAACAAGAGATTTTTTAAAGATATTCATGTTAATCGACGAAGTAGGATTGAAATACCTATATCATATCCCATTGTTGTTATGATATAGTTATAATGTATTCAAACAAACAATTTTCGGAAATCTAGACATTTATATCGATGATGCCGTACTGACACAGGGAATCGTATCTCAATTTGATCTAGCGAAAAAAATACGTATATTTTACATTTTTACAAACTTCCATTGAGGCAAATGCATTCATCATCTTGATGTTAACGTTTCATTGTTATTCCAGGTTGAGAACTGATATGAAAACGACCGTTGAATCGGCACTCAAAGCTCAAGACTTTCAAGTGTGTCTCACAATAATCGAAGCTAGACAACTTGCAGGACTCAACATGGATCCAGTGGTATGCATCCAAGTCGGAGATCAGAAAAAGTATAGCAGTGTCAAAGAAAGTACGAATTGTCCATATTATAACGAGGTGAGTTTATCCAATGAATTGTTGGGTGGTTGAATGATGAAGAATTTAGAATGTATTGAATCAAAAATTTGAGAAAATATGGGGAAATCAGGTATCTATAGGGAATACTCATTGAGTGCTTTCAACACATTACACGTTTTCGTCATTCGAAATTTAAAGGAAGCAGCACCTCTCCTTTAATATGAGTTGTGACAGTGAAATGTATACAATGTGACCAAGATAAGGTTACACTAAATGGGAGTCTCAGAAAGGGGATGCGAAACAAATTCAGTTGAATGGTAAAAAAGGTTGCGCGTTCGGAGGGTTATATACCAAAGGCCTTCAAAAATTTTCAAAAGTATTTTTGATTTTTCAGTCTCCTCAAAAAGTGAGTTGTTGGAAGATCTATCCTATTTTTCTTTCTACGTTATTATTAGAAATACAGAAAAACTGAAAATACTTTTCCAGATCAACTTTCGATGAGATTTGACGTGACGTTTCGTATTCGTAAAACCACATAATGTGTATGAAGATGAAATAGATAGCCTGAAATAATTTACGTACATATGAAAGTTGAGATCATATAGCGGCTTCTTGTGTTGCTGAGAACAACAAAGTTATGTCTGTCATAACTTTTGATAGCATACTAAAATAATAAAACATAATATTTTCCTCATAAACAGCCCTCGAGTCGACTAAGTTTTTCCATGGACCCCAAGTAAATGTGATGTGAAAAATCCATCTAACTATAGATAGCTTAGATACTTACTGACCGTTTTGAAGAATTATTTATGTCATAGGCATTAATTCATCATGAGAACGGATTGCATGCTCTGTTTGCTCATGTCTCAAATATACTATATATCATGGCCTACAAAATTCCATTGAAATAACTTAAAACAGATGGGCAAATCAATTTGAAAATTTCTGAAGGGAAAATCTGATTTTGAAATAGATTCACCTATGGATGACAACTGATGTCGACGAAAGAAATTTGATTTGTATATCATAAATTCGATGGTGAAACTCACATACCGATATCAGTCATAATTTCAGAGATACAAAGTCCTTATTTTTTGAATGTCAAATTATGGGTTGTTGCGAATATACTTTTTGTTTGTTAAAATTATTTGTTCACATGAAAACATCTTCAAAATATTGAGAATAAGAAGGAAACAAAAACTCCTCGTTGCACAAAAACGATGATAAAAAATGATATTCGATTTTCACTAGAGAATTTATCATAAAAATTAATACACCCTCAGGTGTATCTCAATACTAGGGGTGGGAAAAATTATCGATATATCGATAATTATCGATAATTATCGATAATAATTTGGAGAAAAATTATCGATTTATCGATATTATCGATATTATCGATAATTATCGATATTATCGATATTATCGATATTATCGATATTATCGATATTATCGATATTATCGATATTATCGATATTATCGATATCAGTAGAGTAACAAGTATCAAGTAAGGTGGGTTATCTAATTATATGGAATATTTTTATTTCATCATTCGATTGCTCATTCCTTGAAAAATAACATATAATGACAAAATGGCTTTGTTTATTATACCTACGTAGAAACCAGAAAGTAAATATAAAAAATTAGTTTTATAAAGATACCCTTGTCACGACTAGAAGTGGGAAAAATTATCGATATATCGATAATTATCGATAATAATTTGTAGAAAAATTATCTATAATATCGATAATATCGATAATATCGATAATATCGATAATATCGATAATATCGATAATATCGATAATATCGATAATATCGATAATATCGATAATATCGATAATATCGATAATATCGATAATTATCGATAATATCGATAATATCGATAATTATCGATAATATCGATAAATCGATAATATCGATAGATTATGATTATCGATAATCGATATTTCAAAATCATTATCGCCCACCCCTACTCAATACTATATGAATGATAGTATTCCTTCAGAAGTGTCCAATTTTTCCCACCCTGGAAATTGTGAAACTCAATGAAACTCCTAATACGGGTACTGATGACATGAACAAATAAAAAATGTGAATATGTTTTGAAATGAAATATTGCCTTAATCTATAGCACCGTCTATAGTTTCTTACTATTGTGACGTAATTTTGATCACAGGAGGCCATGAAATTATAGGTATTTTCGAGTTGTACATTTTGAAAAAGAATATATTCGAATCGTTCACTTCGCTCCAGAATATAAAGGGTAGTTACCTCCAAATATACACTCAGTGGCAAAAAAATCCGGACATCAAAAAATTTGCCCAACTTGTTCACCATGTAACATTTTGAATCCTTGTTCGAATTGTGTGCAATTTCGAACAAATGGTAGATTCATGTTCCGGAATGTTAGCCTGAGTATTAGTTTCCGTGGAAAGCTGATGACTATTTTACTATTGGCAAAATTGAGTTGCTGAACTTCATCATGCTTCGGATTGAAGTGTTATTCCTTCTTAAGACAATATTTCTTGATTCACGTCAATATCTCATTTTTGACTAAAGATTCGAGTGTTTCAAGGAAGTATGGCATTTTTCAATATTAGTTAATTATTAATAAATCAAATTAATTATTCAGAACCTACAAAAACTTGAAGAACCAATAACTTTTTCCTTCCTCATTTCGATAAGACTCACTGGAAAAAACATTAATTACTAAAAACAAACAAAAAGCAGACCAGTAGTCAATAACGAGTGTGCCCTCCTCGAGTTTGAATTACAGCATTCAACCGCCTTGGCATCGAGTTGCTCAAATTCCTCAGGTAGTCTTGAAGATGGCCTAAAATTTTCCTTGAAGGGCGAATCGTATCTTGCAGGGCCAGACAAAGGCGAATGAGCCTCTGATGGAGTTCATAACCTAAATATGCTCTATAAGATTCAATTCAATACATTCTTGAAATACTTGTATTTTCTGTTAAAAAGAAGATATCGACGTGAATCTTGAACCTTCGTGTTAAGAAGGGACGAAAAAGGATTACACTTCAATTGAAAACACGATGAAGTAGAAGGTTGAAGAATGGTTGTGCATTATTGTAATGTAAATAAAAATAAAAACTTTCTTAAAGCAATTGTATCTTCTATTGAAAGTGGTTATCGACGTGAATCAAAAACCATTATGTTAAGGAGGCATCACACTTCAATCCATAATGAAGCTAAGTTTAATAACTCACCTTTGCCACAGGGCGTTGAGAAGTGAGCCGGTGAGTGTATTTTATATCTAATTAGTTCTTTTTTGTTTCAGTATTTCGTATTCGATTTCCATATGCCCCCAATAATGTTATTCGACAAAATAATACATCTATCGGTGAGTAATTTCATGCACCCAATACTATAATGTATTCTTATTACTGCAATCGACTTACTGTCGCTTCATTGTTCACGAATTTGTGTTGCCAAGCAACACAACACAACGAAAATTTTCTGAATCGAATTCAGCAAAGCTATTCTAACGTTTCCGTATTGGTAATGAAAAATTTATTTCGGGAAAGTTCTGATTTTCAATGAGGCCAGATATTCGAGATTACTCAACAGATGATACTTCTAACTTCCAAAGTTAACTCAAAACTGCCAAACAACTCACTCGTATTATCATCAGAATCATACCAAACGCTTTGTCAATAAGAATTTATATTCTTCAGGCAATAAAGTACATTTTGATTTCATTTGATTTGATTGATGTGAAATACTGCCTGTAGGTTAATCGAGGAGGTGGTACATTCATTATTCCAATTTTTTGGGATTTTCTTCCCTCGTCTCTATAAAATAAGAATATGAATATTATTTCAATATACGTGTAGTGAGGACGAATCAGATGATTTGCCCCAAAATGCCACTGCGTTCAAAGAATGTTCCTATCAGAGAGCCTGAAAGAAAAGTTCACTAGCTTGTCAGTGACAATTTGTATTGGGAAGAGTTTGGAAAAGAGAAATAAAGGTATATAGAAAAAAATTCAAATTTTCACTTATCTTTGGACGTTTTGGGGCCGAATCTGCTCCCGTTTTCAACATAAGAAATGATTATTTTGATAGCAAAGTCGAAACTGTCTTGAAGCTCTTCAGTTTTCATCGATTGCCAACGTCACCAATTGTCAATGAAAACTGAAAAGCTTCAAAACAGATACGAATTTGCTATTAAAATAATCATTTGTTCTTATGTTGAAAACGGGAGCAGATTTGGTCCCGAAACCTCCAAAGATAAGTGAAAATTTGATATTTTTTCTATATACCTTTTATCTCTTCTCCAAACTCTTTCCATTGAAAATTGTCACTGACAAGCTAGTGAATTTTTCTTTCAGGCTCTCTGATGGGAACATTCTCCAAACGCAGTGACATTTACTACTACTACACGTATATTGAAATAATATTCATATTTTTATTTTATAGAAACGGGGAGAGAAAATCCCACAAAATTTGGAATAATGAATCATTGATGTAGTTTGCAGAGAAATCTTCCTTCAGTGAAACAGTGTTCATGAATATTGTATGAAAAGATTCTATTCTCTCGAGATTTCCTTCTCTAACTGAAATTTCCCTTGTGAAGTAGAAGTGTGTTTTAGGTATTACATTCTAGGAAACTATTAAGGTCAGGGATTCTGGTGGGCACTTTCAAGATAGACGTCAAGACTGTCTATGATGCACCGGGTATAGAGTACAACTAATCAACTCGAAATATCATTGCACTGAATGATTACTTGTCCGTGGCTAAGAATTCAATAAAGTATATCGACGAGTAATCATTCCGAATGATTATGCTCTCGGTGGTAGTGGTTCTTTATTCAAAATTTGTTCATTTCCCCATTTCAATCAAACTTATCGACATATATAGATGATGCCTACTACTTTTAATACTTCAACATGATGGTCGAAAAAGTATACTACTCATTTTGACAACCTATACTAAGATAGATATTTTATGACTTTGGAATGAAACATTATTTCTTCAATCTTACCGGTCGTTTGTTAGTTATTGAAGAAGATATATTGCCCCAGGGCTCAGTAATCTCTTCACCATAACGATGCATGTGTCGTATCAATAGCTGTATCTGGTCAATCAGTTTGTATCTCCAGAGGGCACCATTTAGGTTCCATCTGCCAAATAACATACTACTGAAAAGGAATATTCTCAGATGAATTATGAACATGAAAAAATGTATAAAAATATCAAGCAATACATTGACAATTCGCATTCTCTATGTGATGAAAATATCAAGTCTATCTCGGTTTGTTCAACAGAAAACAACCACTTTCCTGGCTCGACGCCACGACGAACATTGAATTATATCTACTAAACACAGTCGATAAGAACTTGAGAACAAATTATTCTGAATTTGAGAATTTGGATTCTACTTCAGATGAATATATATGCACATAATTTCATTTTGAATATCCATCAGAAAACAACTACTTTCCTGGCTATTTGCCACGTCGAACATTGAATTACCTGTAACTGTTAAACATCCAAAAGCAGAGCATGAAAAATAAAAATCCTCTGAAATTGAGAATTGACATTCTCTATCAAATCGAATATTTCATCTTGATGAGCTTGAAACTTCAAAACAAGCATTCGTATCAGTGATATGGAAATTATATCTCTCACAAACAGGTTATATGACTTTATTCGAATGAACTCATTTCGGATGTCAATCCCTTTTCAGTAACCTGAAGTCCATATTAATCTTTTAGCCATTCTTCATGATATATATACAAAATCCCGATCTCTCTATAATATTACTAAAACTATAGAGAACTGAATCTGAGAATTATTTGTTGACATTCAATCCCTATGGATACATATTTTCAATTGAAGGAGAATACAAATTCTCAACTTCAGAAGATTTTGTTTTCAAATTCTTATCGTGTGTTCAATAGATTTAATTCAATGTTCGTCGTGGCATATCGCCAGGGAGGTAGTTGTCTCTTGTTGAATAAACCGAGTAAGAATTTTCATCACATAGAGAATGCTAATTCTCAATGTATTTCTTGAAATATATATATCGATCTCATCATATCCATAATTTATCTGAGAATATTCCTTTTCCATACTCTCACCCAATCAAGGGGTTCATACTTGAGAGATGGAAACTTGTTATTTTTATAGACTTTCAATCGCAGATTCGTGATTAGGTTTTCTCAATTCAGACTTTCTTTCCACGTCCTGTATGATGAATAGCGATTTGTTATACATCCAAAAACTATAACATAGTACTGTTCTCACTAAATCATCAGCATCCACATCACAGAACCCAAAATCCACATTGGCAAAAATTATGTTTGTTAGGAAAGCAGCTATCACAGTCATTATCCAAAGATAATTATATATAATTCAATTATTTATCTGTATAACTAGAAAATGATCATTTTATTATTGAGAAATAGATAGATGACTAAATTAAATTGTTCCACGCCACTGCAAATTGCAGGGAAATAAAACATTCACTAGCTATAAGCCAATTGGGAGATATATTCCTCGGAAGAAAAACTGGAGTAACTGGAAATCCACTCGGGATTCCACCTGGAGATACTTTCTTCTACATTGAATTGGTTTCCGTCTCCAGGGCGATTCTTTAGTCTACATTTCTCTTAGCGATGCAATTCGATCACTTTTGAAGCTCCTTCTTCATTTAAGTAACTCATATATCCAGTATACAGAATTTATTGTATGGTTTGTTCTGAGTGTTTTCATTTTGGAGCTAGTTTCTTAATTCTCGGAGAACCACTTTTTTACATGAATATCTATTTTTTTTTTCAAAAATATGTGTAAGTATAGTTTTTTCGATGCTGGAATAGTTGACTTAGAAATAAAGATTCCTAGGGTATATATCTTCATGAGTTAACGCGATCATGGAGTAGTAAAAGTGCCACGATTCTGAAAATTCATAGGGAAGGTGAAAGAAACATGAAGAATTCAACTTAAGTACTTTCGCTATCGTAAAGCTTCCAATTTTTCCGGTAGTGACGTCATATTTATTATTCTAAATGGGACACCCTGTATTCCACAACATTCTTGATTTCCTCTAATGATACTTATTCAAAATCATGTATCATACCCTATACATGAAATGATCGTTTTTTGAGTTATTCGAATTTTTCTACAAAAAGTGACATATTATGCAGCCTTTAGAACATAAGCAATTTTAATGTGAATTGCAATTTTTTAGTGATATGCAGTTATCGAATCGTGAATATTGGAGGTTGAACAGATCACTGAACATAATCACAATCACTGAATAATGTACAGGGTGCGCATAAAAGTGAGTCCAAGACTGAATGTGACACATTTTGAAAATCTCAATGTTTTCAAATGAAAACCCCATTTTTTATTCCATGAATAGTACTTAATTCTGCATAATAACTTCCTGAAATTTTGTATTTCTTAGTAGGCTGTGCAAATTATCTATCGACAAATAAATTGATGTTCTTCACTGTCAGATCAATCATCCGCAAAAGTGCAGTATGGCTCGTGTTGATTATAGTAATCAATATTTCGTTTCATCCGCCTTAAATCTCTTATAACTACATTAATGAAGTCTTTGATATTATAAACTGAACATTAATTAGCCTTATTTTGCACTTCTGCGGATGTTGAATCTGTAATTCATTATTATTTGTAGGTAGATATTTTGCACAGCCCACTAGGAAAATTTGAAATAACAGGCAGTTATAACAAAATAAAGTAGTATTTATGGAGTATCTACCAAATTATAGGTTTTGCGTATAGGGAAGTTATTTAGAACTAGGGCTCATTGTGATTGTGGAATTGAATTATGAGAAGAAGAAATAGAGTTTCTATTTGAAAAAATTTTGATATCTTCATGAAACGCGATCATGGAGTACTAAAAGTAGCACGTTTCTGAAAATTCATAGGGATGGTGAAGGAAACATGAAGAACCAAATAAAGGTAATTTCGTTATCGTGAAAAGCTTCCAGTTTTTCCGGAAGTGACGTCATATTTATTATTCCAAATTGGACACTCCGTATTCCACAACATGTTCATGTTCATTCAAAATCATGTATCATACCCTATCAATGAGATAAATTTTTACAAAATTAATTGAGGAGAAGAAGACGAATTGATTTCGACAAATTGACTTCTGACGAATAGACTTTCGGTCAACTGACTCCGACCCATTGTTAGCTGTCCATAATATCTAGATCGCGTTAACACGTGAAGATCAACCCTGTATAACTGGATCCATTGGAAGAAATACAGTTTCCAATAACATAAACTGCAAAGGCAATTAACTCTAATTTATTCTTCATTTAAGTCCAATGAATAAGTTGCAATCAGAATAGAACCACTACCATTTAAATTTGCTATTACCCAATAAGTAATTCACAAAAAGAGTGTAGGGATATTTTGAAATATTTGAGAAATAAATTATGCTCGGGAAAATAATAATTTCTTAGGAACTAGTAGATAGGTCAACAGCAAGCGTCCATCACTTATAGAAGGTAGGTTTATGATTTGATTCACTACTGTTGTAAATAGTATATTATTCAACATGCATATAATGAGGACTATCATTCACGAAGGTCAAGTTTATGTGACGAGCGAAGCGAGTGGCATAATTTACCTGAGTGATTAATAGCTCATTAAATGTTAGAAAAATACTATACTTTGTCCACGACTACTATTGTTTTTGATACATAAATTTATCTTTAACAACTGTTTTATCATAACTCATTTGACACTGAGGAAACGAAAAATTGAAGATACCTGTTATATTAATTATTCATCCACAAATGTTGTACTTCCTAGAGCAACATAATAGCCATTTTTCACACCAGTAAATAATAGTTCCTCATATGTTATATCGCGTACCCTAAGAACTCGTCACCAGTGAATAATGATTATTCACTGCTATTATTCACTGGTGTTAAAAATGGCTACCGTTTCGCTTGAGGAAGTACATGTATTATGAATATTTGATACAACAGTCGTGGATGGAATATTCATGATACATGTACCCTCCCAAGCAAAACGATAGCCATTTTTCACACCAGTGAATAATAGCGGTGAATAACCATTATATATTATATCGCGTACCCTAAGAACACTAGTCCAGTTAATAATGGTTATGCATCGCTATTATTCACTGGTGTGGATAATGGCTATCTTTTTGCTTGAGGAAGTCCAACAGTCTTTGACAAATGATTAATGTAATAGGTATCTTCAATGTTTAGTTTTCTTGATGTCGAATTAGTTATGATGAAAAATTGTTGAAAATAAATCAATATATCGGAGACAATAGTAGTCGTGGACAAAGTATAGTATTCTCTTCGCATCTAATCAGCTTTTATTATATGCTTATTGGGGAATATACTATTTATACTCATCTGTCATAAGAATACGCCAGAAGTTTTTAAAATTCATTTCAATATTCAGGTTTCTCATAGAAGGAAATTGAAATATCTGAAATATGATCAAATGACTTGCCAGTAACTCAGGGATCTTTGAAGTTACCTTGACTTTTACTGAAATATTCAATGAATGATAATTCCAAATATTCAAAATATCCCGAGACTTTTCAATATTCTGCACTGCACATTTCTGATACTGCATAAGGTCGAAGACTATATATTATTTGATTTGTTTCCGCCACTTTTTTTTCCTCTTCTTGCTGACAGGTGTTGCAGTCTCGGAACATTCTGAGGACTAACAAATTGTTAGGGAGCATTAAGTTAGACGTCGCGACTGTCTGGGCGCAGCCAGGTACGCCGTGATTGAATTTTCGAAATAGAACAGTGTTGCCAGATGTGAATGCTTTTCGGTATTGTGCCGACTAATATATCAAAGGTGAAGATCTGTACTAGCTGCATACACGTAACTGATCAATAGAATGAAGAGATTTTGTATCTCGTGTAAAACTTATTATAGAATTGCAAAGCGCTTTCGGCTAGAAGGCCATCATCAGTGCTATACCTGCAAGTAAGTAATATTTATGAAAATTTCAAAAAACAAATCCGAAAGTGTAGATTATTTACTCGTCAAGTATTTACAAAAAGGTCTGTGGTCTGAAAATTAGTGATCGACGACATCATTAGGGTACAAACGAAACAGACATACATTCAACAAAAAAGTGCCCTGATGGGTTATCGAATAATTATCAAAAATACATTTTAAATTGTTCAGTTCAGGTCCTGGAAGAGCACGAGGGACCTCAACCTCAATTAGCCTGAGGAATAAGTGACATTTTTAACCATTATAATATTGTTGACAGAGACTGAATGTCAATCCCTAATAACACACTTATGTCCCATGGATATCCTCAGGACGTCCTGTCGGGACAACTAGGGACGTTTTGAGGGATGTCCCTGGGACAACTATCGAATACCTGAATCCTACAGTATTCCTCATCATCAAGCACTACAGAGGACATTCTTAGGACATCCATAGGACACCTATCAGCAACGCTGAGGGATATCAATTGGATGTCCATAGGATGTCCCAGGGACGCACGAATTATTCTTGAATTTGAATTTTTCTGGGTCCCTCTAGGACCAGATCTTGCATAACTGATTAGGACATCCAGTTGAGTTGATGGTCTGTAGAAGGTCCCCAAAAAGTGTCCCAAGGATGTCCAATGGACTTACGTGAAGGACATTGACGAGGAGTACTTATAGCCTACGAGCGTCGGCGAGGTGTAAGTTAACGTCCTCGCAGGGACAACATATTGAAAGTTCCGACTGGGACGTCCATAGGACGTTATTTCTAGGACATTGGAAGACTACAGTGCATGTTCCAATTGGAACATCCGACGGATATCCTTAAGGGACATTCGAAGGATGTCCCTAAGGGACATTTCGATTGTTATACGATCCTGGAAATATTAAGGGCATCTGTGCAGAGATATTTGAAGGAATGTACCATCAGGGACATTCCATGGTTGTCTAAAAGGGACATAATATAAGATCTGAAGTCATGCCAGAATATGTACAACTCGGGACATCCGATGGATGTCCCTAAGGGAACATTCAAAATCATATCCCATCAGGGATATGCCAAGGACGTCCTTGCATGGACATTCTACAATATGTACCACATGGGACGTCTAAGGGATGCTATCTCTAGGACATTTGAAATGATGTATCAGCTGGGACATTCCGTGGACCTCCTTGCTCGGACATTGCATGAGATGTACGGGATGGGACGTCCCGAGGATACTTATTTTTGGTTCGGGACATTCAGACGTGAATTGTACCAAATAGGGACGTCCCTAGGACGTTGTGTGCTATTAGGGATGTCAATGACTGAGTTAACATAAGTATGAGATTGACAAGTGACATAGTGACCACAGAGCGTGAGAAAGAATTGACAAGCTGAGCAAATTGAATGTCTGCAAATTTTGGAGAATAAAATGAGATGAAATGGACTACATTCCAGGCCAAAGAGTAACAACCTTTGTGATAAAAATAAGAAAAAGAGATTTCCAATCAAGACTTCAGAGTCCTGATGTTCAAGCTGAAAGTCCAAGGAGAATTCCTGTAGTCGAAAGCCTCATAAGAAGCAAACATACCACTTGAATACTTCCAGACTCAGAGCGAAGACCGAACTAAAGTCCTAAAAGTAAGCTGGATCCTGATTGCAATTTCTGTTGTGTTGGGTGAAAATGAAAGATCAGGACTTCCATTTCGGACTTATAAGTCCTAGTGTTCAAACGGAAGGTCCAAGGATGCTCAACCCAAGTTGTAAATCCCATAGGGACTGATAACATCAGCTGAGCCTCCTGACCTCAAGCGTAGACCGGACTCAAGTCCGAAACGTAAGCCAGATTTAGACTTGTTGAAGCCGAAATCTGGAACAGTGTCTTGCATGAGTTATAATTTTTTTTATTGCTTGGAGCGCACGAAAGGGAATCCCTATAATGTTCAAAGAACATCGTGCGTTCCTAGGGAGGATAGGGACAGGAGGTCGGTATTGGAACTTTTTTTGAACTTTTGGAGATTATATGTTGTTGGGAATACTTCCACAGGCAATGAATTCCAGAGCCTAGCCGTTCTATGGATGAAGGAGTCTTGATAAAGTGCTGTTCGACATCTTTCGAGGTTGACAACGAAAGGTTGTGCTGACTGGGCTTGTCTAGTTCGTCTGATTGGTATTGCTAGTGAAGGGATGATAGCAGAGATTTCCGAAGAACATTTCCCGTGGAAGTATCGATAGAAAAGTGACAGGTCGCCGACCTTTCTACGGTGTTCCAATGATGTCAAAGAGTGAGTGAATGTGGGGTCACCCACCAGGCGAATGGCTCTTCTCTGGATGGAATCTAAGAGCATCAGCGTATGTTTTGGTGCTGAACCCCATATGTGGGAACAGTATTCTAGAACAGGCCGTATCTGCGCTTTGTAGATCATGAGAAGTTGTTGAGGTGTAAAGTAGCTTTTCGCACGGAACAAGAATCCGAGTTTCTGTGAAGCAGCTTTTGCGATGGATCTGACATGATTATCCCATAAAAGAGTGTTGCTGATGGAAATACCGAAGATAGATATGGTGGACTTGGTGGGGATGGTGGAGCCAGACATTACAATATCGGGCAAACTGAGTTCCGCCTTTCTAGAGAAAATGCAGGCTTGAGTTTTGGTGGCGTTGAATTCAACTAGGTTGTTTGTTCCCCAGGCTGTGATTTCAGCAAGATCTTCATTGACAGCATTGACCTGCCTGCGCCGTGAGTTCTTAGTTTCCTGGGAAGAAATGGGAATTCTGGAAGAGAACGCAGTATGGAGAGTACTATCATCTGCAAAGCTGTGGATGGGGCAAGTTGTTACTCCCAACAGATCATTGATATGAAGCAGGAATAATGTTGGTGCCAAAATTGATTTTTGTGGAACGCCGGAATTGATGCCAATGGTATCAGACGATACACCGTACACCACCACGTGAAGCGATCTGCCTGAAAGAAAACTCGATAAGAGATGGCATAGCTGAGATGGTAAGCCGTATGATGGTAGTTTGTGGAGGAGTCCTTCGTGCCAAACACGGTCGAATGCTTTCGATATGTCCAACGCGACAGCTAGAGATTCCCCGTGTTTTTCTATTGAAGATTGCCATAAATGGGTGACGTAGGCAAGTAGATCTCCAGTAGATCTTCGGTGGCGAAAGCCGTATTGTCTATCATTGATGATTCCTGAGCTCTCCAGATATTTGATAAGCTCAATATTGATGGCTTTCTCCATCACTTTGGAGATTACTGATAACAGGGCAATGGGCCTGTAGTTGTTGGGCAGGTTCTTGTTCCCTTTTTTGAGGATTGGTTGGACTCTAGCTGTCTTCCAGCATGATGTAAAAATACCCGACCTGTACGAGATGGTAAACAACTTGCAGAGAATCGGTGTTAATTCTGGTGCACATTTTTTGAGGATAATGGGTGGAATTCCATCAGGACCGTTAGCCTTATTCGTTTCGAGACCAAGCAAAATTCGTCTGATAGTGCGTTGACGGAAGACGATTTCGGGCATTCGACTCTCAACGGGTGGAATGTCTGGCGGCAGATGGTTATCATCATGGAGAAGATCCTAATTCCGTTTGTACCATAATGATATCGTCGATCACTAATTTTCTGACCTTCTTGTCAATACTTGAAGAGTAAGTAATCTACACTTTCGGATTTGTTTTTTGAAATTTTCATGAATATTAGTTACTTGCAGGTATAGCACTGATGATGGCTTTTTGGCCGAAGGTGCTTCGCAATTTTATAATAAATTTCACACGAAATACAAAATCTCTTTATTCTACTAATATATCTTCCCAATCGTTATATACTTCTGGTAGTTTTCTTGGATCTTTGTGTATAGCAATAGATGGTTAGTGCTTCAATGAGTCATTACCTGGATGTCACTAGGATACTGTTTTGTTTTGTGTAACATCAATCATTTCGAACTATATTTGATTCTCCCCTCGACTATGTTTACAAAATAATGATCAAATGGACAAATATCGAACTCATACAAGAAGGTATATCAGCTTTTTCTCCAAACTCCTCCATGTCTCATTTCAACAATGAATGAATGAATCAGTGAATTGATTTTGGTTGAAATTCCAACGATAGAGTAGGTACCTACATCATCATTCCATTCAGATTAATCTGGCAACACTGTGTGATCGGTGTCGTATGTCTGACATGTTATTGTATTCACTGAATTCATGTGGAATATATTGATTGAAGCAAACGTGTTATTTCGTATGATCAATTAAATAGTACATTAGAGAGGGACATTTCTAAATTAGAAAAGTTCCATTAGAAAATTAGTTTGATACGATCCAGAATAATAATGCCCCTGAGTTTAACAATCATTCTCACTCAATTCTAATTCCTTTGGAAATAATGATTTTGAACTTCAATTGGAGAATATACTACTTACTATAATGAAACTTTGTGAGGCAATTTTCATTTGACACTTCTTGATTGATCAGTATAATGACCAATTTTTTGAAACATGAATGTATAAGTATATTACGATTGACTTAAAATCCCTACAATTCTGCAAACAGGAATGTGAATTTCTCCCACAAAATCAATGTGTGGTCTTATTTGGTGTTCGTTCTAGTCAAATATGAATGAAATTAATTTCACTTCCTCTATTTCAATGGTTATCATCTCGCAGTATTTGACGATTGACGAAGTCCCAGAATTCAGCAATCGTGTCAGACTATCAAAAGCCTTGTACATATTGAATGGAAATAGAGTGAATATGCAAAATTCTAGGTTAGACTGTCAGCACCTGAAAACAAATTTTGTACGATATACTATGCACTGCATGTAGGTATATCTCTTTCAGTTGACATTTTGAAATGTATTAAAAATGCACCAGACTTTTCATTGTGTTTCATACGAAAATTCAGTAAGTATCATTTTGCCCAGATTTTATATTTTTTTCTGTGACGGGAAAAAAGTTTGGCATTTCATCTCTGTTGGCAGGTTATAAAATGTCACTTTTCATAAATTACTTTTTTCCCGTGGGAAAAAAGTGAGTACTTCTTTCCCGGATATATATCACATATATATACTCTGTTAATGGCTTTTGTTGTGCTATAGTTCCGAAATATAAGTCAATAATACCGTCTCCGAGAAAGAACTGCAAGTCCTTTTATCTTCCATTCGACTTCGCGGTTTCGTATATTACTAAACAACTACTGAATTCGCAATTTTTTAAAATCAAATCACAGAATTGAACTGACAGAAGTGACATCAGATATTTGATTACTTCAAAAGAATGATAAAGATGTCTATAAAACGCAGGTGTCCCTACTGTTAAAAACTTGAAATTTCACGTCGATAATTTTCAGATTTCGAAATAATGTAATATCTTTCCAATATTGATTCGTCCTTCCTTCTGTCACAGAAAAAAATAGTGTATTATACACGGGAAAAATATTAGATTTTAGCTCACGGTTTTTTCTCTCCCTCCGCTACGCGTCGGGAGACAACACAACCTGGAGCTAAAATCTACTACTTTTTTCCCTTGTATAATAAATAACTATTGTTCCATTGGCATGACTCCTTGCCTACTATAGGTTTTTCTTATGCATTAATGATAATGGCCAATTCCACAAGAAGCTCATAAATCACCAAGCATAGGGGTGAATTTTAGAACCGATTTTCATCTAGCGCTTCATCAGCTCATAAATGTTTTGATAGGAAACAAGTAGAAAAGGAGAAACTTTTTTGTGGAAAGAACACAAAAGAATCGATGATGGTCTAATTCGATATCAATCAATCATCAATGAAAGTTTCAAACAAAAGAACAAACAGACAAAAAAATAAACGAAGTTTGTTCATAAATTTATTAAAGTGTTTCTAACCTTAGGTTGGATTGGACACGTCTCTGGCTTTTGGCCCCATCAATTATAATTGATTTTTGGATTTTTAGTGCGCTTTCTCAAGGGTACGGGACCCTTTGTTCTTTCCGATTTGCACCCTAATATGGTTTTTTTCTGGAGTATCTTTGAGTGCTCCTCAAGTTTTCCCTTCTGGGACTTGACATTTAGTTCTATAAGTGCGCAGTTCTTTCACCCCTCTTTTTACCTATATAACCACGATATTATGATGATAGACATCGGCATCTAATTTAAAATACTGTTTCCCTTTCATTAACTCCTAGAAACGGCTGAAGATGGACTTTTATGTGTCCGAAACATGTCCCCTTGATTGATTTACATCAGTAATAAACTAGTGGAGATGACTTCGAGCTTTCCTTCTCACACTCCAGCAAACATGGACTTCCAACAGGGATCAAGTCTTTTTTTTGTTTCTCTGCAAGTTTTTTCGAAAACTCCTGTGATTTTCACTTAGTTTCAATGGGAAATACTTTATTTCTGTATCTGTTACCACTAAAAAGTTCATGTGAAACCCATATAAGAAGTGGCATTTTTCATATGTGATAATTCGAAAATATCTCATTTTATTCTTTTGATGACTTACACTGATTGGCTTCTGAGCCCTCCATATGATATGACTCGACAATGACAATAAGTTCGCCGTTTATCAACATGATAACCTGTTCCACTGTTTCACAAGAACTCATTTATACAACGAATCACTGATAATGCTGACGCCTGGAATATCTCACTAAAATCAAAGAACTTATTGGCAAGCAAAGATATCACACCTTGAACCTTTCATTTATTCCTGCTACCTTCTCAACTTAGACCTACTTATACACTCATTGATATTTCAGTGAGTTGGAAGTCAGCTTCCATCTTATTGAATCTTCCTACTCATCTTCTAGACTTTGAAGGAGTCTCTTACTTTCATAACCTTTAGTAATATTATGCGAGAGGCACACGATCAAAGAGTATAATGATTAGAGTCTGTTGAATCCCCCCTACAGTACAGTTTGCATATGAGATGCATAATATAAATTATTCACATAAAATATAGAATGGGGAAGTTTTTTTGGCTACGTGATCTACTTGGATGTAGTAGTTGATCCATAGAGAGTTTTGGTACTAGAAATTAAACCATCATCTTTCTGTATCAATTAGACAAATAATCTAATATGAATTTCCAATTCGGATAAATGATTAATTGACCACAAATAGACGAGAATGAGAATGGGTGATGTTCAGAAGTATTCCCAAGAACTTTCTTCCTTGGTACGCGCGATGTTTCACGAACATTATAGGAAGTTCATCTCGTAGGCTCCAAGAGATAAAATAGAGTAGAAAAAATTTGGGTTAATATTCAGGGGAGAAATGCATCTTGGAGGTAATTTGTGATTCGTTGTTGGATGAATATGCATAGATTTTTGTTGCTTTTGTCCACAATGGAATAATCATTATAACGAAGGTTTATCAAAAATTATTAAATGAAGTTGAGGAGTTATTTTAATAGAGAGTTTCTTATTATTCCCGTACAAAAGCTACACAGCGATTTCAATGGTATAGGAATATTCATGAAAATTATTCAGAAAGAAATGGAATGTTTGTATACTCCCCATATCTACATCAAATCCATTAGAAAATGCAAATACTCAACCGAACTGAGCATGAAAGCAGTTGCCGTAGCATGCTGGTTTTATTTGATATTTTATTTCTATCGATTGGATCTGGTTTACTCACTGAACTATAGGTGTTGCAAAAAAATGAGGTAGATATATCCCTACTTTTGAGTAGGTATTCCAGAAAAGAAATCACAAAAAAGATTCACTTGAATAACTTATCTAGTCCATAATGGGGAAGACCACTGATTTTTTAAAACGACATTATCGTGAACTCTATACTGAAAAACTACCAGTGAATTAATTTTGAATTTTTTCATTCATGCTAAGACGATGAAAAAAATAAATTAGTATATGTCCATTTCAAAACACACAATTCCTGCGCCATTTGAAATTTCATCAATTCATTGGTGTGACTGGTGCGACGTCTCAGTCTCAACACGCCTATTGTCCTTGAACTGACCAATTACACTGCAACACTGCAGAATGACGAGGTATCAGAGAGAGATAGCTACAGTTCGGGACTAATACGTCACGACTCCACAATCATATTTGGCTGTTTGAAATATCGAATGAAATATGCTGATTTCAAAACGATATAGATTCGATTTCCTTCAAGTTCAACTCATAATATTGATTGTACATAAAATGTAAATCATGATTCGTCATTGAAAAAGGTTTGCACGGATTTCTTCCCTCAGTGGTCTTCCCCATTGTTCACGATACTGTTACAACACCTGATATATTTATTTCCAATCAATATTGGTGAAAGACCTATAGAAAAAGTGGTACACTAGATCTACATACAGCATCATACTGCATGTTCAATCACTTCAATCTCAATATTATCTCGTCATAAGTTTTCTATCCAACAAAAAAAAACAATCTCCATTGTAGATCATCAGTTCTACCACAAATGGGCACTGCTGACTGATCCAGATGACATAGCAGGAGGTCCAAAGGGTTACCTGAAGTGTGACATCAGTGTCGTTGGTAAGGGAGATTCAGTCAAAGTGCCTCCTAAGAGTGAGAAGGATGAGGATGACATTGAAGCGTGAGTATTCACACATAATGAATTGCTTTTTTCAGTGGTCAATTAAAGTTCGTCCACGTTTACTTTGGGACACCAGGTGACTCAACGCATATGCATATCATTATGCAATGCATACGCGACCACGTGCTGTTCCAGAGTTAACGTGCTTCAACTCTGGAACGATTGAATAATAATATCTGGATTTTAAAACCATAATGAGAATGATAATGATAAAAATATTAATGATGATAAAAATAGTGATAATGATAATAATAAAAATAATGAGAGGTGTCACTGGCTGCAAGGACAACCTGTTGATAGATAGATTTATTACACAGGACTCCGTGCAGTAAAAGCGGAATCTTTCTGTGGCCTGGATCGATTACCGAGAGGCATTCGACACAACGTCGCATGAGTTACTCGTGTATTTGCTCAAGTGTCTATCGGTACCCGATTCTATAGTGAGATGCATAAAACAACTGATACTGGTCTGGAAGAGTGATGGAGTGGACTCAAGTCGAGCTGCGACGTAAGTACTCGCAAGATGATGCATCTCCATAGGAGTCTGCATCCGAATTCGTCCGTTCCACGGTTATACATACCTAGAGACCAGGGTGACCGTGGACTCTTGAGCTTGGAGTATCTTCATAACAGAATAGTTCTGGATGGCGCCTGCGAAGTCATCAGGAGTTCGGATCCCCTCCTGCAAATGGTTAAAACCCATGAAGAGGCAGGAGTAGGAGCTTTTCTTTCAAGGGCAGCACGTCGAGCAGCCGATGAATTGTCTCTGATTTTCGAATTCGAGCGCAGTTACTGAGCAAGTGACCGCTCGGAGGAAGGCCCGCATCAAGGCTGCAGAAGTGAGAAAGCTCCTGCAGCTTCACATGGATAAGCCCATGCATTTGGTCTACTTCAAGACCATTGAAAACCGGGGCTCATCCAAAGAACTGACTCTTGCTTTTTCCAAGTCAAGCGGGCTCAAATCGGAAACAGTGGGGTTCAACATGGCATGCCAGGATGGGGTTTTCAACACTCTCGTATACCGTAGCCGTGTCATGGGTATGAAGGTCCCTGACACAAATTGCGGAGCCTGCCGCAGGGCGCCCGAGACAATAATGCACCTGTTGTATTCTTGCACGGTGTATGCAGTCTAGGCCTATATTCATAGACACAATTGCGGCATTGCGAGTGCTCTACTACCACTTGAAGCACTCGGATGAAAATGACGAGACCCCATTGCTGCCCTATGCTCCGAGGGATATTGAGTCCGTTGTGGAGAATAAGAGGTGCCGAATTTATTGGAACTTCTCATTCCCCACCCTCAGGCAAAAACAAGCTAACAAGCCTGGTTTAGTCCTCCTCGACTATCAAACCAAAGCGATGTTCGTGATCGAGTTTTCGGCGCTAGCCGAACCGAATATCGTTTCGAAGGATTAGGAGAAACGGACTAAATATCGGGATCTTCTCTTAGAACTCCGCAGACTCTATCCAGACCATTCCTGATAATCGGCTCCCTAGGAGGCACAAGACATATGCTGCTCTCGGAATTCCAGAAAATCCCAGCATGCAGTGATAAGGCATACATCCTGGCTGGTGGAATGCAGAAGGCTGTCATACTTGGATCACAGCGTTTACTCAGGGCACACGGTTCTTGATCCTAGTGATTATTCATGCACCCCTCAGACTGTGGGAAGTAGTCACTGGATTTTCTACAGCACGACTCTGCGTGGCGTGGCGAATGATATGAATTCAAAATAATAATAATAATAATACTAATAATAATGTTCATTCATTACAAATGCATAAATATTTCGCATAAGAACATATTGTGACTAAACAAATAAACACTAAAAGTGGATAAATAGAACTTGTGCATGATGACAAGTGATGAGACAAGTGGGTATATATAATTTTATTGAGATTTGTTTTATTCATTTCTATTATCCTTTGATGCACACGACTAATATACCACAAAAAATCATCTAATATTGACCTTTTCTGTGGTGAATATTAGCTCGTAGTTTTCTGGACAAAGTTTTATTTATTTATCAATTACGGTACACCTCGTATAGGCATTAAATCAAGAAAATATACAGGAACATCAAAATAAATCACATAAAACAACAAGAAAAAAGGATATAGGTATGAGGAAAGATGAAAAAGTCTATCATCTACCTTTATACATGAACATTCCATTTGGAGAAGATAAGTTTCAGAATATCGAATTGATAGGATTTTCAGATGGAATAGATATTTTGCGGTAACCATTTGGAAATAATCCTTGAAAACCTGAGACAATTCACCACAAGCAATATCTTCAATTCCTCCCGAAATATCGTAGGGTATCTACTATTATATCGATTTGAACAAACCTGAGACTAACCTCTCAGCTTCGTTATACCATGTTATACGAATTTCCGTAGCATCAATTTTACAGTTTAGTCTAATTCCAGGTGAATTAACCATCATTCGACAACATTGCTCATTTACTTTCTCGTTTAACCTACGATTAGTAGGATTAGCGATATCAAACGTGTTATAAGTACTTCTAAATGATGAGAAGAAAAATCATCAAAATGTTTAACATCAAACTTGGTATTTTCCAATAAACATCATTCACTGGTTATGCAAATTATTATTTTATTGGCAACGACAAAGTTTATTTCCTGAGAAATGAAAATATGAATATTTGATATTCTCGCCGACATGTATTTTCGTATTCATTTCAAATGTACCAACATAATGACTACCCTGCAGCAATTATTTCTTTTGTTCGTGATATAATGGTCTCTTCATCTTTTCTATAATAACCTTCTGTTCTTCAAGAATGAAGCAAACAAATAATCCAGATGATATAGAATACAGAATCATATTCATTATTCTAAATCACTACATCCAGAGATGACAAAAAATTGTGCAAAATACCTACTCGGTAGAGCAGAATAATTATTTCTTACCACGCTAATAATAGCTTGGTATGTATGTTTGTGTGTGGGTCTGTTTATTCTATTGTAACGGAACGTGATTTTGACTCACTTCGAAACTTCTGATTGATTCGAATTCTGGCAGGTGTACTTGATTCTGGTAACAATGCATCATGAATCAAAATGGCGGATCCAATATGGCGGACGAGTTTTGTAATCATGATCCAATTCTATTCAAAATTTGGATCTGTGGGTTTTCGAGGTCAAAGATATTGATTTTGTGGTCATCATTTCTAAATTCAAGATGGTTAATCCAATATGGCGGACGAGATTTGTATGTATATTCCGATTCTATGCAAAATTGATGTCTGAGAGATTATGATACTTTCGTCGGAATTGGGAAATTGAAGAGTTCAAGCCATTTTTGTAATAAGGATCCGATTCTATTCAAAATTGATATATCTGATGGGGATTTTCGGGGTCGGAGATCATGATCATGTCAAAATTGTAGAATTCGAGACGGTGGATCCAATATATCGGACGATTTTTGTAATTTTAATCCGATCCTATTCAAAATTGGTATCTGAGAGTTTTCGGGGTCGAAAATTATGATTTTTTCTTCAAAATTGCGGCTAGTTTTGTTATCATGATCCATTCCTAATAGAAATTTGTGTCTGGGGGTTCTTGGAGTCGAAGATTATAGTTTTAGAAAAAGATAGAAAAAGAAAATGAATATCAGTTTAAAAAACTAAAGAAACCCGATTTCATAGATAGTCAAACTAAAGAAACCCGATTTCATAGATAGTCAAACTAAAGAAAAGTAGACAATGAAACGATAAAAGTTTGTTGATATAAATACACAACATAGAATGGATGATTACGGAGGTGCTATTTCATTTTTCACCACTAGCTATAAAACTTACCATTATTTATTCCTTTTCGAGGCATAAAGTGTGTTTTTACTACCAAGGTAGTTTTTGTCATTTTATGAACCACTTACAAAGTGAAAAAAAATAACACCAGCTAACACCCTTGGGTGTCCCCTGAGGTCCCTATTATATTAGTGAGGATCGACACTGATATTTTTAACACTATCATAGGGTGTCTTTCGTTCTTACATCCAGTCAAGAACTACACTAGAGTACTTAGCGCTTATCTGATCGGCTCGTTTTATTCAACACCAAAGTGGTATACTATACAATAATTCGGTGATTATTTTGACACTGTATCTGTTGCTTTTTTGGTTTTACTGATAATATCATCATATGCGAATATCTTTCGGATATTTTTCTGTTGTGAAAACACACTCATTGAGTGTAATCACGTTGAGAAGCGGTGCTTTCTTCTCTGCATCTGAGTGTTGAATAACACGACTCTGATGTACTAAAATTTCATTGAGAGTTGAGACATTGCAGAACATCTCTGAGATGATACTATTTGAAGGCTGTCGAGAGACGACCGTCGAAGGAGCGCTAGTGTCGCCATCTATCAAGATATTCACTAAATATTTTTTTTGCAAAAAATGTATACTTTGATATTCAATTTTATGTTTCAATCTGGTTCGATATAAGTACTCTATATAGCTTCGCAATCTCATAATCATCATATATAATTGATGAATCAACTCAAAATGTATTTAATGCATTATTTGCACGAAATCATCCGTTCTTATTGTCATCTATCAATCTGGATACCAGAATTCGTAAATGATGATATACCTACACAATTTTTATCCATTTTTCAATGAGTTTAGGTTTTTCGGGGGGTAATTTCAACATCAGCAACATTATTTATTCACAAGGGAGAATGCAAGACGATGAGTGAATTATATTATACCCAAATCTCATGATTCATATACAGGGTTTCGATTTATTCATCATTGGTCTGGGTGTAACTAGGTGTTAATTTCATATAATAAGTGTATTTTCTGCGTTTACTTCAATAATACCACTATCGAAAGTAATTACTTTGATTATCCCGAATTCACTGCTCTGATGTGTCGAATCTAGTAGGTATTTATCAATAACGACATGCTGTCATGTTCATGGCTACTAGATTTTAATTAGAATTGAGAATAAAAGCTTTCATAGTGACAATAGGTACATCATCTTTTTTCCTAGGTAATACTGATATTCTTCACTACCTTGGTGTATAAATAACTATTATGTTGCGTAACTATCAACACACCCACACTGTTTCATTTTCTGCTTCTTCTTCGTTTGTTTTAAACTACAATTTATTTGCTATAACTTTCGAAACTCTTTTGGATCCATTACAAACTTTGACTCAGGATGTGTAAAAGTTGCAGGATTGTATATTACTCGCAACTTCTTCACATGTTTCGTTTCAGTGTTTTTCTATAGGAATATAGGTTTGAAACTTCGAGAAGACGAATATGTTTTATTTTCACGGGGAGTTTCGATTTTCGCTCGATACGAATTGAACTCCAGTGAAGATATAAGGGACATGGAATTGAATTCATTATATAGGTTGATACAAATATGTATTTGAACTCTACTAAGCAGTTCATCTCGCAAGAATGTAGATGATTGAGGGTTATTTCATTGCTTCAAATGAATATATATTATTCAATTCGAACATTTCGTGAGCTATGAAGGTATGGAACACACTCTGTAGAACGTGAGCCATTTATTGACATTCGTGAAGTGTGAAATATCGAAATCAGAGCACTCTGGATACCATTCGAAAATTTGTTGAAAGGTGTCCTTACCATTAATCTCTTTCTTTTCCCATTTTCATTCACCTCCTTGAGCGTCAGATGTGTGCTAATTTTCTGATATGTCTTTACCCATTATTATCATGATTTCCTATTTTCTGTCAGCATTTTCTTTTTTTATGTTCTGGTTCTCACTAAAAGAGATATCCTGTGATGTTCAGAGAACATCGTGAGAACCAAGGAAAATAAGGTAGGAATTGGTGGTCTTCTTGAATTCCTGGAGGTAATATGCCTCGGAGAACACCTCCCTTGGCAATGTGTTCCAGAGCCTCGCTGTTCGTTGGATGAACGAGTCTTCGGAAAGAGATGTTCTGCAGGTCTACAAAGTGGCGAGGCAAGGCGAAGCCTCAACTCGACGGGTCAATCTCGCGGGGGGACTGCCAAGGGAGGAACAATTGTTGATATTTCAGAAGAGCATCGTCCTTGGAAATATTTATAGAATAGAGCCAGATCGCCAAATTTTCTACGGTGTTCCAGAGAAGTGAGTGAGTTTGTGAGCGAGGAGATCGGCTTTTCTAGAGAAAAGGCATGCTTATGTTTTGTTTGCATTGAATTCTACCAAGTTATTGGATCCCCATTCGAGAATTGTTACCAAGTCCATATTAATATTGTCCACATTTCTCCCTCGTTCGTTTCTTATTTGCCTGGCTGGTATTGGAGCCCTGGAAGAGAAGGCGGTATGGAGGGTACTATTATCCGCGAAGCTGTGTACTGGACATGGAGTTGCTTCCAACAAATCGTTGATATGGAGTAGAAATAGTGTTGGTGCTGGAATTGATCCTTGCGGAACATCAGCATTTATGATGAGAGAGTCAGATGAAACTCCGTCGACCACTAGATAAAGAGACCTGTTTGAGAGGAAACTAGCAGAGAAAATAACTGGGGAGGCAAGCCATAAGATGGAAGCTTGGCGAGGAGTCCGTGGTGCCAGACTCGATCGAATGCCTTGGAGATATCAAGTGCCACGGCCATATTTTTCAATAGATTGCTGCCATATATGTGAGACGTATAAGCGAGCAGGTCACCATCAGTTGATCTCTGATGACGAAAGCCATATTGCCTATCGTTGATAATACCTGAATGCTCCAGGTATTTCATGAGCTCCTGTATCTCCATACATCTCTCTTTCTCTCCCTGCCTCTGCTATTTGTTGCATCAATTTCTTACGTGATCCCATCTTCTTCTTCTTTGTCATATTCCGTGCATTCTGTATCTTCTTTGTTATTCTGCTTGGTTCCATCCCCATCATGTAACTATTCCAATTCAGTCTCTTTGTTATTTTGTTGGTAATTGATTCCTGTTTCTGCGCTTCTCTTGTTGTTTCGTACCTTGTTGTAGCCAAATTTGTGTTTCATCTATGTCCAATTGTCACTGGCATATGATTGTGTCCATATAACATTCATATTATTACGCTCTTGTGTCAGTTCTATTTTTCCTAATATTCTATTTATTGGGCGGTATAATTATCTTGTTTGGTTTTCTCGCTCTATTGGATAATGGGGTTGTACCTACACGCCTATCGAACTCACGTCACATATATCCATTTCATATTGTTCGTTTCATGTAGTAATTAGATTTATTTGATGCAGTCGAATTCATTATTTGAAATCATCTGAAAAATATTTTTTTCAATAATTCAATTATTCACCTCTCAAAAACGCTAACCACTATATAAGTGTACTGCGAGACACATGAAAAATAAGTATTACCGTACACAGGGTGTTATTCAATAGATGCAACCAACTTCAGTGGGTAAATCTCCGTGATATTTTAGGAAATAAAGTTCATATAAACATGTGTCCTAACCTCCTTCGTTTTCGAGATACAGGGTTGATATCAATATTCCCATAAAAGTTCGTTTTTTATTTATTATACTCGAATGTATTTTCATCAATTTCAATGAAAGTTGTATGTATATTCCAGAAATTTGCTACTACCTGATGGAGTACCAACCGACAGACAGAGGGCCAGATTCATTGTGAAAATATACAGGGCGGATGGTCTTCCTAAGATGAACTCTTCACTCATGGCCAACGTAAAGAAAGCCTTTACTGGGGAACTAACCGATTTGGTGGATCCATACGTTCAAGTTTCTTTCGCTGGGCTCATGGTTAGTACACAGAAAAAAATAATAAAATACACTCAAATTATTGAACTCTTTATTATAAACTGCGTCGATGATAGCTCCAAGCATAATTCATAGTAAAAAATTCGATATTATAGTAATTTCTCATAGTAATCACTAGTACCACTCGACCCATATTCCCATTTGAAATTCTTTAAAGGGTAGTTCTCAAGAGGAGAGGCAAGCCATGACAGATGACACATTTATCTCTTGAAAACCATTCCCCGATGGATAAAACTTGACGGGTCCAAGCATTTTTTTCCTTCGATCATGTCTTTGAGTGTTATTTAGGGTGGATCGTCTTGAATGGGCCACCCGGTATGTGTATCAAACAGAGTCATGAAACGGAAGGGTATAAGATTGTAATAGGCCCAATGGCAGATTTTAATATTTTAAGACCAGAATTTCGCGCAGAGACTTTGGAAAAGTAAGTTATTTCCTTTATGAATTATTTATGGGGAGATCTTCTCCTAGAGACTCGCGAGAGTTCATCTGTTTTAATAATAAGTTAAATGAACTTTGTATCCCAGGAGACTTATCATTTTTGTATAGGAAGTTATCGTTGGTATAGACATAAATGATACTATAAGTACATTTCTTATGCATACATTCAATAGTAAACAATACTAGAGTTACTGGATGGTATTAGTTGAATGAGAGTTCGGACACAGAAATGCCAACTGTTTGTGTTTTTGAATGTTTAGATTTATTAAGTTTCACACCTTGCATTGTGTTAATAAGAGCACCATCATAGTCGTTCGGCTCTTTTTCATTCAAAATTGTTTGAATTTGACAAAAAATTTTATAAAGGTTAAAATTGAAATATAATTTCATGAACTATTGCAAAAAAAGCATAACTGGAAGTGTCCTGCAGTGAAATTAACTGTGGGAAATCTAACGAGAATGGGTTTCATTTATTTCATCCATAGGAAATATCAACCATTCTCTTATGGAAGGAATGTATAAAACGGCTTGGATAAATAATTAATCAAAAGACAAGCACAAACATACATCAAAATTTACTTCTAAGAACAGCAGATTAGAAACTATGAATGAAACTATAATTTAGGCCCATTTTCAAACAGAAGATTTCAAGATACGTGTGGGAGAATCTACTGTTACATCCATTTACAAAACAGACCATTAAAAAAAATTTCATCATCATCACACGAAATGGAAAACAAAATCATCATGGAGAAAGCAAATCTACCTATAATGATAATAATAATAATCATAATTTCTTGATTTTTTCAAATTAGTTCGCACACCAACAGCGTGGTAATCCAAATAAAAAAGAGTAAAACGTCAAAAAGTACGTAATGAAATTGAAAATTTGAGAATGATACTGAGAAATTCAAGTAAATTTCAACGAGAATGGCATTTTCAATACAAACCAAGTTCAAATTTTATCAGTGGTAATCTTCACCTGAATAATTTTTCCTCAATTGCGACTTGGACAGTAGTTTTTCAATATTTCTGCATAATATAGTGAAATGCTAATTTTAAATTTGATTGTAAAAACATAATATATTTAGTTCACCTACCTTTCAATTTACCATTCATATCTTCATGTTTTATCACTCGAGTACAGTTTTTATAAGTATTTCCATATGTGTCTATTTTGTCATATTAAAATGTTGTTATACAAGCTTTTAATTTTTATAACTATTGTTCTGCAAAAAGTGTTTCGTGTATCTATTTTCAATCTACGACTATGATTGATTTGACAAAAAATCTAACCTCTAAAATCGTATCTGCAATCAGGTGCTACTGGGGAAATTGAAAAGACAAAGAGCAGAATAAATGTATTTTTCTGCAACCGACACAAAAGTCATCCTTTTTGATACCAAAATTAGCTCTTAAATTGACGTTTCTATTACTGACACAAAAATAGGTATGTTGCTAGGCAACATATTTAGTTCCTAGGAGCTAAAGTTGAATTTTAGTTCCTAGGAGCTAAAGTTGAACTTTAGCTCCTAGGAACTAAAAAGGATCTACTGGACGTCATCAAGAATCAACAACATTGTGATGGTTGGTTATTTGGGTTGAGACGCATACCTGATTTGTTTCCGATTTCAGCAGATTTGGCATTTCATACCCATGCTAGAGATATAAATACACCTTATCATAGTTTAGTATTGGAATTAAAAACATCTCAGTTAAGTATTTTTGTTTTGATCAGGGAAGCCTTCAAGATTCAAATACTTGCTTGATCTGTATTTCATTCCTTATTCTCGGGATATTGTATAACTTGTTTTTGAATAATCACGACAAGCAATAGTTTTTTTGTCTCAAACAACGATGTTGTTTAGCTTCATTTGATTATCGCAAGTCGAACACAGTGTAGTATGGAGAGGAATAAATAATCACTATTATCATTGTTGATATGCTCACTAACCTAACATTTTCCACGTCTTGTTCCTATAGCTGGCACTTGCGCGGTATTTGCCATTAGAGCACCTGGTCTATACACAAATATGTCACTCGGTGGTTGTATTTATATTGAAACTACAATTCGAACATCCTAAAAAACCTAACCTGCTGTTAGTGCAGGTAGAATATTCCCACCACATAGATTATTTGTCAATATTTGTTGCATTGCATACATGTGGCACGGCATTGATGGTTACTTCACATGTTTATTTGAGTTAATTGTTTCGGTTGCAGAAAAAATAGCATGTTTCATTCGGATCAAAAGTGACTTTGTTCGACTTGCAAATTTTGCTTTCGCTCGGCTTCGCTAAACGCTCCGCCTCGCAAATGCAAAATTCGCTTGTCAAACAAAGTGTCACTTTTGATCCTAATAAAACAATCTACTATTTTCTCCAAATGACATTAGAAGTGGATTTTTGGTTACCCTTAACAGACAGAAAAATGGTACTTTTACTGCCTAGGCAGAAGAAGTTTGTTGCTATGCAACGTTCCAAGTAATCTGAATCAAATTGGTAGAAAAAGTTTGTTGCTATGCAACGTTCCAATTAATTCGAATCAAATTGGTATAATCAAAATTGACAATAACTTTGGGTGAACAAAAAATGATGGATAATTTGGACTATGCGTCAAATTGAAAAGAATTTGGAGAAAAAATTATATGTTTCACATTGCAGGAAAGAAGATGTAATGCTTAGGCTGGTTTCCTATAGCCTCGGCTATGCCTAGGCTATGAAACGCCAGCCGCGGCATTAAATCTTGTACATTTCTGTCTAGAAAATCAAATAACTATTATCTTTTATCCAATCAAAGCATTGTAATATACAAAATAGAAAAGGACAGAAGTTCAGCTGTGTCCGAACTCCGTATTACACGTGGTATATTACAAAATATCATTATTTATTGTCTACCAATCGCGCTTCTGAAATGTGAGGTCAGAGTCGGTAGAAGTGATAAATATAATTCTTCTGTTTGTGTTCTTTGGCCTCTTCCATATTGAGAGTGAGAAACATTAGTCTGCTCAAGTCTTTCCATAACTTGAGGTTGTCTATTTGTTCAAATATTCAACATATTTTTTTCCGAATATTTTCGATAAAACAGGCCACAGATACGTCCATGGGCCACAGCCTTTGGGGCTATCCGGCAAAAATGTCAGCACTCATTCGATCAAAATTTCATGCAAATAAGTATTAATAAAAAAGCACACACTAAAATTGCATGGTCTCACTCTAGAACATTCAAATGACCAGATGACTATATTCTGAATTCTGAATATCTCGGTTATCCCATTTTCGTGGCGACAATTATCAGTTGTCGAAATTGAGGTCATCTGGTTGGCTAGAAAACTTTTAGAAACGTGGATAGAAATCATTGCACTCCGGCTGATTATTCGCAAATTGGTTCCTATTACTGCTAGAGGTACACAGAAATAACCGAATTTCGTATAGAAAGCAAGCCGTTTTGCACAAGCGCTCCAAGCGATAAAAAAATCTTACTTTCCACACCCAAATGAACGGTGGTTTGGCCCGCAGCACCTATACATTTTTAGCCATAACGGTACGAATTTCAGGGGTTGGGGGGGGGGGTCGATTCAAGAATAGTTTTGGGGAAATCGAAAAAAAAAAGCTACAGAGATGATCCAAATGTCGATTTCATATCTAGATGATGTAATGATTGTAGCGCTACGATAACCAGACGTTCCTCAAAATTCGCCATATTAAAAAATGGCGTGTGATATTGGGAGAAATTGACATGCTTGCATGATTCCAGCGGTTCAGGAATGGTTCTACATGTTTCAATGCGAATTTTCCTAAAATTGCGTCAATATCATTTTTGAATGAGAATTTTGAAAAATATGACATATTGAACGGTATGCGAATATTCTGCAAATCACGTAATCGACACTTTCTCATTTGTGTGTCGAATACTACTGAAAATGTGTTATTCGACATAGATTAAGAATGGCCTTATGACTATATAGTATGACGTACCGGATTGAAATGCACGATGTTCTTCGATCATTAAAGGGATTACCTTACGTACGCTCCAAGAGATAGAAAAAAAGTAAGTTTATCAAAGTAGAAAACATGTTCACGTCCAGATTGAGAAGACGGACACTGAATAGAAATTTCAGATGCTGATGATTTTACTTTTTAATTTTTCAAGACAAAAATTCTACTAGATGCGAAACCATTGATTTTCATGAACAATTATCAGATCATCATCTGGAAAAAAGCATATTTTCACCATTCAAAGGAAACTCTAGGTTAACTTACTGATTGTTTGAACCCTTATATTTCCTATTTGTGCATCCCAAGTGGCAGGGTAATATGCTTCGGCATTTACAGCGTTTTGTTAAACATCCATACTTGCAGCCATATTTATCCACAACCCTGCAAGTCAACCAGATCTTGGAAAGCTCACCCCAGAACGGAATATTCTCCACACTCTTCCTTCAGGAAATGGCGAGAGGGACGGTGGTGATCAATTTCCAAGAGCCCTTCCTCAGATGTGTCGACTGGAGAGAACACTTCATGTTTGTTTTCTGTGTACTTCAACTTCATAAGCGTTTCTTTTATGAACATCATATCTTCAGAAAAAGCTATACCCTCTCAGAAAAAATTCTCTTCTGCTGGACTACTACACTCAGCTGGGCATTTAGGGGCGAGTTAGACGAATCTCTTCTGGTAGAGCCATTCTGCGTTTCCTATAGGAAATTTGTTCATGATATCTTCATCAATATGAGTGGTATCACATCAATGAAGTGATTGAGTTTCATTTTCTGTATCTCTTCAAATCAAGCATGATTTAGCATTTAAGACAACAACAACAGGTCGAACGAAGAACCTCCTTGGCATCAAGATGGATTATTTGGTTATGCAATCATTTCGTTTTGCCTGTGCCATATCATTATCTAACAGATAATTGGACTCGTTAGTTGAGTCGAGTAGTCGAGACTTGTGCGGAGTTCGGAAGAGGAGGACCTAAAAGTTTCAGTGGATTCAAAATTCAAAATTACAGTATGGTACCCCTTGTTTTGTTTAGCCACCACCACTGAACGCCACCACATTATTAGCAGGACACACAAGATGCAGCAAGTGTTTCAGTTAACTTTGGTTTTGTTACATCCACCAGCTCCTCTGTTGCTGCCAATACAATATTAGGTACCTATACCTATCCACAGAAAATTCAAAAACTACTGCAAACTGCAACCAATTCAGACTATTATTAGGCTTTGTTCTTGACTGCTACATACCATTCAAGACATATTTTCAGAAAAAGCCAGACACCTGCGAAAGGACATAACCAGGGAGTTAGGTGTTAGGTATTAGATTTTTGCTCGTTTGTAGCGCGCTTATTCAAATCAGCAGTATTATTTTTCTACCATAGATTCATGAATTAACTGAAGTATATACTCGTCTATATAAACCCCAAAACCACATATTCCATCGAAACATTACATTTTCATGGAGTCGTTGAATAATCTGACAGACATTATACAAAATGGCGGCTTTTTAACTAACATTTAGTTTATGCTATCGATTATGAAATGCATCATATATGTGGAGAGGACTGTTTTAGTGAAAAAATTCTCTGCGATAGCGCCTATAGGTTTATGTAATATGATTTTTACAATACTCGTACCTCGTGCATTTTTTTTTCTAAAAGTCACCTTAGTATAATTTTGTTTGTTTAATTCATATTCAGAGACCCATAAAACATGTAAATTCATACCTCAAATGGCTAGAATAATGCAAGCATGCCTTTGGCACCATATCAGCAATTTTCAAAATGGCGGTTTTTTAAGACACTCCCGATCCGGGATCTGAAAAGATTTTACCATCAGATCCATTAGGGCAATTCAGAATGAAACTGGCATCTGGATCACTTATGTAGCTTTTCTTCATATTACCGTTGAATTAACCCCCCTACCCCCTAAAATTCGACCCCACTTGCCCGGAAAAATGGGTGCTGCGGGTCAAATCGTTCATTTGGATATTGAGGTCAAGTGTGCATCAAAGTGGCTTGCTTTCTATACGAAATGCGGTTTTTTTCTGATATCTCTGGTGTACCGCTCGCGTTTGAGTCAAAGATATTGTTAACGCAAACAATACGCTATTATACCCGGTAGCTTAACCCAACAATAAAGAAGACGAAAAAAAAACAATCTGTTGGTTCAATCTAAAATCGGGGAAATTCTTTTCGCACAGCTGAATTTTTATCTGCCGAGCATTCTCTCTCACAAAGAGGAATCCCAAAAGGGAAGTAAATTAGCTCGCATGATATACATTTTCTAGGGAAAAACGAGCGTAAAGAAGCACAGCTACGCTCCCGTCTGGAACGAACAACTAATTTTCACGGAAATGTTTCCGCCATTGTGCCAGAGAATCAAGATCCAACTCAGGGATAACGATCCTGTGAAACCCACAGTGATCGGAACGCATTTCCTCGATTTGAAGACCATATCTAATGATGGGGAAAAGGGTGAGTGAACTGAATTTACCTATTACCAATATGTGATGTGGAACATTACGACACTGATTTCTGTTACGTAATCATTCCGTGCTCGTTAAACAATATACTATTGTTGAATTCTGAGTCGTGGAATTGAAGACACATTTCGCACACTCTAATACATTTTTTAACTCCACGATAACCGTTCATCAAATAAGACATCAATCACTAAGTTGTCCTGATTCATTGAAACATTGAAACACAACTCCAATCCTCAGTAAATCATTGAAACACAACCTCACTTTTGCTAGAATCCATGGATTGAAATAGTTTTTCTCAATATTCTGGCATACGAATAATGTTTTTTGAGCTACTCATCAATTCAAGCATGCCATCACATTGTGCTGTTGTACAAGGCACAAAAAATGCAGCGACATGCCAAGGAATATGATTTTCAGGTGATCTCACATAATTCTCATCTCTTCTGCCACTACTGAAGCTAAATACCACTTATACACACACGATCATACTTCGTCACCATGTCAGTCCAGTCATCTCGTTTGATTCCATGAATCCAATCTTCTTGCCTTATTCTTTCAGGAACTTCACGAGTATTTCTATTAGCTTCTATTGCAGATAGAATTCCAATGGGGAATGACAGAATTTCAAAATGAAAACTATATTTGAGAGACTATAGTACGTTCAAATCAAATTGTACCTACCTGAAAAATCGGATTCCTTCGTCTCTCGTTCCTTTTTGTTGTGCATCGTACTTACAGCAGCATAATGTGATGGCATGCTTGAATCAATGAATAGCCAAAAAACACGATTCGTTTACCAAGAGAGAAAGAACATCTTTATTAGGGATATACCCCAAAAGGCCATTGACCGAAGTCTTTCAGCCCTCGTTTACCAAAATAATCGTGAAAAACTATTTCGATCCTTTGAAAACAAGTAAGAAAAATGTTTTACCTCTAGGGTCGATCATCTGACAGATCTTGCACGCAACTCATAAGTGTCTGCTCCAACCTAACCGCATTCTGATGACGAATTTGACGAATCACCAGCTTGTGATAAGGCTAAACATATTCAGTTTTAACCCTCTCATGAATATGTCTAGATAGTTAGCGAAAGACGGGTCGATAACGATATTTTGCACCAATCAATCAGTTTCGAAAGGAATATGGGACAAGGAGCATCAGATGTTTCACCACATTGAACTAGACAAACCTCAGTATACTTGAATATCAGAAAGATTAACCAAAAAAACACATGTAGAGAAAAATTCAATTTGATTTTTGAATCAATGTACAGCTGTCAATAAATCCGTGTTTTCAACTTATCGGCTGTTATTTTTCGACGACACACTCACGGCTAATTACTGCAGACCAGTCAAACTTTCGGAATGGTTCAATTTTTCTACAAAAATAACAATACTTGGAATATATGATCAATCCAAAAATCCAAGTGTGGCAGAAGACAAAAAATTGGTGATTCGTCGGTAGCTCTGGGCTTATCTTTGGCACAAGGCATTGACCTTGAGCGGTGGTTTAGCGATCAATTTCGTAAGTATGTCGCTGCAAACTAACCCGGGATGTCCTAAAAACACGTTCTTATTGACAGCTTCTTGATTTTCCCTGATGTCAACAAAGAAAACAACCAAAATCAATCACCCTTTAGCACTCACTCATACAATGGGCAGTGTTAATTTCAGTTACAATATCGATCAATGAGACCTTCTGCACAAAACTCACACCACCACTATTTCACTACTAGTCGCAGCGATTCTTTGAAGCCTCAACAAGGTTTTTGCACACTTTGTAAACATTTACTGAAGATCAAAACAGTTTTGATCTCAAACTGAACGGAAAATGCCAACATAGCAAAACTCGTGTTGACTAGTGGAAGAACAGTGGATTGAAGTTGGCAATTCATAGGTTGTTGAATAACCGCATTCATTACACCAACGGCTGATTTGGCGTTATTATCTTGATGTTCATATGTTATTATCAGACTTTCTTTCAAATGTCTGCAGGTTTTCTACCGACATTCGGCCCTTCATTTATCCATTTGTATGGATCAACAAGAGATTACAGCATCATAGATGAGCACTCTAGTCTTAATGCAGGATTAGGAGAAGGTGAGTTGATACAGGGTGTACCTCTTCAAAAAAAACTTTGACGAACAGTTAACTCGAATATACATACATTGAACCATTTCATGTTTGTTATCTTCAATAACCGGACTTTTTGGCAATAGAAGTTCGGAGTTGCAATTCTCAGTCAATCAATCATCAATCATCAATCATGTATTATCGATTCCAAGTAGCCGTAAGTTAAGGAAATCAAATACGTCACCTCATAATAGTTGTTTATGTATCAAGGGCGTAAAATACACTTTTAATGCTGTCATATTATCATTCCTCTCGGATATATGCGCTCTTCAAACGTGTGAAAGGAATCGAACAAGAATTCAATTTTGAATTGACTGAACCAACCCAGTTTGTATTCATATTTCACATTCCAGTGGAACGAGTTCCCTAAAA
Source organism: Phaedon cochleariae (assembly GCA_918026855.4). Taxonomy (NCBI): domain Eukaryota; kingdom Metazoa; phylum Arthropoda; class Insecta; order Coleoptera; family Chrysomelidae; genus Phaedon; species Phaedon cochleariae. Next base: position 24,421,234 of record OU896719.1, on the reverse strand, counting down.
ATATGTCCAATTTATGACAGACGACTCCAATAAGCTGGAACGGAACAAAAGAGAACAAGGAATCTATTTATAGTCACGGAGTCAAGGAATGGGGATTCATAAACATTCCATGAATATTCGTAGCACGTTTTATCTCTTCATGTATCGAAATTCAGAATTATTTATCTAGAGAGGGGTGTATCTCAGCAAACATCACAGAGATACAAAGCATTCAACGTTAAGAAACAGCTGAGAATATTTCTGTTCAGACAGCGACGCCAAGTATTATCAGTCCCAATTGTAATCAATAATCTTGCTTCAACACCCGTTGGTAGGTGACTGATCACTAACATGACCTGGATCATTACTCATGTATCCTAAGGAGATGGAACGATCAATCAAAGATGACTTTCTGGATTACGCCATTTAGGATATGCTTCCTCATAGCATACTGCGGTGTTTTTAGTTCAGAGAACAGTGTGTGTCTTGTATGTATCACGAAGGTATATTATCAGTATAACTGGTTGAACCTTATCGAAAAGGAATATTCTCAGATTCAGTTATGAACATAAAAAATTGATATATATATGAAGAAATACATTGAGAATTCGCATTCTCTTTGTGATGAAATAGTATATTACATAACTAGTGTGGAAAGTGACATATTTCGAAATGCACTTTCCAACGAGTTTTGTGCACTATTTTACTTACGACCACAAATATTTATATTATATGTCATGAGTGTTTATAAGACCAGAGTAGGGATCATGTTTCTTATCATATTCGATCACATGTAGGTGATATCATTATCATTATTATTCAATTTCACTTCAATATTCAAATGGCATCATAAGTTTAACGTCAACTTAACATTAACTCAATATGAACTTAACATTAACTCAACATTAACTTCACATCAATTTTACATCCACTCAACATCAACTTAACATAAATTTAACAGTTTCTCAACATTAACTTGGAATTAACTTAACATTAACTCAACATCAACTCAACATTAACTTAAAATTGACCTAACATTGACTTAACATCAACTTAACAATAACTCAATAATTATTCAACTTTAACTCAACATTAAATCAACATTAACTCAAAATTAACTTGACATTACCTTGAAATCAAATTAACATCAACTCAATATCAAATTGACATTACCTTCACAATTATCACTAAATTGCCAATACATTGACATTAATTCAACTTTCAATTGAAATTTACTTCATTTCAACTTTTCATCAACTTAACATTACGTCAACACGACAATAACTCATGTTAAATCGACACTAACTTTCCATCAACTTGACCATAACTTAACTTACCATAATTCAGCATAATAATCATCCATTGGTACATCATAATCTATAGACCCTGTAACTGTGCGATTTTCGAATATTTCCACCCATGTGAGTTTTACTTTCGAACATTCTAACTGTTATATGTTGTCATAGTGAAACGAGTTAGTTTCTCAATAACAAATCAATGTGTTTTGTGCTGTTTTCATAAGTGGTCGTAGGAAAATATCAATTCTTTCTGGGTTTATTCAACAGAAAACAATTACTTTCCTGGCTGTATGCCACGACGAACATTGAATTACATCTATTGAACACACACAATAAGAATTCGAAAACAAAATCTCCTGAAGCAGAGAATTTGCATTCTCCTTCATATAAAGAAATGAACATAATATCATTGCTACTTTACTAAGAGAGCATGAAAAATGAAAATCCTCTGAAATTGAGAATTGACATCATCTCTCAAATCGGATAAAATAATATGAAAAAATATAACTTACCAATATGTTCAGTATTGAAATGAAAACTGAAATGTATATGACAAGTATCCTTGTATAAACTCTGATCTTAATGAGCTTGGAACTTCCAAAAATCATTGGAAATGGAGAATTTCTGACAAAAAATAAGCTTCAGCCACTTTTTGAAAATTCATATATTCGAAAAACACCTTGTAACTCTGAAACGAAGATAGAAATTGATCAACAGGCACCGATATCAGTTTTTCTCTATCCAGTACGGGAACAGGAATCTCCCTTCAAAAGTGTGCAATTCGGCTACCATGTACAGGGTGATTCACCATAAATGTCCCCCCCTCTAGCTCACTTATTTTTGAACCGATTTAAAAATTTTAAAAATAACCTGACATGATTTTTCAGAATTTTTTTTTCCCGTTGCATCAGGAACTACTACTTGATTTTTCAAATAGAACACCCTGTATTTCATTGTATTTTCAGATTCTTCCTGAAGAACTGATTTCATTAGGTGTTCAAAATCGAGATAAGTAGTTTAGGATTTTTTTGTCTCGACACTATTCATTATTGGTCGAAACGGCTCCTATATATGTTCTCATCTTAACTTCTGATGGACTGTCTACTGACATTTAATTGGAAAATGTACAGGGTGGTTCAAGATTCAGAATTCTGATCACCCTGTATCTGTTCTAATTATTAAATTTCAGTAGATAGTTAATCAGAAGTTAAGATATGGACATGAAAGCCGTTTTGACCGATGATGAATAGTTTCGTGTCAAAAAAATACTAAAGTTGAAAAATCTCGATTTTGAACACCCTATATCTCTGTAATCATTCCCGCTAGACCCCAAGTGTGATACATTGACCAAATCAGCTCTTCAGGGAGAATCTAAAAATACAATGAAAAATAGGGTGTTCCATATAGAAAAATCAAATACTACCCTGTAAATCGTTTGTTCCGAGCACCCTGTATTTTCTGATGTAGCGGAAAAAAACTTCATCGAAAATCATTCAAGATGATATTTCAAATTTTGAAATCGGTTTGAAAATAGCTGAGCTAGAGGAGGGGACATTTATGGTGGATCACCCTGTACATACTTTCTAGGTGTCTCTTATCGAGCTCGTCTTCTGGTCTCTGTCCGTACCGAGATCACCGACAACATAGACCTAGCGCCTGCAGCGGTGGAACTCGAACCGACCGTGCCAGTCAACGAGGCCTCCTACGCCAAAAACGAGGAGTTCTTCCTTTTCGCCGCCATCTTTGAGGCCTCCATGATCGACAAGAAGCTGGGAGACAAGCCGGTCTACTTCGAGATCAGCATCGGCAATGCCGGCAACGCCATCGATGGCCACAATGAGTCGGCCAGGGAGCATTACGATTCAGACAGCGACGAGCTAGGTATGTGCAATACTAGTATGATACATAATTATTCTCGAGATATGTACACTAACTGTATATAGCATTCCCATTTTGGTTGATACTGTCAGGTTTCTCGGTTGTTATTGACTATAGAGTCATTAGAGTGAGCAAGAATTTGGGGAATCATATTTATTCATTGGTTCTCAACACCAACAAAGCTTGTGGCTCCGACGGAATTCCACCGATTATCCTTAAGAAATGTGCTTCCGAACTAACACCTGTTCTCTGCAAGTTGCTCAACTACTCTTACAAATTGGGGATATGCCCGTACAACTGGAAAATTGCAAGAGAACAACCAGTTCCAGAAAAAGGCAAAAAGACCCTGCCTAGCAACTACAGACCGATCGCACTGCTATCTATTATTTCAAAGATCATGGAGAAAGCTATCAACATCGATAATATGAAATACCTGGAACATTCAGGTATTATCAACGATTGGCAATATAGCTGCCGTCATCAGAGATCAACTGGTGACCTGCTCGCTTACGTCTCACATATATGGCAACAATCTATTGAAAAATATGATGGAACCTAAGCCGTGGCACTTGATATCTCCAAGGCATTCGATCGAGTCTGGCACCACAGACTCCTCGTAACGACTCCTCGCCAAGCTTCCATCTTATGGCTTGCCTTCCCAGCTATGTTTCTCTGCTAACTAGTTTTCTCTCAAACAGGTCTCTCCATGTAGTGATCGACGGAGTTTAATCTGACTCTCTCATCATATATTCTAGTGTTCCGCGAGGATACATTCTAGCACCAACACTATTCCTACTCCATATCAACAGTTTGTTGGTTAGTACCCTCTATACCGCCTTCTCTGCCAAGGCTCCAATACCAGCCAGGCAAATCCGAAACGAACGAGGAAGAAATGTTGACAACATAAATATAGACTTGGCAACAATTCTCGAATGGGGATCCAATAACTTGGTAGATTTCAATGCAAACAAAACACAAGCATGCGTTTTCTCTAGGAAAGCCGATCTCACTGTGCCCAACATAGGCTTGTCAGGAGTAACCATACCTTTGAAGACATCCATTTCGATTCTTGGTATTACTATCAGCACTTGGGCCAGGAGCTATTTCACTTCCAGTCGGCTGCTTATGATCTATAAGGCACAGATCCGGCCTGTCCTTGAATGATGTTTCCATATTTGGAGTGCACCACCCAAACATACCCTGAAACTGTTGGATTCTGTCCAAAAAAGGGCAATTCGTCTCGTGGGTGATGCCTCGCTCAGAAACTCACTCACTTCTCTGGAACACCATAGACCAGTTGGCGATCTTGCTCTATTTTATAGATATTTTCATGGACGATGCTCTTCTGAAATATCAACAATTGTTCCTCCCTTGGCAGTCCCCGCGAGATCAACCCGTCGAGTTGAGGCTTCGCATCCCTCCGTGGTCACTTTGAAGACCTGCAGAAAATCTCTTTCCAAAGACTCGTTTATTCAACGAACAGCGAGGCTCTGGAACACATTGCCAAGGGAGGTATTCCCTGAGACATATAACCTCCAGAAATTTGAGAAGAACGCCAATTTCTACCTCATTTTTCTTGGTTTTCACGATGTTCTTTGAACATTAAAGGATATTCCTGTTCGTGGGAACCAGAACATAAAAAATAATACCGAATTATTTCACGGTTTAGAGAGAGGTTTCGGTTCAATGAACATCGTGTTAAATAAAGTCAAAGAGTTCAGAACTAAGGACTCGTCCTGAGTCTTGATTCATGAAAAAATCTCTCTTACGATAAATATAAATGAGTACTTCTCAAACTGTTAATTTCTCTATTGTTTGTTACATATTTATAAAGTCTCAAATTATCTCAAGTGATAGAGTGAGTAGTCTCAAGGTTATGTTGGACAATACTTGATTTATCAAACATTGTATATCTGAAATTGGCAATATGTTCTTTAAATCTTGTGCCAATGCTTTGACGTGCTTGTCCAATATATTCCATGTTACAGCCATCACTATTCAATCTCCAGGGTTGCGAAGAAGACTATGACTGATGTTTTATGCAGTAGCCATTGCAAATTGAAAAAACTCTTCGAATCTTTCGTGTCTTGGACATCAAAAAGAATATCCACATATCTCTTATTAAGTGAAGTAGTTTCAACACCTTCTACACCAATTGACGCTTCATGGAATTAAATTGACTAGTCGAAAATACAATTGATGCTTTCTGAAAGAGAAGTGACTCTTCTGAAATACAACTGGAAAATGTGGTGATTTCACGAACTGTATTTCTGTGCCTAGATTTTCTCATCTACTTATACAGGGTGTTATTCAAGTACGTGGCCAAACTTGAAGGGGTGATTCTTTGAGTGATTCTAAGACGAAAAGTTCATATAAACATAGGTCCGGTAATGCTTCGTTTTCAAGATACAGGGTGTCAAAACTTTTAAAAGAAATCGTTTTTTTCGTAAATATCCTAATAACCCTTCAACCGATTGTATTGAAATTTGGCAGTGTTATTCAAGGTCGTAAAGGGCTAATTCAACCCTAACTATATCGAAATTATCATGTCCAGTGGTGTTAAGTTTTCACTTAAAATAATTAATTAATTAATTAGGGAACTTCTATTTTCGTCAAGATAGAGGGATTTCCTCAACCTTGAATCATCCGAGATGCAATACCGTTCCATTTTATTCAAAATAAACGCGTTTTTCTGGTATTGCCCTAAACAGCTCGAAATGAGTGATAAACATTAACGTTTTTTATCGAGTTCTGAAAAACCTCGCCGAGCAAAGCAGGACCCACGAAGAACTGGACACAAGCAGTCTCGCTAGAACTCCGCTCGAAATTGTTTACGATACGTCGAGAGTGATTTTCGCGACGAATTTTCTATTCTCTTTGTTTGATGGAGAAAATAAACGGGTTGCGCATATAGGAAGTTTTCGCTCATTTGTGAGTGCCTCCGGAATTGGATTAATCCACGACACCAACCTAGTCCAGAAGGGGGCCCCCATAGATTCATTACCGGCATCCAGCTACCAGGCCATCATCACCAACTCTCAAGAAGTTAGGTAAGCTGTTTAGGGGCTCGATCTTTGAAGTAGAAGTTAATCGAAACCTCACCGGTTTGCATCTAGGTATGATTATAGATGATTATAGACTTCATTTACCGCTTTTAACGCGCCTTTGGTGATACATACATTTTTTCTCTTCTAAGTAGAGTTTTCGAAGTAGAAAAAGTACATAATTTTGGTCCTTCGAGCCGGATAAGGCCCTTTTGGTCTTTTCCAAAATTTTTGTGAAAAAATCCAAATTACAAACTATATTTTTTTTCATAATTTTGGCATAAATTTTGGGGAATTCCCAGTTAATATTATCACGCTCAAGATATCGGTCATTTTCCAGTATCTTTTTTGAAATTTACATCAAAATTGGTGAATATACTGTCTTGAAAGTCTTTGCCGGCGAATTGAAAATAATTTATATTATTTTAACCGCCATCTTTGGTAGGTACGCTTCCTTTTACCGGCACATATGTGTCTCAGTGCGCAGGCCCATCACTTCCTTCGAATGAATGGTGAGCTCCCCACTCTAGTGCCGTCCAGCGCTACTAACGCTGGAATTTTCAGTTTTTACAACGCTAGGTCGAGACCTAATCAATACCGGTCATTTACTGAAAAAACCTTGGCTAGTATAAACTAGTTTTTAGCGCCTTGGTCCCAGTTTATGTTTCCTTTCGTTTTTTCTCATTTGGACATGGCTGATAAAGCGGAAAGATTACGTCGCTACAAAGCCCTTCGCACTAGTTGTTTGAATGAAATCACGGTTTTTACTCGTTTGGCCACCGCCGCCAAAGCAGATAAATCGCAAAGGATTGTTTTTAAAATAAGATTTGAAGACGCTGAAAGAGTCAGAAACGAATTTCAGAAACAACATTCCAATTTAATTAATCTACTGTCGAGTGATGGCGCAGCAGATTTAAATGCTGAAGACGAAATAAAAGAAGCTTTCAATGACTCATATTACCTTTCCAAAGCAATTTATGCTGAATTATTCGAAGAAGAGTCGCCCTCTAATTCTACATTACCCGGATCTACCTCCACAACTCAACATTTCAGACTTCCAAAAATCGAATTAATTAAATTTTCCGGTGAATATCGAGATTTTCCGACGTTTAGAGATATGTATGAAGCCTTAGTGCATCATAACGATACGTTGCAAGATATTGAGAAATTCAACTATCTGCTTTCAGCTTTGAAAGGCCCTCCGCTTCATTTAGTACAATGTCTCCCTATGATTGCTGCCAATTATACTAACGCTTATGCTACGCTTTTAAAAAGATATTCCAATAAACGTCTGCAAGCCAATTCTTACTGGTCGGAAATTGAAAATTGTGCCAAACTAAATTCTGATAATCCTCATAACCTCCGTAAATTGATAGACACCTTCAACGAGAACTTAGCTGGTCTCAAGAACATGAATTTTCCCACGGAGTCCTGGGATTTCATTCTGGTGAATCTTATCCTCAAAAGGCTCGACGCAGATACTTTAAAAGCCTTCGAGAAGGAGCATGGCTCAACCGAAATCCCAACTTATGAAACCGTTGTCACTTTTCTGAACCAACATTGCATTGCTTTAGAAGCCGCCGATTATTCTGCTGTTGCCAAAAGTAAAAGAATGCCGTACGCCCCTGGCAACCGGTATACGGATTCCCCAACGTCTTTTACGAACACAAACGCTAGATCTCGCTTACGCTCTACTGCTGCGCCCGTACAATCGACGTTCATCGCGCGGACCCTCAACAAAAACGCTAATTATAAATGTGTATTGTGTAAAGAAAATCATTTACTTTTTAAATGCCCTACTTTTTTGAATAAACCGCAGGCCGAACGATATCACTATTGCAAAAATCAGCGCTTATGTTTGAATTGTTTAAGTGATTTCCACGAAACCCGAAACTGTGGTTCTAGCTTCGGTTGTGGAAGGTGTGGTAAAAAACACCACACGTCGTTACATAACGATTATATAACATCGACGTCCCCATCGGGAGGATCATCGGGAGCCACGTCAGATATTCCTTCCACATCACAGAATCCCAGCCCTTCTTCTTCGCCTTCTCACGCTCATAGTGAACCGCCCCGATCAGTTAATGTACACACCTGTTCTACTATTCGCGCCCAAACCTCTCGAGTACTTCTGTCTACCGCATTGGTAGAAATTAAAGATAACAGAGGAATCTATCACAAAGTTCGCGCCTTATTAGATTGTGGATCAGAAACCTCTTTAATTACAGTAAAATGTTTCAATCGTCTTAATTTGAAAAAATATTATACGCAAACTACTATACAGGGTCTTGGGGAAACTCAATGTTTAACTAATGTTGGAGGAGTAACATTGAATATCAAGCCCATAGGCAAACACGTTCCCATTTTTGAAATCGACGCTTTAATAATACACAAAATTTGTGAAAAAATTCCGTCCACGCCCTTATCTGTCCATAATAGGCAACCCTATTCAGAATTATCTTTAGCTGACCCTACTTATCATGTACCAGGAGAAATTGAGCTCCTTTTGGGAGCTGATATATTTTCACGATTATTGGTAGAAGGTCGTGTAGTAGGCACTCCTGGATATCCAGACGCTCTGAATACTATCTTTGGATACGTCTTATTGGGCAAGACAGACCCATCCGTATCCCCGGTAGTTACGTCGCTATTCTGCTCATTAGTCGAAAATGACAGTTTACAAGACACAATAAAAAAATTCTTTGAAATAGAATCTGTTCCTGACGTACATTTGTCCTCACCTGACGATCTAAAATGTGAACAGATATTTTTAGAAAATTACCGCCGGGACCACAATGGTCGTTATATCGTACCATTACCTTTCCGGGAGCCCTCGCCGTGTTTTCCGGGAATGCGGGCGTTGGCTGTTCGCCGATTCTTTGCATTAGAGAATCGATTGTTAAAAAATCGTTCAATTTATGACGAATATTGCAAAGTCATGAGAGAATATCTAGAGTTAGGCCATTTGGAAATGCTCCCGAACGCGACAAATATTCCACCCATGTCTTACTATATTCCCCAAACATTTGTTTTGAAGCCAGAAAGTGTTAGCACTAAATTAAGGATTGTTTTCAACGCTAGTGCCGGACTCCCTAATCAAGGTTCCCTAAATCAAAGTCTTCTGACCGGACCGAAACTTCAAAGCGACATAACCGCCATATTATTACATTTTAGATTGCATAATTACTGTTTCACAGCTGATATACAACAAATGTACCGCCAAATTTTAATAGCACCTTGTGATCGCGACTATCAGCGAATAGTGTTCCGCTTTTCACCTACTGAGGAGTTACGCGACTATAGATTACGCACGGTGACCTTTGGCCTGTCTTGTTCACCTTATCTCGCGATTCGCTGCTTACGCCAATTGTCCTCCGATGAAGAAAATAATTTTCCCGCCGCTGCTGATGTCATTCGTCATCATACATATATTGATGACGTCATTTTCGGGGAGTCTACCTACGCCAAGGCTGAAGCTCTCAGAGATGAACTTATTTGTCTGCACGAGAGAGGAGGCTTCAAATTGAGGAAATGGTCCAGCAATAATCAGTCATTGCTCAGCACATTTCCTCCCTCTCATCTCGCTGTCGACCCTGTATCTTGGAATCCGGATACAGAAAGTTCCATCAAAGTTTTAGGGCTTCGTTGGAATCCCATAGGAGATTATTTCTTTTTTTCTGTTAGTACACTAGATCGTGAATGTACCAAGAGAAATATTTTGTCCGAACTGGCCCGTGTTTTTGACCCGCTTGGGATAATCGCTCCCGTCACGTTTTTTACTAAACAGTTGATCCAGCAATTTTGGATCAGGGGCCTAGATTGGGACGAAGCTCCGCCTGATGATATCTTGAGGTTATGGCTTCAATATAAAACAGATTTACATTTACTCTCAGAACTTCGTCTACCTAGACGACTTCGGCCTGAAACCTATAAATCAATCGAACTTCATGGATTTTCCGATGCTTCGTCTAAGGGTTACGGAGCAGTGATTTATTTCCGATTTGTTAATCCTAATGGGGAAATATCTACTTCATTCGCTTGTGGAAAATCAAAAATCGCTCCTATCAAAACGATTTCCATACCCCGCTTAGAACTATGCGGAGCAGTTTTATTATCAAAACTAATTGCATGGGTGAAGCACGAATTCCGAGAAGTCATTTCATTTTCCCGGTGTTTTGCTTATTCCGACTCGCAGATTGCTCTAACTTGGATCCAATCAGATGCCTCGCGCTGGCCCACTTTCGTGGCTAATCGGGTTGCGTATATTCAGGAAAAAGTGCCACCCTCTTCTTGGTTCCATGTTCGATCGGAAATAAACCCTGCCGATGTCGCTTCCCGCGGTTTATTACCCGCCGAAATGATCAACCACTCCCTTTGGTTTCATGGACCACCCTTTTTGATTGACCCTGAGGTCGACTTTTTGTCCCAAACCTTTTCTCCGCATTTTTCTGATGTTCCCGTCGAAGAACGTAAAAAATGTCTGATCGCTGCTACAACTGAACATTTTATCGACGTATTGATGAATAGGGTATCATCTTTTACCGTGGTTCAACGAATTGTTGCCCAGATTTTACGTTTTATACATAACCTTAAAAACCCATCTAAAAAACATACCGCTTTTTTGTCTTCTCGGGAGCTCGATGCCGCATCGAAATTATTAGTAAAACGCACTCAGCTACTATCATTTCCACACGAAATTGACTCCGATACGTTTCCAAAACCATTGAAAAAACTCAATGCCTTTTTTGACTCCGAAGGCATCCTTCGAGTCGGGGGTCGTTTAACTTATGCGCCCTTGACTTACGATCACAAACACCCTGTATTATTGCCACGGCAAAGTAGACTCACGCAATTGCTGATCGAACATTTTCATAATAAATATTTACATGCTGGCCTCCGCACAATACAATTCCTTTTATCCCAACAGTATTGGATATTATGCTCCAAACGAGCAATACGTACCATTCTAAGTAAGTGTTTGAAATGTTGGAGAACGAAACCTACCACTTTGCAACCCCCTATGGGAAATCTGCCAGTCCCACGGTTATCCCAAGTCAAGCCCTTCTCCCAAGTAGGCGTGGACTATGGAGGTCCTTTTATATTGACTATGACACGACATCGCGGTTCAAAGACAACAAAAGCGTATATTTGTCTTTTTGTGTGTCTAGCCACAAAGGCCATACATTTAGAATTATCATCTGATTTAACTAGTGAATGTTTTTTGGCCTCGCTTCGGAGATTTGTAGCACGGCGAGGAAGGTGCTCTGACATATATTGCGATAGAGGTACTAATTTCTTGGGTGCCTCCAAAATTTTACAAGATTATATGCAATATGCCGCCAATTCGGAAAATATAACTTTTCATCCCTTGCCAGGAAACGCTCCTCATTTTGGCGGTATATGGGAGGCCGGAATCAAATCGGTCAAAACCCATATCGCACGGGTTATTGGAACTCAAATTTTATGTTACGAAGAGTTCAATACACTGTTGGTACAAATTGAGGCAGTTCTCAATTCTAGGCCATTGACTTCAGCCAGTTCAGACCCCAATGATGTATCCGCCCTAACGCCAGGCCACTTTCTAACGTTAGAGCCGCTTGGTTCTATTCCTGATCCGGATTTAACGGGCGCGCCGTTGAATCGGCTTTCGCGTTGGCAATTGCTTCAACGCTTGCATCATGATTTTTGGCGTCGGTGGCGATTGGAATACCTGCACACCCTCCAACAACGCGCAAAATGGTTTCATTCGGATATTCCTGTATCTCCAGGAATCTTAGTCATCATTAAAAATGACAACGCTCCACCCTTTCAATGGGTTCTAGGCCGCATTACTCAACTGCATCCTGGTGCAGATGGGGTGGCTAGAGTTGCTACCGTGAGGACGAAGAGTGGGGAGTTCCGACGCCCTCTCATCAAGTTATGTCCGCTTCCCATAGCCTAATAAGTACATACCATTCTATATTTATTTTTTTTTTATTTTTTATCGCCCGCAAAGACTTCAGATGATTGATTTTTTTTTTTTATTTTTTCTTTCCTATTCATAGCCTTTATTGAAACGCGATTAATCCATCGCTTTCCCCGGGGGGGGAGTATGTTAAGTTTTCACTTAAAATAATTAATTAATTAATTAGGGAACTTCTATTTTCGTCAAGATAGAGGGATTTCCTCAACCTTGAATCATCCGAGATGCAATACCGTTCCATTTTATTCAAAATAAACGCGTTTTTCTGGTATTGCCCTAAACAGCTCGAAATGAGTGATAAACATTAACGTTTTTTATCGAGTTCTGAAAAACCTCGCCGAGCAAAGCAGGACCCACGAAGAACTGGACACAAGCAGTCTCGCTAGAACTCCGCTCGAAATTGTTTACGATACGTCGAGAGTGATTTTCGCGACGAATTTTCTATTCTCTTTGTTTGATGGAGAAAATAAACGGGTTGCGCATATAGGAAGTTTTCGCTCATTTGTGAGTGCCTCCGGAATTGGATTAATCCACGACACCAACCTAGTCCAGAAGGGGGCCCCCATAGATTCATTACCGGCATCCAGCTACCAGGCCATCATCACCAACTCTCAAGAAGTTAGGTAAGCTGTTTAGGGGCTCGATCTTTGAAGTAGAAGTTAATCGAAACCTCACCGGTTTGCATCTAGGTATGATTATAGATGATTATAGACTTCATTTACCGCTTTTAACGCGCCTTTGGTGATACATACATTTTTTCTCTTCTAAGTAGAGTTTTCGAAGTAGAAAAAGTACAAGTGGCGTCCCGGAAGGCACTGTAACCAATATTTTTGACAGAAAAAATGTGCGCCACTGATTTTTTTGCAATTTTCGTATTTGTATCACATTGAGCAACTAAAATTACAACTTTTTTATATCTAGAATTTTTTTCGTATCTTGCTTTGTTTTTGAGAAAAAACAATAGAATCACTTCATTGCACATCCCTGTGACGAGCCGAAGCCAAGAGCCGAAGGCAAGTGCTGCAATTCATACATACATATTTTTTGTTTTTTCATTGCATTAATTTTGATATAAAATCCCAAGACTAGAATAGAGTATTAATATGAAAAAATATTAGTAAGACCCCAGTTTTGGATGGTTTAGTAGTTGAAATGTTTTATTGTGTTGTCACAGGGATGTGCAATGAAGTGAGTTTTATGTTTTTTCTCAAAAACAAAGCAAGATACGAAAAAAATTCTAGATATAAAAAAGCTGTAATTTTAGTTGCTCAATGTGAAACAAATACAAAAATTGCAAAAAAATCAGTGGCGCACATTTTTTCTGTCAAAAATATTGGTTACAGTGCCTTCCGGGACGCCACTGGACATGATAATTTTGATATAGTCAGGGTTAAATTAGCCCTTTACGACCTTGAATAACACTGTCAAATTTCAATGAAATCGGTTGAAGGGTTATTAGGATATTTACGAAAAAAACTATTTCTTTTAAAAATTTTGACACCCTGTATCTTGAAAACGAAGCATTACCGGACCTATGTTTATATGAACTTTTCGTCTTAGAATCACTTAAAGAATCACCCCTTCAAGTTTGACCACGTACTTAAATAACACCCTGTATGTCTTATAGACATTTATAATCCAAATATTTTTGATGTATCCAAACTCATTGGTATACCTCTCTTCAGTTAACAGAAATTCGAAAATTCAACGTAGTCAAGAAATCGTCCAGACAAATACGAAACGAGACTTCAAGATCGTTAACCATACTTTATTTTGATCCAATTTTGTTCTAAGGAAATCCCTCTTCTCTCTCACACAGGGATCCAAGAGATCCTTATTAGTAGTTTTAGTAACACATGGCGACACTAATCTCAACTAATCCAGTGGAGCGAAGGCGAAAATAGGTCAATGGTGCTCGTTGGAGAAGCTAAACTATTATCGCTCCTTTTTTTTTCTGAATTATTTTCATCTCTCGACGATCGACATAGCAATTCAATTTCGACTCCAAAGAGAAAATCCGGTTTCAAATTTCTTGAGGGAATTCCCAGTTAGCAGAACTTTGTGTTCAGATTAGTTAAATTTACATGTTTCACATTTATGGAATATGAAACTTTTAATTTGAGTGTGTTATTCCACACTAATCGATACTTCAGAATGGTAATGTGGGTCATGTATGGAGAATATTCCTTGACATTAAAATACATCGTTTTATGTCCCTACATTTTTTGTGCTCGACTCTCCCACTGCACTGAAATTGAATATACCAATATAGTTTCCTGTCGAGCAAGTGAAATATTGAGTTCGGTGCATTTTTGGAAAGTTAATATCAATGCTAATTTGTATTCATGAGGCGACATCAATAATGTGCATGTCAAACCGTTGGAAAATAATTGAAAATCGAGAAACCGATCATCTGCTATTCATGATAAATCGCTACAATTGTGTACACATCCATTTGAGTCCTGAATCACATAAAAGGGGATCCTTATTATATTCGGGGAATATTGTGCGTACCTGGGGATAGTTGGGAATATAATTTTTCTTAGACTATTTCAGGAACTGAATATTCCTCAACGTCAAATTGTTTTGGAAAAAATGTGACCCTGCTCATGTGTGTTGGAATGAATAATTTCAACTCTGCTGCACATCGAACATCAACTTTCCACTGTTGCTATGGTTACGTCCAACATGTCATCGAGATATCATCGTATTTGGCGTTGAGATTTTTCGAAATTCAAACTTCGAATTTTTTCGAACTTCAACTGATTTTCTAATCGTCAGATGTCTGAAATTTCGTTAGAAAACTTATATTCCAAAAACGAAATTTAATATTCCTGACGAACATTATTTCCATGAGAGTATAACTATAGAAAAGTGGAAGCACGTCGAATGTTCCTTTTTTCCTACGGTGTATCAAACTCACCAAGGGAGCTGAAAGTGTGGGATCACCAACCAGGTGACTTGAATTATATGGACTCTCGACTGAAAGCTAGAATTATATCAACATTCAGAATCGTCAAGACGTATTGCGATAGGCCCTTTCATTTTAGTGCTAGGGCTTTATGGTTCCTGTTTCGGTCGTGTCCACACAGGTAGTTCATTACACTCCATAACCTCAAACTCAAAAACAGATTTGCACTATTGTGATAAAATCAATTAAAATTGAAATCAAAATAGCACTAGTTGTCTACAAGAGTCATTGATCAACTCAGTGAAATGGTTGATTTGGTAAAGACTCATTCCAACAAGAATCTTTCCCAACGTTTTTTTAAAACGATCCAACAGCAAGTCTCTGATATTTTTTTTTTATTTATTACACTATTCAACAGATACAAGATCCAATCACAGAATAGGAATATAATAAGTGTATTACTAAAATTATTTTCTTAATACATAAAATTACGCATTGGAAAAAACAGAACAGTCCAGTTTTTTTAAGGATGCCAAACTGCAGCAAAAGATGTCAATGGTTTCATTCATCGTATTATATATCGAGCACATCTTGTAAACAGGTGCATGGAATTTAACATTAGTGCGACAAAGTGGAAGGTAGAAACTATTATTTCTCCGGGTTGTGAGTCTGGGAACATGAAAGTGTATCATCTCCAAAATGCAGCTGCAATCCAAATTGTTCCGGATAACACTGAAAAGGAATATAACATGCGACCTATTTCGACGATCTAGAAGTGAATCAACTGAAAATCTTGAAAGAAGTTGATCATGTGGATGACCTACATCTGGGTAGTTGCCATCAAGTTTAAAACATAAGTACTTCAAAAATTTTCGTTGGATATTTTCCAAATTAGATATATGTACCTGATAATGAGGTGCCCAAACTATTGATGCATACTCTGAATTCGATCTAACAAATGTGAAATATAATTGCAGAAGCATTTTCTCATTTCTTCCAAAATTTTTTGATACTCTAATAATGAATCCCAAAGATCTATACGTTATCTGTGGAAAGAAAATTGAAAAGAGATATTCCTATGCATTTGCTCTTTTCTAATCTCCTTCTAGGAGGTACTACGTTATGCTTATATCTGGCATTATGATCATGAATGCCTGAGTGTGTGACAATTGTATATAATTTTGTGTAACATGTATGAGATTTTCATAGACGATTTGTGAGTTTCAGGTCATAATGCCTAAGTTTTGAGAATTGGTTGGCAATGTTCAGTATAATTAACCTTTGCAATGCTTCGTATAGCCGCTTTTTGTAGTGTAAACACTCTTTGTAAGTGTGTGAAGCCCGAATTACCCCAGCCTAGCAACCCATAGCTCATATCTTGCTAATTCACTACAGATTTTTACAATATGTGTGGCCCATGTGACGGATGGATCGAGATAAACTCCCAAGAATTTTATCGATTGTGATCTAGTGTAGTGGATTTTGTGATAAATCGAGAATAGACATACCACTGTTTTTCTGTATTCGCATTGACATTGATTATTTTGTGATGGACTATTTGTAAGAAGTTGTAACCATATTTGTTGTTGGCTCCAGGACCATCAAGTAAATCTCCTGATCTGTATTTTTCTGTCCATTACAGAGACGGTTTGCTCCGACAGCGCTTCTTGGCTGAGCACCACACCACCTGCCAAGCCCATGACCCACGATAAGAACTACTACTTTTTGCCCTATTGGGACAACAAGCCCTGTATGCACATCAGATCTGTATGGGCTGACTATCGACGGAGGATGTATAATTCCAATATAATAGCCAAACTGGTAGAAAAATTCGTAAGTAATAACTCAATGCAATGAAGTTCGAGACATTTGAGAAACGGATGATACTTTGAGAGTAGGTACCATTCGTTATTTATGCAATTTCGAATCAGTTTCTGAATCCGATACATACTAGACAACCAGATCTGAGAAAAACGTATACAGGGTGTTTCATTGGGAAAGATAAATAATTCAACTGTGGATAAGGGTCACTGGGGTGATTTCCAAAAACCCATGGTTGATGGGTCTTCGACTTCTTATTACCGAGATACAGGATGTTTCATCAATTTTGTCCATATCTTCATTGTCTCATAACTTTCCAACCAACCTCTATATATTTTCAGAAATTAGTACACTTGCTCAATCTATCCTGTCGAATTGATTGAGGCAACAACAAAAGATAAAATCCAGGTCCGGCTTCACTTAAAATTCACAAATTCTTTCTGCCAGAAAACAACACCCTATACATTCGAATTTCTCATTTTTATGCCATATCTGAAAAGTACATCAGAATTTCTATTCAACGATGTGCTTTTTATTCGTGCACAGACGATTTTAACTATTCATATTATGTGCTCAAAATATTATTTTTGCTCATTTTGGGGTTCAAAATTGGAATCAGACGAGATTTATTAATTTTTTTACTTCATATTCAGTATACGTGAGTATTACATTTATCGTCTGTGCACGAATAAAAAGCACATCGTTGATGTCGGAGTATGTACAGTTCCTCATGACTCACCCTGTATTTTCATTATCAACGAAGTGTACCTAATAAAAAATATCGTTCATTACACGTCCACAAATGATTTTTTCTCCGATTGGCAGCAAATATTGATTTTGCTGACACATATCAATCAGCAAAGTATTACTTTTCCTGCCTAGGCAGCAAAATGGTTACTTTGCTGATTGATAATCCATAAATCGTTTATAATTTCCTTCATATTTCATCCGAGACGGCAACAAATTCAACTCTATATGTTTTGCCACCTCCCTTATTTCTGAAGTTGTAAGTATTTCCAGGTCACTATCACTGTCCATTATTCAATAATTTAAATATGCAGATATTTTTTCGCACAACTGTCAGAAATTCCATGAATTCTCAAACTATAATTATTATGGACATTTCCATAGCAACCAACCATTCCAACAACTGCGATTTCTATCAAATTTTATTTTAATTGAACACTACAGGAAAAATAAAGAGATATTAGTTATTATGAAAAATCGGAGAAAAATTTGTTCAACTCGGCAGCCTCAGCTGGATTCAGCCTTGGCAGTCAATCTACTACTATGCTGCCTAGTTAAACAAATAACTATTTCCAGACTCGTAATGAAATATACTATTATCCATTGTCACAATTTGAATATATCAGGATTAAATAGATATATATGGCATAATCTCTTCTTCCGTCTTAAACATAACAATTGGATCAATGATTCAGAAATTGAGTTTCATCACGTTCTGTGTCACTTTGATCGGATTGTGACTTTGGTAACCTTGACGAAGAAGTAGGTTTCCATATTTCATTGCGCAAAGGACTCCGCACAAAACCAAAGAGAATTGGCCCACAGTTGGATTTGCCTGAAATTCACATATGTCATTGGTATGGAGTTTCTGATCAAATGTTTTCATGTGACCAATCCTCTAAGACCAAAGATTTAGCTCTCAGGGCCGTATTTAGTATAGGTGCCAAATAAACAATGACACTTTTTTTCAAGCCCATGATTTTTGTATCTCCCATTATAATTCAATTGAATAAGAAATGTTGCGAAATCTTAGCATTCGTCATTAAGCACAAGTCCTCTGTAAAACATGCCTTGTTCTACAGGACCGTATTTAGTAAAACTGTATTTGCCAACGTGCCGAATCGAATTGATTTTGTTATTACTTTCTTATTTCTTGTCCTATTTCAGTGGTCGTTTGATAGATGAATGTAGATTTCTTTGTGTACATAACAAAAGTGGTCACCATCTTGATATTCAAGATGGTCGGCCTAACATTCAATCTTTATGTAGGACATATCTCGTAGCTCGTTAGGAATGATAGTAACAGAAAAAGATAAGAACACGTTTCGATTGTTGAAATCGGTCATTTACTTATCAATTCGATTCGGCACTTTGGCAAATACAGTTTTACTAAATACGGTCCTGTGGGACAAGGCATGTTTCACAGAAGACTTGTGCTAAAAGACAGATGCTAAGATTTCGCAACATTTCTCATTCAATTGAATTATAATGGGAGATACAAAAATCATGGCCTTGAAAAAAAAGTGGCATTGTTTATTTGGCACCTACACTGAATACGGCCCTAAGAGCTAGATCTTTGGTCTTAGAGGATTGGTCACATGAAAACATTTGATCAGAAACTCCATACCAATAACATATGTGAATTTCAGGCAAATCCCACTGTGGGCCAATTCCCTATGGTTTTGTGTGGGGTCCTTTTGGACAAAAAACTAATGTAATAGGCTACTCAATGAACGAGGAAACGAAAAACTATTATGACAAAACCATAAAATCAACTTCGATCAAAAAATTGATAATATGTGTCAGATTTCTGAATTTAGGCTAATTTTATTCAAGAATGCCGAAAATGAAGGATGAAACATGCATTTTTATTACAACGGAGTATTCTTTGAACCACAGCGTCACGATTAGCACAGCGTCGTTGCGCAATTTCGTTGCTTCTAATCTACTTTATTATCCCAATGGATATACCATTCGAAAAGGAAGGAAGAATGGAACGGAACTTCATCAATTTAAGTATTTAAAATTCGTGAAAGTCACAAGGCGCAAGAATTACATTCAATAATGAATGTGCCTGACAGATTATTTAATGAACCTTTGTCGAATACTCGAAGTCACTGTTGATGATGTAAAATCTCAGCGATAAGCGATTTGTCTATAATAAAATTTATATCTTTCATCAGAGATCTTAAGATCATATACATATTGACTTGATATATTATACAGGTAATACATATGATATCATCGCATTGTTGTTATATGTCACATTCCACAAAGGTCCTAGTGGAGGTTACACCTTGATCGCACCAAACCAATGCTGATATTAGTTGTGAATAATTCACTATCCTTGCATAGCTGATTGATGAAAGGAAACGCAAGCGTCCACTGAATCTAGTTCTCTGGATACAGGGTGATCAAATTTAAAATACAAATCAACGATATAGTTAGTTTGTTTTCTTGTTTTCCATCAATATAAATATTGTGATTTCTCATCAATTGAACATCAAAACTGAGAAATTCAGTTTTCGTGGAATAACATATTTCCAATAGCGGTGATCAATTCTGAAGACCTACTCGCCTATAATTAAGGTTTCATTCAGTAGAGGATATTGAGAAAACATATCTTGTATTTTCAATAAGAAGTATAGTATGTTTCTTTGATTGGTTTAACTATAGGTATGCAGAAGATTGGGTAGAAGTACGATTTTGTCTCATTTTCGTAAATTCCATGTATCAACGAGTCTATTTCTTTTGATAACACAGAAGAGGTTAGGTTCGGTTAGGTCCCATGTGAGTGGGGCGAATACCTCCCCTCCACTGCGACCCAGATGGGTCTATTGTGGCTCACCCCTAGAGGTTACAATTCACCGTACAATCCACATCTTTTTACAAAGTTCATGGTTGAATTGGGTGAGATTTGTCTGAAATCGATAGGTTCTAAATTGGTAAAGCCAAATGTGTCGAACCTTAGTCTTTCTAAGCTAGAGCATGAACATAATATGTGTTCAGCCGTTTCGTCTTCCACACAACAGAACCGACAGTCCGTTTGTTGGTTCAGACCCATCCTTCCCAGGTGCTATCTTAGACGACAGTGTCCCGTAAGCAGTCCCGTCAGAATTCGCAGGTTACCCCTGCTCCATTCTAGGATCTGCCTGGTTATTTTTTCCGATGGTTTAGGCAGGAACGCCTTCGAATGGATTAATCCTGGTGATCCAGACCAGTACGTGAGTGTCTTCCCCTCCGCCCAGCCCGGGATAGTTTTTTCGCCGCACTTGCGGTGACTCCAAAATATGGTTGTGGTCCTATGAACACAGATTCGGTTCCCTGTTTGGCGAGGATGTCGGCTTTCTCGTTACCCCCCACCCCCTGGTGTCCAGGCACCCACAGCAAAGTGACTCTGTTGCTAGCACCCAGGCATTCTATGGATTCAATACAGCTCCATACAAGCTTGGAATTTATCTTGCTGGAGCTCAGTGCTTTAAGAGCAGCCTGACTGTCTGATACAATACTGATATTTTTGTTTACTAGCACACAATTCAATTGCGAATACCTCCGCCTGAAAGATTATGTTTTCAATTATTTTTTCTTCAATTGATACCTTGATATATTAGAGTGAGAGTGGTTAAACTGATTTAAGTTTTGAGGTGAATAAGTTTGAGGTGTATCTCATTATAAGTTTACGGTTAGGAACCTTTGGCTAGGAGAGTGTAGCAGATGCTCTTGTCATAACATCAGTGAACACTTTAACCTCGGCCAAAGTATAGCACTTGGGTTGTGAATTGTGTTATGCATGAAGCGGATATTGTCTTGAAGGAAAATTGATATGATATTGTGAGAATATACTTTCGGTAAGTTGACAATCGGTTAGGAAAGTATGGAAGTCCTTCGAAATATAAGTGCATACCCCTTAAAGGCATGGTATGATTTGATATGTGATGCTATATTATTGTTAGTGCAGAATGATGTAACCAAACCTGAATTGATTTGTTACCTTGTAATTATCTTCGACCCCCTTGTTAGTTCGATCCAAGGTTGTGTAGGATGTTAGATGTTTCGCCGTCTTTCAGTGTTCAGGGACGAGAAAATCCGAAACGGTGTAGACAGCGGAGACGCGACGCAACGCAAGCCATCAGCGGCTCTTTGAATTTCGAAGACGTGTAATGTAATATAAGGAAGAAAACAGCCTTTCTGCTTGAGACAGGAGACTACCTAACCCTACTCGGCTTAAATGAACCTTCTTCCTAGAAAGTATATTTCTCGAAAAAATTACTCGAGAGAACAAAAGAGATCACTTTACCACCTAAATAATCTAACCTAGCTCGGACTGAACGAACCTTCCTGAAAAGTATAATTGTCCAATATTATTTGAGAGACAAGGGGGCTACTTTTTCAAGACAATCTAACCTAACTCGGCCTAAATGGACCTCCTTGCTATAAAGTATATTTTCGAGAGAAATCTGAACAAACAAGACTAGTCTTAAGATTTTAGGTTCATCACAATCTGTTAGTGAAACATTAAACCTCTGAGATAGTCTACAGAATTGTGACCTGGTGTCTTTCTGTAAGCATAGACGTAGGGGTCTATGCAAGACTTGAGCTTCGTTTTCTGTTTGACGATTTTGGCATCGGCGATGCTAACGATAAAACGTTATTATGATATTATTGGTTAATTCGAATTGGTTAGCTGCCATTAACCAATGATGACATCACAAGTTTCATCGCTATAGCATTGCCGAAGCCAAAATCGCCCAGCAAGAAACAAAGCTATACTCGCCCCAGGTAACAAAAACCTCTCCGCGAGATCTCAGAGAGATCAACATCGAGATCATATGCGAACTTCTATCGTGAGGTAGTAAAGATCGCTATGTGTTGTTACTAAGCGAATTTCTTCTTGAAGTCCCATGTAGAGATCTTTCAAACCCCACCTTTTAGTTATCGATTTCATTTCCACAACGAATTCCCAAAGTTATTACGATATTAACCTGAATCAGAAATTCTTACTGCGAGTTCCTTAAGCTAGCTGGAACGTAACCTGAACAAGAAATTCTTGTTGCGAGTTTCTGAAGCTGTCACGTAACGTAAACGAGATATTCTCACTGCGAGTTCGTACAGTTGACCCGAACGTAATCTGATAATAAGCAATAGCAAAATATCAACATACGACATGATTCTAAAATCTCGAAAAAGACTTCCACCATCATTACAGATACAGGGTTATCAGAATTCTGAATCTTGAACCACCCTGTATTATTTTCCAATTTAATGTCAGTAGATAGTGGATCAAAAGTTAAGATAGGGACATGTGAGCCGTCCTGACCGAAAATAATAGGTTCGATACAAAAAAAATCTGAAATTGAAATTTTTTGTTTTTGAACACCCTACATCTCTGTAATCATTCCTGCTAAACTCCGAGTGTAATGCATTGATGGAATCGGCTCTCCAGGCAGAACCTGAAAATGCGATAATATACAGGGTGTCCCATTTGAAAAACCCATCATCTGCCGATACCTTGGAATTCGAACACCCTATATATATGAAAACAATTTTATGTGATAGTTCTCATGAAACTATATAACTGTTGTATTCGATTTTTTTCCATATATCTGACGGTTTGGCAAATATCAAAGGAGAACACACTATTGACTCACCTCGTATATGATCCTTTCCATAATCATATGTAAGAAGTTGGAAGAGAAAAATATATTTCGGTATAGTCAACGAGATATCGCGTAAAAACGTTACCTATCGGCCTGATGAACCTCATTGCTGTGTAACTTCCTCTCATCCATATGTACTTATAAGAGAGGATTATGACTTCAATAATTCTAAGAGACCTATCCCTCACTTTTCCTAAAAAAAATGATCTACCTGTTCAACATAGTCAATCTTCAAGATGATAATGATGTAAAAATAAAATACAGGGTGAAGAACTGTGAATTAAACAGTTTGAGGTGAATTATTCAATGAACAGTAACAGTGCAGGAACATTTCAGTCATAACTTTCTATTTATGAATTGTTTCTGAAAGTAAATAATCTGTTTTGATACCTGACCTTGCATAGTTGATCAATCCCCATCAAATACCTATCTACTATGCTCTATGCTTCCATTTCATAAGCGCTAGAGCCCGTGAGCTTCAACTCGCGGAGTTCCATGGCTGGAACAAAATGGTAAATTCTTCTTAGCTGGATTCGAAACAGCTGGCGCTAGTTACACTATGCCGACTGCTGGTAGCCTATGAATACCACAAAAATCCTTGGTAACTCAAATAAAAACAAGGATATTTCGAGGAACTCGCAAAATGATACTCATGAGAGTACTTGAACAGTTCGTGATGAGAACTCTCAGAGACCTCGACAGAAGCAGTTCACGTGAATTCCTTGGTGTTCTTTAAGTTGCGAGTGAATTGACGCAAATCTCCCGAAATTCTCACCCCATGCCTATGTGTGGAAATATCTTGAATAACTCCTAGTTGCGAACACTCACAGACCTCGTGAGTAGTAATTGATGCGAATCTCCTGAAGTACTCGCCACAAGGCTATTTGTGCGAATATCTCGAATAATTTGGTTCTGCGAATACTTGGAGATCGCACCAGTAGCAATTGATGCGAATCTATCAAGTTCTTGGAACAAGGTTCTGTATGCGCATTTCCCAAAGAACTCGCCTGAAGGTATTTTTTGTCAATTCCTTCGTGGGATATCGTTTAAACCTCGTTGAGAATATCCCGGCGACGGACATTTAGAGCAAAAATAGTGCTCTCGGCAACCGCTCACAGAAGTTATTAAAAGCGTCACAATTTCCTGGAAGGAAGTTGTCGAGATATCTTCGAGACCTCTTTGTGTTGACTAGGGCAAAGTATGATTGTTGCCACTAGGCGCTTCTGAAGGCTAGATCGTTCTTCTGCCCCCTCTGGGCTTCTATTTTTCAAAAAAAAAATTGTTCTAAAATTATTCTTATCCATCATTCGGTTGCCCCCTTACGAGCAACCCTCAGAAGTCTTCAAGAGACTTGTGCGAGCAAGGAATGACTTTCTTAGGCCATCAGAAAAATTTCTGCGGTCGTGGTGGGACTCGAACCCACTACCGGTGATCCAACGTGGATAGAACATTGTTGATCTAACCACGAGCCTACGCTGGCCTGTCATTTGTATCATATTTGGGGGTATCCCTCGTGAATCGATTTTTAGTTGGCCTAGTGTAACTGAAGAGTCTTGGCAAGCCGACACAGTTTCTCTTGCATCCCTATCCCATGTTCATCTATATGTCCTGAGATTCTAGGTTCATCACAGCACTGTTTATATTGTTGACTAATATCCATCAAGCGCTCGTTGAATGATATTTCTTGTCCAGGAGGACGCCCTTTCCGAAATCAACACCGCCATCGAATCGGACGACACCGACATCGAGGTGCAGCTCAGACAGGTGCTCGAAGACCTCTCCACGGGCTGTCAGAAATACGTGACGATGGCGAAGGCGGCTGTGACTGGGCCTGGCACCGGCAAAACAAAGTTGGACAAGGAGCACTTGAAGTTGTGTCAAAGGGAAATAGTGAGTGTTTATACAGGGTGATTGGTTATATTTTACTCGATAGCTATCTCAGTTGATATTTATATTACAGAAATGTTCAAATGGGCAAAATTCAAGTCTTTTTTCGTCGACCTTTACAAAAAATCTGATTTTACGTTCTAATTTCTGAACGAAAAACCGACTAGTTTCGAAAGCAAGTAGTTTTCGTCCGCTTCACTGAATTTTCGGCAGATCTCCTGATTTGTATATTGATCTACTGATCTACTGGAACTTTCCATAACATACCAAAAAATATCTTTACACTTATTCATCATTATAATTATCTAACTTATTATATATCTTCAGTTTATTACATACACTTATAAACTGCATGATATCTCGGCATGCTCTGTTCAAATCAATTCTACAGAATAAGTATTAAATTTACATATACCGGGTGTACCAGGATCATGGTACACCCCCTTTCCATCCTTCAGTTTGGGAGATAACTGATTGAAATTTGGAATGACCCATCAACTTGATAAAAGTCATGTTTTTACATTATTAGGTTTCATTTTCCACTTCCTGTTCCGCCGGAACTGATAATAACTTCTGATTTTCAAATGGAACACCATGTATATCACTTCATTTCCTAATCCTGCATTATTTTCTGAACCCAATGATACCACAAAAGTTACATTCGAAACTCCAATGTTGATTTTAATTTCATTTTCTATTTCCCATCTAAGAGTGTCATGATCATTCCGATATGATCTGATGTACTCATATCGACAGATAAAATTATCCTGTCAAAAATGTGAAATTTCTTGATTTATCACCAAATTAAGTTCATCAAATTGGTTTGGTGTACCATGATCCGGTTACACACAGTGTAGATACTAATGATATGTATAAATTAAAAAATGATATATACCTCTGTTATAACAGTTCTTAACTTTCAGTTCTCTTATTTGTTTTGTATTGTTGTTGATCATTTTTACAATTCGTTCCTGTTTTTTATAAACTCAAATCTTATAAGTAGCTATGTAACTATATTTTGTGATATTTGTGAGAATGTTCTAATAAAAAATTCGGAAAATGAGTATGTTAGTTCGGTTCGTTTCTATTTTGTTAATTAATAATAACATTGATACATGGGCCATTACTTCCAGAGCAATGTCACTCACTCAGTGAACTATCATTAGCTCAATATCGATATTTTTCGATGATAAATCACATAAGTTGCCTGCTTGCCGACTTATCGCCAATATTGGTGAAGTTCGAGTCTCTCAGGCTGATGACCTGAATAATGTTGTATCAAACTGATTAAATAATCAATTAATTGGCGGAGCAGTTCTCCCATTTTCATTGCTTATCCATTGTTGGCCCAATGATAACTGACTGACGTATTTTCAGTGCATTCCTAATGAAAATTGAGTGGTTTATTCATACACAGAGAATTTTAAATGATAATAACTACAATAACTTCCCGTCTTCCTTTATATATTCTCGTCTGATTTGGTCATTCAGCCAAGCCTTCACAAAATTCTTTTCAGTTGATTGATATTGTAATTTTTGGAATATCTGGAGAATAGCCAAAACTCGAGTACATCTCTTCTTGGTTATATGGAATTGTCTCCGTTCAGAAGAACGCAATCGAATTCTTTGACTTTTCATAATAATGAAACCAATAGGTTATACTAGTTTTCCTATGATTTGAATCATCATCATTCCACTCTGCTATATTATTATGTTGTTCAATGTCAGTAGGGATATTTTCAACTTATTTAGATTTTTCGATGTCTTTTCATTATCATTCGTCCTACTGAGAGGGGTCTCCTTGTTCCACCCGAATAATACTTCCTACAAACACAAGGAACAGCAGAGCTATGGAATTCATTGCCTGTAGAAGTATCTCCAAGAACTCATAATCTCCAAAATTTCGAAAATAATTCCAAAACCTACCTTCTCTTTCTATTCTCCCTAGGTACGCACGATGTTTTCGAACATAATAGGGTTCCCTTTCGTGCGCCGCAATTGATTAAAAAATAAAAGTAACGTGATTTTGATTTCTTGATGATTGTTCTCCATTTGTTAGCTTTGTTTGAGTAAGAAGAGAACTTATACAGGGTGTTTCAAAAAAACCTAACCCCCTTGCTAGGGTAGGTAAAACATTGCAAAATAAGTTGGGTTTGCTCAGTAAATAAATGTCGTAACGCCATCCGTTTTCGAAATTCAAGGTGTTGAAACAATATTTTGTTTACACATTTTTTACGATTATGTTGAAACTACTGGCAAAATTGTGATGAAATTTCGTATGGATGTTTCTTGGAATCTGACACATCGCATGCATTCGTTTTTATATCTGACTCTCATAGAGGGCGCCAAAAACACGGTTCGTACCGAGTAGTTTTGAACATAACTTTTTTGAGGTTAGATTTAATCAATCCAAATTTGATGTGAACTTGAACATCATTCAATTTCACACCAAAAAGGTACTCTTGGTAAAACTCGATAAAGTGTTCCGTTTTCTGAATATTTCGATTTGAAAATGATGAAGTGGTAACTGTTGCTGGTATAAAGCTATGTATTAGAGTGAGTATCATGAAAAATTATCACCTATTTATTGAAAACCGAAAACAATAATACATTTCTGATGCAAAACCCATTGATTTAACAATGAATCACAAGAATAACATCGAAACAGGTTTGACTAGGAACATGGATTACACAGTTGTGTTGTATCTTGAGCAGAAAGTCTATGCTACATAGGAAAATTCACGTCAAGAGTTGTGAGACATAATTGAACAACACTTAAATGACCTAACAGCTGATCTCAACTGTTCAGAAGAATAATACATTCTTGAGAAAAGAATATAGAATCGTGTATTCCTCGAAACGTAGGACATTCTGAACACTTTGTCTAACTGATTCAATATTTCATGTTTCTAGTGAAATATCTCTTGATTTTCTACTCCATTATTTTCAAATCGAAATATTCCGAAAACGGAACATAGTATCGAGTTTCATCAGTATCACCTTTTTTGTGTAAAATCGAATGATGTTCAAGTTCATATCATATTTGGATTGGAAAATCTAACCTCAAAAAAGTTATGTTCAAAACTACTCGGTACGAACCGTGTAACTAGCGCCCTCTATGAGAGTCAGATATAAAAACAAATTCATGCGATGTTTCAGATTTCAAGAAACATTCATACAAAATTTCATCACAATGTTACTAGTAGTTTCGGAATAATCGTGAAAAATGTGTAAAAAAATAATTTTTTCAACACCTTGTATCTTGAAAACGGATGCCGTTACGACATTTCTTTACTGATCAAACCCAACTTATTTTGCAATGTTCTACCTACCCTAGCAAGGTGGTTAGGTTTTTTTGAAACACCCTGTATTTAAATTCTCCAAAACAGTATTTACATGAAACAACAAGGCTAACTCTCTCTTAGTAAAGTCGAAAGAACATATGAACAACAAGAATAGAGTACATATTCGAACAATTGTACTTATAGTATTTGCTTTGAAAAAATTACGCATTCAAGCATCATTGCCTTGCAAAATCGTCAATTTCCATGTTTTGGCGTAAGACTATTTTGGCGGAAACGTAAATTATGGCGAAAACATATTTTGGCGATAGCACGATGGCTAGAGTTCTCGCCAATATTCTAATTATGAATACATGGAAGGCCTACTTGATGGAGTAAGGATGAAAATTGATTCATTCAGTTTATAAGAAATCAGTATCAAAGATTATGCAGGGTGTATCTGAATCACACCAAAAAAATTCGTGGGGTGATTCCTTGTGATATGTTAAGAAATAAAGTTCATATGAACATGTGTTCTAACTTGCTTCGTTTTCGAGATACAGGGTATTAATATTTCATTGAGAAATCGTTTTTTTATTCATTACTCAATTGTCTTCTCATCAATTTCAATAAAACGTGATTCTGTTGATATTAATATGGAGCTTCTTCTGGTGCAATTAGATTCGAAATCATATTTCCAGTGGCGTCACAGTGGGTAAATTCATCGATGTTCATAGTGAATGTCATTGTACGCCAGCGGTTTTTCTGAGTTTCATGTTATCATCAGATTGAACTATTGAAATAACAACTTTCTTATCCTTTGTGTGATTTTTGTATCTAGCTCAGTTTTTGAGGAAACAATAAAAATTCGATTTGACTCCAAATTCAATGTAGGTGTTCTCAAGACTTCCATTGAGATTACTCAATTACCCCCAATTACAATCATTTTGAAATTCTGGTGCTTTCTCAGTCTCCAACCATACTGAATTTTGGCACCATGAAAGCTTTTACAGGAGGGTTAAAAATAAAAAGAATTGATACTTACAACTTCAACATCCTGTATCTCAAAAACGGAGCAAGTTAGGACACATGTTTAAATAATTTTCATTTGCTAGGATATCACAAGAAATCATCCCTTGAATTTTTTCGGACTCATCTAGATACTTCACTTTCTAGTGTGAGAACCACAGGAAATTGTACATTTATTGATCAGAATATATCTGAATAGTGCCATATCGAAACAGAATAGATGATTATTTTTGTGAGACTATAATATGCCGCCTTTCTGTCGACCTCTACGATATATCGAGTTTCAAAGCTACTGAGCATAGACGTGATGGCATCCAGAGATAGTAATTTCCCATCACTTTTGAGGAAATTGCTTTATCGACTGACAGTGAAATAGCTGTGGAAGCATGTTCTGGAAATATGCAGTCGAGTGCCAAAAGTTCACGTCTTATCTCCAGTTCAACGATATGCAAATATGAATTGGTTTAGTTTTTTTCAAGATCTAACAAACTGTGCTGACCTCAGATGGCTTGACTTTTTGGATTCAAACACACTCTCTCTGCATAACTTAATATCTGACAGTATTTCAGAATGTGTCGAAATGAAGATTATCTACAGGGTGTCCCATAAGTTATGGATCAAACAAAGTGGGGTGGTAGGGGAGGGTCATTTCCAATGAAACTAAACATATACAGTGTCATTCATAAAGTCGGCATCATATGGGAAAAACTTTTATTGATGACTTATTTTGGAATTCGGGATGGACGTTGAGTTTTGCTTCAAAAAAAAAAGGAAAATGGCCCACTCAATCGGGGTCACGTGACTTTCACTACATGTCAAAAGTGACATTTTTTCAAATTAATCGCTGATGGTAGGCTTATTTATTCGAATATCAGAAGATCTTATTTGAAAATGTTGTTCCTGTTTCAATTTTACACATGCTTCTCGAATTTGATCTTTCTATTGCAACTTTAAGATTTTGATTTTTTTTTAATTTTTCGAAATTTCTGTAATATTTGAAGAATTGTTAATTCCACGAAACTACTTCATACTAGTAGCTTTTTCATGCGACTTACTTTCAATTACTTATTATCACTGATTATGGACAGAAATATGATTTTTTTCAGAAAAGGATAATACCCGCTTCCAAATTCTGTTATGTTTGATGCAAAGTTGATATATCATCAAGCATTTAGAAATGAAATTCATTCAAACTGATCTTTTCAGTACTGAAAAAATAAATTTGAATGAATTCCGTTCCTAAATGCTTGACTCAAACATAACAGAATTTTGATGTTATGTTTGCATCAAACATACCATAATTTTGAAGCGGAGAAAATCATATTTTTGTCGATAATTAGTGATAATTAGTAATTGAAGGTTAGTAACATGATGAAGCTACTGGTATGAAGTAGTTTTATCAAATTTACAATTTTTTAATATTACAGAAATTTCGAAATTATTTAAAAAATATCGAAATCTAAAAAATGTAATAGAAAAATGAAATCCAAGTCACATATATAAAATTCAAATAGAAACAACTTTTTCAATGAAACTTTTTCGATATTCGAACAAATAAGCTTACTTTCAGCGATTAATTTGAAAAAATTTCACTTTTGACATGTAGCGAAAGTCACGTGACCCCGATTGAGTAGGCCATTTTTCATCTTTTTTGAAGCAAAACTTGACGTCCAACTCGAATTTCAAAATAAGTCATCAATGAAAGTTTTTCCCATATGATGCCGACTTTATGAATGACACTGTATGTTGTTATCTAATTTTTGATGGACCAAAAGTTTTTTTTTCATTTCTATGAAAAATCAATCGAAACTATGTCACATTTGTGATTTTTTCTTTTACAAATTTCATCCACATGGATGCACCTTTCCCCGAAATAATCTTATGAGTGTTACTTATTATCAATCACCTGAGGAAAATGTTGTTCTCCTTGAGTTTGGTCATTTAATAGAATATTCAAGTTGATTTTTGAATGCCCCTGGCAGATTCAAGAATTACCTCACAAAGATAACCAATTATAAGAAAATGATGCCCATTTAATACAGATTCCAAAATGGTATAACATATGGGGTTATTCAAAACAGCCTTTTTGTAACAAATTTTTCTCTCGCGTTTTTCAGAAAAATTGAATATCTTTTGAACCATCAACAATTTGATAACCACATATTATACCATTATAACATAGAACGATAGCAGTTTTCAATTTTTCAACGTGTTCAGTATAATTTCTTTAGTTTTCGACGGTGTCATTTTCGACTTTCATCATCTATTTCGGAAACGGTTTGTTCGTAGACTAAAATTGAAGAGCAATTGAAGTCTCTGAATTGAACAATTCACATAATCTGGCAACTAGATGATGTCAGAGGTGTACTACTAAAAATTTTGGATGAGATAAAGAAGCCTGTACCCCCAAAAATGTAAGACCCTGTAGGTTTTGGAAATCTTCAAAATGCCTAAAATAATGATCTTCTCAGAAGTGAAAACCTCACTGAATTTCAAATTGATATCCTCAATAGTGAGTGAGATTTAAAAAAATAATTAATCTTGTGACCTCTTGTAGCTCCGCTACTGATCAAGATCGGACTCATGTTTCACTTTTTTGATTAAAATGATTAGATCTATCACACATTTCAGTTTGTGCCTTGAAAGTCGAATCACCCTGTATATCAACAGATTCAGGTACCACTGACTTTTTGTACTTTTCTAGGCTTCACAGTATCATTTACAATTCTCCAGATTGTACTTTCAGGAAATGTTTCATTTAATGGAAAATGTCTTTCGTGGCCTCGCTCTACTAATATAATATACACTTTCAACAATTATTTTTGCTTCAACAAGCGAACATTTTCGGCTACTGCCTGAAACGGCTTCTGCACTGGTCATCTTCAAACACACTATTACTGCAGAACAGAACAGAACAGATTTTTTCTTGAGACTTGATGCATAATTGTAAATTGAGGACTGCCCTGTATAGGCATATGTTGATCATGCATCATTACAAAATTTTTGACCACCGTTCGAACCAGAATGACAGGAACACATATTCAATAGACTATTCATTTTCCACTAACGAGTATGACAATTTCAGAAAATTTTGAGCAGTACCGAGAAAACATATGATGCGATGTTGTTGACCCCAAAAAAATTTGAAAAAATCACTTTCAAACGGGATAGCTGGAGGTACTCTTACCAAAATATGCTTTCGCCATAATTTACGTTTCCGCCAAAATAGCCTTACGCCAAAACTTGGAAATTGACGATTTTGCAAGGCAATAATGCTTGAATGCGTGATTTTTTTAAACCTGCACAGCTTTCATTATCATCCTGTAGAATCTCATTCCGAAGAGATGCAATAACCATGTCAATGGAACGAGCATTCAGAAACTGAAGAAGAATTGAAGATCGGTCGAGGCAATCGAAAGTTACGATGATTCAAATTAAATCGAAAAAATGCGATGTATTGAGCAGTTTATTTGACTACATTCTTTAGTATCCTTCGAACCTATTTGACTTCAAAAACTAGATTTTCAGTACACCTTCATTCATGTTTGTTTGAGAATCGTTGGTCATATTTTAATTCACGAATTCTATGAAAACTTAATGATAATATTGAAAGCGCATTCGCCATAAATTCGATTTAAATTGTTGGTGTGTGCGCCCATATTGGAGGCTTTATTCATTTATTGCGTAATCCACAGTCCACTTAGTGTAAGGCCCGGACTGGCTACTATTTTGCTACCGGGCATTTTCTTTGACCGGCCCCCAATTTTCAGGTCCATTTTCTTGGTTATGAATAATTTCATTATGATGATTATAGATTGAATGTCGTTAATCTAAGTGATGATACAAAGCACCAAATTTTCAAAATCATACAGTTCAAAAAGTTGTTTCTTGTTTTTTTAGTTATTAGAGTCATGAAAAATCTATAAATATTCTAGATTCACGTTTTTTTATCTCTACGGTCCTGATTACGTGTTCACAGATTCTTGCAGCTTGTTTTGAAACCAGTCCTCCAGAAATTCAGCAGTTGTATCGCAGTGGTGATCTTAAAAAATTTCAATGAACTTGAGTCGAGTTTCTCCTATGGAAGCTACGGCCCTCTGAAAGGGAACTCCTGAAGATGATATTTCTTGAATATTTCCGAAATGCCATGTGACAAAATGATGCAATTCTGTCCAAAATAGTAATTTTCCTAACAAGTGCGGAAAGTGATTCTTTCCCGCACTCGACTGCTTGCCCGAACTCCGCTTCGCGTCGTTCGTGTCAGCGGCAGTCGTGTGCGGGAAAGACACTTTCCGCATGAGTTAGGAACAATATTTTTTCTACAAGCGTTGGAAATTTATTTATTTATTCAATTAATTATTCATTCATATAGGAACAACTAACAAGAGAAATATATTCTCTATCTACTGATTATTAGTAATTGCTATTGTGAACTTACAGTTTGACGCATTATGTATAGGTTCATTGCGGAAGCCAGCAGGCCCATAAGGTGTTTTGTCTCTAGGTTTCAGACACTTCTAGGAAATGAGCCAAAAATGCTTCTTCTTTATTCGGTATTTTCATTTCTTCATTGTTGCACCATTCAATAAAACGCGTGTATAGCTTCTCATACCTTTCTTAAGACTTCGTTGGCAATAACGCATCTGTATTGCATCCCTATTGCTGGAAGTTTTTGATCACATTGTGGCAATTCCACTGAATCGATAATGACAGTAACGCTGTGTCAGTCACTTCGACAATTACAAACTCATTTGAGATTTGATTGGCATGACAACAATAATCGTTTCTCATCAGATCAATCCAAATCTATAGGGGGATTTTTATAATAATCAATTTTTCAATATTTCTTAATTCTCACAATGAATAGTGCAATTTGATAAATGATTCTGAACATACATACTCAATACTGCAACAAACAAACTCAAACTCTCATATTCCATCACCTACCACTTATATTTTGCCATATTATCATATCTTTGTTTTTCCCGCACTAGTGTGGGAAAATTTTTCCGGCAATGTTGCGGGAAAATAACACTTCCCAAACTAAATTGCGTGCGGGTATAGGGTGAATCACGAACGCTTGTAGAAAAACTAACTTTCCATGTCCAATGCAATGAAAATGAAATATTTTCGAAATCTCATTCGGGAGTGTAGGGTGGGACTATATTAAATATGCTCAAACTTTTTTATATGCATATTTTTCGACAATTCAATCTCGGATTATGTAAATCCACACCCACAAAAAACGATCCTGTTCCGTATCGATCAGATTGAAATCGATTCAAAGATATTGTTACAATCACATTTTATGCATAACGTTGGCAATTTTCCAATCACATCAGCTATATAAAGAAATCAACTACTTCCTTTTGATCAGAAAATTTCATAGAGGCGCGTGAAATAGAAAAATGAAGATGAAGAACAACAACAATTTAAGTGTATTTTTTTTATAACTATTCATCACTATTTATTGCAATTTTATGTATTATATCTGAGATGTAGCAATATTTCTTAAATAGATCTCGAGATGTGGATTTTCATTATCCGAAATCAAATTGTAGAAAATATGCATATAAAAACGTTTGAGCAATATTTAATGTAGTTCCACGCAGTGGCGTAGCTATGGACGGGCAGTTCGGTGCGGTGCACCGGGGCCCCGGGGCATTGGGGCCCCGGAGGGGCCCCTATATCCCAATCTGCATCAGCAGGTATAATGCAAGAAAGTATTAGTGTGCAAATTAATTCATGAATCCTGATGTAACTTTTTTAATCCTTGTCAGATTTTTGTGAAATTTCTATCAAATCGTAGATTCATGTTCCGGAATGTTAGTCTGAATATTAGTTTCTGTGAAAAACTGATGACTTGATCATTATATAGGGAAATACCAAAGTTACTATTTCACCCTTTACTTCTCAACGCCATGTGGCAATATTGAGTTATTGAACTTGGCTTTATTATGCTCTGGATTGAAGTTTGATCCCTTCCTAACACAATGGTTGCTGATTCACGTCAATAACTCGTCTTTAAGAGAATATACGAGTGTTTTAAGAAATTATGGCATTTTTAAATTATTTTTAACAATAATTAGATCCTACATCAACTTATTGATTAACAACTTGAGAAATCAATATTACTAATTTCTACCTCATTTTCATAGCACTTACCTAAAAAAACCTTAAATACAAAAAACAAACAGAAAGCAGACCTGTAGTCAATAATAACCAGTATGCTCTCCTCGAGTTTGAATTACAGCATTTAACCGCCCTGTCATCGAGTTGATCAAATTTCTTAAGTGGACTTAGAGAATAACTAGAATTCTTCAATTGTAGCTCTTGAAGAGTCTCTGACAAGGCCGGACGATTGCGAATGAGCCTCTGAAGTTCATCCCTAAGATACTCTATAGAGGTTTTGAATTATTGTTGACAAAAATTAAAAAATTCTATACTTTCTTCGAACACTTGTATATTCTCTTTAAAAGGAGATATTGACGTGAATCTTGAATCAATATGCTGAGAAAGGACGAAAAAGGATCAAATTTCAATCCTAAACATAATGAAGCCAAGTTTAACCACTCACTTTTTCCACAGGGCAATAGGAAGTTAAGGGTAAAAGAGTAACTTTTGTTTGTCCCTGTATAATGATCAAACCATCATCAGCTTTCCTCGGGACCTAAAGTTCAAGAAAATATTCCGAAACATGAATATACGGTTTGGTCGAAATTTCACCAAAATCGGACAAGAATTAAAAAAGTTACAGGGCGAAATTTTATGGTGGCCGGTTTTTTTTGCCGGTGAGTGTATATTCCCGTTGAACTCAACTGTGATTTTACAATATGAAATATTGCTGCCAGCAGCGAGACCAGATCATAATCGTCAGTTGGAAGCTAATCAAAACGGTCACAGGCTGAATATACTTACTTACCTATGAAAATTTGCGTCCTTATACACGTGTCCTAAATATTTGATTGTTTTAATTCAGTTGCCCTGTTGGAGTCATTTTCAAAATTAGTTGTTTCAACTAAATACCGCGTTAGATTGAAATTTCTGCAAAAGTCACTGCATGGTACAAACGGAGGTGAGGCGATCGACAAATAGCTTCACTCAGATTGCAGAGAACAAGCGGAGGTATCAGGTGGCTGCCATGGCTCGGCAACATTTGCAAATACAATTCCTAAACTTTGTCATTTCGTGACTTCATTCGAGAGAACAGAAAAATAGTTAGGTACATTCAGTTGTTTTCATTGGAAATTGAATTAACTGATGGGGCTACTAGATTCATACTGTTCAAGAGACAAATATATTCGATTCTCATTTTGAACTTCTAAACCAGGCAGCTTGACCTTGAAATTTCGAAAAGAATTACCTGAAGCGCAATTTTGCTCATATCAACTTTTCTCAAATTTCAAACTCATAACGACTCGCCACTACAAGAGATATACATTTTAAACAATTCTGTTATTTTTTTCGATCTTCAACTACCTTTAACTCTAGGGTTGGAAAATTTTCTCAGTGAATTAGGGCCCCATCAACCCTCGTTGCACCGGGGCCCCGACACCTCTCGCTACGCCACTGGTTCCACCCTGTATGATTTTATTTTACTGCATTGACCATGCAAAGATAAGTTCTTATACTGAATCGCATCATTTTATCACAAGGTCTTTCGGAAATATTCAAGAAATATCATCGTCAGCAACCCCCTTTCAGGGAGCCGTAGTTTCCTTAGGAGTCATTCTTCGACTCATGTTCATTGAAACTTTTCTTCCTATTTTTTGTTGTAGAAGTTTGACAGGCTTATTTCGAGACACCCTGTATATTGCGCAATTATCCCTGATGAACTCTCGAGTTGTCACTATAATATTATCGAAATTATTTCAACTTCAAGATGACCTTATCGTGAATATCTTGGTTTATTTTGCAGGAGAATATCGGTAATTCTGCAAGGAATGTCAGAGCGTTAGTCACCAGACATTCCTTCAAACAGCGATACAAAACCGCACAGGGTTTTTTGGGAAAACTCAAAAATCTCACAGAAGACGTAAGTAAGTCATAACATGCACATGACATCGGCGTCCCTTTTATCCACACTGCGTTTCAACATACCCCGTATCTCTTCAAGATCAAACCTGACTTTCCGAATCGATGTTCCAAATTCACAACATCACCCCAATAGCCTAAATAATGTGCCGTCTGTAGATATTTTTTTTTTTCAAATTTAACAAACACCCTTTGATATTTTTCGGGTTATTTAGATATATCCGTTCAATGAATCTCAAGCACAAAATGCCGTATCAAAACTCTATTGGAACCAACAACACTCAATTGCTATCACTTCATTGATACTATTTTTTTTCAGTTTTGTTTCAAAATAGTATTTTTTCAATAAGGATTTAAATTTTATAACGACAGACTTTCACGCACTAGTACGTAGAAGTAATTTTATGCATTAAATGTGTTATATAATGATGACAGAATCTGAGTACATTAAATATGTGAAATGAAAGATAATCAATCAATACACTGACCGGTTATAATGAACTTGGGAATTCCAAATGATTTGAGAAATAGTTCATTCCCATCACTCTCCAAAGCCGACGGCACATTAGCAACAACATCGTAAGAGGAATCAAACATTTTTGTAGAGATGTTCGCAACAAACTCCACCTTAGATCCTAAGAGAAAAGTACCGCCAGATATTCCACCCGTTGAGTGTCGAATGCCCAGTATCGTCCTCCGTGAACGCTAATCAGACGCATTTTGCTTGGTTTTTCATGAGTATCTTTGAGTACTCGCCAAGTTTTCCCTTCTGGGACTTGACATTTGGTTTTATAAGTGCGCGTTCTTAGGGCACGGGGCCCTTTATTTCGAATGGGAACCCGTTTATTCGCAACCCCTCTTTCCACCAATCTCTTTCCACCAATATAACCACGATTTTATGATGATAGACATCGGCATTCAATTCAATCCAATTCAAAATATTGTGTCACCTCCATTAAATTCTAATAAAGGCTGAATATGGACTTTCATGAGTCCGAAACTTGTCCCTTCAATTGATTTACATCAGTCCTTCTTCCACTGCACTCTGACGTCTGCCAGAGATTAATGTATTTATTGATCATCTTTAGTTTCCCCATATTCGACACATTCTCCACGCATTGTTTCCGTATCTTATCGAACGCACCTCGTATCTAAATCACATTTTCACTTGCCGGCAGCCCCAACACGCCCTGCCTGACGTTTTCCTTTGGATAATAAGCGGCGGCAAACGGCAGGCGTACCGACGCATCCCCGCCAGGGACATCATTTATTCAACGGAGGACCAGGAATCCGGCAAGGATTGCGGAAAAGTCCAGACGATGTTCCTCAAGGTGAGATACGAGATATAATTGGCCAGTCGACAATGGCTGCAAATTTGGGTTGAAACAAGCTGGAAATTAGTGAATTCTGAATCTAATAGAATATCTTATCCAAAAATAAGCAATTCAATAACATTGAATGATTTCAAAAGTTTTTTCAGTACGATAGCTGATAAAATAATTAAAGGACCTCGCACATTTCGTACGGAAAATGGATTTTGGCTGATTTTTCTGGAAATATGTTCCAGATATTGAGCGTCCTCATTACACAGTCCAATTTAACGATCCTATGGCCTTTTTTCGAGCTACAGGGTGAATATTACATGTGGTGTACCGCAAGGATCAGTTTTGGGGCAAATTTTTATTTTTAATCTATATCAACTCAATATCTACTTTAAAATTGAAAGGAAAACAAAAATTATTTGCAAATGATACAACAATAATCCATACTTCAAAAGATTTCAACGATATTAAATAATGATATTAAAAATGATTTGAAACAATTATCATCTTGGCTAACGACCAATAAGTTGACTCTTAATTATAGTAAATCAACGTATATGTACATCTCAAAAAGAACAACGGATACATTGAATAATACCCCAAACAAATCCATTGAATATACAAATGTAACAGAATATTTAGGTCTTTATATAGATGAACAACTATCGTGGACTCTACATATAGATCAATTGAGGAAAAAATTGAATCCTATTGCTGGAATTATATATAAAATTCGAAATTTCCTTCCTGTTAGATACCTAAAGAGTATTTATTTCTGTCATTTTTATTCAAATATACGATATCTAATATCTATTTGGGGAAGTACAAATATTTCACGTTTGAAGCCACTCATGAAATCACAAAATAAAACAATAAAGTGCATTTTCAATTTACCTTTTTTAGAATCAACTGCGAATCTATACAAACCTAAAGACTTGCTGAATCTAGTTTCATTATATAAACTAAAAATTGTTTGTTTCATTCATTTTGCCAGGAAGGAATTGAAAATATCGAATTTGAATTTTAATGAACTTAATACGATTCACGCCCATGAAACAAGGCAATTCAATTTATTGATAGCAAATAATTATAAGTCAAATTTTGGTAAACAATCAATATTCCATGATGGAATAATTCCATATAACTCCTTACCTAATGAGTT
The DNA here is from genome assembly GCA_918026855.4 of Phaedon cochleariae. NCBI lineage: Eukaryota > Metazoa > Arthropoda > Insecta > Coleoptera > Chrysomelidae > Phaedon > Phaedon cochleariae. The sequence goes on along the minus strand of OU896719.1, from coordinate 24,381,222 downwards.
GAAAAATATAGAAGAAGCATTTGAAATGAAATTAAAGAAATATCTGCTCAGTAAACTTTAATTCCATTACTAATAGTACTGATCATTCAAAATTTGATTACTTGTAATGGGTTATGATATTTTCATTTTATATTTTATTATGTTTTTTTTTTTATGAAAAACGATAATTGTGCAATCATTATCGTTTCGATTTATTATGTTATATATGTTTTTGTTGTATATATACCTATTATAAACAATAATGTTTCTTGGGGTAATAAAGACAATCAATTTTGGCTGTTTAGAATATTTTGCATCGATTCGAATTATGTGCTCTAGTCGTGATAAATCTTCAGTAGAAATAAATGCTCCACGTCTAATTTCTACCTCATAAATCCCTCTATTCGAATAGATAATAACATCACATATAGGGCATTCCATCATGACAAGGTAATATTCATGGGAATAGACATATATTGAAAATATCACTTCGATTCTTACTAAATCACTGAAAACTCGAAAACAAACGGCAAGAATCTGCCAATTATTTGAGACACAATGGATTTCGATCATCAACATGAGGATTCATGTGATTGCCTCTGATACAATGTCCGGTTTGAATGCTTAGAATTGATGTAACTCATGTACAAAATGAGATACATTTCACGAATGGTTCATAACTGTTTATATAACTTATAAAGTGGAAAATAAAATGTCCCATGAAATACCCCTACCAACTGCCTAAGTCACAACCACCACGACGCATATAATTTCAATAGTAGCCCCTACTTGTGATACCTCATTGAACAGCTCGGTGAAAAGGTGAAAATGCATTCCAGTGGTATTATTCATATCTCGGACTGGGTGAACTAACAAAAAATATTCATTACCTATATCATTCTGCTACTTTTTGTAGTATGAGAAAAAAATCGTTTATGTCGAGCACTATATATAACCTATAGTTGCTGAAAAAGATACCCGAATCACTGATCTTTGAACATTTGAGTTCGTCAGACGATACCGATACAGCTTCATCCAATCCAGCAAAACACCTCCAAGATAGAAGCTGTAAAACTGAGACATGTCCGCTACGTTTGAGTTTTCAAGAGATCATCGAATTTGTAGCCTAGCAGGATGATATAGGTAATAAATATTGTTTGTTAGTTCACCCAGTCCAAGATATGAATAATACCACTGGAAAGCATTTCCACCCAGCATTATATAAACAGTTATGAATCATTTGTGATAATATGTATCTCATTTTGTACATGAGTTACATCAATTCTAAGCTTTCAAATTGTCATCACCCTATATATGGCAAACCGGACATTGTATCAGAGGAAATCATATCCATAGTGTGTCAAATAAATGGCCGATTCTAGCGGTTTTTTTCAGTGATTGATTTAAAATCGAAGTTCTGATATTTTCAATATTTGTCTATTCCCATGAATAATACCTTGGAATGCAATACCCTGTATGTGATATTATCATCAATTCGAATAGAGGGATTCATGAGGTATGAATTAGCCGTGAAGCGTTTATTTCTACTGAAGATTTATCACGACTTAGAGCACATAATTCAAATCGATGCAAAATATTCTAAACAGCCAAAATCCCCCTGACACCCTGTAGCTCGAAAACTGGTCATATGGTCGATCAGCAAATTCGACTGTGTAATAAGGACGCTAATATCTGAAACATATCAAATTTTAAGAAAAATTAGCCGAAAGCCCTTTTCTGTACTAGATGTGCGGGTCCATTTTAGACGTTTGAAAATTACTGTGGCATCATTGATAATTTTAGCACCTTAAAATCGACCAAAAAGTTCCTGAAAGATTTGAAGGTATTTGAGTGATGATTCTATTTGAGAAATGAAAAAAAAACAGTCCACTCGGCGCCTATTGCAAAAATAATACCTTTACATAAAAAAGGGGACTGTGAGGGACATATACCGACCAATATCCATTATAGTTATTTTTCCGAAGATTCTGGGATTTCACTAAAAATTCGGTTACTAGGATATTTTGAGAATTTCGATCTATTGCACTCTGCCTAGTTCGACTCTCGTGATAAGAGATCTACAATAGAAGCTCTTCTTGAGATCGTGGAAAGCGTAGTCGATCTGGAGGGTCGTGACCATTCATTATTGACCATGTGTGACCTCTCATAGGCATTTGATTGCGTTTCACATAAACTCCAATTGGAAAAACTTTCATTTCATAGAATAAACCTCAACTCATAGGAATTCCACGTGCACCAGGAACTTTATGAAATGGATTTTCATCGCCAAGTTGATTTTTGTATTTTCGTTCTGGGCCTATTAAAACAAGATGAATACTTTCATATTTCACCTTACCATCCTAGTTGCCATTCTCATATATCACTACTGATTCTCAGCTTCCAGGGAAGAAAGGCATAGGTCCCAGCGGATGGACAATCCCAGCCAAGCTGCAGATCTACCTGTGGCTAGGCATGCTCAAGTACAAGAAGAACTTCATCAGTGGCATCCCCAGAGGCTACGAACTGACCCAGGAGATCCGAAACGTCGAAAGACCCAGAGCTCTACCGCCTTCAACTATTCACTATGTGGAAAAGCACGTAAATATCCTGATTTCTACTGTTATACTACATATATCATAAGTAGGATCAAGGTTATCCAGATTCATTTACTCAATCCTGTACCAGACCAAATGTAACACCTTCTATGTCCAGTTATACAAGAAACTTGTATTCTTGTTTTCACTGTAGGTTTCTCAACAAGCCGTTCAATTATTTCTGATTGTCCAATATGTACAAGGATGTATATATCTATTTGTTTCTAATCTCGATTGCTGATAATAGTTTATTGTTATCTCCATTTCTATGTTTAAAGTTAAGGCATCAGAGATGCTCCAAAACACATTCCTTGCTTGGTGTATCAAAGGATAATTTTTTTTTAACTTGGGTTGGTCTATATGGGTACCAAGCTCAATCTTTCAACAGCCTATGTTCTGATCTGTAAGAAATAATCTCCAGCTTCCTCAATCAACTAGGCAACTGGTCTTCACTGGACAACTTTGTAGCTATAACGCTCCTTGATTTTTCTGATATGAGCTGGTTCCTGACATATCAACGTTTTTCTCAGTTATTTCAGCTACGTGCGAACATCTACCAAGCAAGATCTCTCATAGGCAGCGACGCTTCTGGCTTGTCAGACCCATTCGCCAGAATAATAGCTGGCGAATTCTGCAAAACCACAGAGGTCATCGACGAAACTCTCAGTCCCACATGGGACGAGCTCTTGGTATTCGAGGAAATCCTCATCTACGGTGATGGCGATGAAATAAAAAATGACCCACCGCCCATAGTGGTGGAGATCTTCGATCAGGACAAGGTGGGGAAAAGCGAGTTCATCGGCAGAACCATGGCGAAGCCTAGCGTGAAGCTCAAAGACGAGCCTTATTTGAAACCAAAGTTCCCTCCGTCACTCGAATGGTGAGTCATTGACCGTTTTCATGGAGAAGCAGCTGAAGCATCAACAGTTTACCTCAATTTTCTCAGGTTTCCAGTGACCCGTGGAACAGACAGAGCTGGCGAGGTACTCGCGGCATTCGAACTACTGGAAATTCCCAGCGATACTGAAGAACCTCTTCCATCTCTACCACATCCCAAAGAGATTCCGATGTATCACGAGACCGATCTCAAACAGATAGGGTTCCACTTACCGGTTCCTAGAGGGATAAGGCCCACTTTGGCCAGATATAGAATCGAAGTGTTGTTCTGGGGTCTCAGGGATTTGAAGAGGATACATCTGCTCACCGTTGATAAGCCCAGGGTAGATATAGAGTGTTCAGGAAATATTTTGTATTCCAGCATCATACAAAACAGCAAGAAGAATCCCAATTTTAGTACGCCGGTGAAGTTTCTAGATGTTGATCTACCGGAACAGGAGCTTTATAGGTGATTTGCATTCAAAATATGCGCAGCTCCAAACTTTTAGTGAATCGATTTGTTGATTTCAGACCACCTCTAACAATACGTGCAGTAGATTGTAGAAGTTTCGGGAGATATACTCTTGTCGGAACTCATATCATCAACTCCATTCATAAATACATCTACACACCCCTAACGAAAAAAGACAGAGAAGCAGAGGAAAAAAGAAAGAGCTCGCATTTACTGAAAGCTGTAGAAAGCAATTTGGGAAGCAATCAAGTTCCGCCAACGAATTTCATTGCAAGGAGTGATAAGGAGAAAAGTCCTTTATTGCCTAAGGATATAACAATTCAAATAGGTGAGAAAATATTCCAAGTATTCTGATTTTCATTAGTATAGTGACATTCTTCAGGGTATGGAACACAAAATGTAAATAAATCAAAAACTGAATCGAAAAAAAAGAGAAAATTGAGTTATGACGAGGAATTGGATGATGAGGAGGACAATAAAGACTGGTAAGTTCATGCGTAGGTGCGATGGAGCTCGAATTGAATTACATGCATCATTCTCATATCACTTTGGAATTCAACATCACTTCTTACCTCTCTCTTTATTCAGGTGGACGAGATATTACGCCTCTGTGGAACAAATGATAGACGATTCCAAGGAAGACAAAAAAGCTCTAAACCATAACGGAAACTTGCAAGTCTGTGACGACAACAATCATTCTTTTTCCGGAAACAGTTCGGATAAAAGTCCAGGACCGGAAAATAAAAGACGTTTCGGTTTCAAATCTGCTGCAACCGCTTCCAGACTAGCAGCAAGAATTAGCCCGAAAAGCACCAGAAAAAAGAATAAGCACAAGCACGATCTGTTCAAGGTAAGTTCTTTCGTCATATCAATAATATCCACCTCGATGTATAATCATGATCGAAAATATTCAGGTTTATCCCACTGAACTGGAGGCCAGACCAGAATTTGATGAATTCAAAGAATGGCTACACACCTTCGAATTGTACAGAGGCAAAAAGACTGGCGATGATTCTGAAGATGAGAGTAGAGTTGTAGGATATTTCAAGGTTAGAACGGACTAGAATATCTGTTCCGAACAACTGACAATCAGTGTTCTTCTTTCAGGGCGCAGTGAAGGTATACAAATGGCCATTGCCCAAAGACATTGAGGACAAAACCGTTATGGGCTTCGACCCGCAGTTCGGCTACTTCCAAGGGCTGCCTTCTAACGACCCGATCAGGGTGTTGGTCAGAGTCTACATAGTGAAAGGCAATGATCTGCACCCCATGGATATGAACGGAAAGGCAGACCCTTACATTGTCCTGCAGTTGGGATCCAAGAGGATCAGTGACAAGGAACATTATATATCCAAGCAGCTCAATCCAATATTCGGAAAGTAAGTATAGGGTGGTGAGCTCGCTTTCAGCTAGAAGACTGATATCGGTTGAATATTGAACCAATATTGAGTGAATGTTGAAGAAATATTAATTTTGAATATTGGGCTAATCAATGTGAACATCCTGGTATCTTGGTGCTATGTTGAGTTTGAATCTTGTTGCGATATGCCTCATCCAATATCGAGTTTATATTCGTATACAATATTAGACAAAGATATGATGCTAACTAAAAAAAACGGTTTCTTATGATTATCATATGTGAATTCGATATTGAATTTATATTTGCCCATCATATTGGCCAAAATGGGAATGTGACTATTTTGCAATATTATCTTTATGTTGAATTATAATGAAAAAATTAAATTTCTGAAACCGAAGCCATTTCAGCCTCATTGAACAAAGTGATACTGGTACTGGAATATTACATTAGCATATCCATTTTCGTTTTCTGCATCCCAGAATACCAAACGAATGCTGCGGTATTTGATGCCTCTGAGTGGTGGTTTGTTGGAGACGTGCTAGTGGCGCCAGCTGTTATAACGTCGCTCAAATACTGAAGAAAAAAATGTCTAATGTCGATTTGACATTAGAAATCAAATATCACTGCAATATCGGTTCTGAGATATTTTATTACATATATCAATTTGAAACGGGTCTCACATGTCATTTGTGACTTATTCACTCGTCATCAATGACATATTCACTTATCATTAGTGACTCAATTACCTCTGTCATCAGCGAGGTACTATAATATTCTCTAAAAACGATAACCTTGGTAAAAAGACAAAAACTCGTGCATTTAGAATTCATTGTATAGCTACGATGAGTCAAGAAAACACAAAAAGGTAAGGCTGACGACAAATATTGAGAGACTAGATACCGGGTATATCAGGATCATGGGTCAAGAAAAACGGTCCATCAGATGCACTCGTACACTCTTTTCTCTTCAGTGATGTAGATGAAAAAGTGGAATTGAAATCAACTTTCAAACTCATTAAACCAATCCTGTATATGATGTCCACAATTATGTACTGGTCTGGAAGAGTTATGTATTTCATAATCTTCTTCAAAAGAATAACAGATCAAGAACTCAATATACCCCATGACTTGGAATTTCAATTATTGTACTAGCGAGAACGCATGTATATATCATCAGCTTATCATGAAAATTGACATATTGTGATCATAAATAGTTCGTCAATATCGAATAGATATTGGCAAATAAATCTTATATCGACACAATCTATTAATTCCATATTATTCAATATTCGAATATTGGGCTATTGTGAAATCAAGTTCTAGCCAATATGATGTTCTACATGGGTAGAAGGTTCGCTAGACCACCATTATATGATCTTTTTTATGAATGAGTCGATATTCTTAGCTTTATCTCTCTTTTTTGGTATGCCTATGACGAATTCTTGTTCCCTTTCCATACTCGAACATCCCTCATACTGCATTGGTTAGCCACAAAAGAGTTCCAATTTGAAGAATAGTGTCACACCTTCTTCTTTGGCAGCTTGATTTTCTACAATTTCTATATGACCTTATGGCAACTAAACTGCTCCACATTTGAAGTGAGACTAGCAAAAACTTCTATCATTTTCGAACCGTCATAACTTTGGAGTGGATCAACCAATTTTCAATTTCTTTCAAGATTCTGATAGCTCATTCTATTGGGTACAACGTCAGTACTTTTTTGTTATTCCACCTTTTCGACATGAAGACCTACTGGGTGATATCTGAAAATGTGATAATTTTCGAACAGTTTGGGATCAACCCGTTTCACCAGGAATTTATCAAAGATATCCAATCACATGATAAGTTCAGAAAGTCTGTGAAGCAAGTACTTATTGAACAGGTATTTTATAGTGTTCAAGACTACTTTGATAAAGATATGGTTCCTATAATGATTTGAAGTTGATTCTTGCTATGTGTTTATCTACTAGTTCCTGGCAATGGCTATGGTTTTCAATTAGTATAGTTTTAATATATGTTTTAATCATTTAATCTTTTAATCTCTCATTGTTCTGTTAACGTGTGACGTTCCTCCACCTTGGTTCTATATATATATATATATATATGTTTTATTTTATTTATAATTATTTTATTCCTGTTGAATGTTGAACGATAGAAATATTTTTATTTGTATTTGATGACGTGTTTGTTCGTCGATAGTACCTATGTCTGTATTTTTATATCTATTTATTATGACTTTGTCTACAAGATACTCATCTTAAGGCAATAAAGTATATTTTGATTTGATTTGATTTGATATTGAGGGCGATAAAATGACAATGAGTTTTCTCGAGATGGTTTTGAATTCGATAGGATGTATACAGGATATTTGGATGTATGGAATTTTTCACAACATAATGCATGTTGTAGAAATAAATTGAAATATTACGAACAAAATGCCGTTAATAATAATTATAATAAACACAATATTCATAATGAGAAAATAATGAGTATATAAAATTGACATGGGGCGGTATCATGATGAATTGTTGCCCCACGTTGGTTATCTTCAAAGAGAGTGTGAATACTCTGCAGTATCAATAAGACATTCATTGTGTTAGGGAAGTTGTCGTTCCAGTTGCCCAAAACTTTTGGTGACAATTTCATACTGGTTGATGATGATAATGAACTACCACATCATGCGCGAGAATTGTCACTGAAGTTTGAAGACAACATAATATTGCCTAAAAAAAAACTTTTTCTCTGTTACAATTCTTATTGAGCATATGAAAATTTCGAACGAGAATATTTTCGTAATTGTCCGAAATAACTCTCTCAAACCCAGTATTGTTGAATTCGTTATGATACTCCCTAACCACATATGGCATGAAATGCAGGATGTCCCATTTGAAAATTGAAAGATGAGGTCGTTTCTGGTCAAACCGGGAAGTGATGGGAGAGTATGGAATTTTGAAAAATTGACCAATTCTCGAATTCTACACCCCTGCCAAATTCGAATCTCATACGTCTGGAAATCTAGAAACCATGGTTTGTCTGAAAAATTCGATGATACCCGGTATGTTTGAAGATGTAAAACACCTTGTATAGTGATAGCGTTGAGCAGGATAAGCTAATCTAAAGTTCTGTTGAAGTTGAGTTTATGTTGGTTGAACATCATAATGCAAATATTGTGAAAAATTCCATATATCACAACTTCATGTATGGATCTTCCTGAATCAAAATGCATTTCGAGAAAACTCATTATGCTTCATCTTATCGCCCTCAATGAATCAAAATAAAAATCCCTGCCAAACGGGGCGATCTCAAACTTGCCGAAAATTGCAATATGATGTGAAAAATTCCATACATCGAAACATCTTGTATGAATCCTCTTGAATCGGGAAAACTCATTGTGCTTCATTTTATTGCCCTCAATAAGACATAAAAGAAAATCCCGGTGAAAAACGGTGATCCCAAACTTTTCGAAAATTATCACATTTTCAGATATCACCCTGTAGGTCTTCATGTCGGAAAGATGGAATAACAAAAAAGTACTCACGTTTTACTCAATGGAATGAGCTATCAGAATCTTGAAAGAAATTGAAAATTGGTTGATCCAATCCAAAATTATGACGGTTTGAAAATGATAGAGATTCTTGCTTGTCTCACTTCAAATGTGGGGTAGTTTATATAGACAATCATATTAGGGTTAGTTTAACTGCTTTCAGTCCAAGGCCAAATAATGCTCAGAGGTGTGAGATCTTAAAGCTATCACAGATATGTGTTAGGAGTGCTTGAAAGATTTGGAGGGTTTCAGACGGTCTTAGGAGTTCTATAAGTTCAACTCTGTTTTGATCTTGCTATCTCTACTAAAGTAACTCCCTAAATAACAATAATCATCAAGTGATGCTCAGTCCCCTATGATAAATGTACAACTTCACGTAATACAGTCCATTTAGTCACCTCATTTTATCCGAGAATACTATACAGGGTGATTCATGGTGGATGGCACATTAGCCGACGTTGCCGCTTATATTGAAAAGTAGCAATACAACTTTGATTTTTTCAATGGAACACCTTAAATATCATTATGTATCTTCAGATTCTTCCTAAATAGATGATTCCATCGATCTATCACACTTGGGGTCTAGCAGAAATGATAACAAAGATATAGGGTGTGAAAAAACGGAATTTTACAACTTTAAGAATTGTTTGTGTCGAAACTATTCATAATTGATCAAAACAGTCTCCATGTCCCCTTCTTATCTTTTCATGCACTATCGATTAATATTTACTTGAAATAGATACAGGATGGTCAATAATCTCAATTCTGAACCACCCTATATTTATTTTAATTGAATATCAATTACTAGTACATGAAAAGTTAAGATAGGGATATGAAAACCGTTTTGATCAATTTTGGATAGTTTCGACATAAAAAATTTTCAAAGTTGAAAAATTTTTCACAGCCAATATCTTTGTTATCATTCACGGTAGACCCAAAGTGTGATGAATCGATGGAATCAGCTCTCCGAGGAAAATCTGAAAATGGAATGATATACAGGGTGTTCCATTGAAAAAATCATAGTTGTTGCTACTTTTCAATGTAAGCGGCAACGTCGCAACGCTGAGAATATTTTAGGACGATAGAACACAACTAATCATCCAAGGCACTAACTTTTCAGAATAATTCTGAGTTGCGTTCTCCAGAAACGTCTAATGTGTCATCCACCGTGAATCACCTTGTATACTATACCATTATACTATAGACTATTCTTTTTATCCGCGAATCGACCCCATATTTCACATATGTTGACCCTACCTAATCCTTTTTCCTTCTTGATCCAGATGCTTTGAAATTGAGGCAACTTTTCCGCAAGATTCTGTCCTGACCGTTCAGATTTACGACTGGGATTTGGTCGGGTCAGACGATATGGTGGGAGAGACGAAAATTGATTTGGAAAACCGATTTTACAGTCGGCACAGAGCCAGTTGCGGACTACCGGAAACCTACGAAGAGTAAGTTATTGATGATTTATGACGGTCTGGAATAATCTGCTGACCCTTGTCGAAACCTCTATGAGGGAAATACGATGTATCATTAAATAATACATGTAAACCATAAAGTAACCCTCTCAGTTATTTTGAACTCATGAGATTTTCTTGCTCCAATAGTTGTTTAAGTGTTATATTTTTTACTCCCGAAAAACATACCTGATAATGTGGAAACTTCACAAACGACAAGATTTACACAAAATTCCCACGGCATGTTTCGCTAACACAGTAGTTTCGTCACGTGATATACTGGTACGATGAACTAAACTAACCTTATTGGCTTGCATATACAGTGTGTCCACCTCAAGGACTCACCACCCCTGTAAAATCGTTATTATCCGACAAATTTCAAAAAACCTTTTTTTGTTGGATAGGTATTTGAAATGCCCATCCAACGAGAGAGTGATCTAATTCTTGGACTGTTATCATGGCCAACTGCGACAAATTTCAATGACCCATATTCCAGAAAGTACTATTAGGGATTTTTTTCCACGAAAATTGATGATGGATTCTGAATCAGTACCACTTGAAATATACCTGTACCGATTTTCATCATCATAAAACACAGGGTGTCCGGAAAAACGAATCATAATTTTCTTCAAATAGGTGATCAGCAAATGTAGTTCTGTGGTTCTTCTAGAAAGAAATAATCACAAATTATCATTGAGGATTATTTCAAATATACCTGTTCCAATTTTTGTCATTTGAATATACAATGTGTCTGAGAAAAAAATTAAAAAGGATAGGTAAGCAATATTTTTCATCCTGATAAATCTTCACTCAAAATAAAAATAAGAATCAGGATCACTTGGAACATACCTGTACCGGTTTTCATCATCATTGAACACAGGGTGTTCGAAAAATCAAATTACTTTTTTTTTCGAGTTTTATGATGATAAAAATCAGTGAAGGTGTTTTTCAAGTGATCGTGATTCAGAATCCATAATTGTTTTTTGTAGAAAAAAATCCCTAATAGTACTTTCTCAAATAAGGGTCAATAAAGTTGGTCGCAGTTGACCACGATTACAGTTCATCAGTAAAATCACTCTCTTGTTCGATAGACATTTCAAATACCTATCCAACAAAAAAAGTTTTTTGAAATCGGTCAGATAATAACAATTTTACAGGGGTGGTAAGTCCTTAAGGTGGACACACTGTATATCCTACTTTCCCAACCTGAAGGATTAGTTACCTGTGGACAGGTTCGATATACCTTCATTTTCGAAACTTAGGCACAATATCTACATTAAAATACGGTGTACCGGATTATCTTGAAAGGGTTGATAGCAAATACATATTATTACCTACTAAGAAAACAAATTCAACAGTGGTGAACTATTGAGGTCTTATTGATCGTTGAGTAAAATGTCAAAGTTTCTGAGTTTGTTGATTTCTAATGATTCAAAATGATTGAATTCCATTCCATCATTTTCTACGTGTAGAATCTCGCAATTATTATCATCAAAACTATAGTTTTCTTTTAATATATGGTTGGCGTATATTGAATTTGTTTTCTGTTTCAAAAATGCATCTTATGTTCATGAATGCGCTGCTTAAACGTACGACCAGTCTGACTGATATATACCTTTAGGGCAAGATTCACAGTTGAGTTTGTATACCCCTGATTTTTTGTCTTTATTATTCTTGATAAACCTTCCCAACGTGTTATTTGTTCTAAATGTTACATTTAAGTCCTGTTCATGTAGAAATGAAGCTATTTTTTTAGTTGATGATCCAAAATGGGTTACAATTGTATAATTTTGATTATTATTCTTAATAGCAGGATAAACTTCTTGAATAGCTTCATTATGAAGTCTTTCAGTAAGAATACTGTCTATCAAATCAAATGTTGTATCCGTTGTTGACTGCAATATGTTTTATGATATTGAGTTCTTTATTGAAATTTACTTCCGAAAGAGGGACATTCACTAGCCTGTGTGTCATACTATTATATGCTGCAATTTTATGTTGATAAGGGTGTGTTGAATTATTATTTATTTATTTATTTAATGAGGACACCCAACAGACAAACAAAAAGCTTGTCCAATTACAGGGTGACACAAAATACAAGCTTGATTTACAATGTGAGCTATGCTAGTCGCTAAAGTTTATACAAAATGTAACAATATATAATAATATATAAATATCATTAAATGAACTACCACTCCTATTGAGGATTAAAGAGAAGAAGAGAAAAAAATATATATATATATACCTGAATGTAGTGAGTACATTGCTGCCTTAGGTGGCAGCTCTTCCATATAATATAGTTAATTTGTGCTTGAGTTGTTTCTTGAACATTGTGAAATTGTTGCTGAAGATGTCAATATCATGGTCACAGATTATGTTATAAGAGTTCATGCATCTGATAAGGGGAGAGTTACAATAGTAATTTGTTGAATATGGTGGTGGATAGAATGTTAATCGATTTCGTAAAATACGGGGATTACAATTTAGTGATAGTTGTTGCAAGCATAATGCTGAGTCAGTGAGGTTGTTTATAAGTTTGAATACAAAAGACGAGTCATAGAATTCGCGTCTCAAGAATAACGGTTCCAATTTGTAGAAATCAAGATTCACTTCATAATTAATATAATGCCTATGACGAAAAAAACGATAATTCAGATTACTAGGTCTCACTAAAGTTTTGTACATTGTTAAAATTGAAGTGTGATTTCTGAAGTCGTGAGTACTACATAGGATGAAACCTAATGTTTTCAAGGATTTTCTGACTGTACATTCAATGTGACTTTCAAACGTAAGCTTTCGATCTAAAATTATGCCAAGGTCTTTTATTTCGTTGACAACAACGATCTGTTGGTTGTTTATGTAAAGGTGTTCATGAGGGGGGATAAGGATTTTAGAGAATAAAATCTGATAGCACTTGTTGAGGTTAATCGATAGTCTGTTTGTGAGGCAGTAAGCGGAAAATCTATTTAGGTCCTCTTGAAACCCGTGGTAGTCAGATCGCTTTCAAATCATCTGCAAATAATTTTATCTTGGAATTTATACACTGGTCCTCAATGTCGCTCACGAATATACTGAATAGTAGTGGGCCTAGGTGTGATCCCTGGGGTACACCGGACTCAATGAACCTTCTCTCTGATCTAAAACCGTTCAAGAGGACATACTGAGATCTCTCGAAAATATATGAAGTCAACCACCCCAACAGGTTTCCGTGCACACCGAAATTCCCAAGCTTTACGATTAAAGTAGGGTGATGTACTTTATCGAAGGCCTTAGAAAAATCGGTGTACACGACACCGGTAGAGGAACCGTTTTCCATGGATTGAAATATGTCCTGCACAAAAGGGACCAGATTAGTAAGTACACTTATTTTTTTCTTCTTCTTTTTATAGTGATATCAGTTTGAGAAGGTTTATGGAAAATTGAAAAATCATGTTTATCCTTATAATGTAGATATTGTGCGTAATTTTCGAAAATGGAGGTTTATCGAACCTGTCCACAGGGAACTAATCCTGCAGGTTGGGAAAGTAGGATTCATAAGCAAGCCAAGGTTTGTTTAGTTCATCGTACCAGTATATCACCTGACGAAGCTACTGTGTTAGCGAAACATGTCGTGTGTTCGAGAATTTGGTGAAAATCGTATAGTTTGTGAAGTTTTTACTTTTTCCATGGATTTCCGTCAAGTAACGGCCGAGTCAATTAAACAAAAACTGATAATTCTCAATATTGATGAAATTTCGTAAATAACGAAGATCTTTTGTTGTTGGTAGTATTTTCGGAAAAATCGTAATGAAACTACTATAAAAATTTTCAGAGAAGGTTACAATGCATGGCGTGACGCGATGAAACCTGCCCAAATTCTAGCAAAACTCTGTAAAGACGCTAAAATGGATCCGCCCATTTATGCAGATGGGTTGGTGAAGGTTGGAAAACAGCTATTTTCAGTTCAAAGTGATGTCGATTACTACAAGTCTAAAGATGCTGAGGAACATTTGGCATTAGCAGTTTTGCACAGGTGAGTGAATGTTCCAAAGTAGATCGTCCTTTGGAATAAAAAGTTTGGAATAATATATATAAGTTAACTTGATATAAAAGTGTCGTACTCAACCAGTATCAACGACATAATCCTGTGGCGTTGGTTTGTGAGAGATAATATATATAAGTTAACTTGATATAAAAGTGTCGTACTCAACCAGTATCAATGACAATCCTGTGGCGTTGGTTTGTGAGAGACATTATTGAAAAATACTTTATATCAACGATAAAATGAAGCACTGATCTGCATATTCATCTAATGATCAACTGAAACATTCCATAATCTACTGAAAAATATTTTGACACTCATTTAAGGCGGATTTATGCACACCGCTTCTTCAAGTTGAAACTTGGTATTCCCTCTCATTCATTTATGCACCTAAATTGAGTTTTTTCTTTCATTAACTATCCACTAAAAGATTACCAACTTTTATCTCTTAACGACAAATACAAATAAAACTGTGACTTGCGCAGGCGCGATGCTGTCAGAAGTCAGACAAACAATTTCTTCCTCTTCTTTTGCCAAAATGTGGTTGAAAATTCTAGTCGTATGTTCAAATTAGACTTTGAAAACAATATGAATGAATGATTCTTATCGTAATTATGTGATCACAGAATGTTATAACACAAATATTTTCATCGGGCTATGTACGATGAGGACTATGTTTAGACCAAGAAGAAGAGTTCAAAATTAAAAAGTGGTCGTGCATAAAGGTATCATAGTCCTTAAATAAAAATAAACTTAATGACACTTAATGAAAACAACAGATAAATGAAAAAGCGTTGTGCATAAATCCACCTTTACTATTACAATTACCTATATTTTTATTAATCTTGAGTTAATCACATAGACTCATTTATCACTTTATTTATACTGCCAAATCAACAGGCCATGGCCCAATTACAGACAGACAGTTCCTATCTCGGTTCCTATCCTACAGTAAAATACACTTACACACAAAAAAAAGAAAAATACACTACACAGAAAGATCACAATACACGTTTTGGGAAAAACAGTTAAGTTAAGATATAAAATCAAGACGTTCATGACAAACTTTTTCAAAAATATTAACATATATAGCCTATAACTAAGGATTTTGAGGATATTGAAGAGGTGGAGAAGAGCCTTTCATTTCGCTACTACTAAATGTAAAAATATCTATATCACAGTTATATTCATTAACAGCTCTTTGGCATTTTCCAAAAAGTGAGCAAGATTTAACATCAATGTAGAAGATAATATTTTTTCTTCTCCGTAGTTTTACTTCAGGTACATGAATGTTTATTTGACTAAGTAGATCAGGTACATTCAGTTTATTACTGATTATGTCTGAAACAAACAGCACATCATTGATATCTCTTCGGGGCTCTAGTGTTCTTTGCTCAAATTCCATGAGTTGAGTTCTGTATGAGATCATAAAAGCAGATTCTTTATGTTTCCTGTAGTGAAGGTTTCTCAGAAATTTCCTTTGTACTTTTTCTATCATTTCAGAGTATACAATGGTGTTGGGATTCCATATAACTGAGGCATATTCTAGTTTAGGTCGTACAAAAGCATTGTATAGAAGTATTCCGGTTTTCCAGTTGAACTGATATGAATTTCTAAGCACAAAACTCAAGCTTCTGTAACTGTAGTTCACAATATTCTTGATATGGGAGGTAAAAATGAATTTGTTTTCAAAAACTACCCCCAGATCTCTGAAATCCTGTCCCTTTTCTAGTCTAGTTTTATTCACCAAGTACTCTGTATCAATGTGATTAGTTTTACGAGTAAATGATAGAGTTTTGCATTCATTTTCATTCAGTAGAAGATCATTTGACTTGCAGAACGAGATGAGTCTGTCAAGGTCTTATTGTAGTGAAATGTTGTCATTTTCGTCATTGATCATTTTATATAGCTTCAAATCATCAGCATACAATAAGAACTTATATGTTTTTATAAAATCTCCATCGTCATTCACGAAAAGGATGAAAAGTAATGGACCCAAAATAGATCCCTGGGGTACACCTGATAATCCAATAAAGTTATCCGATCGATGTTCATTGAATTGATATCAAATTTTTATTGATTGAGAACTTCTTCAGTTTATTGAGTAATGCTTTGTGGCTGACTTTGTCGAAAGCCTTAGCTAAGTCTGTATAGATGACATCCACCTGCTTGCACTGGTCGATAGCAGATGCTACATCTTGACTAAAGACCATCAAATTAGTGACAGTTGATTTTTGCTTAACAAACCCATGTTGCTCTAGTACAATAAGGTGCTGTACTGTCCATAGAGCCTATTATGAATCACTTTTTCAAATACTATTGAGGGAGCCGGAAGTATTGGGACAGGCCTATAATTGGTCATCTCTCTGGGATTTCCAGATTTATGAATTGGTGAAATTCGTCCTATTTTGAAAAATTTCGGAAATGAATTAGTTTTTATTGCGATATTGAAAAAAGAACAGAGTGGTCTCACTAGTAGTTTATACATGGAATGATCAATATGAAATAGGTTTGTGGCGTATATTTGACTATCGTGGCCAGCGTAGCCCCGTGGTCAAAGCGTCAATGTTCTATCCATGTTGGATTGCCGGTAGGTGAGTTCGGTGGTAACGGTTCGATTCCCACCACGACCGCTGAAATTTGTCTAGTGGCCTAAGAAAGATCACACGTTAAAAGGTAAGACCCCGTCATTTCTTGCTCGCACAAGTCTCTTTTGAAGACTTCTGAGGGTTGCTCGTAAGGGGGCAACCGAATGATGGAAAAGAACAATTTTAGAACGGAATTCCCGCTAGAGTCAAAGTGTGGTACAGGGTGATTCACCATAAATGTCCCCCCCTCTAGCTCAGTTATTTTTCAACCGATTTTAAAATTTGAAATATCAACTTGAATGATTTTCGATAAAGTTTTTTTCCGCTAGATCAGAAAATACAGGGTGCTCGGAACAAACGATCTACAGGGTACTATTTGATTTTTTTTAATGAAACACCCTATCTTTCATTGTATTTTTAGATTCTCCCTGAAGAGCTGATTTGATCAATGTATCACACTTGGGGTCTAGCGGGACTGATTACAGAGATATAGGGTGTTCAAAATCGAGATATTTAACTTTAGGATTTTTATGTGACGAAACTATTCATTATCGATCACGCGGTTTTCATGTCCGTATCTTAACTTCTGATTTACTATCTACTGACATTTAATAATTGGAACAGATACAGGGTGACCAGAATTCTGAATCTTGAACCACCCTGTATATGTTTCAATTAAATTTCACTAGATAATAATTCAAAATTTGAGATGGGAACATAGAAGCCGTTTTGACCAATGATGAATAGTTTCGGCACAAAAAAATCCTAAAGTTGGAAAATCTCGATTTTAAACACCCTCTGTAATCCTTCCCGCTAAACCCCAAGTGTGATACATTGATGAAATCTGCTCTTCAGGAAGAATCTAAAAATACAATAAAATACAGGGTGTTCCATTTAAAAAAATCAATTAGTACTCTGTAGATCGTTTGTTCCGAGCACCCTGTATTTTCTGATGCAACAGGAAAAAAATTTCTGAAAAATCATTTCAGATTATCTTTCAAATTTTTAAAACGGTTCAAAAATAAGTGAGCTAGAGGGGGGACATTTATGGTGAATCACCCTGTACATTGAAGGAATCAGCTCTTCAGGAAGAATCTGAAGATGCAATACAGAGTGTTCCATTTGCAATAATGCAATGCAATAAATACAGAGTGTTCCATTTGCTCTGCTAGCCAATCGGAGGCCAGCATTTGGTTGAAGGCCACGCCCACTAACCGCAATCTACATCCTGCTACAACGAGCGAGCTAACCGCAAGCTGCCGATAGGAATGGAAATAACACAAATACAATAACAAGACGAAGTATGATATACAGGGTACATCCAAAAAACCTCGTTCAGAGAAGAAAATTGAGAATATACAGGGTGTCTCATGATTAACATATCCCATTTGGTAGATTACAGCCAACGTATGACGTATGACATATGACATTCGACAGATGACAGCTCACATATGATAGATAATATAAGCCGTTAATGATACTTCCGGTGCTCATTGAAGCTATACGCTCTGGTTCAGCTAACGTTTGACGTATGACATTCAACAACTGACGTATACCACGTGACCTTCCGGTACTCGTCGAAAGCAGGCACTCAAGCCGTCGAAATGGCTAACGGTTCAAAATGGCGCTCAAATAACGATACGTATGATGTTTGACAGATGACGTATACCACGTGACCTTCTGGTGCTCGTTGAAAGCAGACACTCAGGGTCGCCATAACCTACGAATTCGAACCAAAATGGCTATCCATTCGAAATGGCACTCAACTGAAGATACGTATGATGTTTGACAGATGACGTATGCCACGTGACCTTCTGGTGCTTGTCGGAAGAAACACTCAGGGACGACACAACCTACGAATTTTAATCAAAATGGCTATCGATTCAAAATGGTGCTCAACAGATATCATATGAGACGTTTGTCCTATTATTTATTGCTTAACCGATAGCGAACGCCCATATTCAGCGCAGCCAATGTATACTACATATACTTCTGGTACCATTAACCTCGGCTAAACAGATATTAAGGTTCGACATAGCCTACGAATTTCAATCAAAATGGCTACCGATTCAAAATAGCTACCAATTCAAAATTGCGCTTAACTGACGATATATATCATGTTTGAAAAATGACGTATGCCACGTGACCTTCCGGCTCAGGTCCAACATTACCTATGAATTTCAATAAAATGGCAGAGATTCAAAATGGCGCTCAAATTAGGTGAAACAGTCGTGATTACGATTTCCTGTATCAACGATATATTTCCGCGGTGTGTGATTAAAGTTCGAATAACAATATTTTTCTTTATAGGAGTATTATTTCAATCTTTGTTCGTGTTATGTGATTCTGTATGTGTTTTCATTGCCGAAAGACCTGTGTGTGTGTGAAAAGTGCATGGAAAAACTAGATACTGGAGTGGCCATTACTGCATAGATGGACGCTTCTCGCTCATTTATGGATATTGCTGTTTTTCAATGAAATTGGTAAGTTTCTTAGTTTTCTGCTTTTCAGCTGAGAAAGGCATCCCAGTAAACATGAGACATTTATGAAATATTTCAAGATTACCTAAAATGTTAATGATTGAAACATTTTTCAGGAACATTCCAGAGATATTTCAATTTTACTGTAACATTCCTGAAATATTTCAAAACAACTATAATTAATATATTCCGAAACATTTCGAAATTACTTGTGAAGTGAATGAATGAAACATTCCAAGATAACTTTGATTGTGAATAATTGAAACATATCATTTACTACCTATTCAGGAATGTTTCAATGCGTTCGAAATATGTTTGAAACGTTTCAAGGTACCTCAATCTATTTATATTTTGAAACATTTCAAATATACTCTCGTTGCGAATTACTTCAATGTTTCAAGACAACTTGAATGGCTTGATTGAGGAATATTTCAAAATCACCTGAATTTTAAATGATTGGAACATTTCAATATGTCTCTCATTCTGAATGATGGAAACATTTTTCAGGAACATTCCAGAGATATTGCAAAATCACTGTAATATTCCTGAAATATTTCAAAACAACTGTAATTGATATATTCCAAAACATTCCGAAATTACTTGAGAAGTGAATGAATGAAACATTTCAAAATAACTTTGATAGTGAATAATTGAAATATATCATTCACTACTTATTCAGGAATGTTTCAATGCGTTCGAAATATGTATGAAACGTTTCAAGGTACCTCAAACTATTGAGATTTTGAAACATTTCAAATATACTCTCATTGCGAAATACTTCAATGTTTCAAGACAACTTGAATTGCTTGATTGAGGAAAATTTCAAAATCACCTGAATTTTAAATGATTGGAACATTTCAATATGACTCTCATTCTGAATGATGGAAACATTTTTCAGGAACATTCCAGAGATATTGCAAAATCACTGTAATATTCCTGAAATATTTCAAAACAACTATAATTGATATATTCCAAAACATTTCGAAATTACTTGAGAAGTGAATGAATGAAACATTTCAAAAAAAAAAATTGGTAGTGAATAATTGAAACATATCATTTACTACTTATTCAGGAATGTTTCAATGCGTTCGAAATATGTATGAAACGTTTCAAGGTACCTCAAACTATTGAGATTTTGAAACATTTCAAATATACTCTCGTTGCGAATTACTTCAATGTTTCAAGACAACTTGAATGGCTTGATTGAGGAATATTTCAAAATCACCTGAATTTTAAATGATTGGAACATTTCGATATGACTCTCATCCTGAATGATGGAAACATTTTTCAGAAACATTCCAGGAATATTTCAAAATCTTTGTACCATTTCTGAAACATTTCAAGACAACTTCAACTGATATATTCCGAAACATTTCAAAATTTCTTGGATAATTAATAAATGAAACGTTTCAAAATTTCTTCAATTGTGAATAATTGAAACATATAATTTTCTACTTATTCAGGAATGTTCCAATGCGTTCGGAATATGTTTGGAACATTTCAAGGTTCATCAAACTATAGAAATTTTGAAACATTCCAAATATACTCTTATTGCGAATTACTGCAATATCAAAAGACAACTGAAATTGGTTGATTAAGGAACATTTCAAAATCACCTGAATTTCAAATGGTTGGAACATTTCGATATTACTCTCATCCTGAATAATGGATACATTCATCAGGAACATTCCAGGGATATTTCGATATCATTGCAACATTTCTGAAACATTTCAAGACAACTTTAATTGATATATTTCGAAACATTCCAAAATTACTTGAATGATTAATTAATGAAACGTTTCAAAATCACTTCAATTGAAACATATCATTCAATACTGATTCAGGAATGTTCCAATGCGTTAGGAATATGTTTGAAAAATTCCAAGGCTCCTCAACTTATTGACATTTTGACACATTTATTAGGAATTACTTACTTTCAAAATAACCCGAATTTTAATAAATTAATTAGATTATTTCACAACTATTACATGGTCTATTTTGACCAAGCATTTGATCATATTATGATGCAATTCAGCATTTCCCCTCTACAGCCGCCGATTTCGTGGCTTCGGTAATCGATCGCGGGTTCCCGTCTTCGGCTCTAAGCGTTCGCGCACGCGCATTCAGTTTCCTTCTCCTTGGTGAGAGGCTTCGCAGTTTTCGCTTTCCGACTGTTGTCTCAAGCCAAGCAAAGCAAAAGACATCTAATATTTTATAATATTGATAAAATATAATTATTTCACTCAAGTCAAACACATTTTCGAGTGTTTACTATTTAATCGTACCGGTAGACCTCTTAGGTGATGTAGGCCATGTGAAATAACATCAAAACTTGCAACCAAACAAACAACACAAACGACTCCATTTTTTTTATCATCACCTGGTGTGGCTGGACTTTGAAATGTATTCAACGGCTCCATGGACAAGGCCGAGGTACGTATAAATATAGAAAAACCATAATTTCAGATGAAATATCAAATATTATTAGATATCATGATGGGTATATTCATAATGATACTTTTTGTTCTAGGATGGAGTGTGAAAATTTCATCATGACTTAGAAGCTGCACAAGAATAGTGCTTTCAATTGCGATGTAACCGAAGAAAAATATTGAAGCACTCAACATGTGAATAACGATGTTAAATTACTTGATATATATGTACATACCTAATACGTCGTGATTATGTGAAATATCTGATGATACTTTTTTAACTGCTTTTTTCATATATCATTATATATATAAGCAATATAATCCATTTTTTTATGTCTATTATCTTTTATTTCACCAGCAAAATATGAATATATTCCAGCGATATTGGTAGGTATTTTTCATTCTGAAACATTCAATGGAAATGTTTCATAAACAGTAATATTGTTGAATAAAAAACATTCATGAAATGTTTCATGAAACATTCCCGAAAGTTCTACAATGAATGTTCCCAGGATGTTTCTATATATATGTATTTGAAACATTATTTATGAAACATCTCTGGTGGCGAAAATTTATCGTTTCAAAAATATTCATGGAATGTACCAAGAAACATTCCTAAAGATCTAATCATATTGGGAATGTTTCCAGAATGTTTCAAGCATTTGTATTCGAAACATCATTCATGAAACGGTTTTGAGGGCAAATATCTTTGGTTTCACGAATATTTCTGAAACATTTCATGTAATATAACGAAAGAAATATTTATGAAATATTGCATGGAACATTCCTACAGGATATGATCATGGTAGAAATGTTTCCAAAATGTTTCAATTTGCGTATTCGACACATTATTTAGGAACATTACCATGAAACATTCCTGAGGGCGGACATCTCTAGTTTCTGGAATGTTTCTGGAACATGTAGGCAACTTTGAATGCAATGTTTCATGCATCAATACTACGTTTCTGAAACATTTCAGAAACAAAAAAATGTTTACTGGGATCAGTCTTGGATAGGTAGATATTATTTGAATGGGCACGAAAAACTATAGTTATTGAAAAGCATTGATTCTCAGTAGCAATTTCATTTCAGTACATCAAAATTATTGTGCTTATAGGTACATGTCTGAATTACAGAAAATCATTGAACTGAGTTGAGAAATTTCAAAAATGCTTAGCATGAATTTTGGGGAACAAAAACAACAGTGGCCAGTTCACAACATCACCAAAAATAAGCGAAAATTTTCAAGAAATCTGTGTATAATAATAACTTGATGTACAAGGCGTTTGTTTCGTAAAACATTAGGATTTTCTTTTTTATATTCTTCTAGAGTGCCGCTAACAACAGAAATTTCATTTTATTTAAATACAGGGTGTTTTGTGGAACATTTGGATTTCCAGTTTTATATTTTGTCAGATTTCAGCTAGCGAAAAAACCATCCATCTAAAATAGGATTTTATTCAGATATATAGAGTGTTTCGTGAAACATTAGGATTTCCAGTTTTATATACTTCTTGATTTCAGCTACCAAAAAAGCATACATCATCTGAAATAGTATTTTATTCAAGTACAGAATATTTTTCTAGAGTTCCGCTAACAACAGAAATTGAATTTTATTTAAATACATGGTGTTTCGTTAAACATTTGGATTTCCTGTTTTATAATTTCCTAGATTTCAGCAAACAAAAAGAGCATACATCTGGAATAGGGTTTTACCTAAATACAGGGTGTTTCGTGAAACATTAGGATTTCCAGTTTTATATTTTGCTAGATTTCAGCTAACGAATAAAGCTACTGAACTAGTATTTCATCCAAATACAGGCTGTTTTTCTAGAGTTCCGCTAATAACAGAAATTGAAGTTTATTCAAATACAGGGTGTTTCGTGAAAAATGTAAGATTTCTTCAGTTTTATATTTTGCCAAATTTTCAGCTAACAGAAGAAGTAGGAATTTTATGTCCATTCAGAGTTGTTACTGTCGTATATACAGAGTGAATAAAAACAAAAGTTTTCAAACGATGGTTCGTTTGTTAAAACTGACATCTTTAGTGTTGTCCTTTCGCCATAATGTTATGAAAACAAGTCAAAACTAGGATTTGAGAGTGTTGGACTTTTGTTTGTTTCGGCTTTTGTTTGAAAAGTTTCAATTCCAAATTATAAAGTATACTGAATATTTCGGCCTTTAGAAAAAAGTTTTTCAATTACAGAGTATACAGAATGTTGGGATTTCCTCAAAGGTGCTCTAGAAATATCTGCTTTTCCACTTTTGAACTTTCGAATGTATGCCTTGATTTCGACCGAAACTGCCAATATATTTAGTAAAGGAATTCAATGGGCGTAATGGGTCAATGAAAAATGTAAATATCTATCAAATATTCAATTTACAGATGAGACAATCACAAAACAATCTATTCAATTTTTTTCTTGAAACAATAATCTTCAAACCATGCTGTGAAACTGTAGGCGCCTACCCCTCTTCTAACGGTGCTGTAGTCTTCAATTACATGATGAACCCCCTCTTTGTGGCAGAAAGAGCAGAAACTAGGTGTGCAGCCACTGCAATTGCATGGTCTACCCCAGTCACAGTTTGGCATAGCTGATTACGTCTGTACTGTTGGAGAGCTGACGAAATACTGAAGAGCTGTCACACTGACATTAACAGTAAGTATGAGACCTAAAATATAGTATGAAAGGCTTGTTTCTCCCCACCACCTCGAGGTAAAGCCTTAGCGCGTTTGTTTTGTTTTTTTTTTTGTTTTTTCGTAGAAAAACATTCCTAATAGGCCTATCAAAACCACACGCTCTAAAGATTTGAGGGAAATAGTTCATTATAGAACAGGTGACTGTTGATATGAGATCAGATCAGTTTTTGTTTGTTCTATTTCTAGCTGCACGAAGATCAATTTCTTATTTAAAAGAAACACTTCATCAATTTGCCAGATAATGCCTCTTTCTAGAACAGGTGACTGTTGATATCAAATCAGGGCAGTTTTTGTTTGTTCTATTTCTAGCTGCACGAAGATCGATTTCTAAATCAATAGAAACACTTCTTTAATTTGACAGATCGTTGGGGTCTTTTTTCATTGAACTATTCACCTGAACTTTGTAAAGCGTGTGGTTTTGTAAAGGCCTATAGGAGGGGGGATGCTTTTCTAGGAAAAAAAACAAACGCACCAAGGTTTTACCTCGAGGGTGGTGGAGAAACAAGCCTTTTATACTATGTTTCAGGATTCATACCAACTGGTAATGTCAGTGTGACAGCTCTTCTGTATTTGGTCACCTCTCCAACAGTACAGACGTAATCAGCAATGTCAAACTGTGACTGGGGTAGACCATACAATTGCTGTGACTGCAAACCTAGTTTCTGCTCTTCCTGCCACAAAGAGGGGGTTCATCATGTAATCGAAGATTACAGCATCAATAGAAAAGGGATAGGCGCCTACATTTTCACAGCATGGTGTGAAGATTGTTTAAAGAAAAAAATAAAATTGATTGTCTTGTGATTGTCTCATCTGTCAATTGAATATTTGATAGATATTTATATTTTTCATTGACCCATTTATACGCCCATTGAATTCCTTTACTGAATATATTTGCAGTTTCGGTCGAAATCAAGCCATACAATCGAAAGTTCTAATGTGGAAAAGCAGGTATTCCTAAAACACTTTTAAGGAAATCTCAACATCCTGTATACTTTTTAATTGAAAAACTTTTTTCTAAAAGCCGAAATATTTAGTATACTTTATAATTAGGAATTGGAAAACTTTTCAAACAAAAGCCGAAAGAAACAAAAGCCCAACACTCCCAAATCCTAGTTTTGACTTGTTTTCATAACATCATGGCGAAAGAAAAACACTAAAGATGTCAGTTTTAACAAACGAACCATCGTTTGAAAACTTTTGTTTTTATTCACTCTGTATCTACGACAGTAACAACTCTGAATGAACATAAAATTCCTACTTCTTTTGTTAGCTGAAAATTTAGCAAAATATAAAACTGAAGAAATCTCACATTTTTCACGAAACACCCTGTATTTGAATAAACTTCAATTTCTGTTATTAGCGAAACTCTGGAAAAACAGCCTGTATTTGGATGAAATACTAGTTCAGTAGCTTTATTCGTTAGCTGAAATCTAGCAAAATATAAAACTGGAAATCCTAATGTTTCACGAAACACCCTGTATTTAGGTAAAACATTATTCCAGATGTATGCTCTTTTTGTTTGCTGAAATCTAGGATATTATAAAACAGGAAATCCAAATGTTTAACGAAACATCATGTATTTAAATAAAATGCAATTTCTGTTGTTAGCGGAACTCTAGAAAAATATTCTGTACTTGAATAAAATACTATTTCAGATGATGTATGCTTTTTTGGTAGCTGAAATCAAGAAGTATATAAAACTGGAAATCCTAATGTTTCACGAAACAATCTATATATCTGAATAAAATCCTATTTCAGATGGATGGTTTTTTCGCTAGCTGAAATCTGACAAAATATAAAACTGGAAATCCAAATGTTCCACAAAACACCGTCTATTTAAATAAAATGGAATTTCTGTTGTTAGCGGCACTCTAGAAGAATATAAAAAAGAAAATCCTAATGTTTTACGAAACAATTGCCTTGTACATCAAGTTATGATTATACACAGATTTCTTGAAAATTTTCGCTTATTTTTGGTGATGTTGTGAACTGGCCACTGTTGTTTTTGTTCCCCAAAATTCATGCTAAGCATTTTTGGAATTTCTCAACTCAGTTCAATGATTTTCTGTAATTCAGACATGTACCTATAAGTACAATAATTTTGATGTACTGAAATGAAATCGCTACTGAGAATCAATGCTTTTCAATAACTATAGTTTTTCGTGCCCATTCAAATAATATCTACCTATCCAAGACTGATGCCTTTCTCAGCTGAAAAGCAGAAAACTAAGAAACTTACCAATTTCATTGAAAAACAGCAATATCCAGAAATGAGCGAGCAGCGTCCATCTATGCAGTAATGGCCACTCCAGTATCTAGTTTTTCCATGCACTTTTCACGCACACACACAGGTTTTTTGGCAATGAAAACACATACAGAATTACATGTCCAACACAAACGAAGATTGAAATAATACTCCTATAGGGAGAAATATTGTTATTCGAACTTTAATCACACACAACGGAAAAATATATCTTCGAGACAGGAAATCGTAATCTCCACTGTTTCACCTAATTTGAGCGCCATTTTGAATCGATGGCCATTTTATTGAAATTCGTAGGTAATGTCGCACCTGAGTCGGAAGGTCACGTGGCATACATCATTTGTCAAACATCATATGTATCGTCAGTTGAGCGCCATTTTGAATTGGTAGCTATTTTGAATCGGTAGCCATTCTGATTGAAATTCGTAGGTTATGTCGAACTTCGATATCTGTTTTGACGAGGTTAATGGTACAGGAAGTATATGTAGTATACATTGGCTGCGCTGAATATGGGCGTTTGCTATCGGTGAAGCAATAAATGATAGGCCAAACGTCGCACATGATATCTGTTGAGCGCCATT
This sequence comes from Phaedon cochleariae, assembly GCA_918026855.4. Classification (NCBI taxonomy): domain Eukaryota; kingdom Metazoa; phylum Arthropoda; class Insecta; order Coleoptera; family Chrysomelidae; genus Phaedon; species Phaedon cochleariae. Next base: position 24,353,872 of record OU896719.1, on the reverse strand, counting down.
TTGAATCGATAGCCATTTCAATTAAAATTCGTAGGTTGTGTCGACCCTGAGTGTTTCTTCCGACAAGCACCAGAAGGTCACGTGGCATACGTCATCTGTCAATCATCATACGTATCGTCAGTTGAGTGCCATTTCGAATCAATAGCCATTCTGGTTCAAATTCGTAGGTTATGACGACCCTGAGTGTCTGCTTTCAAAGAGCACCAGAAGGTCACGTGGCATACGTCATCTGTCAAACATCATACGTATCGTCATTTAAGCGCCATTTTGAACCGTTAGCCATTTCGACGGCTTGGGTGCTCGCTTTCGACGAGTACCTGAAGGTCACGTGGTATAAGTCAGTTGTTGAATGTCATACGTCAAACGTTAGTTGAACCAGAGCGTATAGCTTCAATGAGCACCGGAAGTATCATTAACGGCATATACAGGGTGACATTTTGAAAATTTCGCACCATCAATATTTTCCTTTCAGTAATAAATAATATAAAAAATCGAGAAGATAGGTCAATTTCATTTTCAAGGGGGACACTAAAATGAATATTTTTACCCCTCTTGGTTCAACCCCCTAGGAGGGGTAGATGTAAACCTTAGAATCTCAAATGGGAAGAGGGGTCAAGTGGCACAGTATTTTGAAGGGCGATCCATTCTCTTTCCAACGGTACCGTAGTTTATCATTTTCTAATCTAAAAAAGGGAACACCCTGTATTTCATTGTATTTTCAGATTCTCCCTGAAGAGCTGATTTCATCAATATTTCACACTTGGGGTCTAGCGGAAATGATTACAGAGATATAGTGTGTTCAAGTCGAGATTTTTCAACTTTAGGATTTTTTGTGTCGAAACTATTCATTATTGGTCAAAACGGCTTTGATTTCCCTATCCCAACTTTTGATTTACTATCTACTGACATTTATTTGAAACATATACAGTGTGTTTCAAGATTCAAAATTCTGATCACCCTGTATCTGTTCCAATTGTTAAATGTCAGTAGATAGTAAATCAAAAGTTAAGATACGGACATGAAAGCCGTTTTGGCCGATAATGAATAGTTTCGTCACAGAAAAAACTTAAAGTTGAAAAATCTCTATTTTGAACACCCTATATCTATGTCATCATTTTCGATAGACCCCAAATGTGATGTTGATGAAATCAGCTCTCCAGGGAGAATCTAAAACACAATGAGAAATAGGGTATTGAAAAGGAATATTCTCAGATATATTATAAACATGAAAAAATGGATACATTTGAATAAATACATTGAGAATTCGCATTCTCTATGTGATGAAATTATTAATTCTTTCTCGGCATATTCAACAGAAAACAACTACTTTCCTGGCTATATGCCACGACGAACATTGAATTATATCAATTGAACATACACGATAGGAATTTGAGCATAAAATGAATATCGTCTGAAATTGAGAATTGACATTCTCTTCCAGAATCGGATGAATACTATGATGAATATAACGATATAAAAAATATATTACTTACCAAATTGGTATGAAAATTGGAATGTATGGGAGAAATATACTAGTATACATACTCTGTTCTTGTTGAGTCGTGAATTTATCAATTCAGAATTTCTTTCCACGCCCTGTATGATAAATGTCAGTTTGTCATACATCTAAGAGAAATAGGGTGTTCCCTTAAAAAAAAATCAAATAGTACGACCCTGTGGATCGTTTGTTTCGAGCACCTTGTATTTTCTGATATAGCGGAAAAAAACTATCGAAAATAATTTCAGATGATATTTGGAATTTTGCAATCGGTTCAAAGATAACTGAGCTAGAGAGGGGGACATTTATGGCGAATCACCCTGTACCTCATTGATGTATCGAACACAGTAAATTTTATATCATAGCACCAGCGTAGATAAGGGAGGGGTACTGGGGGACAGTACCCCTCCCCCCTGAAAGCACAAAAATAGTAAAACAGTAAAAGACTTAGAAACAATAATTATTAATGAATTCAAAATGTTATATATCAACAGGTTGATGCCTGATTATGTTCTATACCAGTGATTCAAAGATTCTAGTAAAACAAGTTTCTGAATATGTTAGTAAATTTAGAAATGAATTCTCTCCCAAACATTTTAGTCAGATTTGTTATTGCAATCAGAAATAGATCTTTGGAAAAATTAATGGGAAGAAACCAAAAATAAACCTATAATAATTCACCCAAAGAAACAGCCTTAGATACTTTACAGCATTGCAGTATCGAAATATTTTCCACTATTTATACACTCCTGCAGATAAAATCTGATAAGCCGGTGAGTGTGGCGAGTGCTGAAAGATCATTTTCTATACACTTAAGTAAGACACTGAAATCATGGTTGACGTGTACAATGGGGCAGGATAGTCGGATTAACATTATATTCAATATTCATAGATATATTGAAATAGATATAGATGCTGTTATCGATAGGTTTTCCTCGAGGTTTTCAAAACAATGTAAAAGACTTTGTTTTATAATCTAGTCACGGGGATACCTGATATTTTGTTAATTAGATTTAATCAAGAGTTTTGAATGATAAGTTACCTACTTCATATTATCTAATGGTGAAATTGAGAGATTATTTCTTTTCTCATCTAGTTCATATAATACGCATATAAAATATGTTTTCATCGAGAATATTTATCTTGACTTGTTCATTTGAATGACTGATAATTGTTATTTTGGTGATTTTGAATATTCTAAGATATAAAAACAGCTTTAATAAAAGTTGAAGCTGATAAACCACCATTTTGTGTTGATTTATTATACACTGAAACGCGTTGTACTACTAGGCAACCCCCAAATTATAATTTAATTTTCGCTACTAAGTACCCCCCTAGAAAAAAAACATACCTACGCGCCTGTATCATAGCCGTAGAAAAAAAGGACTGTGGCAGTTACTATGCATTTGTAGAGAATTGAAATAGACCCCTATTGTGATTGAAATCATCAAGATTGTGATTGAATAATGTCTGAATTTGAAACAAAAAAAAACATAGAATTTGATTCAAAACAGTGAAATCAACTCACCGACATCCTATCCTCACATTGGGTACACTTTTCAATGTTCGAAAAAACAAATTCCTGGAAACAATGGAAGAATCAGTTTTTACACACACACACACAAACAACGGCGTAGTCTCGGGCGTAGTAAACGTTTAACTGATTTACAAATTCCAGCCTAACAGGCAAACCGAATGATTCACAACTTTATGCCGGCTTTTTTCGAAACGATAAACAATCTTCACTTTTTTTATGCCACATTCCATCAATCGGACGTAACAGGGTGTCAAAACTAAACTTTGATGATTTTCAGGACGATACAAATACACATGGTTAATGACCACGTGCCAATGTAGAATATTTTATAGAATCAGTGAAACTTGAAAAATGATAATGGTTCTTTCGCAATGAAGCATGCCCTTCAATCGAAAGTTGGGGTTTCATATTGTCAATCCACTCGAATGGGCTTATATCACAAAAAAAAATTCATAATTCGATAGAACTCACCCAAACTAGCTCACCACCGCACACCGTTTCTTGCTGTGAGCTCCCTACGTTTTATAAAAAATTATTGAAATCCCCGATTTTTCGGACCTCTGAAAACGAGGCGATGATGTGACGTCAAAACCCTAATACTGAAACAAGACTATTCCAGACAGAGATGAATGATACATGATTTCTGACAGAGTGAATTAGCGCGAGATCACAGTTGAAACAATTAATATGTCAGTTGCCTCAGTCTCCGTCGGGCGTTTGGTATTTTCTTTTTTTTAACTATGGCGAGATGAGGTTTACACGTCATAAGAGGGTCCGTTTTCAGAAGGTACTACTATTTATGTCCAAAAATAAAACATTCTAGTCAATTTTTCGATCGAATTATGTCGTCAATCATTATTTATGTATATAAGGATCATTATAAACATGGTTTGAGTTGAAAGTTTCACTAAGGTGTGACTTGATCCTACAACTACACTGAAAATCATGGAGGGTCATAACCACGTCATAACACAGGGTTTTTTCGTGAAAGAAACATTCAGTGTGTACCAATGAACTCAATATGAGTTCATTGGTGTGTACGTACAGTATAAATTCAATTTCCTACGACCACCTATGAAAACTGCACAAAACACATTGTTTTTTTTATCGCTTGGAGCGCACGAAAGGGAATCCCTATAATGTTCAAAGAACATCGTGCGTTCCTAGGGAGGATATGGATAGAAGGTAGGTATTGGAATTGAGAAAGTGACTCGTTTCACTATGACAACATATAACAGTTAGAAAGTTCGAAAGCAAAACTCACATGGGTGGAAATATTCGAAAATCGCACAGTAACAGGGTCTATAGATTATTATGCTGAATTATGGTAAGTTAAGTTATGGTCAAGTTGATGGAAAGTTAGTGTCGATTTAACATGAGTTATTGTCGTTAATGTTGACGTAATGTTAAGTTGATGAAAAGTTGAAATCAAGTTAATTTCAATTGAAAGTTGAATTAATGTCAATGTATTGGCAATTTAGTGATTAATGTGAAGTTAATGTCAATTTGATTTTAAGGTAATGTCAAGTTAATTTTGAGTTAATGTTGATTAAATGTTGAGTTAATGTTAAGTTAATTTCAACTTTCATCTAAATATCTCTTCTGGAGATCCATAGACAATGAATTGAAATAATCACTTTTATCAGCCATCTTACAAACAGTTTTCTTGCAAGCAAATAGAAACATGATATCAATATACATTATGTTCCCTTCCTTTAGGTAAAAACCTATAATTTCCTCAGAATTTCAATTATAATATCATTAAATTATCATTGTTGTTCATGGAAATATGGTTTGTTTGTCCAGCAGGCTGATTGACAGCTGAAGACAGCTGTCATGTGACGTCACCTGCCCTCGCCCTATAATGGTCGAAATTTGCAGGTGGCTCTCCTGCTATAACCGAATTAAAAACAAATAGACCGTTGCATAGATATTTGAAATACCCCTCTAAGGTGTAATGGACGCTTTGATCAATTTAAAAAATTTGAAGAGGTTGATCTGTAGAGTAGTAGGTTGACAGGTGGTTAAAAATTGGGTAAAACTGCATTTATCATGCGATGGATTTTTCCGAGAAATGTTTTTTGTACTTACGTATTTTTTGCTGAAAAACACTAATTTGATAATGAAAATGTGAACAAACCATTATTTATCAGGATATTTGACTATAAAGATACAAATTTCACCTTCTTTTCCGCCTGTCTTCTGGATGGCATTTAGAACAATTTGCCCTTATTTTTTCATCATTGGACAATTTATGTACCGGGTGACACGAGAGAGATGTAGCAGCCTGTAGTTTTTTTATTTGAAGAGATAAAATTTTGAAATTCACAGGGGGTCTATAATAAATGGTAGCGCACTTTACGAACATAACGACAATTTTTTTCAACCACCTGTTTGACCGGAAGTGACCCCAATTTTTTTTTTTAATGTCACCCTGTACATTCTTCAGTCTATCTTTTTTGCCTTGAAATTCTCTATCCAACCATGTATCACAAAGTGGTATTTATTTCTTAATTCGCTGTTGAATTGCTTTTTATTCAAAAAGAATAAGTTGGCTGTGACATGAATTCGATGATATATCGACACTTGGTGGGCTATGAAATTTAAATATCATTAGTAAACCGATATTATTCAAAATGTTTTTATATTCTGATCAATGTCTGGAGGTTGTCAATAGCTTGTTTGAGTCAAGATGAAAACCTTCGAAAATAACTCATGATATTGAGGAATCTAAGATGGGAATATATTTTTTCGAATTCAGCTACTCGTACAGAAACTATCTGTCTTTTATTTTCGCCATGTACCTATCACGTCATGATCTTCCCATTTGGAATAATAAAACTAAAATTGTTCCTCTTATACGATGATCCACAGGGCTATCAGTCTATTTTTTCATAATTATTTCACTTAGTAGGCGGTGTACCTATACAAAATGTTTTATGTGTTTGACAGTTAATCGATTGCATCAATAATTTTTCTTCTTCATTTGTGTGTTGATTAAAATTGCATATTAACAACTTATCGACTTTTTCGTTTCTTGAATACATTTTCCGTCTCTATTGATAGAAGAAAGACAGGGTGACATTAAAAAAAAAAAGTTGGGGTCACTTCCGGTCAAACAGGTGGTTGAAAAAAATTGTCGTTGAGTTCGTAAAGTGCGCTACCATTTATTATATATATATATATATATAGTGAATTTCAAAATTTTATCTCTTCAAATAAAAAACTACAGCTACGTGTCTCCTGTGTCACCCGGTAGATGACAACGTACGACAATTTTTTTTCTATTATATGAGTCAACTAGAAATATGAGTGTCTTGAGATTCATCCATATTTAGTGAAAAGAAGGAAGAATATCATTTGAAATAATGGCGTGTGTAATGTCATTCCAAAGCAATCTATTGACATTTGACATCTCGTATTTGGATTGAATATTGATTAAATGGCCCTCATCTGGTATGCTTGCTCACTGAATAAGAAAAACTCGCCATAAATAGTTATTTATTGTACAAGGGAAAAAAGTAGTAGATTTTAGCTCCAGGTTGTGTTGTCTCCCGACGCGTAGCGGAGGAAGACAAAAAAACGTGAGCTATAATCTAATATTTTCCCGTGTATAATACACTATTTTCTTCTGTGACAGAAGAAAGGACGAATCAATATTGAGAAGATATTACATTATTTTGAAATCTGAAAATTATCGACGTGAAATTTCAAGTTTTTAACAGTAGGGACACTTGCGTTGTAGGCATCTTTATCATTCTTTTGAAGTAATCAAATATCTGATGTCACTTCTGTCAGCCTCATTCTGTGATTTGATTTCAAAAAATTACGAATTTGTTTAGTATAATATACGTAACCGCGAAGTCCATAAGTCGAATGGAAGATAAATGGAGTTGCAGTTCTTTCTCAGAGACGGTATTATTGACTCATTTTTCGGAACTATAGCACAACAAAAGCCATCAACAGTGTATATATATGTGATATATATGCGGGAAAAAAAGTACTCACTTTTTTCCACGGGAAGAAAGTAATTTAAGAAAAGTGACATTTTATAACCTGCCAACAGAGATGAAATGCCAAACTTTTTTCCCGTCACAGAAAAAAATCATATTTCCTGTCGAATTTTCTATCTCAAAATGTGTCATTGAAGTACATCATGAGTATATAAAGTGTCCAATGACAAAATAAGAAGAGCAAGTAGCTGTAAATGCATCCAACAAAAGGGGAGGAAGAAGGCGAAATTTCGAATTTTTTCTTGAAATATCTCGATAAATAGTGGTTTGTTCACATTTTGATTATCAAAATCGTGTTTTTCAGACAAGAATACGTAAGTACCAAAAGATATTTTCGAAAAGAAAACTATCGCATGATAAATGCAGTTTTACCAAAAATGGTGAAGTGAATAAAAATGTTTTTCGAAATATCCCAAAATAGGATCGCACACTGTACAATTACTATTATTGGCCTATAGATTTTTGAACTCGATGTTGTGTCCCAGAAATTCACATTCAAATAAAATTACGAAATTTGGAAAAAGTAGTAATTTTGCTAATAAAAGTCGAAATATTCGAGATAAAAGTTGAGATTTCGATATAAACGGCGAATGTTTCACTCTGAAGTTGAAATGAAGATGAAAACCATAAGAATTGGTGTCGAATTTGATCTAAAAGCATTGATATCAACTCACCGGCATCCTTTCCTCACTTTGTGTACACTTTTCAATGTTCAAAAATTCAAATCCGAATAATCTAACAGTCAGTTTTCACCACACACACATACACACTTGCGTAGTAAACGATATACTGATAATATATTCGACTGTTCTTCTCAGAACAGTGTTCTGTAATCGAATGATTCACAATTTTTTTCTCGATCTCGATACGATAAACAGTACCCACTTTTTTCATGAAACATTCCATGAATCGGGCGTAAATAACAGAGTATCAAATGTAAAGTTTGAAGATTTTCAGGACGATACAAATAAACATGGTGACCAAGTACCAGTATAAAATATTTCCAGAATCAGTAAAACTTGGAAAAAGAATATGGTTCTTTCAATGAACATAAAATATACCCTCAGAAGGGTATTGACGATTCATTTTGTCAACTTGTTTCTTGGATATTGAAAACGTCATTTATATTTTTTTCTACTCACATACCTAAAATGGCATTTAGCGTACGGATATGTACCACGCTAAACGATCGATCAATCACGGATTGTCGATCTGTGATTTATTCAAAATATTAAACACGTTACTATGGCAACACGATTTCTTAAACACATTACCATGGCAACACAGTTCATTAAACACAGCTTCAGTAATTTGAGACATGTCTGGCCTGTCAATTGTATTAACTGTCAACTGTTATATTCAAATTTTGTATCAGAATTATTCAAACAATATTCGTTTGTATCAGAATTCTTCAGTCAAAATATATTCGAAATGTAGACGACAGTGAAATTGAAGAGAATGTTCTGGTACTTGCATTTCTCTTAGAAATGTAAAAATGAAGCCTCCATCTCTGAGAACAATTTATTTATTCTGCGCTAAACGTGACAATAAACGTGAAACAAAGGTTATAGTATGCTATGGACTGGACACATCTACATCCAATATCACTTATACGTGTCTCGCTGGTTGCATGCAGTTGCATGTATTATGTTCTCAATTTCCATTCCTTTCGAATTATTTTGTAGGTTAGCAGGAATAGCAGGTATGTCAATGTAATTTTCGGAGTTCGTAGAAGAAGCATAGTATGTAACGCGTTTATAAACTCTACTAGACACTCGTTTATCAAACACTCGCTCCGCTCTGCTCCGCTCGTGCTTAAAATACTCGTTACTAAAAGGACGTTTATGACACTTGTTACATAATATACTATTATACAACGTGATGTATGGGGAGTATTGTTTTTCAATTATTAAGTATTCAATGGAAATGAAAAATGAACCAAACAATTTTCGTTCGACTTGTTCCTACAACTACACTATGAAATTGGGGAGGGTCGAAATACAGAGTGTCCCAACTCTTCAACGAAGAAAAAAATTTGTTTAGATCCAACGGAAGTCATCAGGTAACACTATTGTACATACATATAAAATATCATACTCCAAGAGCCGGCTGCAAATTTCGACCGTCATCTGATAACGAAATGATATACAGTGTGTCCCAGCTAGAACTTGTCACCCCCCTAATCTCCGGTGTAGTAAAAAAAATTGAAAATCGCTCGGACAGATCGATTTCAATTTGGCGAGGGACACATTTTCCTGCAATTATCATATTCCAAAGTTGAAACCTTGAAGCGTAACGGGCATCAACTTTAGATTTTCAAATAGAACACCCTGGATTTCATTGCATTTTTAGATTATTCCTGAAGAGCTGCTTTCATCAATGTATCACACTTGGTGTCTAGCGGGAATGATTACAGAGATATAGGGTGTTCAAAATCGAGATTTTTCAACTTTAGGATTTTTTTGTGTCGAAACTATTCATTATCGGTCAAAACGGCTTTCATGTCCCTTTCGATTTACCATCTACTGACATTTAATTGGTACAAATACAGGGTCGTGTCGTGTCTCAAAAAAGCATCTTCATTCCGACAAACAAAGAAATGCCACAGAAGAACAAAAACAATACTTTCAATATTCTCCAAATATCTCTCTGGGAATGCATATCACGTCTCAAAAGAACATCCTTATGCCTGCATTTTTGAAACATCCCAAATCATCCCAGGGATATCTCTCAGTAGGCACACGAAGAAATACCACAGAAGAACGAAAACAGTACTTTCAATATCCTTCAACGACCTCTTTGGAAAGTGCATATCGAGTCTCAAAAAAACATCTTCATGCCAACATTTTCTAAATATCCCAAAATATCCTAAGGATGTTTGTGCTCGCTGGAAAATTACCTACTGATATCAAACTTTTCGGCCTACCCCGTATACTGTGTGCTACGAAAGATTGAACAATATCGTGGTACCAACAATAATCCAATAAGAAAGTTTTTACATATATGAATTTTCACAGCTTCACGTTTTTTCGTATCTGATTTTTGTTACTTTCACCAGTGTGAAGATAGAAACGGTCGCCGTATCCGAAACGAAATAATAGTATATGCGCACAGGTGTAAAATGTTATCACATCGATTCTCCCGTTTTAACATTCAGATTTGGACTGAAACCATTGCGATCCAAATGTTTTGCGTCGATATAATGAATATGATGATTATAATGATGAATTGAGGTATACCCACAAATAGGGTGCTACTACCCCCATATATAGATGAATATCTTCAAAACGAAATTAATTCATCGTTTTTGAAAATTAATTTCCAGCAGTATATTCAAAATGTACAGAGCAAACATACCTACCCTGTTTCAGAATTTGTATCTCAAAACTCACCCTGCAAACCACCCCCGAATAGCTGAACATTATGTAAAATCATCGTTTCTGGAAATTTCTTTCTCAAAATATATTGATAACGAAGATTGAAAAAATACCTACACTGTTTCAGAATTTGTATCCCAAAACTTACCCTGGAAACCACCCCCTAATAGATGAAAATTATGTAAAATCATCGTTTCTGGAAATTTCTTCCTCACAATATTATCAGAACGAACAGAAAAAACATACCTACCCTGAAGAAATATCCAGAAACGATGATTTTACATAATTTCCATCTATTATGGGGTGGTTTCCATGGGTGAGATTTGAGATACGATTCTTTTAAAAATGAGTTTAGGAACACGATGGGCCAAGAACATCTCAATCATCTCACTTTGATATTTATAGTTGCTTATATAGAGAATTCGATATTGAAAGAGCGATCTGTAAATTTGCCCATATTAAATCCAGAAAAGTTTATTTGGGATAGTTTTGTAACGGCCTTTATTTCTGTGGTCCTTACTTTGGCGCTTGTTCGGACAAAGACTACTATAGTATTTGACGGGGGGTCTCGGGCGCCAGATTGTTTATGAGGTAGTTTACTCCACCTGCTCTGCACAAAGTCATTTTTGTACAGAGGCCCAAAGTAACAACAGTGGAGACAGGTACAGGAGGTATACCTATACCTCAGTACCTACAGTATAAATCAGGGGTCAATGTTATTGAATCGACCTGGAATCAATAAGGAGCCAAGGGAGTGTAGGCTTCAATTACAAACCCTGGGTTTCGCCTGGAATACTAGTTGCTATTCCTATAGTCTGGGTAATTACAGGAATCAAAGCAAATATCTATCGGGTCGCTGGTATTTATAGGTTAGGCATTTGCAACAGGAAATCACTATACATTAATAACCAACACTAGCTTTGAATGGAATGTATGAGAGTACTAGGAGATCAGCAAGAGAACCCGGAGAAAATAAAAACAGAGTTTGAAGAGCAGAGAGTGTAGAACGTCGAGCATGTAGCGTAGAGAGCGATATCCCCCATCGACCTCGATACAAGGACAGCTCGATCCTAGATTCCTATTGGTCGGAATCCTCAACTGTGTCTGCAGGAACTAGCATCCAAAAGCACATGTTCTTAAACTCACAAAAATGAGGAAAAAATGATATTTATCCCTAAATGGGCACAGGAACAGAATCTACTACCCTTTCTAATGCTACTGAATGAATTTGTCTGGAAAATATCCAATGGAAAAAAGTTATGATCAGGTGAACATCCATCATTTCAACTGATGAATAATTCATCCAAATTTCATATCATTAGCAAAGCTTTGAAACATATTGAAGTCTAGAGGATTGTAATTATGTTTATCAGAGTTTACTATAAAAAAAGCTTTGGAAAGTCAGGAATCAATTAATTACTCAGCTCCCTCAGGTTTTCAGGTTTCGAGCTTTCGAACAAGTGAAATTCAACTAGAATCAGTCTCAGAGGTACTTAGATATTAATCAAAACCAGTCTAGTAATGAAGCTGGTTCAAAAACAATTCATTGCAGTTTCATTTTATTATATTCGCAACCTTAAACTTGAGTACCTAAGGCAAACCACGGGCTCCTTGATAGAATTTGCTACAAACCCCGCGCTGGCTTAATCCGGCACTGCTGCCGCCGAGACCCACTCGGCCGCTGGACAGCACCGACAAACCGGGCATCGAACAGGGCCGGCTCGAGATGTGGGTGGACATGTTCCCGATGGACATGCCGCTGTATACAGAGTGGGCCTTTGAAAATGAAACAGAGGCTCTGTAGGTCGCCAAAACCGGATTATGAAAAGAATCTGAAACACGTCATCTACATTTTCGAGGGGGACATCGTCCTACAATATTTTCAGCTCTGCGGCGTTGCCGCTGCCCTAACAACACAGGGATGTCCTAGGTACATCCCTTTTTTGTCCCGCGGTACAAGGACATGATTGGGACATCCAGGGGATGTCCTGCAGTGGTTGTCCAGTGGACATCCCGCCCGGTACATCCCTAGGTTATCCTATTCGTGTCCCTGGAGTATCTGATGTCCATTCACATCAGAGTCATTGAATTTGATCAAACTATCGAGTTGAATTTTTTCGAAAATGTTTGTTTCTCTTCCGGAAAATGATTGTCATGAAAATAAAGAATAAAGTCTCAGAACTTCTCAAGAAATTACCATTTTTCGCAGACAGATCGTACATGCATAATGCCCCTCATTTTTAAACACCCAAGAATGATAATAATCATACCCAATTCCTAATAAAGTTGTATTCATTCAGGTTTCTGTAGTTAAGTCCTGTTTATAAATCTGTTTAGTACATAAATCTTCAGGAGGCATGATAGCCAATGGAGCAAGGTGCGTGCATGATAAGCCAAAGGTCCCGGGTTCAATCCCTACTCGACCTGCAACTTTTTTTTTTGTCGAAAGGATGTCTCTGGGATATCCTTGGGACGTCCTAGGGATATCCTTTCATCGTACTTGGTACATCCCAGGGACGTACCAGAAGGATATCCCTTGGATGCCTTTTTTAGCGGCCAGCGGCTGTCCCTGGGACATCCCTAGTATGTACGTTGTCCCGACAAAGGACATCCCTGGGATGTCCTAGTATAAAATCAGGGACGTCCATGGAAAGTCCCTATAGGATGTACTGGTGTTGTTAGGGTGCTAACGAAAAGAAGCAACAACTTTGTTATTTCAAATGGAACACCTTGTATTTTATTGCATTTTTAGATTCTCCCCGAAAATCTGATTTCATCAATGCATCACACTTGGGGTCTAGCTGTAATGGTTTCAGGGATATAAAGTGTTCAAAATCGAGATTTTTCAACTTTAACATTTTTTTGTGTCGAAACTAATCATTATTGGTCAAAACGACTCCCATGTCCCTATCTCAACTTGTGATTCACTATCTACTAACATTTAATTGGAACAGATACAGGGTGATCAGAATTCTGAATCTTGAACCACCCTGTATTTGTTTCAAATGAATGTCAGTAGATAGTAAATCACAAGTTGAGATAGGGACATGAGAGCCGTTTTGACCAATAATGAATAGTTTCGACACAAAAAAATTTTAAAGTTGAAAAATCTCGATTTTGAACACTTTATATCCCTGAAACCATTACAGCTAGACCCCAAGTGTGATGCATTGATGAATTCAGCTCTTCGGAGAGAATCTAAGAATGCAATAAAATACAAGGTGTTCCATTTGAAATAACAAAGTTGTTGCTCCTTTTCTTTAGAAGCGGCAACGCCGCAGGGCTGAAAATATTTTAGAAAGATGTCCCCCTCGAAAATGTAGTTGAGTTGTTCCAGTTTTTTTGATAATCCGGTTTTGGCGACCACTAGTGCCTCTGTTTCGTTTTCAAAGGCCCACTCTGTATAACCATAACAACAACTCAATATTGATCTTCGGCAGGTGGCACGAGCTGCCCAAGTTCGGCTGCCCCCTGGTGCCCGAGCACGTCGAGACCCGGCCACTGTACAGCCCCGACAAACCGGGCATCGAGCAGGGCCGGCTCGAGATGTGGGTGGACATGTTCCCGATGGACATGCCCCTGCCTGGTCCCGCTGTTGATATCTCGCCGCGCAAGCCCAGCGGGTACGAGCTGCGGGTGATCGTGTGGAACACTGACGACGTTGTGTTGGAGGACGACGCTTTTTTCACCGGCGAGAAGATGTCCGATATCTACGTCAAAGGGTGAGTTGGGCATGGACTAATAGTTATTTATACACCGAGGTAGTAAAGAATATCTGTATGACCCAGAGACCAATAAGATTCTAGAAAAAAGGATTATAAGTACTTAAATCAATAATTGTCAATCTAAAATACTATATATAAACAAAGGAGTTTCCCAAGAATCAGTGTTGGGCCGAATTCTGTATGTGTGCAGATGACACAGTACTTTTATGAGAAAACAAAAACCCTGTAATTTTAGAAAACAACATAAATGAGGATTTGAAGAAAATGGGAGAATGACTATACTTCAATCTTCTTTCTCTCAATTCTAATAAGACACACTACAGTGTGTCCCACTTACCATGCTCACCATGGGTATCTTTTTAACGGTGAGAGATACGAGGTCGGTTAAATGACACCAAATGTGGAGTTTGTCAAGGCCAACTATAATGTGAAAAAATATTTTGATAAAATCTATTCGTTTTTGTTTTATACGCAAAAAACAGATTTTGTTCATTTTCATGTCTCCTCCGTAACTTCTTCATTTATGAAAATATTGAAATAGGAATTTCACATTCTCATGGCAGTTTTTCAAAGTGATTTCGAAAAAAATATGAAATTTGTACCAACTCTTCTAGAATTCGAGATATCAGCACCAACTTTAGTTTTTTAAATGTAGGTCATAGCTCACTATGACTTAGTTACAAAAAACTTTTTTTTCTCTTACAGATGATATGTCGCAGTAATAGTTTTGTGTTGATTACAACGGAGTTATCGTCATTTATACAAAAACAAAAAATTATTTGGAAGCCGCCATCTTGAATTTAAGAATTTTAACAAAAAATCATGATCTCCGACCTCAAAAACCCCCACTTACCAATTTTGCATGGAATCGGACCAAATCTTGTCCGCCATCTTGGAGCAGCCATTTTTTTTAATTTCAACAAAAATTCCATAACTTCGATTAACTTGAAATTTGGCAGGTGTTCATAATTTCGGTGACAATACATTATGGAATTTTTGTTGAAATTAAAAAAAATTGGTGCTGAAAGATGGCGGCCAAGATTTGGTTCGATTCCATTCAAAATTGGTGAGTGGGGGTTTTTGAGGTCGGAGATCACGATTTTTTTGTTAAAATGTATAAATTCAAGATGGCGGCTTCCAAATAATTTTTTGTTTTTGTATAAATGACGATAACTCCATTGTTATCAACACAAAACTATTACTGCAACATATCATCTGTAAGAGAAAAAAAAGTTATTTGTGACTAAGTCATATTGAGCTGACCTACATTTGAAAAACTAAAGTTGGTGCTGATATCTCAAATTCTAGAAAAGTTGATACAAATTTCATATTTTTTTCGAAATCACTTTGAAAAACTGCCATGAGAATGTGAAATTCCTATTTGAATATTTTCATAAATAAAAAAGTTACGGAGGAGACATGAAAATGATCAAAATCTGTTTTTTGCGTATAAAACAAAAACGAATAGATTTCATCAAAATATTTTTTCACATTATAGTTGGCCTTGACAAACTCCACATTTGGTGTCATTTAACCGACCTCGTATCTCTCACCGTTAAAAATATACCCATGGTGAGCAATTGAGCATGGTAAGTGGGACACACTGTATATAACTTTCCATCAAAGGAATGAACAAAATATTGATTTGAATATTAGAATAAAGAATTAAATATTGAAACAAACTGCCTATACCAAATACCTTGGTGTTTGGATTGATGAAAAGTTAACATGGGACAAGCATATTTTGGCATCCTCAAAGAAAGAATTTCTCCCATAGTTGGTGCCCTAAGAAGATGTCCAAAACTTATCCCAAATATATAGCAAATACCGCTCTATACTCTCACATAGGGCTGCGCGATATTGGATTTCAGTTATCGGTTATCGATAAGTTGAAATTTATCGATAAGTTCGATATATCGATACTTATCGATATTTATCGATATATCGATATTTATCGATATATCGATATTTATCGATAGTTATCGATATATCGATATTTAAAAACTTAAATATCGTTATTCGATATATCGATATATCGATATATTTATCGATATATCGATATTTTTTTCCAGCCCTAGTGTCAAACATTGAGAGACTATATAGTTATTCAATACCGAAAAGTGGAAAAAAAATATTTCACCATATTATTCAATGCAGCGCTTCAAATTAATTATGAATTCTTACACGAATTACTTTAATAACTTAATTTTGGCAATACCAACAGAAACATTCATAACAATTGTTCAAAATGATGACCATTATTCTCTAAATAAGATATTTATCGATATTTATCGATATATCGATATTAATCGATATTTATCGATATATCGGTACTTATCGATATTTATCGATATATCGATATTAAAAATTTGAATATCGTTATTCGATATATCGATATATTTATCGATATATCGATATTTTTTCCCAGCCCTACTCTCACATCCTTAGTAAAATGAACTATCGCATAAGTATTTGGGGTTCATGTTCCAAGAATAATTTTAACAAAATATCTGCACCAAGTAAGTACTGTAAGTATCGTTCTTTTTTCATTTGCTACAGATTTCCATCAAGTAACGACCGAGTCAATTCAAAAAACGAAATATTGGATGCGATTACGTCACGAATTACTATACGTATACATATACGAGATATTCCGGTTTTTCATTTTGATGCAGCAGCCGGAATATTCAAATAATTTTGAATAA
This sequence comes from Phaedon cochleariae, assembly GCA_918026855.4. NCBI lineage: Eukaryota > Metazoa > Arthropoda > Insecta > Coleoptera > Chrysomelidae > Phaedon > Phaedon cochleariae. Next base: position 24,337,017 of record OU896719.1, on the reverse strand, counting down.
AAAATGTTTGCTCCTATCTTCTTGGATGTAATTTGGTCAGTGCTATAGCAGTACAATAATAGATCTTTCAAAATACTTTCTTGGATTCAATATTTCATCTTCATCTCGGAAATAGTGCAATTTCGAACTGAGTCAAGTTGTTGTAAATCGGCTTATTTTGACCTTAAGACCCAGGCAACCAGAGACGTCACACACCAATTTATGACGTCACTATGACGTACTTTCTATGACGTGATAATCACGTCATCGATTCGACGTCGAGTGAACGTCACTCAGATGGGTAAAAGAAGACGTCACTTTCATGACGTTGCAGAGACGTCCTGGCGACGTCCATTTTCCCCAGATCTCCTCTGAACCATGGATACTTATATTTTGTTTAATCTATGCTTATATTATCATGTGAAACAGAAGTATAACTTATGAAAGCAAATCAAAATGCAAGTTTTGTTCTAATTATTAATATACCCGAAAAGTAGTAGAAAAACTTTTTTCTGAAAAACTTTGACACACTGTATATCTCGGAAACCAACAAGCTATGTATATATAAAAATGATTGTTTAGGTATACCTAAATTGAAACCGTTACTCTTATGACGTTGCAGTGACGTATCTATGACGTCTAAAAATCACGTCGGTGTGACGTACCAATTATTGGTGAGCTTGGTCATTTAGGAAATGTTTCAATAATTTGCTATTTAGATTTTTGTTGGGTGACAAAGAATGCATCAATATACATTATTCAACAAAGTGAAGCCAAATTCGCCAACATTCTTTCCATTGCTATCAAACTACTCTTTGTTTGCTTACATCTCGCCGACACTACACTACTACATAATTTTTGATACAAATACATGTAACTGATTGCATTCTGATGGAGATGCGTACTGAAGGTTGGCGCTGCTGAATAGGCGATTGAATGAACATGACACAGGAGGGACCCACCAAGCAGACTCAACAATGCATAATCAATATAATATAATGTCATCCGAGGCTAGTGGTGTTTATCACACCATGTTGAAGGAATCATTTTTACGTATCATCAATCGTCATTTTGACGCGAGTTTTGACGTCATTATGACAGGGTCCATATACATCATCAGAACGTATCGACACAGACCGTCGATTAGTAGGAATTTATTTGACTAGAATAGTAAGAAATCAGAATAGCAAATCATCAGAACCATATTTCAGCGACTGCAATATGTACAACCCGTAATTTGTCGAACCGTACTTTGACAGACTGCATTATGTCAGAATGCATAAATCACAATAGTATATCGAAAGACTGCCATATATTCAGAAGTGTACTTTGCTAAACCAGTAAATAAAATACTCTTCATGTCGTCAGAATCATAAAAATATATAATCGTAAAGTCATAGAACCGTAAAAGCACAGACTGTAATTCAGCGACCCGTACTCTGTAGACCACCATTTCATCAGAATGAACATTCCCGACCAGCAAACTGGCAGAATTGTGATGCACAGAATCTGAAAATGGCAGAATGCGAAAAGTTCATACCCGTAAAAAGACAGACTGTCGATTTTTGATACCCGTAAAATGAAAGATCCGTACAATGACAGACTCGTAAAAGCACAGACTGCCAATACTCTAGATCCGTTAAATGCAAGAACCGTACATCGACAGACTCATAATCCATCGGACTACCGGAATTTCCGATCCATAATTCATCAAAACCGTAAAACGACAGACCCGTAAAACAGCAGAATCGTAAAATGACAGACTCGTACAATGGCAGAATCGTGCAGCTACCAAACCCGTAAATTTTCAGAATTTTTTGGATTAAGACCCGTGAAATAGCAGAACCGTAAAATGGCAGAACCGTACATTGACAGACCCGTAAAACATCAGAACCGTACATCGACAGACCGTCAATATACCAGAATGTGTGAGACGCGTGGAGACTCGGAACAAGCGGTAGCGCATTGTTGCCAAATTGAATCGATAGAAATTCCTTGCTATACCTACTCAAATCTGATTCAAACTGTTTAATGAAGAATTCTAGAGGGCTGAGAAAGGTTCGTACATTGTAGTATTTGTGTTTGATAATCTGTTTGATCCGAATCAGGAAGATATTGACATGATATATAATTTGATTGTATCAAGATAAAGAAGTATATATCATTCTTTTTGTTGAAAAATTATATAACAAAACATCAGACATGTGAATATAACGATGTTTTCTATGTATAATAGGTGAATCTATTCTCGGAGATTCTATAAGGCAGAAATGGAATCATTGTATGTTCATTTCTGAACATATAAATATTGGAGAAAAACATCAAACTTTCAAACTTTTCTATAGTCCAATGGTCTGAGATTCGGATCAGAGTGTATACCTTTCAATTTGATTCTCCAATTGAATAGTAAATAATATAAATAAAGAACTTGTAGCATTTGTATATCGCTATTTCGTTACGGGAAACCTACTCCCCAAGAGTTTTCGAATCTAGTGATTTCTTATTGTCAATTGTGCTTAAATCCCTCACATGACTTCAGTTATAGATTATATATAGGGTGTCCCAAAATTGCTCTACTTGAAGTAGAGGTGAAAATAAGTTGATTGGACCCAATTCGTTTATATACCAAAATGTTCCGTTCGTCAATGGGGTACTTTGTATGTGATCAATGAGGTACTTTGTATGTGATCAATTTCATTTGCGTTTCGGATTTATCATAATGACTTCATTCATCTTCCATGAAATGTCAAATCTCAAGCAATGGCGGCTCGAAATACCGCCTGTTGGTTGATCGAGGAGGTGTTACATACATTTTACGTGATTATTTGGGATTTTTCCTCCTCGCTTCTACAAAATAATAAGATGAGCATAATTTCAATATACAGTGTGGTCATTTAAGTGTGCAACATATGGGAATCTTTTTAATGAATTGCACAACCAAAATACAGGTAGTGCCAAGAGTTGGTGCATGTTCGATCATCATTTCAGGTGCACTCAGAATAGTTGCAAGTCAAACAGCATACAGGGTAGGTAAAAAGATATAAAAAGTGCTCAGGACTAAAGTACCCGTATTTCAAAAAATCCAGAAGAATGTTATTGAGAAAAGTTGTTCACAATTGAAATTCATACCTAAATACCAGAACATGGCTTCCTAAGACATTCTTCAGTTCTTCAATTCCTTTCGTTAATAAATTCCCATTTTTTTTTCAAATTCAAGCATATTTTTGCATTCAACTTGGATTTCAATTTTTTTAGGAAATCACAAACTTCATGTTTGTTGCAACGATATTCAGCTCAACTTTGAAATTTTGCGAACCATATTTTCAACAAGGTAAAACATCATTAATGATAATATGCATATTCAAAAACCTTCATTTAATGTGAACATTTTGTATTTGAAATGTTTATGAAAAAGCTGAACAAATTGATCGACAACCATGATATCTCTTGAAAAATCACGGACACCCAAGGAACAGAACAAATGAGGGTTGACAGTAAATATTGAGGCAGTTTGGTGACATACTCCTTATCTAATGATGTTTTACCTTGTTGAAAATATGGTTTGCGAAATCTCAAAATTAAGCTGTATATCGTTGCAACAAACATCAAGTTTGTGATTCCCTAAAAAAATATAATCCAAGTTGATTGCACAAAAGTGCATTAATTTCAACAAAAGTATGATCAACTGATTTTGTTATGATCAAATTATGAAAGTGTTTAGGGTGAATATAAAAAAAAATACAAATTGGGAAGTTATTAATGGAACAAATCGAAACACTAAAATATGTCTTAGGAGGCCATGTTTTGGTATTCAGGAAAAACTTTCAATTGTAAAGAACTTTTTTCCATAACAGTTTGCTGAATTTTCTGAAATAAGGGTACTTTACTCCTGAGCATTTTTTATATTTTTTCACCTACCCTGTATGCTGTTTGACTTGCAACGATTCTAAGTGCACCTAAAATGATTACCGAACATGCACCAACCTTTGACACTATCTGTATTTTGGTTGTGCAATTCATCAAAAAAATTTCCATATGTTGCACACTGTACAAGTACAGAGGATTTGCCCCAAAATTTTACTGAAATTCAAATGGCACTCTGTATGAATAATTTCACGTAAGTCGATAGAGCGAAAAAATACCTTTCAAATGACATTTGTTTTCAAAATGGCGGATCATGCAGGAACCTTTTTGTCTGCAATCATCATGGACACATTGTGACGTCATCCGTCGAATTTTTGGCAAGCATCCTTATAAAATAAAAAAATTACGAAGCACTTGGATTAGTTATTGATGGAACATATTTTTCAACGCTTGAAGCGCACGAAAGGAAATCCCTATGATAATTTGTTTTTATTAAGTCATCATTTCAAACAATTTTCTTAGTCTTAAATTCCCCCAAGAATGTGAAATAGGAATGGTACTTTATTCAAGGAAAGTTCAGTATAAAGAGGTCATTATGTTGTTTTTAAAGGAATATTGAGGAATGTTAAATGAAAAAGTTGTTTGAAACCACCCAAACTTTTATTTTGTGTAGTTGTTTTATATACAGTGTCATTCGTTTTTTCGGGTAGGCTAAAAGCTTTGTGTTTTTTTTTCAATGGAACACCCTGAATTCAGCTTTCCATGAAGATTTCGAGAATTCAATAGTTGATAGGATGTTCCATTCGAGAAATTGTCTATTATAAATGTGGAAATTGAGAATGAAAATCAACTTGTTTCAGGATATCCCTTGGAAATATTGATTTTGGCTCGAAACTCTTTTTTATTTAATTTGACATGTGATGTGGAACTTTTCAAAACTACGGAAATATTGAAACTTATCACTTTTCGTATAACCTGTGGTGTCAAGTGAAATATAACATAACTGGTTTAACTGGTGATGAAATATTATTCACTACAGCACCAGTTACGTTATTGAATATGTGGTTGGACGAAAAGAATAATCTATTTCAAGCTGCTTTCTCAATATCAGTTGGAAAAACTGAACTTGAATCAGCCATTTTCCACTGATGGAAGTATCGAACGAATCTTTTTCGTGAATTTGGTCACTAATTTGCGACCATATTATTTTATGACGGATACTTCGAAGTGACGGGCGGAGTCGACTTGCCTATACTTAATTTTTGTACATAATTGGTAGAATTCATGTAGAAATGAAGGTCATTATATTATCTGTTCGAGCGAAAATTTCTAGCAAAATTAGAAAAAAAATTACACGTAATACGTTCGTTCGTCTCGCATAATCCCGTCGTCAAACAAAATGACGCGTTTCCTAACTGGTTACGTATAAAGCACTGTATATACATTTCACACTTTGTCGACCATCTCCATATCAACGAAGTTCCTCAGTGATGAAAAATGCGATAATGACTAATTGAAATTTTATCTCATAGAGAATGTCACTCAGAAACTAGTGGCGCACTCATTTTTTTTTTTTTTTTTCGGGATAAGTATATGATTTTGGAGTACGCATCAAACTTATGATTTTTTCAGTAGAACACCCTGTATTTCATCCGCTCATCAAATTCCTTGTTTCCTTTCTTTTCGAATATGTATAATGTTATGAATATAAAATTTTCAAAGATGCTCCAATATCAATGAAGCATGGACTTTCATAGTGATATAGATTTTTTAAATAAAAAAGTTCCACTTGAACTTTTGATTTTACCATGAAGAGAAAAAACATTTCCAACACTGAATAACTAACACAAAACAAAACGTAGGGACCTAATAGCAACAAATAAATAGTAATAAGAAGTATACATAATGTTGAATAAGCAGCTGTTTCAATATTTACTGAAACAATTGAATTTCGAAATCATTCAGTAACTTATTCATTGAATTATTCGAATTGATGTCCCTTTTCTCTATCACACAATTGACACAATTCCTCATCAGGTAAAAGTACACTGGTATGCAGAAATCATGTCGCAGTTGGACGGTGTAACCGCTTTTATTGTAGCGGTGATTTAGAGCGCTTACATCGTCCATGTTTTCTGAATACGAGTGTACGTCTAAATACACTAGGAAGCACAACAATCTTGAAGAAATTCGTGCAAAATGGTGTAACAACAGAGGCAGTTTTTAGGAATTACAAAGATATCCTTCAATGATTTTTAATGCGTCTTCAGGTTAGGTGTGTCAATAATTTGGCAATTTTGAAATTACTAATTTTTTTTTTCAACCATTTAAATTAGAAAATTTTAGGCAATTGTGGCAATTGTGTGGAAAACTGGGCAACAATCAAGTTACTGTATAATTTCGAAATTCAACTGTTTCGGTGAATATTCAATCAGGTGCCTCTTCTACATCATAAATTTATTCTTATTACTATTTATTTGTTGCTATTAGGTACACCTAGGTACGTTTTGTGTTCTGTTAGGTAATTAGTGTCAGTATATCGTTTCTGTCCTCATCAAAAAAATATCAGAAGTAATATTCCTCCAATTAGACTTTTTCATATAAAAAATCAATAGTCCACTATTGAAATACAATGTTTGAGTGATTTTTGAGCATCTTTGAATTTATCTATACAATATAATAAATCATTTTGAAGGAGAAAAGAGGAATTTAATGAGCTAATAAATTGGAAAAATCATAAGTTTGAGTTGAATCTCCAAAACCATACTGCGAAAAAAGAATTGAGTACGACATTGGAATCTGAATGATATTCTTCTTGACAAAAGATTTGAAAAACTCTGTAAATATAGAGGGTGTCCAAAATGTGAAATAAGTTATAGGCAAAATCTGAGTTTCACAAAAAAGTGGCACAGAACCGCAAAAACCGCAAGGTTCCATGTTCCACAACAACAGAGATACCTCAGATGTCTGAACCAAAATGGAATACACTGTACAGGGTGATTCAAACTCCCCGCCCTTGGCTCATAACAAGGAAAGGAAAACTGCAGATGGAAATCTCTCAGAGGGGATATATTTATCCTTATTTGAAAATATCTCATCTCCTTTCAAAATGGCGGAAATGACGTCTGCAATAGTTATTTATGTATTAAGGGAATTATGAGGGCCTTAATTACCGAAGGCAAAGTTTGCGTCCCGAGGGCCTCAGGCCCGAGGGACAGCAATTGCCAGAGGTTATTAAGGCTCTATAATTCCCGTGATACATAGATAATTTTATTTCTGACTGATTCCATTCATCAGATACCTTCCCGATTGGAAGTTAGACATGTTTTTCCGTATAGTTTCAATGTCATCAGAACGTCAGATGATGATCTTGACTACCGCGAATATAGGGGATTCCTTATTGCTACGTTATTGCGTGGTTGTTGCTATGCATTTCTTATTTAATTTTAGCTAGAGGGAATTATAGCATCTATAACATCCCAAGGGAGTTATGACCCTCCTAATTGATAGTGTAACTAAGATGATATAAGCTTATAATATACCAGTCAGAAATAATAGTTATTTATGTATTAAGGGAATTATGAGGGCCTTAATTACCGATGGCAAAGTTTGCGTCCCGAGGGCCTCTGGCCCGAGGGACAGCAATTGCCTGAGGTTATTGAGGCTCAGTAATTCCCGTGATACATAGATAATTTTATTTCTGACTGATTTCATTCATTAGATACCTTCCCGATTGGAAGTTAGACATGTTTTTCCGTATAGTTTCAATGTCATCAGAACGTCAGATGATGATCTTGACTACCGCGAATAGGAGATTCCGTATTGCTACGTTACTGCGTGGTTGTTGCTATGCATTTCTTATTTGATTTTAGTTAGAGGGAATTATAGCATCTATAACATCCCAAGGGAGTTATGACCCTCATAATAGATATCGTAACTATGACGATATATGCTTATAATGTCACTGTCCGAAATAAAATAATTTTTTCCACAGAGTCACAATTTTTCCTCATATTCTGAAAAAAACATATATTTTTTTAAACATCTTCCATCGTGAAACTTTCTTTCTTTCTTCATTGAGTTGATAGCTATGATGTGATATATGATTGGCATTTTCAAATAAACTTCAACTGACCCCGCCGTGATAAAAATCAAGTCGACCGGAAAACAAATAGTAAGTAATTTGATATATTTTGCATTCATCATTTAGAACCGATTAAAGCTGAAACCAGCTGACTCGATTTTTGATTACGGCAGGGTCAGTTGATATTCATTCGAGAATATTCTTTGCATAAAGTCACAATTTTTTTCTCATGTTCTGAAAGAAAATATTTCATTCAACAACTTTCAGAAAGGAAATTTTCTCCTATCATCATTTGGTTGATAGCTATCGGGACTTTGATGTTAGCAGTTTTGAATAAATCTTAACTGATGACCCCGTTGTAATGAAAATCAAGGCAAATCGTTTTGCAAGCAATATGGATTGGGATACATTTTGCATTCATATTTGAACCGATTGAAACGTAAACCTGGCGACTTGTTACGGCGGGGTCAGTTGAGATTTATTTGAAAATACCAAAGATTATTGAAATGGAAATACTAAATCCAGAGTCCCACGGCTTTTAACCAAATGGAGATAGGCGAAACTTGTCATGATGAAAGTTGTTAAAAAAATATGTTCTTTCGGAATATGAGGAAAAAATAGTGGCTTCGTGAAAAAAAAAATTATCTGACGCTATCTCGGGAAAAGTTGAAATATATTTAAATACGAGAACATAATATTATACTTTACACGACACATCCATTCTAATCCTCTCTGCCGTATTTGCATTTGCAGTTGTCCTTTTCCTGTTATGAGCCAAGGGCGGAAAGTTTGAATCACCCTGTACATAATGGTTTCATGCTCACATAGGTCATCTTTTGATCAGAAAATCATTCCGGACATATAAGTATTATTTAGTGTTGCGCTTCAGCGCTACAGGGGCTAAGTTTTCCTCCCATAATTTTTTTATGCACTGTTATGCACATAAGAGCAGGGTACCTAATTTCAATCTTTCATTTGAGGAACTTGGTAGCACTTTCAATATTTGGGGGATCACTGGCGTTTTTTCTCAAACGCTATAGCAATAATGCTTTCGAAGCAATATGATAACCACGGCCTTTCATTATTTTCTTGCATATTTAATCAATTTTTCCACTCCTCAGGTGCATAATAGTTATTAATACACCAAGGTAGTGAAGAATATTAGTATTACCCAGGGACAGCAATACATTACAATCATTACATTTTTGTGGAACTGAGATATGAACCTATTGCTACTATGAAAGCACTTCTTTTCAATTTAAAAAAAATCTAGTGGTAAATACCTATAACAGATTCAAATGCCATCAGAACAGTGAGTTCGGGTTATTATATCAAAGGTGGCTGGCTATGTCTTTATTGACTAGTGATTATAAAATGACGAAAACTACCTTGGCAGAAAAAGTACACTTCACGCCTCGGGAAGGAGTAAATAATGGTAGGTTTTATAGCTAGTGGTCGAAAAAATAGTATATATACCACGGGACTGATATTAGGATAATAAGGAATACGAACAAACTGAAAGAAGATCAGGAAGGAAAGAAATTTGTTTCATCATTCGTAGACCGATGTCATTCGATATTCTCTGGTTCTTTCAATACGTGTATGAATGAAGGTAGGTGTACCAGATTTGTACCTGTTCAGTTTCTAAAATAAATGAATATGTTTTCCATTTAAATTTTTTGACTCATGATTTTGGTGAAAATAATCACTTATTCGAAGGGTAGGAGAAAATCCAATTCTCATTTGACCTTGAATAAGGAAAAAAATCGCCTACGGCACTCTCCTTATTTATTATATCACTCAATACTCAATGTAATCTTTTTTTATTTTCGAAATCTAGCCGGCCTACTCCGGTCGAGCTACCAACTTTTCGCATCGGGATCAAAAGTACCTACTACAATTTTGGTTCATCCAATTTCTCGAAATCCTTGTTCAATTCTGTTGGAAAATCGAGTGACACCTTGTTTTGAAGAATGTTTGAAAAAGGAAGAATACCATAAAAATATTAGGTACATTTTCACATTGACGTTTCCGGAGCGAATTTGCTTCCGTATTCAACATAAAAATGGAACATGTTTTAGTACGGCAGACGGTGCGGTCTATCGTTCAATAACCCAATCATGGGGTATAACTTAATTGAACATCAAGGACATTTTTTGTCATCATCATCCACATATATAATGAGAAATTACGACATCGCCCCATGGTCGAGAGACAGGAAAAAATGTACGAAGATCGCGTTTTTCAATATGTCTGAAAAATAGCAGTCTAACAATAATGGGGATGAAGCTAAAAAAACATATGAGGGCTCATTTTGTAGCCTGAAGTATAACCAATCGAATTGTGTATTGACAATTCATATTTTTTCATCCGAATATCTAAAAATTTCACCACTTTCAAAAACTATCCTATATAATTTTTCAATATTTCATTAATCTTCAACAAGCAAGAACTCGATTATTTTCCAAATGAACTACATCATATTTTCCAATCAAAAACTGCGTAATTTTATGAGGAACATTTCATCTCGATCAATGGTATGGATATTCCTAACAGTTTTTGTTCTGCAATTAAATTTTTAGGACAGCGCACCACAGTCGAGGCGTTTCGTCGGAGCAAAAATGTAAAATCAATAAACCATTCTAAGCGTAACGATCGATTAAACTTTCACTCGTCGCGCGCTTAGACCGTATTCTTCATTAAAATTTGCTCATTTTGTCGAAATGGAAGATATGGTGAGCAATTTATATTTAACTAGATATCTTCGATGGAAAGTTGATTGTCACAAATGCAAATTAGGCGGTTTTTACAAGAAACATCTTACAGAAAAGTAAACAATGTACATTTATTGATGGTCTTCGTCATCGGATTTTTCAATATTCTTACAATGAGCGTTACATTTACACTCAGTACAACAAAATACATCCTCTGTTTTGCAAATGCACTTCTGTGTTGAACATGTTTTTTCTGTACGCAGTAAAATCATACACCCAAATGGTCTACTGGTTAGTGCTGTCGACTTTCAGTCTGAAGGTCCATGGTTCGAATCGCTGTAAACTTGATTTTTTTTTGCAACTTTTTTGTTTTTTTACTTCATTCAGGTTTTCCTTTTTCATAAAATATTTGAAGTCAAATAGGTTAGTGCGTGTAGGATAAACAGTCTCATTTTATTCAATTTTGTTGAAGAACTCAACTTTTGAAATACAGGGTGTTTCATAATTGAATGTCAATATTTGGGGACGCAATTCTTGGGCCCATTCTAAGAAGAAAGTTTCATATGAACGTATGACCTAAACATCCTAACTTTTGAGATACAGGGTGGTAAAGTTCTCAAAAATTAATAGTTTTTTATTAATATCTGTAATACCACTTCAGATATTCTGATGAAATTTGGCATACATGTACTATGTATCAAGAGGCATCAGTTAGCGTACCACATTTTTTGTTGTTGCCACCAGTGGCGTTCGTATGGAATTTCACATACCTATTTTGGCAGACATTGATGGTACGCCACTGATTAATCTCCAAATTGAAATCATTCCTGAAATTCCCGATCATTTCTAAGCAAATTTGATCACTACAATTTTTTCAATCTGATGCACGGTTTTCGCTTAAAAATAAAAAGCTTTTCACTACATGATTATAGTAATATTGTTAATATGATAATATCACAATGCAGAGAAATAGTTTTTATTTTTAAGATCAAATTTCAGAAATACAATTCATAGTTCATGAACTTTGTATTCGTATTTGGTATTTTCGAATTATAACTTCTCATTGTAGTAGGCTATATTAATTTTCGAGAATTTTACCACCCTGTATCTCCAAAGTTGGGACGTTTAGGTCATACGTTCATATGAAACTTTCTTCTTAGAATGAGCCCAAGAATCGCCTCCTCGAATATTGACATTCAATTATGAAACACCCTGTATATCATTAATCAATCAGCAATCAGGGATAGGTTAGTTCGTTGAGGATAAATAGTTTCTGAGTTTTGCCTAACTACTTCGAAGATAAGATATTACGGTCGGCGTGGTTTGTGCTAGCGTACAGTATATTTAGTAAAATCGCAGCCAGGAAAGTAGTTGTTTTCTGTTGAAAATACTGAGAAAGAATTGATAATTTCATCACATACCGAATGCGAATTCTCTATGTATTTCTTTATATCTAAATAAACAGGTGCGGAAAAGTATGACTTTCGGCATTTGTTAGGTAAACTACATTTTCGTCTAAACTCGACAATGCGAAGATCAATTATTGTTATATTGATTGTTCTATCTCAGATTCACAGAGGCTGTTCAAAAAACTGCTTAGGAACTGGTGATGGGTTCAGTTTTGACGAGTGGATATGGTCAATATCATGGAAAATTAGTCTTCAAGTTCTGAATGGTTGGAGATGACATTTCGAGAACTACACAGATCAATATAAGCTTTGAGTATTCACACTCAGTTTTCATTCGTAGGTTACCCGATTTCATCTTCGAATTTTGTCCGCCCTATATCCTATTTTTATCTGGTGGCGCCTATATGTTCCAAAGTCACCTGATATAGATCAGAATCAGAATCAGATAGACAAGAACGTTTATTCAATAGCTTCCATAGTGAGTTTCACAAGAACGTTTATTCAATGGCTTCCATATGTATGTATGTATGTATGTATGTATGTATAAGCATTTTTTCATCAATCCCTATCTACAGCACCGCACTAATTATCGTTAATAAAGAATTCTCGAAACTAAATTCCGTAGCTGAACTTCGATTTCAATCTATAGTTTCGTATCACCTTCTTCCTTTTTCTAGAAATATGGGTACAAAATACAAAATGAATGAATTTGGGTATGACATAGATTCATATAAAGAACATCCATATTCTTGTATCTATAATCAAAATTTGAAAACTCCAAAGTTTGTTGTAAAAAAACCAATTGTAAAATTGTTTTATCCGTCATTCGGTTGCCCCCTTACGAGCAACCCTCAGAAGTCTTCGAAAGTATTGTGCGAGCAAGGAATGACGGGGGCCTTACCTTTTAACGTGTGATCCCAAACACTTGTAACATGCCAAACACCTATTTCTCGAACCCTTCTCTCAACTGACTTCAAGGAATTGTAGTTTTTAAGAAAATACTTCAAATAAACACTTTCTTCTCCATATAGCAAAAAAGTTGGGTGACGTTCATATATTTCATATTGAAATGTGGTCATTCATCACTTCATATCATATGAACGATCTTATTCTCGAGTGTACAAGAGCAATAGGAACATAAAAGCAGGTGGAACTGAAAGTATACGTAGAATCCCCACATGACGTGAGAGCAGGCAACACTGTGACCGGCGTTCGCTCTGCGCGTGGCTGGTAGGCCTCTCTGCAGTCTGTCATTTTACGGTTCTGCTGCATTACATTCTGATGAATTCCGATTCTGCCAATGTACGGTTTTGATTTTTTACGGTTCTGCTGACGTACAGTTCCTATATTTCACGATTCTGTCGATGTACGGTACTGAATTTTTACGATTCTGTTATTTTACGGATCTAACATTTTACTATTCTGCTGAATTACGGTTCTGATAGTTTACGATTCTATCACAATACAGTATATGACATTACAGTCTGATGAAGTACATTCTGTCATTGTACGTTCTGATATAATATGATTCTGATGGAATACGGTCTGTTGTATTACGAGTCTGTCGATGTACGGTTTTAGCATTTTACGATTCTTTCAATTTACAGTTCTGATATTTTGAGATTCTGTGAATATGCTGTTCTGATTTTTTGCTATTCTGTCAATGTACGGTTCTGACATTTTACTATTCTGTCGATAAACGGTCTGTTGTATTTCGATTCTGACAAAGTACGGTCTGCTAATGTGCGGTCTGTCATTCTGCGATTCTGACGAATTACGGTCTGTGTTGTTATGATTCTGACGAAATATCATTCCGCTGTGATGTTGGTTTGTTAGTTTTCGATTCTGTATATTTGCGGATCTGCGATATTGCTATTATAGAAAAATACACATCTGCGCATTTGCAATCTGTTATTGTCTGGTATGCTCATGTACAGTATACAAAATACGGTTTGAGGGATTGCGGTTCTGTGCATCTACAGTAGAGATAAATACGATTCCTATAAAATATTGTTCTGTTGAGTTACCGGTTTGAAAATGTATATTCTGATGGATTACGGATCTGCGATTTTACATTCTGGTGATTTGTGTGTTCCCATTATGACATCGGTCGGGCGTCGCAGTTTGGTGAGTGAATGACGTCAATACGACGTGAGTAATATGACGTCATTGGGCTGTGACTTATTCACGTCATTGGGCTGTGACTTATTCACGTCATTGTAACGTCAATGCGACGTCAACTACTGACGTCACCTTTTCAAGTGACGTGAAAAAGACGTCACTGGAACGTCATCTGGTTGCCTGGGGAATACGTGCTGAGATTTTGTACAGATCTTCCAGGGACACCCTGAATATGCCATCATCCACCATCATTCCTTTTTGAAATGTTTCAATGAACTTTTTTAGGTGGTTGAAAGGTCAAGAAGACTGCCAATGCACCGATATACACTATCGTTCACTAACGGGCGAGGGTAACTTCAACTGGAGGTTCATCTACCCTTTTGACTATTTGGCTGCAGAGCAAAAGATAGTGATTTCAAGAAAAGAATCACTGTTTTCTTGGGACGAGACCGAATCTAAGATTCCCGCCAGACTGGAACTTCAGGTGTGGGATGCAGATCATTTTTCTGCAGACGATTTTTTAGGTAAGTTTCTCCAAAAATGGAATGTCTTATAGTGTGCGAAGATTTCATTGAAACCAGGGCCGGATTAACCACAGGGCACGAGGGGCAACTGTCCAGGGGCCAATTCAGAATTGGGGGCGAAAATGTTGCCAATAAGTATCATGAGCAAGAAACAATAAGATAATTTCTCAGTGATCACGGATTCTTTCCTTCGAAGATTTTATTGATTATTATAAAACAAAATTAAAATTGATTGATGTATTCTGTGTATATCTACAGGGTGTCCCATAAATCATGGATTGAAAGAAGTGGCGGGTTGGTGGTGGGTCATTTCCAATCAAACTAACATAATGTGGTTATGCAATTGTTGGTGATTCGAAAGTTTTTTTTCAATTTCTATAAATTGAATTTATCACAATAAAACTATGTCACATTTGTGATTTTATCTTCAACAAATTGCATCCCAGAAATAATTTTATGACATGTGTAACTTATTCTTATCAACCTGTGAAAAATGTTGTTTTCCTCAGGTTTTATCATTGAACATTTACATTATTTTGAATTCATTTCTTGAAAATAGAACAATCAATACAAAATCAACCAACTCTGTGTCAAATAAACTAATAATCAATAAGGGTGTCCCATAGGGCTCTGTTTTAGGACCTATACTATATTTACTTTATGTTCAAAATATCAGTGAAATTGGTCTCACGAGTAAATATACCATGTATGCAGATGATACAGTACTTTTATATGAAGGCAGGAATCCTTCAAATTTAGAAAATATGATAAATGAAAACTTGAAAATATTTGAAAAATGGCTCCACTCTAACCTTTTATCGATAAATACTAACAAAACAGAATATATGATTTTTCACCAAAAAAATAAACAAAAAATTTACCTCAACCTTAAAATGAAAAATGAACTCTTAAAACAAACTGACCAGATGAAATATTTTGGAATTTAGTTTGATGACAGGTTGAAGTGGGACAAACATATTGATGTTATGACAAAAAAATATCTCCAATTATTGGTGCATTGAGAAGATGTCCCAAACTTGATATTAAAATTGCAAACATGATTCTCTACTCTCATATACTGAGTCGTATCAACTATTTAATAAATGTTTGGGGAACTTGTTCAAAAAACAATTTCAATAAAATATCAACATTATATAGAAAATCGTTAAAAGTATTGTATCGTCTCCCATTTGATACATCAACCAATCAATTGTTTGAAATAACAAATACGTATTCTTTAAATTAAATATATAGAATTGAAACTCTTAAAATATCATATAATATCATAAATAAAAAACTGAAGTCGAATTTTATGTTGATACGGAATTCTGAAATTCATAATCATGAAACAAGACAAATCGGACAAAAAAAGATTCACTCATTCAGCCTCAACTGAATTCAATAAACTACCTGACAATATAAAAAATTGCAGAAATATAGGTACATTCAAAAATGAAGTGAAAAATTGATTATTTCTGAGCGAACTGGATAAAATTGAACATGCCATTTTTTTTATTATTATTCTTCGTTTGTCAATTTACAGTTGTTGATATATTTTGTATAATGATATGTTTACCTATAGGTATATAATTATGTACTTCCTTATACCAGAGTTATCTCCTTTCTTATGCAGAAGGGATATTTTCCTTACTCCCTGAAAAAGAACTGTTGGAGACATGTTTTACTGTTGAGGCCGATAGGAATTTGCTATTTGCATTTCCATATATATATGGAATATACAGGGTGATTCACATAACAACCGACATAGGGCAGGGGCATGTAGGGGGTCTCAAAATATGGCAATTTAACGCAACTTACCTCTATGCCAAGTTACTTCCCTAAGGAGTTATAGGCATAGCACTAACAGCATGTCAACTTGCTCGTTAAAAGAAAACTTCCCGTTCATTTTAAAAACACTCAAACAACAATTACTTAATTGAACAACTCACTTGCCTCATTGTCAAGTTTGACGTTTATTTTCATAGCCAACTTTTGAATTTTCGATGATTTTAAATAACACACCTAGAGCGCGCGTTTTCAGTTATTCGAGTTTTTGATGAAAATTATGGGGTTTCTCGAAAAATTACTAGAGTAAGAGAAGTTTTAGAATTGAATTGCCCACAAGACAAAGCAAAGATGTTTGAGATCCAATAAGGGTTAACAAAATTATGTTGAATATTGATGGTGCGCCACCCGGTATACCCCTTTAACAAATTTCAATTAAACTCTAGTTACTGTCAAGTAACGCCTTAAATACATCCACAAAGTGTACCAAATTTGGTTGCTTTGAGTTCAAGAATAACGAAGATATTGATTGATTTTTTTTCAAAATTTATAACTTCACTTTCAAAGCCTATATTTCCTTAGGGAAGCAACTTGGTATAGAGGTAAGTTGCGTTAAATTGCCACATTTTGGGACCCCCTACATGCCCCTGCTCTATGTCGGTTCTTATGTGAATCACCCTGTATATAAAATAGTGACATGCATTGTTTCGTAAAAATGATATAGTATTTGTGGCGGACATTTCGCAATAACAGTGATGTAATAAGTTTTACCTAATATAGCTACATAACACGTATTATCAGTTATGTAACACTTACTTATGTCAATTTTACATAATTGTGTTTGCTGGGTTGTGTCTCGAGGGCAGAAAATGAGCTTCAGCAGCTCGTGGCTATTAGCTGCACGAGCGAAGCGAGGGCAGCTGTGGTAGCTAAGGGCTGCTAAAGCGTTTTCTGCATGTGTGACACACAACTGTTTTTCGCCTACTGGAAACATAATTGTTGTCTTGATTCCGAACTTCCATTGATTCCTAACTTCGATTCACACTGACTTTAAATGAAAATTTATGTGAAACGACAAAATACGCATCACGCAAGTCAAAAGTTGTTATGAGTTTAGAAGCCCAAGGGACGATATAAATTACTTTCGGTCACATTTTTAGGGTTTATAAATGATGCATTATATATGGTTAGCGGCGAAAATATATATTGTGCCCCGAGCGCCAAGTGCTCTTAATCCGGCCCTGATTGAAACTTAATAGATCCCAGTGCTGATGGTTTCTCATTCTTTCTTTTTTGCAGGAGCAATAACTATAGACCTGAACAGATTCCCAAGAGGTGCGAAATCCTCAAAACTATGCACTTTGGACATGCTGAAAGCAGATGGTTCGGTCCCGATGGTCAACATTTTCAAGCAAAAGAGAGTAAAGGGCTGGTGGCCGTTTTTTGTTAAAAAGGACAACGAGGAGATGGAATTGACTGGGAAAGTAGAGGCCGAATTTCACCTTCTCAGCAAGGAAGAAGCAGAAAAAATACCTGCTGGACTCGGGAGGAATGAACCAGAACCACTGGAGAAGCCAAAGTAAGATCAGGTTAGGTATAACTCGATGATGAATTATACTTATATGTCATTTTCAGTCGACCAGATTCTTCTTTCATGTGGTTCATGAATCCTCTGAAGTCAATCAGATATATAATATGGCACAACTACAAGTGGACTATTCTCAAACTACTGATAATAATTGGATTAGCAATAATTATACTGTTATTCTTTTATTCAATACCTGGTTACACTGTTAAAAAAATTATTGGTGCTTAAACTTTAATCAGATTCGAATCAGGGTTAATATATGATTATTGTCGAAATTGATGAAAAGATAATCGAAAACTCCAAATCAACGACCAAAGTGCATTTTGAATTCACATTCATTTCCAACCATTTTTCTCTCTATCTCATCACCTATCAATCAATAAAAACATGATAGGATGAAGATGGCGGAACTTCTATTCAAAGACTTATAGGTAGGTAAATTTCCACTAATATAATGTTCTCCTGATGTTTCAAAGAACGGCGATTTTGTACACTAAACCAGGGTTGGCATGAATTAATTCATATGAATTAAATCAGTGATTTAATTCGTGAATTAATTCCATTGACCTTTTTCGAAAAAGTCATGAATTCATTCGAATTTTTAAAAATGAGACAAATTGCACTATTACCTGCACTGATTTTAACTAGTTTAAACTGAAAAATTCGATCGTATTTTGGCAAGACTTTGTAATTTCAAGCATGACAGATATTTTTACTAACAGATATATACAGTATCAAAAGTATCATCCATAAAGTCCATAACATAATATGAGAACAGGTTTATTATCACAGCATCGAGTTTTTTTCTCTCGGCGATCCATTATATATGCATATCCGATAATTTGAAAATCGATTTTGACACATGTCACGTGATCACTGGTATGGTGATAAATAAAAATAATACTATAAAGCGACAAAAAGTGGGTTAGATAACAAAATATCCATAATTTTTGCAGGAGAATTGGAAATAGCTATATTTCTTCGAATATTCTTCAATTTTGTTACGATTCTCTTTTTTTTTTCTGACAGTAGTGATGCTGATGATGTACAAGTTGAATAGAATTCAATTTCATGCTCACATATGGAGTTTCCAGCCATTATTTGAGAAAACTGAAAATAGCTATTTTAATTTTTTTCAATTAACTTCATCTTTCCATCTAACCCCACTTTTTGCCATCGTAATTTTTTGAATTTACCGCCATACCAGTGATCAAGTGACATGTGTCAAAATCGACTTTCAAGTAGTCAGACATGCATAATAGATCCCCGAGAAAAAATGTTTCATTATTCTACTAATAAACTTTTTCTCCATGTGTTACGAGCTTTATGGATGATACTGGCATTCTATCATCACTTTCAATTTTGTTTTGAAAAAATGACATGTTATATTATGATGTTATTCTACAAGATTTCTGAAGGGAATAAAAACATAGTTTTTTTGTTTCTTTTTTTCTATTTCGCTTTGGGTAGGTAAATGAAATTTGTTTTTATTTTCTCAAATGAATTAATTCAAAAAAGTCTGACTTGATTCAAAAAGTCGGACTTTGATGACTTTTTCATAAAAGTCATTACTTATTCCAACCCTGCACTAAACTCCATAACACTCAAACGCTTTCATAGATGGAATTCAACACATCTAATTGATGTTCGGAGTGATATAATATGTATACTGTAGAGTGTAGATGATATTTCAATCGATATATTGTGATATGAGGTTGATTTCAATAATAAATTTCTCGAATGATCGCCATCTAGCTGAAAAACACTGACACTGTGAGTGAATACACCATCTTCCTTTCATGTTTTTATTTGTTATTCATTGATGTATTGTAATTTATTGTGATATAAAATAAGGGCAACATATATTTAAAAAGGGCAAATCAAAATGTGGATGTTATATTTCACAAGCAATGAAACCAAAGAATGAAACAACATGAAATAATTTATGGATGTATATTTAAGCTCATAAACATTTATCTAATGTCTTGTTGAATATTTTCAGACTTCTATATGTTAATGTTAAGATTGTAAAAATATCAAATAAATCAAAAGACAACGTGAATTTTATTCAGTACAAAAAAGTATTGGAATAAAACATGCATAATTCTAAAATTAATTCCGAAACTATTAAAAATGTAAATAAAGATTGACAATCATTTTTGTCACACCTGCATAAAATATGTTCTTCTCAATTCTCACAATCGTAATGTGTATATTTCAATTCAACAATAATAAAGCAAAAACAATGTACCCATTGTCTTTCAATTGAACAACAACATCATGGTCATCAGAAATGTCTTTCTATCCATATTTGGTTTTTAGATCCTTTTTCAAACTCGTATAATATTGGACAGGATTTTGAAAAGGTAGTACATCATCCATATCCTCGTTAGGCAAACCTTTTCGAATGGTTTCATAAAAATATTTACAAGAAACACTGGGGTTTTCCTTCCTCTCGTATATCATGACTTCCACTTCATCTGGATTCTTTGGTAATATCATTTGCAAGGCTCTTCTCAAATTGTCATCGTCGAAATGTTTGAATGGACAACCACCACTATCTCTAGCTCCCAAATCTTTATTCTAGAATACAAAATTCGTTTTTTTTTTGACAAAAAGCAAAAAAAGCTTCGAAATATTTAGGTTATAGTAACAGTTATGAAGAATAATTGTACCTGTAGATATCTACAAGATCTAGACTGGTAACTTGTTCTAGACCCTTCAAGTCCATACAAATGTCTTATTCCATAAATATATCGCTTTTGGTTCTTCTGCCAACTATGAGTGCATCTTGAACAAGAGGAATGTTCTTTTGAATACATGTCTTCCCAGAATTTCAAGGAGTCATTCAAAGAAACGCCTATACCTTTCAAATATAGACTAAAATCGAATCTAAAAAAGGCAATATTGTTATAGTGGCAAGTGAGAAATGCTGGAAGCAGATGACGCTAGTAGTAACGTTGGCAGTCATGTAGTCGAAGTAATAATTCATTATCAGTCCACATCGCCCATTATCCTTCCGTTCTTTTTCACATAACATCTAAACGGCTCTACCGATTGGGTTGGAATTTTATATGGGTATTTCGATGGTTTCCTGGATGAATAAAAAATACAATTGAACGCGGTAGGTGGCGCTGCTGTCGGTACGTCAACTACTGAACGGCTTTGCCGATTGGGTTGAAATTTTTAATACGTGAAATGACATAAAGAATACAAAAGATACTGAGAGAATGAAAATAGGTGTAAGTAAGTAGATGATAGTAGCTATAGGTATAAGCACAAAAATTTTTCAAAAAATAACGAAAAAATTATGTACGGCAACAAATGTCAATTTTTTTTTAAATAGGTGCACCAACTGTGCGAAATAGGGTCGGATATTATTAATGTTTCATTTATTCACAGTGACGGGATTTCCCCAGCAAAGTTTTTATTGCGCATTATTTGTGTTCCTCGAGAATGTCTGGAATGAATATCAGGAAATCAGGTAGGTAGTTTGTATCCTCACTATTATATCATAAAGTTTGAATTACAAATGACTGGCCAACCATACTACACCGGAGGTTTCTCAAGAGTGGCTCACCACTTTAACCTTATTGTTTCTGCAGATAAACAAATGAGATTCGGTGTCCGAGTATGGTACATAAATATAAATTTTTTGACATATTCAATTGCTTTCTGTCACTTCTGGTTTGACCGGAGAAATCACCCTCAATTCCTTATTTTAAATGGAACACCCGGTATATTGTTAATTATTTTAATAGATAAGTAATCACATTGTGAGTACAATGACACCTCATTTGTCACTAGAGTACCATGAATGAGTTGAAACGGTTAATTTTGGATCAAATTACCAGAGAAAAATATTTTCGACGAAGTTTTACTTCTCATTTTTGTAATGTCTTATGTTGTGTATGTGGTTGGGATTAAAGTACCTAAATATCATGAGGTTTATATTCCTTTAGGAAGTTACGTGACAAATAATCAGCAATTATCAATTCTGGGTCTTTTTTGTAAACTGTCAAGTTTCACAAGATGCATGGTTTCAATAAATTTTGAAATATAATCAATAACAATTATATATAGTTTTTTCCCTGAAACTGAAATATATCTACTCCTACACATTCCCACACATCATCAGTAATGTCAGATGGAATCAAGGGTTCTTGGGGATTTGAGAGTCTGAAATTCAAACATATTTCACAATTATGAAAAAAATATCTGAATTAATATTGGGCCAAAATAAACATTGCCGTGCTCTACTATACCAAGATGATTATAGTGTATCACCTCAAGCATTTCTTGTCATAGGAAAGGTGGTATAAGTACTTCATTATCGTTAAAGATTGCATCATTCACACTAACCAATTCATCTCTACAAGTCCAGAAATTTTGTAATTCCAAACTTAGGTTCTGTTTATTTTCCGGCCAACTTGATTTTATTAATTTTAAAAGTTGATTAAGCAGGACTTCATCCTTCTAAGTTTATTTCTGAATTGTTCATTCATAGGTCAAACAAAAGTGTTTATGATGTAAACTCAATTTTTTCAAATGTAACCAAGGTTGCTCATTACCATATCTGATGAGGGTATTTTGTTACGAAAAATCTGATACCACACATTCGATATTTGACATAAACGTTGATAACATAACTCCTAATGACAAACTAAATTGAAAATGTGATAAGTGCCAAAGAGTTACAAATGGGATACCATTGCACTCATGCGCAATGTGATTTTCTATTGAAATAAGTGAAAATGTACCGGATACCGTGTTCCATTTAGAATAAGAAAGTGAGTGTCATCTCCGGTCAAACCTGGAGTGACATGAAACAATTGAAGGCGTGAAAAAAATGCATATTTATACATAACACGTAACATTAAATTTCATTCGTTTATCTGTACAAACTGAAATGTTATATAGGGTTAAGCCACTTTTGAGAATCATCGCCAAGTGGAGAAACTGTTGAACTTACCTATCATTATGTGGTAATCGATTAGTTTTTTCCAGTATTTTGTATAAATTCAACATACATAATGGAAAGAACTCTGATTCTCTATCAATTTTTGTGATATCAAAAGCTGCAGTATTCCTGCTATTGCCAAGGCCATTCTTGCTATTGAAATCTTTGGCCAATTTGAGGACATGCCTTATTCTATCATCAGACAATGCTTCGTCGACACTCCTACTAAGCTTCATCTCCCGCAATACTGTTTTCAGAAATGTACCAAAAAGAGCTATGAGTACTTTTTTCCAAAGAACACAGCTGATGACAGCGAAACCGGCATTCAAGTCCACTTCTCTATGTTTTACTAGAGACGAACAATATTGGAAAGGCACTAAAAATATGAATCAAATGAAGACATTTTGTATTTCGTGTAAAATTTTCACAAATTAATATAGCCTTCAATGAAAAGTAATAATTCCAAAATACCAAATACGAATACGAAGTTCATAAACTATCAATTGTATTTATCAAATTTGATCTAATAAATAAAATATATTTCTCTGCATTGTGATATTTTCATATTAACGATATTGCTATAATCATGCAGTGAAAAGCTTTTTCATTTTTTTAAGCGAAAACCGTGCATCAGATTGAAGAAAATGTGGTGCTCAAATTTGCTTAGAAATGATTGTAAATTTCAGGAATGATTCCAATTTCGAGATTGATCAATATCTGTCAAAATAGGTATGTGAAATTCCATACGAACGCCACTGGTGGCAACCAAAAAAAATGTGATACACTGATGCCTCTTGATACATCCCAGGCAACCAGATGACGAATGATCACGTCACTGTGACGTCCCTAATTGGTGATTTTTCGTCAGAGACGTCACACACCAATTTATGACGTCACTATGACGTACTTTCTATGACGTGATAATCCACGACATCGTTTCGACGTCGAGTGAACGTCACTTAGATGGGTAAAAGAAGACGTCAGTTTCATGACGTTGCAGGGACGTCCTGTCGACGTCCATTTTTCCCAGACCTTCTCTAAACCATGGGTACTTATATATTATCATGTGAAACAGAAGTATAACTCATGAAAGCAAATCGACATGCAAGTTTTATTGGAATCAATAGTATACCCGAAAAGTAGGAGAAAACTTTTTTCTAAAAAACTTTGACACACGACTGTATATCTCGGAAACCAACAAGCTACTTATATATACAAATGATTGTTATGGTATACCTATACTGAATAAAAAAATCTTCATAACTATACTGTATATGGGTATATATTCATGTTAAAAAATGTATTATGGTATTGATAGTATTTATTCAACTATTGAATGTTCAATTTACCATTTATAAGAAACCCCTCACAGATAATTTTGTCTGTATGTTCATCATGGAAAACATGGTCCAGATATCCTTTTAATAGCATAGAAGAAGAAACTCTCATCAATACCAAACAGAGTTCCCTGAATTTTTCATGGCAATCTTCCTTCAAAGAGTCTCTGGAGTGTTTCAGAAGCCTTTTCAAGAAGTGTTTAACATCAGTTGGGTCATAAGAGTTCAGCCTGAACTCTAATAATTCTAGTTCATTTTTGAGAAATATGTCCTGGAACGTCTTTCTGAAATATGCTAGCAACCTCAATACAAAGTGTCCAGTTCTGTCAAGAGCGCTATCTTCTACCAAGTATTCGTGATTGAATAACTCGATATTTTCCTTATGTACACTATCATAGTAGATGAGTCTGTTTTTTACACATTCTTCTAGTTTGTGTAAGTTCAAATAACCTCTTGGTGGCTTCAAATAGAAAGTCATCAGATGAAAGGAACTGAAAAAAAGTTGTTCCTAATAAATTGCTGATAAGTAAGATAAGTATATACAACTGTTTTGATGATTCACGTCATGGCATATTTTTGTTAATCTATAAATGATGATGAATACAAGAGAAGTTATCTAAGTTGCTCTCAAAAAAAATTTTTGGAAAGAAATACATAGCACGCCTCAGCATCAACGAGCAACAACAAAAATATCGATGGAGCAGACATTAGTCGAACTAATGAAGATATATTACCCGTGACGGTTGCCAATGGTAGAACGTTCTTTCAGCAAACTATGAAATTGATAAAAAATTATTTACGTTCAACAATGGAACAGAATATGTTATGTTATCTCAGCTAGCTCTCTTATCAATTGAATCATCACAGGCATCAAAAATAGATATAACTGATTTGGTCATCAACAATTTTGCGAGTGCAAAAATATACGTAAAAGGAATTTTTAGTTCTTAATCATTTTGTTACATACAATTTCGACATATTCTCATACCAGTGGCTGTTAATGATGAGACTGAACGCAAAGTATCATATGACTGATTATTAATGTTTTTTATTTTGGAGTTTATCTTTGAGTTTTTTTATTATTTATTTATTTTGTATCAGACTGTCAGACACGAATGATATGCTATAGATATGTTAATTAGGTACTGAATTACTGTATTTCGTTTTTCTGTGTGATATAATCACTTTTAGTTTTTTTTATTTCTGAAGTCGTTATATAGTTAGGTATATAACGAAATATATACACCTTTATTCGTCTTTGTTTTTTTGTTCAATCTTAACTATAGGGCCCCATCAACCATCGTTGCCGACACCTCTCGCTACGCCACTGCGCCCTATAGGTATATTTTGGTGTAGTGGGTGGAATCCCCGAGTGGCAAATCCAATCTCCCAAAAACGTCCACGGATTGGACAGATATGGGATTGGACCGATATTATAAATTCGGGATCGGACCGATATTATAAATTCGGGATTGGACCGATATTATTTGCAATGCGAGATTGGGAGTATTTGCCCAAGATTGCATCAGGATTGTAGATGTAGATAACTTTGAACCAAATTAGCACATACTTTACATCAAAAAAAAATCAAGAATTGGCCTTCGTCATAATATTAATTAGTATATTCATCTGGTCGTATTCCTATTAGGCTCTGAAAGTCTCTAAAACTATTTTTATATATATTGAAGTTTAGACCTCTATCACAGAAAACGTTCAATAAACTCACTGATGAGGAGAGTGGGCAATCTATAATTTGCTGCGCTCTCAGGTAAACCAATATTTTTGGATGAACCATCAGCCAGGTGTTTTTCTACATCATATTTCAGACTTCAGTACCTACCCCAATATAACCCGCTCTATAGCTACGCCAAGACGGAATATTAGACACTTCCGAAATTAATCCTCAGGCAGTGTTGCCAGGTGTGGCGCATTTGCTTCTTGCTCGCTAGAGACTTCTAAAGTAGGGGACCAGACGTACTCTTTTTATAGTACAAGTTAGTACTTTTTTTCGAGGCTGCTGTCCTCGTATTCTTTTTTCATTTGGGAGGTAAATGTTCTCTTTATTGAAGTGAGACTCGTTTAGACGGTTCAAAGTTGAAGAGTAGATTACTAAGTGATATAAACAAAACTGAAGAAAGCTCAGGAAAGAGAGAAATTTGATTCATCACTCGTGAACCGATGTTCTCTGGTTCATTCAATTCAAGTTTCTGTGCTTTCTGTCTATGGCTCTAGGTTTTATACTTTTCAGCTACTCTTTCTTTTTTATTTGTGTTTAGAGCTCGAATCTCAAGTCTACTTCAAAACAAAAGGGATTTTTCCAGAATAATTTTTTAAATTTTTTGACTCATGATATTGGTGTTGCAGTTGTTTAGTAGTAGGAGGAAATCTAATTTCCAATTCGAAGGCATTTGACCTTGAATAATGAGACTCATGATGTGCTCATGATATTTGTGAAAATAGGCAGTTGTTTAGTATTGGGATAGGAAATCTAATTTTCAGTTCAAAGGCATTTGACCTTGAATAATGGGAAAAATCGCCAGCGGCGCTTTTTTTTGTTGTTGTGATATACTTAATACTGAATGTACTCTTTTTTTGTTTTCAAAATCTGGTCACAATATCTAAAGGGATATTTCTTTCACATTTCCCGGTTAGAGTCACTGAACCTCCTGAATCCTGAACTATCCTAGAGTATTTAGGTGAAGGTGGTAGAAGGCAACTACGTCATGATGACGTCAACATTAACTATTTTTGAATTCCTATTCCTTTCACTTCACCCACTTCCATAGTTTACCCGTGTATCCCTCACTTCGACATCCACTCCATTCATTTTCAATTTGAATGTTATCATATCCTCCATTCTTATATTCATCATTTGTGAACAAATATTCAAGTTTACCTTTAACCACCTTTATCCTTTACTTTACCAACTATGCAGTTGGTAAACCTTAGGGCAGGTAGGGGAGGTGTACCCCAACGGAAATTACGTCGAAGGATTGAATGAATGAAATATTCCTCTAGCGCTCTTTCGGTTACTTTTTGCGACATTTCATGTTCAGTGTTCAGCAGCTGGCAACACTGAAGTCAAAAATTATGTGGTGTTTTAGAAAATACCAAGGACAATATATGAATTCGTGAATTCCTATAGGTAATCTTATCAAGATTATAGATAAGACAGCTCCATATATCATATATATCAATAGGAATAGTTAGTAAACAATTGAATTTTTACCTGACAGTTTCTACAAAAACCTTCAGACTATTGATCACCGCTCTTGATTGTGTCGTTTTCAAATTCAAAATTAAGATGACCGTTTTTCATCTTGTGGAACCACTGGAACTGGAACGAGTGGAAAAATCAAAAATCTTAGTCACGTGCAACTTCAACAAAACAACGAAACGTAAACAAATGAATAATAAATTGTGGCTACTGCATCTTCCGGCCGTTTCCCAAACGTTTGCTTGAATGAAAGGTTTGTGGATGTTTAATGAATGTTGAATGACATCATAATATGCCTTTTTATGAGATATATACCGGGTGTCCATGTATGTCCATGATGTTTTTCGAACGCGGGGCTACAAGATTGATGATTTTTTAATAGAACACCTATTATTATTATTCCACATATTTCTATTCATTGTTATCTTCGAACTTTTTCTGACTGACTTTTCCGAGCGATCATATAACTTTGTTATTTATAATAAAGTAACATTGCTACAATTTTCAGTAGTATAGTCACATGTCTTAATTTTTTGATGCAATGTAAAAAATATACAGCAATGATAGCTCGATCATTTGAATATGATAAATCTTCTCGATCAATTTTTGAACCAATAAAAAAATTCTACAATCTTGTCGTATAGCCCTACGTTTAGAAAACATCCTGTAGAGTTCCATATACTTTTGATTCATATAAAGACCGAACGATATATTGTACTGTGTATATGAGCTCTTCCACACCAGGTGGACGCCTGGCATACAACTTATAAAAAGGTTTGATTTTATTCAGAACATTCAAATAACATATTCCCAAACCTTCAGCAGCAAACTTTTATTTACCTTATTCTGATGTGTCTTTCGAGTTTGGATAATGGCCACCACGGCCGCCAGGGGACAGTTGGCTCCACATCTGAAGTTTGTCATATCATATATTATATTGGTCTACCTCTGTGCAAAATTTGGTGCATTTATCAAAAAGTGCATAATAGTTTGGCTGATCTGCTGTGCTATTTGAAAATGTCACTATTAGAGCCCAAAAGAAAAATGCAATCGATAGTCAGTGACACCACCATATAGAAGTAAACGCCGGTCCAGTTTCGATATTACTGAATTTTTTCAGTAAACTACTATTACTGGCGAATAACTAGCAGTGATAATAGATATATTCCTAATAACACAACTCGATACAATGGACATCTCATCGATATATCCAGTTTGTGTACACTGGATGACGTATGGACATCCATAGGATATTATTATGAATGTGAATGTGTGATTAATTCTGACAAGTACAGCCATAATTATTTTATGCCAAACTGACAGCCTTTGCTTCTCTATCCATAGTTACATCCAGACTCACTCATCACATAATAGTCAGTGTCAGTAGTCTCAGACATTTATCAATAATGCATCAACGTTAACAACAATAGCAATGACCGACGTCATCACGGCTCATATCACTGCTCTGACATGGCTGACCCTGTGGTCACCGAAAGAGCCGAACGACGTCGATGATACCCGAGACGATTGTGTTAAAAGTAACATATATCATCAGATGGGGCATGGAATGGACACCATATGGATTCCTTTACCTGGACATCCAATAGATATTTTCATGTGAACCTCCTATTGTTGTCCAGTTTGTGTCCATGAACACCATATGTATTATACTTTACCTGGACATCCATTGGATATCGTCATGTGGACATCGTATTGTTGTCCAGATTGTGAACATGAACACCTTGGACATATAATGGATACCATATATGGATTACTTCACCTGGACATCCAATGGATATCTTCATGTGGACATCCTATTGTTGTCCAGATTGTGTCCATTAACACCTTGGACATAGAATGGACACCATATGGATTACTTCACCTGGACATCCATTGGATATCTCCATGTGGACATCCTATTATTGTTCAGAATGTGTCCGTGGACACCTTGGACATATAATAGACACTATACGGATATCCAATGGACATCTTGTGTTATTAGTGATATGTCGTTGGTGTCTGGCAGCATGGTATGATATTGGGAATATCAGATTTATTTAACTCAAGTTTTATGTATGTATGTATACCTACTAGTTTAGTTAGTTAAAAAATATGGATGATCTAGTTGTAGCTGTTACTGCTGATTTTTTTTTATTCTTCATCTGATGAATCTGTGAATCTGATATTGATGATGGCAGTAGCTCTAGTACTGTACTTCTAGTAGCATAAAGTTTGTTAATCTGTGGTAGCAGTGACAATGTAGGAATGTATATCTATACCATTAATATGAGAGGTCAAATTATTCCTCGCCCAAGGATATCAAATTTCATCATCAATTCAGAAGTCACCCAAAACTACCCCAAACATTTTTTGAACATCAAAAGATACATTTTTGTTCATTAAAAGGTTTTAGGTTTGAAATGGACACTCGAGCATACCATACTATAGATGGAAAGTGGAAGAGAAATAAAAAATGTTTCCACTTGATGATATGATTCGTCACTATCAACAATCCAACAACAAACAGCACAATCAAGAAAGTAATAATTTTTATAACCACACTTTTTAGTTTTTCGTGGAGGAGGGGGGAATATTACTGACAGTGAATTTCTAGCTTTGCACAGGGTTACAGAACGGGGGAAGGGGGATAGTGCTGTCAGCAGATAACAGTAATTTCGGAACAGTCTAGACTACTATGGACAGTACTGGTTGGTAGTACTGAAACCAGCTGTCAGTAAATAGGTACCTAGGTAAATAACAGCAAAAAAAACAGAGACGTTTGGTACTTTAAATTAGCAAATTTATTTTTAAATAGATACAGTCTGTTATTCCCTATCTAGCAAGCCTGTACAAAATGCAGCGGATATAAATATAATATTTACAAAAAATATCAAAACAGCTTGACAATACAAAAAACGCTAATCTAAGGACAGTGCATGACTCAAGTCTTACACTGATCAATCACAAAAGAAAAAATGGGTACCCTATAGAAAGTACTTTAGAATTTCATTATGTTAAAATATAAAATAATTTTGATTCCTGTAAAATGGCACAACTTTTCTTGATCCGAAATTTTTTTCGAGCACATTCAAATTTTTATTTTGTGTATGTATCAGTTCTGATGAAAATTGTAGCCATAACAGTATGTATTTTGCTTCTTTCGAATGAGGCGTAATCAAGGAGCAGATAAAACTTTTCATCACTTTTCCCACTTCTGAAAAAGGACAAGTTGAAGTAAAAATAGATCAGATTCTTCTAAAGTGGAAGAATTTTTGAAAATATTTTGAACGCAACTTGGAATAGTTCATGAAATGATGTAAGTAGAAATGTCCCAATAAAAATACCAAATAATTTTCAATTCGAAATCTTTGGAGTTAAACTGATTCAAATAGAAATCATCACAAATTATTGGGATGCTCTATTTTGAAATATAACTCATTGAGTGGGAACTTGGAATTATCTAGGTGTGTCATGTTTTATCTGCCACATTCCTTGTCGCAAGAAGAAACTATAATACAAACATTGAGGATGTGAGTAAATATTAGGTATACTATACAGTGTGTCTCACTGCTAATGGAAACACCCCTGTATTTTACGTAATCGTTGGGTGAGGATCCTGAAATTTGCTTGAGCGAGAGATATACCAAAAATGTACTCTATGACCAAGTGGGGTCTTCTTCAGTGATATACAGAGCTCGCCAACAGCCGTGGAACCACCCCAATTTCCAGAAAATGATATTAGGAGTCGAAATAGGTTGAAAATCACTTCGAATTCGAAATCAGGACACCCAATACACTAACTTATATTATTTTTTCTGGAAAATTTTCATTTCTGAAAATTACATTTTTGTCTCACACTTCATGGAAACACCCCGTATCTTACTTAATTATCGAGTTGGGATTGTTAAATTTTCAGGAGCAAGAAATATTCCTAAGATACAGTCAATGACCAATTGAAATTACCATCAGTGATATACACTGCTAGCTAGCAGCCATGGAACCACCTAAACATGTCCGGAAAATCATGTTAGCAGACAAGATAGGTTGGAAATCCCTTCGGATTCGAGAACAGAAAACAGAACGTCTAATTCACTAACTACTCATATTCCTTCTATACAATTTTCAGTTCTGAAATAATAAATTCTGTCTCACTTTTCACCCCAGTATCTCACGTAATTATTGATGTAGGAGTCTGAAATTTTTAGGACCAAGAATGAGACCAATGACCAAGTAGGATCATCTTAATTGATACACTGAATGAATTTGTTAATATTATGAGGAAAATCGTTACCGATAATAATGGGTGAAAGTTGGTGAATGGGCTTATATGACAAAAAAAATTTATTTCATAATTCGATAGAACTCACCCAAACTAGCTCACCACCGCAAACCGTTTCTTGCTGTGAGCTCCCTATGTTTTATAAAAAATTATTGAAATCCCCGATTTTTCGGACGAGGCGATGATGTGACGTCAAAACCCTAATACTGAAACAAGACTATTCCAGACAGAGATGGATGATTTCTAACAAAGTGAATCACAGTTGAAAGAATTAATATCTCAGTTGCCTCAGTCTCCGTCGGGCGTTTGGTATTTTCTTTTAACTATGGTGAGATGAGGTTTCTACGTCATAAGAGGGTTCGTTTTCAGAAGGTACTATTATTTATGTCCAAAAATAAAACATTCCAGTAAATTTTTCAATCGAATTATGTTGTCAAGCATTATTTATGTATAAAAGGATCATTATAAACATAGTTTGAGTTAAAAGTTTCACTAAGGTATATCACTGAAGATGACCTAGAGTACATGTTTGGTATATATTTCGCTTAAGCAATTTCCAGGATCCTAACCCAACGAATACATAAGATACGGGGGTGTTTCCATGAAAAGTGAGACAAAAATGAATTTTTCAGAACTGAAGAATTTTCAGGAGTAATATGAATAGTTAGAGAATTGGGCGTCCTGATTTCCATTCCGAAGTGATTTTCGACCTATTTTGACCCCTAATAGGTATATCATTTTCCAGAAATTGGAGTGGTTCCATGGTTGTTGGCGAGCAGTGTAAATTACTGAAGTTTACCCCACTTGGTCAAAGAGTGCATTTTTGGTATATCTCTCGCTCCAGCAGATTTCAGGATCCTTACCCAATGATTAAGTATGTTACAAGGGTGTTTCCATTAGAAGTGAGACACACTGTATATGCCTTGAAAGCTAATAATAAAATACGAAACACAAAGTAAGTAACATTTATTATCAATTATCCCTTTTGTCGAATAATTAATTATAGGTAGGTATGTACTATTTTTCACAAAATATCGAGTATATCGTTGTATCGAATAATCAAAGCACACACTAGGAAAGCATTTTTTTTCTTTTCAGAATCATCAGGAATTTATCACTCGCCTAATGGGTGCAGGCCTGATATCCCAAAAATATCACAAAATCATTTCAAATTCTATTTTGGATGAAGTGGAGAAACGGATCATTTTGAACTTTGATCATACACGGAATCAGGATTCCTATTGACAACGAGTTGAAGGAAAACCCAAAAATACAAGCAATTTGAAACAACGGATTGCATTTTTTTTTCGGATTGACTCGGCAATTTCTTGTTGGAAATCCATAGTTAATGTAAGAAACTTCACAAACGGTAAACTTTTCACAAAGGACCCCGCACTTTTAGTACGTAAAATGGTTCTTGGTGAAATTTTCTGAATTTTCATTATGTTGCAGAATTCGATGAACTGATTGAACCTGCAGGATCGTAAAGTTCTTTGATGAACAGATTCTGAGATACAGGGCGTTGAAGTTACAAATCGGTATTTTTCATTTAATTATTTTCTCGAAATTCAAAGATGCCAAGTACAATTTTCTTCGCTCACATCATTAACGAACCTCCATGTTACTCAATATAATATTCTCATTCCATCATGAATCACAATTCATACATTTCATACAGGGTGATTTGAAAAATTGGTGGCACCTAAGATCAATTCATTCATACACATCCTGTATATTCGAGTGAATTGTTAACCTCCCAAGATAGCTGATACCGTATGAACATGATTTCGTTGAGATATATAGGGTGATCATGAAGATGTTCGATGATGAAAATGACAAAAAATCGTGTTTTTTGAAATCACCCTGTTATTCATGATTAACTCGGTGACATTCCCAAATTATTTTTTAATACATTCATCATTCGCTCCTCAACGCTGTCTTGAAAATTCAGTTCCCTATCATGACGGGTGTCATAGTTATTAATTCAGGAACTTACCATTTGCATGAAGAGTTGAAGAGACTTGTTCACTCACATTCGCATATAGTGGCCGATATTTTTCACAAAAAGTGAAACGTGAGAATGTGGAGACGAAAATAAGTTGAGGATTCAGATACAGGGTGAAATACAGGGTGTCGATTCCAGGATTCAACTCTCCCTATTAGAAATGGAAGCGTGAAAGACCGAATCATTCTCCCATCTCCTAGGTATTGTTCGTTTTTCATTTTGGCAGAGCTTGTATACCAACGAAATTCGCCTAACTATCTGTACATTATATTAATATTATCAAATTCATGTATCTGCTATTGTTATTGAATTTCTAATGTTCACAATGTATATGAATACTAAACTTAATTCCGTCTCCACATTCTCTCGATTCACTATTTGTGAAAAATATCGGCCACTATATGCGAATGTAAGTGAACAAGTCTCTTCAACTCTTCTTGCAAATGGTAAGTTCCTGAAATAATAACTATGACACCCGTCATGATAGGGAACTGAATTTTCAAGACAGCGTTAAGGAGCGAATGATGAATATATCAAAAAATAATTAGGGAATTTCACCGAGTTAATCATGAATAACAGGGTGATTTCAAAAAACACGATTTATTGTCATTTTCATCATCGAAAATCTTCATGATCACCCTATATATCTCAACGAAATCATGTTCATACGGTATCAGCTATCTTGGGAGGTTAACAATTCACTCGAATATACAGGATGTGTATGAATAAATCGGTCTTAGGTGTCACCAATTTTTCAAATCACCCTGTATGAAATGTATGAATTGTGATTCATGATGGAATGATAATAGTATATCGCATGCCTAAATTATTTTTTCGATATTTCATTATTACATCGAATTTTCAGACATCACTGAAATGTTTATATGTTTCACTCTGTAAACAATTACATCATCTGAACCATCTGAATTATGTTGAGTAATATGGAGGTTTGTTAATGATATGAGCGAGGAAAATTGTACTTGGCATCTTTGAATTTCGAGAAAATAATTAAATGAAAAATACCGATTTGTAACTTCAACGCCCTGTATCTCAGAATCTGTTCATCAAAGAACTTTACGATTCTGCAGGTTCAATCAGTTCATCGAATTCTACAACATACTGAAAATTCAGAAAATTTCACCGAGAACCATTTTACGTACTAAAAGTGCGGGGTCCTTTCTCCAAAACATAAAAAATTTTCACTAACCAACTTCTTCAAGTTGAATACTTGTGTAATAACTTGACCTAACATTATTCACTTAGGCTGATTCACGGTGGAACATTAGACGTTTCTGGAGCACGCAACGTAGGATTTTCTTGAAAATTTGGTTCCTTGGATAATTAGTTGTGTTCTATCGACCTGAGATATTCTCAGCGCTGCGTCGTAGCCGCTTATATTGAAAAGTAGCAACAACTCAATTTTTTTTAATGGGACACCCTGTATATCATTCCATTTTCAGATTCTCCCTGAAGGACTGATTTCATCGATCTATCACACTTGGGGTTTAGCGGGAAATATAACAAAGATATAGGGTGTGAAAAATCGAGATTTTTCAACTATAAGAATTTTTGTGTCGAAACTATTCATAATTGGTCAAAATGGTTTCCATGTCCCTATCTTAACTTTTCATGTACTATCAATTGATATTCAATTGAAATAGATACAGGGTGGTCAAAAATCTTGATTTTGAACCACCCTGTATTTGTGTATCATCTTCAACTTTTACCTAGTTTGGAGCTTCTATTTAAATAGTAGTTATAATTTTCAAAATGTTTTCTATCTAGTGTTTCTTTTAGCTTATAGTTATTTCACTATCTGATTTTGAGAGTTTGTGGGTTTGATTCTGCTGTGCATAGTGTCGCATATAAACTGTCGTGTTCCATGTTGCACTCCAAGAGATGATGTGGGAATATCTACATACTGCTCCCCCAATGATGTAAATTTGAGGCAACAATATTCATCTAGGATTGCATATTCCAAAATAATGCATTGATATTTAGGGAATGACAACATTTGGAGTGTGTGAGCAAGATTATACAGGGTGATTCACATAACAACCGACATAGGGCAGGGGCATGTAGGGGGTCCCAGAATATGGCAATTTAACGCAACTTACCTCTATACCAAGTTACTTCCCTAAGGAGTTATAGGCATAGCACTAACAGCATGTCAAATTGATCGTTTAAAGAAAACTTCCCGTTCATTTTAAAAACACTCAAACAACAATTACTCAATTGAACAACTCACTTACTTACCTCATTGTCAAGTTAGACGTTTATTTTCATAGCCAACTTTTGAATTTTCGATGATTTTAAATAACATAGCTAGAGCGCGCGTTTTCAGTTATTCGTGTTTTTGATGAAAATGATGAGGTTTTTCGAAAAATTACTAGAGTAAGAAAAGTTTTAGAATTGAATTGCCCACGAAACAAACCAAAGATTTTTGAAATCCATCAAGGGATAACAAAATTATGTTGAATATTGTTGGTGCGCCACCCGGTATACCCCCTTTACAAATTTCAATTAAACTCTAGTTACTGTCAAGTAACGCCCTAAATACATCCACGAAGTGTAAAAAATTTGGTTGCTTTAAGTTCACGAATAACGAAGATATTGATTTTTTTCAAAATTTATAACTTCACTTTCAAAGCCTATATCTCCTTAGGGAAGCAACTTGGTATAGAGGTAAGTTGCGTTAAATTGCCATATTTTGGAACCCCCTACATGCCTCTGCTCTATGTCGGTTCTTATGTGAATCACCCTGTATATGTTCGGAATAACGGAATTTCATAAATTATATGGTACCTTATCAAAAATATAAAGGGAAGTGAGCAGCTGCTTGGCTTGCATGTCGAGAAACTTCAAACAGTAGTTTTTTATCACAGCACTGATGAGTTTCAGCCGAGGTTTCCGCAGCTTCTACTCAAATTCGAATGAATAGAATCATAAATCGAGCTATAGCTTCCATTCCAGTGTAGGTAAATGATTTTCATGCTGGATAAATATCTTTATTTTGATAATGTTTCCAACCTCGAGTTTCAACATGAGATTTTTATTTGCTAACTTGACAGTCTGTGCTTGGCAGGAACATAAAATATGTGTTCATTTTGTTCAAATTCCACTGAATGGTGAATCAAAATCAGGTAAGTACTAAAGGTACTACGAATATTTGATATTAAAATTGAAATATTAGACCCAAACATTGTCTAATAGGTATAATGGCGTTGTCATTGTAGTAAAATTGTCTTGACCCTCGCTTAACCTACGCGACTGGATAAGAAAAATGTGAACATTGACGCACAGTTTAGAGCGTTGCAGTTTTTGAAAGCCTCGCTCTCTATCAATCAAAACTTAGGAAGTATGTATGATTGTGAACAAATAGTGAATGAAATGTTGTATCCCCTCTTTCTATAGTGATATTCTGTCATTCTGAACTGACACATTTCACTTGAACTGATCTGAATCAGTTGACATGCATTGTACATAATGAACGTCATTCGAAAAAACGATTCAGTTCAGTTCTAGTGGAATATTTCAGTTAATTCAAATTGGAAGAATATTACTTAAGAGTCTATGTTTGATCACACCTCATTTTGTTGATATTTAGGAGTTATCATCCATGACTAGCACAGACCCATATGTTCCATGCACAGAACACAATAATTTTCTTCTGTTCACAGCGTTGCCAAATTGGTTCGTGAAATTAATCGCGATTAGCTCTGATATATTAGACCTGTTCGTTTGTGTTTGCTCTACCTGCTAAACTTGATTGTTTTCTATGACTTTCTCTGTTTACATTATGCCATTAATAGAGACCACAATGAGATCAAAATCAACTTTAGCCAATTCAGCAACACAAACGAACCTATTGATGCATGGTGAAACGGGAAAGACTGTTAAGGTAGATTGACTATCAAGCAGAGCTTCATTAATATGAGATCAAGAGTAGTTTGGTGGAATTCGAATGGATTGA
Source organism: Phaedon cochleariae (assembly GCA_918026855.4). Lineage (NCBI taxonomy): Eukaryota > Metazoa > Arthropoda > Insecta > Coleoptera > Chrysomelidae > Phaedon > Phaedon cochleariae. The sequence continues at coordinate 24,299,178 of OU896719.1, read as the reverse complement.
GTTAAAAGAAGTGATACAAATATTAACTACCTACTATCAAGAGCGGTACAATGTTGAGATCTAGTTGGTCGTTAAGTAAAACGAGCACGGAATGATAGTAATTTTCCATGAGAATGCATATCATACAAGTGGGAAATGAGCATTCCGTGCGAGTTATACACTACTTTTTCTACGACTGTAACAGATAATAGCGACAATTTTGATTTCTTCGACTTGTAGGCATCTGATTTTCTCTCAAGTGATGGTCCATTACACAGAGCTGTAATTGCTTGAAATTTGACATTTCTTGGAAATGACATGACAGACCTAATGAAGTCTGTGTTATCAGATAAGGGAGTAACATTGATGACGTATGGAGTACCTCATTAATTTATCGAAAACAGTAAAACAGGAGCAATTTTGTGTTATAGCTATAGAAAAACTATGATTTCCTTCTAATATATTATGATCACCGTAAAGTGAATAGAAAAATTAGATTGGCTAGGCTGGTCACGGCAATTCTTTTCGTTTAGGTTCGTGTGTATACACTATGTCTTGCCAAGTTGGAACTATATGGAAACCAGTTTTTTTATTATTCATTTTAGGAAAAAAACAAAAAAAGTTATTCTTCATAAAAAGTTCTGCATGTTCCAAAATCTAAAATACAATTACCAATTTTTTTCAAGACGAAAGTACCGTATAGGACAGAAAAAACGTTATACCCTATGATTGTATTTTAGATTTTAGAACATGTAGAACTTTTTATCAAGAATAACTTTTGTTTCCTGAAATTAATAATAACAAAGTTTCCCATATGGTTCCATTTTAGGGAGACACATTGAATATGAGTAAGGGAAGTCAATGTTAGGTTAACTTCTTGTATGAGTATTGCACTTGAAGAAGCTGTGTTAGCAAAACATGTGGGAATATTATCACTTGTGAAGTTTATTAGATTTAAATAAAAATAATCTAATTTATGATGATGAAAAACAATATACACTAAATAACAGAAATGAGTCTAGAATTGCAATTAAAAAGTAAAGGCTAAGAAAGTCTTGCACATCGATATAAGAGTTCTTTGGATTGTACAAAATTCATAGTATTTTGATATTACTTCTACTGTAAATAGTTCAGTTTTACCATAAATACATTTCACACATACTCAAAATTAAAAATAATATATTACAAATAAGACTAGCATGTTTTTCAATATTACTAACAGAAACTAAAATTGACAAAAATCATACTGATTGTGAACCACATTTGTAAAACAAAATACAATTACCATAGAAAAATGTCAATTTCAGTATTTTACTCTTCACATTTTTCTGTACCATACATAGTTGCTTTCTCCAACTATTCAATATCATTCGGCTCACAGAAGTAGTTCCCTAAGTCAAAATAAGAAGACTGAACCAACAAAAACATTAATGGAAAATAGGTAAGACCACATCATTTTTTCCAATATTTAAGTTTCCTTAAGTCATTAGTTCTCACAGACGCAAAATTTTCAACAAATGAAAAATAATGATAATAAGTGGTATCACAGTTTAGTGATTGAAATAAATAAAAGAAACACTGGTTGTTGACACATCAAAATGGAAATAGAACTTTCCTTATAATTATAAGAATTCGTCATGTATGAGACACAATTTGTATTAACTGTCAATCGTCGATTAATCAAGCAACACTGAGGATTCAAATAATCACCAATATGCTTAATTTCCAGCCCTACTAATACCGGTACACCCCCTCTCATCTCTTGGTTTCAAAGATGAATGAATGATATTTGAACAAAAAACTATTTTTACTCATACAAATGATATTTATTCACTTTTGCTCTCATCACTTCTGATTCTCAAAGAATGCACCTAGTATATTATTGTGTTATTTTGCACTTTCCGAATCCAATGATAACGCATAAATGACATTTAGAGCACCAATATTCATTTGAAATTCATTTTTAGTTCATAATAATTCCGATTTTCTTTGATTGTTAATGTTTATACACATTTTAACAAACGATTGCAATGTTTTTTCCTTTTTGTTACTACAAGGCCACCTTATGTTCCCAGATGAATAGTATATATCCATTCAAACATTAATTTCATGATACTGGTTGTCATCATTCAAAAAAATAATCTGTTTCTAGTATATAAAATTATGACTTAATTAGTTCATTAATACTACAGATGATAATGCTGAGTTTAAACAGAATTGAGCAAAGAATTTTCACTTTTCATATAGAAAACCGCTTTTTTTGAAGATTAACATGAGTTGAATGTCAACAAAATTGAGTAAATAATTTTTACTATACTTATAGAGATCCGATTTTCCTAAAAGAGATCAACTTCCTCTATCTTGAAATCTATGCGTTTTAGGAGCTATTTTGTATCCTCAATCACCCCAAAAATCACCACTTGAAGTTTAGATACATACTAAATTATCACCCTGTATATTTGATACCATTGTTATTCCCTTCTTTCCACCAGGTTTGATTTTTAATAAATTCATCTCATGCTACCTACAACACAAATTACTTTTTATTACAATTAATTGATTGTACCACGGTACCATTATGTTTCATTCGCAAAAATGTGTATTTTTTGTAACCATGTTGATGAACCTTACAATAATTTATTCATGTAATTCGTTATTTTATACAGCATTTCAATGTTAGCATCAAAATGAGAAAATTAAAATCAAATGAATAAAGATGTTCCTAGTCTGAGTTAAGGACACTAATTGTCCTGTTTAATAAACGTATTTTCACACATATTCTTGGGATTTTTGGTTTTCCATACGCTTTTGACGCACAAGTCAATAGTGAAAAAATATTTTACTATACGAGTATTGAACCACAGAAAATTAGGAAAAGTGAGGGAGTCGTCCATCCAACGCAATACCTACTTGAGTTTTTTTTTCGCGAAGACATCATTTGAGTAAGTCCATGACACATCGCTGAATAACAAGAACCGAATGAAGAAAATGCAGAATATTTGGTCAAAAACGTGGTGACTATGTCGACAATACGACATTGGACAAGTCACCAAAAGTGATCATAGTGCCGAAACAGCTTTCGAGTTTGTCTTGGTTCAAGGAAAAACATTGTTTTGAAATTCAGACTGATAAGAATAAGTCAAATTCCTTATCGAGCAAAAATGGCAAGAAATGAGTTGCTACCCATGAAGTCTCCTGAAAAATTCATAGACTGGAAACTCAGGAATAAAATCATGTCATTTTCAATGATATCTTATGAAGTTGTTAAGATATGAAAAACGGCTACATTTCGGTTCAAACTGGGGGCAATTTACCAATAAACAAATACAAGAATTGTACATTCTACTTGATTTTTCAGGATTTTCTCTCCTTGTTTCTATAAAATAAAAATATGAGTATTATTTCAATATATGTGTCAGTGACAATTTGTTTGGAAAAATGTTTGAAGAGAAGAAATATAGATATATTGAAAAAATATCGAATTTTTACTTATCTTTGGACGTTTCGGGAACGAATCTGCTCCCGTTCTCAACATAAAAATGCAAAATATTTTTCTTAAAAAATGTTTTTCTTATAATTTGACACTTTGCAATTTGCATATGGATGAGTAATGCTGTTAGTATACAAATGAGTTACAGAATGTTTTTATCAAATACTGATGTTGGCATATGGATGAGTGATGATGTTAGTATACAAATGAGTTACAGGAGGTTTTTATCAATTGATATGTCACTGAGAGGTGTCAAACTATAAGAAAAACATTTTCGAAGAAAAATATTTTGCATTTTTATGTTGAGAACGGAGCAGATTCGTTCCCGAAACGTCCAAAGATAAGTAAAAATTCGATATTTCTTCAATACATCTATATTCCTTCTCTTCAAACATTTTTTCAAACAAATTGTCAGTGACATTTTGGGGCAAATCATCCGATTTGTCTTTCTAGGGAGGGTAGGGAAAGGTGACAGGAGTTGGATTTTTTTTTACCTTTGGTGATATCAGAATTTGGGGTTCATCAAAATGGCAGGTACACCAATATCGTTCAATTAGATTATATAAACCTCGATGTTAATCATCTAATTGAGGGTCAGCCCGAATTTTGTGGCTGCTTATTGACATTTCAACCAACTTGTTTAGTAATTTGAGATATAAAGTTGTAAAGTTGGCAATGGATCTATAGGTAACATTTACTTCATTGAATGTCAAATCATCTCGACAGTTCACAACTGGATCGATTTGAAGTGAAACAGCAAGCAGAACAGGAAGGAGGCTTAAAACGTCAGTACTAGCTAGACGAGAATTGTAGACTATTAAAATGGTGTTTTTTTGAAGCATCACTGCATATTCAGTCATAAAAATTATGCATTCATGTTATGTTAGTCTCCTGCACTTCAGTTCCATGCGTGTTTCATTGAAATTTACGCGTTTGTTGATGCTTACTACTATTAATGGTTATTGACATCAACTCTGGCTCTCAATTGAATGACGCAGTATTTTTGAAAATTTTTGATTTCAGGTGATCGTCTCACACACATGCAATACAACTTTTTTCTGAATTTCAGAAGTGTAAAATGTTGAAGTCTGCTCTTCAAATCGTTATTAGGTGACTGAAATAATTTGCAGGTCCTTTTCATGATATTCATAATGATTTTTCATTATTCATTATACAACATAATGATTATTCAAACATAGCCATATAATTGTTTTGGATTGTTATCTGTATCTCTATAAATAAAAATATTAGTATGAATTCAACATACTTGTAGTAAGGACAAATCAGAAGGAGATTTTTGACATTTTTATCTAGAAAACAGCTGTAACTCCGAACGAGCTGAATTTCTTGAACCAAGATCCACTCAGGAGTCACAGAAGGGTGGACTGGTAAGCTGTTTCAACGTTTCTTTCACAAACCGCCTACCGATCTGTTTCGGCATTCTTACCAGAAATACCCATCCACAATCGAGTCCACTCTATCAAAACACCACATTCACCACATCCGTGAAAAATTCTATTCACAACGAAACAATTTGGAAAAACACTGCAAGGTTGAGCTGAAAATCAAAAATCGATGCCAATAAACGGGATATCATCAACAAATGAAAAACATTTACTAATTTCAATCAATCTGAATTTCTTGAACCAAGAACCACTCAGTACAAAGAGGTGGACGGGTAAGCTGTGTCGACGTTTTGTCCACTGTCAGCGAACTAGCCAATGACGTGTTTTGACATCGCGACCACTTTCACAAACGGCCTACCGATCTGTTTCGGCATTCTTACCAAAAATACCCATCCACAATCGAGTCCACTATATCGAAACACTACGTTGACCACGTCGGTAAAAAATCTATTCACAATGCCAAAATGTGAAAAAATACTGCAACGTTGAGCTGAGAATCAAAAATCGATGCCAATAAACGAGATATCATCAACACATGAAAAACATTTACTAATATCAATCAATCTGAATTTATTGAACCAAAAACCACTCAGTTCAGAGGGGTGGGGATATCATCAACAAATGAAAAACATTTACTAATTTCAATCAATCTGAATTTCTTGAACCAAGAACCACTCAGTACAAAGAGGTGGACGGGTAAGCTGTGTCGACGTTTTGTCCACTGTCAGCGAACTAGCCAATGACGTGTTTTGACATCGCGATCACCTTCACAAACCGCCTACCGATCTGTTTCGGCAATCTTACCAAAAATACCCATCCACAATCGAGTACACTCTATCGAAACACCACGTTGACCACATCCGTGAAAAAATCTATTCACAATGCCAAAATGTGAAAAAATACTGCAAGGTTGAGCTGAGAATCAAAAATCGATGCCAATAAACGAGATATCATCAGCACATAAAAAACATTTACTAATATCAATCAATCTGAATTTATTGAACCAAAAACCACTCAGTTCAGAGGGGTGGACCGGTAAGCTGGGTCGACGTTTTGTCCACTTTCAGCGAACTAGCCAATGACGTGTTTCGACATCGCGACCACCTTCACAAACCGCCTACCGATCTGTTTCGGCATTCTTACCAAAAATACCCATCCACAATCGAGTCCACTCTATCGAAAACCACGTTGACCACATCCGTGAAAAATCCTATTCACAATGAAAAAATTTGAAAAACTACTGCAAGGTTGAGCTGAGAATCAGAAATCGATGTCAATAAACGAGATATCAACAAATGAAAAAAATTACTAATATCAATCAATCTGAATTTCTTGAACCAAGAACCACTCAGTACAAAGAGGTGGACAGGTAAGCTGTGTTGACGTTTTGTCCACTTTCACAAACCGCCTACCGATCTGTTTCGGCATTCTTACCAAAAATGCCCATCCACAGTCGAGTCCACCCTATTGAGAAACACCACGTTGATCACATCCGTGAAAAATGTTATTCATAATGCGAAAATTTAAAAAAACACTGCAAGGTTGAGCTGAAAATCAAAAACCGTTGTCAATAAACGAGATATCATCAACAAATGAAAAAATTTACTGATATCAATCAATCTGAATTTCTTGAACCAAGAACCACTATGTACAGAGGGGTGGACCGGTAAGCTGTGTCGACGTTTTGTCAACTTTCAACGAACTATCCAATGACGTGTTTCGACATCGCGACCATTTTCACAAACCGCCTACCGTTCGGTTTCAGCATTCTCACCAAAAATACCCATCCACAATCGACTCCACTCTATCGGAACACCACGTTGACCACATCCTTGAAAAATTCTATTCACAATGAAAAAATTTGAAAAACTACTGCAAGGTTGAGCTGAGAATCAGAAATCGATGTCAATAAACGAGATATCATCAACAAATGAAAAAAAATTACTAATATCAATCAATCTAAATTTCTTGAACCAAGAACCACTCAGTACAAAGAGGTGGACAGGTAAGCTGTGTTGACGTTTTGTCCACTTTCACAAACCGCCTACCGATCTGTTTCGGCATTCTTACCAAAAATGCCCATCCACAGTCGAGTCCACCCTATTGAGAAACACCACGTTGATCACATCCGTGAAAAATGTTATTCATAATGCAAAAAATTTAAAAAACACTGCAAGGTTGAGCTGAAAATCAAAAACCGTTGTCAATAAACGAGATATCATCAACAAATGAAAAAATTTACTGATATCAATCAATCTGAATTTCTTGAACCAAGAACTACTCAATACCGAGGGGTGGACCGGTAAGCTGTGTCGACGTTTTGTCAACGAACTATCCAATGACGTGTTTCGACATCGCGACCATTTTCACAAACCGCTCGGTTTCAGCATTCTTACCAAAAATACCCATCCACAATCGACTCCACTCTATCGAAACACCACGTTGACCACATCCTTGACCGTATTGCTGACCTCGCTGATGCACCGAGCGTTCTCCGAGGTGTTCCTGGACCCGGCCGCCCGCAGCTGTCGCGCCTGCCCTTCCAGCCGTGTGAGCAGTTCGCGGAAGTGGAACTTGGTGTGGGCGGGTGCCACGTGATCCGCGTAGTCCATGCACGAGCCGTGCAACAGACCGATCTTGTCGCTGAGCTGCAGCCAGGCGGAGGTCGACGAGGCGGCGTTGGATTTGATGCCGTTCAAGGTCGACTCGAGCGCCTGCAATGAGGTTGTACACACTAGAGTTCCTAAATGTACAGGGTGGGCCAAATTGGACACTTTCATGGGAAAAGTCCTATTTCCAAACTAGATGGACGAAAACTGATGTCGGTGTCTGATGGTCAATTTTTATGACAAACTCGACAGTGTAAACCGCACATCTATCATCGTTTCTGAGTTACAGCATGTTTTCCGAAAATGTGCATTTTCGAAAACTTGCTGTAACTTTTTTCCTGTCGAAAATTTGTTGTTTCTATAAAAACATTTCCAAGGCACTTTCTCATGTAGGATTCAATTGTATATTTTTTTCAAATGAGACACCCTGAATATTTCTGCATATTTCGATAGAGCTTTAAATTACTATTCCAAAAATATTGCACACTCGGTATTTTACTGAAGTCATCTTTGAAATGCAGAGCTTTTTTGGTTTTCACATCTAAACTTTGAAACGCACATCTTGAACAAGGAGGCTTTGGACGACGCGGTGATAAAACAGAAATCGAATGTTGACTGTGCTGTCAAATTATGATCAAAGTAATATTAGAGCAGTAAAGACGCTCCTCAATTCGTGGTTTTCGTTCTATTCACAAACACATTTTCAATGAATTTTGAAAATTATGAAAAATGGGATATGATAGTCTGTTTTATATAAACTGGGAAAAATACAGAAGCAGCAAGCGATTTGTACCACGAGAGGTATCCAGAGATCGAGAAGACAATCATTTAGAGATATTTATGCGGATCCAATATGTCGAACGAATTTTGTAATGGTGGGAAAGAATTCTATTGCTAAAATTCATTAAAAAACTTGCATTATCTTTAAAATTGACTAATATCATGAATTATACCGGGCATACTATCAGAAGAACCTCGGCAAGTGTGTTTGCGAATTCTGGAGGAGACATTCTTGCTTGGAAGTCTACGAATATCGCTGAAGGGTATGTGCAGCAATCTCTCACAAAATAGCAAAAAATTTCGAACCAAATGGTGGGTCACTGAAGTTGATGAAATTGATTGTAATCAGCCAAGTACGAATTCTGTATAATTTTTTTTTTATGAAAATATCACGAAAACTGCATTGGCTCCAGATCTTACTTCTAGTGGTATTCAAATAACCACTGCTCAAAACTGCACTTTCAATATTACTTCATATAATTATCACTCTACCACAAATTGAAAATATCTAGGATGCAAGAGTGAAAATAACGTGCCTATAAGTTATACTGTATACCTACTTCTTTGTTACTTTCATCAATAAATTATTTGAAAATGAATTTTTATTCAAGGGAGACGGAAAAATCATATATATAACATGGGGGTAAAGTATATTCTATTCATTATTTCCCTGCACATTTTACGTATCACTTTTTATCAGCCTATTTTTCGTCATAGACGAAGTTTTATACAAATTCTTCTCGGAGTTGGATATCCGAAAATATATTTAGCACACATGATATGAGTACAGTAGATCAGATACCCACATCGAGGTTTTCACCATTTCTCAATCATAAGGCTTAGCTCATAGATAAACTACTGCTCAGCTTGAAATCAGAATTCATTCAGTCAACCCTGGTATACAGTCAAAGAACAGTCTCTTTTGGTGAAATATATGGAGCTTTTAGTACAATTTATATGTTCCCTACCCCGCAAAGATTATGCTGGAGCAGTAAACTCCAAAACTAGAGGATTGTTCATCTATATCTTGGTATAGTTGAATCAGGAATTCCATATGGAAATTACGTATGATACGCCAATGACCTCAATATAACCAAAAAAACAACAAATGTCAAAAATCTAGTGTTTATCCCCAGAATTGAATAAGGATGGAACTATACAACTGCCTCATAAACACTTTAGAGTGAGAGGAGACGAGGATCTGTCCGTACCCTGTTGAGATGACGAATACGTCAGTTTGCATCAAGGGACCCTATAAAACCCTACCTGCGATATCTCCAAGATGTTCTCTTTGCCGCCCTTGAGCTCCTCGGGCGTTCTCGCCTCGACGCTGGGCTTGGCCATTATGGGCGGTTTCGCGTTGGTGGGCGTGGCGTAGATCGCGGACGCCCGACCCACCGGTTTCAGCGCCTTGACGGGCGGCTTCGTCGGTATCAGCGGCTTCTCTTCGTGCCACGATTTCTTCTCGCTCCTCCTCTCCAGCTTCACCGACTCGTCCGAGGTATCAACAGGCGAGACTTCGTCTTCGTTTTTGGCATTTTTGATCGACAGCTTCGGACTGAGTTGCGCGTTCGGGCAGCCGTCGAAACTGTCTTTCGGTTCCCACAGTTTCTTCAAGCTGCTGATGCTGCCAGTGCTTTTTCGCTTGTCGTCGCAATCGTCGATTCTGTGATTCCCGCTGTCAGAGCTGGCGGTGCTCTCTCGCTTGTTGCTGGTGTCGCTTTCGTGGTCGTCCACTTTTCGCAGTCTCGATTTGAAGTCGATGATCATCGAGCTATCGCTTTCTGGCTTGTCTTTGGCAATCGGTTTTTTCGGGTCGACTTTCTTGAGCTGGGAGACAAAGGTGACGCCGTTGTCTGTTTGTTTCGTTGCGATGCTACCTTGAGAATTTTTTCGCGCTACGTCTTTTTCTAGGTTGAGGGATTGAGATAGTTCTGTCACTAACTGGGTTAGGGGGTCGTGGCTGATGCCACTCACAGCCACGTAGGGTTCGACGGGAGATTCTTTGAGATTTTTGCTTTTGAGGTTTTGGCTTTCTTTTATTTCGGCGACCAGTTTGAGTTCCATTTCTTTCATCACCAACTTGTTTTTGAACACTTTGGAGGTTTTATTGTCTTCTGGCGAGCCGATTTCAGCATCTGGAATGACAATATTGAGATGTTCATTTTTAAAAGATCTCAATTAGGATAGAGAGGTTTGAATGAATGATATTACAAGGTGCGGTAATAAAAATTCTGGGTGGCATAAGAAAATTGAAAAATGTTAGTGTCACCTTCCATCTCCTTCATAGTAATCTTCTGCGTGAGATGGGGTTTCCAGATAGCAGAGGGAAGGTGTTGAAATATGTGATTGAATATTGCTTTTCCGGCAAATACATAATTTTATTATTCACACCTCTTTCACGAAAATGCAATTCAAAAAATTCGTTTATTTTGCAGAAAAGGCCTCAAACACTCACCCCGTTAAATATCCTGGTTAACTGACAAAAGAAAGATACCATCAGGGTAGAAACCAGAATTATAAGACATTCAAAAACCGAGTTCTACATATGAAATGTCAAAAATAATCTACTTTGCTCTACTCTACCTTCTACCTCCAACTGGTAACAAATATTATTATATATGATTATTATAATTATAGTGAAGAAAAGAACTACCAGGACAGGATGAGAAGAGGAAATTAAACTAGGAGTTGTTCTCAGTGCAAATCATGGTATTCCAAATATAGAACTCGATAATGATATTGTCAAATTCAAAAAGGCTGAAAGTGTTAATTTTCTGTGAATGAGTTGTCTGAGGCTTATAGAGAAAACAAACAAATCATTTTGTTGGAAGTGTTATGTGTTGATGTATGTGATAAATATCAATATGTGTAGAATATTCCCAAGATCAGTATCATGTTGACTCATAATTTTTTAATGTCAACGTGCGTGCCAATATAACTCACTAATGAGATTCTTTGAACATTCACGCGCGAGCTTTATTTTTTAGTTTATCTTTATGATTCAAATTTATCATTCTGATCATGGAAAGTAATTGAATAATTCTATGACAATATATTAATTATTGCGACAAGATTGTGAGCGTGCAGAGAAAATAAATAATTCTCATAGTTCGCAATTTTTCATGAAATTGAAGCAATTTTTAATGCGCGCATGCCCAATAGTGTCATTTTGGACAGCTGTGATAGTGATGAAATGGTGGATTCTCGGTATTTCATGCATTATTTAGGCATCATTGGATGCTAATCGAATGTTATTGCTCTCATGGTTTCTACTTCAAAACTCAAAACTTGATAAGAAGCCAAACACAGATTTTTTGACAAAAAAAAAGGCAAGTCGGTCATTCCGTTTCGGTGTGAAATAGCCTGCAATTATTTATTGAATGGACTTTATATTTCAAAATCATTATAACAATTGTATTAATAATAAATAAATATGAATTTCAGACTGTTTGAATCCCCATGAATCACTTGCTGTTCATCAAACAATGTTCAATAACATACAAGTCCACTGATTGAAAAAAATACTGATTTGAAAAATTTGCTCAATTACTGTGACTCATGAGAAACAATTAAGTAGTTTCCATGCAATCAAATCAGTCCTTGTGGATTTGTGGAGTTTGATGGAAGTTGATTTCTGTTGTATCGCTAAAACACAAAGATTTTAAGAAATTTTGGAATTCTTCTTGGTAACTACTAATAGTACCCGAAGACATCTCCACAATATTCCCACGTAAGCATAATACTTTTTATTAGTCCAAAATGTTTTGTACCATTCACTATCTCCAGGATATGTAGACATAATAGATAAGGCTAAGGATGGACATATACAGTATGATGCAAATGTATGGAATAAATTCATTTCAAAACAAGACGACTTTCGAAAGAAAAACAAAAACTAGAGTTTAGAACTTTTTTTCGACGTATTTTTTTAACTAGACGACCCTTCGATGTTCAATTCTCAGTAGCAGACCTCTGCAAGATTCAATTAATCACATGATAATCCATTTTAATTTCAATCTTCTTATGCAACATTTTGACTGTTGAATAGACGATCGGTAGACCTTTCAATCAAGGTTTCACATGACCCCTATTTGTATTTGAAAAAATCGTCCATTACGTCTGTACTCCAACACCGGTGACGTAACATCTCTCATATGAATATCATGAGATGAGGCTTCAGAAATTAAAACTCACGTGTTTTTGGAATTTTTTCAAATGTCGCCCATTTCTGAAATAATAAATTTATTCCATACATTTGCATCATACTGTATATGTCCGAAACATGTACCAAGTAATTTGATTTGATCATATTGAAATGTCGTGGAGATGACTTCGAGTATTATTAGTAGTCACTTTTTCACTCCTCTTTGAGAAACCATGGACTTCTACCAAAGATGTTTATTATACGGACCTTGGAATGTTACAATATTCGTCAACTGCCACAAAGTATCCATTTGCGACCGCAAACGTCTATTTTGCGTCCGATTCGACCCTATTCTACCCCTCACCGTTTCCCAGCGCATCCACAGCAGAGGGCGGCGTCGGCTCAGAGGGCGACCCGATCTGCTGCCCGACGGTCCGCCCATCCGTCTCCGGACTGCCACCGGGACTGGCAAGGCCGAGGCTGGCGCGCCTCGGGCTCCTCTCTTTGGCCTCCTCGCCTTGGGCCTCCCTCTTCTTGAGGCTGACTCCGAAGCGCGAGCTGGCCTCCTCGACGGAGGGCTGCAACGTGCTGACGTCGGCGCTCTCGGGCGGGTCGGGGTCTCTCGCCGGGGCGGGTGTTAGCTTGGGAGAGAGCAGAGTTCCTTAACACGTTCGCTACCAGGCGTCACATACAGTGTGTGCGATTTCAACTCGCAACACCCTTTTAATTGAATAAATACAAAAAGCTCAGTCATTTCCACACAGTGTTCATAAAATGAACAGCAATGGTAGATTTCGGGAGAAAAACAACTACTTTCCAGAACATTGAATTACATCCTTCCAAAATCTATGCATCGACTCGTATAAACGAATACTGATACAAGTGATTCTTTCCTGAATGCCTATTGATTTCGATTTAGCCAGGCCACGCTAGACAACCACAGACCTGTTTCGAGGTCTTTGACTGTCATCAGTGCATTGTAGTCTCCAGCCAGTAGTCCTAAGACCGCCGACTCAGCGAAGCCTAACCAAACAAAAATCAAGTCGGCATTATATTACCTCCGAGGCGTCTTTCATCGACAATATGAAACGCCAATTGAGTAGAACATTTAACATTTCATTCCACTTTGAGCATTGTGGCTATTTCGTAGTTGGAATAGAATGTTTGTTTTTTTCATAACATTCCTACATGACGGTTCAGATTTCTCTCCTCTGAATCATTCATTATTCATTGGTGGTGAATTGTAAACTTTCAAAAGAGAAAAATAATGTTTTTCATGTTTTCTCACCACTTTTTTCGTCGTGAGAGGAGAGATGGGGATGATCCGCTTCCTCAACTCCTGCGAGGACGTCATGATCGAGGTGGTGCAGTCCACTTGGTCCACCCCCGAGTTGTCGAATTCCTCCGGAGGTGGGGGCAGATCGGTGGGCGGCGGTGGGAATTCCAAGTCGGCCAGGGAGGGAGGAACAGACCTACGAAAGACAAAACGCGTACTTCCCAAATGTTATTGATATCCTAATGAGGCACATTCCTCCCCACTCGAATCAGTCCTACCGACTGCGCCACAGCCCTCGTAAAAAAAGCCGTGGTGAACCAGTATTGGATACACGGTATATACAGGGTGTAACTAAATGAGTGTAAAACATTTGAGCTGGTGATTCCTCATCGAAAAAAAGATAGAATCTTTCAATGGAGCATCCCATTTTGAACATACAATTTGTTTAACAAATGTTTTCACAAGCACTAAAAATGTTACAGTATTGAATTTGACCTGACAATTTCTACTACCAAAAAGACACTTAGCCAGTAATTCATTTGGTTTATCCCATGGTTTAATCCCTTTAATCACTTAACGCAGGTAGTAACTACAAAATTACGATAAATCCAGTTTACATTTATGACGATAACTGTAGTTGATCGTGAAATTATTTTTTGCTGCCAACTGGTTTATTTTGGGCAAAAAATTCAGGGAATATTTTTTGTTTAGAATGAAACAGGCTATCGGAAATAAATTTTTAAATAGTAAACAAATAATAAGACAAAAAGTTACATTGGAAATAAAATTTAGGGGTTGCGTTTTCCACCCCTTACCAGCATGGGGTAAACTAGAGTCCCTTGATGGATATTGACGTTAAAGTCATCTTAACAGGGTACGGACAGATCATCGTCTCCTCTCACTCTAAAGTGTTTGTGAAACAGCTATATAGTTCCATCCTTATTCAATTCTGGGGATAAACACTAGATTTTTGACATTCATTGTTTTTTAGGTTATATTTAGGTTATATTGAGGTCACTGGCGTATCATACGCGAGTTCCATATGGAATTCCTGATTCAACTATACCAAAGAGATGAACAATCCTCTAGTTTTAGAGTTTACTACTCCAGCATAATCTTGCGAGGTAGGGAACATATAAATTTTACTGAAAGCTTAATATATTTCACCAAGAGAGACTGTTCTTAGACTGTATACCAGGGTTGACTGAATTGACTGGAATTCTGATATCAAGCAGAGCAGTAGTTTATCTATGAGCTGAATGAGCTGAGAAATGGTGAAAACCTCGATGTGAGTATCTAAACTACTATACTCATGTAATGTGTGCTAAATATATTTTCGGAAATCCAACTCGACGTGACTAATATGTGTAAAACTTCGCCTAGGACGAAAAGTAGGCTGATAAAAAGTAATACGTAAAATGTGCAGGATGATAAAGAATAGAATATACTTTACCCTCTTGTTATACATATTATTCTTCCGTCTCCCTTAAATAAAATGTCATTTTCAAATAACTTTTGGAAGAAAGTAACAAAAAGTAGGTATACGCAGTATAACTTATAGGCACAATATTTTCACTCTTGCATCCTACATATCTTCTATTTGTGTTAGAGTAATAATTATATAAACTAATGTCTTTCGCCATATTGGATCCGTCATCTTGAATTTTCCAATTTTGACGAAACAATCATTATCTCCTACCCCGAAAACCACCAGACACCATCAGTTTTGAATAGAATCGGATCTTCATTACAAAACTCGTTCACCATATTGGATCCGCTATCTTGAATATTTCAATTTTGACGAAATAATCATAATCTCCGCCCCCATGGGCCCTTTTTGCCAATCATAATTACAAAACTCGTCAGCCATATTGAATCCACCATCTTCAATTTCCTAATTTTGATGAAGGATCCATGAACTCCGATACCGAAAAACCCCCAGATACCAATCTTTGATAGAATCAGACCATAATTACAAAACTCGTTCGCCATATGATCTTCCTCAACAAGTAAATACCCTGTACATACCTATTATTAAAATTTTGAATGATTTTCTGTAGCGCCCATGGATTTGACGTGGCAGCAATGTCAGGGATGCCAGTTGACAAAACTAAAGTCTCTAGATCATTAAAAAAGAATGCAGCTATGATCTGTCCGTACCCTGTTAAGATGATAACGTCAATTTCCATCAAGGGACCCTAGGGTAAACCAAATAAATTACTGGCTGAGTGTCTTTTTGGTAGTTGGAAATGTCAAGTTGATTTCAATACTATAACTTCTTTAGTGCTTGTGAAAAGAATTGTTGAAAAAATTTTATGTACCCCCTTCAAGGGGCTGTAACTTAACATGGGATGCTCCGATGAAGTTTCTTTATATGAAAGATCTCATCTCTTTTTCGATGAGGAATCACCCCCTCGAATGTTTTACACTTATTTAGTTACACCCTGTATATGGCGAATGCAATGAAGTGTAGTTGCTAGTTTTCAAAAGTGAATTGATGTTTTATTGATATGAAATATTGTCCAAAGAAGTGAACAGTGTGAGGCATAATCTAGTGACCGAGAATATAGTATTTTGAATTGAGGTTATGTTCGATGTTTCGTTATTTTTGGAAGTAGAGTAAATAAATGTCAATGTTTCTCATAATAAAATACCGAATGGTTGTTGTCTGACAGAGATTGGGTGTCAAATTACGCTTTGGAAAGGAAATATGTATACATTTTTACATTTTCTAAAGATGAAGCACTGCAATATCTAGTTAAAATTGTACTCCATCTCAAAAATTCTTTTATACATATATTTAGATGACACATTTTCTCTTGCAGATGGATAAATTCGAAACATTTTGCTAACGAAGGTACCTTCAGTTAGTTGAAACTGCAGTTTACTGAATTTTTCCTTCACAAATTTATACCTCTGTAAAACCTGTTACATCATTGAGATCTAGATGCAAGAAATCAGAAATGTTAACCTTATTCCCAATCACAAGTATTCAGTTGAGGAATATGCAGAAAAACAGAAAGTTGATGGTTGAAAAATCTATTTATATGTAGTAAAATTTATTAGAGATATTATAATCTGATGCAGTGAAAATAACTACCTAAGTTGTAATATTGAATGAGATGCAGGTCCAAATCTTACTAGGTGAGTTGATTCTTCCTTATGATATGAAATTGAGTAGGTGGTCAAAACTTGATAATATAGATTAAATCTAGCGATTCGTGAACTTGAATGGTCGGTGGCAGTTGTTTATTATATCTAGGCAACTGAATAAAACCCGACCTGTGACCTGACTCAATATTCCTTGCTATATTTTATTGAGGTTCAATTATTTTAAAACCAGAAATGGGAAAGACCACTGATTTTTAACGACATCATCGTGAACTCTATACCAACAAACCACTAGTAGATATATTTTATATTGTTTAATTCATACTAGGATAGAAAAATTAATTGAAATATGTTCACTGCAAAACACACACTTCCAGCGCCATTGGAAATGGCGTCAATTCATTGGTGTGACGTATTAGTCCCAACACGCATATTGTCCTTGAGCTGACCTATCACAATTCAACACAGCAGAATAGCATGCTATCAATTCGGAACTACTACGTCACGGCTACACCTTCATATCTCTGGCTTTTTGAAATATCAAATGGAATATGCTGATTTGAAAACGCTATAGATTCGATTCCCTTTAAATATAACTTATAATATTTATTGTACATTGAATATAAATCATGATTGATCGATTGAAAGAGGTCTCAGTGGTCTTCCCCATTGACGTAATGTACCTATGTTTGCCTATGTTGCCCGTCAAGAGTAGGACTTTCGGATCACGGTAATGCGGTGTTGCCTTCCTCTCACCCAAACTTGTATTTGAGATGCTCGTGACTGCACCAAATATCGTTACCCGATAAATCTGCACTCACCTCGATGGACTACCGCCACGAAAACTGCTATTCTGCGACACCTTGAAGCTCCGCAAGCTGCTCCTGACGTCCGCGCTGTTATTCCTGCTGATGTTCCTGTTCCTGTTCATCTTGCTCGATGTAGGCGAACTCGGCGGATGCGTAGCATGGAAAGTCGTCACCCCGCTAGATGAGTTGCTGCGTATCATCTGCGGCTGCGTCCTGATGTTGGTGCGCGGCGAGAGAGACCGCGGCGTTGATTCCGCTGGCTCTGCGGCGGGATTGGCTGCCTGGACGGCCTCCTCGTTGCCGGACATGTTGTTCTGGCGCAGCGATTCCAAGTAGGCGCCTATCCTGGCGCCTTTCGGCAGAGTGCCGTATCTGCTGATGGCTTTCCGGACGTTCTGCACCTCCAGAGCGGCAACGTGAACCTTGGTTTTGGAGAGAAATGGTGGAGTTGATTTTTGGTCTGGTGTGGTTGCAACTGCTACAGTTCATAAGTCTTAAGTTTGATAAAGAAGAATCCACTACTACTATTACTACTACCATCGTCAGTATGCATACCAAGAACGTTCGTTCGTTGACGAATATCGTGCATATTATTTTCCAGATCCCTTGTTATATTTTTGTGCATTTGTTATTATTTCTTGTTATGGACCCTTAGTGATCAACATCTAAGGTTTATTCAATAGCGAATTCCATTGGCAATAACTGGTGGAGTGTTTCTCCACTGAGTGTATATTTACCTCTGTTAAACACATGAAAGTAAGAAGGAGACATATACATTGAATGCAGACACACTCCACCAGTTCCTGCCAATGAAATTCGCTATTAGATTGGGTAGCATTTGACAGTTGTCATTATTCAGGTGAATTCAACAGGTGTCACGAATTATTTCATGTAGTGACGATACGAGAGGTCGCTTGTGATACCGTAGCAGGTTTGAATAATCATATAATATCACTGTTATAGTGGATGTCTATCGATCACCTGCTTGTACAATCTACCTTTCATTATTGTGGACTAGTAGAGTATTTGTGATTTGTCATACAAAGGAAGATGTCCCATATTGGGGATTGGAGTTGTCATATGCCGCCATTTTGAACCCTCCAGGCGCAGAGGTATGTACCGTATGTTTGAGATCTCGGCAATGTTTAATTCTGCATTTTCATAGGGTTAACTCCTACCCCTTTTGGGTTAATTCTACAATTCGCAACGTCGAGCTAGAACGTCGTACATCTGACTATGATCTATAGATCAGGCTGAGGATACTCCACTAGTTCGTTAGAGGCTATGTTTATCCAATCCTGAAACGAAACACGAGTGGCTTCCTCATCAATACCATAGTCAATAGTCAGGATAGGATGTTCCAAGACTGGTTACAGAAAGGAACATTATACACTATACTACATACATATGTTTATATTAATCTGATAATGCCATTTTCACACACTAACGTTTTCGGGTTCAAATTGGCATAAAGCTTTTCAATCTAAATATTGTTATACATATACAATTATATTTATGAAACCTTTATATAGAGTGTTGAGATGGTAATAAGAGACACTGATCTCTTGTCAATTGATATATATTTTTCGAAATCACTTTTTTTCTCAGCCCCGATCTGAATTTTGTCATAAATATACAATCATATATATCAAACCTCAAGTGAGAGAGAGAGAAATATACTTTTTCTGCAACCGACACAAAAGTCGTCCATTTTGATACCAAAATTAGCTCTTAAATTGACGTTTCTATTACTGACACAAAAATAGGTAGGTTGCTAGGCAACATATTTAGTTCCTAGGAGCTGAAGTTGAATTTTAGTTGCTAGGAGCTAAAGTTGAAATTTAGCTCCTAGGAACTAAAAAGGAAGTACTGGACGTCATAACAACATTGTGACGATTGGTTATTTGGGTTGAGACGCATACCTGATTTGTTTCCGATTTCATCAGATTTGAAATTTCATACCCATGCTGGAGATATAAATACACCTTATTATAGTTTAGTATTGGAATTATAAACATCTCAGCTAAGTATTTTTGTTTGATCAGGGAAGCCTTCAAGATTCAAATACTTGCTTGATCTGTATTACATTCGTTATTCTCGGGATGGATAACTTGTTTTTGAATAATCACGGCAAGCAATAGTTTTTGTCTCAAACAACGATATTGTTTAGCTTCATTTGATTATTAAGTGAAAAACATTGTATCATAGAGAGGAGTAAATAATCGCCATTATCATTGTTGATATGCTCATTAACCTAACATTTTCCACGTCTTGACCGTCTTGTTCCTATAGCTGGCGCGGTATTTGCTATTAGAGCACCTGGTCCATACACCAATATGTCACTCTGTGATTGTACTTATATTGAAACTACAATTCGAACATCCTTGAAAATTGAATGAACCTGCTGTTGATGCAGGTAGAATGTTCTCACTACACAGATTATTTGTCAATATTTGTTGCATTGCATACATATGGCACGGCATTGGTGGTAACTTCACATATTTATTTGAGTTAATTGTTTCGGTTGCAGAAAAAATAGCATGTTTCATTCGGATCAAAAGTGACTTTGTTCGACTCGCAAATTTTGCTTTCGCTCGGCTTCGCTAAACGCTCGGCTTCGCTAAACGCTCCGCCTCGCAAATGCAAAATTCGCTTGTCAAACAAAGTGTCACTTTTGATCCTAATAAAACAATCTACTATAATTGTCGAATGAAAGTAATTTCTTATTGACAAAGCTCGTACAAGATATAGTCCATATTACTTTTAAATGAGGAAAAATGAAAAATTAAAACACAAATACACAGAAACACACAATTTGAAACAAGTTCACACGTCATATATAAAATATAAAATATTGCAATCTAAAAAAGATGTCAACATGTAGATTTGCAAAGTTTGTTGAAAAAAAAATAACAGTTTTATAATCATTTGCAGATTGTAAAAACACAAATATACAGAATCACAATTTAAACATAAGTTCACAAGTCATTATATATATTTATATAGAGGGTTGGGCTGGTACTCTTGCCTATGATATATATTTTTTAGGAACACTTCCATTTGTCAACGACATCGGAAGATCTTTGGTTTCGTGCTTGCCAGGGATTTTGTGTGATTTTATTGAATAGAGGTTTGTGCATTCATTGACAAAGTTTTCGTATTTCTCCGACCTTTCCTATACTCGAGAGATTTGTGTAGTCTTCATACCACACCACACCAATAATTCATTTTCTACATTGTTACAATCACTTGGAATTCTCCATCAATATCAGGAGCAGCCCGCGAGTTGGACTGGCTCTTACACAATATATTTTCTTGGTCCCAACCCATAGCATCTGATTGAGTTAGTCGGTGGCTGCTGTGCTTTCCGTTGCATTCCAGTGATTCAGTAGTTTCATTCAGAAACACCGTAGCACAATGTGGGCTAATATATTTTGATTGCCATCAGATCATGCTACTAAAACGTGATGTCAACATTGGATGAACTGGTAGGTTTACTTCTTCTTTTCGTTTCATTTAGCCTGTTCCTAAGATATCTTCTTCCACTTCAAAGTAAAAATCGCTCGAAAAGTTCCACAATGAGTGTAAAAAACGCAAGACTGATCAAAACTTACCATAACTTGAGCTTTTCTATTTTTTTATTTGTTCAGTAACTATTTGGAAAAACATGCCTCAACCTCTACGGCTATCCGACAAAATTTTGAGACTTTTGACAAAGACCTCACGCTCTAGTATCGCCAAATGTTAGTCCTCATTAGCGAAGAGATAGAAAAAAACAATTATCAACTTGCAATTATCAATTATGAGTTGAACTTCCTCCGAAACATTCTGCACCTCTAGAGCGGCAACGTGAACCTTATTTTTTAGAGAAATGGTGGAGTTGAAAATGATTTTTGATCTGGTGAAGTTTCAACTAGCGAAAATCACAATAATTTAGTTGAATAACACCCCTGCTCAAGCTAAAAGAAACAACCTCATACTTACCGTCGAAATACCAATTTGGGGTTTGAATGGTGAACTCTGTCACAATCCATGCAAACACTAAAAATCAATTGAAACACAAAAAGTCCTAAAATGATAGGTAACAAACACAGCACAACAACACTGTAACGTGGTCTTTTCACATAAGTGAAGAACTTCAAGCAACATATGCGTCTTTCATAGTGAACACGCCACCACAGCGTTGCCACAGTTATTTCCATAATACATTATAATTCTATTCAATGATGAAATTAAGAAAGTTTTTATCATTTCAATAGAAGAATAAATATACATGAAAAATGTATATTATATAATTAAAGGATCAGTGTTGGGTCCAATTCTGTATCTTTTATACATTCAGAATATTTCAAAAATAAATTTAATAGGAAACTATGCCATATATGCAGATGACACAGTACTTTTATTTGAAAACAAAAACCCTGTAATTTTAGAAAACAACATAAATGAGGATTTGAAAAAAATGGAAGAATGGCTATAGTCCAATCTTCTTTCCCTTAATTCTAATAAGACCCAATATATAATTTTCCATCAAAGAAATAAACAAAATATTGATTTGAATATTAGAATAAAAAATGAAAGATTGAAACAAACTGCCTATACCAAATACCTTGGTATTTGGATTGTTGAAAAGTTAACATGGAACAAGCATATTGGCATGCTCAAAGAAAAAATTTCCCCCATAGTTGGTGCCTTAAGAAGATGTCCAAAACTTCTCCCGAATATAGCAAATACGGTTACTCTCACATCCTTAGTGAAATGAACTATCTCATAAATATTTGGGGTTCATGTTCCAAAAATAATTTCAACAAAATATCTGTACTATATAAAAAAGCATTAAAAGTACTGTATCGTCTTCCATATGAGACCCCATCAAATCAACTTTATGAAGAAACAAATACATTTTCTTTGGAAGAGCACTATCTGATAAATACTCTCAAAATTTCTTTTGATATTATCAACAAACACCTAAAATCTAACTTCATATTGGTAAGGAATTCTCAAATCGATGAACATCATACTAGACAATATGACTTGTTTCATCTTGATGCTGCTCATTCTACACTTGAAAACGATGTTGGCAAGGGACACAATGTGAACAATTTCGTCTCCCCTCTTTCAATATGTCCATGGTATACAGGCTGATTTTAAAATAAGTGCATATATTTTAAACACTAAGAAAGCTTGAGGTATACTACCGAATAGCACTATTAAAAATATTATTTGGATCAAAATAGATTTGGGGCAAAATACCCTTTTTCCGCCCAGATTTCTACTTCTGTCACAACTATCGTTTGCGATCCGCAGTCGACCGTGATGAACGAAGCGACGTTGCCACTCTACATGAAAATTAGGAGATATTAAATAAAATGTATAATCGAGAAAATGTACATGGGAAAGAAGTTAACCCTGGTCTTGAATTTCAGAAAGATAATACAAAAACTTCAAAATGGACTCACCCAAGATTTCTACACATAAGCTTGAAAAGCGTATAACTCAACACCTCACGGTTGGAAGTTATTTTACTGAAAAATCCTTTAGACCCTTCCGAGGACCCTTCCTTCCACCTCCTTGCATCGCTACAATTTCGTGGTCTTCGAGGAGTCTCATGGGCCCCGCACAATAACGACCCGACATAAGAACCATATCATTCAGCTCAATGTTTGAGAAATGCATCGTCACATTCCAAGCAAATTGTCAGAAACAAAACTTTACATTCAGTGTTGTTCCTGGGTCTGATTTTTTCGTAATAGATTTTCTTGGAAAATGGTAACAGATTTGTATCAAAAGGTAATAGATCCTAAAAATCTGACATTTGACATTCTGAATGTCATTCTTGTAAAACCATATCGCACAAATTAGACAGAAATAGATTTTTTAGTAACAAAACATCATATTTTGGTGCTAACAGTAACAAAACATCATATTTTGGTGCTAACACCCAATAGTAATAGATCTATTACAAAAGTAATGACAAGGACCACACTGTTTACATTTACTAGTATCACGTTTTGACGTTTTCCAAAATAACATACATTCTCAGAACAACAAACTGCAAGAATTCAGATGACCATGAATTACTGATAGGCGACTTTTACGGACCAATCAGAAACAGCAAAGTAGTGCGTGCGTGGTTGCGATTCATCCTGATTGGGCACAGGTGATTGAGATTAATGTATTAGTGAGGAAGGATCATATCTTTAAATGAAACTAACATTTTCATAAAAAACTAATTTGGAAAAAAGATCTATTAGTTTAATTCGATGAAATGATACTCCTCACTATACACTAATCTCACAAATCCAATCAGCTGTGTCCAATCAGGATGAATCGCAACCACGCAGGCGCTACTTTGCTGTTTCTGATTGGTCCGTAGAGATCGCCTATTAGTAATTCATGGTCATCTGAATTCTTGCGTCCGAAACTGTCAGAAGAATGCGCAGTTTCACAGAACTGTATGATTTTTGGGTTCTGTGGACTTGTGCATGCTTCTGACGGTTTTGAATTGTTTATTCTCTGAACGCGAACAATCCTAGTTAGAACTGTCAAAGGTCACAGCAAAGAGGAAATCTATGGTCACAAATACTACTGTTCTGAGAAATGATGTTGACAGATCATATGATAATAGTTTTTTTGTGTGTTTGTAAAATAATTGTAAACGTAAAATAAAAAATAAAATAATTGGATGTTGTGTCGTGATAATCGTGATATGGTCGTGATTTTCAATGTGAGATTGCCAGGAAGGATATGTCGTCGTCGAGTCGTTTTCGATGGTTTAAGTGCGAATATGAACCAACAAGAACACAGGACGATATTAGTCTGGAATGGACTCGATATTAGTATTTGTTTGCTCTCGGGAGTTTTGCTGTTCGAGCAGGTATGAGAAAATCTACTAGGTGAGTCGATTTTCATCTTTGTGGAAGGAAGGGGGACGTTCTATCATTCCCCTCATGTTTCTATCCGTCTCTCGTGATCCATGGAGATAATCACCCCACAGTTCTCTCAGTGAACTTTAAAAAATAAGGCTCCTGTACATATTACATTCCTCAGATGAAGAATGTCCCTTTCTTCATCTGAGTTACATTCACCTCTATTAGTTTCCATAACCTATTTCAATTCATATTCATTCTGTGACAAATTTTTATCAGGATATTCGTCTCTGAAACAATCTGGCATCACTGTCTTGTTCTGACTTTAGTGAATGACGAATTGGAGAATCCCTGGGATTCCGCAGATTTCACTTGCTTCCCAGTGGCGTACTCGAATTTCGAAGCATTTTATGTTCAATTTTCAAAATGAAGTTTCTCGTTAATGTGAAGACTTAGGAAAAATCTAATATTTTAGTAATTTTTGTTAGACTCCCTCATATATATGTCTTGAATATATGCACTCATTTTAAAATCAGCCTGTATACCCATATGTGTGCAAAGAGATAATTTGGTGCAAAGATTCGAAATGAAAACCCATAAAGAATTCGCGGATGCGCTGTTACTCACCGTCGGCGAATCTTTCGTCTTGCCCTTCTTCCCGCGCTGCTCCAGTCCCCTGTTGCCCATCACGGGCGCCCGCTTGAACGATCCCGCGCCCGGCCCGAAGCTGCTCACGGTCGACACTTCGGGGTACGAGTGCGCCCCCGAATCGTCCGTGTCGGGCGTCTGGTCTTGCAGGTCGCTCTCGCTGTCGCACTTCGTGCTGGCGGTGAGAGTCTGCAGCTCCCTCGTCAGGCCTAGAAATACTGCTTGATTTAGTAGTGAGATCGGTGCTGAAAATTTTGAAGGAAAATAAATTCACACCATATAAATTACAATTCGTAAAGCATTTGCATCCTTTGGATGCGGGACGTCGATTAATTTTTTGTATTTATTTATTTATTTATTTATTTAAAATCAAATAGGATAACGACAGACCCCAAGGTCCGGATTGTTATCCACAATTATTACATAGTTTAATGGTGTACATATAAATTAATAACCCAAAAACTAAAATTAATTAATTTGATAATGAAGTAAATAAGATTTTTTCTACAAGCGTGCGTGATTCACCCTATACCCGCACGCAATTTAGTTTGGGAAGTAGTGCGGGAAAACAAAGATATGATAAAATCGCAAGTAATATAAGTGGTTGGTGATGGAATATAAAAGTTTAAGTTTGTTTGTTGCAGTATTAAGTATGTATGTTCAGAATCATCAATCAAATTGCACTATTTATTGTGAAAATTGAGAAATATTGGGAAATTAAAATTAATTATTATAAAAATCCCCCTATATATTTGGATTGATCTGACGGGAAAAGTCAGTTTGTCATGCCAATCAAACCTCAAATAAGTTTGAAAT
The DNA here is from genome assembly GCA_918026855.4 of Phaedon cochleariae. Classification (NCBI taxonomy): domain Eukaryota; kingdom Metazoa; phylum Arthropoda; class Insecta; order Coleoptera; family Chrysomelidae; genus Phaedon; species Phaedon cochleariae. The sequence continues at coordinate 24,273,238 of OU896719.1, read as the reverse complement.
TGTCGAAGTGACAGACACAGCGTTACTGTCATTTTCGATTCAGTGGAAATGCCACAATGTGATCAAAAACTTCTAGCTATAGGGATTTGATACAGATGCGTTATCACCAACGAAGTCTTGAGAAAGGTATGAGAAGCTATACACGCGTTTTATTGAATGGTGCAACAATAAAGAAATGAAAAAATCGAATGAAGAATAGGTATTTTTGGCTCATTTCATAGAAGTGTCTGAAACCTAGAGACCAAACTCCTAATGGGCCTGCTGTCTTCCGCAATGAACCAACATAATGCGTCGAACTGTAAGTTCACAATAGCTATTACTAATAATTAATAGATAGAGAATATATATCTCTTGTTAGTTGTTCCTATTTGCTTGAATAATTAATTGAACGATTAAAAATATTGTTCCTAACTCATGCGGAAAGTTTCTTTCCCGCACTCGACTGCTTGCCCGAACTCCGCTTCGCGTCGTTCGTGTCAACGGCAGTCACGTGCGGGAAAGAATCACTTTTCGCACTTGTTAGGAAAATTACTATATCATTGAAATGATTACAATTTGCTGAATATTCTATGCACTGCGAGAATTGTAAATGTATCTGATTTTTTTTGAAAACATTCAGTGAGGATTGAAAAATATCTACAGAAAACATTTTTCGATTGTACAGATTTTTCATTCTATGTAGTGGTGAATTTTCTCCTAAGTTTGTATGACAAAATGATACAGAAAATAAAGTATTGTTAGGTCTAAGAAAACGTGAAGGGACATGAATTGAGATTTTTGACAATAGATCTGGAGCATCAGATAAATTATTTAAAACTTTATACAAAAAGAATATATCAGATTGTTCTCGACGAGCCTCTAGTGAATAGAACTGAAACTGTTCCCTAAGTCTACATGTGCTTGCCAAGTGATTATAAGTACCATTAACCTTGTAGTACATAAATCTCAAAAATTTGTTTTGAATCAACTCTAATCTGTTCTTATGCACAGCATACTGAGGATTCCACACAACCGTTGCGTAATTAAGTCTGCTGTAGACATAAGAATAAAATAATTCTTTTAATGCTTGAATGGAATTGAAGTTTTTACTTTGTCTTAATATGAATCCTGAGGTTTTGTTACTTTTCGTTACAACATAGTCGATATTTGATGAGAATGTCATCTTTCTGTCGAAAACGACACCAAGATCTTTGATTTTATCCACTTTCTTCAAAATGGTGTTATTGAAATTATAATCGTATGAGAATATATCGATATTTTTAGTAAATGAGATGAAAAAACATTTGTTCAAATTGAGAAATATTTTATTTACGATACAATAATTATACAAGTGATCTAGGTCACGTTGAATTGAAAAGTTATCGACTGGACTTTTGACACATGCAAATATTTTCAAATCGTCCGCAAAAAGTAGAAATTTACAAGTTTCAAATGATGACGTTATGTCATTTAAATAAATCAGAAAAAGTAGGGGCCCTAAATGTGATCCTTGTGGCACACCTGAAGTGACAATATAAGAATTAGATCCATATCCATTAGCTATAACAATTTGTGACCGATTAAATATATATGAAGCAAACCAACGGAGCAGATCACCGTGTACACCAATCTCAGACAATTTTGACATCAATATGTTGGTATATGGAACGGATTCGAATGAATATTGATTTTTCCCAATCAGTAATATGGTCTGATGAATCATATTTTTCGAGTGCCGGCATCTTCAATCGCCAAAACACCAGACATCGGTCTCAAGAAAATCACCATGTTATATTAGAACGAGAACAGCAAGGACGGTTTGGCTTCAGCGTGGCTTGTTTCATTTTGGGTAGAAATATAGTATATCGGATTTATGACACTGCAAACCGTTACCTAGGAATTCTACGAGATGTTTTGCTACAGCTGCTGGACAATATCCCTCTGGCTCAGTTGAATAATATATATTTTCAACAAGACGGAGCCTGCCCACAATTCTCAAATAAAAAGACAATTTCAAGAAATTAATTTTCCCCAACGATGGATAGCCACTAATGGATCTATAAGATGGCCTCCAAGATCACCAGAGTTTTAGATTTCTCTTTATGGGGTTTTCTGAAAGACAAGATTTACATGTCTCAACATCGTTCTATGGAAGAACTAAGAGCAGCCACGCATTCTGCTTTCCGATATTTGCGGGGCCGTCCATTTATACTTCAAAATGCCTTCTTATAGCTTTATGATTTACTTATATACCCGCCAGGCAAGAATAATTTTCCTATAGTAAAAACTGTGTGAGTGAATATGCATATAGATTCACGAGTAGGTATTCAATGAAGAAAGGAAAAAAGCGTCGTTGCCCCACCTACTCGGGTATGTCACGTGTGGAAAACGGTAATCCCTTCAGCGAGCCGAGAAATTGAGTCGCTCGAAGGAGGAATTAGCGGGTTAGAAAGACATACTGCTTCATTAGTTGCACTAGGCCAGCTGGCAATTGAGCCATGACCATTACTATTTACACATGAGTACATAAGTCAAATGCGACAAAACTCAAAGTCATCTCCACAAATTTTATTGAATGATCAGAGATCAGTCAAGCAGGGACATATTTCGGATTCATCAGTCGATTACATGATTCATTATTCTAGAAAAACCGACAATGACTCAAGATATAGATACAATGATTACACACTCACAAGATGATTGTGTCATCTATATCTCAAGTCATTGTTGGTTTTTCTAGAATTATGAATCTTGTAATCGGCTGATGATGGGCTTATATAAGTAATAAATACCTATATATATAATTAGTGCATAGCTAAGTGGCAATAGCAGAGGTGTGTAAGTATTTATGTTCAAACAAACTCATAACAATTGAGCAATTTTTCTTCATACTACATACATCTGCTGGACTATGCTACGAAAGTATTAGCTTCATATCATGCAAACAGTGTATTAAAATTTGAGAAGCTTCTAAGTGAAGTTTCTTCTAAAGTATTACGAATCAAGTCTTAATTTTTTTTTGAAAATTATTGATCTATGCAAAGATTGATTTATGTGTCACTGTTTACTTCAACATTGATTCAAAATTCAGTCCAGACTAGTTTTCATGCATGCCATAACGCTTGTCAAAATTGAAAGTTTCTTCCCCTGCAACTCTCCCATAAATTAATTAACAATAAATAATCTATGACTCTAACTTCCCAGCGGTAAAAATCTATTTTGTGAAGATATTTCAAAATTTCAGAAAAGCCAGCAATTTGATATTGAAACATTCTAAAATACAAGGTGATATCAATAAAAATGAATAAAGATGAAAAACGTAGGGTGCTGAATTGTCTGGCACAGTTGAAACATTAAATCAATGAATGATATGAATAGATTAAGGAGAACAGTAGGTATTATGTGCTAAAGTCGTCAGTTTTGTGAATGACCTTTGACGATAATTTCGGTCAATCATTACCTCTCATGATAATGAATTGAAATGCAAACATTCTTGATGAATATCATGATGTATGAGTTTCATTGATGCCCTGTTGATAATGTTGATATTGATATTTGGGACAATCAAAGCATGAATGTTAGTATGCTATTACCATCTGTGAATAATCATTAGATGAATCTTGATACAAACATCGGTGAATTAACAATTATTATGAAATACAAAATCATTAGTAAATGAATTCGGTTAAGTACAGTAACCATGCTCCACTTCGAACCAATGAAACCCCATGCCCGAATCAATTTGTGAAAGATACCTTTAAGGGATTTTTTAATACCGTTTAAGTCAGCTCCATCGTCTGCTGTGATCTCGCCTTGTCCTTGGTCATCGAACGTGCTGTCCCGAAATGAGCTGCAAGAAGACAGCAGGCTGCAACCAGAAGTCAATGAATTGTTAACACAATGGTTAGTCAGTGAAGTTATTTTTTTTTTTTAGTATATATTATTGCAATCTATTTAGTATGGTATGTGATAGCAAAATAGTGATTCGGTTTATCCTTAGGTTGGCCTTGACGTTGAGAACCGAGAAAATTTTATTAAGGATAAACTTCATGATGAAATAGGGAAATGAAGAAATTGCAGATTCTTAGTCACCAAAATTTAGACTGATAAGACATAGCTCACATATGCACGAAATTGTTTTGTCAATAGATAAACCTAATTTTCGCAAAAGATGAACATTGTGGTTCTAAATAAAAACCTAGAAGTAGTTTATGACTGTTCCAAACCAGAGATAGAGAGTAGTTTTTCCAGACTGTTTGAACTTCTAACGAACCTACTACGTGCAGCGTATATTTTTGCTGGAGCTGCCACAATTTACTTCGGAAAGACTATATATAAATAAAAAATTATTTTATGTAAGAAGCAGAATATCCACGATGACCAGGAACCATTGTCGATAAGAGCAATTTTTGAATATTTTTTCCATTGTCCAGACAATATTATACCAATCCTAATAAGCGGTTCCTTAAAATATCAAACAAATCGGTCTATTCATAAGCAAGGACTCAACGAATCCAAAATTTTCCTGTTGTAGTGAAAGAAAATAGGGCAACGCCAAAGTATCAAGATATTTTGATTTCAAGTTCTTTTGCATCACAAACCTTGTACGTTTAGGTGGTGCGGGAGCAGGCATTCCCTTTTTATTTGTCGATCTCCTCATCTGGACCAAACTCTTATTGTGCCCACCAGTGAATGTTGATAATTTCGTAGAGGTAATATTGAGATTGTCTGAAAACAAATATGATGTACTTTTCATCCACTTACTTTTAAATTGATAGTTTTTACCCGTTAAAGCTTGATCAGTCACTACCAGTCCATGAATATTCCCGGTACTACCAGAGTGAGATTTCTTGAAAGACATGTGAGGCGTACCTAGAGGTACTGGTGATGATTCGTTTCCCTGCAGCTGCTTCTCAACCTCTGACAAAAATACATATTCAATTACTCAATTTTGTTTATTATGGTCAAGATAACTATCACGCAAATCTTTCTATAATCGAAATATATTTCAGTTTCTATAACCACTTATTTGATACATAGGAGTGGGTGATAATTTTTGTCGGTTACTCCACCGAAAAAATACATATAATTATGAAGATGATGGAAAGCCCTAATTTCGAGTGACAATGGACACGGCGCGGTGTAGTTTTTTCATTTTCCATTGTCACTCGAAACTAGGGCTTTCCATCATCTTCATTCATTATTTTAACCATTTGACTCCATCAGAGTGAAAATTGAATGATATCATAAATTTCGGAAATCAACTGAGGTCTATTGGGGTACTTAAGGTACATGAATGAACCCCAAATATCTTTAAAAAAAAACACGCGAGTTTTAGGACCTAACAGCGCAACGGGAAATCCGATTGGCCAAATATTAGCAATATTTTATTCGCCTCAGGGTCTCCACTACTACATTGGAGTATTTTAGATTTATGTAAATCAGTTGCCTAATAATTGAATGAAACTTATTATTTTTCATCAACTTCGACACCCTGTATCTCAAAGGTTAGGACGTTTACGACATACATCCTATGAAGTTTTTTTTCTTCAAATGGGTCCGACAATCTTCCCCTTGAATATTACCATGTCATTGAGGAATATATACCCTCTGTATCGCTAGCATTGTGTTCAATAAACATATTCAACATGAATTGCAAGTAATCTAATCAATTTTCTAAAAAAAGACGTAGAAAACTACAAGGACTCAATAGTTATTTCAAACGGCATCAAATGAGCATTTAATATTGCTTCAAATTGAATTCTATTATCAATACATCCCAAGAATTTGGTGGACGTCTTGTTTTCGATGACATGATTCTGAAGACTTAGGTTTCCAGAAGCGAATTTGAATGAGATCACGTTGGTCTTAATCACATTGAAACATGAAGAAATGGAATCACACCAAGATTTGACTCTCTCTAAATCAACTTCAATTATATTTTTCAAGGAGTTTCCGTGCCATAGTAGGGTTGTATCATCTGCAAACATTGTAAACTTTCCTTGTATGTCGGTATCAGATAGGTCATTCACATAGAGAAGGAACGAAATGGGACCAAGCACTGACCCTTATGAAACTCCACAAATAATTTTCGAGACACTAGAATTTTCATTCGGTAGCTTCACCATTTGACTCCTGTCTGATAAATACGTTTGGAACCACTTGAGGGTTGTTCCTTTGAAACAAAAGTGAATAATATTTGCAACAGCACTCTGTGATCAACGCAATCAAAGGCCTTGGAGAAGCCACAGAATACTGCTGCAGCCACTTTACCTATATTTAGCCCCACATATAACTCTTCCAGGAAGTCAAATATGGCATCATTTGTATTCTCGGAACTTTGAAAACCAAACTGTGAGCCACTCAGTATATTGTGCCTTTCCAGGAATGTGAGTAATCTCCTTTTTACAAGCTTCTCTATCACCTTTGACAAGGTTGATGTTAACGAAATCGTGAGAACAAAGGAAAATAAGGTAGGAATTGGTGTTCTTCTTGGGTTTCTGGAGGTTATATGCCTCAGGGAACACCTCCCTTGGCAATGTGTTCCAGAGCCTCGCTGTTCGTTGGATGAACAAGTATTTGGAAAGAGATGTTCTGCAGGTCTCCAAAGTGACCACAAAGGGGTGCGAAGCCTCAACTCGACGGGTAAATCTCGCGGGGACTGCCAAGGGGGGTACAATTTTTGATATTTCAGAAGGGCATCGTCCATGAAAATATCTATTCAATAGAGTCAGATCGCCAACTTTTCTACGGTGTTCCAGAGAAGTGAGTGAGTTCGTGAGCGAGGCGTCACCCACGAGACGAATTGCCCTTTTGTGGACAGAATCCAACAGTTTCAGGGTATGTTTGGGCACTGCACTACAAATATGGGAACAGTATTCCAGGACAGGTCGGATCTGTGCCTTACAGATCATAAGCAGCTGACTGGAAGTGAAATAGCTCCTGGCCCGAAACAGAAAACCAAGTTTTTGGGATGCACTTTTAGCAATTGATCTCACGTGATTTTTCCAAGAAAGGTTATTGCTGATCGTAATACCAAGCATCGAAATGGATGTCTTCAAAGGTATGGTTACTCCTGACAAGCTTATGTTGGGCACAGTGAGATCCGCTTTTCTAGAGAAAAGGCATGCTTCTGTTTTGGTTGCATTGAAATCTACCAAGTTATTGGATCCCGATTCGAGAATTGTTGCCAAGTCCATATTCATGTTGTCAACATTTCTCCCTCGTTCGTTTTTGATTGGTATGGAGGGTACTATCATCTGCGAAGCTGTGTACTGGACATGAAGTTGCTTTCAACAGATCGTTGATATGGAGTAGAAATAGTGTTGGTGCTAGAATTGATCCTTGCGGAACACCAGCATTTATGGTAAGAGAGTCAGATGAAACTCCGTCGACCACTACATGGAGAGACCTGTTCGAGAGAAAACTAGCTAGCAGAGAACATAGCTGGAGAGGTAAGCCATAAGATGGAAGTTTGGCAAGGTGTCCGTGGTGCCAGACTCGATCGAATGCTTTGGAGATATCAAGTGCCACGGCTAAGGTTTCACCATATTTTTCAATAGATTGCTGCCATATATGTGAAACGTAAGCGAGCAGGTCACCAGTTGATCTCTGATGACGGAAGCCATATTGCCCATCGTTGATAATGCCTGAATGTTCCAGGTATTTCATGAGCTCGATGTTGATAACTTTCTCCATGATCTTTGAAATAATAGATAGCAGTGCGATCGGTTTGTAGTTGTACTGGTTGTACTCTTGCAATTTTCCAGTTGGACGGGAATATCCCCAATTTGTAAGAGTTGTTGAACAACAGGTGTAAGTTCGGGAGCACATTTCTTGAGAACAATCGGTGGGATTCCGTCGGAGCCACAAGCTTTGTTGGTGTTGAGACCCAATAAAATCTTCCTTATAGTACGTTGGCGAAAGGTGATCTCGGGCATATGACTGTCAATTGGCGTTATGTTTGGAGGTTGTTTTCCCGATGAATCCAGAGTGGAATTTCCAGCAAATAAATGCGCAAAAGTGTTGGCTTTCTCCTGGGTAGTTGTGGCTAGTGTTCTAATCTAATACATATGGCAAAAGGAATTCGTGCGGTCTACTCACCCTCCGTCACGCTGGACTCCTGGAACATATTTTCGAGCGCGTGATGGATTCCTTCGAAGGTCGGCCGGTCGTTGGCGTGCCACTGCCAGCACTGGCGCATCAGCTCGTAGATTTTGGGTGGACAGCCTGGCGGGCACTCCATGCGGTAGCCCTTAATAATTCATTCATTTCATTTATTCATCTATATCAGTTATTGCATTACATTCTTCTCTTCATTGATAAATTTATACAAATAATATATAAAGTATAATTAATGTTCTAGTAGGAATGACATGAATAATCAGACAGTTATTCCCTGTATAAGATCATTCTTGAAGTATTATGGACTGTTTATTTATTTATTTAATAAACGGATTCACCTTTACAATAGAAATTAATTATATATAATCAAATGACATAAGGACAATAACATCACAGCATCAACAAATGAAATTCAACAATAAAATAAATTTAACTCTTTGTAAACAATACATCTTGTTGTTGAAACTATTTCCTATTTGCAGCCATTAGGTTGAAAAATTACATTATAACCAAAGAGAAAGAAAAAAAAAAGAGGGAAAAGTGAAAAAAAAAGTATGAACTAAATTAATGGGACTGATTAACCTAGGATCAATTTTACAAATTCTATTTTCAAATATGGCTAAAGACTGAACAATCGGGTCAATGTTAAATGCATTGAAATTACGCAAAATGCGGGAAAAAGAGCTGAGGAACCCATAGTTGGTTCTATGATTATTTATAACAAATAATTCTGTGTTTCTAGTAAAATATTAGGGAACATTGAAGTTAATCCTATTGAGAAGTTCATAGCAATCAATTTCACCTGAGATGATCTTAAGCATAGTATAACTACCTAGCCTGAATCGACGGACAGATAAATTAGTTAGGTTGAGGGTATCAAGAGTATCCGAATAGTTGAAATGATGGAAGTTCTGGCGAATCTAACTTGGGCTTGTTCAATTAGTGTGATATCACATATATAGTATGGTGACCAAATCATACAGCCATAGTCCAATAAGGAACGTACAAGGGAGCAGTACAAAATATACGATGTGTTGCATAAGAATTTTTTTGTATTACGTGATAGAAAACCTACCATTCCATTGGCGGATGCTGATACTTTCAGTATATGGCTCTTGAAGGTGAGACGTTCATCAATACTTTCAATGCATTTTTCTATAGAGCAGAAATTTTGTAGAAACTATTTTTGGAACAAGATCCCAAAATATTTATCAGATAGTTAATTCGACTGAGTATATGTGAATAGAGAATAATATTTGATCTATATTTACTGAGTTTAGGACATCTTCTTGAAGCACCAAAAATGGGAGATACTTTTCCAATGAGGATGTCAATATGCTTTTCCCATGTTAATTTCTCATCAATCCAAATACCAAGGTATTTGGTATCGGCAGTTTTTATCAAACGTTCATTTTTTATTCTAATGTTAAGATCAATATTTTGTTTGTTTCCTTGGCAAAAATTATATATTGAGTCTTATTAGAATTGAGAGAAAGAAGATTGGAAAGAAGAAACTATGAATCTAACGGCTGAAGAACCTTAGTATAGTATATGAAGATTAAAGAAGACGAGTAAGAGAGGAACAGAAGAGGCAAATGAAGGAAAGAGACAAATATGCAGAGCAGCAGGACCACTAAAAATAAATAGAAACGATTCAATCTCATATATTGATACCAAAAATTAATCAGAAATTCTGGAGTTGAAGCAGTTGTTTCGTTACCATACTTTTGAATGATTCAAGTGAACGACTGAAATCTGTGACACAAAGAGATATTCAAGTTATGAATATCACTTCTGAAAGAGATTTTATTATACAGGTATTCCGGCTCTTTCGTTTTTAGCACTTTGTAGTAGCTGCCAAATGCCAATTAACATCTTTTAATTTATGAGAAATCCTCTTTCGTCTGCTGATACCAAAAATGAGTCTTAATCAGGAATTCTGAAGTTTTTGAATGCGTTTTATATCAACAACATCTAAGCAAGGTCCGTAGACAGTTTCGCAGTAATTGAGCTGGGATAACACCAATGACTCACAAAGCATTTTTTTGATATCTTGTTCAAGAGAGTGCCTAAGAGGGTAAATCATTTTCAAATTAGAATAGCATTTCTTCAGCACATGCTTGATATGTTCTTTGAATCGAAGTTTATAATCGATTATTAACCCTAGATTTTTTTGTGCTGTTCTTGAATGGAATTACATCATCGCATATGCGTAATACACAAGATTCAATCAGGGATATTCTATCAGTATCATTACAGAACAAAAGAGCACATGATTTAGATGGATTAATTTTGAGTAGATGTGCCTCATAGGTACGTACTAGGGAATTCAAATCTATATTGATCAGGTTATTAAAATGTATCCTGTCTATCATCCGCATACATGTGGTGGTTACAATGTTGTGAACTTTCTGGAAAGGTGGAAGTGAACAGTGTGAATGAAAGCGGACCTAATATGCTACCTTGAGGTACGCCATGATACAACTAAGGCCTGTGATACTTCATCATTCAAAATTACCTTTTGACTTCGGTCAGTCAAATATGAACTCATTAACTCACATGCAGACTCACTGAATCCAAGAAAATGCAATTTAGATAATAATAATTCATGGTTAATCAAATCAAAGGCTTTGGAAAAGTCAAGTAAAATAAGAATAGTTGCTTTGCTATCATCAATACCTTTAATTATATCATCAGTGATATTTGCAAGTGCAGTTTCACAACTGAAACCGGCTCTGAAACCAGATTGTTTATCGGGTATAATTTTGTTTTGATCTAAATAAGGGCGAATTTGACTATCCATAATTTTTTCAAGAACTTATAAGACAACACCACTGTAAGAAAGCTACTATAAATAGGTTCTTCATTATTAATTATATTATCGAATCAATCCTAAGCTGGTTGAAATTACATCGCCCAGTATATTTAACAGTTCATCAAAATCGATAGTTGAACCGAAATAATAGTTTACAACCCTCTTCTAACGGGTAGGTATAAAGCACAGGTCTCTAATAGCCCTCAGTTGACCATTATAATCACAAATGAATTTGAATAGATTTACTCTTGATATGTTGCAACCAGAATACTTATAGATTTAAATAACTATTGTAAAAATAGTATAAGACGAATAAGGACATGGTATGGAGAGATATAGTTGTTGTTTTTTTTACTATGCCTTTTTTCCAATAACCCGATTTCATTTTTGGATTGTATAACGGACAAGGTTAGCTCGGTCCAATTGAACGAGGTCCAAATAGTTTTCTTTCTTCAAGCACATACTGTAAAGGGTCTGAGATGAGTTTATTGCTTTTTGCCCATGCAAAGACAACCATATAATACGTTTAGTTTCTAGAAAGAATAATAAATTGTCAAGTAAATCTTATTAAGAACATATGTTGAATGGTATTTATGGTTTCCTTTTTGCATGGATACATTCATGGTTGGAAGATTTTTAAATACCACCCAAACGATGGAATAACATTACATGATTGGTCAGATACAACTTGGCGCTAGGTTTTCACTTCCCTCATATCACGTGATACACTAGCTATACAGAAGTAATGTTTGACACAATTTTGTGGAAGTTCGTTTTTGAATTTTGTTCTGTTCAGTTGTGTCACGTGATATCCGGAACGCTGGTGAAGTAATCTGTTATTTGAAATATTCCTTTCATTATGAGTTGATGAGTTATCAACTACTCGAGTGGATAACTCAATTATCATGGTTCTTTACGATTAATATTCAATTATCACTTTTTCTCAACTAGTCTTTGGATGCAGTGAATATCAAGTCAGTTTTATATCATTTAGTCAAGTCCAGATCCTATTTTCATTCACTTCCATTCATTCATTATCCATCTGATAATGAAAGTAGTTAATTCAGTTGGGTAACCATATAGTTTGATTTATGGACCTCCTTCCTATCCCTCTTCCAGATTTATTTGAGATTGAGAGTAAAGTAAACGTAATTGTTTCATTGTTTCAAATAATAACTTGAGAGTGTCTCAAAGTAGAGTAATATACTTTGATTAAAGAATATGCAAGCACAGATATTTTACTAGTGCGATCCATATTACACGTAGATGTGTCACAAGCTGGTAGCTGGGACTTCAGATATAAAAGGAAAGTTGATTTTGATATTTCGTGAATGATTATGTGGCATTTCAATACGATTCATTCAAGAACCTACTTGCCGACCTGTCTCGCTCGGCAGGAAATACTTTTTGTTGGAAATTAGAATTTTATTAAATGAGGTGGTTTTAAGACAGGTTAATGAATTAGTTATCAAGATAGGCTAATTGCTCATCAGACCACCTCATTTACACCACCTACCTTCTCGAGCATGTGGTAGACGTCGGTGAGATCGACGCCCGGATAGGGCGACATACCGTAGGTGGCGATCTCCCAGAGGAGGACGCCGAACGCCCACACGTCCGACTTGGTGGAGAACTTGTTGTAGGCAAGACCCTCGGGCGCTGTCCACTTGATGGGGAATTTGGCGCCCGCGTGCGCTGTGTAGGTGTCGTCGCGCATCAAACGGGCCAGCCCGAAATCGGCCACTTTCACTAGGTGGTTCTCGCCCACCTGAAAGATAAAATTAGGGTGGTTTTCTTGTATTATAAAAAGATTGGGAAGGTGAGAGACAGAGGGCCGGTTGCATAAAAGCTCATCAAGTATTTGATGTCACTTCAAATATTTGATGCGACGTTATAAATGGAATTCGGTTGCATGAAAGGCCCATCATGTACTTAATGGCATGGTTACTTAATCATCTGATTAACTTATGATAATGACTATTTAATTGAAAAATCTGTTGCACAAAGGCCAATCAACTTTAGATGTCACATCAAATCGACTTAATTATGGCATCAACTTAATCAGTGCTCGACCACTGATTAAAGTGACAACCAGCAAATGACATATGAAAGTTCCGCCAAATTATTTGGAATATTTCGCAGAATTTTTGCAGAATCTGAAAAAACGTTGGAGTTCTTAGTTCTTGTTTCATTTCAAAAAGGTGGGGTAGGTAAATGAACACAATAATGTTAGTAAATGACTATTATATTACAGAAAATATCTATCTCATCGTTGTCTTCACGATCTGAAGAAGAACTACTGATTCCCAGGCCAAGAACCTTTTGAAATAGAAACAATCCATTCGAAATGTATGATGACAATGATTTCAATACTCGATTCAGGTTTTCTAAACCAGTTGTGATGGAATTGCTCCATATGTTTGGAAATCATATTGAGCCTCTGACCAGAAGGAATATGTCGATTAGTTCTATGAACCAATTATTGGTCAGTTTATCCATGTACTGTTTTTTCTGTGAACATAAAAATTATATAGACTTTCCATAAGTAATAAAGAATATGCATGAAAATCAGTAGGTAGGTACTTCTATCAATAATTCTCAAAATAATTCATACTATACCAACATCATTTCTACTCAGCCATATCAGCCACAGTTTCAATCTACTTACATTTTCATCTGCTACAATTTTTTTAATCCTTCTTCTCAAATTATCCCATAGAATCCGTAACTGCTTCCAATCTCGTGGTGGGCTGAAGCAGCTATTAAACTCATTCTGAATAATTATTCATGTATCTCTTTTTTTCTTCAAACATATCACATCCGATTGCTTGCTTTCAATAATATTTTTATACCTGTAGACAAGATAAACATAATAGCTTCATGAGTTTTGGATGAAAGATATCAATTAAAATATTAAAATCATACCTAGGTATTATGGAAAAATTCACTTACTTTTTAACAATCTCCATTAACATCGTTTTTTCTGGCTCAGTATAATTCGCCCCTCGTTTTTTCTTCGAAATATCCATTATTTTCCAACTTCTGTCAAACTGAATGTTAAATGTTAATCAAGCAAATAAACCTTACCTAAAATGCGTATCAACAATGCGCGGAACGCAAGGACACAGACAGATTAGCGCTGTTGCCACGCCCTCCTCTTCATCAGTAAATGGAATGATTATCATAGCATCAGATTGTTTATGCAACGCGAATGTCATTTAACATAACATCAAAGTTAATGTGGCATCAGTTGATTGTATGATTAATTTTTCTTTATGCAACCGGCCCAGAGACATTAGTTGATGTGTTCGTTTGGGCCTGGACAAGAGTTACTTTTTATATTCAACTCACCAAACAATTTCTCGCCGCCAAGTCGCGATGTATGAAGCACCTGCTCTCCAAGTAGTTCATGCCGCTCGCTATCTGCGTAGCGATGTACATGAGCACGACGGCATTGATTTGCTCCTTGTTGCCGTTCCGCAGGTAATCCAGCAGGTTGCCCTTGCTCATGAACTCGGTGATGATGTAGAAGGGCGGCTCTCTGGTGCACACGCCCATCAGTTGGACCAGATTGGGGTGTTTCATCTCTTTCATGATGGCGGCCTCTTCGAGGAAGTCTTTGAGGGCCATCGTGTCCTCTTTGAGGGTCTTTACGGCCACAGTCATGTTGTACCTGAAATAGTTCCCCTTTGTAGAATGTATGAGAAGGGTTTTTATATATCTTGGAGGGCACAAAAGGGAATCCCAATTATGTCCGAGGAACATCGCGCGTACCTGGGGAGCATAGGGAGAGAAGATAGGCCTATAGTTATTGGTCAGGTTTTTCTTTTTGGAGATTGGTTTGGACTCTTACTTCCAGCAGGATGGAGAAACACATGACTTGTTTGGGATGGTAAAGAACTTGCAAAGAATCATTGTCAATTATGATGAGCACATCTTGAGAATAATGAGTGGAATTCCATCAGGACCGTTAGCGTAATCTTTTTAAGACCAAACAGAATGCGCCTGATAGTGCGTTGACGAAAGACGATTTCGGGAATTCGACTTTCAACGGGAGGAATATCTGGAGGCACTCTTCCTTGGGAACCTGAGGTGGAATTTGCCACAAACATCTCTGTAAAAATGCTTGCATTCTCTTGTTATATTGTTGCTAATGTGCCGTCGACTTTGGAGTGGTGGGTATGAATTCCGACTGCTTTAGCGAGGAACCGAAGCGAACGGAAACCATTGAAACAACCTATAAGTTTTGATATCATTTTGGCATTGTTTGCTTCTTTTGATGCACCTATTGTATGGCTTCAGTTATTCCTGGCATCAAGATAGTCTGTTCTAGTCACGAGGTTGAGGTTCTTGTGCCAGGGAGAGAAGGCTGTTTATTTCATGGCAACAGCTCTGGAACAGTTCTTGTATGTATGGGAATGTACGAGAACGTATGAGAATGTATGAGTATGTATGAGAATTTATGAGAATTAATGAGAACCTATGATAATGTATGAGAATGTATGAGAATTAATGAGAACCTATGATAATGTATGAGAATGTATGAGAATGTATAGGAATGTATAAGAATGTATGAGAATGTATGAGAATGTATGAGAATGTATGAACATATTATATAAGGATGTATGAACATGTGTGAGAATGAAGGAGAACTTATGAGATTGTATGAGAATCTATGAGTATCTACGTCCTCACCTCTTCCACATCGCCTCGTACACGTCCCCGTACTGCCCACCGCCCAGCTTGTGCCGCATCACGATGTCCGTCCTGCCGATCTCCCATTCGTCCGGCTCCGGACTGAGCGGAAACACCGTCGGCTTGTTGTGCTTCGGCGCCGGATACAGCAGCTGCGTGATGAGGCCGTCGCCGGCCATCGAATGGTGGTGGACGAGCTCGGCCAGCGTGCCGAATTTGCTGTCCTGCGTCACGAAGGCTTCGCCGTCGCTGTCTTCGTTGATGCGGTAGTGGTAGACGCGGCCCTCGTAGCGCAGCGAGATGCTGCGCTGACCGGGGCTGCTTTCCGATTCGCGCACCAGGAAACTACCGTTTATTCCTGGAAAAAGATATATGGGGTGTCCCAGAATAACGTTCGTATACTCCGGGGGGTAATTCTGCATATAAACATAAGAAAAAAATGTTCCCTTCAACATGTGTCCGAAAATGCTTCCTAAAGACGTTAGAGCGTTTTGAAGACAGCTCCTTCAATGCTGTTTTTTTCAATTATCTTTGTTATAATTGATCCTAAGATCACGAAATTTAGTAGCTACGAGTAATTCGATCTCACAAATCGTTTCGTGATACGGAAAACATGATACAGCAAAGTGCGAAACTCGTAACTGATGCTATAAAAATGCCCCAAGTTTTTTTTTTGTTTCAAGATATATCTCATTTCTACTATAGTATATCCAATATCAATTGCAGAATATTCCGCACTGTGCGGTGTCGGCGTGTTTGAAGTTCCAATTGAAGTGACTGCAGGTGCGGCACAAAACTCTGCAATTGTTTTTGGATAAACTATACCAGAATATGATTCTTCAAACACTTTTACATGAAAAAGGTAATCTGCCGTAAATGATAAAAAAAAATAGACCGTCATAGTTAAAATTTTACATTTCCAGTTAGTTTTGTTTTATTAGAATCAATCGTGATGAGGAATGAAAAATTAAGACCGTACCTTGAAGGTACAAAATTTACCGTTCTGACAGACCATTGTAACCTCAAGTGGATTCACATCAAGGACCCTGTGGGGCCTATGTTGATTTGTCGAGAAAATATCCGCAATGGTAGGTAATTGACTAAATTTCAAAGTGGTGTCGATAACGGTTCGACTTACGGCATTCTAACAAAAATACAATTTTCATCCAAAAGTGTTTGAA
The DNA here is from genome assembly GCA_918026855.4 of Phaedon cochleariae. Lineage (NCBI taxonomy): Eukaryota > Metazoa > Arthropoda > Insecta > Coleoptera > Chrysomelidae > Phaedon > Phaedon cochleariae. Next base: position 24,256,444 of record OU896719.1, on the reverse strand, counting down.
GGATTATATTCTGGTAGTAGAAAAGAGATAAATCTTGAAACGAAAACATATTCTGGTAGTTGAAGAGGTAAATCTTGAAACAAAAAAACTCAGGGCATTTTTAAGCATCGGTTAAGAGTTTCGTACCTTCCTGTATCCTGTAGATTAAATCATTATTTCCGTACCACAAAGCGATTTGTAAGATCGAATCACCCATATTTCGTAATAATAGGATCAATTATGACAAAGATAATTGAAGGAAACTGCATTTGGCTGCTCTAGCGCCCTTAAAAAGCATTTTCGGACACATGTTTAAAAAAAAGTGTTTAAAAGTGTTTTTAAAAGTGTTTAAAAGTGTTTTTAACCGCCAGCTTAGTTGCAAAGCAACCCTCGAAAGTCAGAGACTTGTGTGAGTTAAGAAGACGTTGATAGGAACATTTTTTCCTATTCTTACCTGCAGAATTACCTTCCAGAGTAAAATACCGTTATTCTGTATACTGAGTCTACTTGTTTCGCAGTTGTATTTCAGAATGATCAATAATTGAAGTCAATTCAATTCCAGATTTTTTCAATTGTAGTCCAGAGATTATCATATGCATTTCAGTAAACTTCAAAATTGAGAATTTTACAACTGGAAGCTGCTTTGAAAAAAGTAAAACACGTAAACGATATATTTGAAGAAATTGTTTTACTGATTTCAATATTATTGAAGCCACCCCAAGGTCAACCTTTTGACCGATACAGGACCAGCCTCGATCCACTGCTGAACGCAAGTAGATTCTTACCTGAACTGAGTAAGTATTCCGCAGCATTCCTAGATATTGGTCCATGATACCATGAGTGTTTTTCTAAAGAATTGACGGGCGTCACGTAATTCGATGGCACCCAGCCTACTTGGTTCGTTGAGGAGTGTGCTTCGCACCATTCACCACTTTTGTTGTAACTCAAAATCCTAACTTGTTCACCTGAAACAAAAAAATATCACACGATGAAAAGAATTGAAACGATGATTTCGGCAGAGGAAAGAATACATAATAACCAATAACAATGTGTAATTTTGGGCAATCATTCTGTACATACATATTGAACTCTCTGATATCGGCATCCTACTCGATATCACGTACGTAACGTCACATTAACTTAATGAAACGTATAACACTTGACGTTGGTCATTGTCGGTAAAACAGTTGATGTCACGTTACGTGAAAGGGATATAATTGCGCAATGTCAAATTGCGTCGTTATAGCACTATTTGCCACTTATCATGATGTATTATCGCGTCACATAACCGTAGCCTTTGATGTCACGAAGCGTTGTCATAGCAAATGATGTTATGCGATCTGACCTAATTCAACGTCATTTAGCATAGTAACAGGGGTTGATGTCACATGCCTTGACACATACGAGTTATCGATCGTGATGTCACCTAACGTCGTTGTAACGATCAACATCACGGTAAATCATTATATCTATTCAGGTGACGTATTATCGATATAACACGTAATTTCACGTACCCTAACTCTGAAGAGTTATAGCTCATAATGTTATGTTGTGTCGTTATAGCACTCATACCACTTATCGTGACGTAAGGTCGCGTCAAGTAATCGTTATGTCGTCCTCTGATGTCACGAAACGCCGTTATAGCAATTAATATCATGCGACACGCATTTATTCCACTTCAGTAGCATTGTTATAGCGTGAATGGTACGTACCGTGACTACTAACGTCGTTGTAACGTTCAACATAACGTAAAGTCGTTAAAGTTTTCGAGAAGATGTTATATCGTAATAACACCCAAGGTCACGTAATGTGTTTATAACACTTAATGTCACCTAATGTCATTAAAACACTCAATATCACGTATTGTCGTTATAACACTAAATGTCACGTATTCCTGTTATAACACCAACTATCACGAATTCGAATTGTCGTGCTCTAGTACCTCTAGTTCCAGGGATAAAGAAATGAAGCATAGCTGTGAATTATTTGATTTCAAAAGTGGGAATAACAAACCATCTTGTAGATTATTGGCAGTTTCAGTGTCTACCGCCACTGTGAGATCTTCCAGTTCGACTTCATACATTTTCCCAAAGTACTTGAAAATAATAATATATAATTTCTATCGACTCATACCTAACCATTCGAAATTGAAACGCTTAACCTAACATTTCATGAATACTGGCCCTACATCACAATTTCAGCACCAGTGGCCAACAGCAAACTTTCAGCCTCTTACAGGGTTTCCTTGCAATGAGTTAATCGGAACGATAAAATATACTGGGCAGTATTGTTCGAGAATATCTGAAGATGCTGACTTAATGTCATGTTTTTTTAATGTTCTGGTTCCCATGAAAAGGGATATCCTGTAATGTTCAGAGAACATCGTGAGAACCAAGGGAAATAAGGTAGAAATTGGTGTTCTTCTTAAATTTCTGGAGGTTATATGCCACGGGGAACACCCCCTTGGCAATGTGTTCCAGAGCCTCGCTGTTCGTTGGATGAACGAGTCTTCGGAAAGAGATGCTCTGCAGGTCTCCAAAGTGACCACAAAGGGGTGCGGAGCCTCAACTCGACGGGTTAATTTCGCGGGACTGCCAAGGGAGGAACAATTGTTGATATTTCAGAAGAGACGAATTGCCCTATTTGGACAGAATCCAACAGTTTCAGGGTATGTTCGGGTGCTGCACTCCAAATATGGGAACAGTATTCCAGGACAGGTCGGATCTGTGCCTTATAGGTCATAAGCAGCTGACTGGAAGTGAAATAGTCCCTGGCCCGAAACAGAAAACCAAGTTTTTGGGATGCACTTTTAGCAATTGATCTCACGTGATTTTCCCAAGAAAGCTTATTGCTGATAGTAATACCAAGCATCGAAATGGATGTCTTCAAAGGTATGGTTACTCCTGACAAGCTTATGTTGGGCACAGTGAGATCGGCTTCCTTAGAGAAAAGGCATGTTTGTGTTTTGTTTGCATTGAAATCTACCAAGTTATTGGATCCCCATTCGAGAATTGTTATGTTATGATTTGCTTGGCTGGTATTGGAGCCCTGGAAGAGAAAGCGGTATGGAGGGTACTGTAGTGTCGTTATAACACGTAATTTCTTGTGGTGTCGTTAAATCACTTAATACACCGACTGTCGTTATAACACTCAATGTCACATAATATCGTTATAACACCTAGAGTCACGTTATGTCGTTACAACACTCTTAGTCACGTCATGTCGTCGACACTTACTTTTCTTGAGGCTGAGCTGGTTCTCGCCGCCGGCCTGGAAATCGTAGAGGGCGACGAACAGCTGCGGATCGTCCTCCTCTCGAGCGAGCAGGTTCTCCTTCGATGTCCACCGGTGGGCCGTCTCGAAGGAGAGAGGCGTCGTCGGCGCCGGCGACGTGGCGGTGGCGGCAGAAGAGGCGGCGGCGGCAGCGGAGGTGGAGACGGCGGAGGGGGAGGAGAGGGAGGTGGGCGGGTCCGAGTCCGGCAGGCTGGGGATGTGGGGAAGCGGTCTGCTTTGCAGGAGGGCCTCTGGAAAATCGTGATGTTCAAGAATGAGAGTAGGATCTTGCACAATTACAGAATGTTTCGCAGGTTGTCAATGAATTTTATGGAATCACTTGTTTTTCATATTCAGTTAGAATGGTCTCGAATTACACCATTTCCAGTTGTATTTCAGAAAGCCTCAAATGTTTTTCAGATTAGTCACTTTTTCAGAAAGCGAAAATTGTATTTCAGAATATTCAATTTCAGAGTTCCATTTGCATTTATAATAATAATAATAATGTAATCATAAATTGTATTATCTCTTCAGACAACATATTAAAATTGTATAGGACTAGTCAGACATCAGGTAGAATAAAACAAACACTAAAACTAAAAACTGAAATCAAACTTCAGAATTATAAACTCTAGTTAAAAAGAATGGTTGATATATATAACTGTTTTCTACAAACGTCAAAAAATGACAAGGTTCGCGCATTGATAACAAATTGCGAAGTGATACTTTTTTCAGTTTCCTACGTTACCATGATACCTTGCACAAAACAATGCGCGAAGTAAAACAGTGCGCGAAGTACCTACCAAAGTAACATTTCGCGCTCTAGATACGAAAATAACTATTTTAATAATGAATATTTTAATCACATATTATAAAACTCCTGTACTCAGTAAATTGATTTCTCTACTAAATACAGTTTCAAATTATTTCTAAATATTCTGACGGTCTTACAACTCTTCAGTTCTATGAGCAATACATTGAACAGAGATATTGAACAATCGAGATAGGTGAGTTATATGATAATATAATCGTCAAATTCAGTCTCATCTACTGAGCCAAAACCTAGGAGGAGAGGAAGGCCAAAAAAAAGGCTTTCAAAGATGAACAAGAACTCTTGGTGAATAGGCCAGCACATCATGAATCAGGCAGGCCGAAACGCACCTGTGTTGGTCAATCTTCTCAGCATGAAATCGCCGGCCAGCACTCTGAAGATTCACAAGAATCGAGGTCCTATAGTTGTCGAGGCTCTTGTTAGCATGAACCTGGGGCAACTATATATTTGGAACTTCTAATTTTTTTCAACTTCATGAAATGTACTATACATTAGTGTAACAATTTATTTTTCTCATTACATATATTAATGTTCGAATTCAATTCAGATCCTTCTTCTGATTTTGAAAGTAAAAGTATATTATTTATGAAAGAAATATATATTTTTGCAATAGGGTATGCGAAAATCTATTTTCTGTCTTGTATTAAAGGAATGAATATTACCATTTCTCAAGACTTCGTTCTGGTTTGCAAATGTCTCTACAGCTTGTTGTACGAGACACACCAGCAATGGTTCGAATTAATTTCTTCTGGGCGATAAAGACGACTTGAGCATAATATAACATTGTCAATTGGTTTACATTCAGCATTGAGCGAATATTTTCAAACATATAATTCAAGGAATTCAATTTAAAAATAACGTTCTCACATTGAGTCTTCCATACTAGCGATTCATTAATATGAACACCTAAAAATTTCACAGATGTACGCGATGTGATTATCGAGGTGATTATATCATTATTTATATTCAAATTCATATTCTCAATATTTCTCTGTCTGTTATGGAAGCATATGCAGTGGGTTTTCTCAGAATTTAGGTGCAATGAGTTCTCCATAAACCAAGCATTGAGATCATGTAACACTTTATAACATTTGTTTTGTAAAAATTCATCAGGTTTCTCTGATATAATGAGCGAAGTATCATCAGCATAGAGCGTAAAGGAAACTCCTGAAGAAACTGTTTCATTGTTATTTGTATATAGTAAAAACAAGATTGGCCCTAAAACTGACCCCTGAGGCACACCCACCTCAATATGTATAAGATTGGAGGCATAGCTTCTTGTACAATTTCCAGAGGTGTTTTTTATACTTACATATTGTTTCCACGCAATTATGAATGTTTTCAACACAAATTTGCCGAATCGCCACGAATTCCTAGTTACTGAAAATAATGGCATTCAAAGATTGAAAAGGCAAGTAACCGAAATTTTATTAGTGATTTATTCGTTAATTTGTTAAGAGGAATGGGTCGAAAATGTATGTCATTTAAAAAAGTAGAAACGTGGAAATAGAAATTTCACAGGCTGTTGGGCATCGAAAAACAATCACCTAGTGTATGCACTCCTTTTTTTGTTTCGCTTCGCTCAACAAAAGGCAGTAGAAAGATTATTCTTCTTCGATTCGCAATATAAGAATAACGGAATAAGAGGCGATATCCTCTGTCTTCTTATATGATTCAGTGAACAGTTTCTGGTCGCATTACAGATCCTTTTCGAAGTAATATCAGTAACAACTGGAGGACAACAATTACTGTAATTTCATCGCGGTAAACCGCGTTCCCTTCGTAACCTAGTGGATTCTTGCGGAAATTTTGACCTCACTAACTTGTGCTTTCACCATCGAGCATCGAGGTGACAATGCAATTTCGGCTAATTCAGAATCAATAAAAACAAGAACTTACTGTTTATTTGTAGTTTATCTAAAATATCTAGATCTTCGACCAACAGAGACTGAAGTACAGTTTTTCTAAAGAAGAAAGAACACAAATGGACCAAAAATCCAGATCAGTTTGCTAAGACTGCTAATATACACGGAAAAAAGGATTTATGGATCAAAAAATCATTTTTACTTGAATTAATTTTGTTGGACTGAGCAAATTTTTCTGGAATCAACCAGATACATGATTATTTCATGGAAGCAGCTTGTTCAAATCAAGAATGTAGTCTAATTGAATCAACAGTATAATATCAATTCAATCAACAAAATATATGGGTTTGCCAGAAACAAATAATGTCGATCCAAAATAATGTCGATGTCGATTCACCTATATAAACATTTTGTTTATTCGATGAAATAATGATCATTTTGATGAGAATATATCTTTGAAACAACATACAGGTTTTCTTAATCCGATGTAGCAATGAACTCGTTTCGAACTAATCATTTGCTTGTATAAAGCAACGAAATATGTAAAATATCAATGAAATATTTTGTTAATTTTTCATCAAGTTTTGCATCAGCTGAAGAGAAGTAAAGACTGGAGATCTATGCTAGAAGTCGACTAGTTTCCTAGTTTAGTTTATTCTATCGATGTGAAATTTCAGAAAACTCCCGTATTAATACTGAATTTGGTTCAACAAAACAATTTGTCAAATGGAAATACAGTTTCTCTTGAATCAACGAAATATTTCATTGAATCAACAAAATATTCCATTGAATTAACCAAATAGTGCATTGGATTAACCAAATATTTAATTGAATCAACCAAATAATTCATTGAATCAACCAAATATTTCTTTGAATCGACCAAATATTTCATTGAATTGACTAAATATTCGAATGAACCAAACAAAATGATTGTTTGAGCCAATCCATTATCTCTTCATAATCAATTCATGGATGTGCTTGATTGAATAAGATCCAAAGTTCATGCAAGACATATTTACTTGATTCAAACTTCAAATTCGCTCTGAAACAAGATATAGATTTACTCATTTACACTTTTAATTTGATTCATTCAATGAAATTTTGCTTGATTCAACAATTCCTTCATTTCCGTGTAGCTGAATTCTTATAGTTTTGCCAAATTCGAAGCTCTATACTGGGCATTGTTTGACAACTATTAAGTATCATGAGGGATGGAAATCTTCGTCAGTATAGCAGATTAAAATGAAAATTTCATAAATTCATTTTCAACGAATTAGAAGGTTCCTTTTTGTAAACGTTGCTTATAATTGAATTAAGAAGTGATAATTTTCAAATCGAAAATGAAGCGGCTTATATCTATTGGCAAAAGGACCATTGCCAGAAAACTCCTCGAGATGTTGCTGATTTGGGCTCATGATGGAAAGCGAAAACAGTACCATCTTGTTGTTCAGAGTGTAAAATATACAGGGTGGTCCAGGTGAAACGTCATCAATTATGAAAGGCGACAGAACAACAAACAAAAGTAGACTTTCATGAGAGAACCTTGTTGAAAAATGTTTCCTAATGAAGATACAGAGAATCGAAGTTTGGGCAGAAACTGGTTTTCTCATCATAACTAATGAAGCATATCTCTTGGTGACTATTAGATTAAAATTATTCGAAGAAATTATTCAGCGGCGTAGATATTGCGGTGAGCACCTCCTTCTTCCTCTCCCAATCTTCGGAGCCACTGGATATTTAACAAATAAGATTCAATGTTTGGATTACCTGTTTGATTTAGAAATATAAAATACTCTTGTGAACTTATTTGCATTTAAATGGTTTGCAAACAAGTCTAAAGCTGAATGCTAGGCCAGAAAGCTGCGCAGAATGGGCGATTTGCTCATCTAGTGGACTATATTTTTATTATTTTTCAAATGGAATCGTCACTCAATTACCTTTCAGTTCCATTTTTTTTTTAGATTTCTTCGGTCGATTTTAAGGAGCTGAAATCATCAACATTGTTACGGTAATTTTTAAACGGCTAGAAATTTACCGCAAATAAAAACTGATGTCACGATTTCGTAAGTATAGGCATAGCACAGTTGTCCGAGCAGTTGTCATATGTTAAAATACGAATTTGAACTTTAGGAATATTATTCGTTTAAAAATTCATAAATTCTCAATTATGTATTAGTAATATCCCTAATTAGCTATAAAAAATCCATTGCCTCAAAATTGAGAAGCCGTGACTTGCCAATCGGCCTAATGAATGAGACGATCAAATAACTCTCAATCATTTTTATTTCGACATAATTATTTGATACATTGATACCAGTTTATGCACAAAGCTTTGACACCCTGTATCTTTGTTAGGAGAAATTTTTCAACAATGTTCTCTCAACTCTCAATTTTATATTGATGCAGGATAATGCCCGACCACACACCGCAGCAATAGTGCGAAACTTCTTTAAAGCTACTGATATTACCACATTACAATGGCCTGCGAGAAGCCCCGATATGAATCCTATAGAACATTTGTGGGATGAATTAGGGAGAAGGGTACGTTCTCGCGAGAGGTCTCCGGAAAGTCTCGCAGAAATGGCAGATGCATTAGTGGAAGAATGGGATCGTATACCAATGGAAACGATAAGCAACCTAATTTCCAGTATGCCTCGTAGATTAGAAGTTCTTAGAGTTGCTGGAGGAGGCAATACACGGTATCAAGCAGTCATCCCAATTTATAATTTTGTGTTTAATAAAAATGTTTTCTAAAATTATTGGGATCAGTTTATTTCATTAGAAAATTGTTTCTCGATAAATTGAGAAAGTTGGTAATTTGCAAGGATTCAGCAAAAAAAGCTGTAATTCGGAAAATTTTAGAGATGAATCAATGAATAAAAAAACAAAATGCTCGCAAAAGAAGCCCCTTTCGTATAGGGTGTAAGCACTTTCTATACCATTACTCAATTAACACACAGGGTGAGTCAAAAATTAAGAATAAATCATGGTCCGAGTTATTCCACCACCATCAAGGAGGCTTTAAAAAAAAAGTCACCTTTATTTATTTTTAACCAACAAATAAAAAAAATAATAATTGGCCTGCTATTTTTTTTAAGAAGATAGGTCAAATATCAAGTGCGACACTTTTTTTGGAACTGAGTGTATTTTCAATTTTCAACACTAGTATTGAAAGTGAGTTCGAAGTGAGTTCATCAAGTCTATGGTTACATTTAACAGTGGTGTCTCAAAAATATTATTTTTTTTTAATACATACATCTGCAATAGCGTGCGGAAAAAACCCAAATTCTTTTTTTTCCGCACTCATTTTGATGTTGAAAGTTTTTCTGTACTAGTGCGGCAAAGTGACTTCCTCAACACTAAAATGAGTGCGGAGAAGTATACTTTTCCACACGCTAGGAGAAAAAAAATCATCCCATTCAATCTATAACCTAGAGACATAGTAGGTAATAATAATCAACTTGTAGAACAAACATTATAAAAGAACGTATAAATAAAAAATCTAAGCTCTGTTAGAACCAGCAATCTTTCAATCTTCCAATTGATAATCGAGAGCCTCATCATTATCGAAGTGGGCCAATATATTTTTATTGTTTTAAATTCTAGACTCTAGAATATTGTTTTGAGGATCTCAAAGTACCCAGCTATAGATAAAAGGGGTCCGCAAATTAACAGATACGGTATCACTTCCTTTGAAAGTGCGTAAATATTTACAAATCGAGCGTAATCCAAATATTGATATACTGCAGCACCAACATTGGAATATTGCCTACGAAAAAATGTATCCAGCATACTCAAATAAACAGAGGCGGAGGCTAAGATGGTAGGAGAGTCGAGGAATTCATTCCAGAAAACATGAAACTCAAAATTCGTAAATATAAATTGAAAGTGGTTTTAAAATACTAGAATATTCTCAAAATGCCACAATTCTTATCGTGTGTATTCAATAGATATAAGTCAATGTTCGTCGTGGCATATAGCCAGGAATTCATGATTTATTAATATTGTATTTCTAATGTATTATCACAATAACGATTCCGCCACTTTTTATTTTGGAGAAGGAAAGCGTCATTCGTCTATTTTCATCTCAACCTATAGCAGAACCAATATTCGTATGACATATTTATGGAAATTTTGACAAAGTTGGTATACGGATTCCTGTAACCTCATTTCGAGCTGATTTTTACTCGTTTTTTACCATCGAATGATGAGTAAAAAATGTCTGATTATATTTATAAGTTAGTATGATAAAATATTAATAAATTATGGTATCTCTGGTATATTTGAAGTTTTCAAAAAATACATTTTTTTCTGTGACGGGAAAAAAGTTTGGCATTCCATCTCTGTTGGCAGGTTATAAAATGCCACTTTTCATAAATTACTTTTTTCCCGTGAGCAAAATGTGAGTACTTTTTTCCCGGATATATATCACGCATATATACACTGTTGTCTCCGAGAAAGAACTGCAAGACCTTTTATCTTCCATTCGACTTTGCGGTTTCCTATATTACAAAACGACCACTGAATTCGCAATTCTTTGAAATCAAATCACAGAATTAGACTGACAGAAGTGACATCAGATATTTGATTACTTCAAAAGAATGATAAAGATGCCTACAACGCAGGTGTCCCTACTGTTCAAAACTAAAATTTTACGTCGATAATCTTCAAATTTCAAAATAATGTAATATCTTCTCAATATTGATTCGTCCTTTCGTCTGTCACAGAAAAAAATAGTGTATTATACACGGGGGAAATATTAGATTTTAGCTCACACATTACAATGTCGGGCATACTGAGTTCCGCCTTTTTAGAGAAAATACAGGCTTGAGTTTTGGTGGCGTTGAATTCAACTAGGTTGTTGGTTCCCCAGGCTGTGATTTCAGCAAGGTCTTCATTGACAACATTGACCTGCCTGCGCCGTGAGTTCTTAGTTTCCTGGGAAGAAATGGGAATTCTGGAAGAGAACGCAGTATGGAGGGTACTATCATCTGCAAAGCTGTGGATGGGGCAAGTTGTTACTCCCAACAGATCATTGATATGAAGAAGGAATAATGTTGGTGCCAAAATTGATCCTTGTGGAACGCCGGAATTGATGCCAATGGTATCAGACGATACACCGTCCACCACCACATGAAGAAAACTCGAGAGAAAACTCGATAAGAGATGGCATAGCTGAGGTGGTAAGCCGTATGATGGTAGTTTGTGGAGGAGTCCTTCGTGCCAAACACGGTCGAATGCTTTCGATATGTCCAACGCGACAGCTAGAGATTCCCCGTGTGTTTTTAATGAAGCTTGCAATAAATGGGTGACGTAGGCAAGAAGATCTCCAGTAGATCTTCGGTGGCGAAAGCCGTATTGTCTATCATTGATGATTCCCGAGCTCTCCAGATATTTGATAAGCTCAATATTGATGGCTTTCTCTATCACTTTGGACATTACTGATAATTGGGCAATGGGCCTGTAGTTGTTGGGCAGGTTCTTGTTCCCTTTTTTGGGGATTGGTTGGACTCTAGCTGTCTTCCAGCAAGATGGTACAGGTCGGGTATTTACCCGACCTGTACGAGACGGTAAACAACTTGCAGAGAATCGGTGTTAATTCTGGTGCACATTTTTTTAGGATGATGGGTGGAATTCCATCAGGACCGTTAGCCTTATTCGTTTTGAGATCAAGCAAAATTCGTCTGATAGTGCGTTGACGGAAGACGATTTCGGGCATTCGACTCCCAACGGGTGGAATGTCTGGCGGCACTTTTCCTTGGGAATCTAAAGTAGTTTACTGCGAACATCTCTGCAAAAATATTTGCTTTCTCCTGCGATGTTGTTGCTAATGTGCCGTCGGATTTGGACAGTGGTGGAAATGAACTATTAGGGAAATTTCTTCCGACCGCTTTAGCAAAGGACCAAAACGAACGGGAGCCATTGGGACAATCTATGAGTTTCGATCTTATCTTAGCATTGTAAGTTTCTTTCGAAGCATCTATTGTTTGGCTGCAGATATTTCTGGCATCAACGTATTCTGCTCTAGTCGCGAGGTTAGGGTTTTTGCGCCAGCGATGGTAGGTTGTTTGTTTCAAGGCAACAGTTCTAGAACAGCTTTTGTTGAACCAGGGTTTCGATGGTGATGATCTTTTCGAAGAATGAGGTATGTATGTGTCCATTCCGAGCAAGATGATCTCGGATATTTCCGCAGCACACTCTGAAGGGTCCTTAAAGTCAAAGCATACTCTATGCCAAGGAAACTCGGAGAAAAACATGCGGAGACCGTCCCAATCTCCTGAATTGTAATGAAATATAAGACGTAGGGGTGCCGGAGCAGTTGATGGAATGAAAAATGGGCAGGTTGTGGAGATGAGTGTATGGTCAGAATTGCCAAGTGGAGCTCGTACATCTATGGTGTAGGGTGCTGAATTATTAGTGAGGAATAAGTCAAGTATGTTAGCTGAATGGTTATTGGCATCGGGAATTCGTGTGGGTTCTTTGAGCGTGGTACATATCCGTACGCTAAATGCCATTTCAGTTGTGTGAGTAGAAAAATTTATATAAGCCCCGAATCTCACGATTCATACACGGTTTTGATTTATTCGTGGTTGGTCAAGGTGTAACTAGGTGTTAATTTCATTGAATAATACCACTATCGAAAGTAATCACTTTGCATCTCGCTTTGCATCTCGCTTTGCATCCTTCTGGTGTTTCTTTTGAATGGATATATCAGAACCCCTCTAAATTACCACATCCGTGTGATTTTTCACTATGAAGGTGTGAATTGACACCACTGTACACGGTATTATCGAATGTATAATAATTGATATAATATTGCTCGATTGAAATTACACCCGAACATTTTTCACTGTGTACATAAACTTTTCTCTTCATTGTCGCCTATTGAATTTTCCATATTACATTCTGAAACAACTTGTATAAGTGAATCACCTGCATTTTCGACGAGATTTTCGATTATAGGTAGCGAACAAGTTAACTTTGGGACCTCATTTGGGACAGCACGTAGTCACGTGGTGTCCCAAGCTAACGTGATCGGAGATATTTTGTCAATGCATGTGCGAAAAGCCAAAGACGGAGTAGTAGCGACGCCTATGTCAGTATTTAATATATTCATAATTATTATTTTTTCCTTAGGGTCATCGGATTATGAACAAAGCGGAACGGAAACAGAATGTGTACGAATTCGAAAACAAAGAATGAGGAATTTCAATGTATGATGTATGAAAATTGATAAAACACGTGTGAAATAGTGAAGTTTGGAATTCATAGGACAAGGTCATTTCGCTTGATATTGGCGAACAATATGCGATAATAAACTAAACTCGAATTACGGTTTGGTTATTCATCGGTTATATAGGGTGACACAGGTTATCGGGCCACCCCTGAAACTTTTGCATTCGTCAACGAATTTTTCTGAAATTCGGTACAGTTATATAAGCAACTATTTCAGATTTGATCACATTACAATCCAATATGGCGGACTCCTGGTTTTTTAGAAATGCCAGCAATTTTGTTTTTTCAAATGGAACACCCTGTATATTTTTACGTATTCAAGTTCAACAGGTTAAAACAAGTGCAATCTTTGTGTCAAATGTCATTTATTCCACAGCCTACGAAGTTGAAAAATTATTCTAACTGCAAGGAAATTCATAAACTAGTTGTTGATTTTTGAATGTAAACAATTTGTTACTGCACCGAAAAACAAAAATGATATGTCATTTTGTTCCTTAATGTATGTTCTAGAGAGACGGGTAGGTGGCCCATATAGGGGTTTCATTTGAAAAAAAATTATTTTTGATCAAAAAGTGATGTGGCTGAATTGATTCGTGGATAAGTGACACAAAAAATATTTTTTTAGAAAAAATTATGTTCTTCTGTTATGTGTGACTCATTGTGAATAGTCTTGACCACATCTCATTTATCCACGAGGTAAAATGAAAAAACAATTTTAATTTAATTTTTTTCGAAAAAATGACATTTGAAATGAATATTGCACTTGTTTCGACCTGTTGAACTTGAATATGTAAAAATATACAGGGTGTTTCATTTGAAGAAACAAAGTTGCTGGCATTTCCAGAAATACCGGAAGTCCGCCATATTGGATTGTAATGTGATCAAATCCGAAATAATTGCTTATATAACTGTACCGAATTTCAGAAAAATCCGATGACGAAAGCAGAAGTTACAGGGGTGGCCCGATACCCTGTGTCACCCGGTATAGTATAAAGGGAAAATCATAACCTCCGAGGGTCAACATTTAAGTGTTCAAAATTAGTATTGAGAAACTAGCTGACCCGACAAACGTTGTTTTGCCATAAACATTATTTCTAGAAAATATTTTCATAAATTAAGTATTTCTCAACGCACTTTTAAAATTTGATTTTCTTTTTCTTTTTAGTTTGGCTTTCCACAAGAGCATGTTTCTTTAGTTTTTCTTGCTTTTTTCAAACTATAATCCAATATTTATTGCCAAAGTATGAGACACAGAGTATTGTTGTTAAATATACTGAGTGTTAACAACTTATCTGACAAATTTCAACCACAACTACGATATTACATAAGAAGTCTATCACATAAAAAAATTATAGAAGTAAAACGAGATGGAAAATAAAATTTATAACACTTTATATCCACTAAAACTATTCGAACTGGGCTCTATTGGCGAAATATGGCATTAGTGAATTCTTCAGCATTATGAAGATCCAACTAGAAAGTCCTATATCCTAAATTTCAGTACTTGGTAGGGCCTCCCCGATTCTACAAAACCTCATGAAATCGGTTTGGCATAGATTCTATGAGGTTGTTGATGAAGTCTATTGATATTGCCTCCCATTCTTATACAGCTTGGATAGTGTTGTCATTATTTTGAGGTGCCTCTCGCTTTCTCGATAGGTTAAGTTTCATTCGGCTCCACACATGTTCAATCAAATTCAGATCTGGAGATAATGCTGGGTCACCACATTCTTCTAACATTATTGTTTTCTAGAGTTCGTAATTCGTCAGATAAGTTGTGAAACACTCAGTATACTGAACAACAATACTCTGTGACTCATACTTTGGCAATAAATATTCGAAATCAGTTGATAAGAATCATCGATATCAGGAAACAAGTTCGAATTAAAAATTTTCATCCTGTATTTCAACTAGAGGCGAAATTTCGAAAACGTCTCGAGTCAATAGCCTAATATAAATAATGGATATCGAGAAGGCCGTTTCTGAATATACTGAATCGAATGGGCCATGGTTTTAGTCACCATTTTCGATTTTTTTTATTGAAATGAGATTTTGTCCTATTTTCTTATCATCCTGTATATTCCACAATATTGCTTCAGCAATATTGAGTCAGCTCGAGTGGAGTTCTAGAGAAAAATTTCAAGAAATGCGAGACTTACAGGCAAACGTTACGTATTGTTACATACATTTATTTTGTTTTCTTTATACTACTTTTTGGTTTGGCTATTCATGAAAACGTGTTTCCTTAGTTTCCTTAGTTCAAACTACTATTCAATTATTTATTTTCTACTTGTTTTTAGTTCCACAATCTATCTCTTTAGTTTTTCAAAAAATACTATCCATTATCTACGTCTATTTAGATTGGTCTCGAGTTAGGCTATCAATAAAAGCGTGTTTCATTATAGTTTTTCAAACTACTATTCATTACAAAGCTCGTTCGCCATATTGGATCCGCCATTTTGAAATTCCTAATTTTGAAGAGAACATCATAATCTCCGACCCCGAAAACCGCCAGGTACCAATTTTGAATAAAATCGGACCATAATTACATAACTCTTCCGCCATATTGGATCTGCCATCATGAATTTCCAAATTTTGATGAAAGAATCATAATCTCCTACCCCGAAAACCCCCAGATACCAATTTTGAAAAAAAAATGGGATTACAAAACTCGTCCGCCATATTGGACCCACAATCTTGAAGCCTATTCGATTCTCAGTAAGCCGTTTTGGAGGAGTTTGGCAACAAATAATGTGACAAGGACAGGGAAATTTGATATATTAGATTTATCGAAATCTACTCAGTGGCGTACTGAAATTGTTATTTATGTACCAAAGACGAAAAGCTGTCTATTATAGTCGAGCTGGCAAATTGATAGACGAGGCCCAACCGAGGCGAAGCAATTGACTTTACCCTATGCAACTGCATGCAACCAACCATACACATATGTTATTTTGTTTGTAGATGTGCGCCCAGTCCGAGGTCCATAGGATAGATGAATTTCTATTGAAATAGCTTGTTTACTGACCTTTGTGAACAAGATTTAATCTGACGTAGGTGGTAGATAAAGACACTTCGATTAGCTGAGGTGTCAGAGTTTTCGATTTCTCAGGTTTGTATCCATATTCTGATTGCACGATTTTGCTGACATGCATATTGTGTTTTACTTTGATTGTCATGCATAGCAAAGAATGAATTGCCCACAAAAATGAGAGTTTCATTTTTACCTAGAGTTTTTGGAAATACACTCAGTTACAAAAAAAGTGACGCACTTGATATTTGACCTATCTGCTTAAAAAAAAATAGTAGGCCGATTTTCATTCTTTTTTATTTGTTGGTAGGTAATGCATTTGTCTTTAAAAAAATGAAGAGTTGACAATTTTTTCAAAGCCTCCTTGATGGTGGTGGATAAACTCGAACCATGATTTATTCTTAATTTTTGACTCACCCTGTGTGTTGATTGAGTAATGGCATAGAAAATGCATACACCCTATACGAAAGAGGCTTCTTTTGCGAGCATTTTGTTTTTTTATTTATTGATTTATCTCTAAAATTTTCCGAATTACAGCTTTTTTTGCTGAATGCTTGCAGATTACCAACTTTCTGAATTCATCGAGAAACAATTTTTTAATGAAATAAACTGATACCAATAATTTAAAAAAACATTTTTGTTAAACACAAATTATAAATTGGGATGACTGCTTAATACCGTGTATTGCCTCCTCTAGCAACTGGAAATTAAGTTGCTTATCGTTTCCATTGGTATACAATCCCATTCTTCCACTAATGCATCTGCCATTTCTGCGAGACTTTCCGGAGACCTCTCGCGAGAACTTACCCTTCTCCCTTATTCATTCCACAAATGTTCTATAGGATTCATATCGGGGCTTCTCGCGGGCCATTGTAATGTGGTAATACCAGACTAGCGTCTAGCGCAAGGAGGTATTAGTATAAACAACGTAGTGGGAGAACCGCGCCAAGCGAGACACGGACGCGGGCAAACATCAACTGTGCCCATCACCTATAGCGACGCGCGGCTGACAACACATGTTATTAAAAGTCTAATAACACAAAACTAACACTTTGAATACTGATATGAGGATTTGGAGATTGAGGCCATAAAATGAAAAAATAAAATTGGGATACCTATACCTATTATAGGTATTCATAAAATACAATATTCAATAGAGAAAAAACCCAAATAAGTCGTCTCCACAATTTTTAATGTATAATCATCAGGCAGTCAATCCTGCTTCATTAAGGTTGATACATGTTTCGGCCATTCAAATGGCCATCTTCAGTCAAAAGAATATAACAAAGTGTATCTACAATAGAAAACCAAACATGATTTTTTTATATAAGAAAAATTGAAAATGGAAAAGACAACAGTTGTAAATTCAAATTGAATTGATAAACAATTTCGGTTAGATCAAAGAGCAACAGTGATTTTTATGAGTATCATTCATTTTGTTTTTCAGAATTTTGATTTGATAAAATTTTGTTTTTCACTTTTATTATCAATTACTGATCAATTATCATTGTATACTCATAAAAATCACTGTTGCTCTTTGATCTAACCGAAATTGTTAATCAATTCAATTTGAATTTACAACTGTTGTCTTTTTATTCCATTTTCAATTTTTCCTATATAAAAAATCATGTTTGGTTTTCTATTGTAGATACACTTTGTTATATTCTTTTGACTGAAGATGGCCATTTGAATGGCCGAAACATGTATCAACCTTAATGAAGCAGGATTGACTGCCTGATTATACATTAAAAATTGTGGAGACGACTTTGGGTTTTTTCTCTATTGATCATTCCACTCCACTTTGAGCATGGACTACTACAGAAAATACAATATTATTCTTTAAGCATTTAAGTTTAAATCATGAATAGAGAAACTGAATATCTGAATACATTTTTTCTTTAATTAATTACTAATAATAAGACTAGTGATAATGGCAAGTAAGTTGATATATTGTCAGTATATTTGTGGTATCGTAATGGTATAACCCATAATCAGTGATAGAATAATGTACAGAATGTATTATTCCATTTGAAAATCCAAAATTGGTAGATGGTCAGAATGACGTGGTCATCGCAGAGAGTATCTGGAGAAAATGTGAAGTTCTATATACAGTATGATGCAAATGTATGGAATAAATTCATTATTTCAGAAATGGGCGACATTTGAAGATATTCCGAAAACACGTGAGTTTTAATTTTTGAAACCTCATCTCATGATATTCATATGAGAAATGTTACGTCACCGGTGTTGGAGTAATGACGTAATGGACGGTTTTTTTAAATACAAACAGGGGTCATGTGACACCTCGTTTGAAAGGTCTACTGATCGTCTATATCCAATAGTCAAAATTGTGCAAAAGAAGATTGAAATTAAAATGGATTATCATTTGGTTAACTGAATCTTGCAGAGATCTTCTACTGAGAATTGAACATCGAAGGGTCGTCTAGTTGAAAAAATACATCGATAAAAAAGTTCTGAACTCTACTTTTTGGATTTTTTTTGGAAGTCGTCTTGTTTTGAAATGAATTTATTCCATACATTTGCATCATACTGTATATATATTCCTTCGCTCCAACGTTCGTCGGGCATGTCGATAGGTGAAGGCATAGGTGATGTTTGTCCGCGTCCGCGTCTCGCTTGCGCGGTCCTCCCAATACGTTGTTTATACAAATACCTCCTTGCGCTAGACGCTAGTTAATACCAGTAGCTTCTAAGAAGTTTCGCAATCGCTGCTGTGTGTGGTCGGGCATTATCCTGCATCAATATAAAATTATTGCTCTAAAATGTCAATGTAAATTGGGCATTCATCGACTGCCTCACCGGAAAAACATGAAGGGGTGTCTTTCCATTCATTGAAATCCCCTCCCCACACCATAACGGACCCACCATTAAAACGTTCGCATTCTGTTATTAAATGTTGATTAAACCGTTCACCAGTTCTTCTCCACACTCTTTTTCTTCCATCCACCATGTTAAGGCAAAACCTTGACTCATCCGTAAACAAGACATTCGACCATTCAGGAATATTCCACTGTTCATAATTTTCAACAAAATTTCTTCTAGCAGCACGATGTTTGGGACCTTTTGCAGGTCTTCTAGCTGTTAAATTAACTTCTTTTAGACGTCTACATACCGTCTGCTTACTTACTGCAACATCACGAATTTGGCAAAGATCTTGCTGAACATTTACCGCAGTATTTGATCGATTCCGTAAAATCCGCAATCTCAAGAAACGATCATCTCTTGGAGAAGTTTTTCGGGGGCGTCCAGAACCGACCCTCCGAGCGGTGCTTCCTGTTTGTTCGTACTTGCGGATTGCTCTACGAGCAGTTGCTTCATGAACTCCCACTGCACGATCGGCGTAACGTTTACTACGCCCATCGTTTACTAACGCAACTAATCTTGCTACTTGTTCAGGATTTATTTGAGGCATTTCATGTAATTTCAGTCAATAAAACAAGACACTTAATTAATGACACAACGACAAATGGTCAAATATGGAAGCATATAACAAATTAGTTGCTATGGCAAAGGCATTTGTTTTTTTAAAGAAAATGTGGTCCTACCAGAGTACAACCCAGTCAATTTTGAGTACTCTGATCCTTCAATAAATTTAATTTGTGGGATAAGCGTAAGGTACCAGCAAAAAAGCTGTAATTCGGAAAATTTTAGAGATAAATCAATGGATGAAAAAACAAAATGCTCGCAAAAGAAACCTCTTTCGTATAGGGTGTAAGCACTTTGTATACCATTACTCAATTAACACACAGGGTGAGTCAAAAATTAAGAATAAATCATGGTTCGAGTTATTCCACCACCATCAAGGAGGCTTTGAAAAAATTTTCACCTCTTTTTAATTTTTTTTAAAGGCAAATGCATCACCTACCACAAATAAAAAAATAATAAAAATCGGACAATATTTTTTTTATTATTAAGAAGATAGATAGTCTTCAAATATCAAGTGCGCTACTTTTTTTGGAACTGAGTGTATGCAAATACCTACCTGAAACATTCTCTTCGAATCCACTTCCGACTATATTTCGCATACATTTTCAATGAAGAATTCTGATACAAACAGAAATAGTGTGAATAATTCTTATTACAACAAATTCGAAAATGACAGTAGACAGTTCCTACAATTGAGAGGACAGACAGGAGTCGAACAACTAAAGGTGTTTTTAAAAGTACGGAAAATATGTGCTATATACCCTGTGGGACATGCTAATGATGCATACTAATTACTATAGTCGATAGTATACCAAAAAAATCTATAAAAGATAAAGACATATATTCCAGATTTTCGTTAAATAATTCAACTTCAACGAATCGTTTCAGAACATATTATGATCATCGTCAGATAATAGTTCTTCAAGTTTCGGCGATTTTTTAGTATTAGTCATCAATACTTGATCACCCTGTATACAGTATGTCAGACAGGTTCCAGCCAATGGAAAAGTTTCGATTTTCGATGTTAGCTTTCCTCCTATATACTCTAGACGTCTGGATTCTGAAGGGATGTAACGGGTCATTCCCCGAAGTCTATGAAGGGGGATTTCGGGATTTGTCGACTGATGATTGAAAATCCCGCTACTGTGGGGTGCATGTTTTGATGTCACGTTTCGACTGCACACTGCACGACAGATAACTTGGAAAAGTTGAGTTGAATAGTTGAATAATGAAAACTAAATAACTTCTAAATTTCACTTCAGGAAAAAAAAGATAAAAGAGGAACGGGGCTCATCCACCATTCCTACGACGTACTTTCTGAAAATCCCGAGGAAAATCCACATTCACACAAATACGATTCCCTGTGCCAGTACGACGTTGTCGACATCAATATGTCTAGATTTGCGGAAATTGTTCTTTGAATGCATATTACCTATATCATAACAGCAATGGGATATAATTACTTCTTCAATCCTACTTTGTCAATTATTATGAATAATTCCCATAAATCTCTCATTGGCTGAATGAAGTTGATCACTGATAAAGGTAAATTATGATATTTTGCGATAGTATCTATAATTTTTCACTATCGTTATATTACAATATGTTATTCACAACTTGTCAGTTTGTTTGCGAGTGTTTGGCCGATATCGGTATCGGCCGATATTAAGAGGCAATATCGGCCTATATCGGTACGGTATCGGCCTAGTAATAATAAAATAAAATAGAATAGTCTTCAAAATGGTGTAACTTTTCACCTGAGAGAAAAAAACACACAGAAACAAACCCCCAAAAAATATATTTGGTTTAAAGTAATACATATTTACTCAAAAATATTGAAAAACAAACATGAATTCTAAGAAAGAAACCAAATATTGAACACAAAATATTCGAAAACAAACATGAAATTCTAAAAAAAATCCAAAACTCATTTTTAATATTAAGAAATTAAAAGTAATTCTGAAAAAAATACTTACAAAACAAATATTAATATTCAGAATTGAGTTTCGGTGAATTACAATGTAATAAAATCGAATTTTCAGCTCTTTCAGGTGTTAGTCGATTTCTAGCACTCTCGTATACGTTTCCATGCAGCTGAAGAAAATAGCTGTTCGCTCGCTACACTACTGGGTGGGGGTGCTAAATATATAATTGCCTTGGTTGCCTTTGGTTTTCCACCATATTAAATATATTTTTCAAGGGAAAAACAATACTTAAAATTTTTGGCCGATATATCGGTATCGGCCGATATCGGCCATGCCCGAGGCCATGCCTATATCGGTATCGGCCTTAAAAAATCATATCGGTCGATCCCTAATAAAAACTTTTGATCGTCAAAGGGTTAATCGAGCGTTTCCACCCAGAATGAATCCTCAGATAACCTCTACCACCTTCATTCGTAATTTGTATAGGCAGATAAGTATTTGGAATATCGATTCTTGGCGAGAAACGTTTCCGCATATTTTGCGATTGTTATTTAAAAATAGATTTAATGAAAGTTGGCGTTATTAATTAAACAATTGCGCAACGATATGAAAAATCGGAATGAGTGAACGGGCAGATACCGATATGGTCACATTTCTCCTTTTATTTTTGTCCTGGCTGACGTGAATATCGAGGTGAATATAAACACGGTGCAAGGTGCAGTGCAGATTAGATTGCACGAATATGTGAGACTACTGAGAAGAATGAACTATAGATAATATGTACCAGATAATTGCACAAGGACACCTGTTTCCTTCATACAAATATTATAGAATGTACTTATACCTTGTAGGTGTAGGACAAAAAAATAACGATATGTCACTTTTCTACAACAAAATATAGATATTTTCATGGACGATGCTCTTCTGAAATATCAACAATGGGCGTGTACACCTTAGTAGAACTTTTAACTCAAACTTTTATACATAAATAATGATAGACGACATAATTCGATCGAAAAATTAACTGGAATGTTTTATTTTTGGACATAAATAAGAGTACCTTCTGAAAACGGACCCTCTTATGACGTAGAAACCTCATCTCGCCATAGTTAAAAGAGAATGCCAAACGCCCGACGGAGACTGAGGCAACTGATATATTAATTCTTTCAACTGTGATCTCGCGCTAATTCACTCTGTCAGAAATCATGTATCATTCATCTGTGTCTGGAATAGTCTTGTTTCAGTATTAGGGTTTTGACGTCACATCATCGCCTCGTTTTCAGAGGTCCGAAAAATCGGGGATTTCAATAGTTTTTTATAAAACGTAGGGAGCTCACAGCAAGAAACGGTTTGAGGTGGTGAGCTAGTTTGGGTGAGTTCTATCGAATTATGAAATAAAATTTTTCTGTGATATGAGCCCATTGTTCCGCCCTTGGCAGTCCCCGCGAGATTAACCCGTCGAGTTGAGCCTTCGCACCAGTGGCGGCTCCTCAGAGGAGACAACGGAGGCTGAGCCTCCTCAGAGATTCCCCTTAAACTGATATTATCTATACTTTCTCATTAAAAGGACACCAAAATACATGGATTTTGATTTTATTTCCTGTTTTGAGGTAAATATTTTTGAATTGGCAACAGTGCTTGCCCACGCCTCACACGTTGAAGTCTGCAAATCAGGCGTAAAATATTCAACTTGGCAACATCTATAGGAGGCTAGACTCCTTCACACGCGAAATGCAAATGCCCGAATACACCCGAATAGCACGTGTTTGCCGTGTCGCGTCGCGAATTGCGGACAATCCAGCGCGAGTGCATTGTTTATGTTTATGTTAGGTTAATGGTTAGGGGCTCTACAAATTTATGAAAAATGAGTGTTTTAAACGATTGCGATTTAGTGGAATACTTTTTGGTGAACCCATTCAGTGCTTTGTCTTATGAAGATAAATTGATTGTGAAAAACAAACGTCTGACACCGGAATTAAAAAATCTGATTGTAACAGGTAGGTAACAAACAAAATCGTTCGTTCAATTCTGATAATTATAAAAAATATATCTTGTTGACGGGATCTGAGGTAAGGAATAAGCTATTTTATTGGTACTGCGTATTATTTTTAACCGATAAGTCATCATGTTGGGGGCGATTAGGATATAATTATTTGAAAAATTTGCCTCGCGGATTGGATAGACACTGCAAATCACAGGAACACATCTCTTCAAGTATTGAGTTCAGGTTAACTGGTAAACAGAATGTCATTAAAGCTATCGATTTGGGTTAATCGTAGAGAGTTGTTTTTCACATCAGGCTCTCACCCCCCTTCAGTTTTTCTATGAAATGCGTTCAAGTTCCATCCGAAATCGGGTGAAATTGTTGAACGATATTTTTTTTTTTCGGTGTATTTTGTGCCAAGGTATGCTATTGTCCGTTTTTCACGAAAACGAAGCAAGATACGAAAAAACTACAAGAGACAGAAATATTTCGATTTGTAGTGAGCTCAGTTGTGAGTTTATATGAATAAATGAGAAGAACAAAAAAAATAAAGGTTGCCTTTTTTCTACAACAAACGCAACAAAAAGCGGCCTTGTTCGATGTACGCCACTGGGAATTTTGGATCTTATCTAATTGGTCCAGTAAATGTCTGATAATTGTGTAAATAGACCATGAACATTCCATACAGATCGAGATCCAGATATCAATAAAAACACTCATGATTTTTTGCGAGTTTTTTTGTCACTTTGACACCCTGTACCGAGCCCTGTACCTATCTCGCAAACAAAGCATTTTCAGTCCCATATTATATCACCTTTTTTTCATAGTTTGTTGATGGGGATCTCCCCTAGGCTTTTATCAGCACAACTCGAAAACACCGAGGAAAACACCCTGTACAAGCAACAAGTCAATAACCCAAATTGGTGGATATTGACATGGAAGTAATGGCATTGGTCTTGGTCTCCCTGGTTTTATTAGTGAACACAAAAATCGTCACCTACATACAGAAATGAGGTCAATATATTCATTCAATATTTATCTGGGAATTTATTTATATAACAATGTGGATATTTTTCAACTGCATTCCATCTCCTGCATAGATGAATATCATAACATTATAAAAGTAAAGAACAAGGCAAGGAACAAAGTAGCTAGGTACCTCGGTAGGTACCCATAAGTGCCAATTAGTTATCATGATGTTTTCCCTATTTATTATACATAGTTTGGATACTGAGGGTATATTTATAATTTAATAATTAGTTTTTAATATTTGCCAGCAACCATGTAAATTCATAGAGATAAGCTCAGAGATTAGTATAGATTTGTCCTGGGATGAATCTGGATTTGGATTCATCTGTCATTTTTTTAGGTACACACACACAAGGGTACAAAGGTTCCCTAAAATATCTGTACTAAATCGGGGATTTGATCAAACCCTATCAAACTTACCTCCTTGCTTACCTTTAAGGAGTTCTCAAGAAATTTGTTCAAATATTTAAATAGTGTTGAATATACCTATTCATGATAGGTACATTCCCAATAAAATAGGTATGGGTAAGTACTTGAACTTTGAAGGCAAAAAATTGTAGTACAGTAGTCACCTTGTATACCTACTGCACTTCCATGTTTTACAAATAGGAAATACCCAAGGAAATACCTATCTAGGTAGGTACACTATAAACACCTAAAACAAAACCTAAAATACCTACATACCATAGATATAATACCTACCACAGTACCTACCTAAGGTAAAAATTTAAAAATCGTAAATAGTGAAAGAGTATGTACCTACCCAGGTAGGTATTTAATTTTAAAAAATACTTCACATAAAATTAATAAGCAAATGAGTGACTGACTATTGGAAATCAATGCAACATTCTCTTGTTTTCTCTGATTGAAAAAGTACAAAGGTAATCAATTATTATCAAGACCACAATTCAGTTTCCTTTTTTGGATCAATAACCAGTGTCAAACTAACTTTTGTAGTTTATGCTGGGTTTATAGATTCATTTGACCTAACAATTAGGATTCAACAATTAACAATCAACAATTAATAATCATGAGGGTGTTTATACATATCTGATAATAATTAGGAATTAGATTTGAAATATCTTTTGATTAAATATCAAAATGTTGAAACTCGATTTTGGTCTCCACAATTCATGAATCTATAAAAAAATCCAAATAAATATCACCAATCTCCATTTAAACAATAACAAATCCAATCTTCATGTTCTGCCTCCAGAATTTCATAATTCTTAGTTGTCAAGTTGAAAGTTTGCCAACTTTTTAATTCTTAATTTAAATATTTAAATGACATATATGTGAATGTATAAACCCTCATAGATGTTTCCTTGTATACAACTTTTTAAGTTCATAATAATTGTTAAGTTTTGTGGAATCATATTTAGATCTATGGTTGAATCTATAAACCCAGCATTACTTTTCAACGTTTTTCATAACATTTTGTCTACACCTACAAAAACAGTATCCCCTGGGGTATCCCAAAGGAGAAAATTGCGGAAAATTGAGTCAATCCGTCATCTAGTCAATTAGGGAAGTCGTAGGGTAGGGGGTTTCAAGGCAAACGAAACGATACCAGACTTGAATGAACTTGTCATCAGGCCTTTGAACCTTTGGGCTTTGAAGCCAACCCCTATTTGTAGTAGTAAGCCGGCTTTTCCTTTTTATCCGCATTTATCCAAAAAATAAGCTGTTCATTGCAAAGACACTAGGTATTTACCAGAAATTGTTCAAGACACCTTCAGGTTTCAAGTTGTTATTAATCGATTTCTGTTTTGTCTGAATCGAAAGGTGATACGAATACTGAACTGGAACAACACGAACATGAACAGGTTGCAGATCGCCTTCAATGCAAATGAGATCCACTGCGAGATGTTCATTAACTTGTTGAAGATATGAATGTTGAATGATAACAATTTGGGGGTATACCTACTAACAAAAACAGAATGAATCATACCACTGTGCTCGGTAAAAATATTGGAGGTAGGATGTCGTCCATCTTTTACAGGTCTTGTTCTATTTCTTGCAGAACGGATGGAATGGGTATTGACTGATATTGTCCTTTCCTTGGTATTCTGAGCACCCATGGCTTGAAATCATACCCTTTTCGCCCGAAATATGTCACTTTGATGTCTTCGCGATTTTCACTTTCACACCGATAAGGGTGGCTTCGCACGAACAACCACCCCCACCACGTAAAACATTAACATAACACTTCGCCCGTGGAAACGATTGAACGTCTCTAGTTCGACATTATTTTGTTGATATAAATAATAGGGAATCAATTTTAATTTGCTCTTATTCGACCCCACTTGAACGTCTACGCCGCCATATTTTCAGTAGCTCTTGCATCTTTGTTGCACGCATCTGGCATTGTTTTCTTGTCTTTGTTTGACATGTGCACATTCATAATTGAGATTTCGTCGTTTTCGATTATATAGTTGGCGTCTTCGCCATCGAGGCAGCACCGTCGCGTCAGCGTAGAGATTACCCAGTGGCGTATCTTGGGGTCTTGCTGATGAAAAGAAAAAAAAGTTGACGATCTTCAACAGCAGAAACAAGGAATCGTTTTTTTGTGTCTATATAAAAACAGTGTCATTCCTTCTCGCAATAATCGGTTGTATTGTTAATGATTTTTGTTTATTTATTCCATATAGTCGAATATAACAGCAACAGGGTATCCGCTATATCCGGTAAACACTATATGGATCATACTCTAGCTGGTGATTACCAAGTTCATAACTTTTCAGAAAACCACTAAATGACCTTGGTAAAAACCTCACGGTATTCGAGATATTGCAACTTTAATATAAAAAAAATTAATTCCCATTAACAAGCTCATATACAAAGGAGCATTTCATGTTGATTGTTGATTCATATTTTCGTTAAATATTACTGAATAGTAGTTGTAACAATTACAAAAGGTAGGTTTTCAATAGCATTCATTGATCTTCATTCATGATATCTATTACGAACTTTTGTTCCAAGTATTTTTAAAGACAGTGAATGACTGCTCTCGAAAATAAGAATTAACATGAAACGCTTCTCAGCTTGGAACATGAAAATGAGAAATTATTTTTTTTTAACTTTAAGTTCGAATATCTCGAAAACCATGAACTACCTATTCACTATGGCAAGAGACATTCATTTTCAATATTTCATTCGCACTACAGTATATTTTCCAAATGTTCCACCCTTCGGCTTTGTAAACAGATAGCACATTATATTCAATGAATATATTCTGGCAAATTACTAATTTCAGGAAATTCTGTTGAAATTTTCTTAGCATCATCATAGAATATTTTCATTCTGCAACAAATATTCCATGAACTTTTAATAATTCAACATCTTCAGAATCCATTATCGTTATCATTATACATAATGATATTCAAATATGCTCTGAGGATATCCTATGCACATTATTAATGACATTATGCCTTAATGCATCTCGATGATCCTATTCATTGTCAATAATAATTATGTCGAGATGCAGAACTCATATGAATTGAAAAACAGCCGAAATAGGTGGGTAACCGTCTAAAAGATAGCAAATATATTTATTTTTTTTTCATTTCCGATACTTCAACAATGTTTTTTCATTGAAAAAACATGGAAAAAACCTATCCTATAGAAAATAACTACTTTCTCCTGGCTTATATCACAGAATATCGAGTTATACCATGTTCGATATATATGACGAACGTTATTGTTATTATCTTAGTGTCGCACACCAATGATCTCTTGTTGTCATAGAGTGAAGAGAAACTGTATGCAACACACAATACTTGAGCATGTAGTGTAGATAGAACCATTTCAATCATTTCATCTATGATAGAACCATGGTAGGACTGTGGTAGAACATCCACCTCTGTAGAATTGTAACATAAAGCGTATAGATGACGCCACACGCCACTTAATCTTGACTTAATGGTTTTTTGGTTTTACAGAGACAGTCTCATCCATTGACTCTATAGACCTTGATTTCTACCAACCTTGACTGTTATTGTTGATCGAAGGATCGAACGAATCGAACCCTGATCATTCTGTATTTTCTGTTTTCCTGTTCCATGATCGAACTTTCTTAACTTGTTGATTGAGTTGCACAGAAAAAAAAAGTAATATCTTAAAATGTGATACTAAATTACTAACAATGATTTCTGCTTCTCCAGAACAAGGTGGTGAGTAAAAGTATAAAAAACTAGGATATGAAGACTGGTTCGATTAGGGGTGTAGGTATATTGATAGCATGATAATAATGAGTAATACAAAGTGATTCTGAGAACGTTCTTAGAATATTCCCGTGGAACATTTCGAATATTCTCAGCATGTTCTCATAAGGAGCGCTCATAACGTTCTGAGAATATTATTCTATAAGAACATGCAATAAAGGGAAGAAATATTCACGTTCCATGAACGTGCGACTCATAATATTTTCATTACTACTCAACGAGCTCTATTCGAGAATGTGAACAAATTTGATATATCCAGATTTTCAAGGCCTACTTTTGTTTCTTGAAGGGGTCAAAATTTCAAAAACGACTAAGTATTAGGAAATGTTTTATCGAAACTGTGACTTGCCTATTCGATTTAGGCATAGTAGAAATAACCCCGAAATTTGAACGCAAAATCTCATATAGGGTAGTCAGTGGAAAATTCTGATATTTTGATTTTTCGATTCATCCTGTATCATAATCTAAGTAGTTGCAGGTAGTTCATAGTTCATATAACCGGTCAAGTAGTCATATTCAATGGAGGAACACATCGCCGGATACTCCGAGGGATACTCAGATAGCAAGTGTCAATGTTGTAACTTCTACAGGAGGATATCTCTTGGTCAACCAAAAATTGATGAAATTGAAGTTGACAAATTTTTCATTATGACCCATATCTCATTTTTTCCTGGAAATATAAATAGTGGTAACTAATTCGAGGTAATGTTCTCTATACACATAACAAATATCTCAAATTTATCTTCCATTTCGCCAAAATCGGTAGGTAGGTATATTACTTGGTATATTACGAGGTATATTAATATGATCACGTTAAGTATCAGAGTAAATCTCTCTGCTTTGCAGTCTTTGGAGAGTGTTTGTCTGTCATTCTATTTGTGTTACATCCGACAGTTCTTTATCAATCGAGACGATTTTACTATGTGGTGGAGTCTGAGAAGAACGGTTTACTTGAGTTTTCGAAATGGTGAATCTCAACTTTAATTTTTTTGATTTTTGGTTGACCTATAGAGAGATTATATCCTGTAGAAATTACAAAGGATGAAAGTCAGTATCCAAGTATCCGATGTTTTTTTCCATTGGATGACTACTTTTTCCGTTATATTGATTTCTTAGATTTTGATACAGGGGAAATCGAAAAATTTACCATTCACACTGAGAAAACTCGGCCAAGTAAATTGTTTTCTTGAAAAAAAAGTCGATTGTGCCAAGAACATTTTCACCAACGGTAGGAAAATATGGTACTTGCAGTAGGCAAAACTATATTTCTGGAACGAAGTTTCTGCTGTAAGTGGTCAGAACACTTGTTGGTATCAACCAACTCGATATTTACTTAGAGTTCGCTAATTCTAAGTGAACACTAAACTAGTGCTAGGTTAACGAATACTCACTATTATTGAATTATTTTTCTGACATAAGATCACTTGCTCTGAGCGAACTCATCAATAAAGACAATCTATCAAGTCGATTGTTGCAGGTGACAGCTCACCTGTAGTTATAGATCTCTTTGCCGTTCGGACATCTCCGATATCATTCGAGTACCCACGCCCAACGCGATCACTGTCCAGTGTCCACGAGTCCACGGCGTCATTTCGATCTTAGCATTCGTGAAGTTAGTATACTTGCGTTCCCGCTAGTAACATCGAAATTCCAAGTAATGCAACTGCAAGTGCCCTTTCGAACAACTATTATATCATATTCGTATGAGAATTCTCTGTTTGTGTGCCGTGCTTTGTGGCCGTGCTCGTGCTCTGAGCTGTGGGGTGTTGAGTTCTTGATCTGTTCTCTTGAAGGAGATAATGAAATACAAAACTCTTCTAGAACAGTACATACTTGTTTCTTCATATGTACAAGTTTTTACTTGCCACTATTAAATATTCACTTAGGGTTAGTGATTTTTTTTCTCCGTGCAATAACTATCACCCTATATGAGATTTTGCGTTGAAATTTATGACTGAATCGAATGGTCTAGTCACTGTTTCGACAAAGAATTGCCTAATAGTCGTTTTTGAAATGTTGACCCATTCAACAATCAGAATAAGTAGGCCTTGAAAATCTGAATATTCCATATTTGTCCATATTTTCGAATAGAGCTCGTTAGGCACTTTTTTTTTGAAAATCAGTCGACGGTTCCAAATTAGGGGGGTTTTGCGGGTTGAAATCGCACACACTGTATAGATCATCCTCAGAATGATCTAGGAATATTCCCAGAATACCTCTACAGGGTATAACGCAAAGCGCATGGAAAATTTTACATAACTCTGTAGGTATGTTACAAAAGAGGCCATTATACAATCTTTTAGATCTTGATTTTGATTTCACTGCGCGGTGATGTGTTGTTCTATTATTTGTAGGTTTATTTATATAAGAGCCAATCGTTGGCAAATTGGAAAACATGAAACATTGTTGTGCATGATTATACCGGGTGGTCCACAACAACGAAACACGTCGATATTTATTTGGATGTCCCCCTATCGTTTGACGGGGAGTGTATAATCTCTGGTTTGACACAAAAAAATAATAAATACTTCAACGCTTTCTCGAGATAATTTTAATACGGAACAATTGGTAAAGAAGTTTATTCAATTGCATCAAGCCGTTCTCAAGTTATTTTAGTTGAAACAGAGATTATACACTCCCCTCGCTCGACACTCCCCATGTTTTTTAATTGTTGGTAAATGAATGTACGGAATTGATCTCGGAATTGATCATCAAATAGGTAATTATTTTTTGGATATTAAATGACCCAAAAGAAAAAAATGCCTAGTCTGACGAGCGTGCTGACGAAAATGTTGGTCCTCTACAACATGTCCATTCATTTGGGAAATTTTAGGATAGCGGATAGCCATTCTCTCATGAACCTCGATGATGATGATTGACAGATAATAATTATTTACAATGGGATAATGCGCCACCTCATTTCGTATCACAAGTGGAATAATGGCCCTCCCAAAATTTCCCAAACAGATGGGTAGGTCGTTGGACGGAATCCAACCGATTGTTCTCAAGAAATGTGCTCTCGAACTAACACTTGTTCTCTGCAAGTTGTTCAAGTACTCTTACAAATTGGGGATATTCCCGTCCAACTGGAAACTTGCAAGAGTACAATCAGTTCCTGAAAAAGGCAAAAAGAACCTATCTAGCAACTACAGACCGATCGCACTGCTATCTATTATTTCCCCTCTCCTGGAGACAAGTTCTTCAATGAACTTAGTCGGATATCCCCTTCTGTTTATTTACTGTCTCGTCATGTCAATTGAGTTGGGTTTCATTATATCACCTAGACACTCGCCTAGACATATGCCACAGGATGTTACCCATTTTTTGTAAAAATTCTTCTCGTAAATAAACACTCATTCATTCATTCAAAGATCATGGAGAAAGCTATCAACATCGAGCTCATGAAATACCTGGAACATTCAGGTATTATCAACGATAGGCAATATAGTTTCCACCATCAGAGATCAACTGGTGACCTGCTCGCTTACGTCTCACATATATGGCAGCAATCTATTGAAAAATGCTGAAACCTTAGCCGTGGCACTTGATATCTCCAAGGCATTCGGTCGAGTCTGGCACCACGGACTCCTCGACAAGCTTCCATCTTATGGCTTGCCTCCCCAGCTATATTCTCTGCTAGCTAATTTTCTCTCAAACAGGTCTCTCCATGTAGAGGTCGACGGAATTCCATCTGACTCTCTTATCATAAATGCTGGTGATCCGCAAGGATCAATTCTAGCACCAACACTATTTTTACTCCATATCAACGATTTGTTGGAAGCAACTTCATGTTCAGTACACAGCTTCGCGGATAATAGTACCCTCTATACCGCCTTCTCTTTTAGGGCTCCAATACCAGCCAGGCAAATCTGAAACGAACGAGGAAGAAATGTTAACAACATAAATGGACTTGGCAACAATTCTCGAATGAGGATCCAATAACTCAATGCAAACAAAACACAAGCATGCCGTTTCTCTAGAAAAGCCGATCTCACTGTGCCCAACATAAGCTTGTCAGGAGTAACCATACCTTTAAAGACATCCATTTCGATGCTTGGTATTACTATATATCAGCAATAACCTCACTTGGGAAAATCACGTGAGATCAATTACTAAAAGTGCATGCCAAAAACTTGATTTTCTGTTTCGGGCCTGTAGCTATTTCACTGCCAGACAGCTGCTTATGGCACAGATCCGACCTGTTCCCATATTTGGAGTGCAGCATCCAAACATACCCTGAAACGGTTGGATTCTGTCCAAAAAAGGGCAATTTGCCTCGTTGGTGATGCCTCGCTCACAAACTCACTCACTTATCTGGAACACCGTAGAATAGTTGGCGATCTGGCTCTATTTTATAGATATTTTCATGGACCACGCTCTTCTGAAATATCAACAATTGTTCGTCCCTGCGAGATTAACCTGTCGAGTTGAGGCTTCGCACCGCTTCGTGGTCACTTTGGAGATCTGCAGAACATCTCTTTCCAAAAACTTGTTCATCCAATGAAGAGTTAGGCTCTGGAACACATCGCCAAGGGAGGTGTTCCCCGAGGGAAATGACCTCCAGAAATTTGAGAAGAACACCAATTTCTACCTTATTTCCCTTGCTTCTCACGATGTTCTCTGAACATTACAGAATATTCATTTTCGTGGGAACCAGAACATAAAAAAAGGACCAATGACCAGCACGCTAGCCGGACTTGGCACCCAACGATTATTTTCTTTAATATCATTTATAATCCGTTATACAGAACATATACACTGATGATCTGGATTGTTTGGAAAGAATAATGAGTGAATGCCAGGCAATAACTAGATCTCAAAGTGCAAGAAGAATTTTCAAATAGGCTCTACCACTGTCTTTGGGTCAATGGAGGTCATTTTTAACATTTTCTTGAATAACTATTCATTCCTACAATCATCTATACTCACAATTAAAAAAACACAACATTTGAAATCGAATATATCGAGAACGGCTGTGTCTTCATTGCAATTCAAAAAATGTTGCGCTACTATACTGTCAGAATTAAACGAAGGAGAGGGTGGAAATAACAGAATGTTCGAAAATGAATGGCAATGCTTGGGACATTATAGGCATTATCGGCATTATTCGAAAATGATCGGCACTAAATGGCAATAGTCGGCATTGAAGAAGAAATGCAGAAATAGGCTGCATTAAGCCGGAATTATTAGGCAATATACGGCAATAGATATGAAATATTCGGCAATAGATGCTCTTAGATTCCATCCAGAGAAGATAGTCATTCGTCTGGTGAGTGATGCCACACTCGCTAACTCTTTGATCTCATTGAAACACCGCGTAGAGAAATCGGCAACCTTTCACTTTTCTATAGATACTTCCACGGAAAATGTTCCTTAGAAATCTCTGCTATAATTCCATCACTAGCAATACCAGTCAGACGAACTCGACAGGTCCAGTCAGCACATCCTTTCGTCGTTATAACCTTGAAATATGTCGACCAACACTTTACCAAAACTCGTTCGTCTATAGAACGGCGAATCTTTAGAATTCTTTGCCAATGGAAGTATTCTCAAGAATTTATAACCTACAAAAGTTCAAAAAAATATTTCAACGCCTAGCTCCTCTCCCTGCCTTAGTACGCACGATGTTCCACGAATATTATAGGAATTTTCTTTCGTGCGCTCCAAGAGATGAAAATTAGCTCCAAATAATGGAAACAATGAAATAAAATGCTTATCTACTTGATAAATATATTTAATAATTCAATTAATACCATACAATTCAAATTGGAATTAAACAATAACAATAATTCACGTGATATTGTAAAAAATATCAAAAAATGAGTGATCTAACATAATATCTTAAAGATACTTAATAAAATAAAGATTTCAGCACATAAACAATACCTTACATTTTAAACTTCAATAGAATAAACAAGATATAGATAATAACAACCATGTCAACATTAATTTCATTTCATTATTATAATAATTATAAGTACCTAGTTCAAAATGTCTTTCAGTTATGAGCACAAAAGAAGTTACCAAACACATTGATAGGTATCGTTATTCACAATAATATGGGTGTGTATTCTATGATTGCTATGATTGTTGTTAAATTTTAAAGTCACACATTTTATTACTGAAATTCTCCATTGTACCACGGTGACAATAAAATTAACCTGCCTTAACAACTGCCGAGGTAGTTGCTTTCAGCGTCAAATTTAAAGTAGGTGCTTACTGCTCAACCAATGACGGCTAAATATCTAGCAAGCTGCCTGAATGTCATGACAGCCCAATAACTACGTTAAGTGTATGATTGTTTGGTGGCAGCACATACGGGATTACGGGAATCCGCAAAGATTTCATTTGTTTTCCGTTGATTTACTAGAATTTTTTCAAATTATTGGGTATGTATCTCATGAAATGTCAAACTGTTGTCTCTTGCCTCTCGCTGCTGAGCTCATTTCGTCATTTTATTGATATTTACTCTCATTTTGCATTCTATTTCGTATTATTATA
Source organism: Phaedon cochleariae (assembly GCA_918026855.4). Classification (NCBI taxonomy): domain Eukaryota; kingdom Metazoa; phylum Arthropoda; class Insecta; order Coleoptera; family Chrysomelidae; genus Phaedon; species Phaedon cochleariae. Next base: position 24,221,119 of record OU896719.1, on the reverse strand, counting down.
ATATTAGTTAGTATAGTTGTAATTGTAGTGGATAGCGTTAATATGTTCAGCGTGTAGCGTGTTAAGTTCTTGTTGTTTGTTTCAAACCAGTGCCATCTTTCGATTTCTAGGTTAGCGTATAAACGCATGAAAATGTGTTCACTAGATGTCGCAGTTATATGGGAAATGGGAGTGGCTTAGTGAAAAAACTACAGATCCCTAAACGCGAAATCCTGAATGGACAGTCATGTTTAGGTCAGGCCTCACTAGATATTTAGCTGTCATTGGCTCAACACACTATACTCCAGTTTGTCTGGAAGTAGTACTTTCATTTTCAAACGAATTTTGGATTAGATTTCCCAAAATGTGTGTTCTGAGAAAAATTCTGAGGATAAATCATATGCATCACACTCACAGACCTAAAAATAGAAATGGATGTCATTATTTTCATTCTTTCCACTTGAACTTAGAATTATACACCTCCCTGTATTTGTTTCAATGAAATGTCTGTGAATAATAAATCAAATAGGGATCTGAAAGCCGCTTTGACCAATAATGAAAAGTTTGGTCACAAAAAGTTCGAATTTCCACACCTTATATCTCGGTAATCATTCCTGCCAGAATATAAATATGCAATAAAATACAAGGTGTTCCTTCAAAAGAATTATAAGTTTGATATATCACACTTTTTTGAGACACACTGTAGAATGGAGAATGACTTTAAAAAATGGATCTCTTGACTTACAACTCTTGTGAACATTTTTTCTTCTATCTCTTAATAGCAGAGTTGCTATCTCGCTTTGTCACACTATTGGTCCACCCTGTATATTTGATTTTCAAAATATCCATTGAGATCCAAATTTCAAGAAATTTATAGGGTTTGAAGCATACAATTCGAAGTTGATTGTGTGTACTGGCAGATGATTGAGTACCTACTCTTAATTCACATGTCTACAAGTCATTTATTATTTCTTTTTGCGTATGAAAATGAAATGGAGGTAAAACAGTTCTTCAGCTCCACCAGATGATAGTTTCATTGAGTGAAATAAAACACTGATTTTGGATATATCAATCACTATAGAGCAGTTAGTCCACAGTCATCAATGATAAATATGTGACCACACACACTAATTTTTCTGATAGATATACAGGGTGTCCGCTAAAAGGAGGTCGTTCCATTTACCATATATTCCTTGAACAAAAACAATATGAGTTTCAAACTACCATTTTTCAATTCAGCCCTTTATATTCGATATACAGGGTGTCAAAGATAGAAATTAAAAACTTTTTTTTTTATTTACTCGCATATTTAATGATATATTAATCTCAAAATTGGTACATGACTTCAGCACAAAGAGTTACATCGTGTGAGGAAAACAAAACAGAAAATAACTGTCTAATATTCAAAATACTGGGGGTCAAGTACACACTCACCCCCATATTTTTTTTGTACGTGCGCTAATGACTTCCTATCTATTTTTCTAAGTGTTCAATCATTTTTTAGTATTTTTTGTCTCTTATAGAATTTCGATGATAGTTATTTATTATACAAGGGAAAAAAGTAGTAGATGTTAGCTCCAGGTCTGAAATAAATAGGAGTATGTGAACATTATGAGATTACCGTAAGCCCTATAGGCATCAAACAATAACCAGTACTATTCGAATTATCTTTAAAACACACAATTTTATCAAAATTTTACAAGAGACAAAAAATACTCAACAATGATTGAACACTTGAAGAAAAATAGATAGGAAGTCATTAGCGCACGTACAAAAAAAATATGTGGGTAAGTGTGTACTTGACCCCAGTATTTTGGATATTTGACAGTTATTTTCTGTTTTGTTTTCCTCACACGATGTAACTTTTTGTGCTGAAGTAATGTACCAATTTTGAGATCAAAATCTCATCGAAAATGCGAGTAATTGAAAAAAAAAAGTTTTGAATTTCCAACTTTGACACCCTGTATATCGAATATGAAGGGCTTGAATAAAAAATGGTAATCAGAAACTCATATTGTTTTTGTTCAAGGAATATGGTTAATGGATTGACCTCCTTTTAGCGGGCACCCTGTATTACACTCTCTGAATCTTGAGTTCTAATCTGCCAAACATAATTAGAACTATTATATAGGTTTGAAAAATAATTTTTGATGCCTTGATGGGTGTGTCAATATAGTACTCAGCAAATGTCGTATTGAAAAGGGATTATCTCAGATATATGAACATATTCATAATAATATATCTGAGAATATTCCTTTTCAATACTTTCATACCCAATCAAGGGGTTCAAACTTGAACGATGGAAATTTGTTATTTGTACAGACTTCTAATCCCAGATTCGTGATTGGGTTTTCTCAATTCAGAATTTTCTTTCCACGCCCTGTATGATGTATATCAATTTGTCATTCAAACGAATATCAAATCGTAATATTATTTGGTAATAAAAACAAAACACAGTTTCGACAGAAAAAAGCTGTTTAAACACAAAAACACTATGATAAGGTTTTCAAATCTACTTGTCTCTGTTTATTGGACTACTCTTCTCATTTTGATGTGTATCTTTGAATATATTTGTGTCTCGAGTTTTTCGTTCAGCTGATAGACAACATGACGAGCGTGTCCACAATCTTCAAAGGGCGTGAAATGGGATGTTCGAGGCACTCTAAGCTCCTGGCCCGAAACAGAAAACTAAGTTATAGTTCCAGATATAGAGTGAGGACCGAAAATCCGTCGCTCCCCTCCATTCGATCCATTTTATGGTTCAAGTTAAATAAAACAGAGTGTCTAAAATCGGCGCAGCCACTTGAAAGTTGAGTTTTTTAAAAAGAACACCCTTATAACATTACATCATCAGATCATTCGTTACATTTTGAAGAAGTTATATGATTTTTTTTGTGTCACAAAAAATAATTTTGGGGTCATGAACAGAGAAAAAATTTGAGGTCGAATCCACTGGAGTCACTATACCGGGTGTCCCAAAAGTTATCGTATACAGTCAATATCAATATCTCGCTAATTTATTTGACAAGATAATTGAAAATCAGAAACTGCTTTGAGTGGCATTGAAGTACCTTCCTGAAAAAAAGTTTCATAAATTGACAGCCCTGTGGTAGCTACCCCTCACTTTTCATTTTCAAATGGCACCCCTTATATACAGGCTGATTCAGGGTGGAGGGCATATTCGGACATTCTCTAGCCAACTAAAATATTTTCGACAATGCCGTGTTGCCGCTTCTATTAGAAAGCAGTAGCAACTTTGATTTTTCAAATGGAACACTCTGTATTTTATTGTATTTTCAGTTTCTCCCTGAAGAGCAGATTTCACCGATGTATCCCACTTGGGGTCTAGCGGAAATGATTACAGAGATATAGGGTGTGAAAAATCGACATTTTTCAACTTGAGGAATTTTTTTTGTCGAAACTATTCATTATTGGTCGAAACGGCTCACATGTCCCTATCTCAACTTTCGATTAACTATCTACTAACATTTAATTGAAACAAATACAGGGTGGTGCAGAATTCAGAATCTTGATCACCCGGTATATGTCCCAATTAAATATCAGTAGATAGTTAATCAAAAGTTGAGATAGGGACATGTAAGCCGTTTTGACCAATGATGAATAGTTTCGACACAAAAAAATCCTAAAGTTGAAAAATGTCGATTTTTCACACCCTATATCTCTGTAATCATTTCCGCTAGACCCCAAGTGTGATACATCGATGAGATCAGCTCTTCAGGGAGAATCTAAAAATGCAATGAAATACAGAGTGTTCCATTTGAAAAATCAAAGTTGCTACTGGTTTCTAATAGAAGCGGCAACACCGCATTGTCGAAAATATTTTAGTTGGCTAGAGAATGTCCGAATATGCCATCCATTGAATTTTCAAAATGATTTGTTGTCTGGTTCACCAGAAACGTCTAATGTGCCATCCGCCGTGAATCAGCCTGTATAGTCATTGGAAATTGCGTGTCATTCTATTAGTAATACAACGTTAGCACATACTTGGTATTTTGTTCATTAATATAAACAAAAATATCAACGTTTTGTGACTGTTTTTGAGTTAGTTAAATTCGAGTTGAATGCATTGCTTCCGCCCATGTTTTTAAAAACTTCACAGAATAGGATTACATTAATTACACTAGCCACCGTTTTGCAAATAATTGATATTCTACGTTTTACGGTATCAAAAACATTAACTGTCATTAATTTTTTGACATAAAAAGCATCGGTTATTTGAAAATAGTGATTTACCTAACAAAAGTCACTTTACCTACTACCAATATGTGATGTGAAACGTTACGACACTGATTTTAGTATCGTAATGAGTGCACTAGTGCGGTAAAGTGAAAAAAATATAATTTCAAATTTCATTTTTACCAAAAAAAGAAATGAGAACCAATTTATCATGAATATAGCAGGTACTAAAGTTTCGATTGCTGCATCTGTAGCAATTTCTATATCGGAATCTAAACTTTCCTGATCCGAATTCATGCTGATGAGTTTTTCTCGAATTGAAATTAACGCTTGCTTGTTACATATTCCTAATGAATCGTCAGTTCAAGGAATATTGAATATTTTTGATATAAATAATTAACTTTTTGGTAGTAGGTAAAATATGTACTATATTCCGATCGTAAAGTCATATTACGATAATCGATGGGTTATCAAACTCGGTCTTCGGTCTCGTTTCCAATCTCATATCGTAATATGAGTCTTTACGATACTCGTATCTAGTATGCACGTGTTTGGTACATTACTCTTTCTACTAGCCTGCGGAAAATAACCATATTTCTCTTTTCCGCACATATTTGAGTGTGGAAAGTGGCTCATTCAACAATGAAATGTGTGCGTGGAAGGACTTTTCCGCAAGCTAGTAGAAGATAATTCAATCCACTTCTATTCTGTAAATTTTGTAAAAACATGGGCGGAGTCAATTCTTCAGTAGGTACCTACTTGACGTAAAAAAAGTCACAAAATGTAAATTGTGTTGTTGTTATTATAGTCCAATAAATGAAGCAGAAAAAAAAGGCGAAGTTAACGTTAATTACGCACTATTTTCATCTTTTGGTTGGAAGTAGTTTCTGGTACCTCATTAAACATGAGGCAAAGTTTGACTGGAAAACGCGTGCGATGGCGGAGAAAATGGCCCCAAAAGACCAGGAAAATAGGTTTTCAGCCAATATCTCCTAAAATATGGCAGTTAGAGATTTTCGGTTCAGATAAAATTGAAGTTCAGTTAATTTTCTACAAAAATTGTCCTCATCATTTTTCTCGAAAATTTGCTCGGTTTCGAGAAAAACGGCACGAAGCGCACCTCGAATAATGAGCTTCTGTGTTGTATGCCGGAGAGCAGAGTCCGTGTATTTACACATCGGCGGGGGGACAAATTATTCAATAACTTTGTTAAAAATGCATATTTTCCCATGATTTAAAGTTCATGTGAAAGAAGAATTCTGCTGCTATCGAGGAACGAAAGTAATAAATTATAGCGTGTACTTTAGATATACTGGTTTTTTCCCGGGATATCGAAGGTATGACTTATATACATCGATGGAAAGGTGGGAATTCCCCCGTTACACTAGTTAAGGTGCTAAAATGTTAGAAATAAAGAGCACGGAGAAAAAAAACACCGAAAAAAAAGTGCGTTTTTTCCTTGACCTTGATTTTATTGAAAAATGGACGATTTCGTCTAAAAAAGTAATTGCACAATCGAAAAGTAGACCTTCTCAGCTTTCAAATGATGTATCATAGAAATCAATCGGATCATGTATACATTTTTAATTGATGGTTGTTCACAAAATTTTCCCGCGCTCCAAAAACATCAAAAAATTGGGATTCAATAAACAGAGATTAAATGAAAATTAAAAGAAATTAGGGTATACAAATTTCAGGGATGACAAAGGACCTTATGAGGACCCATAATCAAGAAAATTTTGAGTAAATTAGTGCAATACAAAAAAAATAGGAACAAATTCCTGGCGTGGTCAAAATTGACCGGGAGCAGAAAGTTTGTCCCATGTTCCGATATGGCCAAAAGAGTCAAGCGTAACTCAATTCACAGGGTATGATAGCAGCAGAATTCCTCTTTCACATTGACTTCGAATCATTAGAAAATATGCATTTTTAACAAAGTTATTGAATAATTTCCGCTGATGTGTAAATACACGGACTGTGCTCTCCGGCACACAACAGAAGCTCATTATTCGAGGTGCGCTTCGTTCCGTTTTTCTCGAAACCGGGCAAATTTTCGAGAAAAATGATAAGGATCATTTTTGTAGAAAATTAACTGAACTTCAGTTTTTATCCGAACCAAAAATCTCTAACTGCCAAATTTTAGGAGATATTGGCTGAAAACCTACTTTTCTGGTCTTTTGGGGCCATTTTCTCCGCCATCGCACGCGTTTTTCAGTCAAACTTTGTCTCATGTTTAATGAGGTACCAAAAACTACTCCCAACCGGATGATGAAAATAGTGCGTAATTAATGTTAACTTTTTCCCTTTATTTATTGGACTATTAATGAACAAAATTCCTATAGGAATAGTATGTACTTACTATACTGTTGTATTCCAAATAGAATGAAAGGATGACCTGCACAAAAGATACAGAGGGGGAGCCATTTGAAAAAGTGACAGGTAGATACCATCACGGGGCTGTCAGAATGTAATACATTTTTATAGCTATATATTAATTGCCCATGAGAATACGATAACTTGGGACACTCGGTACCTACACTACAGTGTGTCTCACTTATGATAGATGCACCATTGTATATTCCCTAATTATGGAGGTATATACAATTCTGAAATTCGCAGGAACGAGAGAGTCCCAAAGAGACACTCAATGACCAAATAGGATAATCGTCAGTAATATACACTGCTCGCCAGTGGATCAATATCTGGACTAAAGTAAATATTATATACATATTTTCTCTTGAAGAGACAACAAAGAAAATTCCAAATTTGAAGAAATGACCTACGAACAGTAAAGTCTATAAATATTTGATAGCTGAACAATGACACACTCAGTATGTCCAGCCTACCTCAATTTCAAAAATTCACCTGAAAGATAAAAGTTGTTTGAGAAAACAAATTCATTAGTTACATAAATGATTCATGCATGGAAATATCGAGGGAAATATTGATATTTTCACAGATATGTAATGGTTGCATCAAAGTGTAAGTATTCAGTACATCTAAAACACCATTTCAGCAGTTGCGAAAACATTATGATATAATGCACGACAAAATTTGAAATGAATAAATACATCAAAAAGGAACGAAGGTATATCCTCAATTAAAAGGTTTCTGCCAAATTCCCATATTAGTCAATACTTTAGAATGGTTGTGAATGAATTGCAGATACCTTCGTTTCAAAAAATTATTATCTCAATTATTCTACCATATACAGGGTGTTCCGAAATTACATAGAAAGATTTCAATCACAGATTCTAGGAACAAAAATAGTGAAATAAGTTCATATAAACACGGGTTCTAAAATGGCCTCCTGGAGGGCTATACCTATCTAAAGGGAGATGATGGTTTTATGTGAATATTTCGGAAACCCTCTGTGATGAAATAACCATCAAATTTTGCACATATACCCAAATTTTTCATGACCGATTCGGAAGTGTTGAGAAATTTCCGAAATTTTAATCAGGAGCGTCGGAAATAGGTGGGGCCAGGTGCACTTCTTTGGTTATGCAATTTATGGCACTTTGGCCAGCAAATATGTAAATCACAACATTTTCACTCAAAAGTGGTACTCTTGTTCAGTTTCGGCAGCATTCACCATTCTCGAGATTAATCAATAATGAAATCACCAGATGTTCCACAGATATCAAATTTCTTGGTTTAATCATTGATCAAAGTTTATCATGGTCGAAACATATCGGAGAGATTCGAAAAAAAATATAACCAATAATAGTACTATACAGAATTAGACATGAAATTTCTTTGAATAATCTGTTTGGGGTACGGCTAGTTAATCAATTATAAAGCCACTTAGAATCCTTCAGAATAAAGTTGTCAATCTCTGATTGGATTATTTGGAACCAACAAGAAACCTTCATAAACCAAATGAAATATCAGATCCTCCATCAATATATAAATTCAAAATATTAACATTCATTCATTCAGTCAAACACAATTATAAACATTCCAATTTGAATTTTTGAAAATCAATGCTAATATACATTCACATTCAACTAATGTTTTTCCTCATTGAAATCAAATCTGAATTTGGCAAGAGATCTACATATTACAATGGGTTATTACTTTACAATGAATTGCCAACGACTTGAAAAAAATATCAGTATCAAAAAATTCAAGATAGAACTTGAAAAATATTCATTCCTCCGAATTTTGTCATGTCATCCATAGAGATCATATAATATATCAATTATTTTAATCATTCATTCACTCGAAGACGGGTCAGCTCAAACTCTGAGGATTACTAGAATAATTATTATACCTTACCTACCACATTTTAAATGTAATGTAATACATTATGGTTCATTTTTTAATGTTCGTTGTTATAAACATATACGTCAATTGTTTCTTGGGAATGATAAAGATGATGATGATGATGATGAAATCGATTCAAAAATTCTGCTGTGTCATGAAATTATGGTTTGATGGAAATTATCCTTCATTTTTGAGATCTACTTTGGATGTTTGATCAAAAATCAAAATTGATTTATCTCGAAAACGGCGAGTACTATCGAAACTAAACAAGAGTGACATTTTCTAGTAAAAACGATGATATTCTCATATTTCCTGGTCAAACTGCCAAAAATTGCATTAATAAAGAAGTTAGGGGACAAACTGCCCCGAGCCCCACCTATTTTCTACGCCCTTGATCAAAGTTTCGGAAAATTCTCAACGTTTTCAAATTAAGCATGACAAGTTAGGAGCATGTACAAAATTTGTTTTTTCATCACAGAGTTTCGGGAATATTTTCATCTGTGATTGAAATCTTTCTATGTTATTTCGGCACATTCTGTATAGGTATTGGAATAAATAAATATTTTTCTGTGACGGGAAAAAAATTAGACATTTTATCTTTGTTGACAGGTTACAAAATGTCTGTCTTTATAATTTACTTTTTTCTCACGGGAAAAAGTGAGAACTTTTTGCCCGGATATATAGGCTTTTGTTTTGCCAGTTCCGGAAAATGACCAATAACACCGTTTCCGAGAAAGAACTAAAAGTCCTTTTTTTCTTCCATTTCACTTCGCGGTTACGTAAATTACTAAACAGCAACTAAGTTCGCAATTTTTTGAGATCAAAACGCAGAATAAAGGCCGATTCATGCAACAGGCATTATAATTACATTTCCATTACATTATAAATTGTGAATGTTGAAAACTCATATTTCATAGAATGCGTTCATGCAACAACACATTTTCACTACATTTTCATCGCATTAGTGCACATAAGAAGTTGACTAACTTCCAACTATACATTATAATTACATTATAGTTCTAGTGAAAACGACTGATTTGCAAGATTAGATCACTGAATGACCATTTTTTTTAACGAAAACCATTTGTGATTCTCCTCAGATATTATATTCAAGATGAACACATATTCTACACCTATTCCAGATGTATTTCAGAAAGCGTCAATTCAATTTCAGAAAGTATCAATTGTATTTCAGAATAGTCAATTGTATTTCAGAAAGCGTCAATTGTATTTCAGAATAGTCAATTCAATTTCAGAAAGCGTCAATTGTATTTCAGAATAATCAATTCAATTTCAGAAAGCATCAATTGTATTTCAGAATAGTCAATTTGATTTCAGAAAGGGTCAATTGTATTTCAGAATAGCCACTTGTATGTCAGAAAGCGTCAATTGTATTTCAGAATAGTCAATTGAATTTCAGAAAGCGTCATTTGTATTTCAGAAAATATCATTTGAATTTCAGAAAGCGTCAATTGAATTTCAGAAAGCATCAAGATCGATTAGTTAGTAGAAAGTGCACTCCATGTAAGAATGCATAGGATGTTCAGTGCTTCCTGTAGTGATGTTTTCAATTTATTCACCCCAATTTTTTTTTATGTACCTTTAGGTACCTATATATACTATTTGATGAACAGATTACACAATTTCAGGTATAGAGGGGACCATCAGAGATAAACTTCTTCCTATTGCAGATTTTTACATGTTTGTCCAATCGGAAGTGACTGGCTGTTTGCATGATACTGTAAAATAGGCTTCTCAATAACATTCACAAGTTCAAGCTCTGTTGCTATGACGTGAATGTCAAGATATTTTCACGACTTATGAAGTTGCCTGGCAGGAGAACACCCCGTAGAAAGTGTCTGGCAATTGTATATTCTCTTTCATGATAGGATCCGATTGAACATAAAAAGATCAGCTTTTGTTGAAATTATGTTTTTGCCAGTTTTTTTTAACTTTAAACACCCGGTATCTCTCGAAAGCTCATCCAACACTGAAGATTTTCAACCCTCAAAACGATTCCACCAAATAAGGTATAACACACATGGAAAATATCAACCTTGTTGAAATGGCGTCTGGCGGTCGCTGGCTTTCAGTCTATAGAGAACGATTTCTGAAATTCAATTGACTATTCTGAAATACATCTAATACTTTCTGAAATTCAATTGACGCTTTCTGAAATTCAAATGATACTTTCTGAAATACAATTGACACTTTCTGAAATTCAATTGACTATTCTGAAATACAATTGATGCTTTCTGAAATTGAATTGATTATTCTGAAATACAATTGACGCTTTCTGAAATTGAATTGACTATTCTGAAATACAATTGATGCTTTCTGAAATACAAGTGACTATTCTGAAATACATTTGACGCTTTCTGAAATTGAATTGACTATTCTGAAATACAATTGACGCTTTCTGAAATACAAGTGACTATTCTGAAATTAAATTGACGCTTTCTGAAATACATCTGGAAAAGGTGTAGATAAACTGTGGCTGTAAACATCTGGAAAATCCAAGCAAATCACATAACCTCGAATAATTAGTTCATAACGAACATAATTTAGCGGCTGAAATAGTTATTTATGTAATAAGGATCATAAAGACGATCATTATGGTACAAGTCGTGAATGTTATCGGGCGAGGCGTAGCCGAGTCCGATAACACGGCGTGTGCCATAATGATTGTTTATGATTCGTATTACATACAAAATTTTATCTGATGGCATTTATATCAATACATTTTCGAAAAATTAAAAACTGCATTTTCGACATGTCACAATGACAACTATTTTTAAAGGAGTAAGTATTGTGTAGTTTCAAATAATAGTAGGTGAGTGAGCTGTGCTTTGCCATTATATTAATATTACAAATTGTAGTAATTGTTCTTTTACCATTTATAATAAATAGTTTTGTACATAGCTATGCATTTTGAATAAACTTTTTTGATCAAACCATTACATGTTTTCCTTATAGAATTTCATTATGGTACTTAGTACCATAATAATTCATTATGGTACTTAGTCCCATAATGAATTCATTATGGTACTTAGTCCCATAATGAGCTTCCTTATGTCATCAAAATTGAGTGACATAACGTTGTCATTATGACATGCCATCAGATAAATGTAATTATAATGTAATGAAAATGTCATTATAATGAATGTTGCATGAATCCGCCTTTAGACTGACAGATATTTGATTACTTCACAGAAATGATAGAGATGCCCACAAAAATATGCCTGCCACGCAGGTGTAATTCTTGTTATAAAAACTTCAAATTTCACGTCGATAATTTTCTGATTTCATTATAAGGTAATATCTTCGCAATATTAACTCTTTCTCTTCCCTGTGACAGAAAAAAAAAATGCATTATACATGGGAAAATTATTAAATTTCAGGTCACAGTTTTTTGTATCCCTCCGCTACGCGTCGGGAGACAACACGACCACGACATCGAGTTGAAATCTACGACTTTTTTCCCTTGTATAATAATAGTTATTTATTATACAAGGGAAAAAAGTAGTACATTTTAGCTCCAGGTTGTGTTGTCAGACAACAAACCGTGAGCTAAAATCTAATATTTTTCCCGTGTATAATACACTATTTTTTTCTGTGACAGAAGAAAGGTCAAATCAATATTGAGAAGATATTACATTATTTTGAAATCTGAAAATTATCGACGTGAAATTTTAAATTTTTAACAGTAGGGACACCGCGTTGTAGGCATCTTTATCATTCATTTGAAGTAATCAAATATCTGATGTCACTTCTGTCAGTCTAATTTTGTGATTTCATTTCAAGAAATTGCGAATTCAGTGGTTATTTAGCAATATACGTAACCGCGAAGTCGAACGGAAGATAAAAGGACTTGCAGTTCTATCTGGGGGACGGTATTATTGACTCATCTCTCGGAACTATAGCACAACAAAAGCCATCAACAGTGTATATACAGTGTGTCCCTAGACCAGTGGGACAGTTGAATATCTCCTGAACCAATAGGAATGTTCAAAATATTATGATTCCACATCATATCGCATTATGAGTGCTAACTTCAGGAATGACTATATTTTATACGAGGGGCGCAAGAAAGGCTCACAAAATCGAACATCAATTTTTTCAAATGGAACACCCTGTATTTCATGGCATTTTCATATTCTCCTTGATGAGCTGAGTTCAACGACCTAGCACACTTGGGCTCTAGCGGGAATGATTTCCTAGATATAGGGTGTGGAAAATCGAGATTCTTCATTTCTGGGAATTTTTTGTGTCGAAACTATTCATTATGTATTGGTCAAAACGGAATACATGTCCAGATCTTAACTTCTGATTTACTATTTACTCGTATTTAATTGAAACAAATACACGGGAAAAAAGTAATTTATGAAAAGTGACATTTTATAACCTGCCAACAGGGATGAAATGCCAAACTTTTTTCCCGTCACGGAAAAAATAACTATTTCTGATTAAAGAGAATTGTATTCTCTGTACAACGAAAATCTCTATTATAATAAAAAAATGTAATTCTATAAGAATTATTTTTGTACTCTAAGAGGATATTGATAACACCCCTACCTATAGTATTATCGCGAGATGATTGTTATTTCACTTTATATTATTAAAAAGCATAGTTGAGTACGGCTATTATCGACATTTTCATTTAAGATTACATTTGACTAATGTTAAAAATGTATTTATAATACCCGAAAGAAGTGAAGAGTTTATATACTTATATATACCGGGTGGCCCGGAAACAATTTAGCCCTTCTGATATCCATCAGTCCGAATAGATAATCAAAATTTTGGTACATCGATTTGTTGCCCTGAATGAACATTTGTGAGATACTTTCTCATTTGAAATGAAAAGTAGAACTTTTGTTTCGTAAAGTCAAGATTCACTATAAAATTATACTTTTCCAACCACAATAAACAGTTTGGTAAAAATACGATTCAGTATGAAATTGTCATTGTCAATTAATACATAGCCATGCTAACTGCGCAAGATCAATCTTGCAATCACCTCAAGTAACAGATTGATCTTGCAAGTAGACAAATGCCTGAATAATTGAAGAGTGGAAGTAACAAAGGTGCTAAGTGCCAAAAATGAAGTTTCGAGATATTTAAGAAAAAAGTAATAAGAACGTCAATATTTGTTTTTTTTTTTCGTTCATTAGCATCAAAAATCGTATAAAAGGTCAACGGAAAACCAATTCTAACTAACACCGATATCTGTTATTAAACACAGCTGAAAATAAAAATTATTTCTTGAAAAAAAAAATAGAAACGAGGTAAGTGCCACATTTTTCTTCAACAAAATAGGATCAGGAAGTATTGCTGATATAATTTGGAGTTTTTCAAACATGAAAATAAGGATATAGGACATTGATCTCAATAATAAAAAAAACAACAAAAGAACCAGGTGTCTAATGATTCGACAATACAGCAATTCACTCTGGTACTTGCCCCCTTTGATGGCAAATAACCGTTGTCGCTTACCGCTGGCTCCATCTAATTGTTGTTGTTGAAAGGATAATATTACTCATGGCAGTAACAACTTTTGCCAGGTCATAAAGCATGTCATTCAACACCGTTCTACGGCAATGTTTCAATTAATGAAATTATGGCACTTAGCACCTTTGTTACTTCCACTCTTCAATTGGTCAATTAAACCTCAGTTGCAATGAGATGCAATCATAATTTCAAGCAACAAAGTTATTCTTTCTTCCTTATTACCCTAATTGCAGAATAAATCTTGTAATTAGACTAATTTGGGCGAGTGAACTACTAGTGCTTAATTGGTATTCAATAACTTCACTGTATCGTTAGGGATCTGAATTAATTTTTGCAACACTCACGCGTGTTTAATGCAAACGTGCCTATTATGTTCTGGGATATGTTCGAGATATGATGACGTCAGTTGTTATGCTGTTTCATTATTGGTCAGCTAATCTTCCATTCACACTCTTAAAGTAAGGTTGCCAGATCACCAATTATAACCAAGTTATTAAAAAGTTGTTTCGAGCCCTATCGTTCAATAAAACTATCCAAATTGAATATTTCATTTGACCTAAGACGAGGAAGCCATGATATTATAATTATTTCAGTTATTAATTTGTGACTGTTCCAAACAACCAGCTTGGTGAAATATCTCTTATACTATGTAACAAAACATCATGTAAATGTTGGCTAGGCTAGAGACTTGGCAATACTGTGCTAAACGCTGAGAGCTGACAAGACAACGCCCATAATCCTGTGTTACTCGACCATATATCCTCTAGTGTGAATGAATATGTTGATGACAAATTCGTCTTATTACACTGACAATAATTTGATTCATGTATGAAAAATCCCACAAGCCGCGTGATTTTGTCATTATGACAGCGAAAAAAGTTTGCCCTAACTATTCCAGCGACAATTACGGATTCTAACTTTTGAAAGCATGACAAACAGCCATAAACAAATGTTTGATGAATTAAATTGTCTTACGGAATTAACCACTAGCTTTTTTTTAGTCGAAGTAGAATTGGCATTTATAATTCGAATTTTGTTGCCATTAGATAATTCAACTCAAAAAACTGCCTGAAAAAACTACCATGCAACAAAATTCCTATTGATACATGTCAAGTTTACTTAGACAAATAAATGCTCTCGTGTGAAGTGAAGTGAAAAAAATAGTCGGTAGTAAATACCAAACGTTTAGTAAAATGAGCGCCAGTCACTACATTCATCTAATAATACCACTACAAAATTGTATAATCCTATCCTATATCATATATTACCACTTCAAGATAGTATGATACTTATAGTATGAATATGATACAATTTTGTTATGGTATTATTTTCACTACCGACAATTTCTCGTGCATGCAATAAGATACAACATATAAGAGGGAAAATTACAAGACAATGGATTTTTTAAAGTGAATTCAGAATGATTGAGCATTCATGAATTCTCAAATGAATAATATTCCTGAAGTTCCCATCCGTATTTCAACATATGGCAACTGTGCTTCGGGCTGCCCCTACCTACGAAATCGTGACGTCAGATTCCATTCGCGGTAAATTTCTAGCCGTTTGAAAATTACCGTGGCGATATTGATTATTCAAGCACCTTAAAATCGACTGGAAAAATTTGAAAAAATATGAATTAGAAGGGTGAATGAGTAATGATTCTATTTAAGGAATAAAAAAATAGTCCACTCGCCTATTAAAAGAAAAAGAGCTTGAAATTAGCTTAATTGACAAAATAATTGTACAATTTATGAGGAGAAAAATATCCGTTCAGTTTTTACATAAGAATTTATAGCTTTGTTTCTATAATCTTCCAATTTTAACTTTCAGCTTTGAACATATGAATTTTTACGTTGGTTAGAAACTTTCATATTCAAAACTGACAGCTCATTCCTCGTATTATTGTTATTATCAACATGCTGTTATTCTATTTTTAATAGGAATAGCATAGGACAATTTTCTTGAAGATTTTTCTAAGGGGATGCAAAAAGGTTGAATTGGATTGAATTTCAGTTACATTAGTGGTTACTAGCTTGAGATAATGGTTGCGATATACAAGGTGTTATTTAAGTACGTGGCTAAACTTGAAGGGGTGATTCTTTGGGTGATTCTAAGACGAAAAGTTCATATAAACATAGGTCCGGTAATGCTTCGTTTTCAAGATACAGGGTGTCGAAATTTTTAAAAGAAATCGTTGTTTTCGTAAATATCTTGATAACCCTTCAACCGATTTTATTGAAATTTGGCAGTGTTATTCAAGGTCGTAAAGGGCTAATTCAACCCTAACTATATCAAAATTATCATGTCCAGTGGCGTCCCGGAAGGCACTGTAACCAATATTTTTGACAGAAAAAATGTGCGCCACTGATTTTTTTGCAATTTTTGTATTTGTTTCACATTGAGCAACTAAAATTACAACTTTTTTATATCTAGAATTTTTTTCGTATCCTGCTTTGTTTTTGAGAAAAAACATAAAAATCACTTCATTGCACATCCCTGTGACAACACAATAAAACATTTCAACTACTAAACCATCAAAAACTGGGGTCTTACTAATATTTTTTCATATTAATACTCTATTCTAGTCTTGGAATTCTCTATTAAAATTAATGCAATGAAAAAACGAAAATATGTATGTATGTATGGTATGAATTGCAGCACTTGCCTTCGGCTCTTGGCTTCGGCTCGTCACAGGGATGTGCAATGAAGTGATTTTTATGTTTTTTCTCAAAAACAAAGCAAGATACGAAAAAAATTCTAGATATAAAAAAGTTGTAATTTAAGTTGCTCAATGTGAAACAAATACAAAAATTGCAAAAAAATCAGTGGCGCACATTTTTTCTGTCAAAAATATTGGTTACAGTGCCTTCCGGGACGCCACTGGACATGATAATTTTGATATAGTTAGGGTTAAATTAGCACTTTACGACCTTGAATAACACTGCCAAATTTCAATGAAATCGGTTAAAGGGTTATTAAGATATTCACGAAAAAAACGGTTCCTTTTAAAAATGTTGACACCATGTATCTTGAAAACGAAGCATTACCGGACCTATGTTTATATGAACTTTTCGTCTTAGAATCACTCAAAGAATCACCCCTTCAAGTTTGGCCACGTACTCAAATAACACCCTGTATTGTTAGAAAGAGAAAATTTTAAAGTAAATCGTAATTCATCGAAAGAGCATTTCAAATGAAAAATGTTGGATAGCTTCTGGTCAACATTCGAAAATTCTAATCAGGATAACAACGAAGATGTAGAGAAAGAATTGGTCCCGAGTCACCCAGTATTATATTCAAAATCACTTTTGTAGAAAATCCAATCAGCGACATTTTCTATACTCTTGCCTCTGAGTTCAACTATTAACTATAAGTCTTGTAGATATATCGCTGAAGGAACACGATATCATTTTATATTGTGATTCCTTCAATAACATCAAAAATTTAGGATGAAACGCACTTGTATAAGATACATATTCTATCGTAAGGAAATCAATATTGAGCGACTATACAAAAATCTCTATTAATAAACGACGTTTTTGGGACACATCTTCATCAGAACTTCTACATCCTGTTTGTGTTGATTTTTTTCCCTATAGTATTTACTAATCGAGCGATATATTTAGTAATTTTTCTCTAAAGTTGTTTTGAACATGAATATAATTATATAAACTCACATAAAACAGAACTTCCACACCGAAATTGTAAAATATAAAATCGCAGCGTATTTATACAAATAATATGATACTGAGGCCTCAGATCATTTTCTTAAAATTACCATAAAATGAGAATGATATGTATACACGTATAAACAACTAAATTCCATTAAAATTCACCTAAATAAAAAAGCTTGATGACCCTGTCAATCACGAAGAGATGCATATTTTCGAAAACGACTTCGAAAAATTTCTTCCACTTCCACACATATTCAGCCTTTTAGCACATTTGAGCAAGAGAGGCATCTAGCGCACAGAACATCACATTCATGGCGGTTCGTTCCGTCATCACGGAACGAATGTTTCGTTCTGGTCGTCTGTCAGTGGTCTGTCAGCTGCCATTTTCTTCTTCCCGCGTTTTCGGCGTCACTGCAAATCGTCTTCGGATTTGGGGATGTCGAAAATTTCCGCGAACAAGGGGGGTAGATTCAGTTTAGTCCAGTTCATTCGGAACCAGTCGAGATGGGCCGTATGCTTTGCACCCAAATTCCGCAATTCTGGTAGTTTTATAAGGATATTCGAGAAAATCTGGGGCTCGTTGGGATGGTTCCGGCTCACCTGTGAATTCAAAACACCCTGTATAACAAAAACTGGTACTTTTAAGGAGTTGAGGATATTTAACTTTAGTTTTAGCTCCTCCGATACATAGGAAACACAGAAAAATACATATGAAAGAAAGACAGTACACAAATATTGAATTAAGTTCGAGTCATTTTAATGAATGTCGGTGACCCGGCAAACGTTGTTCTGCTATTTCTTGACAATATTTTTTCTGTTGAATATTCAACAACACACTTTTATCATTTTATTTTCTACTTCTGTTTTGTTTGACTAACCATAAAAGCGTGTTTTCTTAGTTTTTCAAACTTCTATTCATTTTCTACTTCCTTTCAGTTCGGTAATCTATCTCTTTATTAGTTTTTTAAACTATTCATTTTCTACTTCATTTTAGTTTGGCTATCTATGAAAGCCTATTTCATTAGTTTTTCGAAACACTAGATTTATTACAAAGCGCGTTCGACATATTGAATCCGTCGTCCTGAATTTTCAAACCATTATATTCGATCAGCAATCTTGAATTTCCGATTCTGGCAGAATCATAATCTCTGAACCCGAAAACCCCAAGATACCAATTTTGAATAGAATCCGATCGTAATTTCAAAACTCGTTCGCCATATTGGATCCGCCATCTTGAATATTCCAATTTTGACGAAAGAATCATAATCCTCGACCCCAAGAACCCCCAGATGCTAATTCTGAATGTAAACGGATTATAATTAAAAACTCGTCCGCCATATTGAATCCGCCATCTTGAATTTTCTAATTTTGACAAAAGGATCATAATCTCCGACCGAAAACTCTCAGAAACGAATTTTGAATGGAATCAGATTATAATTACAAAACTCGTCCTCCATATTGGATTCGCCATCTTGAATTTCTCAATTATTTCTCTCATAGGAACCTTCTCCTGACAATAAGAAACATGACGAAAAAGGTTTAGTGAAATCGATCAAGCCGTTTACGATTCTAACAGGACAAAAAGACAAGCATTCATTTTTATATATATAGAAGATGATGAAGATGATCCATCAATCTAGAAATTCAACGATAGTTACAAATAATGTCAAAATGAGTATGATATGATTTGAAATTTCTTCCCGAAAATTCGAAATGTTATCAGTCAATGACATTCATGACATATCACGTCATTATAATATCGAAAATAGTTCATTGGCGTGGACCAGATGTTAGACAAGGAAAGATTTATCGGACCTCTCTATATTTCAATGCGGCCACCTTGGTAGCATAGAAGAGAGAGATGGAAGAGGAGAGAACTTTCCTCTCTCTCGTTCACGATAAAAAAGAGCTCAATTGAGCTCTCACTCCTCATGTTACTCCTATCAATGTTCTGTGCAAGACGGTAAGGCAAGGACGCATCTAATTCAACATTATAAAATCTTTGATGGCAAGTGAACACTGACAGTGAACCTACCTCTACTATCAGTATTTTTTCTTTTCTGTTTCTGCTTCTCACCTGAACTTTGAGAGCTTCGATGAGCTTGTCCTGGTGGTGTTCGATAGCCTTGACGTCGGTTATGCCAGGCCTATCAGCCGTCAGCAGGACCACAGCCGAAAACAGACCAACTTCCGTGTCGTTCAGACAGAGGGCGTTGAACGTGTTGGCAAAGTGGACCAGGGATGCTGCGAAATCGTTCTGGAAGAGAAGCAAAGTATAGGTTAATGATTTTCGTTGATTACCAAGTCAAAATATCTGCATCATCGGGCACGGTGTCCGAGCGGTCTAGCACTCTGACTGCCATGTCAGTCATTTTTGACCGACAGCTTGATCTCGTGCTGAGCCGATGCATTTTCATTGGTTCGAACGCGTCAAGCCACGCGAAGTTTTCAGAATAGGGGGCATCTAAGTGATCAGCATATTGCTGCTCAGACATTGTTCTGGTGTACAGAAGAGCATTAAAGAATGTCAGTTAAAATCGACCGACGCGGCCTGACATGGCAATTTTTTTCTATGTATACAGGGTGTTACGAAATTCGACCGCCAACGCTTGACAGGTGATAGCCCTCGTGATTTCATAGTCACTGAGCTAAAATGAACAGTTATCGAGATATTTGACCCAAAATAGAAGTTCGCATAGTTATAGTAAAATCCACGATATCTATGTCCTCATCGCTATCAACACCTAATATATCATAAAATTAATATCATTATGAAAATCCCTGAGCAGTTAGATCAGATTAGAATGGGGCCTTCGGTCTATCTGCCTTCACACCGCCCCCCTAATCGTCTTTGACTATAGCTCCACCTTCTCTATTCGACTCCATATGGTATCCTTCAGATCGCCTGTGTATATTTGGGCTCTTGGTTTCTCCTCTTCCAGCTCAGGAACCTTAGTCTTGACAAGATTACAAGCCCTCACAGTAGCAAAGTATGTGTACCTCCTCCTTTTCCTGACAAAACCAGCACAGCAGTTCTTCATGCAGACTTATCGTATTCATTTAGTTGTTGAGCTTACAATTCCCTGTGAGAAGCCCCAATAGTATTCTAATTGAACTTCGTTTCTGGCTCACTAGATATTCTGTGTATATTCTCAAAGGTTTTTTGCTACTCTGACCTATTGAGATTCAGTTTGCATCTATGATTTGATGCTTGTGTTTTGTATACCTTTCGCAATACCACAAAATGGTTCTGGACCATTCAGGAGTTCACTTACTCTGGGTCTAGGAAACTAGTACGATACGTCGGAATCTTAATAACTGGTGCAATGAGGACGACGCCAACGGCAGCATTAGATGTGATCACCGCTCCAAATCTGGATGAAGAAGGAGGCAATGGCGGCCCCCCTAAGGATGCGGAACTCAGGAAACTGGGCAAGTGAAGGGACAATAGCAGGTCATGCAAAAATAGCAAAGTGGTTGGAGCAAGAGATTTATATCTCCACTCTCAGAGTGAATAAAGTACAGGACATGCTGAGATGAAACAGGAAGTACAAACTTACTATTCTAAGCAGAGAAGAATGGAAAATGAATACAGTGGAGTTTTGCCTAGGGACACAGACGGATCCCGCCTGACTGACAAACAGGCCTCAGGCCTCAGGCCACAGTTTTCCAAGCTGAGGTGTTCGCCATCCTGGTCGTAGTAGAGAGGCAAGAAATGAAAGAGGGACCAGAGCAGAAAATCTACATCTGTTCGGACAGTCAGGCAGCACTCAAGACAATCTGCCATCCCAGACCAAGCTCAGCATTGGTACAGGAATTTGGAAATGTTCTCGAGAAATCAGCCGAATCAAAAGAAGTTGAACTTGTTGGTCCAAGGTCACAGTGGGGTGCCCGGAAACGAAACCGCAGACGAACTTGCTAGGTCCGGATCGAGGGAACCGCTTCTGGGGCCGGAGCCAGTACTAGGTATAGCAAAGGCAAGGCACTAGGAAAATACTGGAGGAATATCACAGGTTGCAGGCAGCCCAAGGAATTCGTGGCCGGTCCGAGCAAATCAAGGAAGGACTGGCTGCTTGGCAGAGATCGCCAAGTACTCCGCCTCCTCATAGGAGTATTTACAGGACGTAACAGGCTAAGCAGACACCTATTACTAATGGGGATAGAGGACAACCCTACTTGCCGTAGATGTGGGGAAGACGAAGAAACGTCACCCCATTTACTCGGCGAGTGCGAGGGATACGGGAGGCTAAGATTCGATATCTTTGGAGTCGACAAACTCCAACAGGAAGAGTTGATCATATTAGAGTGGACAGACATACTGGCCTCCATTAGATAGTCAGGGAGATTCATATGGAAATCTAGGTAAAGAAAGCGTAGGTATATGGAGAGCTGGGGTTAGTGAAAAGGGTCCATCGGGGCCTACTTGCTTGGCTACAGCCTCCTCACCATACTACTACTACTACTGCTGCTTCTGCTCAGGCTTGGTTAGAATGCAAGAATTTATCAAATCCACTACATATATTCATCACTATTTCCAACAATGAGTTGATTAACTAGTGGACGAAAATTATTAGAAAAACTTCTATTTTATATGACGGATAACGAACTCCTTTTTCTAATTTTTTCAAGATCTTCATTTTCCGTAGAGGTCCTATGTAGTTTCTTTCTTTTAAATCTCATTCCAACGGTACCTATACCTACTATAAAAAAAAAGGAGGGTAGAGGACCCGCCACCACCCCTGCTCTTCTGATCAGGCCTCATTTAAAGACAGTACGATGGTTGGGTAGTCATGGGAGTTGTGTATCAGACTTAAGATTTGGAGTAGAACTATGCTTGGATGTCCAAGTTCATCACTGAAGTACCTGCGACTCACCTTCTGAGGATTTATAGTTATACAGAGATTTTTTACAATTTGCAACCTAATATTAATTACGGGCATTTCCCGTTTACATGCTGTTAAGAGGCTTATATTAAGTTAGTTTGTAATAAGTTATTTACTGTAAGCAATTTACTATAATAGAGGATTTGTTGACTCTGGTCTCTCAGTAAGCTTGTTCAATCAATTATGAAATTTGAGAGAAGGTTGATGCCATCTCCGAGCCGGCAGACATCTTCTGCCACAGTGGCAGGTCCTACTGGGGCATATGCGGCCATACCCAGTCTTTCGCCGGCGAACGCCACACAGTTCAGGATCCTGTGTATTGGAACGCAGCCAGTCAGCACGCACAGCGTCTCATTTGGTGTTGATCGATATGCGCCAGAGATGGTTCTGAGGCAAATAGCTTGCGTGGTTCTAAAGTAGGCGAGATTAGTGACTCTAGTGAGCCTATGTCCCCAGATGCTAATGCCATAGCTCAGGATAGGGATGATTGCCCGTTCGTAGATTTCCTTGAGTGATTGTTGGAGGAATTGGATGTTACCTCAATTTCTCTGCACGAACCTTCGGAGGGCATGAAATATATTGCGAGCCTTGTCTTTTATATAGTGGATGTGGTGCTCGAAATTGAGCTTATCATCCAAGTAGATGCCAAGATATTTTGTATTCCTGGCCCTTTTCAGGGGATCACCACCTCGATCACCACCCAGTCTCACGATCGGATTGCGAATGAACGAAAGATTCGAGAAGGCAATGTAGTTTGTGACTCTCTGCCCAGCCGTGAACGATATCGAGGCAATTATTTGCTCTTTGTCCAAGTTCGAGTCTTGAATTTTTGAATTGACTCGGCCGTTACATGATGGAAATCCATGATAAATGTAAAAACTTCACAAACGATAAGATTTCCACAAAATTTATTAAACACACGACATGTTTCGCTAACACAGTAGCTTCGTCAGGTGATATACTGGTACAATGAACAACAACATGTTCATTGTACCAGTATATCACCTGACGAAGCTACTGTGTTAGCGAAACATGTCGTGTGTTCAATAAATTTTGTGGAAATCTTATCGTTTGTGAAGTTTTTACATTCGAGTCTTGAGTCGCCGTGGATAGATATAGCCAGGTCATTGGCGTAGGCAACCATCTTGCAGTCGTTCGGCCAGCTATGCTCGAGAAGAGGGTTGACTGTGAGGCTCCATTGGTCCTAAGACTGATCCTTGAGGGCATCCTTTCGTGAGGGTTTTGGAGATAGAAGTGTGGTGGGTGCTGGTAGTCTGCTTCTTAGGTAGTCTCTGAACAGGTAAACATTTGTGCTGGCAGACCTTTAGTGTGGAGGTTCTTGAACAGGCTTGGCCACCACATATTGTCAATGAAGATGACCATGCTTGTCGTATTTGGTCAGTGAGCTATGGTCGATCGCCTCGTTCTAAAGCAGTATTGAGCTTGGTGCATTAATTGATGGTCCGGAATGATTTTGTGCATGCATAGCATGATAAATCTCTAGTATTTTGCCAAACTCTGAGATAAGGGCGATAGGCTTTAAGGTTGGGTCTTTGTCAGGTGCTTTGAGGATCGTGATTAGGTTACCAGCTTTCCACTGTTTGGGAAAATAACCGAGTCTAGTATAGCTTGAGGAGTGGGTCCTTGATATGTGGATAGGCTAGTTTTATGATTATGTCGTGTATTCCATCCGGACCACACGCCTTGTAGGGAGTGATGTCAGCGACTGCATGACCTAAATTCTCCATTGTGAGGTAGATTAGGATGCCATGATTGCAAGTGTAATCGCCGTTGTCTGTTCTAATTCGGCCTTTTTCTGCTGTGTCAAGAAGCGCTTCATCTTCAGGAAGCAGTCTGTTCATGACTTCCAGGAGGTTGTCCATACCTACTCTCTTTCTATCGGCATTTCTTGGCCAACTTCTCTTTTCCTCTTCCCCTCCAAGCCCAACCTCACCATCAAGTGGTGTGGGGAAGGCAGCGGCCGCTTGACAGATGAAGCATTTTGGGACCATCTTTGCTATCTTCTGCCAGATGGGACAATTTGTGGACATCTGTAGCAGGGATGGGGCGATTTGCTGATGTTTGTCTAGGTGGTCGAGGACTGGTCAACGAGGCTCTGGCAACCTAATCCAAGCTGTGGGAACCCGTGGCGATGGATGGATGGCACCGAGGAATGGTGTCGCTAACGGGGCCTCTGGGAAACAGGGCGACATCCCAGAGTAAACAGCCTTAGCCCTGTGCAGGGGGGCACCACAGAGCTGGACCAACCCCTTCCCCCGTCACTCGTAGGAGAAGGAAAACTTTTGGCCTTCTTCGTAGACGAGAACAGGGATCGGAAGAGCAATCTTCAGGAACCTGAACGAAAAGGGTATATCACATTGAAGTGGCCCTTAATAGGCACCACGAGTCGTATGTGGTAAAATTGATAACGGCATGTAGGTTAGATACAATGGGCCACTAGGCCTAAGTGTCGTCGGAGCCTACAACGAGGTGGAGTGTTTAGTGGGTATACCATGGAGGGGACTCCCACACTATCATATGGGGGATTGGACCCATATGATGTCTATAAAAGATTTCAACCACCTCGGCGAAAAAAAAAAAAACTCTTATGATAACAAAATACTCACATCGTACATGGTCTCCAGCTGCTGCCGACTAACGCTCGTCCCGTCGTCGAACGTCATCTGTCCGCTGCCCGTCGACCTGGCCACGTGGCCCAGCCACACCTCGAAGAAGCCCACCTTGATCAGGATCAGCTGATCGTCCTGTCCGAGGTCGCAGAATCCCGGCACGCGCTTCCCGAACTCCACCACGCGCTGCACGCTGGGCGTGACGCGGGCGGCGAACTGCTGCCACAGCCAGCAGCGCTCCCGCTCCGCCGCCTCCGCCGTGGAGGAGGCCGCCCCCGAGTCGGGGGCGGGGCTAGAGGGGGGCGGGGCGAGCGGGTGGCGGACGAGGGTGCGCGTCTGCTCTTCCGTGTACCTGGAAGGACGATTTTTTATTTATGTAACGAGTGTGTAAAGTGGTACTTTTTTAACGAGTGAAAAAAACACTTTACGCACATGTTACATACAATATTGTTCCTGCAAGTGTCAATATAGATGACAACCTCATTCAACTTGTGATGTAAATGTTCAAATGATATTTGACAATTATTATAACACCTGGTTTCTAAGGACGAAATAGCCAGAGCCACCTTCGGGTAATTTAAGTAAATCTCTCGCATTCATCGATGCTGATGTATAATAATATAATAATAATAATAATAATAATATATATTTCACATCAGAAAATAACAAACAGAATCTAACTCAAATCAAAACCAGTCAAAATGAAACAGAGGAAAAACTTTCACAATTCAATTCCTATCCAAATATTATCTGAATAATAAAAAAATAACTTTGTTAATCAGTAAAATATTTCTTCTAGTAATCAGAAATATAGATTTTGCTTGACATACATGTTTACAAATAGAAAAAGAAAATAGATAATCATATTCAAAGAGTAATACTATATGAACAACCATACTCATCATGAGATAATCATTCAGAATTTGAATAAGTTTAAATACTCAAAACTACTATTGTATTATTTGTACTTTGTGAAAATAAACATTCACTATTTATCACTATTTCTATCAATGTTGAAATCTAGTGCACAATGGTATATGATATACTGTGTGTGCACTAGTGCATTCATGTTTCAGTGACTGAGAAGAAGGAACAAAAACTGAAACTTCAATTAACCATTTACTTGATTTTTGGGTTAATTTTTTATTCATGTACCTTTATGTAGGTATGTTTGTGTTAGTGGGGTTATTTGAGATAGGTAATTTTCACTCTGTTCTCCATTATCACGTCATTTATTTTATTTTTAGTTTTGTGGCATGGATTATTCCTAATGTTTTTTGGCAACCGGTTGTAGATTTTGGGTCCTACACAATATATGTGACTTTGGCATGCAGTGTGTTTAGGATTTTGTAAAAGAACATTATATTGTGATGTATTAATACCGCTAGCCGCTATGATTTGTTCGCTTGCTGCCTTGCTGAATCCTGTAAAGGAGTCCATAGACTGCGTTGTTGGTGGGCTGTTTTGTTCGTCGAACTAGTAGGTTCGAACAAAAATGACGCAAAACCGTAGTGTGTGGTGTGTGGCTAGCGAAAACGACCATTTTGCAGCCAGAAAATTCGGAAATTCAAAATGGCGAAGACAATTTGGAGGACGAGTTTTGTAATTATGGTCCGATTCCATTCAAAATTGGTATCTGTGTGTTTTTTGGGTCGGATATTATGATTCTTTCGTCAAAATTTGTTAATTCAAGATGGCGAATACAATATGGCGGACGAGTTTTGTAATTATGGTTCGATTCCATTCAAATTAGCATCTGAAGGTTTTAGTGGTCGGAGATTATCATTCCTTTATCAAAATCAGGATATTCTAGATATCTAGATAATGGACGAGTTCTGTATTCATGAACCGATTCTATTCAAAATCGATATCTGGGGGTTTGTGAGGTCGGAAACTATGATTATTTCATCAAAATTGCAAAATTCAAGATGACGGATTCAATATGGCGGACGAGTTTTGTAATTATGATCTGAGGTATTCGGGATCGAATATTTTTTTGTCAAAATTCGGAATCCAATATGGAGAACGATGAGCTTTCTTGATAAATAGTTGAAAATCTGAAAACACACGCTTTTATAGATAGCCAAACTATAAGGAAGTAGAAAATGAATAGTAGTTTTAAAATTGAAGGGATAGCTTGCAGAACTAAATAGAAGTAGAAAATAAAAAAATGGAGATGTTGATGAGTATTCAACTGAAAAAAAATCCTAGAAATAATGTATATAGCAAATCATCGTTTGCCGGGTCAGCTAGTACTAAATAATACCTACTGGAACTCATCTACACGATTTCATCATGATCAACAGATCAAATTACTTGGTACATATTTCGGACATATACAGGGTGTCCCTAGACCAGTGGGACAGTTGAATATCTCCTGAACCAATAGGAATTTTCAAAATATTATAATTCCACATCATATCGCATTATAAGTGCTAACTTCAGGAATGACTATATACGAGGGGCGCAAGGAAGGCTCACAAAATCGAACATCAATTTTTTCAAATGGAACACCCTGTATTTCATTGCATTTTCATATTCTCCTTGAAGAGCTGAATTCAACGACCTAGCACACTTGGGGTCTAGCGGAAATGATTTCCGAGATATAGGGTGTGGAAAATCGAGATTTTTCATTTTTGGGAATTTTTTGTGTCAAAACTATTCATTATTGGTCAAAACGGCTTACATGTCCATATCTTAACTTTTGATTTACTATTCACTCGTATTTAATTGAAACAAATACAGGGTGGTGTAAAATTCTCAATTTCAGTCGGAATTTCACACCACCCTGTATTTGTTTCAATTAAATACGAGTGAATAGTAAATCGAAAGTTGAGATATGGACATGTGAGTCGTTTTGACCAATAATGAATAGTTTTGACACAAAAAATTCCCAAAAATGTAAAATCTCGATTTTCCACACCCTATATCTCGGAAATCATTCCCGCTAGAGCCCAAGTGTGCTAGGTCGTTGAATTCAGCTCTTCAAGAAGAATATGAAAATGCAATGAAATGCACGGTGTTCCATTTGAAAAAATTGATGTTCGATTTTGTGAGCCTTTCTTGTGCCCCTCGTAGAAAATATAGTCATTCCTGAAGTTAGCACTCAGAATGCGATATGATGTGGAATTATAATATTTCGAAAATTCCTATTGGTTCAGGAGATATTCAACTGTCCCACTGGTCTAGGGACACCCTGTATATGTCCATCCTCAGCCTTATCAATTGTTCATAAATGAAAAACCCGAAGTCATCTCGAGAACTTTTATTAAAATGATCAAAGATCATTGAAAGTCTATGTTTCGGGCTTATACAAGCTCATCATCAGCCGATAAGTAGTTCGAAGTTCTATAATGTGGACGTGAAAAAGTTGAGATATAAAAGTAGACAATAACAGGGTAAACAGAGGCAACTAAATACTCCTAAAAGGAATTTCAGAACAGAAAAAACTTACTGTTAATGTAAATTTTTGTTTTTTATAAAAGTATAAAAATTCATATATATAATTATCAGATGGTCGGGTTCATATTTTATAAGGGCCCAAACTATGAACCTAACCATTCAAATTGATTAGGGACGATAACAGGTCCCTAAAGGCTGTGTCTCACAGGCCCTGGTCTCACGGTCCAACAATATGATCAAACTATAGATCTGTGATGTCATCAGTGGATTAATAAATACTATCATCGATATTATCAATACTTCAAAAATGTATGTCCTAGTAATTGGAATTTCAGATAATTAGAGGAATATTTTTGTCTTGCTCCAATCCCAAATTTATGCTTGATTGACTAGAGAGTAGAGACTTTGTTTTGATCTCACCTCATTTCTGCAGGTATACGTTCACGTGAATATATGGATTGATAAAAATCTGAAACATCCCCCATCCATTCTTAGGTAGTTTTGAAATTTACTATGGGATATTTTCCAGTCTGACTTCATAAAAAATCATAGGTAGGAGTTCTCTACCAATATTACTTCTTTGAAGCCATTATTTTGTACAAATCTCCCTCTTTTTTTGAAATCACTTTGTATTGCAAATACAACACGAAATACTTACCATATAATAGAATGAATTCTTATTTAATTTTTCCTTGTGATTTTTCCCATTTTAGAGAACCTGCTTAACCAATATTTTTGTTCAAAAATCTTCAAATCGTGTGACAAAGATTTCTAGACATTTCAAACCATGTGAGTCGAACAGGCAAACGAGTTTGATCAAATTGTTTGGCCTTGAAACACGGCCTTAAGTCTTACCCGCAATTGGCGTGATGGGCTTGAGAAACGCTCAGTATGACCTCGTAGACGGCCAATTGTTTCGTCTCAGTGTCTGATTGGTCCGTGTCTGACGTCGTTACCCGAGACGGTTCATCCACACTCCTTTCCCTCGATCGTTTTGGCACCCTGCCGTATCGTACAGCTGCAATTTCAAAAATGAAATATTGGAAGTATTAGCTAAACATCGATAAACTATCGATAGTATCGATAATACTGTACTATCGGTTTAATCGAAAGTTTTCACCGATAGTATCGATAGTCTCAGGTTTGCTCGCATTCAGAAGATCAACAGTCCGAAACCATCAGAAGCCAGAAGCATACTCAGTCCCACAGCACTATATGCATTTTTTGAGTTCTGTAGAACTGCGCATACTTCTGGTGACGTGACGGATTGTTTATTTTCTAAACTCGAACAAACCTATTGACGATTGACACATGACACATATCTGCTTGTTTATGTTCAGGTTGGAAACTATAGAACACTTTTATAATGACACTGGAAGGAGAAACAGACTGAAAACAAAGGAACTGAATGAGTTACTGTTTCTTGAACAAAATATATAATTTTTTCTTATTTTTTTTTTCCGGTGATAAGTGTGATGATCTTTTACTCACTTGAGAAAATTTCAAGTTTATATTTTTTCCTCACATTTTTTTAATTTCATCAATGTTTTTTTAGTCAACATTTCCATTTTTTTTTCTCTTGGAGGTTATGAGTTCTTAGCAAAGAATTCCAAAGCTTCGCCGTTCTAACTGGTACTGGTACTGGTACTGGTGGGGGACGTTTCCACGTCAGCAACTAGTCCCCAATGGGACCTTTTTGCAAACCCCAAGTGTTTTCAATGACTGATGTGGTTCGCTCAAGAGAGCTGGCTAACATCCTTTTCAGGCACCGCCCATCAGCTCTCTTTTCAGAGTTCTTCAGCTGTGTTTTGTAGGCTAGTAATGTACTCACTACCATATGCGCAGTGGCAGGCCTGCTAACTATCATCGTTAACCCCCGAGACCGAGGTCTACTTAAGCAGCTGGCCCGCTCTCACGGTCAGCTGGTAGTTTTTCCACACCCACCTACATACACCGTCCTACTTCTTCTCTGATGCTCACAACCACATCATCGTATCTTTCTGCGTGTTCTGTGTAGGCTTTGTTACTAACTCCATGCGCCACTTTAGGAGCAGCACTGTTAATTGGAACGCAACAGCGAATCGTGCAGGACTATCCCCAGCCGATGCTCCGAAACTTCACAATATTTAATTCGTAAATAAAATATTGAAAAAAGTTCCTTGCCCGTGCTGGAAATCGAACCCACGACCTTGCGGTCGTGAGACGGACGCTCTTCCACTGCGCCAATCCCGGCTCTTTCGCCGTTCTAAAGTCAAATTAAATAGCAACAAATTAATCGCTGTGCCGTGGATTAGGCCCAGATTGAGGGGTGGCACAGATAGGTTTTTGAGATCAACCATTCAATTGCTATCGGATGGCGTAATTCTCATCCCGTTATCAAATCGCAAAATTGAGAGCAAATTACCTCGCAAGAAAGTGCCATTTTTCAATATTTCTGCTCAGGATAGTGATTGGCATAGGTGCATTTGCAGCAATGGAAGCTATGCTTGATATACCACCCTTGCATATTTCTATCAAAAGGACTGCAGCTTTCAATGCATACAGACTGAATTCCACTGAATTTCGATCCTGCCTTTGAAGTGGTTATAAAAAGTCGCCCTAGGTACGGTTGCCCTGAGCCTCAGCTGGACAGCTGTTTTGTACACCGATGGTTCGAAAATAGAAGAAAGGGTAGGAGCAAGTGTATATGGACCCGGATGTAGGCTATTTGAAGCCTTAGGTCACTCCCCAACAATATTCCAAGCTGAAATATATGCCATTAACTTATGCGCCCAAAGGTGCCTGAGCAAAGGTCTGAGGAGTGCCAACATATATATCTAGACAGCCAAGCCGCACTAAAAGCCCTAAAATCATTTGTTTCCACATCAGAGATTTCATGGTACTGCTTTGAAACACTTATGCAACTGGGAAAGGGCAACAAAGTCATCCAGGGCATGAAGGAATCAAAGGAAATGAGGCAGCTGATCGCCTTGCAAAGAAAGATGCAGCATCTGCACCCTTTGGTCCTGAGCCTTTTTGTGGGATAATCAAATGTCACCTAAAAGGAGAACTCAGGAAATGGGAAGAAATTGAAAAGTCCTCCTACTGGAGAGCAACTTCAGGTCAACTGCAGAACCGAGTCAAAGGGCTACTCAGCCGCAGCAAACCAGAGCTACAGCTTATCACAGGCTTTCTCACAGGGCACTGCCCTCTGCGGCACTACCTCAAGAAGATGGGCCTGGCGGAGACTGACACTTGCCGCTTTCGCAATAATGCGACCGAAACCGCGGAACACACACTTTGCTCACGTAAAGTATTAGCCCGCCAAAGGCTGAATCACCTAGAACAGGTCTATCTCACACCTGCTGGGGTTGAAAATTCAACCGTTTGAAAAATTCTAGGCTTCATCAGAAGTCTAGGGTTAGAGGACCAAAACTAGATAAGGGTACACAATATATCTTCTAGATAAAAGAGGAGATGGAGAATATCAGAGAAAATCACGAACCAATAGGTGACGCTAAATGAATGTCAAATTTTGAAAGTAACGTGACCAACAAACATTTCTCATAAGGATTCATTGTGGATTGGTCGTTTTAAAATCCATATTTTAGGAAAGAAATCATCAATCTGATGTATTGCCGATGATAAATTATATATTGAACAACATTATTTATTTTGATAAGAAGCAAAAAACGCACTTTACACAAGTTTCATCGAGAGTGAAAACACAAGAGTTTTTTTTATCGTATAAATTCCTCTTCCTAACGGAAAACATTTGCCAATCAATAATTTCACGAGAGAAACTGATATGAAAAAATCGCGAGACCGTAGGTAGAGTACAAAGATACTGAAATATACTTCCGGGATTCAACTCTCACTAGTTTGTTAATTTGATTTGAGAGATGTTCTTTGAAAACAATCACAGGGCACACATGTCCAAGAACTATCTGAAAGAAATCGAAATCCGCTTGAAACAGTTATGAATAATTCTATGCTGCCGATGCTCAATAGGTTTGTTGATCACCCTCCGAAAGGTTCCAAATTTAGACATCAGAAGCACCCCACTTTGTAATTCTCATGAATGGATCAGTTTTCGGAATAGACTTTTGTGGGTTCAGATCCCAAAAAATAATTATCTTCATTTTCTCCTTTCCTGCTGACTGCCAGCGGTAGTTTGAAAGCGAAAGCGTTAGTCTGGAATACGATTGAGGTGAAACTTATTTGAGTATCGCAAATTGAAAGCTCAGGAAGTTACAGGGTGAATATTTCGAACTAGCAATAGAACTTACGGAGTGTAATGTTGGTAAGAAAATAAATAAAATATGTTGTATCGACTTACAGTCTCTAGACATTCCTACGGCTAAACATTTCTTAAATCGGCAATACTGGCAACGGTTTCTATTCAGTCGTATCACTAGACACTTGCCATCCCGTAAACATCGATATTCTATTTGCTTCTGTATGCTTCTCCTGAAGAATCCCTGAAAAAAATTACGATAATTTCAGGATGAACTATGTCACTTATTTTGATGACTCTAATAGTTCTTCTAAAGTAGACTTCAGTTTTGAATGGATATACGTTATTTTATTGGCATTCTTGAAGACATATGAGCTTATGCCAGACATTATGTTAGTTTTGATATCTAATTTCGTTTTAAGTCATAGATATGATCGTAGACTGAGTTTTGATGTTCTAATGAAATTGTTTTGATGAAACATTAACTCTATCGATATGAAAATACTCATCAGAGACCGCTGAAAACTGGGTTGCCGGAAATATGATCGAACTTCATTTGATCGAACATCATTTGATCGAAAAATATGATCGAAGATCAACTGATCGAAATATCAATTTATCGAACTACATTTTGATCGAATATTTGCATATAATATTCACCTATACCCATTCGTCTCAAACCCTTTGTATAGAATAGGAATTCATTGATACGAGGGATTTTATTGTGAGAAGCACTGAGGAGTACATCAAATTTAGGCCGAATCAGGTTAGCTTGTTTGGAAAAAGTAGCCTCTTTTGTTCTCTTAAGTAATTTTCCTAAAAATATAATTTCTAGGAAGAAGGTTCATTTAGGCCGAGTTAGGTTAATCATTTGCATATAATATTCATACCGATTCGTCTCAAACCCTACGTATAGATTTTAGGAATTCATTGATATGAGGAAATTCATTGTGAGAAGCAGTGAGGAGTACAACATCAAATTTAGGCCGAAACAGGTAAGCTTGTTTAGGAAAAGTAGCCTCTTCTGAGTCTTTTGTTATCTCAAGCAATTTTCCCAAGTCAAGTCTTTGGTGGGAAAAGGAAAATTTTTATTTGGCCTATTGAAAATCTGAAAAAATTCACATAGACTAATTCGATATCGAAATGAACGAATCTGTGGTGGAAATCGGGAAATTCTGAAAAATGGAGACGTAGTAGTCTACCGGAGTGCTCCTATTGGCAAAAAAAGCAAAAAGCTGACTTTGAGCGCCGATATCTCAAAAACTTTCTGTCCTACGAGGCTGATTATGGTCTCATTCGATTCAGCAGGTCATTTTCTACTGGAGAAGCAAACATTCACGTGAATTTTTGCCTTTTTCTGGCACTTTCGGCCGTCCGAAGATGGCTCGGTGACTATATCGTATGGAAGTCTTAGGTATGAAAATGAAAATGAAAAAATTCACATAGACTAATTCGATATCGAGATGAAAGAATCTGTGGTGGAAATCGGAAAATCCTGAAAAATGGAGTCGTAGTAGTCTACCGGAGGCGATTTTACTAAATATACTGCACTCTAGCACAAACCACGCCCACCATAATATGTCATATCTCCAAACATTACCGATACTCGGAGTCAGCACATCGCACTAAATATACTGTGCTCCAACGCAAGAATACACTTTTCATGATTTTGACACGAATTCGACGGAAGCTCTCTCGTTGTCAATCTCTTGTATGCAAAAAATTCATATACCCAAATGGTCTCTGAGTTTTGCCTAAGTACTTCGAAGATGAGATATTACGGTGGGCGTGGTTTGTGCTAGCGTACAGTATATTTAGTAAAATCGCCTACCGGAGTGCTCCTATTGGCAAAAAAAGCGAAAAGCTGACTTTGAGCGCCGATATCTCAAAAACTATCTGTCCGACGGGGCTGATTATGGTCTCATTCGATTCAGCAGGTCATTTTCTACTGTCGAAGCGATGATTCGCATGAATTTCTGCCGTTTTCTGACACTTTCGGATGTCCGAAGATGGCCCGGTGACTATATCGTATGGAATACTTTCTAGAAAAAAGGCGGAGTTAGGTTTTTCATTTGCATCTAATATTCATACCGATTCGTCTCGAACCCTTTGTATAGATTCTCGGAATTCATTAATCATTGAGATGAGGGATTTCATTGTGAGAAGCAGTGAGGAGTACAACATCAAATTTAGGCCGAGTCAGGTTAGCTTGTTTAATAAAAGTAGCCTCTTTTGTTCTCTCAAGTAATTTTTGTAAAAATATACTTTCTAGGAAGAAGGTTCGTTTAGGCCGAGTTAGGTTAATCATTTGCATATAATATTCATACCGATTCGTCTCAAACCCTCTGTATAGATTCTAGGAATTCATTGATATGAGGGATTTTATTGTGAGAAGCAGTGATGAGTACAACATTAAATTTAGACCGAGTCAGGTTATAGCTTGTTTAGAAAAAGTAGGCTCTTTTGTTCTCTCAAGTAATCTTCCTAAAAATATACTTTCTAGGAACAAGGTTCATATAGGCCGAGTTAGGATAGATTGTTTGAGAAAAGTATGCTAATGCTTATGCTTATTTTCCTTCCTCAACATTCCGGCAAACATTGTAACGGCTGTAAACGGAGTTACTTACGCTGTTTTTCTGCAATACGTGAAATGACTAGGCATTTCAGGGTTTGACAGATTTCATCAAACTTATTTCTTTCATGCTATAAGTTCGATCAAAATATAATTCGATAATTCGATCAATTGATATTTTCGATCAAATAATATTGCGATCAGTGGATTGTTCGATCATTTGATTTTTCGATCAAATGATGTTCGATCAAATAGTTTTCGATCATATTTCCGGCAACCTGAAAACTCCATCATCTGCAAATTGAATACCAAATTCAAAATTGGATCCACAAGATCACATTATTCAATGAAAAGAAGAAAAAAGATAATGACAATAGATTAATGACTATCGTTCCTATCTTCTATCTGGGAAGAAAGGTAAATGGCGAAAACAAGTTTCAAGACATTATTTATTTGGTCATCGTATTTATATAATGAGCCTTGTATTCTTCAGCTGAAGAAATGATTTGTATACTTTTAGTACCGTTACTTCAGTGAAACTATTACGTTCGAGTGTTGTTTATAGAGAACCCGTTTTGTGAGGTATCCAAAGACGAAAGTTTCCCGAATCAATCCATCCTGATCGTTTCTCAATAGTAGAATTCTAAAAGGCAACGTCCTGTGTTTTATACAGGGTGGCATTGAAATAAAGGCAAATATTTCAAACACTGAGAAAGCTCGACGTGTACTATCGAATGCGATCGAATGGCACTTATTTTTTATTCACTTTTCAGTATTGAATAACTAATCCATCAATGTTTGACACTAAATAATCAGAAATAAATGGAACTGATGGCACTTTTCCTTTGGAAGTTCGAAAAAACATTGATGATGGATAGAAATAGGTCGAAACACATCCGAATCACCTTGTATAATACATGGTTGAATTCAGAATAAAAAAACCTTCCAGAATCTGTGAAAAATTATCAAGGCCGTATATAAAAAACAAAAGTTGATGATAGTTCTACGAATACGAAACGTCGCATAAAAAAATTGGTATCACCACGTTAAACGTCATCAAAAAATGCTACAGAAAAGTATTTTCAGTTTTTCTGTATCTCTAATAATAACGGAGAAAAAAAATAAAATAGATATTCCAAAAATTCACTTTTTTCGATATAACTAAGAAACTAAAAATAATTTGAAAAATTGTCGGGGGCTCTTGATATGAGCCTCCGAATGCGCAACTTTTTCCCCATTTAACCGACTTTGTATCTCCTATACCGTTTTCAAGATCCCCATGCTGTTCAACCTTATCTTGGACAGACTGTATACAGAGAAGTCGCCGACTTTTCTACGATATTTCAATGATGTCAAAGAATTAGTGAGTGTGGCATCACCCATCAGGAGAATGGCTCGTCTCGGGATGGAATTTACGAGCATCAGCGTATGTTTGGGTGCTGAACCCCATATGTATTAACACTATTCTAGAACCGGCCGTATCTGTGCTTTGTAGATCAAGAGATGCTATTGGGGTAAAAAGAAGTATTTCTCACAGAATGAAAATCCAGAAAGAGTATTGTTGATGGAAATACCGAGCATAGAATAGGGTGGCAAAGATAAGGATGTCTATCAGTTGCGTAATTAAGGGGTCAGGACCCTCCAATTTTGTCATGGAGAATAAGAAATATTTGGACATGCTGGTTGCTCGAAAGAGTCGACAATGAAATATCATGTCATCATGAGTTCCTCCTATTATTTTTTATTCAACGACATGACTCAAACATCTTTTTGATAACTTGATTATAAATGGTGACTTGACAACCTTGTTTCATGAGTGGAAATGGAAGATTATCTGACCAATAACGAAACAGCATAAAAACTGACGTCATCATTTATTCGACGTATCGCCAAATGAAGGCCATAGCGTTACGTTTGAAATGATCTCTGAAATTCAAAAATTTTGAACAACGCATAGACGTATTATTTACATAAAGAAAGTGTGAGAAGTGCTGCAAAAATTAATTTAGGTTGCTAACGACACAATGGAGTTATTGAATGCCAATAATTCATTATCAGTCCACTCGCCCATTCTAATAATGGAAAAATAGACATGAGTATGGGAAATATCACGGGAATTCATATTTTCTATTATTTTATTTTCTTGTTATTATTTCAATGTTTGTAGCTGTTGATCTGTGATATCATCTGATTATGTTTTCAATATTTTTTTCTTTATTTTGTTATTGTTACCAAATGATGTACACATTAATTAAAATCAACGTTAGGTACGTATTGCTTTTCTTTTTTCAATATTGTATAATGGAACCTGGACACCTCACCAGGGATGAATCCACGGAACATTAAAAATGTCAATAGTTCTGTGAAACTGCGCATGTTCTTGATGGTTTCGGATTGTTCATTTTTCGAACGAGGACAAACTTAAGTAGGCAAGTAAACAGCCAGTTAATCTTTGGTGGCGAAAGCCATATTGTCTATTATTGCGAAAAATGAGCCGTTGCACCTGATGGGACCAGCAACCTCTGCGACTTAGCAAACAAACAATAATTATCCATGCATATTGAAGAATAGTTTTAGCTGAAAACAAGCTTGATGCCTGAGACCAAAATTGATCTGATTGATTCTGAGGTTTTCCTTGTTACTGTTGATGAAATCCTTAAATTTCATCAAAGGTTCCAGTGAAACTTATGGAAAAGACATTTGAGTAATCGGATGAGAAAATAATATTTTATGGAAACATCGATACCCTGTATTCACAAGCTGAATTCATGATGCTTCATAGTTTCCACAGCAAATATTGGATTAGTTAGTGCAATATTGATATCCGAAATTTTTTTAACTGGTTATCCTCCTATCTTAATATGAGGAAAATATGTGTGAACATTGAGAACAGCATGTCTGAATTCAAAGATGTTGAGCAAGGTGTTCCTCAAGGGTCCATTTTAGGACCTCTAATATTCCTGTTATATGTGAATGACCTCCCTTTACATACAAACGCTGTTTATACCATACTGTATGCTGATGACACCACTCTGGCAGCAGATGCTGAATCATCCAACGAACTTGTCCATAAGCTCAATCTATTAGCTGGAAAATTCACTATGTGGTGCAGAAAAAACTGCCTCATAGTAAACTCTACTAAGGCTGTGGTCATGCAGTTCTCTTCAAGGAACAAATTAACAAATAACTTCACTGTGAAAGTAGAAAGAGAGGATATCCCTCTATCCGTTGTAACAAAATTTCTAGGTGTAATGCTTGACAGTAATCTAAGTTGGGCCTCAAACATCGACTTTGTTTGTAAAAAAATAAACTGTGCATACTATGCTATACTACAATTCAAGACTGTATTCAATATCAATCAACTTCTCCTAGTCTACTATTAACTTGTATACTCCCATCTATCATAATATTGTTCTGTGGGGTAGAGTACCAAATGTGAAAAGAGTTTTTATTGCACAGAAACGAATTATCAGATTGATTTTCAATCTAAATTTCAAGCAAACCTGTAGGCATGAAATTTTAACATTGCCGTCGATATATATCGACAAATGCATTTTATATGCAAAAAGCAATTCATCGGAATTCTCTAGCATGACTTCCATAATTACTCTACAAGATATGGTGATAAATTCTGTGTCCCCAAACACTCAACATCTCTCTATCAGCTCAGTCCACACTATAATGGAATAAGTTTTTTCAATCATCTCCCATCATCCTTAAAGGAAATCAAAGATCATAATCTTTTCAAAAGATGTCTCAAAAAATTTTTAGTAGAGAAGCTTGTGTATGACATACTTACTGATTTTATGTGCTAATGTGTTTTTTGTAAGAATTATACTAGCAGTTTTATTATATATATTTTTTGTTTTTACCCCTGACATGTCTTATATGAACTATATGTATGATCAAGAAAGATGAATAAATTTATTATTATTATATTATTATAATGCATTGATAATAATCATGCCCTGCTGAGAATTTCACAACTTTCAATCTAAGACAACATTTCAATAATAGAAATTACCTTACACCCTTCACAAGACGTGACACCGTAGTGATATCCTGAAGCCTTATCGCCGCAGACTTTGCATGGAACGAATGTCTTGGTTGTGGAGGAACTGTTGGAATCCGCTGCAACGTAATGTTGTTCTGAAACAAGAAAAAACTGCATTAGAATCAGTCTACTAACTGTTAATCACGAAACAAAATTAATTTGTCCCCAGAAGTCTGGCACAAGCACGAGTACATGATCGTCGGATTGGTCTGGAAAAACTTCTTCCAGGATTCTCGCTCTTCTACACTTTATCAAGTTGTAAATCAGAATGTGTTAATTGTAATTCAGAATGGTGAATTGAATTTCAGAAAGTGTGAATTGTAATTCAGAAAGTTAAATTGAAATTCAGAAAGTGTGAATTTAAATTCAGAAAGGTAAATTAAGATTCAGAAAGTGTGAATTGAAAATCAGAATGTATAAATTGAAATTCAGCGAATGGTGAATTGAATAATTTCAGAATGCGTCAATTAAATTTAAGAATGTGTGAATTTATATCCAGAAAGAGTGACTTGTAATTCAGAAATGGCAGTCTGTGAATAATTGATTATGTTTATTATAATTATATCGATATGTTTTTTTTTTCAAATAACGCCACGTTCTCAGAACGATTCTGCAATGTTTCGCCTTGTAAAAAATAGTTATTATGTGAACATAGAATCATATAATAAATAATGGAAATGAACATTACATATATGTACTTATGCAAACAATTATTAGCGTCCTACTTCCATATCGTGCAATGCTATAGCAGCCACTTGTATACATATTATACATAGTCCTGTATTATAACTTTTTGCAGCCTGGTGGAGTATTTCAGATTTATTTTTGGAATTCATCCAAGAATGCTTTCTGATTTACAAATGACTGTTT
The DNA here is from genome assembly GCA_918026855.4 of Phaedon cochleariae. Classification (NCBI taxonomy): domain Eukaryota; kingdom Metazoa; phylum Arthropoda; class Insecta; order Coleoptera; family Chrysomelidae; genus Phaedon; species Phaedon cochleariae. Next base: position 24,180,862 of record OU896719.1, on the reverse strand, counting down.
CTGAATTACGAATTACTCTTTCTGAATATAAATTCACACATTCTTAAACTCAATTAACGTATTCTGAAATTCAATTCACTATTCTGAATTTCAATTTATACTTTCTGAAATTCAATTCACCTTCCTGATTCCCAATTAACGCATTCTGAAATTCAATTCACCATTCTGCATTTCAATCTATACATTCTGAAATGTAATTTACCTTTCTGATTTTCAATTACCGCATTCTGAAATTCAATTCACCTCTCTGAATTTCAATTCACACTTCCTGAATTCAACATTACCGTTTCTGATTTACAACTTGAAAAGGTGTAGAGCAATAATAACCTCAGAAGTTCACACTATGAAATAGCCACAATGCTCAAAGTGGAATGAAATGTTAAATAAACACAAGAAGCTCAAAGTCATTTCCACACAATGTTCATAAAATGAACAACAATGGTAGATCTCGGAAGATAAGCAACTCCTTTCCTGGCTAACGCCACGCAGAACATTGAATTACATCCTCCCGGAATCTATGCATCGACTCGTTTAAACGAATACTGATACAAGTGATTCTTGCCTGAATGCCTATTGATTTCGATTCAGCCAGGCGACCCTAGACACCTACAGACCGGTTTCGAGCTCTTTGACTCTCAGCAGTGCAGGGCAGTCTCTGACTAAGCGCTTGGTCGGCGGTCTCAAGACTGCTGGATGGAGATTGCCCTGCACTGATGAGAGTCAAAGAGCTCGAAACCGGTCTATAGGTGTCTAGCGTGGCCTGGCTGAATCGAAATCAATAGGCATTCAGAAAATAATCACTTGTATCAGTATTCGTTGATACGAGTCAATGCATAGATGTCGGGAGGATGTAATTCAATGTTCTACTACTGTTGAGCAACTCCGAGTAAACGAGAAGGAAAGAGTTCTTCAACAGTTCGTAAGCTAGTGAGTCTCAGCAAACAAGAGTTAAAGCGATACCATAGACTACAGAAGATAATCTTTGGCGATACCCTCTGAGCTATTACTAAGAAAAAATGGGTCTAGAGGAGACTGACACTAAACCGTGGAGTACCTTTGTTCATGTAATGTATCAGTCGGCCAAAGGCTGACTACCCTAGAACAGGTCTAGATAACGCCTGTTGAGGCGGAAAATTCAACCGTCAAGAAAATATTAGGCTTCATTAGAAGCGATCTGACATATTCAACCACAGGAAAATATAAAACGGATAGAACGAACTGGAACTTTCGTATTTTGAAATCGCAGTGGGGCAGGTTTATAACAAGCATTCGCCGTAAATTCGAAGATATCCGACAGTAAAGGAAACTCTAACTATATTTTCTTCAAATGTCTCGACAATTCTAATATTCGTTGCTAGGAAACTTGATTTTTCTACTCCGCTAACGATTAACAAGAGGCAGGTAAGAAAAACAAAATTCTTCCTAGTTGATGTGAATATACTTAAGTGCAGTGACAAGTCGAGAGTCATGAGTTACATGCTGACAGGGCTAGGAATCCCCCACATCAGGCAGTATAGATTGTTTCTTCGAGGAATGCGTAGATTTGGAATTAACTGCGAAAACCGACGAAAAACGCAATTTTTTTTAAAGTTCGCAAATTTGGTCAATTTTCAACTGGCTCTATCTCCGCACTCGTTAGGTCTACATACATGAGCAATAACAATTTAATTAGGAAATTTCATCTACTTCAACTTTCTATTGGGAAATCTTTTCGATACAACGTATACTTTCCGACTTACGGGCAAAAAATCGAAAAAAGTCCGAGAATGTCGCTGTTTTTTGCGAATATCTCTGAACGCTCTAGGAAATTATGTTTGCAAAATTCAGATTCGAAGTCAGCACCTCCAAAAACATATGAAACCACAGAGAAACCGACTACTTGAATTTTTTCCAAGCGAAAATACCATTTGACTATGAACCAGTAAACATAAATTGAAAATGAGAATCTAAGTTTTTCATTTAGAAAAAAAATGAGAGCCAAACAACATCGGATGACTTCTTTTGGCCCACCCTGTATATGAACAACAATTAACAAGTCAATTTTTTTTTGCCAAAATAAATGCCAAGCGCATTGTCGAGTTTGCCAGACTGATATTGTTAGTTTCAGAATAATGACATTCGAGATTTCTGATGAACAAGTATGTACAGTGTGTCCAGTTTTCCTTGCTTTTGCGTCATATCTCACAGTTTGGAGGTAGAACCTTGCGGTTTTCGCGGTCCTGTAGTGGTGAGTGAAACTCAAGAAGATTTTGCATAACTGATTCCGTTTATAAGATACAGGGCGTTTTTGAAATGTATACTTTTTGAATCCTCTATATCTACGAAATTCCTCAGCGAAAATGTCAAATTAAAATCTCATCCCATAGAGAATTTTACACAGAACCCAGTGGAATACTCAACTGAACTGTGGATGGGACAAGCGGTTACATCCCCAACAGACAATTGATATGGAGCAGAAAAATGTTTGTACCAAAATGAATCCTTGTAAGACGCCAGAGTTGATGGCTATGTATCAGACGATAGTTCGACACTCTGTATACTGTTTGATTAATTATGAGGCTCGATCATAACATCCCTGAAAACTTATAATGAGTTCATACGAGTCCAAAGAGAGTCTGAACATAACTGGACTAACAATTAACATCTTCGAATAATTTACTTTCACGCAGTATAATGAACACTATCAACTATCTTCAACGAACAGATTTGATCTTCGTATTATAATAATTCGAGTCAAATGACATGATTGGAGGATGCTAGGTATTCTTCAAGCATCAGGCGGCTAATTTGAGATATTATGGAGAGATCTATTCAATCGTCCATGATTAAATAACCAATGTCCAAATGAGGAGATGATGATATCGTTCAGAGTCACCGTTAGCTAAAAATTAATCAGAAAAAATCGCCAACTATTCGTGAGGCAAACAAAAACAAATATGTGAACGTGATTGACAGCCAACGGTACTTAATTTTATGGGTTTGGGTATCCCAGTAATTGCGCAATAGGTCTTTTCATTTAGATGACAAATGACAATCGTTGTTTACATCTCGCCTCCAACGACAGTGGCGGCGAACATTTTTTCAAGGAATTATTCAAATTATTGTTGTTGACATTGACATTTCTTATTTAATGTTGATCAGGAGAATAATGTCGATGCAGAAAAAAAATCAAATTAATATCATGTTGACGAAAGCAGGAAATAATGGAACAATGATCAAGTAATAATAGTTTTCATCTAATATTTATTCTCCACTGAGCACCATTGACGACATGAAAAATAAAAATACAACTTTACCAGGAGCCTCTCATTCTCAATGAAACAACTCGGTGGCTTAATTTACCGAAATGAAGGGAAAGGCTCACCACCTGATTCAGGTGATATGTGGTAGGTCTAATCTACATGATGTATTTTTTTAAATGTAACCACTCTCAATCTGGAGGCTTATATTTTCCATGCTGTTACTGTAAAGTGGTAGCGAAGCTAATGACTATTATTGAAGTATGTAGAAAAGGTTCAGTTTAGGAGGAACATTCTGATCTTGTTGTGCATGAAATTATTTGGAGGCTTCTTGATGCTGTTACTGTAAGTGGAATGGAAGCTATAATGACTATTGAAGTATGTGGAAAAGGTTCATCAGTTTAGGAGGAACATTTTGATATTATGGTGTGCATGAGAGTTTTAATATCAGGCATTGATGTTATACAAAGGGATTAGTTCAGTAATAATTTTCATTATATTTTGAATAAGTACTTATTACATAAGATTTTGCTCAATTTTGTATACTTCCATACCAAAACTCCAACAGTCAGAACATTTCTGCTTGGACTCATGCTGAGAGAGGGCATTAGTTTCTAGAGGCAAGCAGTATAAGCTTACTATTTCAATTACCACCTATCATAATTTGAAGAATTATTTCAATAATATATATGAAAAATGTAATCTAGTAGTATATTTAAAATATTTAATTTTTGTTCTGTACTCATTTACTATATCATATATAGTCACAGATTAACAATAAGGTTTGTTAATCTGTGACATAGTTATCTATGAAAATATACAATAGGTACTTTGGATTATCAAAGAATAGTCCTCTGGGACAGAAATTGTTCAAAGCTTTCTTTAATATGAATAACCAACACATTATTTTGTATCTGGACGGAATGCCACATTTGATTATTCACAAGCAAAATAAAAATCGAGACCATTCTGAGTTATTTAATTATTATAAATTCAAATTAGTGAATGATATCAAGGAATACATAAAGATCATTTTCTAATATCAAAATGATAATACTCCTGTTCAAAATTAAGAAACCACTCACATTTCTTTGAGTTTTAAATTTTTCTACCATAGCATTTAATTTTGCTCAAGTTCTCAATATTTGAATATGGATAACTCATCCAATACTCTTCGATTACCCTTATTTATATATTATTATCCTAATAATTTACTAGAAATTGCAATATAAAGAATATATCAAAATGATTATTAATGACTACAGGTGTATTATCTAATGCCATATGCTTACAATATAAATCAAACTATTTGAAAGCTTGAAAAGTCCAGTCTGTAACATAATGTTATATGCAACAATTTCTGATAAATTTGTGATTACTTCATTAGATCATTAAGCATAATATTCAAATTATAACTAACATATATCATTCATTTATTAATCAGTTTTTCTGTGAAAATAATAAAGGAAAGCACATTTTATAATTATAGGTATTTTCGAAAAATTCATACGTGACAGCATTCCTGATTCACAAATTTATTACAATTGATTATTACTGTTTCACTCCTAGAAAGTCATGAAAACAAAATATAAACATTTCAAAATTAACAGATCATTTATTCATTATTTTTGATGTTAGAAATAAAAGGGAGCAATTGTATAGCTATTATATAAAAAAAACATCACTTTATCTTTACTGATTCTCTTCTAGAAAATAATTAGAAGAAAATATGAACATTGCAAAATAACATAGAACATTAATGTATTGAAAATAAAGAGTGGCAAATGTTGTAACAGTTATTACATCAAAAAATTGTTCACACTACATCTTTACTGATTCACTTCCTCTAGAAAATAATTAACACAAAATATGAAAATTCAGCAGTAACAGAACATTTGATGAGTATTAAGAATGAAGCCAGCAAATATATTTACAGTTATTATATTGAAAATATATGATTCACTTCTAGAAAATAACTAAAACAAAATATAAACATTACAAAATAAAATATATCATCTATGAATTATTTTTGCTGAGTATTAAAAATGAAGGGGAGCAAATGTTATAACAGTTATTACATAAAAAATTCTGTACACTACATCTTTACTGATTCACTTCTTGAAAATGATTGAAAGCAAATTAAGAAAGAGATTTAGAACTAACACAGAACATTTATAAGACTAAGAATGAATCCATCAAATGTAATAATAGTTATTATATCAAAAAAATCATACTCTACAGAATTAGGTAGTGATTTACTTCTAGAAGTTATTCAAAACAAAATATTGAAATTTAGAACTAACATGGAACATTTATTCATCATTGTTGCTGAGTAATAAAAATAAAGGGAGCTAAATATAATAATATAATTATTACGTTCAAAAATTCATTACACTACAGCACTACCAATATCAACTTCTAGAAAATAACTAAAACAAAATATGGAAAAATTGAACTTATTCATTATTTTTGATAATTAATAAGGATTAAAATGATTAGTCATTATATTGACAAAACACACTTGAGAAGAGAAATATTGTACATTATACTGGGTGACACAATGTAACTCTTAGTCTTCGGTAGAAGGAGATTAAAATGAACCTACTCACAGGGGATTTTTTTTCTCCTCAAAACACAAGATACGTTTTCACTATATGAGAAGATATACAGGAAGCAACAAAAAGTGTAGGAATTTTGAATAGAACACCCTATATATCTATCTATAAATCGAGGTATATTAGTTATATTGTTATCTATGACAATCAATTCTCATTGGTAGTGATCACTGAAAATCAATATTGTAATCATTGAAAATGCCTCCTTTTGAGAATCATTCAAAATCGATCAAACTTTATTATTTCTGAACGCTCATAAACTGAGAAATAGTGTTCCAATTCAAAATTCACACACTTTTTGCTGCCTCCTGTATATTTTTCTGTAGGTAAAAATTTATTTGTCAATTCTTGTCGGCAAAAAATCCCCTGTGAGGCTATTTTAGTTTTTTTTCTACTGTCAAAAATAAAATATTCTTGGGGGTGGTACTTTTCTAATGTGTCACCAGGTGTGTAGGCCAACATAGAAATAATGCTACTAATTTAATAAAATAATAATAACTCCATGAAATTATAATAGGAAAATATTCATTTCAAATTTGCTTGGTATGTATACTATGTTTTCTACAGTCTGTTTTCAAGAAAATTGAAGACGGTTGTAGGATGCTCATAAGGAACAACATAATTTTGTTGGCATGTATTCATTCCATTGAAAACTATTATACAAAAGGGTAGTCTGCATGAAAAAAATAAGTTAGTTATTATGGTGATATTCAGATGAAAAAAGGGTTCATCAACACTTCTAGAATCAAAATCATTATTGTTTATCATGCTGGTCAATAATCAGAAGCAATTGACTGAAGATTTTAATGGCAATTTCCTGATTAACTGGTTTTACTCTCAAACAGGATTTTTTACTACTAGCTTTGATGTGAAAAAATGTTACCATTGAATATTATAGAGTTTAAATACATACACAGATACAGAAAACAATATGAGAACAAATATAAAACTACTGGAAATACAGCATTTGGATTATCTTCACATTTTTATATTTGCTTCACATGAATGGTACCTATTAGAGATGATGGGTGGTGATGAATGTCCTGCCAGATCAGATCTTGCTTGTTGTTTGTAGCAGGTCCTCCAGATCAGATGCTTCACGGAATTATTATGTGATATATTCAAACAGCCATTGATGTGGTTGAATTTTCTTCATATTTTCACAGTATCCTGGCAGATTTAATTCCATGGAAGAAAAAAAGAAGTTACAAGTTACAACGGATACTGCATGATGATTTAGCCATGCTATCGCCATCTAGTGGCGTTAGTTCTAAGGTAGGGCCTTGTGGCCACGGCATACACAGCATGACGCTGTCATCTAGATGGCGATAACATGACTAGATCATCATGCAGTATCCGGCATTTTCAAAATGAGTGATATACCCGAAGCGTTGAGCGACGAAGCTACTGTGTTAGTGAAACATGTCATGTGTTTGAGAATTTTGTGTAAATCTTATCGTTCGTGAAGTTTTTACAAAGTAAGAGATGTATAAAACTTACATTTTTATAGTTCTGCTTCAAACTTTCCACAAAGTTACTCAAGACTTTCTTAGCCCTATAGTTCTCCAACTCCTTCATCCTCCTTTGTAATTTAGAATCATCTTCTTTCAATCGCTTGTTTTCAGCCTATGGATGAGAAAATATATTTCAAATTATTGTTTGAATATTTGGAACACAATTTTAAGAATGTCAATAACTTGTTTTTCAGTTAAAAATAACGCCATTAAATTCAAATAAATAAAAATTCAAAATTCTCCATCAAATGATTTACCATACTCAATATTATCAAAATTTATTTTTCCACACTTGTATGAAAGTAGATAGTTTTGAATTTTCAAAGAATTTTCCTTTGATGAAATAAAATTGTCACATTTAGATATTTATACTTTTCTTCTTCCTTGATTTTGAATGGCCATGAATACATACTCACTCTTCTATAACTTTTCTACAAACCCTATTGAATCTGGGATGAAAAAAATTTCCATATAACAAATTAGTTATTTTGTTCATGGTTCAACAATCTATGGAAAATATTCATATCCCAGATGGCACGAAAATTCTCAGAATATTCTTCCAAGCTGCGGAAATGTCATCTTGTAGAATATTCTGAAGAATATTCATAACATATTCTCAGAAAGTTGTGAATATGCATGGCTTGTTTGGTGCGAATATTCTAATAATATTATGAAATCACATTCCTGGAAGCTCCCGAGATATAATATTCCAGAATGTTCATGAAATAATATTTTCAGCATATTGTGAACATTAATGGAATATTCCTTGCAAATATTCTGATGATATAGAAAAAAATTAATACTCTAGAACAACAACGTTCAAATATACCCATTTTGTAATATTGTGATAGAATGTCCTTAGAATGATCATAGAATATTATAATATTCAACATATTCACAGAATCTTTTGTCAAATAATATTCTGAGAATATACAGAATATTATCAAACTATGACATTGATGTCATTCTTGTATTAAATATACAAAGTGTTATCCTAACCCAACCTATTTATTAGGGGCCTTTTGTGCGTACTACCCTACTGATGAAGTGTCAACATCTTGTCATTCATATACCTTAAGGACTTACTACCCCTGTAAAATTATCTTATCCATTCCGAAAAACTGTTTTTTGTTGGATAGGTATTCAAAATATCCATTCAACAAGAGAGTGATTTCATTCCTGGACTCTAATCATGGCCAACTGTGATCAATTTCATGGACCAATATTTCAAAAAGTACTAATATGGATTTTTTTCAGAAAAAATAATGATGGATTCTGAATCAGCATCACTTGGAACATACCTGTGTCGATTTTCATCATCTCAAAACACAGGGTGTTTGAAAAAACGAATTATCATTATTTCTTCAAAATGTGATCAAAATGTAGAATAACTGAGGTAGAACGGATGACAAATCACTATTGAGAATTACTTGAAACATATTGATATCAATTCTCATCATTCAAATATACAATGTATGAGAAAAAAAAAGAAAATGAATAAGTGAGCAATATTTTTTATCATAATAGTTCTTCACTAAAAAAAAGATGAATTCTGAATCAGAATCACTTGAAACATACCTGTACTCACCGATTTGCATCAGCATGAAATACAGGGTGCTTGAAAAGAGGAAGCGACATTTTGAATACCTATCCAATAAAAAAAAGTGTTTTGATATCCATCAGATACACACTGTATATATATATATATATTATAAGCTATTTGGTACAATGGATGTTTTTTGGGATGAATAATGAAGAAATTGCATGATGAATATCAGCAAAAAAAATTGAATGGATGATGGATCCATTCATTCCTTTGAATGTCTCTCAAATTGAGTCACAATTGAATGTTGTTAGATTAATTACTCACCTCATTGATGGTCCACCTCTCAGAATAGGTATTGTATACATTTCAAGCAAACATTTTCCACCAGGTTTCATAATGAAGTGATAATCTGGAAAATGAGCTGTGCAAACATGTATACTCTATATCCATATTGATATGATTGTCAGTCAGCTCCAAGAATTCTGCCCATTTTCTTTTCTCTTCAGAGTCCTTATAGGAATTCTACAATTTCAGGAAAGACTTGTGAATTTTCAATCAATATATTGATAGACTAATTCACTTACAAATGCAAAAAGGATTGTTGATATTTATTGAAAATAAACAGTGTCTAACTCAGCAATAAGAATATCAACATTTCTGAATGCTACTGAACATGTTATTTCAATATCAAACCAGTGAGATAATAATAATTGTTGGTACAGAAACACCAAATTGAGTATATTCACAGAAAACCTCATGACCATCAGAATCAGAAATTGCCTTCTTCTTATATTTCCAGCTGACATTATGAATTGATATCAATTTTATTTTTGATATTGATCACCTATTTGAAGATTTACATTTTATATCATGTACCTATCAACTGAGATACACTGTCATAGTTAACTTGGAGGTCAACTCCTAGACTTATATATTATTATTTATGTTCTGTTTTTCCTGATATAAACATGTATATTATTTTGTTTGTTAGAAAATAATAGATTATTATTATTAGTATAATGCCATCTTGGGGACTGGCTGACTATTAGTATATATTTGTCAGAAGTGAAAGGTGGAAATAGAAATTCAATAACTAGGAAATGTCTAAAATGATAGATTGTGGAAATCAAGATGATTCCATAACTAGAAATAGCAAAACAGAATAAAATGACCACAAGGAGGTGGAAAAGCGTTGAGAGTGGTTGTGAACAAATAAATGGTTAATAAGAATATGCAATAATAGAACATTTTCTCAGTAGAAATATCCAGTCAACGGCACTTTAGTCAGAAAAGCTCCTTGAGTTTTTGATTTGAACGAAGCAGATACATAATTTGCTCACCACTACCACTCTTCCAGATCTTTCTTTGTTTCCCCAGATGTTGTCCTCTGTAAATATACTCAATAATATTCGAGAGGTAGACACTGTCTATCAATTCATATATGAAATCTATAATTAAGATGATGGAAAAGTGGAATGGATGAAGGTATCAAACTCACCTGTGAAATGAACGGAAATTATTTCTATTACTCCACTCCGCGCTACAAACAAAACATGTCAAAACCATTTTCACCAAAAAAACTTGCACCACACTCTTCGGTAAGGAATAAGTCACGTTTATTCCTAATTGAATTATCACAATACAATCAATACACACCAGGAATAGTAATTGAAAATTATGAAATATAGAAACTAGAAACGAAAATACCAAGACGCCATTTCTCAAATCTCAATGACGATTGACGTTGACGACAGTGTTGCCAGATGAAAATTTGCCGGAGCAGTAGATGAGTGAGAAAAAAATCAGTAGATCATCAAAACTGAACAGTAGATTTTGATAATCATCACAATTTGCTATTATAATTGATGAAAAAAATATAGAAACCTATATATTGAACGAAAACATGATCATGGTTGATCTCTATACCTATTAAAAATCGAACAAAGGATAACAAAAAATAATAAAATAAGAAATAAAATTTGTATTATCCTCAACCGAACTGAAAATGAAATCTAATTTTTTACTAATCTGACTGAATATGATTATTCCGGTATATTTTTATCATACATCTTCTTACTGTGATGCCACAATAATTATTCATTGTTACATATTAGGTAGTTATGTCATATCATAACATGACCATTCAGGCCATTGCCTTGAACAGTAGAGCAGTAGAGTGGTAGAACGGAGACAAAAACAGTAGATCTACTGTTAAAATAGTAGGTCTGGCAACGATGGTTGACGAACGCCTCTGGTGGTCGACACTGTTGACAAATGACAATCGATAGAAAATCAATAAAAACCGAATGGGCCAATCAAATTTTGTGTCGGACCTATAGCCAATGAGACTTCGCTTTACCCCTCCAAATTTTGGATCTGAGATCCAGCGCATGTCTGTTAAAATCACAACTAAATGAAAAGGCCTATTAGCCCTAAAGGAACATAAAGTGGATAGTTTTGATGGTTTCGTATCGTAGTGATGACAATTTGAGTCTAAATAAGGTGAGAAGAAAAAGCATTGCCATTATTGTTATCACATTGACGTAATTGTCTCTCTTGAATGTGGTTTTACAGACTTTCGTTGACTTTAACGCCATGCACATACCCATTTTCTATTGATACAATTATTAATCATTCAAAATCTTCAGATAGGTATGCTCCTTTCCAATAATTATTGATGTCGGCACCTCTCAAAAACGCTAACACATGTTATACCGGGTGGCTACGGAAGTATTGCCTACGGAATATCTCAGTTATTGTATGCAGTAGGTTTGTGAAATTTGGAGCGTCGATATAATGACATAAGAGCTAGAATTTGAGCACATTGACATGTCGAAGCTAACTTCCGGTCTGACCGGAAGTAACATCAACTTTCGCATTTTGAATGGAAACCCTATTTTTTTTTCTTTTCGCTTTATTCAGCATTCAATTCCCTTTCTAATGACATATCACAAGTTGGTATCTAACCAGAAACTAGATCAGAAAACAATTATTATTGAAATTCACCGAGTAGGCCGTGGAAGCAAAATGAAAGCCAAAAATTGAAAAGTTGGCAATGGAAACCATACGTCACTTGATAACAGTTGCTACTACTGTGATATTTCATTTTCATTCGTCGGCGTTATAAAATGCCGCCAAAAAAAATATTGAAAAAATTGGGAAAAAAACAATACTCTGTAGGCCCATGACTTGAATAGGAACATACAACTTTTTCTTGCCTGTAATATTCAGCATAACCATTCCTTTCTAATGATATAATAGAAAGACATTTTTGGCTTCCATTTTGCTTCCACGGCCTATACTCGGTGAATTTCAATAATAATTTTGTTCTGATCTAGTTTCTGGTTAGATACCAACTTGTGATATGTCATTAGAAAGGGAATTGAATGCTGAATAAAGCGAAAAGAAGAAAAATAGGGCTTCCATTTGAAATAAGAAAGTTGTTGGAGTTTGGCTCGTTCAAATATTTTTAGTTTTTGAGTTTCTTTTTTTGTATAAGTATATGTTTGGGGTATAACAACAATAATTATTGTTATCATTTTCATAATATCTTTATTTTACTGAAGTTTGCATATTTTCGTGCATATCTGATAAGCAGAAATGTATTGTTGGTTGCATATGTAGTGTGAGCCTTTGCCAAATGCTATCGAGGACAGTGCGAACTCATCCGAGTAGCGCATGCGAGAACGTTTTTTGGAATCATAGTCGAGGTGAACACGCTTCGCAATTTTTGGTTTGATTTCGTGAGGAACATTTTTCAATAATAAATAGTTTGTTGGTGGTTTGGTGCAACAATAAACTCAAGAAGTTACACGCTGCAATAGTTAGCTAAGCTGAGTTCCTGGCCGGCCGGCAGAGAAAGAAATAATTTGTCGATCAAAGAGGTAAGCCGCTTTCTTTTCTGCTTTCAGTCGGTTTAACTAAATTTATACAGTCCACATCTTTTTTTGTTGTCGAAACGCAAACAAAAGTTGATGTTACTTCCGGTCAGACCGGAAGTTAACTTCGACATGTCAATATGCTCAAATTCTAGCTCGAATGTCATTATATCGACGCTCCAAATTTCACAAACCTACTTCATACGATAACTGAGATATTCCGTAGGCAATACTTCCGTAGCCACCCGGTATACTACAAGCACCTTATGTCTCACAACAATAGGAGCAAAGTCACAAAGGAAGAATGGGCGAGAGAACTGATTTTAGTTAGATTTAATTTCTTATATAGAATCGTCACTCAAATACCTTTCGATTTTATATTCCTTGAGAATTTTTCGGCCAATTTTACGGTGCTAGAATCATCAATAATGCCACGGTAATTTTCAAACGGCTAGAAGTTTACCGCCAGTAAAAACTACCTAACCTAACCTGACCACGATTTCGTAAGTAGGGGCAGGGCAGACTATAGCACAGTTGCAAATAATTCATAAATTCGCAATCAAGTATTGGTGATATTCCTAATTAGCAATAAAAATTTAATTGATAGATGATAGATAGATAGATAGATAGATAGATAGATAGATAGATAGATAGATAGATAGATAGATAGATAGATAGATAGATAGATAGATAGATAGATAGATAGATAGATAGATAGATAGATAGATAGATAGATAGATAGATAGATAGATAGATAGATAGATAGATAGATAGATAGATAGATAGATAGATAGATAGATAGATAGATAGATAGATAGATAGATAGATAGATAGATAGATAGATAGATAGATAGATAGATAGATAGATAGATAGATAGATAGATAGATAGATAGATAGATAGATAGATAGATAGATAGATAGATAGATAGATAGATAGATAGATAGATAGATAGATAGATAGATAGATAGATAGATAGATAGATAGATAGATAGATAGATAGATAGATAGATAGATAGATAGATAGATAGATAGATAGATAGATAGATAGATAGATAGATAGATAGATAGATAGATAGATAGATAGATAGATAGATAGATAGATAGATAGATAGATAGATCCCCTCAGGGGCTCACAACTAGTGAGTTTGGGAACTGGCACTCCCAAGGTACCCGAGCTGGGTCCGAACCTTTTTTCAACTTGTCTTAGGTCGGACCGCTTGCTATAAATCTATCCTATCGATCATCCTTGATCAACTCTTCTTTTTAATGACCCTGGTGCTATTAGAGCATTCGAGGGCCAAGGGTCACTATTTTCCTAGTCTCACTCTCACCCTTCTTGAATTTACGAATATGGATTATGGACTTGAATATGGATGAATCGTTTACGGTGCAGGGGCCCGGATCCCCAGTACCGGTCCAGAATGTGGGTGTTGAAGCAGGCCCCACTGGACCGACAGCCAGCGACTGCGGTTCCCGATTGGCGGAAAGCCAGGCCGACGGGATAACACCTGCTACTGGGTATAAGTGGACAGTCGGAACGAACCCGTTTGCACGGAAGGGTTCAATTGGCAGATCACCGCCCCATAGGTTGAGAGCAACCTCTCTGAGTGGCATAAGTGATCAACCAGCAAAAGAAGTTGAAAAAACAACCAAGCGAAAGAGAAGTGAGTTAGACCTGGAAAGGGAGAAACTGAATGATGCAGAATACAATATTATCACTTTGAAATCTACTATTGAAAAGATGACACAACAAATAAAGAATCTAGAAAAAGTGGTCAGAGAGATGTATAAGCCGAAGCAAGAATTGAAAGATCTTACTAGTCGACTAACCTTGCATGCCGAACAACTCCAGAGCGAAGAACTGGTGAGTTGTCTAGAACGAGTAGATGAAAGCAGAGAAATGTACGAAACAGAGCGACTATTACGCCACGAGAATGAGAACCTTCTAAAAAAGATACAGGCCATGGAAGCGAAACATAAAATCGAACTGATGGATGCTGGTCAGAGTCCCTCTGGAAATTGGTGCAAGGAGTGCAAGAAGGAGGAACAGAAAAAGAAACGGAAACAAGCACTCACACAGGAAGATGGTTTCGAAATGTTCCAACAAATAACGGAAGAAGATTGGGAGAACGAAGTGTTTCCGAGGATAAAAATTGAACAGGGCCAAATATGGGAGGCTCCCAGCGAATACGATATCGTACTCCCATGCAGTAGGAATATCGAATCGAAACAAAAAGATATAGGGATCGCCATGAACCAGTTTGGAGGCAAAGAAGGGCTCAAGGGGCAAAACAAATCCAAAGGAGAGGTCGCGATGATGATTCACTCGCTAGGATTTCCAAACAGTGACGGCGGTTTTTCCGGCACTCCTAGGGGCATATACTATCCTATAATCATTGACGAAGACATAAACAAAGAAGCTGAGGACAGACACGTGTTTCAATGTATAAAGATTATTAGAAATCATACTGTTAAATATAAAAAGACGAAAGTTGCTGTGCCCGAAATGGAAGGAATAGGAGGAATTATGCTAAAAAGAATCATGGAGTACCTCTTCGCAGATACTGGTATACATATCACAATGTTCAGACCAGAAGAAAGTCGGAAACAGAAAAAGACGTCTGTAGCAATGAATATCCCGAGAAGCAATGACAACGTACATGGTACTGCTCTGGGTAATAAGGTGAGGAAACCGAAACAGGATGCGCTTCTTATCAAAATGGAAGGTAAATCATATGCAGAGCTACTGACAACGGTCAGGAAATCGCTCAACCCCGAAGACATTGGAGTCGATATCAAAGATATACTCAAGACTAGAAAAGGACAACTTTTGATCACAGTAAAGAATGGGTCTGAAAAAGCTGAAATCTTGAAGAGGGAGCTGAAGGAGAAGATTCCAGAAGTAACGACGTCACTACTCACAAGCAAGAAAATTCTCCACGTTAAGGATATGGACCATGTTGTAACAGTCGAGGAAATTGGAAAGGCCATCAGTGACGCAATTGCGATCGAGCCAGAAGCTTTCGAGGTTAAATCCTTGCGTCCAGCGTTCGGAAATAAACAGAATGCAACAATTCTGATGTCCGAGGTAAATGCTGATAAACTTGTACGGATGAGAGTGATTCGAATTGGCTGGACAAATTGTAGGGTAGTCGAGCGAACGAAGGATTCCAAATGCTATAGATGTTGGGAGTACGGTCACGTCAAAGCTGACTGCAACGGACCAGATAGAGAAAGTATGTGCTTGAAATGCTGCAAGGCAGGACACAAAGCACGTGAGTGTCACAACGAATCATACTGTGTTCACTGTAAAGAGATAGGGCATCAGTCAGGGAGTGCAAGATGCAGAATGAGAAAGGAGTTTAGGAGGAAGATGGAGGTACCACTTCAACATACGGATAATGCTCAAAGTCCTTCAGATTAATGCAAATAGAAGCCGCCCAGCTCACGACTTGGCACTTGCAACTGCCAAGGAACTTGGAGTGGAAATGATAATAATGTCAGAACCAAATCGGAATGCTATCAAGCACAGAAAAGACTGGATGTTTGATGAAGAAATAGACTCTGCAATAAAATGTGTTGGTAATAATGTTATGATAAATTCTCAAGGATTCGGTCTAGGTTTCACCTATGTACAGACCAGAGGCGTTACAATATTCAGTTGCTACTGCTCCGGGAATGATGATATCCAGGACTTGGAAGGCACATTGGAAGAAATAGGTAGCCTCATCAGAGCCAACAATGGTAAAGCCATTGTTGCTGGTGATTTCAACGCGAAATCACCACAATGGGGTATGCATACAACAGATAGGAGGGGACAAGTGATAACCGAATGGATAGCCGCGACCGACCTCTCTATTGTTAACGTAGGGAATAAACCCACATTCAAGAGGCAAGACTACTCGTCAATACTTGACCTGACAATGGCAACGAACGATATCAAAACTAGCATAAACCAATGGCAAGTAAGCGATAGAGAATCATTGAGTGATCACAACTACATCACATTCGAAATAGTAGGAAGAACACCAACACGAATCAGTAGTCAGAAAGTCAAAGGCTGGCAAGTGAGAAAACTTGACCGGCAGAAACTGCAATGTGCGCTGCTAGAAATGGAGGAGGGAGAGAATATGATGTCTGCAGGCAACTTTTCAAAAAATCTAGTCAAACTTTGTGATAAATCGATGCCAAAAAGAAAACTAGTCAAGAGGGGCAAACCAGTTTACTGGTGGAATGAGGAAATCTCCGAACTCCGCCAGGAATGTGTACATAGGAGAAGGACATATACTAGGAACGCGAGGAGAATTCAACAAAATAATCAACACTTATGGGAAGAATACAAGGAAAGTAAAACCAGACTCAAAAATAGCATCAAAAATGCTAAAAGAGCTAGCTGGAAGGCCATATGTGTAAATATAGATCAAGACATCTGGGGGGATGGATACAAAATTGTTATGAAAGGAATGATTGGGTATCCACCGCAGGTGAGCTTGAGTTTACCAAAGATGGAAGAGGTGGCGAATCACCTTTTTCCGACACATCAATCTGTGATTTTTGACTGTGATATTAATGCTAGGTTTTTAAATTTTACTCCAGTAGAACTACAAGTCGCATGTGAGAAGCTGAAGAATAACAAAGCGCCAGGACCCAGAAATATTCCACCAGAAATATTAAAATTGATGACCATGGAACGAGCAGGTTATACTCTGGCAGTATATAATAAGCTCGCAAGCGAAGGCAATTTTCCAGCTGAATGGAAAAGAGCAAGACTAGTGCTCTTACGGAAGGGCGACAAACCATTGGATAACCCAGCATCATACCGGCCAATATGCCTATTGGATGTAGAGGGAAAACTGTATGAGCAACTCATATTAGCAAGACTTAAAAACGAATTAACACGTACGGGAGGCCTGTCCGAGAAACAATATGGTTTCAGAGAAGGCCGACAAACAGTAGATGCCATAAATCAGGTGATACAAATTGCGAATGATGCAGCAGACTACTCGCACCACCATAGAAGAATCTGCGTGATGATCACATTGGATGTTAAGAACGCATTCAATAGCGCATCGTGGCAGATTATATTGGATGAATTGAGGAATAGAGGAATCGAAGAAAGTCTTGTGAGTGTTATAGCATCATACCTCTCTGACAGGGAAATAATACTTGAGGCCGAAGGAACCACAAAGTCTCGGAGTATAAGCAGTGGTGTTCCTCAGGGATCAGTACTAGGCCCTACCCTGTGGAATATTCTATATAATGACCTATTGGAAACTGAATTACCAGATGATACAACGCTTATTGGTTTCGCAGATGATATTGCCATGATAGTGGTTGCAAGAAATGAACAGACACTAATGAATACAGCGGACGCTGCACTTCTGAGAATAGTGAACTGGATGAAGCATAAAAATCTACAACTTGCACCAGAGAAGACAGAAGCCGTTCTCCTGACTACGAAAAGGAAGATAGGTCCTATACGATTCGAAGTACAAGGCACCGTAGTTGAGCTTAGTAAGGCTATCAAGTATCTAGGAGTCTGGCTCGACACCAAACTCACCTTCGCCGAGCACGTGAACAAAGTTGTAGAGAAAGCTGAAAAAACTGCTGTTGCTTTAACAAGCCTGATGCCAAATATTGGAGGACCGAGAGCATCTAAAAGGAAAACTCTTTCAAGTGTGATACATTCTCAGATTCTGTACGCCTCCCCTGTTTGGCATACGGTTACAAAAAATGAGAAACTTGTGAGAAGACTTTCCAGCGTTCAGCGGAAAATGACTATAAGGATATGTTGTGCTTATAGGACGATCTCAACACAGGGAGCAGGAGTCATAGCAGGAGTCCCCCCGATTGAACTCCTGATACAAGAAAGAAGGGAAAGATACTCAGGAGTGGATAGTAAGACTGCTAGAGCAAACCTCATGACCAGGTGGCAGGATAAGTGGAGAAACGGAACCTATGGTCGGTGGACCCATTCACTGATACCAAATATCCAACAATGGATCGACAGACCTCATGGGGAAGTTGACTACTTCCTGACGCAAGCGCTTTCAGGACACGGCTGCTTTAGGAAGTACTTGTACGAACGTCGAAGAGCAGAAACAGACACATGTTGCTACTGCGGCATTCAAGATGACGCGGAACATACGCTATTCACTTGTGTGAACTGGGCAGGAGTACGAGAAGACTACGCTCGTGAGAGTGGAATGGTTTTCAACGCCCCCAATATGATGAGAGATCTTATGTCAACGAGAGAAAATTGGGAACGTGCCTACAGGTCAGCCAGAAAAATATTAGAAACCAAGGAGAGGGAAGAGAGACAATAAAATGAAAGAGAATTGAACAAAAACGTAGACAACTAGACAACTCTCTCACTGAAGTAATGCAAACGCGGTTCCAGTGAGAAGAGTGAGCCAAGAGGAGGGGTTTTAGTCGGTATGAATCCGACACTGCCGACACTAGTCGGCGTCTCATGCAAGATTTCCCCTCCTCCACAAAAAAAAAAAAAAAAAAAAAAAAAAAAAAAAAAAAAAGATAGATAGATAGATAGATAGATAGATAGATAGATAGATAGATAGATAGATAGATAGATAGATAGATAGATAGATAGATAGATAGATAGATAGATAGATAGATAGATAGATAGATAGATAGATAGATAGATAGATAGATAGATAGATAGATAGATAGATAGATAGATAGATAGATAGATAGATAGATAGATAGATAGATAGATAGATAGATAGATAGATAGATAGATAGATAGATAGATAGATAGATAGATAGATAGATAGATAGATAGATAGATAGATAGATAGATAGATAGATAGATAGATAGATAGATAGATAGATAGATAGATAGATAGATAGATAGATAGATAGGTTTATTGGCAACGCTTCAAATATTATTACATTTGGTTTCTCACTTATTACTACTACTTCCCTAGCCAGAAGACCGAATGTCTGTGTCTGGAGAGAGAGAGAAAGAAGAACAATTTTCAATGATGTCCTTGCACATCATTTTCACAATGCCAACCCCCAATAAGTAAATTAATACTTGTTTCAGGGTTTGTAAAAGAAAAAAAAATAAAGAATATAAAAAAAGAGCAAAAAGATTCGAAATAAAAAAGAATAATAATCAGAAAAAAAAATACAGAGATGCCTTCATCAGAGGAGATAAAAAGATATTTTAGCTTAGTTTATTGAACTTCTCAGAGAGTATTTCTGTCAAACATTTATTGTAAACAGATGTTGTATATCGGTTTCTAGAAAATATTCGGATATTTTCGTTGAATATCGGCTGAATGACATGGTACAATTCAGAAAAATACTTTCTGGGACACTGTTCATGATTCGGGGCGCAAGACAATAGAATGATTTTTGTGTTGATGTTTTTGTTGCGGATGGTACGGTTAACAAGGTCTTTCCTCGGACGGAGGTTTTTGTGGATAAGTCTATGTGTATTGAGTATTCATACCTTTTCAGAGCTTTACAAATATTTATGCAACAGGTTTGTCTAATGTTACCTATCTTGAGGGCCTTAAAGAGTGGTTCAGAGGGTTCTCTTCTGTTTCGCACCTTGGCAGTAAGTCGCACAAAAGTTTTTTGTAGGGTGGTTATACTTCTGATGTTACTTTCATATGTAGTACCCCAGATAGATATCCCGTACATGATGACTGAGTGGACCATTGTATGATAGAACATGCGAAGAACATGGGACGGAAGAAATAGCATATTGTAAAATGAGGGGATAAGTTTCCTCAGTTTCGATGCAGTTTCTTGTATATGGTTTTTCCACTTTATATTTTCATCAAAAATCAAGCCTAGGTACTTGATACAATCAACTTGTTCGATTTCCGCACATTTACAGTCAGAGCAGTCACTTGAATTATGAACTTCAACTGGAATTCCAAATGAAAAGATTTTTCTTGTACCAAAATTAATATATTTACTCTTTTTTTCATTTACAAGCATCTTATTCATGTTAAACCATGTTTTTAGTGTTTTTAGATCATGCAATACATTTGCGTACGTAGCATTTTTTTCTTTTTGAGAGTACAGCAATGCAGTATCATCCGCGAATGTATATATTTTTCCCTTCAGTGGCATATCGCACTATTGTCTCAAGATGTTCCCTCATGATTTGTGGTTTATTGCTCATGATAAATTTGTGTAAATGATAATTATATTGATTCACTCTAGTGAACATTTGAATCAGTGAAAGCGACAACCACGCGCACGACTTGTGGCGTGGTCTTGTCAGGCTCCAATATTCACATGATATATTTTGTTATGGAGATTAAAAAATATTTGGACATGCTGGTTGCTCGAAAAAGTCGAGAATGAACTTTAATGTCATGAGTTCCAACCTATTATGTTTTATTCAACAACAGGACTCAAAAGTCTTTTTGATAACTGATGGGTCAGGATTGCAAATAAAACGTTCTTATTTCTATCTTCCTGAAGGGATATTCGAATTCATGTCTGGAACATGATATCGTAGAATAACTAACTTTGTTCCCCTTTTAACTCGCTACTGGTTTTGAGACGGTTCATCTTCAGTGATTGCTTTTCAGCAGATGCGTCACCATTCCGAAGGTATTCTGAATCAAAAACGAGATATTTTCATTATAAAAACCAAGTACCTACATATTCAACGTTTAAATTTTTCTCACGTTCCCATAGGCATTATTTCTTCTATTTCTCCAAAGTGTATATAGTGTCAATGGCAACGACATGATAAATATACGAGGAATGCACTGGTTTTTTCATTGTTTCGATTGATATTCGTTGGGATGTCGATGGTACGGTTAGTTTTCCGTATTATCTATCTTCGGCATGTACTGGACTGGGGTCAGGATTGCAAATGAGACGTGTTTGCGCAGATAACGGGTCCGCAACTAATTATTATATGACTCGCACCACACCCTTCAGATGCCGAAGAGAAGAAGTCGATATGAAATTACGAGCTCCTATTAGGAAACTAATACTTGTAGGTTTTTTGTCGATGCTGTGTAGGTCGTTCACTCACGTCTTGGTTTGGTTCAATAGGAGATCATCTCTATGATCAATGTTCGTTCTGCAATGGACGAATTCAGCAATTCATTGCCATCCTTGAAAATAGATTATTTTCATAAAATATTGATACCATTATTTTTGTATCATCCAGAAAGTCTCCAGCGTCCGAATCGCTGGAAGTTAATAAATAAACTTTGATATCAAGTGATTTTGAGGTTATTTCAGTTATTTTATGAGTTGCGTGCAAGAAGTTTCAGATGATTGACCCTGGAAATGAAACATTGAAACACAACCTCACTTTTCTTATTTGTGTGAAATAGCTTTTCACGATTATTTTGGCATACGAATCGTGTTTTTCGGCTATTCATTAATTCGCACATGCCATCAAATTGTGCTCTTGTACAATGAACAAAAAGTGCAGCGAGAGACGAAGGAATCCGGTTGGTACATTATGATCTGAAAGTAAGTAGTTACTGTAGTCACTCATATATAGTTTTCATTTTGAAATTTGGTAATTTTCCTGATTCCTCATCGGAATTCACTCTGCAATAGGAGCTGATAGAAATACTCGTGAAATCTATAGAATAATGCAAGAAGATGGGATTCATACAATCAAACGAGAGGACTGGTCTGACATGCTCACCAAATATGATCGTGTGTGTTGTAGACATTTTCAATCTATTAGTATATCATAATAAGAAATCATATTCCTTCGTCTCTCACTGCATTTTTTGTGTATTGTACAACATGAGAAGGCATGCTTGAATTGATGAATAGCGCAAAAAACTATTTCAATCGTTTGATTCCTCTGTAAACCAATAAAAAAAGTGAGGTTGTGTTTTGTGTTTCAATGTTTCACAGAAAAGTGTGATTCAATATTTTACCTCCAGAATGACACATTTTTGTTTCGTTCTGTGACCCCTGTGACTGTTTTTAGGTTAATTGAAAACTATTTAAAAAAAAACATTCAAGAATTCGAGTAGTTAATGAGTAGTTGAGTGGTTGCTAGTTGGTACATTTTGGAAAGAGAGGTAATGAGATTATTATGCAAATTTGGTTATTTTTATGATGATCCTTTATTCCTTCTCTAATAAGTGCTCAACATAATGGTACTGCTTGAATGTATTCAATGTCTGAATGATACATAAACTACACTAAATGAAACTTATGAATATTCTTGAATGCTCTTTTCTCAACTGTTTGTTTTGAATTCACTTAAAAAACAATGACAGGGGTCACAGAACATCACGACATCACGACATAAAACAAAAATGAGTGTCATTTTTTACAGGCAGCCAATATGATGAACTGAAATAACCTCAAATCAGTTGACATCAGAGTTTTGATAATTTCCCGCGACTCGAGAGTCGGAGACTTCCTGGATGATACAACAATCGATGAGGAAGAAAATTGCATCAATATTTTATGAAAATAACCTGTTTCCAGTGCTAGAAGTTTTCGGCTATTTTCAAGGTTGGCAATCAATTGATGAACGTGTCCATTACCTCAATCAGAAACTGACGTCAACCTATCGGATACTCACACTCGGGTCTTAATAGGTATCAGTTTGGAGTCGATATACAGTGTGTCCCACTTACCATGCTCACCATGGGTATCTTTTTAACGGTGAGAGATACGAGGTCGGTTGAATGACACCAAATGTGCAGTTTGTCATGGCCAACTATAATGTGAAAAAATATTTTGATAAAATCTATTCGTTTTTGTTTTATACGCAAAAAACAGATTTTGATCATTTTCATGTATCCTCCGTAACTTCTTCATTTATAAAAAAAAATATTTGAATAGTAATTTCACATTCTCATAGCAGTTTTTCAAAGTGATTTCGAAAAAAAAATTGAAATTTATACCAACTCTTCTAGAATTTGAGATATCAGCACCAACTTTAGTTTTTCAAATGTAGGTCATAGCTCACTATGACTTAGTTACAATTAACTTTTTTTCCTCTCACAGATGATATGTCGCAGTAATAGTTTTGTGTTGATAACAACGGAGTTATCGTCATTTATACAAAAACAAAAATTATTTGGAAGCCGCCATCTTGAATTTATAAGTTTTAACAAAAAAATCATGATCTCCGACCTCAAAAACCACCACTTACCAATTTTGAATGGAATCGGACCAAATCTTGTCCGCCATCTTGGAGCAGCCATTTTTTTTAATTTCAACAAAGCTTCATCATCAGCTTTTAGTTACATAGGAGTACTGTTCTGGAGGAATAAATTATGTTCACATATTACAAAAAAAAATTACGAATACGTAGTTGAAAAAATTAAATAGAGGGACCGCAATTATTGCGGGTCACCTATGTTGGTAAACCTTCGGTATGGTCAACAAGAACTATAAAATGGTCGTTCAATTTTCAATTTGATTCTTATTGGATATTGCACCATGAAGTTTTACAAACCAGTCCCCTAACGTAAGTGATATTTTTTCAACTTTGTATTTGCAAATTTTTTTTTCAATTTTGTTGTTACATGTTCACATAATTCATTCCTCCAGAAGAGTGCTCCTATGTAACTAAGAGCTGATGACGAAGCTTTGAAGCTTCGAAACATGTCCCGTAATTTGATTACAATAAAGTATTGTCAAAGATTACTGAAAGATTATCTTCTGTAGTCTATGGTATTGTTTCGGTGGAGTAGACTGTAAGAATTTCGTCCTGTACTATCTCATCTCAGTTTGATCCCGTACATGAATGTTACCTTGATTGACAACGAAAGAAGTTCTCTTTTTTTTGGGTCGCATAAAAGGGAACCTGTAGAGTATACTGGGATATCAAGCTCTTTGTTCAAAAATTCATTGTCTGTTCTATGAACATACCAGTTATGTTAGAGATTTTGTCTGGCAGGCTGACGACAAGCAGTTTGGTTTTACCAAAGTTGAACAAAAATACACAATGACTTCACATTTTCATTCGATTTGATGTCCAGATAAGTATGTGATTCCTCCTTTCAGGAACGTGTGGTTTTTATCGAACGTCTAGCGCTTTATCATTCGTTTGCAGTGTGCCTTCCGTTTAAGGTTCAATTTCGCTCCCCAATTTCTGATCAAAATAGTTATTCATGTACCAAGGACA
Source organism: Phaedon cochleariae (assembly GCA_918026855.4). Classification (NCBI taxonomy): domain Eukaryota; kingdom Metazoa; phylum Arthropoda; class Insecta; order Coleoptera; family Chrysomelidae; genus Phaedon; species Phaedon cochleariae. The sequence continues at coordinate 24,155,953 of OU896719.1, read as the reverse complement.
AAAAACTGACTATTATAGTCGAATCTGCGAATTGATAGCCGAGGCCTTAGCCGAGGCTAGCAATCAGGCGAGACAATAGACAGTTTTTCGCCGAGGTGCATATCAAATTTTCTCGTCGACCTCAAAAACTTATATCCACATCACGGTCCTATTCACACGTGAAATATATCGGATTTCGTTAATAATTGATTTGACAACAGCAAATGACAGTTGTTGTCAACTCACTGTCCGTGCGGACCAGTGTTGCCAGTTCGATTTTTATTTCATAAGTAAATACCTTGTCAAAAATTCAGATCTATTTTATGTTATACAAATTACAAGAATGGATAATGAAATAAACCTTTGACGTCAAAACATTATGTACTTTTAGTTAACAGAAAACTAACCCATTTCCAACAAAATGATAACAATACAAACATTATTATAAAAAAATAATCATATTCCTAATTCTCAATTCAAAATTACTCACAAATATCACAAAATACAGTTACATAGGTACTTATTAAGATTTGAGTATACAGGGTGTTCCTAAATGATTTGCTAATTTCAAGAATAAATCTTCATATGAACGTATGTCGTAAATGTCCTAACTTTTGAGATACAGGGGGTCAATGTTGAAAATATGCATAGATTATTTTTTTGTCCACCCTGTATAGCTTTTCGTGATGGCAAAATTCAGTCTGCTATGTGACTGCATCGGTATAGAAATTTCAAAATGTTACACACTGTGGTTATCCAGTAATGGATGTCCTGAATGGACTACTCAGACATCAACATTTGAAGTCTGGTTTCGTTTTTCCGGTTTTTCTCGAAAACGAAGCGTTCTATCGAGTATCAACAAGGGGATATTTTTTTTACATAATTAAATAGCCTTTTAAGACATTGTATAGAATTCGAAATTTTTTTGTCGTTGCTCACTTTTGAGTAAAATATGAACAATAATATTCCCGTAACGGGGCCACTGGTAGAGAAAATGAAAATTTTTCAACTTCAGAAAATGCACCTTGATGCATTAAAGACATGTACCAAATTTCATGAAGATGTAAACAGTATTGTCTCAGTTATTATCAAATAACTGGATCTTTCAAAACTTCTACACCCTGTATCTCAAAAGTTGAGACTTTTAGCACATACGTTAAAATGCGTCAAAGAATCACCCCTTGAATATTAGCATGTCTTTAAGGAACAACCTGTATAAAAAACAGGAACGAAACGTAAAAATGAACAACAAAAATGCATATAAAAAAATTAATTTGATCTGATTCAGATGAAGTTTGGTAATTTTTTGTTTTATACACACATCATTAGTACCTACTTATACAACCTATGTAAATTATTTAGTTATTTTGTAAAATCATTCAGACAGACCGTGCCGAAATATGCAATTTATATGTGATTAACTAAAGATGATAATAATATAGGTTATCATAATATCAAATAAGTGTCAAATAAAATTTCAGTAGTATTATGAAATGTTTCAGTAGATCAATATGCAAATCAGGAGATCTACTGAAAATTCAGCCGAACAGGCAACCCTGCAGCGGACGAAAACTGTTTGCGAACGAAAGCTCAGTGTCTGCGGACCAAAAAGTACTTTCCTTCGGAAATAGTCGGTTCCTCAATAGGGAATTAGAACGTAAAATGTGATTTTTACATGATTAAATGTATTTCAGGATACCAGAAATATCCAAGGTAAGAATGAAGAGGCGTCAGAATACCCGTCACTACCGCTGAAAACATCGAGAGGGGGTTCGAGCTGCAATTCAAAACTATCCCAGGTGTTCAATTCGGAAATAAGGTAGGTGTCCTTTTCACTTGACGTTTGGAGGTATTCGTTCATGAACATATTTTTTCACATAACTGAAATGGCATTTATAGGGATATACGAAAAATGCACTCTATGACCAAGTGGGGTCATCTTCAGTGATATACACTGCTCACCAACAGCCATGGAATTACCCCAATTTCCAAAAAATGATATTAGGAGTCAAAATAGGTCGAAAATCACTTCAGATTCATTTTCAGGACGCCCAATTCACTGAATATTCATAATTTTCCTAGAAAATTTTCAGTTCAGAAAAATTAAATTTTGTTTCACTTCTCATGAAAGCACCCCCGTATCTCACGTGACACGTGATTATTGAGGTAGGGTTCTAAAATTTGCAGGAAGAAGGGAAAGTCCAAAGATAAAGTCAATTACGTGAGATACGGGGGTGTTTCCGGAAAAAGTGCGACAAAATTAAATTTTTCAGAACTGAAAAGTTTCTAGGAAAAATACGAAATGTTAGTGAATTGGGCGTCCTGATTCCGAATATGAAGTGATTTTCGACCTATTCTTACTCCTAATATCATTTTCCTTAAATTGGGTTGGTTGCATGGTACGAAAGCGCTGAACGGACATGATACTTTTTTTTTATAATTGCCAGATTGATCTGGCAATTAGTCATAATTGCCAATTTGAACTGGCATTTAGCTATAATTGCCAGTTTGAACTGGAAATTAGCCATAATTGCCAGTTTGAACTGGCATTTAGCGCTTCCGTACGAAAGGATCTAGTCATGTTATCGCCATCTAGTGACGTCAAAAAACTAATGCAAAGGCGAACGATTATTTCGACCAACGCAAAGGGCGAGTGGAATGATAATGAATTATTGGCATTCAATTACTCCACTGTGTCGTTAGAGACCTATAGTATATTGTTCAACAAGAACGGAATGTTAGTGATTCTCCCAGAGAATGAAATTTGCAGCATGAGCCGTAGGCAAATAATGCTGCAATCATTCGAGTGGGAAATGAGTATTCCCTGCGAGTTATACACCATAATTTTTCTACGGCTGTGACAGATAACAGCGACATTCTTGATTTCTTCTTCTTGTAGCCATCTAATTTCCTCTCAAGTAATGGGCATCTATTAGACAGAGCTGTCATTGCTTGAACTGTGACATTCCATTTGCGGGGTCCTTTCGTACGAAAGCGCTAAATGCCAGTTCAAACTGGCAATTATAGCTAAATGCCAGTTCAAACTGGCAATTATGGCTAAATGCCAGTTCAAACTGGCAGTTATGGCTAATTGCCAGTTCAAACTGGCAATTATAGCTAATTGCCAGATCAAACTGGCAATTATAGCTAATTGCCAGATCAAACTGGCAATTATAAAAAAAAATTATCATGTCCGTTCAGCGCTTTCGTAGCATGGCGCTGTTGGCGAGCTTTGTATATCACTGAAGATGACCCCATCACTTGGTCATAGAGTGCAATTTTGGTATATCTCTCGCTCCAGCAAATTTTAGGATCCTTACCCAACGATTACGTAAGATACAGGGGTTTTTCCATTAGAAGTGGGTCACATTGTATACTACGCTGAATGATCGATTAATCACGGATTGATGATCAATTATTCAAAAAAATTCTTTTTGTATCCAAATTCTCCATCAAAAATCTATGCGAAATGTAGAGGAAAGTGAAATCGAAGAGAATGTTTCAGGTAAGTACTTGCATATTTCCAAGACCTCTGTGTAAAAATAAAGCTCTCATCCTTGTGGGCTATACTAATCCATTGCTGAGCATGATAACGTAAAACACAATATTCATGATTCATGTGAGCAAAATTATGCAATCAGAATAATATGGATACAAACCTGAAAAATCGAAAACTTTGACACCTCAACGAATCATCGAAGAGTGTTTATCTATTCAGATGAAATCTCATTCACAAAGGTCAGTAACCAAGAAATTCATGTATCCTATGGACTGGGCGCACATCTACAACTGATATAACTTATACGTGTCTCGTTGGTTGCATGCAGTTGCATACTATTATGTATAATGTTGTCAATTCCCATTCCCTTCGAATTACTTTGTATAGGTTAGCAAATCTAATTTTCGGAAATATGGGATCTTGTCGAAGAGGAATTATGAGTTCGTAGAAAAAGTATAGTGACGCGTTTATAAACTCTTCTGTACACTCGTTTATTAAACACTCGCTCCGCTCTGCTACGCTCGTGTTCAAAATATTCGTTAGTAAAATGAGGTTTATAACACTTGTTAGGTACAATATATTATAAATTGATATATTTAGGCAATTACATTCACATTGTGATATCACCTGACGAGTGACATGGTTCTAATTTACTACACCAGACACAATTGATATAGTAAATGGTGAAACAAGTTCAATTTCAATGGCAATAACTATTTTTCTGTGTGTATAATGTGAATGCGCTACGGCGACTGTGAATTCATCCCTGACCTTTGTAAAAACTGGAACAAACATCGATTACGTAATATAAACTTAAACTCGTTCGTGAACTTGACCTCAACTTCAGTGACGGCTTGTTGTGAGTAGAACCTCATCACTTTCCATCGAGATTTTCTCCTTCATGGTATAGGAAAAAGAAAGGGAATATGCACTTCCAAAAGAGGTCTCCGGAGGATATTGAAGTATTGTTTTTGTTCTATTGTGGAATTTATTTGTTTGCCTACTGAGATGTATCCCTAGGATGTTTTGGGATGTTTTAAACATTTAGCTAGGCATCAGGATGTTTTTGAGACGTAATATGCACTTCCCAAAGATGTCTTCGAAGAATATTGAAGTATTGTCTATTTTCTTCTGTGGAATTTATTTGTTTGCCTACTGAGAGGTATCCCTCAGATGTTTTGGGATGTTTTAAGCATTTAGGCACCAGGATGTTTTTTGAGACGTGATATGCACTTCTCAAAGAGGTCTTCGAAGGATATTGAAGTATTGTTTTTGTTCTTCTGTGAGATTTATTTGCGTGCTTATTGATTTATTGAGATGTATCCCTCGGATGTTTTGGTATGTTTTGAGCATTTAGGCATCAGGATGTTTTTTCGAAACATGATATGCACTTCCCAAAGAGGTTTTCGGAGGATATTGAAGTATTGTTTTCTTACTTCTGTGGAATGTATTTGATTGCTTACTGAGATGTATTCCTCGGATGTTTTGGGATTTTTTAAGCATTTAGGCATCAGGATGTTTTTTGAGACGTGATATGCACTTCCCAAAGAGGTTTTCGAACGATATTGAATTATTGTTTTTGTTCTTCTGTTGAATTTATTTGTTTGCCTACTGAGAGGTATCCCTGCGATTATTTACCAAGTATACTACGGGACAACCGACTGATGAGCAATTTATTTTAGCTGTTACGATTTGAATGATATGAAAATATTGAAATCATTAAGGAAATCCCTGAATTATTTCGCTAAATCGAAAAAATTAGTCAATATTCATTATCACTTGAAACATAGGTAATTTACATTCAACCATTGTGATTCATTTTGTTTACTATATAGTAGTAGTAGTATATGTACTTCGTTGGTATGTATGTACAGTCATCTTCAGAAAACATGTCGCACATGGACGATTATAGTATTCTTAATAACTATCTGCAATAAGAGCGCTGACACCGTCCAACCGCGACATGATCTCTGAAGACGACTGTACATACATACGATAAGATTTACTCAAAATTATTTGTTAATTTATTGTACCAGTATTTCATCTGCTGAAGCTACTGTGTTAAGTAACGGCTTAGTCAATTGAAAAAAAAACAACAAATAAGATTAGATGTCCTAAAATTAACTGTGCTGAACAAAATTTACTTTCAGAAAGGACCCTGCACTTTTAGTACGTAAAATGGTTCTCGGTGAAATTTTCTGAATTTTCAGTATGTTGTAGAATTCGATGAACTGATTGAACCTGCAGAATCGTAAAGTTCTTTGATGAACAGAACAGAACAGTATCTTCAACTCTTCATGCAAATGGTAAGTTCCTGAATTAATAACTATGACACCCGTCATGATAGGAAACTGAATTTTCAAGACAGCGTTGAGGAGCGAATGATGAATATATTAAAAAATAATTAGGGAATTTCACCGAGTTAATCATGAATAACAGGATGATTTCAAAAAACACGATTTTTTGTCATTTTCATCATAGAAAATCTTCATGATCACCCTATATATCTCAACGAAATCATGTTCATACGGTATCAGCTATATTGTGAGGTTAACAATTCACTCGAATATACAGGATGTGTATGAATAAATCGGTTTTAGGTGTCACCAATTTTTCAATTCACCCTGTATGAAATGTATGAATTGTGATTCATGATGGAATGAGAATAGTATATTGCATGCCTAAATTATTTTTTCGATATTTCATTATTAAATCGAATTTTCAGACATCACTGAAATGTTTATATGTTTCACTCTGTAAACAATTACATCATCTGAACCATCTGAATTATGTTGAGTAATATGGAGGTTCGTTAATGATATGAGCGAAGAAAATTGTACTTGGCATCTTTGAATTTCGAGAAAATAATTAAAAGAAAAATACCGATTTGTAACTTCAACGCCCTGTATCTCAGAATCTGTTCATCAAAGAACTTTACGATTCTGCAGGTTCAATCAGTTCATCGAATTCTACAACATACTGAAAATTCAGAAAATTTCACCGAGAACCATTTTACGTACTAAAAGTGCGGGGTCCTTTAAATCTGAAATTACAAACTGACAATCAGTGACACCTTGTTTGGTTTGTCCTTACTATATACAGGGTGTTACATAATTCGATACAAATATTTTAATGACATATTCCTGGGGTCAAAATAAGACTTTTTTTTTTCTATAAACATGTGTCCTAAAATCCACCCCCTCCAAGCTACAGACATCGCAAGATGCGCAAAAAAAATCTTAAATTTTGAATTGTGGCTACAATTATGCATCAAATATTTTGAAAATTCACAGGCACTTGTATTTTCAGACGATCTATTCATTTCTTGATTCAAAAATAAGGTAACTCGAATCGAAAGGGGTAAATGAGGGTTGCATACAGATTTGATGGCTAACATTTTCTATTTCCTCCAAAAAAATTTGAATTCAAACATCATCGTTGAATTGGCCACTAAAAAATCATACATTTCAGTCTCTTGCATTTTCTTGAATTAGCTAACCGTTTTAGAGAAAATCGCTAGTAAATGAAAGGGGTGTATTTTCAAATTATTATACTAAAAAAACTTAGTGAGCTATGATTATGTTTGTCTCTGGTAACTAATGATTAATTAATATCTTTTATGCCAAACTGACATTGTGGTATGTCATAACCGTCATGTCACAATCGATTCACTTTCCTCAACTTACCATTACACGCGATGTCTGTAGCTTGGAGGGGGTGGATTTTAGGACACATGTTTATAGGAAAAAAAGTCTTATTTTGACCCCAGGAATATGTCATTAAAATATTTGTATTGAATTATGTAACACCCTGTATATGAACATATTGAAAAAATACTCATATTTTCCTTTGAAGGAACGAGGAGAGGAAATCCCAAAAAATCTGGAGAAATGAACATCCTCCTCGGTTAACCTATTCAAAATGCTTTTCATCAAACCGTTATAATTTTTATTTTCGGATCATTTTCATCTATATTACAACAAAATGATAACATGAAACCGATGAATAACAATAACCTATAGAATGTAATGAAGCTGTCACTCTAGGAAGTTTCTATTTTTTAATTCGAAGGCATTTGACGCGAATCCCCAGAAAATATTCGCCTGCGGCACATTTATTACCAGACTTTTTTTTTGGGATCCTTTTCCCTCTCATACGTAGACTGAAATAACGATTCTGCTTTTCACAATTTTTCATTGAATCTCATGAATCTTGTATGACTGTATTCTCGAAGACACGATTTGTTCCAAGTTCTATCGCAAAAAGCGTTCGCCAGTTCATCGAAATTGAATATTTTTTCCGTCTTTTCCAATTCCATCATCGGATGGAAGAATAGGAGATGAACAGTCGTCCGTGTCTGACGTACGTTCAAAACGAAATTGAAACCGCGATTCACAGACCGTGAAAGGCCTAGAGGTGTTTTTTGTTTATTATATCGAATTCAAACGACAACTATCGTCATGTACATACCTACGCATTTTTATATCAATCAGAACGATTCGAAATTAGCTACTTTATTGGGCAATATACAGGGTGAGTCGGGAGGAACGCATCAAAGTCCAGGTGTTTATTGTTTTCATCGTAAATTTGAATGGATTTGTGGCATTTTATAAGATTTTAATCATAAAAACACGATTGTTTGGTGCGTTTCGTTGTTTTCGTTGTTCTGATATGTGATAGTGTTAGTGTCAGTGTGTTTGACGCGTTTATTTTCGAGCTTGTACGTTTAATAGTATATAACGTAATATGTGTTGTAAGAAGCATATTACGCACCAATGGAACGTGATTCCATGAGTGCGTAATTGCTTTACAACACGCATTACGTACTATACTTTATCTACTGCCATATAGTACATCAAAAAAGTTTGAACAAACAGTCTGAATTATATAATTCTTGACAGTTATGTCACCGCTGTTGACGGCGATTACGCGATCATGACATACCTATACTGGCGGAATAAACGAAAACTGTGCGATGTGCTTACTGTGCGTAAAGAACTACTTACTGAGGATGTATCTCGTGTGTTCTTGCCTACTTCCTATATAGTGGCCGTAGGTAAAGTCTAATAAAATGCCACAAACCTATTCAAATTCAGAATGAAAACAAATGAGAATCGTATAAGAACACATGGGTTTATCAAAATTTCACGTGTACAAGGTACACACCTGGAATTTGGTGCGTTCCTCCCGACTCACCCTGTATAATAATGAATAATATATGAAAATTAGGAATTCGCAGAAATATTTGTACCTGTAGCTTGTGAAAACACATGCATAGGCCAAACTAGGAAACTCCTTCCAACTGGATTCGAAGAACATCTTGCACATCTTGAGCATGGTAGATTGGTAGAACATATTATGTCATCGAAACCCAGAATTGATCGAACGAAATAAAGTTGGTTGAAGAATAAGATATTTAATGAAAGCTCAGTAATAAGTTAAGAATAGAAAAATTTAAGGATTCGGAATTGGGTTCAGCATATGCCGGCATATGCGTTAATGGAAGAAACTATTCTATAGCTAATATAATGTTCTACAAAAAAGTACGCGGAAGCTAGGAGTTGGACTGTTTCATTAAAAATAGCAGATTGTTTTATTGGGATCAAAAATGACACTTTGTTTGACAAGCGAATTTTGCGAGTCGAACAAAGTCACTTTCATTTCGAATGAAAAATGTTTTTTTTTTCTGCAACCGAAAGAATAAACTAAAATTTATATGTGAAGTAACCACCAATGTGACCTACTTGACAGATTATTATAATACCTTTATTATAATAATACAGGTAAATAGATAGAAGCAAGACCTCAGACTACTTTACATTAGAATCTTATGCAATGCAATAAATAATTCCTGTGGTGAGAATATAGTACCTGCATTTACAGATCAGATGCAATTTTCAAGGATGTTCAAATTGTTGTTCCAATATAAATACAACGACACAGTGACCCATTTGTATATTCTATTGAATCGATAAATCGATCAATTCATTCAGACCAGGTGTCTGCCCTAATATAAAATACCGCGCCAGTGCCAGATTGGAAAAAGAAGTGGAACATGTGAGTGAGCATATCAACAATAAAAGTAGCGATTATTTATTCATCTCCATATTCCACTGTGTTTGGTTTGGTCATCAAATTAAGTTAAACAATATCGTTGCGTGAGACGAAAAAGTATTGCTGGCCATAATTATTCAAAAAAAAGTTATCCAATCAATCAGATCCCGAGAATAAATGAAATACGAATCAAGCAAGTGTGTGAATCTTGAAGGCTTTCCTGATCGAAACAAAAATACTCAACTATAATATAGCGAGTAATATGGTGTATTTATGTCTCCAGCATGGGTATAGAATGCCAAATCTGCCGAAATCGAGAACAAATCAGGTTTGCGTCTAAACCCAAATAACCAACCATAACAATATTTTTGGATGTATGATTAATTGGTATTCATCATATAGGACGTGGAAAAAAATTCTGAATTGAGAAAACCTAATCACGAATCTGCGATTGAGGTCTATAAAAATAACAAGTTCTTGATTGGGTGAAAGTATTGAAAAGGAATATTCTCAGATGTAACTTTGAACATAAAAAATGGATATACACCGTGTCCCAGCTAAAATGTCACCCCTGTAAAAAATCAACCGCGCGATCGAATGACTTGAAATTTGGTCACCCAGTATATTTGATGATGCTCACTCGAAATATGCAATTGAATGAATCGTAGGTGTACAGGGTAACACCGAAGAACACCTAAACTTTCCTATTTGAATAGGGACACCCAGTATATTATTCCATATTCAAGTAGAGTTCGTTATTATACAAATTCAACAATGTCGGGTTCGATGAAATTTTTTCAAACGACTACGAAGATATACCTACCAGAAAAGACGATTCAATAAAAAATGTATATGATTAGATTTTATTAATATAACACGATTGAAATCGAATGAAAAAGAAATAATCAAAACCTCAACTGCTCAATATGTCGTCCATTCTGCTGTAAACATTTCCTAGCTCTTTTGATAACGTTCATTCAGTCATTGTGACCCTATGTATCACGTTGCGATCAATTTCTGCGCATAAATTTGTGTTTTTCTCTTTCATTTCTTCCATATTCACAATTGGCGACTCATAAACCTATTGTTTCAAGTAGCCCCACAAATAAAAATCAAGTGGGGTGAGGTCTAGCAGCCGAGCTGGCCAGTTGCTATCACCATCGAGACAATTGGTGGTTATTAGATTTTCTCCTAACCTAATCTAATCTAATCATATAAATTTTTCATTGAATCGTTTTATTTTTCGCCATATCTTCGTAGTCGTTTGAAAAAATCCCATCAAATCCGGCATTGTTGAATTTGTAATAATGAACTCTACTTTTGAATATGGAATAATATACTGGGTGTCCCTATTCAAATAAGAAAGTTGAGGTGCACTCCGGTGTGACCCTGTATACCTAGGATTTATTCAATAGCATATTTCGAGTGAGCATCATCAAATATACTGGGTGACCAAATTTCAAGTCATTCGATTGCGCGGTTGACTTTTTACAGGAGGGGACATTTTAGCTGGGACACGGTGTATATATGAGAAATACATTGATAATTGGCATTCTCTATGTGATGAAAATATCAATTCTTTCTCGGTTTATTCAACAGCCAGGAAAGTAGTTGTTCCTCTTTCAACCAGCTTTCCAATGAGGGGTCGCAAGCTATAGGGTAGGTAGTATTTGAAAAAAACATGTTGGGGTAGATTCCTGCTACCCCTGAAGGGTCATATTCTCCATATTGCTTGCCAAATGTAGGTAAACACATTTAAACGTTGAAGTGGCTCACGTATTCTCAGAAAAATCATTCACTTCCCCAGTAGAGAATTTATTCCAGTTGAAATGTCCACCCTGTGTAAGCACTTTTTTGTTTCCCATGCTCTTATCACCTCGCCTGACCAGTTCCTATGAATCAGTCCAAAAATTTGTGTCGGTGTGTGCGGTATGAGTTCCGAAAAAAAAACGTCGCGTATACGAACACAAGAGTATTTAGACGAAATGTGAGAAATGCAGAAAAAACTGAGAAGATTAGAAAAGCACATAATGAGATATGATTCATCTTCGGAAAACTCAGATAGTAAGTACGAAACAAAAATAACTCTTTGCAGCTATATGGGGACTATCATAAAGCGATGATTTTGGGCACCTCATACCTATAATGGTATTATGTTCTTCGGTGTCATTGGGCACCACCTTTACTAGATTCCAATATAAAAATGGTAAAACTGCATTTAGCATGCGATGGTTTTTTTTTTCGAAAAATTTTTTTGGTACTTACGTATTTTTGTCTGAAAAACACGAATTTGATAATGAAAATGTGAACAAACCACTATTTATCGAGATATTTCAAAAAAAAGTTCGAAATTTCGACTCCTCTTTCCCCCTTGCGTTGGATGCATTTTCAGGTACTTGCTCTTCTTATTTTGTCATTGGACACTTTATATACTCATGATGTACTCCAATGACACATTTTTATACAGAAAATTCAACAGGAAATATGATTTTTATGGTGAGTTTTTCCTATTTAGTGAGCAAGCATACCAGATGACGGCCATTTTATCCATAGGCAATCCGAATACAAGATGTCAAATGTCAATAGATTGCTTTGGAATGACATTACACACGCCATTATTTCAAATGATATTCTTCCTTCTTTTCAATAAATATGGATAAATCACAAGAAAATCATATTTCTAGTTGACTCAATAATAGAAAAAAATGTGTCTCACATTGTGATATATATATAAATTTGTCCAATGATGAAAAAGGAAGGGTAAATTGTTTTAAATTCAATCCAGAAGACGGGCGGAAAAGAAGGTGAAATTTGTAACTTTATAGTGAAATATCTTGATAAATAATGGTTTGTTCACATTTTCATTATCAAATTCGTGTTTTTCAGACAAAAATACGTGAGTACCAAAAAAAATTTTCGAAAAAAAACCCATCGCATGCTAAATGCAGTTTTACCATAAAAATTTGCTCGTAGAATTATTAAACCGATCAAATCAATATATACAAATATCAAACAATATCTCTGTAACGATTTTCGAAAGACCCCAAGTGTGATACATCGATGAAATCAGCTCTTCAGGGAGAATCTAAAAATGTGAAAAAATACAGGGTGTTCCTTTTGAAATATCAATGTAACTACTACTTTCTAGTAGAAGCGGCAACACTGCATTGTTGAAAATATTTTAAATGAAGAGAGCGTGTTCTGAAATATAAGCAAGCACATTTTCATGGATTTCTTTCGACTGATTCTCGATATAAAGATAGTGTAAGCTCGTCGTGACATACCCTGTATGTATTGGGATGTAAGTAATTTTGAGAAAACTCACTTCTAAAAGTTCCGAATTGCAAAATCATTTTTATATAGCCACCCAGTATAATTTGAGGACATGAAAACTCTACAGAAATATCACCCATCTTTCCATCAAATTATATTATGATTATTCTCTCTTGATTTGCATAATTGTGACTACAGTGATTTTTTCGGTATGCATCTGCATCAGATGACATTATTTCGACCAAAAAATTAATAACTTTGGAATGATCGCGATACAGTCAACAATATTATAGAAGTTGTTAGAGATTACAGGAATGCTTCAAAAAATGTGCTAACATACAGGGCATTTCATTTAAAAACAAGTGATCCTGACCGTCTAGATTCCTTCCGGTGCTCCCTGTATATGCGGCAATAATTTCTAGCTATGGACCTTGTTATCTCATTCACATTCGTTTTTGAATCGACTTTCACAATAGCTACGTTCGTTATTTTTTCATAAGCATTATCAGGCAACCAGTATAACTTTAAATAAAATTTAGGAATGATATACAAATAAAAGGATAATGAAGACCTAGGGTAGATATCGTTAGTTCATGATTTATTGATTTATTCTGGAGGGGGCTAATTGCGGGCTAGGGGGGGCTAAGCCCTCCTAATTGCGCCACTGACTACGATGTTCGAATAATTAGGATTGATGTTCCTACAGGTAAGTCGATCAATCATTTAATTATAATTTATATAATGTCCTTTCTGATACAGTGAGGTGAGTCTTTAATCTGTGGTGAGGTGTGCCGTGTGGTGAGGTCCATTTATGACTTCCATCAAAGAGTTCCTAACAAATAACTGTTTGCATAATAATGAAGATTGAAGAATATAATATATCTCTCAGTGAAGTGATGGGGTAACAACATTCCAACATTTTATATTGTATCTGTCGTTACTATCTATATGGTATATGTATAATAATTGTCCTTGTGTGTTACATTTTTAAAATGTTTCGTTTTCATATTGTAATGAATCTGTGCCCTCGACATTTTTTATCTGTAAAACAATGTATTACTGCTCATTCTACTTTTTCGAAAAGTCTACCTACACTATGACTTGTCACAAACATCTCACAAAGTTGTAACGTGATCAAATAAATCTATTTCATTCCATTCTATGAAACGCAGAGCCTAAGAGTTCCTTGCCGAAAGAAGTATTCCTAAGAACTTATAATCCCCAAAAGTTAAAAAAAAATCCCATAACCTAGTAACCTACCTCCCGCGCAATGTTCTTTGAATAGGTATTATAGGGATTCCCTCGGATTCCCTTTCATGCGAATTTTCGAGAAAGAAGTCGAAATTTCTAAATAGCAGTCTAAACTTCGATGAAAAATGCCGAAAATGGAGATTGAAGCTGGAATCTCGACATTACTCGAAATTTCGAGATAAAAGTCGAATTTTTGGGAAAAATTATGAAATGTAATTTCCCACTGATACCAAGTCCTTCCAAAGTTGGGAGTTATGCAGGAATATTTTTTCTTTCAAAGAATTAACCGGTATATGTGTATTAATTACATATTCTATCCTTCAATTAGCATCTGATTTTCTTAATCTCCGCCCCGTAATTATTTTAATTCTATTATGCTGAATAAAAAATTGACTTCCACCGACTCCAACTCAAATTGGAGATAAACCCGTTATGTAAAGCCCGATTATCATTGTGCTGGATGATAATGTTGGATGATTTAATGAGTAGGCAAGGCACTTCGACAACAAAATATCTTCCAAATGGGATTACGAGGGTGCACCTCCATTGCGCAAACGTTAAATCCGGTAATATATCGAAATCCAATATACTTTATCAAGAAGTTATAGTTTATCCAAAAACAAAATTCCAGAGCTTCGTGCCGCACCTGCTCTAATTTCAAATGGAACTACAAACACGCCGACGCCTTACAGTGCGGGATATTCTGCAATGGGCGTGTACACCTTAGTAGAACATTTAACTCAAACCATGTTTATAATGATCCTTTTATACATAAATAATGATTGACGACATAATTCGATCGAAAAATCAACTGGAATGTTTTATTTTTGGATATAAATAATAGTACCTTCTGAAAACGAACCCTCTTATGACGTAGAAACCTCATCTCGCCATAGTTGAAAGAAAATACCAAACGCCCGACGGAGACTGAGGCAACTAATATATTAATTCTTTCAACTGTGATCTGTCACATCATCGCCTCGTTTTCAGAGGTCCGAAAAATCGGGGATTTCAATAATTTTTTATAAAACGTAGGAAGCTCACAGCAAGAAACGGTTTGCGGTGGTGAGCTAGTTTGGGTGAGTTCGATCGAACTATGAAATAAAAATTTTTTGTGATATAAGCCCATTGATATTGGATATATGTACTATAATCAAATATGCCGTGTTGTACAATTATATTCATATTTGATCTAATTATGATGAAAAATATCACTATGGAAATTATGCTCAATACTTTCCTGGATGGAATAGGTATCTTATTTTTCCATGCAATCACTGAAATGCAACAATAGTATATTATACACCTAGGGTGGGAAGTGTGCTATTATATAGCAAGCACTTTTATATCTAGAGGCGCATAGCGCCTAAGGATATAATTTGCGAGCTATACAGGGTTTTTCATAATTGAATGTCAATATTCGGGGAGGCGGTTCTTGGGCCCATTCTAAAATGATAGTTTCATATGAACGTATGACCTAAACGTCCTAACTTTTGAGATACAGGGTGGTAAAGTTCTCAAAAATTAATAGCTTTTTATTAATATCTGTAATACCAGTTCAGATATTCTGATGAAAGTAGGCATGTATGTACTATGTATCAAGAGGCATCAGTTAGTGTAACACATTTTTTTTTTGGTTGCCACCAGTGGCGTTCGTATGGAATTTCACATACCTATTTTGGCAGACATTGATGGTACGCCACTGATTAATCTCGAAATTGAAATCATTCCTGGAATTACCAATCATTTTTAAGCAAATTTGATCACTATACAATTTTTTCAATCTGATGCACGGTTTTTGCTTGAAAAAATTAAAAGCTTCTCACTACATGATTATAGCAATATCGTTAATATGCCAATATCACAATGCAGGCTATTCTTATTTTTGAGTATTTTACCACCCTGTATCTCAAAAGTAAGGACGTTTAGGTCATACGTTCATATAGAACTTACTTCTTAGAATGGGCACAAGAATCGCCTCCTTCAATTATAAACACCCTGTATAATAGTATTCTCACCCGAGGTATAATTTCGCGAATGACATTGTTCATGTTAACTCTCGAGCCGTCGGCGAGAAGTTTTGGAACAATGTCATTACTAACACTAAAAAATCAGTATCTTCTATCAATACCGATTTTCATTTCCATTGAAGAAGCAATGCCATTGTGTATATTCAGCATATAACTCAAATTTTGATATATCAAGTATAGCGTAGGAGTTCAGTTAACAAACAAAATAAAAAGAAATTCGACTTGGCTGTCAGAAAATAAACGCTGTATTAACATTCCAGGTGAAATTGTGCATAACTATAAATCCTGGTGAGAATTTAAGTGACATTCTGACATCCATTATGATAGGAAGCTTGTACCCCACCTGCTTGAAGTTAGGAAGGATACTGAAAAAATTGGCAGTCGATATTAAAAATATACAGTATTCATTAAAATGTGTTGAAATAATTAAACCTTAGGGATATCGCACATGATACCATTGAACAATCATTTAAGTGGTACATCATATCGAATCGACCGCCATTGCTGAAATTGTTTTGATTGGTCAAAAAATGTGTCCTCACCGAAAGTCATGGTTATTTGAATTCTTGGTCTAATCACAGATTAACAAACCTTGAATCTGTGGTCTAATTCATAGACATTGTGACATTTTATAATTAATAATAATCATTATTCCAAACATTTTTGATACTTCAAAAGTTGATTTCAGCTATAATGAGATTTGGTTTTAAAAATGGATCATGTTTCGTTGGTTGCATACGCCTCGGTATCTATGTGTGATGTATATTGCACAATATCATTTACACTATTGACAGTTTTTTCTACCTAGATTTGAGAAGTGTCACTTCTCATCAGAGAAACACCTCGAACAATGGCGATTTCTCAGGTTAGTGGTGGAAAATAGTAGATTGTTTTATTACTATCAAAAGTGACACTTTGTTTGACAAGCGAAATTTGCGTTTGCGAGGCGAAGCGTTTAGCGAAGCCGAGCGAAAGCAACATTTCCGAGAGGTCGACGAAAAAATAATGAATGATTTGGTACGTTTCAAAGTTGATTTAAATTTTTGAATTTTTCGTCTAACGTATTGTTGATGTTTCTAAGCTCCATATTTTCTAAACTATAGGAGATCGATTCTCAAAAACTAAGCAGGACTGTATAGGGAATTGAAAGCCCTTTATCAATCACTTGACCCCTATTCGACTTTGAAAAAAATTGAGGATGACACCTCCACTTAGGATGATGCAACTTCTACTATATGGTTTTTGCGCAAAAGTTGTGTGACGTGTTTTTTAATTTTGTAGAACACCTATTTTCTAGCCTTTATTGCCTTGCGGTACGTTTTCGATTTACCACTCTGTATAATTGTCTTCAAATGGTTGCTATTGATGTGTAATGAAAATGCTTCGAGCTTCAATCTTATTCTAACATTTAGATTTTGTGATAGCCTATAATAGTAGATTGTTTTATTAGGATCAAAAGTGACACTTTGTTTGACAAGCGAATTTTGCATTTGCGAGGCGGAGCGTTTAGCGAAGCCGAGCGAAAGCAAAATTTGCGAGTCGAACAAAATCACTTTTGATCCGAATGAAACATGCTATTTTTTCTGCAACCGAAACAAATAACTCAAATATGTGAAGTTACCACCAATACCGTGCCATATGTATGCAATGCAACAAATATTGAAAAATAATCCGTGTGGTGAGAACATTCTACCTGCATCAACAGCAGGTTCATTCAATTTTCAAGAATGTTCGAATTGTAGTTTCAATATAAATACAATCACAGAGTGACATATTTGTGTATGGACCAGGTGCTCTAATGGCAAATACCGCGTCAGTGCCAGCTATAGAAACAAGACTTGGAAAATGTTAGGTTAATGAGCACATCAACAATCAATTCAACAATTCTAGAAGAGCAATTATTTTTTCCTCTCCGTAATACAATGTTTGTCGCTTGATAATCAAATGAAGGTTTAAGGTTAACAATATCGTTGTTTGAGACAAAAAACTATTGCTTGCCGTGATTATCCAAAAACAAGTTATCCATCCCGAGAATAACGAATGAAATACAGATCAAGCAAGTATTTGAATCTTGAAGGCTTCCCTGATAAAAACAAAAATACTTAACTGAGATGTTAATAATTCCAATACTAAACTATAATAAGGTGTATTTATATCTCCAGCATGGGTATGAAATGCCAAATCTGCTGAAATCGGGAACAAATCAGGTATGCCTCTCAGCCCAGATAACCAACCGTCACAATGTTGTTCATTCTTGATGACGTCCAGTAGATCCTTTTTAGTTCATAGGAGCTAAAGTTCAACTTTAGCTCCTAGGAACTAAAATTCAACTTTAGCTCCTAGGAACTAAATATATTGCCTAGCAACATACCTATTTTTGTGTCAGTAATAGAAACGTCAATTTAAGAGCTAATTTTGGTATCAAAATGGACGACTTTTGTGTCGGTTGCAGAAAAACTATTTTGATAACACATTATTTGTCCAAAAACAGTCGAAGTATCAAGAAAAACCTACTTTTGGTACCTACAATTTCAATTCTTCGGTAAATGGGTTACAGTGTTACTTATCTATTTCGTTGGATCTGTCACTTTCCACTTATTAGTTCATTTTAATTTGTGTTTCATGGTAGAGAACTGAGTGCTCTGCTAAGTGCAAGAATGTGGATTATAAATTAGATTCTACTGAGCATTAATGTGGATTTATGCAGCATCAATTCACAATTATCAAGTAACAATTATCAATTAACAATTATCAAGTAAGGAGTAGCTAAAATGCTACCATTAATGCAAACCAAATTAACAATTGAATATAAAAAAATACGCAGACGCAAATGTCCTTTCCAAGCCGTTCAAGATAATCATAGAACATTTTTTCATAATATTTTAGATACATTTTTGGGATATTGCTATAACAAAAGTAAAAATAAACACAAAACCGGGAAATGTTTTGAGGTTATTTTCCATCATAGGATGGGCGAATCCTCGGTCATCTACAAGGTCATCTGCGTACTAGTTGCCCACATTGACCAACTTTCCACTTGTTATTTGATAAATGATAATTGTTAATTGTCTGCATAAATACAGTATTTGAAAATAGCAAGTTCAACTCATAATTGATAATTGTTAATTGATAATTGTTATTTGATAATTGTTAATTGATGCTGCATAAATCCACACTTCTTAGTCTCCCTAAAATAATCAGCGGAATGGTGAATGGTTTTCGTACAACTGCACTGCTTTAATGGAAAAATCATTTCCACAATATCCTTATAATCCCTTTTGATCTGAAAATTGATCTTGTATTCATATTCCAACAGATTCCTGATGTAGCGACTCATCCTACGTTTTTGGTAAATTGAAATGTTGCTGTGTATTCCATTAATAACTAGAGAGAATCACGAAGCTCTCAGAAAGAAATGATATTTGGTAGTGAACTCTAGAACTTTTCTATATGGAATCATCTTCAGCTGAATAGTTGTACGTCCTACGGAAAAATATCGTCTAGCTCTAACTCACATTTACCTGGTGCAAATCTTCTTAGAGGAAAAAACTGTGTAAAGTCTTGAGAGATAGAAGTCAATGACTCGTTGTATCCTTGAAACTACCTACCTTTTTCTATCACAGTTTGTTCAGTTAGAGAGCTCCTCGAATCTCTTATTTGCAAATGATAATTATTTTAGAAAGACAATCATGTACGCAAGAAATGATGGAAATTGTTCAAAGACCCGTTTTTTGCTTTCAATTGCGTATTATCATCTATTCTTGTGGTCGTATTCTGCATCTGCAGCTATACTAGGTGTTTCATTGAAAAAGAGACATATCCCAATATCATATAGAGGTCACTGAGATGGTTCTGCATATACTATACATTTCACCCTCGAAACCTTCAAAAACAACAAACCACCCAGTATAATTTCCTGGTTTTTGGTACCTACATAATCTATACTAATCTATACGTCAACTACTATACAAGACTTCACCGATTGGGTTAAAATTATGAGTACATAAAACAACAAAAAAATACAAAAGATACTGAGAGTAAAGTAGGTGCAAGTAAGTATACTAGTAGCATACCGGGTGTCAACGAATTTATTAGACAAGTCATAACTTCTAGACCATTAGGTGTATCAAAATGAGATTTGGTATATAGATGAATGGTATGTAAAGAGGAGAGTTTTCACATACTTTTCACTTTTCGGTCACTTCCGGTTTCACCGGAAATGGCTCCGATTCTGAATTTTTAAATGGAACACCCTGTATAATGTAACATTATTGGATTTCTGAGACAATTCTAGATCAGAATGTGACATTTCCGGAAGTTTTCGTGCCTACTTAATTTTTTCGGACTCACATATGAAATTACATCTAGGTGACCATGATCGGAAGTAAACTAATCTAAGGACCTCAGGTGATATCAGAAAATTGCAATCGCGGAGTTTTAGTGACAAGTACGATAGATATGAATAAGACAAGTTGGCAAAATTACATTTTCGTGTCTATTATTTTTCAAATGGCGACCATTTTTTGACAAGCACTTTCCGAAAAAAGGATATTTTGACGAATCTAACGATACTAATTTATTTGCGATTGGATCAACAAATTTGTTGTTGATTTTGTTAGGCTCAGTACCGAGAATTTTGCTTATTGAACAAGCCATTATTTGTAAATCGTGATTCGTCGGAAAATAGAATGAAGTTGATAAAATTTGGGTTAACTCTGTGATTTTGAAGCAACCAATCACAAAACACTACTCGTCTATCGCCATCGTCAGCATACAAATGTTGATGTAACCCTTATGATGTAACTGATATTCAAATGCTCGATATCCGTGCTTTTTCAATATTGTTCTTGCTGATTAGTGACTCATCTGCATTTCTCGACTAATTTCTCTTAAAGGAACCGTTTTATTAACCTCAACCATAGTAAGAACGTTAATCTCAGTCTCCTCATTCATGATAAACCTCTATTCTGCCTCTCGATTTCCCTCTTGCCTAAAACGATTCTCAACATACGGATAATACTGATGGGATGGATGTTGCCGATTGAGATATCTCTGAGCATACAACTCAGCAGCATTCCTTGAATTTCTGTGCCATTCTCTAAACAATAACAACTTATCCACTTTTTCACTTTGAGTATACATTATTTTGACGGAAAATTAAACTTAAATTTAACGAAAATCAAGAAAATTATACGTAAGTGAGTGTTTTGTTCTCCCAAGAAGACTTGATCGATATAACTGCAAAATATTATGCATCATGCCTATCATCGGCACACTTGACAAATGTAAATAGATTATTATGAAGTATTTTCGTCAGTTATATTCAATTTATGTTCTCATTTGTAATCCAATCGCAAATAAATTAGTATCGTTAGATTCGTCAAAATATCCTTTTTTCTGAAAATGCTTGTCAAAAAATGGTCGCCATTTGAAAAATAATAGTTAGACACGAGAATGTAATTTTTCCAACTTGTCTTATTCATATCTATCATAATTGTCACTAAAACTTCGCGATTGTAATTTTCTGATATCACCTGAGGTCCTTAGATTAGTTTACTTCCGATCATGGCCACCTATATAGACGTAATTTCAAAAGTGACTCCGAAAAAAATAAGTAGGCATAAAAACTTTCGAAAATGTCATATTCTGATCTAGAATTGTCTCAGAAATCCAAAAATGTTACTATATACAGGGTGTTCCATTTAAAAATTTAGAACCGGAGCCATTTCCGGTGAAACCGGAAGTGATCGGAAATAGAAAAATATGTGAAAACTCTCCTCTTCACATACCATTTACCTATACCTAATCTCATTTTGATACACCTTATGGTCAAGAAGTTATGACTTGTCTAATAGATTCGTTGACACCCGGTGTAGGTAAGTACAAACAATTAATAATATTATAAAGATTTAAGATTTGTTTGTTTGTTTGTATTGAATATAGGCTCCAAAACTACTGGGCCGATTTGATCAATTCTTTCACCATTAGGAGCCTGACATTATTCCTGATGAAATATACTGTGGAAAAATGATTCATTCCTACGGGAAAACGGGTTATAGGACATCGGGTAGTAAGAATTATCCTTCCGTACTTATCTTTTTCACATAATTCGGCTGAACCGATTGGGTTGAAATTTTATATGGGTATTGATGGTTTTCTGGATGATAAAAATATTCAAATATTCAGGGGAGGGCATTCAGATATTCAGGGGAGGGCATCCGGGACTACAGCCGCGGGGCGTCACCAATAAGGGGCCATCCATAGAGACATCAAAATTCTGAAAAATGCTGCTAACTCTTGTTCATCGGATATTCAATTCTTCAATTTCGTTAATAATTGATATATACGTATTTTACAGCAAGCACATAATGATACCGAATTCTAGCTGAATAATCATCGAAGATGAAAAGCGTTTAGGTTTTGTAAAATCTTAACGATATTCGTTAGTCTTTTGTCGAGCAGAAGCTAAGAAAGCCGTAGTCGAAGGTATCAACTTGTACCGAAGAGCGTTTCTTTTCAAAATTGAATATTCTAAAAAGTAGGCTTCGAACTATGATGGGACAAAACCTTCTATCAGAACTATATCCCTACTCAGCATTTAAAGTGATTTACTCCGGGAACTGGATTTCAGCAAAATTATCAAAGCTTTTTCCTCGAAAAAAGATAACGAGGTTTCATCCATTAAAGTCTAAATTCAATTGCAGAAAATTCTTGTTATTCACTATATTTATTCATTTTGTCAAGATAACTCACTTGGTTCCGCAATGAATTACAATCTTCATTCTATGTAGAAAATAATAGGGGACCAGGGGGCCTCCACTACTTTGTTGCCCCAGGGTTTCTAGACCCCTGCATCCGGCCCTTACGCCATTTCAGAATTCTACCTCAATAATTTCGAAATATACGAGGGTGCTGAAATGATATATCAATATTGAAAGTGACACTAAAAAAATATAGTAACCTGTACCAAACCTAATTTTGATACATCCAATATTCTAAAAGTTGTGGCCTGTCAAATAGATTCGTCGACATCCTGTATTTATGTACCAAGGACGTTAGGATCTAAATAGGCTCGTGGTGCATACAAGATTTTATTTTTCACGAAAAAAATATCTTATTATAATGAAAAATCGATTTTAAAAAGCGGTTCATTGCTCCTAGCATTCTCGTTCCATTTTTCTTCTCATGGTAGGCATGGCATTTGTTGATATTTTGACGTTTGTTGAATGTTTCTGTGTCATTGCTGCTTTCTTTGTGTAGTCTTATAGAAATAATGGGAATGAATACGAATTAGCACACCACATTTTAACTTTTTTCAGGTCAATGGATATTATCTCTTTGAGATTATATATATCACTGCCACATGATCGTTGTGTCATCTGCAAATATTGTGAACTTTCCTAGAATATCAATATTTGCTAAGTCATTTAGATATAGAAGAAACAGAATTGGGCCAAGTACTGATCCCTGTGGAACACCACAATCAGTCTTTGATATATCTGAATTCTCATTTCGTATTCTGATCATCGGACTTCTGTCTGAGAGTATTCTGTGATTAACACAATCAAAGGCTTTTGAGAAATCACGAAACACTGATCCAACTGCATAACTGTCATTCAATTTCACGTAAATGGTATCTAGAAGATGAAAAATCGCATCTTTAGTGTCAGTTGCAGTCTGAAACCCGAATTGAACACTCACAATTTTAATTAAGCGCATTAACCTTTTTTGCAAAAGGATTATTTTTGAAATTGTAGATAAAAAAATGAATGTATTATGTAGTTGTTTGACGTATACCCCCATCGAATCTGGTATATTTCTGAATGTTTAATCAATAACCGTGATCTAACCAAAATATTAAGAAATAATATACCGAGTGTCGATTGTCCCAGTTTGGAAAATTCCATATTTCATAGTATATCTCGAATGAGAATCACCCTGTATACAGTCTATTATGTCCTATTGTACATCTACCGATCTGAACGTGATGCTTTTACCTGCGGTGTAGTGAATGCGGCTGTATTTTCTTGCAGATCTAATGGTTCAGATAGTCATTGTACTTTGTGAGACCAATGGTAGATGAGCAGGCATAAATTGCATACCAGTGCATGCGAGTGTGGAGGAATAAGAAACAACTGCTCTCTCATGGGAATTTGAATGCACAAAGCATACTATGCACTACGGGTCTTCAGATTTGGATCTGGAATAATGAAAAAGCTTCAAAGTAATGTGTTTCCTAAGTTGGAAGATATTGATTCTTGGAGATCATCTCCACACTCCACATTACGGAAGTATGAAAGTGCCAGGTTATTTTTTTTTGTTTTTCATTCGATAGGAATTTCCACATGAGAATATTATTTCGAAATTTCGATCCATTTCCATTTCTACTTTCTTTCCAATTTTTCAACGTTTATCTTGAAATTCCGATTATTCCACTTTTAAATACTGTCTGTAGGTTAATCGAGGAGGTGGTACATTAATTTTACTTGATTCTTTGGGATTTTCTCCCCTCGTTTCTATAAAATAAAAGTATTATTTCAATATATTTGTAGAGGGACAAATCAGATGATTTGCCCCAAAATGTCACTGCGTTTAACAAATTTTTCTATCAGGGAGTCTAAAAGAAAAATCCAGTAGCTTGTCAGTGACAATTTGTTTAAAAAAATGTTTGAAGGAAAGAAATATAGATATATTGAAAAAATATCGAATTTTTACTTAATCTGGTGACAGACATATTATTGAACATTACAGGCCATTGCCAAAATACTCGAAAGCATAATATTTGGGTTTTTATTTTTCGATACAAAGAATTGAATATTGAAATGGTATTGAAGAATCGAAAAATTCTGATATAATTGCAATTCCGCCAGTGGCGTAGAATTTGGGAGGGATCAACCAGTTAATTGCCCCTATCGTACGCCTCTGGTAATAGCTAGAAAAGTTCATTTCACATAATTCAGTTGGGTGTATAATACCTACACTTCCCTCCAAATATGAAAGTGACACGTCAAATAGTTTTCAAGAACTGGGCAAAAAACATTTCAAAATTTTTGAATAAATCACCCTGTAACTCAGACAGGAGACATATTTTATCTAGGTGATTTTGGTTAAATCTTCATATTTTGAGTTCAGGATTCTATGGTTGAAATATTTCCAATTAGTAATGAAACACCCTGTAGAATATATACTGAATAATATGAATCGTAAAGCTCAGGTTGACT
Source organism: Phaedon cochleariae (assembly GCA_918026855.4). NCBI lineage: Eukaryota > Metazoa > Arthropoda > Insecta > Coleoptera > Chrysomelidae > Phaedon > Phaedon cochleariae. The sequence goes on along the minus strand of OU896719.1, from coordinate 24,130,646 downwards.
CTGTGTACACCGATTTAAGTAAAGCATTCGACAAAATCGACCATTCGATTTTACTTTCGAAGCTTGCGGGATTTGGTGTGCAGGGAGAACTGGCGTTCCTCAGGGATCCCATCTGGGACCACTGCTGTTCAACATTTACATTAATGATATGAACGAGTGTTTCCATTCTTCCAGATTTTTCATGTACGCAGATGATTTGAAAGTATTTTTTCCTGTTACTTGCCCTAATGACGTGATACTGAATCAGAATGATCTGGACAGGCTCACTGATTACTGTAAAGACAACAGCATTTACCTCAACCTATCCAAATGTTACCATATTAGTTTCAGTGGAAATTCAATTCTAATACCAACCTCGTTTGAAATTTCAAATAAAAAGCTAGAAACCGTCAAGCAAGTGAAAGATCTTGGTATAGTACTCGACTGAAAATTGTTATTTGACCAACACATATGTATAGTGTCTCCAAGAAAGCCAATAAAATGTTGGGTTTCATAATCAGATCCTGCTGCGAACTAAGAAATCCCAGAACCCTGTTATATTATGTCAATAGCGTTCTGACATACGGCTCAGTGATTTGGAACCCTTTTTATAATATTTACGCTCAAATACTTGAGAGTATTCAAAACAAATCCATTGATTACGTGAACAGGAAATGCTTTCAGCACGTCAGCGAAAGGTGCACCGTTCGGAAAAGACTAAACCTCATTTCACTTGAACACCGGAGGAAATTACAGACGTGAAGTTTCTTTGCGAAGTAGTAATTCACAAAATAGACTCAAACGAAATTGTCAGTCAGATTCGATATGCTGTACCTAACTAACTAACACTCGCCAAACTCTTTTATTTTTTACCGAGCAAGCAAATACTATTTTCTAAATTCCTCTCTACACAGGATAATAAATACCTACAATATTTTATCAAATTCCACTAGCATAGACATATCTGCGAATAGCTTCTACAAATTTCAAAACATATTGAGAACACACTTCTCACAATTAGAGCACCACTGCATATCTGTCAAGTTGTACCCCCCAATAATTGTTTTTCAATTGTTCCTCTTATTCTTATATCATCTTAATATGATTTATACCTTATTGTAACTATGTAACCACTTAGAGGAGGATGCATTTTTGTGGACAAGTCCTGTTTGCATTCCACAATGAATAAATGAATGAATAAATAAATAAATAAACTAGACCCGACCCTGGCCGTAGAGATCAATATCAACGATCGCCGAAGCGAGGCAAAATCGAAAACGAGGAAGTGAACGTGGCTCTCGGCCAGTAATTTGATTGCGATGCTATTTATTATATGCATCGGTTTCTTGCATCTCCGAAGTATTCAGAGGTGATTAACCCTGGCCGTTTCCTATATACCTACCCAGTTGACCAAACATGAACATTAACGGTTTTATGACTGCTGCATTAGGTACAAATAATGTTTTGTCACTGAGATCATTCAGTCAGAGATGTAGCATTGATGAAAAAATTCATAATATAGGTTATTATGGTTCATCACATTTGATTCTACCCACCGACATAAATTACTAACTAGAGAGATCAATGTTCCTTCATTCACGAGATCGAAATTGGTCCAATGGAGCGTGTGCATTGGGGACCTGTCATACATATATCTTACTCACTCTTACTTATGTATGAACGCGACAGTTTTGAAGTTCCTGCCCATCGAGCTGCGCATTGACCAGAAAAGTTTTCAGGCGAGCAATTTGGATGAGATGTCGAGATTGCTATAGATTTCGATGGGGGAAAATTAATAAATTGATTGACCAAATGATAGGGTAAAAACGTTCTAACAATTCCATCAAACTAATAATATTGAAATAAATAATAACAGTCACAAATTTATCATTGACTAATAAATCTGTTTAATTTTAGTACATCAGTGATATAATATGTAATTATTCAGTAATTGAATATTATTATTACTATTGTTATCCAGATTTACCAAGCCCACCATATCTATGCTCGGTATTTCCATCAGCAACACTCTTTCATGAGATAGTTATATCAGATCCATCGCAAAGGCTGCTTCACAATTACTCGGATTCTTGTTTCTTGCGAAAAGCTACTTTACACCTCAACAGCTTCTCATGATCTACAAAGCGCAGATACGGCCTGTTCTAGAATACTGTTCCCACATATGGGGTTCAGCACCAAAACATACGCTGATGCTCTTAGATTCCATCCAGAGAAGAGCCATTCGCCTGGTGGGTGTCGCCACACTCACTCTTTGAGATCATTGGAACACCGTAGAAAGGTCGGCGACCTTTCACTTTTCTATCGATACTTCCACGGGAAATGTTCTTCGGAAATCTCTGCTATCATCCCTTCACTAGCAATACTAATCAGACGAACTAGACAAGCCCAGTCAGCACATCCTTTCGTTGTCAACCTCGAAAGATGTCGAACAGCACTTTATCAAGACTCCTTCATCCATAGAACGGCTAGGCTATGGAATTCATTGCCTGAGAAAGTATTTCCAACAACATATAATCTCCTGAAGTTCAAAAAAACTCCAATACCTACCTCCTGTCCCTATCCTCCCTAGGAACGCACGATGTTCTAAGAACATTATAAGGATTTCCTTTCGTCCGCTCCAAGCGATAAAAAAAAATATAAAAGCAAAAATTTTTGAGGGCAAGGGGCGGTGTATTTTGAGGGGGCATAGGAATCTGGCATAATGGTAAAAAGGGTGCATGGGGCCAAAAAAGTTGAGAATTTGAGAACACCTGGTCTAGATAGTTATGTCAGTGGTCTTAACCACGTGACAGGCTTTCCCGATCACCTTTCTTCTTGTAGATACCTTGTGAACTTGTGGAATTTTGTTCTTCTCCAAAGTATCTTATAATAATAATTGTAATCATAGCTTTATTCTTGAATTTGTACACCAACATTAAGCTGAAGATGGATCTTCATAGATTCGAAACATGTTCCAAGAATCAATGATAAATTTCATGGAAATACTTTTTGTATTTTATAGAATATATAGGTACCTAGGAATTGGATATCTTTACAGGGTGGTGTTATACAGAGTGATTCAGTGTTAGTCAACTGGTGATTTTTGGATTTTTGGATTTTTGGATTGATGTATCATCAAGCTTGTTTGTTATTTTACTTCGAAATTCGCATCATCATTTCCAGTTTGGTGAAATATGTTTTCTCCTGATAGTTGTATCGATGGATTTTTATTCGATGTGTTATACCATATAAATACAAAATACCAGTACGAGAATATTACAAATAAGGAGAGCATCAGCTTAGAAACTGTGGCTTAGGGCGTTCTCTTCAACCAACTAAAATTATGTCCGTTCTGACTAGTACCAGAATAATCTATGGTCCCAAAAAGTCTCATCAAAATTCCGTTCATGACTGATCGTTGAACAAAACATTGGAGTCGATGACTGCCGAAATTTTAAAATCAGTGCGTTTTATGCAAACATAAGGTGGGGAATACATCTATATTTTGACCGGTTTTTTAGATTATTGACCTGTTTTCGATCGTATGGTAATTAATGTCTGTCTAGTTGGGAATGTAAGGTTCATTCGTGGCAAATTGGAATTCATAGTTCATTGGCATCATTTAGGGAGGAAATGGAGGAGCGGGTGCCATTCCCTCCGGATCTGGGGCATAGTGGGAATATACTGAATGTGGGCTTCATGGAAACGAATCTGCTCCCGTTTTCAAATACGAATTTGCTATTCAAATATCCATTTTTATGTTGAAAACGTGAGCAGATTCGTTCCCGAAACGTCCAAAACTAAGTGAAAATTTGATATTTTTTTTATATACCTTTATTTCTCTTCTCCAAACCTTTTTCGATACAAATTGTCACTGACAAGCTGGTGAATTTTTCTTTTTGGCTCTCTGATAGGAAAATTATTTTTTCTACAAGCGTGCGTGGTTCACCCGCAACAGTGTGGGAAAATTTTTCCCACAGTAGTGCGGGAAAAACAAAGATATGATACTATCGCAAAATATAAGTGGTAGGTGATGGAATATGAAAGTTTTAAGTTTGTTTGTTGCAGTATTAAGTATGTATGTTCATAATCATCAATCAAATTGCACTATTCATTGTGAAAATAACAAAATATTGAAAAATCAAAATTGCTTATTGTAAAAATCCCCCTATAGATTTGGATTGATCTGATGGGACACGATTATTGTTGTCATGCCAATCAAACCTCAAATGAAGTGACAGACACAGCGTTAAGTACAGTGTGTCCAGTTTTCGATGCTTTTGTGCGATATATCAGTTGTCTTTGGAGATAGAGAGTTGCGGTCTTCACATTACTATCTTACTTTTTTGTGGAACGGACAATGCCGCAAACAGAATTGTCACAGCTCTCCATGTTCTTGAGATACAGGGCGAAATTGAAAATTCTCACTTTTTGAGCACCTCCCGTATCTTGGTTAGTATCCAACTTATTGGCAATATGAGAACGGGATCTTGTATAACTTTTTACGCATAATACAGTGGCGTACTCATTCTGTTTCCGTAAAGGCTCATTTTCAGAAATTGAAGCCAACATTTTCTTTTTTAATTGGGACACCCTGTATATTTCTTCACATTGCGATTCAGATTTTTTTTTACTTTACGAAAATATATAATAGTTGACATTTTTCCTCGCATTTTTCTATATTATTGATGTTTGAATTCAAAGATATTCTTTTACTATGCGTTTTGCAAGAAGGCAGTGGTGACTCAGTAGAAAACAAAGTTGTTTATAGCTGTCAATAGTTGTTGACATGAACGCTTATCAAGCTTTCATGCTATACTGTGTTTTCAAATGGTACATACATATACAGTTCAATTCAGATTTTAAAAAGCTCCTCGGAAATATTCAATAGTCGACACTTTTTTTATTATTAATACTCTAATTCAAAATTTGACTATCAACATGTTCATAAAATCTTTCCCAATTATCATAAATATTGTTCAAAATGATTACCGTTTTCTCTTATAGCAATTTCACAAACTTTTGTGATTCTTTTAAGGGCATTTTGAAGTATAAATGGACGGCCCCGCAAATATCGGAAAGCAGAATGCGTGGCTGCTCTAAGTTCTTCCATAGAATGATGTTAAGACTTGTAAATCTTGTCTTTCAGAAAACCCCATAAAAAGAAATCTAAAACTGATAGATCTGGTGATCTTGGAGGCCATCTTATAGGTCCATTAGTGGCTATCCATCGTTGGGGAAAATTAATTTCTAGACTTATTAAAAATATATATCATTCAACTGAACCAGAGGGATATTGTCTAGCAGCTCTGACAAAACATCTCGTAGAATTTCTAGGTAACGGTTTGCAGTGAGACCTCCTTCATAAATCGGATATCCGATATACTATATTTCTACCCAAAATGAAACAAGCCACGCTGAAGCCAAACCGTCCTTATTGCTGTTCTCGTTCAAATATCATGGTGATTTTCTTGAGACCAATGTTTGGTTTTGGCGATTGAAGATGCCGGCACTCGAAAAATATGATTCATCAGACCATATTACTGATTGGGAAAAATCAATATTCAATCGAATCCGTTCCATATACCAATTGTAAAAAATTAATCGACGTCCCGCATCCCCAGGATGCAAATGCTGTACGATTTGTAATTTATATGGTGTGAATTTATTTTTCTTCAAAATTTTCTGTACCGGACTCTTGACCACACCGACTTCTCTTTCAATAACTCGACATGAACTTGATGGCGCAGCTTCTTATCTACGAAAGCTAAAACGTTGATTTCGTCCGTTTCACGATTTCCTTTGTGATAGAGTTTTGGTCGAGGCTGTTTGACAGCTCCATACTCTAATAAATTTGTCTTCATCCGGGAAAAAGTACGAGAAGAAGGCTGCCTCCTTTCCGGATACCTATATCAGTAATTATAATATATCGATATATAACTTCGTACTTATAAGCAGAAATAATTCATGTAAACATATACCTTCGAAGCATTATGTGAGTTTTCATTGCATTGTATGAAGCAAACTAACATATACCTATCATATTTTTCATAATTTTGATACAGTGCCTGCCATCGGTTGAATCGCAGAAAAATAGGAAAATTACAAAATAACGAGTGTGAAACTCTTGAAAACACAGTATAGCATGAAAACTTGATAAGCGTTCATGTCAAAAACTATTGACAGCTATAAACAACTTAGTTTTCTACTGAGTCACCACGGCCTACTTGCGAAAACGAGAAATGTCAACTATTATATATTTTCGGAAAGCCAAAAAAAAATCTGAATCGAAATGTAAAGAAATATACAGGGTGTCCCACTTGAAAAAGAAAATGTTGGCTTCAATTTCTGAAAATGAGCCATTACGGAAACAGAATGAGTATACGCCACTGTATTATGCGTAAAAAGATATACAAGGTCTAGTTCTCACCTTGCCAATAAGTTGGATACTTATCAAGATACGGAGGTGCTCAAAAAGTGAGAATTTTCAATTTCGTCATGTATTGCATTGTCCGTTTCACAAAAAAGTAAGAAAGTAATGTGAAAACCGCAACTCTCTATCTCCAAAGACACACTGTACTGTCATTTTCGATTCAGTGGAATTGCCACAATGTGATCAAAAACTTCCATCTATAGGGAACCGATAAAGATGCGTTATTGCCAACGAAGTCTTAAGAAAGGTATGATAAGCTATACACGCGTTTTATTGAATGGTGCAACAATAAGGAAATGAAAATACCGATTAAAAAAAGAAGTATTTTTGGTTCATTTCCTATAGAAGTGTCTGAAACCTAGAGACCAAACACCTTATGGGCCTGAATGAACCTACATAATGCGTCAAACTGTAAGTTCACAATAGCTATTACTAATAATCAGTAGATAGAGAATATATTTCTCTTGTTAGTTGTTCCTACATGCATGAATAATTAATTGAATAAATCAATCAATTTCCTACGCTTGTAGAAAAAATATTGTTCCTAACTCATGCGGAAAGTGTCTTTCCCGCACTCGGCTGCTTGCCTGAACTCCACTTTCCGCACTTGTTAGGAAAATTAATATAAACGCAGTGGCATTTTGGGGCAAATCATCTAATTTGTCCTTACTACACGTATATTGGAATAACATTAATACTTTTATTTTATAGAAAGGAGGAGAGAAAATCCCAAAAAATCTGGAATAATGAATGTGCCGCCCCCTCGATTAACCTACAGACAGTATTTAATATTTGCAATCTTCCATTACTTCGCTATTTCAAATTCCGCAGTGGAATCATTTTCACTCACACTTGCAATATATGAATGTTGATAATCTCTGTAACCACAATTCCAAGATGACGAACATATGACTTTAGTTAGATACCTATCTCCTTATATGTATATGATGTTGATGATATGTCGATAAAGCTCTCCTCTCTTGGAGCAAACTGGTTCTTACATCTTAGCCTGGAGCTTTCCTCCGATGACGAAAAGGCCGATGAACTCCGGCATGTCCAAAAACAAAATCCGGGCTTGGATCTCGTTTTCGAGATCGTATCAGGTACGGACTCAGCCAGATCAGCTCACATGACTTTACGATAAGTTTTTCCCCATTAAGTCTGTGGGACAACGTGCGTACTTAGAAGGATAATGAAAAGAGGTTTGACAGATAAAGAAGTTTCGGTATCGCGCCGTTCTTCGCCGTGACAACCATTGAGTATATACAGGGTAAGTAAGAATAAGACCGACAAAATTCGAACACGGACTCCTCACCTCTATTTGAGGTGAAAAGTTCCTATCAACGTATGTCCTAAAATGCATCCTCACTGAGATACAGGGTGTCGACAGTACAAGAAAAGTTAAGAATTATCTTAATTTATCCAGAACCCCTGTAGCAAAAAATATGAAACTCGGTATACCCATCCAGATTAATCAGGGTAATCACATAGAGTTTTCATTTCTTGATTTTGTCAACCAGTGGCGTAGTTAGGGTCGTATATCGCCACATTTTCCTTCGTATTTTTCCTTAGACAGATGGATTGTCAAATTGGTGTATGACATCAGTTAGTCTTATCAATACCTAACCTAAAAGTAATAACATTCTGCATGCCTTAGTGTAGAGGTTCCCAAGATATTTGCAAAACACTAAAGATATGTCTTGAGGTTGAGACCCAATTCGCTGCGTGCCATAAAAAAACAATTTCGAGGTGAATCGTTTATATTGAATTATGTCTTGAAGTGCAACCTATTCGAAATACTATACAGGGTGGCCCATCGAAAACGTACCGCAAGGCATTACAGGCTGAGAACGAACTTTTCGATAAAATCCGAAAACAGGTCGTTTGTTTGTCAGGGGGACACATTTTGACGTAACAAGCATAGTAAAACCTTCAACCCCCTAAGTAGGGAAGGGTGATCAAGCGATATCTCTTTAGAAGGAGCTTGTCATTCCCTATACAGTGCTGCTTAGATTTTTCAAATCGATCTACTCTTTCGGAAAATATGGAGCGTTGAAACTCCAAACTCCAACCATCATGTGGGACGAAAAATACAAAAATAGGTTCAATTGTACTTCATTGCAATAAGTTCCTTCAGATGAATTCGCTGTTTTTGCCGATGCATAAATTTGTTTATATAGGCTCATTTCAGAGAGTAAAAAATGAATATGATCCATTTCTCCACGTTTGAATTAGGTCAAGTATTTCAAGTAATTCAAAAATGAAAACTACCTGTGGTTGATTTATCTGCATTGGTACCGATGCCAAGTTTCAATTATTTCGTCACAGGGGTTCTGGAGAAATTTAGAGAAATCTTAACTTTTTTCGTACTTTCGACACCCTGTATCTCAGTGAGGATGCATTTTAAGACATACGTTGATAGGAACTTTTCACCTCAAATAGAGGTGAGGAATCCGTGTACGAAGTTTGTCGGTCTTATTCTGACTCACCCTGTATATGGAACATCGAACGCGGATATCTTCGTGATAGTTTGAAATAACCCAATCAAATTCGGTATGTGAGAAAGTCAAAGTGCCCTTCAGTGAGCAATTAGATGTTCCATGCAAATTTCACACGGTATATGATTTTTTCCACGAATGCATGTTATATTTGCAAGCGCCATTCTTGAAACTATTGTGGCTCAGCCATTATTTTCATAGATATTTACGTTACTAGTCCGGTAAGTACACTTTTACAGTACCGAGTGAGATGTTTACAAGCCGAGTCCGGAATTTCGAAACGAGTACTGTAAAAGTTTACCGGACGTGTGACGTATAACATTTTATTTCATACTGCTAAAAAACAAAAATGAACAGTGAAAAATAAAATATTAATCTATTTATCTGCGTCCAGTAATTTCAGAATTTTGCATTCACTTCCAAGATAGCTGGCAGGTAGTTTCTTTAGAAACATAATTTTTGTTTTAAATAATACTGTCAGTGATTGTCATTACGCGAATGTATCAGCAAGTAGCAACTCCCTAATAAATAATTCATCCAATGGAGCTCCTGGTATCCATATTCATGGGAACGAAAATTTAACGGTTAATATTAATATTAGCAATAAGTAATTTCTGTGTATTGTTTTGCTGTTGAATTTTTAATAAATGTATTCATACTTTTGACGCATAACTGAGTTTTCAATATTTACAATCCGGTAAAATTTCATTACGGGATAGTAGCACGTAATGAAATATTACGTGCGCCTATCCTGTCAAAGTCTATTTTCCGGATTGAAATCAGGTAAGTAAAGGTATGTTCTATGCAGTATGAAATAAAATAAATTACCTAGGCTTTTCTCTTTCGAATCATTAAATGAGCTAACTTTCAGTTTGGCCTGAGTTTCAATTTAATTCAAACTGTTTCGGTTTCTTGCAATCTTCTCACTCTTTCTTCTACTCTCTACTCAGGAAGAATCCAGGGAAAGAAAAAATAAATATTTACGAGTTATTGTTAACGTACTTATCAGAATATAGGACATCTGACTGCAAACCGCTGTATTTTTTCTACTAGCGTAAGGGCAAAAGCCAAAAGTCAACATGAAGAATAGTAGATTGTTTTATTAGGATCAAAAGTGACACTTTGTTTGACAAGCTAATTTTGCATTTGCGAGGAGGAGCGTCTAGCCAAGCCGAGCGAAAGCAAAATTTGCGAGTCAAACAGTCACTTTTGATCCGAATGAAACATGCAATTTTTTCTGCAACCGAAAGAATCAACTCAAATAAATATGTGAAGTAACTACCAATGTGACTTACTTGACAGATTATTATAATACCTTTATTATAATAATATAGGTAAGTAGATAGAAGCAAGACCTCAGACTACTTTACATTACATATTGGTGGACGATAACTTTAATTTGTTACAATTTGTGTTGACATGCATCATCAGGCATCTACAGATCAGGTTTCCAAGGATTTTCCAATTGTACTTTCAATATAAATATAACCACAAAGTGACAAATTTGTATATTCTCTCGAATAGATAAATTCATTTGGACCAGGTGTCAGCCCTAATAGCAAATACCGCGCCAGTGCCAGGTATAGGAAAAAGTAGTGGAAACTGTTAGGTTATTGAGCATATAAACAATAATAATAGCGGTTATTTATATCTCTCCATATTCCATTGTGTTTGGTTTGGTAATCAAATGGGGTAAAGAATATCGTTGTGTCAGACAGAAAAGTACCTATTACTGGCCGTGATTATTCAATAACAAGTTATCCAATCAATCAGATCCCGAGAATGAATGAAATACAGATCAAGCAGGTATGTGAATCTTGAAGGCTTTCCTGATCAAAACATACTATACTATGCTATACTTTACTATAATATGGTGTATTTATATTTCCAGCATGGGTATGAAATGTCAAATATGCCGAAATCGGGAACAAATCAGGTATCCGTTCCAACCCAAATAACCAACCATAACAATGTTGTTTATTCTTGGGACCTAGTACATCCTTTTTACTTCCTAGGAGCTAAAGTTCAACTTTAGGTCCTAGGTACTAAAAGTGTAGCATAGCAACATACCTATGTTTGTATCAGTAATAGAAACGTCAATTCAAGTGCTGATTTTGGTATGAAAATGGACGACTTTTATGTCGGTTGCAGGGAAACATTTTTATTATTGTTAAAAAATATTCTAATGTCACTATACTTCCGCACTCAGTGCTTTGTTTCCTCAGATGAGGAAGCAAATGCCCACTTTCGATTCGCCTACTTTCGATGTTCTTCATGATACTGTGTTGTTCCAATATTTCAAAAACTCACTACCCACTAGCAAATTGAATACATTGCCTCACCACGCTCGGCCAAGTATATCAAAACTGATTTTAATTCGGTGCATTCGAAGTTAACGAAATACGAAATGTGAACGTTATAAAAACATCAACAGATCAACATCCTGACCAGCCCGAGGGGCAACCTTGAATTTAACGAGAATTTCTACCGTTCCACGTCAGGAGGTAGGTTCCTATCATCGATTATCTAATAACAGTAATAATACATCAAAGATAAAGAATCCAAAGCACATATCTACGAGATCAGTATAATAAGCTACGCCTGGAGCGCCAATACCTACAGTAATTCAGTCAGTTCTCATCAAATTCACCTGGAAAAAAGGAAGAAGCAAGATTGCACATTGATTGGACGACAAGGATTGCGTAATGGGTAAAAAGTGCGATGACACTGGTGAGGTTGAAGGTCATGTCAGCTGTCAGTCTTTGTTTATTTTTTCTAATTTTATTTCATAAGCCAAGTAGCACACATATATTGGGACAATATCGGTGCAATATCACGAAAATATCGTCAAAATATTGTGAACCTAATATTGGCAAGAAAGAAAATGTGAACATTCGGCGATATTGGTACAATATAAGTTTCAAAATGTGGGTGGAATATTGAAAATCAGCATGTTGCAATGTCATCTTGAGAACATCGGTATAATATTTTCACACCAATATTGCTTGAATATTCGTAGTTATATTGGTCATAAAATGTTAAATCAATATTGGCGAGGAATGGAAAGTGTCAAAAGTGAACATTTGACAATATTGGTGCAATATTTGTTGGAAATATTGGTGGATCATTGAAAATTATTATGTTGCTATGTTCTCGTCTCTTGAAAATATTGGTAGAATATTTTCATACCGATATTGGCGTATGGGGTGCCGTTTGGTTCATAATTATTTTTTCGATATGTAAAAATTTCAACACAATATATAGAAAAAATCCTGAATAATATGCGAAATTATCTATATTATATGCAAAATGTCTTATATTGTGTGAAAATTATTCTATATATTTTAGTGCCACGATATATATATATACATCTACATTTGGCAACAGTGTATACTAAACAGGCATGGCACGATTCATAATCAGACACCTTTTGTATTCTCTGATTGCAGGTACAATGTTTTTTTCTATTAAGTAAGTTTTTGCTGTCTGTTAATTAGGGTTTCAGGTGACTGTTTCACTATAGGTTTTTTGTTTCATGAATATTATTGGGACGTTGTTTTTTGCGAAATACATTTCACACTTGATACTTTATCATTAATTTTTATATAGGTATTTCAATAACTGTAATATTAGTGGCATTATCTTATGAAAAAGATTTCATTTGCGTTTTTTAATGTTAGATCGTTAACCTCGAGCTTCGTAGATTTTAGGTCGTTTATAGTCCAGGAGAACTATGATGTTTTGGGGGTTGCTGAAACCTGGTTGTCAGAGGAAACTCCTGATTACATGGTACATGTTGATGGTTATGATTTCATTAGGAAAGATAGGGGTTCAAGGGGAGGTGGCATTGGAATTTACATCAAATCTTTTTTAAAATACGAAACCGTGGAGGTGAATTCTTGTGATGCTGTAGAGCAGCTTTGGGTGAGTTTCAGCTTTGATAACAAAAAGTATATTTTTGGTAATCTCTACAGGCCACCAAACAGAAACTTCAATGAATTTTTGAATAACTTAGAAGGTAATCTGTCAGATTTAATTGTTAATTGTAATGAAATTGTTTGTGGTGGTGATGTTAATATAAATCTACTCGACATGGACAATAATTGCACTGATGCTTTTAATAATTGCATTGGGCTCTTTGATCTCAAGCAAATTGTTACTGAACCCACTCGAGTGACTAGTTCTACCTCTACACTTCTGGACATTATTCTAATTTCAAATAATTTGAATCCCATCAATCATGGCTGCAGAGAGGTTGGCTATGGCTCTGATCACCAGCTGGTTTTTTGTACACTGGATGTTCGCATAAAAAGTAATTCCAATAAAACCCTCACCTCCAGAAACTTGAGATACATTGATAAAGATCTGCTGGATCATTTCCTGTTGATTGCTCCTTTCGAAAATGTTTATATTTTAGATGATGCAAATGACAAAGTCAGGTGTTTCAATGAGATCGTACTGAATATCTTTGATACCCTAGCTCCAGTTACCATTCGTAAAGTCAATAAACAGAGACCACCCTGGCTCACTGACAATATCAAGTTTATGATGTCCCTACGTGATAAAGCTTTCAGAAAATATAAAAAAACCAAAAGTAACATTCATTGGCAGTACTACAAGGATCTCAAGAATTTTACTAATTCTGCTATCAACAACGAAAAGAAAGCATATTTCAAATATTGCGTTGAAAACTATGGGAAAAACAGTAAACTTTTGTGGGAAAAATTGAAACATTTGAATATAAAAAATAAAGCCTCTGATTCAAACAAATTACCTGATGATTTGAACAAGCCTAATGAAATAAATTCCAATTTTCTTTTATACACTGGAAATACGAACCCAGCTGACGCTGATTTACTTTCATACTATTATAATAATTCACTACCGCATACAGAGTCATCATTCACATTCTCAACTATTGATAGTAATACTATCTACAAGTATTTAATTGATATAAAGTCGAAGGCCGCAGGTGTAGACGGATTACAAATTGATATGCTACTTTTGTGCTGCCCGCGTATTATTCCCATTTTATTACATTTATTTAATACATGCTTACGGCAGGGAATTTTCCCGGAGCAATGGAAGATTTCTAAAGTTATTCCGCTTCCTAAAAAATCCAACATTTCCAGTTTCAATGATCTCAGGCCCATATCGATTTTACCCGTTCTATCTAAAGTTTTGGAGAAAATAATGAAATTTCAGATTATCTCATACGTTGAAAAATATAACATATTACCTATGAACCAGTCTGGATTCAGGAATGGATATAGCTGCACTACTGCCTTACTGGATGTTACAGATGATATTTTCAGGGATATTGATAGAGGACACTCTGTAGCCCTAATTTTATTAGATTATTCGAAAGCTTTCGATACTATAAATCATGAGTTGTTGTTTGCTATACTACACCATATAGGTTTTTCCCAAATTTCAATTAACTTTCTTAAAAGCTACCTCACAGATCGCGAACAATTCGTTGAAACCAGTCTAGGAAAATCTGATATGAAACAAATTGCTTGTGGAGTGCCTCAAGGCTCCATTCTAGGTCCTTTACTGTTCTCAATTTACACATGTAACATTACCAGTTGTTTAGTTGGATGTAAACCCTTCATGTATGCTGATGATACCCAAATCAAATTCACAATATCTCACGCTGATATTGACTCAACAAATCTTTTAATTAATGAAGAATTATCTAAGCTCATATCATTTTCAGAACAACATCAACTTCAGGTAAACCCATCAAAAACACAAATTTTGATTTTTGGGAAAAATAAATTACAAATCGAACAAGACATTAATATTGAAATTGCGGGTAATAATATATCTTGCGTCAAAGTTGCTAGAAATTTAGGTTTGGAGTTAGACACAGACTTGCGGTTCAAAAATCATGTTAGTAAATGCGTGAAACGGGCGTATGCTAACTTGAAAATGTTATATCCCCATCGTCAAGTTTTAGAAAAATCAACGAAGGTTATGCTCACCGAATCATTAGTTCTTTCTCATTTTAACTATTGTGACGCTATTTATGGTCCTTGTTTGGATAATATAGAAATTAATCGGATTCAAAGGGTTCAAAAATCTTGTCTTAGGTATATTTATGGTATAAGAAAATATGAAAGTATCTCACATAAACTGAAAGAAACTAAATGGCTCTGTATGTCTGCTAGGAGAGAATTGCACTCTGCAACCTTATTTCACAAAGTTATTCTTCACAAAACTCCTCCTTATCTTTATAACAAGATAACATTTCGCAGTGATATTCACAATCTGAACACTCGGTTCAGGGGAATAATTTCGCCTCCATCTCATCGAACTACAGTATTCAGGAGGTCCTTCAGTTATAATATTTACAGATTATACAACCAAGTTCCTGCAAACCTAAAAACGTCTACAATCTCGAAGTTCAGGAAAGCATACAAAAATTCACTAATTGATGCTGTTAGATAAATCATATTCATTAAGATGATGCCACTTTACATTTTACTTTACATTTTATGCTTAATTCATTATACATGTGCCAATCTTGATGTTTTTTGCCAGACGCTAGGGATGACACTCGTATCAGTTTTACTGCCTGTCATCTCTATTTTGCGGTATGATCCGATAATCAATTCCTAATAATCAGTTGTTCCTTTATATGTCTATATCCTGTATCATTCTGCAAATAAACATTATTATTATTATTATTATTATTATTATATATATACAGGGTGTTTGGTTCACCGACCTATATACGGACGGAGGTGGTAGGTTATTTGATTTTGAACATATTTGACCATATATACTATTATACAAAGTCAGTACAAATGTCAGTTTTTTTAGAGAAATAACTGATGGAAAATATTTGAGTTAGCAAGGAAATTTATCCAATTAAAAAAAAAGTTTGAGTGCTTTTTGGCAAGATGAATCGACGATAATATAATAATAATAATAATAATAATAATAATGTTTATTTCTGAAAAATATATATATCATTACAATGTTTTTTTGTTTTTTATTTGCTGTGGTAGGATTGCAGAAACAAGCATTAGAAAACCCATTAGAACCACAGGGTCGAGCATGGGTTTGTCAAAACTGTATCTATTTATCCTAGAAATCGAGCAGCAGAGAAGAAAGAGAGAGAGAGAAAAAAAAAAAACATGTTATATAATTTTTACGTGAGCTAACTTAGATTATATAGGGTGAATTGTGAATTAAACAAATATAAGTATTTACTCTGAATAAACAGTCCTAAATTAATTGTAAAAAAAGAAAAAATAATTATTAATTATGTCCATAATCGTCATTATATTTGGGTACAAATTAGAGTGAATTTTCAAACTATATGTTATTACCTATTCTATAATGTGACGGACGTACTCTCTTGTCAGAGAAAATATATAGTGTTTGAAGATGTCTTTCAACAGGTTGGGCGAGTTTATAGTGAATAAATAATTTTTGTACATTTCTGGCAAACTGTTGAAGATTTTATAGCGGAGATATAAATAGCATTTTTGACCAATTGATTTTTTGCAGAAAGGTAATTTGGCAGTGATTTTAATTCTACTTCTTGTTGAATGGTCATGATGAGTATTATCCAATATGATTTTATTCTTGTTCAAATCAGTGGTAATGCTGTACATGTAGAGTTGTCTGATATTCATAACATGAGCCTCTGCATAAAGTTGGTCAGAGGGGTAAGTATATGGTTTTTTGTACATGATTTTCAAGATTTTTTTCTGTAGTGTGTCTAGTTGTTTTAGGTGTTTATAGACGACCCCACCCCAGCTTAGAACTGCATACTGTAACCGGGACTCAACAAGAGAGTAATATATCATTTTTAGGTGCGTGGTGTCCAAGATATTTCTCAAATACCTGAACTTTGGTAGCAAGCTTCTTAATGTCCTAGTCATGTTCGAGATATGGAAATTCCATTTTAAATGAGAATCAATTGTTATTCCGAGATACTTTACTTTATCTGATGATTTTATTTCATACACAGAATTTTCGTGTGAAATTCTCAACTTGTCGAAATCAGGTAGTCTGTTTTTGTAGCTACAGAATGGAAGGTAAAAAGTTTTTTCAAAATTGATGGTGAGAAGTTTATGGTTGAACCAGTTAGTTATGTTGCCAAAGTCTTCTTCAACATTAGTTCTTAGGTCGCTCCACGAATCAGATGAATATATAACAGCTGTGTCGTCAGCGAAGCTAATTACTTTTCCAGTGGATTCTATGGTAAGTAGGTTGTTAATATAAATACTGAATAGTAAGGGGCCCAGAACTGTACCTTGTGGTATACCGTATTTCAATTTTTTTTCATTGCTCATCTCACCATTAATTTTGACCACTTGCCTTCTATTTTTCAGGTAACTTTCCATCAGGTCTAGTGCAACACCTCTGATTCCGATGCCTGCCATTGTATCTAGTAACTGCGAATGATTAACCGTATCGAAGGCTTTGGCCAAGTCTAAAAATATACACAAGGTTGGCTTACTAATGTCTACTAGTTTATAGATATCCCCAAGCAAAGATGCGATGGCGTCATTTGTCGATATACCTTTTCTGAAACCGAATTGTTGTTTTGAGATTATATTGAATTTATCTAGATAAACCGTTAATCTATTTTTCAAACATTTTTCAAAGATCTTGGCAACAGCTGGTATCACAGAAATTGGCCTGTAGTTATTTATTTCAATCATGTTGCCTTTTTTGTAGATGGGAGTCACTACCGCCATTTTGAACTCAGAAGGGCATATACCAGTAGAAAATATTTGATTGATCAGGTGTACTAACGGATCGGCAATTTGGTCGCAGATTTCTTTTATTGATTCCGATTTAATTTGGTCAATACCAGGCGATTTATTATTTTTTAGTTCAGTTATTATACTAATGACTTCATTTTTTGTTACAGGTTTCAAATAGAAAGAGTTGGGTATATAGGCAACTGGAGGAGGAGGTGTAGATGGAGGCACAATTTTTTTAGCATATACAAATAAACAACAATAAACAACAATGATGATTACCTTTATTGATGATTCCGTGTACTTAGTTTGTGGAATTGATTTTCTCATATTTTCGTGGTTTCCTCAGACGAAATTTTCCTAATTGCTAATTCACGCGTGAACCATACCCATCAATCATACTTGACACGACAGAAATTGGAGTGACATCAGGCGCAAATAGCTACTAGATCAAAGGAGCAAGCAGTTTATCAGCGATAAAAAAGGTGCAACCTTTTTTATCGATGTCAAAATGACTCACGTCGTCGTCAAATAGCGTTTTCCATGGAGGAGTACATTATTTATCGAAGGTAATATAGGTTATACCACGAGTTTTTCAGATTATATCGACAATTTCTTCAATTTTCCACGAAAAACTTCTTATTTGGCAAAAATATGAAATCAAACCGATTGATAAGATCACAAATCCTTAGGACGAGTGATTTTATCCAATTCATTTCGGTCAAATGATTCTGCCTCAAATAAAATACCCATACTTTACCTAGTTTCAGTAATTAAAATTAAAAAAATTATCAACAGAACATTACCACCGAGATTACCACTACGAATGTAATTTGGCGTGATTATTTTTTTATTTATTTAGCAAAATGCCCAGCGGAAACGAACATTATACAGCTACACACTTTGGTTTTGCGTCATTTCTGTTCGAACAGACTTGATCGCCGAACAAAACAGCCTACCAACAACGCAGTCTATGGGCCCCTTTTGAAAATAATCTCCAAACGTGAAGAAATTATCGCTGATAAACGAGGTTTGTTGGTCACGTGTGGGTCAATTCGCCTTCAGTATTGGTAGAGCAAGTCCGATAAAATTTAATAAACAAAAAATATCGCTAGAATACAGAAGAAACCGTGAAAATGGTCGATTATGATTGGTTCTCGAGAACAAGAGTGGAATAGTCGCTGTAATTTCCTACTAACAAATTATCAGTATGACACCAAATGATTGAATAGAATTAAGCATTGCCATTGGTTGAAATCAGCAAAATGCTCGTCAAAATGTCAGATTTCGACATGTGAAATGAATTATCAGAACAAATTTCGAAAAAACTTCGCGGAAACGCATAAAAACCAAAAAATCTACCTGTTTTGAAGGTGATCGAAGACGCCGGCGAGCCCCCTATCTGGGGCAGTATCGTAGTATTTCGGGAGGGTTGGTTTTGTTGAGGGTAGAAGAAAAATGTTACACTTCCTTTAATCTCGTTCGTTTGCCATGACAATGAAACATTCATACAATCAATCATGCATTCTTCTAATCTTGACATGTAATTTGACACTTCTCACAACTGACGGAGGTTTTGGAATGTCCTACTTTACGTAACCATTTGCGTAAAGTAGAATAGTACATTTTGTGCTGCTTCCTCGATATCACGTGGGAAAACTGAACTTGAATCAGCGATTTTCCACTAATGAAGATATCAAACGAGACTATTTCGTGAATTTCGTCGCTGATTTGTGACCATACTTTTGTTTGAGAAATTCTTCAAAATGACATGCGATATTTTCAATAAAGGTTTGAAAAAATATGTCACGTAACTAGTTAGGAAACGCATTTTGTCTAACTCTGATGGATTCCCTAACCAATAAAATATAGGAACAACTTTTCTTATCGATGTCGAAATGATCCACGTCATCGACAAATAATTATCAATTCCATGGAGGAGTTGATTTATCGAAGGTAATAAAGGTAATACCACGAGTTTTTCAGATTACATCGACAATTTCTTCAATTTTCCATGAAAACTTTCTTGTATGGCAAAAATATGAAATCAAACCGATTGATAAGATCACGAATCATTAGGACGAGTGATTTTATCTAATTCAGTTTGGTCAAATGATTCTGCCTCATATAAAATACCTACTTAACCTAGTTTGAGTAGTGAAAATTTGAAAAATCATCAACAGTATACATTACCACTACGAATGTAATTCGGCGAGATTATTTTCTCAACTATTTAGCAAAATGCCCTTCGAAAACGAACATTTTACAGCTACACACTTTGGTTTAGCGTCATTTATGTTCGAACAGACTTGTTCGCCGACCAAAACAGCCTACCAACAACGCAGGCTATGGGCCCCTTTTGGAAAGAATCTCCAAACGTGGAAAAATTATCGCTGTAATTTGCTACTAACAAATTATCAGTATGTTACCAAATGATTGTTTGGAATTAAGCATTGCCATTGGTTGAAATCAGCAAAATGCTCTTCAAAATGTCAGATTTCGACATGTGGAATGAATCATCAACAGTAAAAACACAAGAGCTTTTTTTATCGGATAAATTTCTCTTGGTAACGAAAAACATTTGCCGATCAGTAATTTTACGAGAAAAACTGACACAAGTTTGTCTGATGTCAGTTTCTTTAGAGAAATAACTGATGGAAAATGTTTGAGTTAGCAAGGAAATTTATCCAATTAAAAAAAGTTCGAGTGTTTTTTGGTGAGATAAATCAACGACAATATACAAATAAACAACAATAATGATTTCCTTTATTGATGATTCCGTGTAAGTGGTAGTTTGCGGAATTGATTTTCTCATATTTTCGTGGATTCTTCAAACGAAATTTTCCTAAAACGGCTCATCTTTCTATTTTATGCGTGAACCATATCCATCAATCAAACTTGACATCACAGAAATTGGAGTGACATCAGGCGCAAATATAGCTACTAGATCAAAGGAGCAGGCAGTTTATCAGCGATAAAAATAGTGCATCCTTTTTTATCGATGTCAAAATGACTCACGTCGTCGTCAAATGGCGTTTTCCGTGAAGGAGTTGATTTATCGGATGAAAAATTTTCGGGAAAACTTCGTGAAAAAAAAACCTACCTGTTTTGATGGTGATCGAAGACGCAGGCGTGCCCCCTATCTGGGGCAGTATCAGCTGAGGGGGCGGCGACCCCCCCTCGGTCGTCGACCCCACCGAGCTGGGGTCGCTGAAGCCGCCCCTCGTGTCCTCAGGGGTGGTATCGAAGAAGCACAGATTGAACTCGGAGCCGGCCTCGAACGTTATTTCGGGGGGGTTGGTTTTGTCGGGGGAGGGGGCGCGGCCCAGGTTGCTGTTCAGCGATTGGTCGATTTTGAAAACGTCCATCTCGAGTTGAGGGGGTGGGGGGTTAGATCTGGAAGAGTTGCGTGACGGGAGGCGTATTGGCATTGTCTCCTATGGTACGACGCAACCTGAGAAAAATGTATGCCGAATCGCGGAAGACAATGTCCCACGATTTGGCAATGATACGCGCGACATTCTCTCCTGCTTTAGGACGCTATGTGCTGAATATAGAAGCGTCTGGATCTTGGTAAAACTGCATTTAGCATGCGATGGGCTTCTTTTCGAAAATTTTATTGGTACTTACGTATTTTTGTCTGAAAAACACGAATTTGATAATGAAAATGTGAATAAACCATTATTTATCAAGATATTTCACTATAAAGTTACAAATTTCACCTTCTTTTCCGCCTGTCCTCTGGATTGAATTTAAAACAATTTACCCTTCTTTTTTCATCATTGGACAATTTATATATATCACAATGTAAGACACATTTTTTTCTATAATTGAGTCAACTAGAAATATGATTTTCTTGTGATTCATTCATATTTATTGAAAAGAAGGAAGAATATCATTTGAAATAATGGCGTGTAATTTCATTCCAAATTCCAAAGCAATCTATTGACATTTTATATCTCGTATTTGGATTGCCTAATGCCTATGGATAAAATGGCCGTCATCTGGTATGCTTGCACACTAAATAGGAAAAACGCACCATAAAAATCATGCATCCAACGCAAGGGGAAAAAGGAGTCGAAATTTCGAACTTTTTTTTGAAATATCTCGATAAATAGTGGTGTGTTCACATTTTCATTATCAAATTCGTGTTTTTCAGACAAAAATACGTAAATACCAAAAAAAAAAATTCGAAAAAAAAACCCATCGCATGCTAAATGCAGTTTTACCTTGTATTCAGACGCTTCAATATTCAGCACGTAGCGTCCTAAAGCAGGAGAGAATGTCGCGCATATCATTGCCAAATCGTGGGACATTATCTTCCGCGATTCGGCACACATTTTTCTCAGGTTGCGTCGTACCATAGGAGACAATGCCAATACGCTGACGGGAGATGGTCGAGCGTTGTTTTCGGTTTTGGATTTTCGAAAGACAGGTGAACTGTTTTGGCAATTGCAGGGCGTTTCTTTGAGAAATGGACATACGTCGACAGTAGATAGAGTTGGTTCTAAATATTTTGACCCCTATCCACAGATCATTCAACTATAGGATGTGAAAAAAACTTCTGTACTATCTTGTGGCATCCTTGAAAAAACAGATGCGAATCGCAAAATGAAAAAAGGTTTCGCTTATACAGTGTGTCCATTTAGTGCGTAATTCTTCGATATATCGAAATCAATTATCACAAGAGAAAAACTTTGAAGAAAAAACTTTTTCAGTTACTAAAGTTGCTCATTTCAAAAATATTTCCAACAATACTGGGTGTTTTATAAAAGCAGAGCAACTCGAATACGAGTTTTTTTAAATGGAACACCCAGTATTGTTCATTCGAAATTTATTCCGCTAAGGTTTAGCTCTTCATCGCTGTGAAAAAAATTGAATTTGGTTGCGGCGTTGCCAAGTTATAATTGATAAACCCAATTTTACTACTATTGAAGGGTCATTTTCAATTGAGTATGGTATATTTATTTATTGAAATTTCGAAAATATTTTTGGCATACAGTAGTAGCAAGGTTTCACGGATACTAATCCAGTTTTCTTGCGAGATAATCCTTCACAGGGTGCTAAAATTTACATTCTGAATATTGTAAGATTCAGACGACGATCATAAGAATTTTTTAAATGGAACACCCTGTATTTTTCATCACAGATTTATTTCGACATCATTCGCCTTTTCATCGCCGGAGAAAAAATCGAAATCGGTTGCGGCGTTTTCAAGTTATGAGTAATTTCCTTATTTTTACTATACTATTTCGGGGTAATTTGTACGTCATGATGGTTCCTTTATTTGATTTGAGTGTGGGAATATTTCTTGCCACATGACATTCGAGATTCTACATAGATCATTCAGGTATTTTCGCGATATGTGCATCGTCCAAAGGACCCCGCACTTTTTCTATATAAAAATGGCGTTCCGTCGAATTTCCCCAATTTTTGGTAAATGATAGTACTCGACATACTGATTGAATATGCCAAGTCCCAACTCAATCCTATGACTAGTTTACGAGATACAGGGTGTTGAAGTTGAAGAATACCTAATTTTTCTCGGCCTATATCTCTAAGATAGGACAAATGAATTCCAATTTTTCGGGAGCACGTAATAGTTATGCCCTTAGGCGCAAGAACTATATAGGTATTCGACCAAAACTGATTTTTATTACAGGGTGATTCTCATTTCAAATAATGTGTTTTTTTGAATATCTGAATATCAATGCTACAAATTGATAACAATTACAAAATGAGATTTATAGCCAAGTATGCTCTTCTTACATCAATTGAATTCGTAAAATATAATAATTATACATGGTGTTTCATTAATGCTGTTGATTGCATAATTGGTCTATCCTAAAGTTCATTGGGCCACCTCGTATTATCGGGTTGATTCCAGACATTCAAAATATTTTTGAAGGATGTATCCCAATGAGTTCCATGATATACAGAGTGATTCATCGATTGAAAAAATTGACAACCACGAAAAAATATTCAAAAACCACTATTTTTTTCATCACCCTCTAATTCGAAATTATTACCGTCGATGTAAGATTTTTTTCCACCAATATACTCAGTATGGATATTTCAATCAAATTGGGAATTTTCAGACCCATGCTATGACTAGTTTTTTTTTATACATCGAATAATGTGAAAATAATTATGGAAAAGTAATTACATAATAACACGAAAAATTGCTCCGAATCGCAAAACTAGTAGTCACTAGTCAACTATGTCAAAAAATGTGATTTGTTCGTAAACAAAATCTAGTGGTATTATTATAGGTCCGCTAGCAAAACATCTCGAAAATGTTTTTCAGAAAACATCAAACAAATCACAATATATGCCCCCGAAAAAATCTCATCAACGACACAACTCATCAACGATCCCACTCATATAAACGTGCTAAAACTCATGAGCGTTCCAAGTCGACAGCGGTTTTTCCCAACTCAATCCTATGACTATACTTTTCGAAAAAAATATGAAACTAAACTTCCGCAAACGCCTAGTGAGAGGTGCGCGTTAATATATTTTGCAACTCTCCTTTATCCAACCAACTTCCAATCTTTTGATCATACTGTATATTGTTAGAATCGAAGTTAGTATATGCACATCGGAAAGACACTAAAGTTGGAGTTTTGGTTATGTAGAGATATTCGTTACCGGGTTCAGTATAGACTTGAAAGAAAAATGGAATACAGGAACATCAGTAGGTACCGAGGAATCATCATTTATCCAACACATCAAAAATATAGTAAAATAATAATGAAACAATCTCGAAGCCTCTTTCTTCCACTCAATATCAATTCAGAATTGCAATCATAGATTTTGAAAAAATACATGAACCAACTCGTTTTCCAACAACATCTATTTGTTGGAAGAAATAGTGGCATTAGGTAATGTATATCGTAAGATATACATACCGTAATAGATCGATAGACATCCTCAAATAACTATAAAATTATATTTTAGGGTAAGTTCTAGTCCCAATTCAAGTTGACAACTGATATTTTCGGAATCGGCGGGGTCGAATTAGTCTAGAAACTTGGGTTGTCACGAATTAATAAGTATGTTTTACTTCGTAGAAGTCGAATTTGGATTATCGCAACCAGATAGAATATTTTTCAGTAGGCTTAGAAAACAAAATCATGATATCAATAAATGTGTCTGTCATCCAGCAACTTTCGGGTTGTCAGTATCTTAAAATATCATATCAGCGTATATCTTTATTCTGAGTGTTTTTTAAGTCGTTTTCAGTAATTGTTTAGTGAATTTAGTGCGCATTATGGCATTTGCAAATAGGGTAAGATGTTATGTATGCGAAGGGAATTTAATTCCTAGACTCACAATTCGTATAAATCGTGAAGATAATGTTGATTTTCTGCAAATTGCAACATTTAGAAGACAAGCTGCTGGAAATCCTCCAATTGACATTTTTGATGATACCAGAGTTTGTTTCAATTGTCATAACAGTGTAATAATTGATATCAATGAGATGGAAAATAACCCAAACTGTCTTCGCCTAAATGTATTGAGTCCAGTAATGAGCCGTGCCTGCATAATCTGTAATGCTCGTCAACATGTTCAGAGAATAACTCTTGCATGTAGGGTGAACATTTTTGTTGTAACGAATATTTATGTTCCGGACTTTCTGAGAATTTGTGGTCATCATCTTGACCCTCATGGATTT
Source organism: Phaedon cochleariae (assembly GCA_918026855.4). NCBI lineage: Eukaryota > Metazoa > Arthropoda > Insecta > Coleoptera > Chrysomelidae > Phaedon > Phaedon cochleariae. The sequence continues at coordinate 24,105,332 of OU896719.1, read as the reverse complement.
CTCTTGAATAATTTGCATGGAGGTTTGAATTTTATCAACAAACCCTATTTGATATCAAATATGCTTCAATTTCTACAGTGTATGAGAACAGTTGCCAATGAAAATAGACGTATTAGAAACTGGGATGATATTGATAGTTTTACAGAAGAAGAGTTCAAAGCTCTGACGTCGATTTCAAAAGAAGATTTTCAAGAACTTTATGGATTTTGTGATACAATCGAGCAAGGGGGAAATAGAAGGCATATCAAAAAGAAACATTTACTGACATTTCTAATCAAAATGAAACATGGAGTTTCAGATGAGTTTTTGAAAATCTTGTTTCATTTTTCTTCAAGACAAACAACTAGCTTGATAATATCGAATGTGAGGATATCTCTAATGCAAAGATTTGTAACTAATAATATTGGTTTCGACTCTATTACAAGAGACGATTATATTAATAGACACGTGTCTGTATACACCAATCAGCTATACAACCCTTCTCCCAATATCCCAAAAGCAATTGTGTATATAGACTGTACATATAACAAAATAGAAAAAAGTAGTAATTTCCGGATATTGAGACAATCCTACTGCTTCCATAAAAATGAGCACCTGGTTAAGCCTGAAATTATGGTCGCTCCTGATGGCTACATCTTGGCAATTAATGGTCCATACTTTTCTGATGCTAGAAATAATGATGCCACCATTCTGCAGCATGAGCTACAGAATGATATAAATAGAATGAGGACATGGTTTCAAGAAGGCGATGTAGTGATAGTCGATAGGGGTTATAGGGACTCTATTGGTCTTTTACAGGATCTTGGTCTCCATTACCATATGCCACCATTTCTACCACCAAACCAAAGACAACTCACAACAATCGAAACTAATAGGGCACGCTTAATTACTAGCACCAGATGGATTGTAGAGGCTAGAAATGGGCATTTCAAATCGATTTTCAAATTTTTCCGAGGAGCGATATCAATAACACATGTTGCAAAATTACGCGAATTCTATTTGATTGCTGGCGCCCTAATAAACAAATACCATCCTCCAATAAGGATGCCGGGCACATTGGAATTAGCTACACAAATGTTGCATGATATCGAAGAAGTCAACATTGTTCAGGCCCGAGTTGAGGCTGAAAACCTCCGTACAAGAAATGGTCGATGGTTTCGTTTGAACCATAGACATGTACCGACGTTTCCTCGACTTGACTTAGAATATTTGAAAACACTCACAGGGTCATATCACATTCACTTAGCTGCCTCCTACATACAAGACACGATACAAAGAGATGGAGGGGAACAAAATACACTCGATATTGACGAACTCATTGAGGAACCCAATTTTTTAAGATTTCGAGTATTTTCTCGGTTCAGAAATGCCACTAAACATATGCTGTGGTTAGTATTCAGAGAAATCGATGATAATAATTTACAAGATCCGCCCATTTTAGGGTACTACTGTACTTGTAGGTCCGGTGCTAGAACATTAGGGACGTGTGCACACGTAGCCAGTGTGGTATGGTTCCTTGGATACGCAAGAAACCAAGGAAATATTACCTTTCCATCTGATCGCCTTTTGAATTGTATCGACGATGCTGCAAATCGATTGAATCCTGAAAATATGAACATCGGTCCGGAACTGATTTGAATCTGGCGATTAGTTGATTTCTGTGTTCCTTGTGAAACATAATTATAGTAGTAGTAGTAGTATATGTCCTTCGTTGGTAGGTATGTACATACCAACCAACCATCGATCCCTAATGAGGTCCTTTAGCCCATAGTGTTCTGAACATGTATCTATATTGTATGTAGGCACGCAACAGTGAATCGTGCAGGACTATCCCCAGCCGATGCTCCGAAACTTCACAATATTTAATTCGTATATTAATATTCGAAAAATTCCTTGCGCTGTCTGGGAATCGAACCCACGACCCCGCAGTCCTGACTCGGGTGCTCGTCCACTGCGCCAATCCTGCCTACACACAATCATATTATAGGTATTGGAACTTTCACTTTCTAACGTGGACTAGGCCTACAGGGGATACCACAATAAAAAAAACGCGCCTGAAACTCTACCTCTCAGGTGGTGGGGAAACGAGTTGGTTTGTCTATTTTTTCAAAATCTGTGATTGAAATTCTTAATTGACATTTTTCTTTCAGGCCTATACTGAACCCGGTAACGAATATCTACATAACCAAAACTCCAACTTTAGTGTCTTTGCGATGTGCATATACTAACTTCGATTCTAACAATATACAGTATGGTCAAAAGATTGGAAGTTGGTTGGATATAGGAGAGTTGCAAAATATATTAACGCGCACCTCTTACTAGGCGTTTGCGGAAGTTTAGTTTCATACTTTTTTCGAAAAGTAGTCATAGGATTGAGTTGGGAAAAACCGCTGTCGACTTCGAACGCTCATGAGTTTTAGCACGTTTATGAGTGGGATCGTTGATGAGTTGAAAGTTGATGAAAGGGGTGCGTAGAATAGTTGTGTCGTTGATGAGATTTTTTCGGGGGCATATTGTGATTTGTTTGATGTTTTCTGAAAAACATTTTCGAGATGTTTTGCTAGCGGACCTATAATAAGACCACTAGATTTTGTTTACGAACAAATCACATTTTTTGACATAGTTGACTAGTGACTACTAGTTTTGCGATTCGGAGCAATTTTTCGTGTTATTATGTAATTACTTTTCCATAATTATTTTCACATTATTCGATGTATAAAAAAAACTAGTCATAGCATGGGTCTGAAAATTCCCAATTTGATTGAAATATCCATACTGAGTATATTGGTGGAAAAAAATCTTACATCGACGGTAATAATTTCGAATTAGAGGGTGATGAAAAAAATAGTGGTTTTTGAATATTTTTTCGTGGTTGTCAATTTTTTCAATCGATGAATCACTCTGTATATCATGGAACTCATTGGGATACATCCTTCAAAAATATTTTGAATGTCTGGAATCAACCCGATAATACGAGGTGGCCCAATGAACTTTAGGATAGACTAATTATGCAATCAACAGCATTAATGAAACACCATGTATAATTATTATATTTTACGAATTCAATTGATGTAAGAAGAGCATACTTGGCTATAAATCTCATTTTGTAATTGTTATCAATTTGTAGCATTGATATTCAGATATTCAAAAAAACACATTATTTGAAATGAGAATCACCCTGTAATAAAAATCAGTTTTGGTCGAATACCTATATAGTTCTTGCGCCTAAGGGCATAACTATTACGTGCTCCCGAAAAATTGGAATTCATTTGTCCTATCTTAGAGATATAGGCCGAGAAAAATTAGGTATTCTTCAACTTCAACACCCTGTATCTCGTAAACTAGTCATAGGATTGAGTTGGGACTTGGCATATTCAATCAGTATGTCGAGTACTATCATTTACCAAAAATTGGGGAAATTCGACGGAACGCCATTTTTATATAGAAAAAGTGCGGGGTCCTTTGAAATATTCCGTAATCTTGTTACTTATGATTTAAATAATATGTGAAACATATAAACATGCCAATAGCAACGTCTGTCTTTGAAACAACTTCTACAATACAAACAATGAAGATGCGGATTGCAAAAATTAGGACAATTTTTTGAAATTTGGGCCATTTTTATTGTCGTTATTCCCACAATCCAAATCTCCATTTAACTTGAAGGAGGTAAACATAATGATACAAACGATATGTCTCTACTATACGCGGCTTTTGGGAGGGAATCCAGCAAAATTTCGAATCAATCCAAGATATATTTGATTGTGGCGATGTTTGACAGGTCATAACACAAATATAAGTGTATTTCGAAAAAAATTCTTGGAGAGCCTGTTAATGTTCCTATTGTAAAAAAATATATGAATGGTCAATAAACAAATTTGATTATACCGTAGCAACGCAATATTTCCACATTACAAATAAATGAAAGAACTATGACGTACAAATTACCCCGAAATAGTAGTAAAAATAAGGAAATTATCCATAACTTGACAACGCCGCAATCGATTTCGATTCTTCTTTCAGCGATAAAAAGGCGAAAGATGTCGGAATGAATTTTTGAATTAAAATACAGGGTGTTCCATTTGAAAAATTCTTATGAATGTCATCTGAATCTTGCAAAATTTCAAATGCAAAATTGAGCTCCCTGTTGAAGAACATGTCGCAAAATTACTGGATTGGTATACGTGGAACCTTGCTTCTGTCGCATACCAAAAATATTTTCAAAATTTGAATAAATGAATATACCATGCCCAATTCAACATGACTCTTCAATAATGGTAAAAATAGATTTATTAATAATAACAACGCCAATTTAATTTTTTTTACAGCGATGTGAACGTGAACCTCGGCGGAATACATTCCGAATAAACAATACTGGGTGTTCCATTTAAAAATATTTTTGAAATGAGCAGCTTAAGTAACTGAAAAAGTGTTTTCCCCAAAGTTTTTCTCTATAGGTTTCGAGATATCGAAGAATTACGCACTAAATGGACACACTGACAGTAGCTTCGTCAGGTGATATACTGGTACAATGAACTGTCATTGTGTTACTGTGTTAGCGAAACATGTCGTGTGTTTGAGAATTTTGTGGAAATCTAATCGTTTGCGAAATTTTTACCTTTGCCATGGATTTCCATCAAGTAACGGCAAAGTCAATTAAAAACTTATACTAATATTCATAACCGACATATATTGGGTGTTTCCATCAATTTTTCGTAACTAATGAGCCACCAAGTATATTTTTTGATTTTTCATATTATCCATCCACAATCCGAACGTCTAACATGTCATTCACCTGTAAAAAAAGCGCTTCGTAATCTCATCGTTTGTGAAGTTTTTATATTAGTATAAGGGTGGAATTTATGATATGTTCAGAAACATATCATTTATTCACTGTTGACCGAGCTGTTGACGTATGTTCCTTTCCCAATGAAACACCCTGTAAGGTGTTTCAATTTTTTCAACCCCATTACTTTTTATCCAAATATACAGATTATTGAAAATTGAAAAATTCGTAGGTAGATTTTTTCGAAGACCCGTGTTTAGTAAACTGATCGTCTCACACCCTATATATAATAAAACCTAATATTTTTCAGGATATACTAGTTATATTTTTGTTCAATTGGCTACAGAACATTTCAATTTTTCTCTATACAAAAAAATCGAACACAGTTAAGTTCAACTTCGAATTGCTCAATGTTATGAATAATGTATTTTACTCAAGTAATTACAGTATTGTTTGTCCCCTTGGATAATAATTGAACAAATACTAATAATATTAGAAGTATTTTGTTATTGCATACAAACTCACCAAAATTACAAGAACATAGAAAGATGGATTTTTCAGAAAATAGACACCCGTATTTCGAAAACTATAGGTCTTTGTAAAATAGTTTGCAAGATGCTCAAAAAAATAAGAAAACAGAAATTCAGGGGTGGTGAAGATGTCAAATATTTTATTGCCAAAACATTCAATACTGTCTGTCCTAAACCATTTTGGATAGTGACACATTGTAAAGAATTTCAAATAAGGCAGTACGAGATAGGGCACAACAAGTTTATCCTATATACTATCATTGGTCAGTTTTAATCTTGAAAGCCTCATATTCTTTATTTCTTTGCATTGTGTTGGGACTAGGAAATCATGATGTCCCGAACGTCATTCTTGTCTTATACGTTTCCACACAATCTACAATTCTCAGAGTCATTTTCAATATTGTTATTGTTTCCTATATATAGGAAAGAAATCAATTAACTCTCTGCAAACTATTAATAAGATGAAAATACACACATTTCCCTCTAACATTCGATAAAAAAGCTATACTTGTGAATAAGCTGAATAAGCATCTGATTTTCTCGAAAAGCCCCAAAGACTATGCCATGACATGAACACTAAATCACAACAGGAGCCAAAGGCTTTGAAATAATGAATTGTTATAGTTAAGTGTTATTCAATATAATATTTTAATTTATTCAAGATCTTCCTTACAAAAATTCGCGATAAAAACTTGTGTGTTCTTTTTGTGGCAGCCCTTATTTCATTCGTATTCTCTTCAATCAATCGCAGGAACATCCGTTCACCCCCAACCACACAACAAGTAATCAAAGCCACCCAGGACACATCGAAATAACGATACTTGAGACAAGAATGACGTTCGTAAAACGCATGCACCGTGCCGACCTCCCTAGCCCCTCGTCCGCCTGACCACCCCGATTCGACCCCTCGGGATCCGCACCTCCACACATCCACGTCGTCCAGCCTCCGTCCGCATCTCCTTCGACATCCTCCTCGGAGAAACTCCGGCCACCTGGGGGAGCAGTCTTCAACTTCAACGTCACGGCCGCCGATCGCGAAGAGGCGATCATAACCTCGAGAGCATCGCGATGTCACGCGCGTTGTGTAATACTGAAGGCGGTCGGAAGGAGCGGAACGCCAGAGACGAGCCGTCGGAGGAGGGACCCAAGAGATAGAGGTCGACGACCCCGCGAGGAAGATGTGGCGAAGGAGCGAGAAGAGAGCTCGATGGCCAGCGAACTTGATGGTTTTTATCGCGGAGGAGTTGTTGAGAACGCGAGAGATACTGCCGGCTATTTGATGGGCCATTGGATTTACCAATGGCCCATTGATTTTCAAGCGATGGCCCAATGATTCGATGAATGACATATGCTACAGGCTATAATCTATCACACACTATTGGTGCCGAGAGGTCCCTCACTGCTCGATAATTCGTAGAACTACTGCAAAATTGATAATAAATGAGGTACTAAGAGGTATATTCCGCGAAACAGATGTAGTGGGGAAGGAACTCAAAGATTAGGTAGTGATAAAACCAATGGTCCGTTGATTTTCAAGCGATGGCCCAATGATTCGATAAATGACATATGCTACAGGCATTAATCTCTTATCCCTCACTGCTCGATAATTCGTACAACTATTGGGAAGGACCTCAACGATTAGGTACTGGCTGCCCACCAGAAATTATAGTTTTTGTCACGGAGGAGTGCCAAGGACCAGGAGATAGTCGACTGTTCGATGGGTCATTACTTTTATCAATGGCCCAATGATTTTCCATTGATTCAGTAGACGGCTTACTACTGGCAATACACTCCAGTGATAAAAATCACTTCATTGGTGCCGAGAAGTTCCTCACTGATCAAGAGTTAGTACAAGTGTCTCGAAATTTACAATTTTCGAGGTACCTGGAATACTGTTCCCATATTTGGAGTGCAGCACCCAAACATACCCTGAAACTGTTGGATTCTGCCAAAAAAAGGGCAATTCGTCTCGTGGGTGATGCCTCGCTCACAAACTCACTCACTTCTCTGGAACACCGTAGAAAAGTTAGCGATCTGGCTCTATTTTATAAATATTTTCATGGACGATGCTCTTCTGAAATATCAACAATTGTTCCTCCTTTGGCAGTCCCCGCGAGATTAACCCGTCGAGTTGAGGCTCCGCACCCCTTCGTGGTCACTCTGGAGACCTGCAGAACATCTCTTTCCAAAGACTCGTTTATCCAACAAACAGCGAGGCTCTGGAACACATTGCCAAGGGAGGTGTTCCCCGAGGCATATAACCTCCAGAAATTCAAGAAGACCACCAATTCCTATAACTTATTTCCCTTGGCTCTCACGATGTTCTCTGAACATTACAGGATATCCCTTCTCGTGGGAACCAGAACATAAAAAAAACCTACTGAGGAGTATATCTCGCGAGGAAGATGTGACGATGGAGCGAGAAGAGAGCTCGATGGCTAGCGAACATGATGGTTTTTATCGCGGAGGAGTTCCAGGGAACGCGAGAGATGCTGCCGGCTATTTGATGGGCCATTGGTTTCACCAATGGCCCATTAATTTTCAAGCGATGTCCCAATGATTTGATAAATGGCATCCCAGGTAGAACACTGATATTGGTTTATTATTGAACCAATATAGAGTGAATGTTGGGGAAATGTTAATTTTGAATATTGGACCAATGTGCTCTATCCAATATCGAGTTTATATTCGAAGTCAATATTGGACAAAGATATGACATGCGACCTTGAATTGAAATATTCAATCAATATGGTATTTCGTTTTTCCAAACAAGATTAAAATTCAAAATACAAAGCGATATTATTCTCATTAAAAAAAAATAGCGATATTAGTATAATATTACATTAGCATAATGTAACAGATCTCTTTCCGCTTTCTGTATCCCAGAATACCAAGTTAGGTTAAACCGAGGGTTAAACGTTAAAGTTAAACGAATGCTGGGGTATTGGATGTCTTTGAGCAGTCGTTTGTTGGAGACATGCTAGTAGCGCCAGCTGTTATAACGTCGCTCAAATACTAAAAGAGATATTTCTAATTTCGATTAGAAATCTAATATTAGTGCAATACTGGTTCTGACATATTCCATTAGTTGAATCTATCTGAAATGGGTCTCATATTGGCTCATCTAATAATATGGATTCATTCAAAGTCTTCAAACTACAGAAAAGAATAGTAAGAGTTATCGCGAATGCTGGATATAGAGACCACTGTCGGCCTCTTTACCAACAATATAGTATTATGTCATTACCATCCCTTTATATATACCATCAAGTGCTGGAAATCCATAACAATAAGGATAAACTACAACTTAATTCCCATTTCCATGATTATAATACTCGAGGTTCAGGCCAAGTTAGGCCCCCCCGGTACAGGTTGGCAAGATCTTCAAGAAACTCGCTCAACATAAATCTATATAATCACCTACCTACTCATGTTACAAACATGGAGGCTAATAAATTCAAAAAATGGGTGAGACAATTTCTGACAAAATCATGTTTTTATTCTGTATCAGAGTACATAGACTCCCCTCCGTCATATGACCATCGTCACTGACCACAAAATATTCCTAAAAATATCATTGTCCTGGAAATATCTTTGTTCCGAAACTAGTCTGTGCATTATTTGTTTAGTATCGTCTTTCTATCTGTATTTTTATCTATATTATTTTTTTGTATGTATCTTGTTAACACACTTGATATCTCATATATCACGAATCACTCAGTTATCGACTTTTAACCTGACTTGCTGCAAAATGTGTATACATTAACGTGGTCAAATAAAGTACTTACTTACTTACTATAGCTAAATAAAAAATACGAATATGGGAATATAGTAAATATCATGCAATATTCAATAATCATCTCAAACATGATGGATAGGAGGAATATCATCTTGATAATATTGATTCAACATTAATTAATATAAAAATGAAATGGATGTGATATCATTTTCATTACATCGAATTGATATTGAAGATCCAATATCAGTACAATAATGCTGGACAATGAAATGCAATATCCAGTAATCATCTCAAATTCTATATTGATGCAATATTTGCTTGCCAGATTGATTCGATATTGTAAATACAATACGCAATACCAGCCCATCATGAAAATTCATATTTTGTAATCGTTAATATTTCGCCAATATCAAATAGATATTGGCAAATAAATATCGGCTGGTCACAAAATTTTAATGTTATTATGACATTGTCACTGGATTAATTATTCAATATCGGAATGAGAAATTGGTTTGATATTGAGACAATATAGTAATACCATATTCAGAATACTAATATTAATTGGGCTAAGGTGAAACCAAGTTCTAGCTAATATGATGTTCTACCTGGGATGCAGCGGGTAATAATCTATCAGACAGTATTGCTGCCGAGAAGTCTCTCACTGTTCGAGAATTCGTACAACTATACCGAAATTGACAATTAATGAGGTACTGAGAGGTATATTCCGCGAAAAAGATGTGGGAAAGGAGCTCAAGGATTAGGAACTGGATGGCCAAGGACCAGGAGATTGCCGGCTGTTCGATGGATCATTTAGTTTTACCGATGGCCCACTGATTTTCCATTGATTCAGTAAACGGCTACCAAGGTAGTTTTCATCATTTTATGAACCACTAGTCTCTAAAGACAAAGCCTCCTCTGTTGTAATTAACCCGAATGCACTGTTCTGATCAAAGATTCGCAGGAATGGCACTCGATTCTAGTATATCATTAGCTGTCATGGTCATGGCTTATCATTGAAAATTGTACTTTCATAGTGACAATAGATTCATATTTTGGTTCCACATAACCAAAATGATTGAAATATATTGCTAGTGGTGAAAAAAAAGTAATATAAACCCTAGTAGTAAAGAATATCATTTCCACAGGACCTTATAACCCTGCGCTGAAGCCCCGGGATTTAATGAAGACCTTGCTGAAATCACAGCCTGAGGAACCAACAACCTAGTTGAATTCAACGCCACCAAAACTCAAGCATGTATTTTCTCTAGAAAGGCGGAACTCAGTATGCCCGATATTGTAATGTCTGGCACCACCATCCCCACCAAGCCCACCATATCTATGCTCGGTATTTCCATCAGCAACACACTTTCCATCGCAAAAGCTGCTTCACAAAAACTCGGATTCTTGTTCCGTGCGAAAAGCTACTTTACACCTCAACAGCTTCTCATGATCTACAGAGCGCAGATACGGCCTGTTCTAGAATACTGTTTCACATATAATTATGGGGTTCAGCACCAAAACATACGCTGATGCTCTCAGATTCCATCCAGAGAAGAGCCATTCGTTTGGTGGGTGACGCCACACTCACTCACTCTTTGACATAATTGGAACACCGAAAAAAGGTCGGCGACCTTTCACTTTTCTATCGATGCTTCCACGGGAAATGTTCTTCGGAAATCTCTGCTATCATCCCTTCACTAGCAAGACCAGTCAGACGAACTAGACAAGCCCAGTCAGCACATCCTTTCGTTGTCAACCTCGAAAGATGTCGAACAGCACTTTATCAAAACTCCTTCATCCATAGAACGGCTAGGCTCTGGAATTCATTGCCTGAGGAAGTATATCCAACAACATATAATCTCCAGAAGTTCAAAAAAAATTCCAATACCTACCTCCTGTCCCTATCCTCCCTAGGAACGCACGATGTTCTTTGAACATTATAGGGATTTCCTTTCGTGCGCTCCAAGCGATAAAAAAAATGTTGATCCCTGGGTAATAATGATATTATTTACTTCCTTGGTGTATAAATAACTATTTATTTAACCATATGCTGTCAGTTGCTCGTTGCCTCTGTCTAGTTTGGCGGATTCATTAGTTGGTTATCTACATCTTTCTTTAGGCGCGATAAATGTCCGATTTAAAATATTAACGTGTGAAATGAATTATTGTTAGTCAAATAAAAACAAAAAACCGAGTCTTCTTGCTCTAACGTGCTTATGAATAGGTTAATTTAGATCACCAAAGTCTATAAGTAGGTACACAAATAAAATACTATAAATTCAAATCCAATGGAAATAATTTGCAATATCATATTTACACTGCAAATTAACATTGTCACAAAAATTGTACCCAACCATCAATTCCTTTCTCTGAAAGGCACCATCTAGGACTGTTATATTATTCATTCATCATTGAGATTCGCCCTTTTGATGGTATTTTTGTTAAATAATATACCCATGCGTACGTCGCTGCAATGAATAGATATTATTATTTAGCTCTCGTGTACACGTGTTTTACCACAGTACTCAGAACCGGTTCCAGTAGAAGTTCATTCGCACTGGGATGCAATCGCACCTCCTCGGATGAATCTCTTCTTGCTTTTGGGTAGGCAGAGTCGTACGCATATTGGTATCATTATCATGGGAACATGGGATAGAAACATTATGTTACGGAAAAACCACAGACCGAAAGATAGCGTTGAAACAATTTCAAATTTGAACTAGGGGTAGTATAATATACAGGGTGAGTCATGAGGAACTGTACATACTCCTACCACGAATAGAGGCCCTTGAGGGGAATATCAAATGACCATCAGAAAGTTCCTCATGACTCACCCTGTATAAAATTCTCCTGTCCCTGTCACGGTGTTTGTTGCCAAACGCCTCCGAAACGGCTTGGCCGTTTCTTATGAAAATTGTTGTGCATATTCGGTAGGTCTGAGAATCAATCGGTCGTGAACTATTTTTCAAATTGAAAATTCAATATGGCGAATGCAATATGGCGGACGAGTTTTGCAATCCTCTTCATTCAAAATTTGTATCTGAGGGTTTTCGGGGTCGGAGATTATGATTCTTCCATCAAAATTTGGAAATTCAAGATGGCGGATCCAATATGGTGGACGGGTTTTGTAATTATGGTCCGATCGTATTAAAAATTGGTATCTGGCGGTTTTCATGGTCGTAGATTATGATTCCTTCAGCAAAATTAGGGAAATCAAAATGGCGGATCCAATATGGCGGAAAGGTTTTTCAAATTATGATCCGATTCAATTAAAAATTTGTATCTGCGGGTTTTTGGGTTCGGAGATCATCATTGTTCCGTCAAAATGTGGGAATTCAAGATGACAGATCCAATATGGCTGACGAGTCTTCTAATTATGATCCGATTCTATTCAAAATTAGTATCTGGGAGTTCTCGGAGTTGCAGATTATGATTCTTTCTACAAAATTAGGAAATTCTGAATGGCGGATTCAATATGGTGGACAAGTTTTTCAATTATGATCCGATTCTATTCAAAATCAGTATTTGGGAGTTTTCGGAGTCGGAGATTATGATTCTTCTGTCAAAATTTGAAAATTCGAGATGGCGGATCCAATATGGCTGACGAGTTTTGTAATTATGATTCGATTCTATTAAAAATTTGTATATGGTGTTTTTTTTAGGGTCGGAGATTATGATTCATTTTTCAAAATTGGCAAATTCAAGATGGCGGATCCAATATGGCGGAATGAAAAGTAATGCTTTCAGTTGCACATGATATTTATTTTCTGCTGATTACAAATCAGAAATATGGAATATCTGTATGATGGCCTGATCAGTTGAATTGTTCTAAGATTTCACTATGAATTCCTCAGGGTTACAAGAAACTAAAATGCAGATATAATAGGTATATTCCTATCATGTATTCAAGAGGATCTTATTTGGTTTGAGCTCATTCATAAATTTTTATTTACCCCTGATTTTTTGATTTATCAATCAAAAAGCCTATATAACGCAAGATAATCAGATAACATAACGTATGGTGTTTTCAGACATTTTGGAACCACTCCAAAGTTGCTCCACATGACCACATGCCTCTGACAAGTGAAAATATTTCTCTAACTCAAATAGACCACCAACTATGTTCACTAGGTCTACAAACTGCGTTTATATGCGCTAACATACCTATACCTTTTACCCACAGCCTTCTAACATCGAGATTGTATTTATACAAAACAAATGAGTTGTTTCTCTCACGATTTATAATCATTGAGCTCGCTAATAATGCTCTTCCTAGTGATGTAGCTGATTCTACAGAGAAATTATTATACAGGGTGGTTCCTAACTGCGGTGGTGATTCGTTAGGTCATTTTAGGAAGAAAATTTCCTATTAACATGAATATGTCCAGTTGCTTCGTTTCTGAGATACAGGGCGATGAAATTGAAGAAAAACAATGTTAATTACAAAATATCATGAATATCCTGGAACCGATTTGGTTGAAATTTGGTACTTTTATTTGAACTAATAAGGCGCTTAGTAAGCCCTATTTAGATTGAAATTATTGGGACCAGTGGCGTCTCAGTGGGCACCACAGCCAACAATATTGTAAAAGAAAAGTAGGCCACTGACTTTTTTTAGTAAATTCTCTTTCTTTTTAGATTAAGAAATTCAAAATACAACTTTTTGGTCTCTTGTATTTTTTTCATATTCAGCTTCGTTTTCGAGAAAAAAAAAATAAAGTCACTGTATTGCATATCTTGAACACCTGCATTGGAGAAATGAGCTTTTCATTATTTCTGCCTAAAATATAATTGACACTTGATATGCTGAAATTCAAGAAAATTTTACAAATAAAAATTACAAATTTCAACCAAATGGGTTCCAGAATATTCAGGATATTTTGTAATTACCGTTTTTTTTTTCTCTTTAATTCCAACGCCCTGTATCTCAGAAACGTAGCAACTCCGGACATACGTTCATAGGAACTTTTCTTCTTAAAATGACCTAACAAATCACCCACTGCAGTTAGGAATCGTAGTTAGGAAACACCCTGTATAGGTATGTATGTACCTACTCAATATAACGTTCTGTAGATGATAGGTAAATGCAAATCATGGTAGAGTTGATAGCACTCGTAGAGTTTATAACTTGGATATCAGAAATATTTTTAAATACTTACGTCGAATTTCTTTCAAATATGAGTTTTGATATTTGCAAATTTGAAGATGTATACTGGTTGTCCTATAAATATTAGTGTGCAAGTAATCTGTGGCAATATCTTGGCGGTAGATTCCTCGACCATAATTAGAAAAAAATGGCTCATATAGGTACCGTACAGGGTTAGCCATCAAGGCCCACCCCTAAATTTATTTTATTTTTATCGAGAAAAAACAAACGATGTCCGGAAGTTGAATGCCGCAATGAGGCCTTTACCGTTACCACCGATACAACATTACCCAGCCCTCATCAGAAGTTTAACAGGGTGATCCCTAAAATCGTGACAAACCAGAAATTATTTTTTTTTAAATAGAACACCTTGTTTTATATATATATATATACATACAGTATGATATCTTTTATTTTTACGATATCTGTAGAAGCTAACACAAAAAATGTTTTTCGGGGGTCAGAAAAGTGAAGTTGATGAAGTGAAAATAGGAGACATCATACTGAATATTTATACTTTTGTGATCACACAAAATTGCAGATTCCGAAAAATATATAAAAAACAGGGTGTTCCATTTAAAACAATCAATTTGTGGTTTGTCACGCTTCTAGGAATCACCCTGTGAAACTTCTGATCGGAGCTGTGAAAAGGCCTCATTGCAGCATTCAACGTTCACATATCGTTTTTTTTTTTCTTGATAAAAAATAACGTCAATATAAAAAAATTAAATTGGACCGCATGATTCAGACTTTGAATGTAGAATTTAGACAATGTAACAGGGAACCAGAAACAACCTTCAATATTGAATGTATCAACTTTTTGGGATTTGAATTAAAGAAGGCAAGCACACTATATATGAACAACCAAAGAGGGACTCAGAAGACTACTGATGAAATAAAAAGTTTTTGGGATTTCACGTAATGATTTGACAGCATCTTCACTAGTGATTCTTTGCAACAAAACTCAAGTATTACCTAACTGTCATAAATGGATAGGTTATTATAGGTACGTTTATCTTATTCAGATTTATTTTTCATGAACACCCCTACACATTTTTTTACCTCAAATATTTTTGTGTTTTCAAATGATTACTTTTATTTTTCGCACTAGTGTAACTTCGCATGCCACTCAAGTGTCACAATAAATATAAATAGATAGGTATAGCCACATCTTTCAATCAAATTAATAATGCCTCCTTCCTTCTTTCATTAACATATATTTATACCGGATGACACAGACTCTTATTGGTATACCCCCCCTTTTCTCCTTTTTTTCATCTTCTGGTTTTCCTGATAATGACATCAACTTTCGATTTTCAAATGGATCACCCTATATTTTATTCCATAATTGGTTAGAGATTATTATGACGAGTTCAACGATCCCGGGTTTGATTTTTGATTTGGATATTTTAAACAATTACGAAGATATTTGCGTTCGAAGTTTCCATATCGAGGGCGTCATATCAGAAGGGCGTAAGAGCCACCATGGTCGTTTTTGGGATTTTCGGGCGTATTTGTTCAGTTAGTCAATCCGCTTGATATATCAGAAGGGCGTATAGTTCAATAAATATTCACACCCTATTTTTAGCATTTATACTTTGGCGTATGAACCAATTTTGCCAAACTGTAATATCAGAAAGGCGTATATTCATACGTCCTTCTGATACTCCTGTTATCGCGCCTACTAGTGTCACTGTGCTATGGCTCTTACGCCCATGCACAAACCACACGTGTTTTGATTCACAATAGTTAACCTCAAATTTTAGTTGAAGTTGTGGATACTCGTAAAACTTACATTTGTGTTGTTTTATGTTGTTGTATTATGCTCAATACCCTTGAGAAGCTCAAGAACAGCATACAATTATAATTTTAAGAATAATTGATACTAGAGTTAGGTAAAGTAACTGAAGTGGGTTGAAAATATTTTGTATTGTTTTGAATACAACGGAATCAATTATTCGTATTCCTCAATATTGCTTACTTTGATTATAATTATAATTTGTAGTTGCTTCAAACCAGGTCTTGTTTTAAATGTACCAGTTGAACCAAACCAATTGAATTACACTGAAGTCGATCCTGTTCCAAGTACCAGTAGATCAACCACCGATGGAGTACAAAAATCCAAACCTAATACACTGTTGTATAAAAAGGAATATTGGGAAGAAGAATTCTCCAGTGTTGTAACAACATCTAAAGGTCGAAAAGCTAAAAACGCTACGGTCAATGTTCCAACATCCTTATATTCTGAAAAACTTGCTATAAGTAAGTTGAAGTATGACAAT
The DNA here is from genome assembly GCA_918026855.4 of Phaedon cochleariae. NCBI lineage: Eukaryota > Metazoa > Arthropoda > Insecta > Coleoptera > Chrysomelidae > Phaedon > Phaedon cochleariae. The sequence goes on along the minus strand of OU896719.1, from coordinate 24,088,849 downwards.
CTGTTGTCAATGTGCACAGGCTAACCCCTCCAGAATATGAGCATACTCTGATGATGAGATGTCGTTGCAACAAGTAAGGGAACAACTTATAAAGAGGAAAAGGCACCGAAATTAAATTGTTATTTGATAATTTCCAGTTTTGTTGTACTAATAAATCATTTTCTTCGTATATATACGCCTTTAATTTGAACAAGTATTCTGATAGTCATTCATCAGATATTTCGATATCAGAAGGGCGTATGAACCAAAAAATACTAAGATATAGGCACGAGACTAGATGCTATTCTTTCCAGTGAATTGTAATGTTCTTATCTTGGTATAGTGTGATCACAATGAGAGAAATTTGCTCCTCATCTGGGTGGCCTGAGATGTTAGGGACTGTTCCTTAGGTATACAGTGAGGACGTTAAAAGTCCTCCCCGCTCCCTTTAACTTTTGACCGGAACAAGCTAACGAGATCTGGCCAAATTCAGGCAAAAAGGTATAGTCCATGAGCTCTTTCTACATGAGTTTCAACGTGACTCGAGACAAACACAATGTTCTTTTGGAATGGTTTCATTCATGATGTGGAACATAAAAAGCCTTTCCCTTCTCTATCCAACACCGCTTTGTTTGTACAAATTGGCCAAATCGTTCCAAAATGACAAGCTTTTGAAGTATACCTCGGAATTATTTAATGATGATTGGATTGAACGGTGTTTCGAGCATTTCTGAGCATTTATTACAATAGGCGAGTGGACTAATTTTTCTTTATTTTCTAAATAGAATCATCACTCCAATACCTTTCAATTCTATATTTTTTAAGAATTTTTAGGTCGATTTTCAGGTGCTAAAATCATTAATTATGTCACGGTAATTTTCAAACAGCTAGAAGTTTACCGCCCGTAAAAACTGCCGTCACGTTTTCGTAAGTAGGGCCAGTCATAGCACAGTTGCCATCTGTTGAAATACGACTGGGAACTTCAGAGATATCAGTTATTCAGTAATTTATAAATTCTCAATAGAGTATTGGTAATATTCCGAATTAGCAACAAGAAATCAATTGTCTCAAAATGTTCCCATATGAATTGGGGCCTATTGCTTATAATAAATTTGTGTGAATATTAATTATAATAATTCACACTAGAAGACATTTGAATCGGTGAACGTGACAACACGGCGCACGAATTGTGGGCGTGGTCTTGTCAGTCCTCAACATTTCTGCACAATGCTGCCAACTCTCCAACATTTACATGATATTTTGCTATGGAGAATGGGAAATATTTGGACATGTTGGTTGCTCGAATAGTCAAGAATGAGCTATAATATCATGGGTTCCTCCTACTATGTTTAATTCAATGACAGAACCCTAACAGCTTTTTGATAACTTAACTTGGTGACTTGACAACCTTGCTTCATGAGTGGAAATGGAAGATTATCTTACCAATAACGAAACAGCATAAAAACTGACGTCACCATTTATTCGACTTATCGCCAAATGGCGGCCATGAAGGTTCGTTTGAGATGAGTTCTAAAATTCAACAATTTCGAAAAACGCATAGACTAATTATTCACATAAAAAAAGTGATAAGTGCTGCAAAAATTAATTGAATTTCCTAACGATACAGTGGAGTAATTGAATGCAAATAATTCATTGTCCATCGCCCGTTATTGTTACTTGAAAGTTTGTTGCAATCGAAAGTTATTTATGTTTTTCATTGATTAATATTGATATTGCATATAAACTTCAAACGCTTGCCATTTTGAAACGGAATGGTCGATTTGGTCAAACGAGGCGATGTTATAGATGATGGAAAGGCCTTCAAAACTAGGAACTACGTTTCGATGCCAAAAAGTAGTAAGAGAGGTACCTACCTTTTCGATTATAATTGCACAAGTGCATAAATATTGACGATAATTTTGCAAGAAAGCGTGTTAACTAAAAATTGTTTATTTTCATATTTTGGCGAAAGAGCACTTCTCTATCGGATTCGAGTTCTTTCGCCAAAATATGAAAATAACCGAATGCAAAATTATCTGGAATATTTCACGAATAAAGAAATTCTCGATATACTGTATGGAGCACTAATCAAAACGCGTCTATCTGACATTTATTCGTTCTGGCAGTGCAATCTTCGCTCTGCAGTGCAATTACCGCTGTAAGTTTTCGATAATTGCATAAGGGAAATTTCATTTATGATGAAAATATTCAGTAGTAATTACTGTAAGTACTTCAAAATATTCGAGTTATACATCGATAACTTGTTGCATATTCATTACAGAGAGTGTCAGTTTATCAGTTGAAATAATCCTACCGCGATATGTAATTATTGTGCAGGAAGTTTGAGATGTATAACCTTGAAGATTATGAAGTTCGAATTGTATTCAAAATCAAAATTTGACTCAATACGAATTGATTACTATGGCAATGGAAATACTTTTAAATTTCAGATCGGTGGAGCTTCTCCATGTATATCCACGTATATTCGAAATTATACAAGGTAGCTTAACTCATTCGATTGGTTTAAAATCACACAGAAAAAAAATATACTATATGCGAGAATAGTAGTCTTGACTGAAAGATAAGTTAGACTCATATATCCGCAAAGAGAACTATACTCAATTTGAAATGCACGTTACTCTTATACCGATCTGTACATTTTATTGGTAATAATTAGAAGTGAACTTAACCTAAGTATAGTAATAATTATTCTAAACCTTGACAAAACTCCAATTGAAAGCAACCCAAATATGATTGAATATAGTATATTCTTCCAGCAAATCGATTCTTATTAGTTTTTCTCCGATTGGCAGCAAATATTAATTTTGCTGACACATATCAATCAGCAAAGTATTACTTTTCCTGCCTAGGCAGCAAAGTGGGTACTTTGCTGCCTAGGCAGCAAAAGTGGTTACTTTGCTGATTGATATGTATCAGCAAAATTAAAAATCCATAAATCGTTTATAATTTCCTTCATATTTCATCCGAGACTTCTCCGGCAACAAATTCAACTCTATATTTTTTGCCACCTCCCTTATTTCTGGAGGTGTAAGTACTTCCAGGTCGCTATCACTGTCCATCATATAATAATTTAAATATACCAATATTTTTTCGCACAACTGTCAGAAATTTCATTAATTGTCAAACTATAATCATTATGGACATTTCCATAGAAACCAACCATTCCAACAACTGCGATTTCTATCAAATTTTATTTTAATTGAACACTATACAGGAAAAATAAAGAGATTGTGGGAATTGTAATAATTCGCAAATACAATATCCTCCTATATCATTATGAACAATCGGAGAAAAAATTATATGTTCAACTCGGCAGCAAAGTAGATTGACTGCCTTAGCTGAATTCAGCCTCGGCAGTCAATCTACTACTTTGCTGCCTAGTTAAACAAATAACTATTTCCTGTAAATGATAAATACTTGTCATAAGTATAAGAATTATTGATCGTAATTACAATTTCATCTTGAACAAAGAATAAATCAAATCAAAATAACTCAAGATACATTCATATTGAATGATTTTCCACACTTGATGGAAAGCTAAGAAAACTTCAAGTAAGTGAACCATTTCTTCATTCTCAGAGCAGAAATAGGTAGGTATGCTTAATGTAAGAATAAGAAGCATTATTTGAAGACTATGATAAGTCGAGCTCAAAATACTTTTTATTTGTTTGAATTTCATCTACATTTTATTTTGCTCTAGGGATATTCAGCTCAATATAGAAATAATCTTAAAAAAATAATATCCATTCTTAATGAAAGTCTAATATATCCTCGAATCTATCATTGGTTTATAGATAGAGTTTTCTGTATTTCTTCTGCATCGTAATTAGAAGATGCTCAAACATGCACTGACATTTTGCTGCTCGTGCTATTCACCCTGAAACATATATGAGTATTGTTTTTGTATCTCCAATGATAACGAAGATATTGGACTTCCTCGCACTAATGGGCCCCCCTGTATGCATACAGAGAAAATTATCACCTGTAATTTACCCATCAACGTAGCTAGCTTGTCCCGTTCAAAATAAAGGGAGGGGGGTTATGGAATTTTTTCGTCCTCACTATATAAGAATTATGACCAAATTTACTCTTCTCAAGTTTTTGATATTTATTTGTTCCGTTCGATCTCTTTCAATTCTCAGAATGTATTTCTGAAACTTATTTGGGGCAGAAGGGCTGTTCGCATCAAACTCCAATACCGTTTTCATTTTGTTTTTTTTTTGTTTCATGATAGATATCAGGATAAGAGGGACTCTTCCCTGGTCTGAATCAAATAAAAGAAAGATACATCTTTAGAATTTCGAATTCTAAATCAACTCGGCCGTTACTTGATGGAAATCCATGGCAATTGTAAAAACTTCACAAACGAATGAAAAGATTTCCAGAAAATTCTCAAACACACAACATGTTTCGCTAACACAGTAGCTTCGTCAGGTATATACTGGTACAATGAACTACACTTACCTTGGCTTACTGTGGACAGGTACGATAAACCTTCATTTTCGGAAATTAGGCACAATATCTACATTAAAATACGGTGTACCCGATTAGCTTGAAAGAGTTGATAGCAAATACATATTGTTGCCTACTAGGAAAACAAATTCAACAGTGGTGAACAATTGAGGTCTAATTGATCGTTAATTAAAATGTCAGAATTTTTGAGCTTGTTGATTTCTAATGATTCAAATTGATTGAGTTTTATTCCTTTATTTTCTACGTGTAGAATTTCTAAATTATCATCAAAACTATGGTTTTCTTCTAATATATGGTTGGCGTATGTTGAATTTGTTTTCTTTTTCAAAAACTGTTTATCTTATGTTCATGAATGCGCTGATTGAACGTACGACCTGTCTGACCAATATATACCTTAGCACAAGATTCACAGTTGAGTTTGTATACACCTGATTTTTCGTATTTAGAAGTTATGTCTTTATTATTTTTGATAAACCTTCCCAACGTGTTATTTGTTCTATATGCCACTTTTAAGTCCTGTTTATGTAGAAATGAAGCTAATTTTTCGGTTGATGATCCGAAATAGGTTCAAGTTCTATAATCTTGATTATTATTCTTGATGGTAGGATAAACTTCTTGAATAGCTTGATTATCAAGTTTTTTAGAAAGAATACTCTCTATCAAATTAACGTTGTATCCGTTGTTGACTGCAATGTGTTTTATAATCAGAATTCGAATACAAATTATCGACTTGTTGCTGTATCAAAGATAATATGAACATTATTATATGCATCATCGTCGTCGCTTCCAACTTCTTCATCGACATACACCTCAGGCGAATCATTCTCTTTTTGTGGATACTCACGAAGGTGAACGGCCTTTGCGGTTATTCCTCTCGCTCGTCGTGCCTCGGGCCATCCCAGCAGGCTATGACCACAGCGTGTGCGCCGGCGCAGTCTGGTACGAGCTACGGAGATGATGTCCACCACGTACTAATAGGGTTGTATCGGGATTTCGTTAGTGTCAGTTTGTACTGAATCTTGGTAGCAAAATGTAATAGAATAATAATAATAATAATAATAATAATATCATTTATTCAATATCATTCATACAGTAGGTACATTTAGATAATATCATTATCAAATATTGTCGAATAAATGAGCATACTCGATAAGTGAATGAACACTTGTTTCGAGATGAAAATACAAGTAATAGATGAATTGTACAAATATAAAATGATTAACAATAACAAACATGAGTTGCAGCAGCACTATAAATTAGATATCAGTAAACATGCAGGTAAGGTGATATATAATAATAATAACAATAATGATAACAGTAATAATAATAATAATAATAGCAACAATGACAATAATAATAATAATAATATTAATAACAATGATAAATTATTAATATTTATCTAGAAGTATCTTGATATATCAATGGATTTGACACTAGGGGATGTGATATTGTAGGGTATAAACAATTAAAATAAACATGTACACATTCAATATAAAATTTACAAAGATGCAAGCTCTGTTTCTTTAGATTTGTAGTCTAAACATTTCTCTTGGATTTTTCATGATGTAATCTTTGAGCTCTGTCTTGAATGGTGAAATTCCAATTATATTTTTAATTTTTTCGGGAATTGAATTGTATAGTTTTGGAGCAATATATATGAATATGCTCGTTGGCATGATGTTTTAGACATTTGTGGGACTAAATAATGATGTCGTTGACGTGTATTATAGTCATGCGACGGTAGGGGTGCTGAATGTTTATTCTGATGATATTTCAAATTACACGCAAAATAATACAGTTGACGGATATCGTGTATTTTGGCTTCTGAGTAAAGTTGATCAGTGGAGTATACAGAGTCTCTGGAGAAGATGATTTTGAGGAGTCGCCGCTGCACTACTTCAAGAGGTTTGATATGAATATCAGCTGCACCACCCCAACCTAATATTCCGTAGCGCAGATGACTTTCAGCCAGGGAAAGGTACACAGTTTTTAGGTGTGAAGCTGGTAGTATTTTTTTTAAATATTTGAACTTATACAAAAGTGATTGTATTTTTTTTGTAACATATATTATATGAGAGTCCCATCTTAAATGGGTGTCAATATATACTCCTAAGTATTTAGTTTTTGTATCAGGTTTTATTGCTGTTGTTTTACCATGTATATTCACTTCTAGACAATCGAATGAAGGGATATTTGATTTGTTACAGCTAAATGGTAAGTATGTTGTTTTGTCTAGATTCAATGTAAGCGATTTATGATAATAAATGGCGGTGTCATCAGCGAAACCAATGATCTCACCGTTGCCTCGTTCTGAGAACAATCCATTTATGTATATATTAAATAGGATTGGGCCCAAAACAGTACCTTGTGGAACCCCATACTCAATTAATTTTGATCCGCTCAGTGCATCATCCAATCTCACAACCTGATGTCTATCGGTGAGATAATTCTTGAACAGTTCGAGACAATTATTTCGAATGCCGATATCCTCCAGAGATTGCATTAGTAGCTGGTGACTGATGGTATCAAAAGCTTTTGACAAATCTATGAAAATGCACAAGCAGGGCTTATTCTCGTTTAAGGATGTGTTGATTTTACTGGTTAGACTAAGAATAGCGTCTTGAGTAGACATGTTCTCTCTGAAGCCAAATTGATTTCGAGACAAAATGTTGTATTTGTTGATGTATGAGCTCAGTCTCCTTTTGATTAGTTTTTCAAATATTTTTGATAAATGAGTGATCAATGAAATGGGTCGATAATTAGTTGTTACGTTTTTGTCTCCTTTCTTGAATAGTCTTTGAATGCAGATGGCCATATACCTATGTTCATACAGTTATTGAAAATATATGTCAATGGTTCGATGATGTGATTAGCCAATAATTGGAGTGTTTCTGCTTTTATTTCGTCTAATCCTACTGCTTTATTTTTTTTCAGTTCTTGATCATTCGGGCGTTTGAGTACTTCCTTGAACATTTTGTTTTTTGTGTCGATCGATTTGACCAAGGCGTTAGTCATCCATGGCGCTATTTTACTATATTTTCTTCGTTTCTGTTTTATTTCAGTGGATTTGTCGATAGCGTTGGATAATATACTCACCAACATATTTGTTGCAGTGTTTGGATCTGGTGCAGAGTACACCGATTCCCAAGATATGTTGCTGGCAGCAGTTTGTAATTTTTTATAATTTATATGCCTTATTTGATGTGTGTCGTTAGTAATTTCTTTAGGATGGTTTATCATTATTTGTAATATGATTGTGTGATGATCTGTTATGTCTGTCTCAACCACTAAGGGTATTATGTTTTCGAAAGACTCATTTTCAGTCTTCATAAATATGTGGTCGATACATGACGGTTTTTGTTTTGGTTGGATTCTGGTTGCTGAATTTATTGTTGATTGATAGCCATATTCATTCATTATATTCAAGTATTCAACGGTGTGGTCTTGTAATAGATTTGAAACAATGCGCGGAAATTTGAATTTCTCTATTATAATTTTACAAGAGGAGATTCTTTGGTTACAATGTCCATCCTGGTTAAAATGTACCTTAGAATTTTGGACTGTCCAGGAAAAATGAAGAAACAATAAAAAACAACACAGACTATCAATTTCACAATAAATAAAAACTGAGAATGAAATAGAAACTGAAAAAGCTAACTGAGTCTCACAAAACGTTTAGCTTCTATATGACAAGATGAATATTCTATTTTCAACTAATAACATTGTATTTCTAGTAAAAATAACTTTTTGGGATTTTACATTTCATATATATGAAGGACAAAATAGATACATGGATGATAGCCGAGCGGGAAATATGAATAATGAAAATCTCAAATCATCATGATCTCCAAAAACAGAATAAGTTTCAGAACATAACATATATTTTACTTTCATTATTCCAGATTTTTCGGGATTTTCTCTCCTCGTTTCTATAAGATGAAAATAACCTACAGACAGCATTTATATTTCACTCGTTCATTTTTTCATATCTCGCTTTGAGTAGTCATCAAATGAAATCGGTATTATCAGATTATTAGGCGAGTTACGAGTTATTATGTCTTGTTTTTTAGGTTCGGAATTGTAAAAATCCTTCGTGAGAAAATTGACAAACCTATTATAAGAAGAAATAAACTCAGTTACAGAACACAAAACACAAGTTAGAAAAAATTACCCCACTAACGTTGCCGTTTTTTCCTGACGTTGCCCTCAAACTTGAATTACTACCTCCATCAGTCAAAGTGTAATAGATATTGGCTGTTTTCATCAATGTAGTAATACCGTAATAACTGAGACGCGATTGTAATAGAAATATTACAATTGTAACAACAATCCCAACCCTTGTATCTTGTATCAGCAGATCAGATGAGCATAGTCGAAGCAGGATTACGTTAATACTGTCAATAGGGTGATTTACGGAAACGGTTTCAAGCATACCGCCGTTATTTCTCGGCCGATTTTCCGTTGAAATAAAAAGTAGAAGTTTTACTAGGGGGGGGGGGGTGTGGATATGATGGCACCCTTTCATTATCATCAGTTTTCAGGATCTGAAATAGCTTCAATAAAGATACAATTCAAAATACACATCAAGATTATCATTGTTGATATACAGGGTGATCCACGGTGAATGGCCTATTAGAAGTATCTGGAGAACGAAAAGACAAAACATTCTGAAAATTGGGATGCTTTGATAATTGAACATTCTCTATCCGTTTAAAATATTTCCATCGATACAGTGTTACCACTTCTATCAGAAACAACTAGCAACTTTGTTATTTCAAATGGAACACCCTGTATTTTACTGCATTTTTAGATTCTACCTGAAGAGCTGATTTCATCAATGTATCACACTTGAGGTCTAGCAGGAAGATTATAGAGATATAGGGTGTTCAAAATCCAGATTTTTCAATTTTAGAATTTTTCTTGTCGAAACTTTTCATTATTGATCAAAACGGCTTACATGTCCCTATCTTAACCTCTGATTCACTATCTACTGGAATTTAATTGGAAAAAATACAGGATGCTTCAAGATTCAGAATTCTGATCACCCTGTATCTGTTCCAATTGAATGTCAGTAGATAGTGAATCGAAAGTTGAGATAGGGACATGTAAGCCGTTTTGATCGATAATGAATAGTTTCGACACCAAAGAATCCTAAAATTGAAAAATCTCGATTTTGAACACACTATATCTCTGTTATCATTCCTCCTAGACCCCAAGTGTGATGCATTGATGAAATCAGCTCCCCAGCAAGAATCTAAAAATGCAATAAAATAGGGTGCTCCATTGAAAATAACGAAGTTGCTAGTTGTTTCTAATAGAAGTGGCAACGCTGTATCGATATTTTAGCATCCCAATTTTCAGAAAAGCTCATTTCAGTGCAAGCATCTTGCAACATCCTCATCATCTTCATCTTCATAGTTCATTTGTGTACTTTCCTCATCTGATTCATCATCAGTGGCTTCAAGGTTTCTCTTAGCTGCTCTCGCCAATTTCTCTCTTTCTTTCTGGTGCTTAACATTTTTCACAGACTTCTCCCCCCTTCAATATCTGATGACGCTTATTTTCCCTTTCTTTCTTGATTTTCTTCATTTGCCTATTGTTGATAGCTCGGACACTGTTGTTAATCGTGATATTTGCTCAATGCTAACTGACTACTTGGAAAATCTTGCTGCTGTACCTTGGTCATATTTTTTCGAAGTTCTTGGTTCACTAACAGATGCATCAGAATTAATAATAACTCGTGATTGGTGTTTTTCTGACCCCACTATATCATCAGCTGCATATTCTTCGACAAGAACTCGGTTGTTTCTGCAGGAGCATACATCCAGTGCTCAAATATATAGTTCGTTCGACATGATGGCACCCTATGCCATAATAACAAACATTTAGAGTGCCATCATATCAAGAAAGCAATAGTTATTCATTATACAAGGGAAAAGATTTTAGCTCCAGGTTGTGTTGTCTCCCGACGCGTAGCGGAGGGAGACAAAAAACCGTGAGCTAAAATCTAATATTTTTCCCGTGTATAATACACTATTTTTTTCTGTGACAGGAGGAAGGACGAATCAATATTGAGAAGATATTACATTATTTCGAAATCTGAAAATTATCGACGTGAAATTTCAAGTTTTTAACAGTAGGGACACCTGCGTTTTATAGACATCTTTATCATTCTTTTGAAGTAATCAAATATCTGATGTCACTTCTGTCAGTTCATTTCTGTGATTTGATTTCATAAAATTGCGAATTCAGTAGTTGTTTAGTAATATACGAAACCGCGAAGTCGAATGGAAGATAAAAGGACTTTCAGTTCTTTCTCGGAGACCGTATTATTGACTCATTTTTCGGAACTATAGCACAACAAAAGCCATCCACAGTGTATATATATTTGATATATATCCGGGAAAAAAGTACTCACTTTTTTCCCACGGGAAAAAAGTAATTTATGAAAAGTGACATTTTATAACCTGCCAACAGAGATGAACTGCCAAACTTTTTTCCCGTCACAGAAAAATAGTTATTTATTATACAAGGGAAAAAAGTAGTAGATTTTAGCTCCAGGTTGTGTTGTCTCCCGACGCGTAGCGGAGGGAGACAAAAAACCGTGAGCTAAAATCTAATATTTTTCCCGTGTATAATACACTATTTTTTTCTGTGACAGAAGGAAGGACGAATCAATATTGAGAAGATATCACATTATTTCGAAATCTGAAAATTATCAACGTAAAATTTCAAGTTTTTAACAGTAGGGACACCTGCGTTTTATAGGCATCTTTATCATTCTTTTGAAGTAATCAAATATCTGATGTCACTTCTGTCAGTTCAATTCTGTGATTTGATTTCAAAATATTGCGAATTCAGTAGTTGTTTAGTAATATACGAAACCGCGAAGTCGAATGGAAGATAAAAGGACTTGCAGTTCTTTCTCGGAGACGGTATTATTGACTCATTTTTCGGAACTATAGCACAACAAAAGCCATTAACAGAGTATATATATGTGATATATATCCGGGAAAGAAGTACTCACTTTTTTCCCACGGGAAAAAAGTAATTTATGAAAAGTGACATTTTATAACCTGCCAACAGAGATGAAATGCCAAACTTTTTTCCCGTCACAGAAAAAACAATTTTTTTCTGTGACGGGAAAAAAGTTTGGCATTTCATCTCTGTTGGCAGGTTATAAAATGTCACTTTTCATAAATTACTTTTTTCCCGGATATGTATCACATGTATATACACTGTTGATGGCTTTTGTTGTGCTATATAGTTCCGAAAAATGAGTCAATAATACCCGTCTCCGAGGAAGAACTGCAAGTCCTTTTATCTTCCATTCGACTTCGCGGTTACGTATATTACTAAACAGCCACTAAATTCGCAATTTTTTGAAATGAAATCACAGAATAAGACTGACAAAAGTGACATCAGATATTTGATTACTTCAAAAGAATGATAAAGATGCCTACAACCATGGATACAAAGCAAGTGTCCCTACTGTTGAAAACTTAAAATTTCACGTCGATAATTTCCAGATTTCAAAATAATGTAATATCTTCACAATATTGATTCGTCCTTTCTTTTGTCACAGAAATCACAGAAAGAAATAGTGTATTATACACGGGAAAAATATTAGATTTTAGCTCACAACCTGGAGCTAAAATCTACTACTTTCTTTCCCTTGTATAATAAATAACTATTTCTAACCTGAAATTATCAATAGTATACTTGTATGTTTGGATATTAGCAAAGGGGCATCATTCCCTTTGATTTGCATTTTTATTTCAACTCGTTATCACATGGCGGAATTATGTATGAATTATGTAGGCTTTTGAGATCTACCATTTAATTGGTAACGGATGGTGAAATTCTCATCTCGTTATGAGATCGCGAAATCAAGTGCAAATTACCGCACAGGAAAGTGCCATTTTTCAATCGTTTTGCTCAGGAATAGGGATTGGCACAGGAGTTGTTGGATAAAATTCAATGTTCTTACATGCCCTTGGGGCATATATCATTTCGTTATCATCAGATGACTAGTAGCAAAATATCAGATGTATGACTTCTATTGTGACGAATGAATGTGACGGAAGAAATCATCCCTATTAAAATGTCCTTCAGGAGATGCGACATTCTGGAAAACAATTCATATGAATAATAATTTTTTTGATAAACAGTTATGGCACTTGATATGTTTCAATCAACATACCTTTCACTGCAATGGCTCCGGGACTAGATGCGTCCAAAGGGCTGCCAGGATTTGAACCACTTTCTTGCTTCGCACTGAAAGAGAGAAAATTGCTATAGTTATTCAAAACTTGAGATAACACCAATGGTAGAGTCAGATACAGACCAGAGGGGTGATCCTATTATGAAATTGAAAGCAGAGAGGCCATTTTTCAACAGATGGCACAACTGTTTCCCTCGCTTTTATTTCAGTAAGGTTGATAATTTGGTCAGACAAATTTTCTAGTTTTCCATGAGAATTTTGTATCGTCAATTTTACCATTTTATCTTAGAAAATTGATCATTATCAATAATTTTCAGTATTTAGCTCTAGTATATTCTCGTATTTTGTAATATACAAGGTGTTTTTTAAGTACGTGTAAAAAATTCAGGAGCATGTTGATGACGTCTAAATAGGAAGAAAAAATCGTAAAAACATATGTCCGGAAGTTATCCGTTCCTGAGGTATACAGAGTGTCAAAGTTGAATTCTTAACTTTCCAATGTTAAATGAAGAAGAATATTGAATGAAAGAAAAAAAGGCACTATGGCGTATCTTTTCTGATATTCACTAGAGGCGACTTACGAGCCACATGGATATAATTCGAATGCATCGATTATTTCGAATCCCAATAACTCGAAAACAGTTGCTCGCAGCGACCTCTACCAAAAATATATTTTTTACACAAAAGTGTTCTAGAAATCTATTTTTTCACTAAGAAACGTTATACAGATACGCACAAAAAAGTTATAACTTTTCAAAAGACTCAAAAGACATGTAGGTGGCGCCACCCCCACGAAAGAGACAAACTAATATAAAATTTGATATTTTCATTGAAAATTTGATATTTTCATTGAAAAATACCCCTAGATACCAAAGTTTAATCTTATATCACAATTATTTCAAAATCCATTAACAAAAAACAAAAATAAGAATTCAACTTTGACACTCTGTATCTCAGAAACGAATAACTTTCGGACATATATTTATACGAACTTTTCTTCATATTTTGACGTCAGCAACATGCTCCTGGATTTTCTACACGTACTTAAGAAACACCCTGTATATGATGTTTGTGAGGAATGCTTTTTTCCAATTTTAGATAAAAACATCTGGATACATATTGTAGAAATTCAAAAAAGTGTCACTTCGCAATTTGTTATCAATGCACGAACATTGTAATTTTTTGACGTTTGTAGAAAAATAATATCTGATCATCGACTATCTATTCTCGGAGTACTAGTCATTAAAATTTGATTCTTCATGTATCCTCTTTGGTGTATTTCTGCCAGTCCAGTCCTGTTCCCTTCCGTAAGCGACAAAAATTAGGTCATTAAAGAAGTAGGGCGGCTCGATTAGGGGCGAAAATCGCTCATTTAACCGTTCCAGTTGGGAATAATTGTATTTCATTCATAGGCGTACGGGCGAGTTCTGATGGGGTTCTTCGTCACACCAAAATCGATGATCGGAAATATAGATGAGAAGGCATACACTCTGATGATATCGATTTTGTTGAAGAGTTTAGTAGACACTACCTTATCTCGGGTACTATATATACTACTTTTTATATCACACCCTGTGAAAAAAAAAGGAATGGAATGACTTCCCAAGGGTCTATACAGGGTGTCCCCTAAAAGGCCTTTGAAAAAAATCACCACATATTCCTCAGACCCAAACAATTCGATACAAGCAAACTCACCTTAATACAAAGTTGCTCAGGCTTGACGCTAGACGGCTTTTGATTACTCAGTACAAACAAAAAATAGCTGATAGCACATTTCGATTTTTTTTCTGTATACGTCAAAATCATGAAACTTTTAAAAAACTTTTATGAAATTCCTATCTGTCGAAATATTGTTGAGACCATGATAGTAATAATCAAATTTTATCAAGAGTACTCACCTTTTTTTTAGTAATTGAGTTACACAATCCAAATATCATATTTAAACCCCTTTCTTTCCATTGCCGTAGAAATTTTATGTTTGTTTACTGAAAAAATTAAGTTCTACGCCCATGAAATGATATTCATCAAGATTATGGTATGAGTTTTACTGCTCATTTAAACTTTGCCAACGTACCAAATTTGAGTGAAATCTCATAAGCCGTTTCAAAATTATGAGACAAAACGATTAGAAAATTTTAACTTCAGAGATATCTATATAGTTCCCAAACTAAGCAACTTTGTACTGAGGTAAGTTTGCCGAGGAATATGTAGTAGTTTCTTGTAAAGACTTTGTATGGATATTCTGTACTTAGATCTACAGAACGCACCAAACTCCGGGTGTGTATTGTACAGGTATAAATAATTAAAAATAAAAACATATGTTCTTACACGATTCTCATTTGTTTTCATTCTGAATTTGAATAGATGTGTGGCAATTTATAAGACCTTAATAGTACAAACTCCAAAATAAACGCGTCAAACACACTGACACTGATATCAACACATGTCAGAACAGCAAAACAGATGAGACAATCGATTTTGTACAATAACAAATCTGACTCACTTATCATAAATGCTGGTGTTCCGCAAGGATTAATTCTAGCACCAACACTGTTTCTGTTACTCCATAGTTGATGTTCGGTGTCCATATCAACGATTTGTTGGAAGCAACTTTATGTCCAGTACACAGTTTCGCGGATGATAGTACTCTCCATACCGCCTTCTCTTCCAGGGCTCCAATACCAGCTGGGCAAATCAGAAACGAACGAGGGAGAAATGTTGATAACATATAAATATAGACTTAGCATCGATTCTTGAATTGGGATCCAATAACTTGGTAGATTTCAATGCAAACAAAACACAAGCATGCCTTTTCTCTAGAAAATCCGATCCCACTGTGCCCAACATAAGCTTGTCAGGAGTAACCATACCTTTGAAGACATCCATTTCGATGCTTGGTATTACTATCAGCAATAACCTTTCTTGGGAAAATCACGTGAGATCAATAATTGCTAAAAGTGCATCCCAAAAACTTGGTTTTCTGTTTCGGGCCAGGAGCTACTTCCGAGGCTACTTCATTTCCACTACTTCCAGTCAGCTGCTTATGATCTATAAGGCACAGATCCGACCTGTCCTGGAATACTGTTCCCATATTTGGAGTGCAGCACCCATACATACCCTGAAACTGTTGGATTCTGTTCAAAAAAGGGCAATTCGTCTCTTGGGTGATGCCTCGCTCACAAACTCACTATCTTCTCTGGTACACCATAGAAAAGTTGGTGATCTGGCTCTATTTTATAGATATTTTCATGGACGATGCTCTTCTGAAATATCAACAATTGTTCCTCCCTTGGCAGTCCCCGCGAGATTAACACGGATTAACCCGTCGAGTTGAGGCTTCGTTCCCCTTCGTGGTCACTTTGGGGTCCTGCAGAACATCTCTTTCCAAAGACTCGTTCATCCAACGAACAGCGAGGCTCTGGAACCCATCGCCAAGGGAGGTGTTCCCCGAGGCATATAACCTCCAGAAATTCAAGAAGAACACTAATTCCTACCTTATTTTTCTTGGTTCTCACGATGTTCTCTGAACATTACAAGATATTCTTTTTCGTGGGAACCAGAACATAAAAAAAATGAGAATCGTAGGGGTTTTTTCAAATTATTTTTACGTGTACAATACACACCTGGAGTTTGGTGCGTTCCTCCCGACTTACCCTGTATATGTACGTACACTGGGCGTCCAGTAAGTTCATGTCGTAAATCATAGGGCTGATAAAGTGATTCAAAACAATGTCAGTACCTCAAACAAAAAAATGTCTATCGCACTTCGTTACCAAGTTATATTGCCCTTGAAAGTTCGATTAAAGAATATTATTTTATACAACGATCATGTAATGTTTGCTATTATAATAATAATATACGAGTACGAGGTAACTTACGATACGTATATAAGAAAATTGATTCTCAAGAATAAATATCCGATCTATCCGACGATTTTCAAAAAATACTATTGAAACATATGCTAAGGACGGATTGTTTGTACCAAAATATAGCATTGGAACCTCGAATGGGACCAAATAGGTATTGCCTAACTATAATAGTGCCGTGGGAAAAGATATAGGGGGTTAAATTTTTTTTTTTTTGCTGATAATTCCACTGTATATATATTATTTATCAATTGTTTCAAAAATCGGCACAGAGGCATAATTTCATACATAAAATATTATTTTATGTATTATTCTACAGTTCGTTACAGGGTGCACCACGTGTGAATGATTCCTCTGAATGCAATAAGGTGCATGGCAACTGTTGAACGCTCCTATACCTATATTAGGTAATTTCGTAATTTCCATATCATTTGCAATTCTAATTGAAATGTCTGTCATACATATTAAATACCGATTAAAATACCTTCGTTCAAGTCAAGTTAACAAAACATAAAATCTTTGTAATGTTCTAATGTTGTACCATACATATCGTGTAAAAACATTCATTTCCACTTTATGAATTCCAACTCACTTCATGAATTCTTTCGATTGCATTTTACATACAAGTTGATAGTTGTAACCCGGATTTTGACTTCAATACTTGAAAAATGGCCTTTCAAAGTGATCGAATCATTATTATTGATAATATTGTTATTGTGCTCAAGGTGTTTTGTCTTTGATAGTAAAAGAAGTATTACGAACAAATTTCGATACACTGTAGACTTATGCAGAAGGAAAAAATATGTCTCTGACATAAAAAGCTCCGATTCTAAAAATTCCCAGTGATCCAAGAGAAGACATCCAGCTCCAAGGTCATGGTAAAAAAAATATGAAACATATTTGCTCCAATGAGAACATAACGACACCGCTGCAATTTTACACAACGTCAATTATCATTCTGATTGGTCTAGTGAATTGTTAATTTTGTTGATCAGTTTAGCCTAGAAATAAAGTGTCCGCTCAAAAAGCGTATACTGATGCAAACGAATAGGAAAAATCGAGGAAACTGGATTCTTCCTGGATAACCCTTCATAATCTGGATATTTCCATCCCGAGGTCATGGTCGAAAAAAAATTATGAAATATATTTTCTCTAATGGAACATAACGACACCGCTGCAATTTTACACAACGTCAATTATCATTCTGTAGAACGTTCATCTGGAATAGGGTATACGCGTTTGGAAATTTTACACTGGAATAGATTTTTGTTCCATTACTCATATGTATATATAGATGTCGAATTATACATCCGAAAAACATTATTAAGCATCGCATATTTAATAATTTCTGATTGAAAATCATAATATTTGCAACTTTCCGACCAACAGCCGAACTGCAGCGATGATTTCCGACTGGATGTGGCTGTTTTTATTTGTCATGTCAAACATTCATGGAAAAATATAGAAGAAGAATACCATATGGCTGCATGTTCATGTCCGAAAGATTGAAAATAATATAAGAAGAGACAGTGAGGTTATGATTATCTGAGCTTGTAGTTTCTATAATCTATCTCAATTATATGATCTCAATATTCTGAATAATAATAACTGAATAATAAGCAAATATCTACAATAAGAAGGATCAAACAGGACTTCTTTTTGCATGTTGTTTCAAATATATATTACCAACTATCAATTTATATCTCATATAGTTTTCCATATCTTCTTCAAGCTGAAAAAGAAATCACATAATATTATATTATTCTCCTAATAACATGAGGAACATAATCATCGATATATAATGGGTTTCACTAGGACATACTTGAACGTATACTCACTTCGAAATGGTCTTCACAAACAAATCCTCTGGTTTTCTCGGATAAATCATTTCTATTTATGGCTTCCAACCATAATTTTCTTTTCTCTTTATTTTTATCACTCGATCCCACTGGCCATGAAAGGAATATTTTTCCTAGCGATACTTTTGTTGATGAAAAGCATTGCGGCACTAGGCAGTATTTGGTATAAACATTATCATTTTCCATTTTCAAATTTCTGGCGTTTAAAACTGTTTTCTTCTCCTAGATCTTCTTCCTATTTTTTTTTTCAATCTGAATCTTGTCATTCTGTCGCGCTAGTCTATGGCTGTGCGGCCTAATACTATGACGTCATAATATTAGTGATGGCCACTAACCCGTTTTCCTGTGACTTTATATTTAGCCACATTTAAATGAAATTTGTTATAGTCACAAGCAAAACTTGAGATTAATGAATGATATCCAGTGTTATTATAAGGAAGAAGAAATATAATTTCGATTAAACAAAAAATCATGCGTATTCCTTATTTCTGTGGTCTCATATTTAAGGTGTCAATTATAGCCACCTTACCCATATAGCTCTGACATGTACGTACTTGAAAGATTGGTCTAGTGAATTGTTAATTGTTAATTTTGTTGATAAGTTTATCCATTTTTGCTTAAAAATGAAACGTCCGCTTAAAAAGCGTACATTGATGCAAACAAATCGGAAAAATCGAGGGAAATGGAATCTTCCTGGATAACGATTCAAAATCTGGATATTTTCAGTCCAAGGACATGGTCGAGAAAAAAATTATGAAATATATTTTCTCCAATGGGAACATAACGACAGCGCTGCAATTTTACACAGTGGTGGTAGAACGTTCATCTGGAATTTCTGTAGTCTAATATTCAAGGTGTCAATTATTGCCACCTTACTCATCTTGATCTGACATAAGTAACTGAAAGATCGGTCTAGTGAATTGTTAACTGTTAATTTTGTTGATCAGTTCAGTTTGAAAATAAAACGTACATTGATGGAAACAAATCGGAAGAATCGAGGAAACTGGAATCTTCCAGGATAACGATTCACAATCTGGATATTTCCAGTCCATCGGCAACGCTGATCCTCCCATTCCGATCGCAGCAATCGATCAAGCGTCGCGAGACATGCACATCACACCATATTATATAGCACACAAACCCAAAGTGTTCAATACCATCTTCACCATAAGGGCACAAAGGGCCCGTGTCCATGGCCCCCCTGAAGGACCAAAATATTCTCCCACATTTATATTTTTCGAACACAGTACCTATAACAGCGCCACCGTCAACATTTTTGTTTTGTATTTCATTACCCCCATAATGAATAGAAGATAAAAAATTTTGGTATATTTCGCTATCTCAACTTTCCTAAAGGGTCCTATATTCTTGCGCACCCAAGAGCGACAGCAAATTTGAGACGGCCTTGAACATGTCCCTGTTGCCCCTACCTGGAGAACGTCGAATCCGCGTCCCTCGGCGATCCAGGCGTCGAGCTGGTCGCCTCCATATCTCCCCCAGGCCCATCAGCACCACCTCTGACTACCCATAGCGTGTCCGGCGCGAATGCCCGGCGAAAATGTCCGGTGGTCCGGCGCGAATGTCCGGTGGTCCGGCGGTGTGTCCCCACCTCTCGAGACCCCCGGGTGGTAGCACCGACGAGGGAGGACACGATTTCGCCCCTGCCCGACGCGTTTCGGGGTTGCTATCCGGCCGGCTGCTTGCTACGCGAGCTTCGGAGGTCTCGGGGGTTGGGGGCGAAGGGGGAGGGTTGTAGCGGGGGTAGTTGTCTGGCGGCGTTGCCGGATCGGCGAGGAGCGTCTTGGTTTTGTTCGGTGTGGGCTTCTCTTTAACCCTGTTCGAATTCGGACTCCGTTTTTCCGAATTTGGAATCAATCTTTGAATTTGGACTTTTTTCCTACAATTTAGACTTGCCACTTCTGAATCGGACTTGCGTCTTTAAATTATTTCGACTCGTTTGTTCGAATTTGGACGTTTTCTCGAATTGGGACTTGTTCATTATATTTTTGAACATATTTCTTCGATTTCTGTCTGGTTTGTTCAAGTTATGACATATATCTTTCAATTATTTGGATTCGAACTTGAATGTTTCTCCTAATTGGGACTTGATTATTATTTATTTGAACATATTTCTTCAATATATGTCCTGTTGCTTTGAATCCGGACATGATTCTTCGAATTCAAACTTGTTCCTTCGAATTTGGACTTGTTACTTCTGAATCGGACTTGCGTTTTTGAATTATTTGGACTCGTTTGTTCGAATTTGGACGTTTTCTCGAATTGGGACTTGTTCATTAAATTTTTGAACGTATTTCTATAAGTTCTGTCTGGTTTCTTCAAGTTATGATATATTTTTTTCAATTATTTGGATTCGAATTTGGACGTTTCTCCTAATTGGGACTTGATTATTATTTATTTGATCGTGTTTCTTCGATATATGTCTTGTTTCTTTGAATCCAGTCATCATTTTTCGAATTAAAAATTGTTCCTTTGAATTCGGACGTCCCTTCTTCGAATTCGATCTTCTTGCTACGAAACCTGACTTAGTTATCCAGAATCATGATTAATCTCTTCAAAACTGGACTTCATCCTTTGAATTATTCAGACAATTTTCCATAATCGGACTTATTTCTTCTAATTAATTCTCGTTCCTTTCATATCAGACTCAACTCTCCCAATTTGTACTAATTTTAATCGGAGTTTTTTCTTACTCCCAAATCGGACATACTCGTTCGAATTCGAGTTCCTTTCAATTCGTACAATCGAAATCTTCTTCGAACTCGAACGTATTTTTTTGAATGTTGGTTTGTTAATTCCGAATTGGAACTCGTTTCTTTGGTTTAGAATTGATTCCGTCATTATTGTAAATCGTTTTTTATTCAAATTCGGAACCATCTCTTTCGAAATCACATTTATTCAACAAAATTCAGTCTTTCTTCTCAATATCAAGTATTATACTTGATCATTTCAATTCGGGCTGTTTTTTATCGAAATCCTTGTTTCTCGGGATACGAACTTTACTCCTTCGAATTCGGTATTTTTCCTTTGAATTCGATTTCTTCTTCTTCAATAACTCTTTTTTTTTCTTCGAATTCGGACTTATTTCGTTGAATTCTGGTTTGTTTTCCGAATTTGAGATTATACACTCGGATTTGGGATCCTTATTTGGATAGGGACCTTTTTATAAGTTATAAAATAAGTAATTTATTTTTTCTGTTCATTGTTTTTTATTTGGGATATTTCTTCGGAGTTTAACTGTTTTTTTTTCCTGTTCTAGATGTTTCTAACCATTAATTGCAAAAATATTTCCTATTGATGATGCAGAGATTAGGTTATTACTTATACCTACTGAAGTAATATTTATTTCAAAACCATATCACCAGAGATGATTGATCACTTTTAATGCATAATTTTCAGAGAAAAAGTTGGCAATGAATATCTAGGATTCACTGATCGTGTAAATAAATTTGGCAACTCCTGCTTCTGGATTCGATATTCTGGTGGCGGTAAAACCAAGTGCGCATGATCGAAAGCCGGATAAGGGCTTATATTGTTTCATTATTACCTTTTATTTTATTCACCTGTGAGCGATAGATTTTCCCGAGTTTCCTATTTCCTGTTCCCGTTTCCTGCATCTGGAGTTTCTTTCAATTTTTAATGATCGTTGCTTGCGTTCTCTTCCATAATTCCTATTTCTTCCTAGGAAACTAAGAACTCACGGCTAAGGCACGTCAACGTTGTCAATGAGGATCTTGCTAAAATTATAGCCAGGGGAACCAACAATCTAGTTCAATCTTTAGAAGAAGTCCATGGTAACTCGGGTCCTGATGAAGTTCCAATGTTCTTGGTCAAAAAATCCCTTAGTCATATTATTGAACCTCTCACTTATCTAATAAATCTTTCATTTCTCACAGGGTCCTTTCCACATGAATTGAAAGTTGGGAAAATTGTGCCGATTCATAAAAAATCTAACCAGTTATTAATGGAAAATTATAGACCTATCACAATTCCTTCCTGCTTCTCTAAAATCTTTGAGTATGCCTTCCTAGATAGATTAATGGGATTTATTGAAAAACATGATTTATTATCAAAGAATCAACATGGTTTCTGTCAGAATAGATCGACTAATAGTGCCACCTTAGCATTCTACAAAAAGGTGATTCAGTTTTTAGAAGCAGGAGAGTGTCCTGTTGGAATCTTTTGTGATTTCAGCAGGTCATTTGACTGTGTTCAACATAATATTCTGTTCTCGAAATTATACTCATATGGTGTGCGTGGGGTTGCTCTAAATTGGGTAAAATCTTTTGTATGCTCTCGCCAACAATATGTTTGTATCAATACCAACAATAATAATAATGAATCCAGAATAGCCAATTCGAGCCGGCTTGATGTCAATCTGGGCATTCCCCAGGGCTCCGTATTGGGACCAATTTTGTTTCTTTTTTATGTAAATGAGCTGGACACTTTAGCTACTGATGCTCAATTCGTCATATACGCCGATGATACGTCAGTACTGATATCGAATGAGGACGAGGATTCTCTTAAAGACAATTGTGAACAGTTACTGAATGACGTCTACTCATGGTGCAGTGCAAACTCACTTTCATTCAACATGGAGAAAACCCACATTATGAGGTTTCATAATGCACAGAAAAACATTTCAGAATTTATTAAGGACAAATCAGATGATTTGCCCCAAAATGTCACTACGTTTGAAGAATTTTTCTATCAAAGAGCCTAAAAGAAAAATTCACTAGCTGTCAGTTACAATTTGAATTGAAGAAGATTTGGAGAAGAGAAATAAAGGTACATAGAAAAAATACCAAATTTTCACTTATCTTTGGACGTTTCAGAAGAGAAAAATCAACGAATCTGCTTGCATTCTTCTGAACGGAGACAAAAGCATTGCTTCGCTGTTCAGTTGATATAGATAAAAAATGGTATTCACTACTGAAATCTGAAAATGGTAAATTCAAGATTAATTAATGAAAACGTAAAACCCTGTAACCCCTTTGATTGACAACGTCACCAATTGTCAGTAAGAATTGAGAAGTGTTATGACAAATACGAAATTGCCATACAAAAATCCATTTTTTATGTTGAAACGGGAGCAGATTCGTTCTCGAAACGTCCAAAGATAAGTGAAAATTTGATATTTTTTTCTATATACCTTTATTTATCTTCTTCAAATCTTTATATATCCGTACAAATTGTCACTGACAAGCTAGTGAATTTTACTTTTAGGCTCTCTGATAGGAAAATTCTTTTTTCTACAAGCGTGCGTGATTCACCCTATACCCGCACGCAATTTAGTTTGGGAAGTGTCATTTTCCCGCAACGTTCGTGTCAACGGCAGTCGCGTGCGGGAAAGAATAACTTTCCGCACTTGTTAGGAAAATTACTATAACCACAGTGACATTTTGGTGCAAATCATCTGATTTGTCCTCACTACACGTATATTGAAATAATATTGATATTTTCAATTAGAGACAAGGAGAGAAAATCCCAAATTTAATCTGGAATAATAGTTGTTTTCTGTGGATCAAAAATCTAGTGAAATATGTAGACAAACTTCAACAAACATGTTTTATTAATACTCAAGTATAGTAAAAATATATTTCACAAATTAGACACCTAAAATATTAGATTTGTAAAAAATATAAACTTCCCTACATCTACATATTATTGAAAATATAAAGCTATGTTACAGCCATCTATGAAAGCACATTCGAAGGCAATTTTAAAAGGCACTCAATAAATAATTACTATGTTAAAAACAATTAGTCCACATTAACATTACAACTGAAAAGTTAAAGCATTCTGAACACATGAGGTCGATCATCATCAGCGAGTCATCCTGTCAAGTATCGGCAGTATCATATCGAACGTAGGCCTCTTCCCTGGATCTTCGTTCATACAAATATTGATCAGCTTGATCAAGTGCGGCGATATGCCTGGTTTCACATTAACCCGCAGCCCCTCCAAAGCAATCCTCATCCCCACCTCCATTGGACTCTGGTCAGCAAAAGGCACCTCCCTAGTGGCCAGCTCCCACAACATTATGGCATAGCTCCACATATCCGAAGCCTCCCAATTCCTGTCCGTTATCTTCTTCTGCAACGCCTCTGGCGACATCCAGGCAGGATAGTAGATCCTGCCCTTCTCCTGGAACGAGAACTTCGCATCGGCCATGTTGATCCTGGCCGTGAGGTCTTCTTCCACCATCACGTGACGGCTGTTCAAGAAGAACTCGGGAGCTGTGCGCTCCAAGCTGTGCAGAAAGGCCATTCCTTTGGCTATGTCGGTGGCGAAACGCAGGGCTTGTGCTGTGTCCACTACTATACCTACGATTGGGAAAGATACATTTTATTGGAATTCTCAGAAATTCTCAAGGTATCTTGAGACAAAAAAATTACGGGAGGGTTTAATTGTAAGAGACGCACCCTGTATACAGTGTCATTCATAAAGTTGGCATCATATGGGAAAACCTTTTGATAATATTTTATTTTGAAATTCCACTTGGGCATTAGGTTCTGCTTCAAAAAAGAGGAAATTGGACTATTCAGTCGGAATCACGTGACTAGGCTTATTTCTTTGAATTTCAGAAAAGTTTACTTAGAAAAGTTGTTTCCATTCTTTATTTACACAAGTGTCTTGAATTTAAATCTATTGCAACTTTTAGTTCTTGATAATTTTCCTTATTGTAACTTCAACAAAACTGTCCCAAACTTTGGTTAGATATATAAAGTAGTAATTTGATGATATTTTGATAGATTACTTTGGCATCATTTTAATACTGAAAAAATCAATTTAAATAAATTTTGCTCCTGAATGAAAATAAACTTTGCATCAAACATAACATTAATTACAAGTTGGGATCATTACTTCCTAAAGAAAATCATTTTTTGTCCATAAATAGTGATTGGAAATTGATAGCATGATGAAGCCACTAGAATGCAATAGTTTTATTGGTGTTAATTTTTTGGATATTACAGACCTTACATTGAGAAAATACCAAAAACTAAAAGATGTTATAGAATGTTCAAATTCAAGACATATTACGTTAAATCAACTTTCCTTTGCAAACTTTTTCAAAATTCAAACAAATAAGCCTATTTTCAGTGATTTATTTGAAAAAAATCATATTTTGAAAGTCACGTGTCCCCACAGAGTAGTCAATTTTTTATATTTTTTTTTAAGAAAAACTTAACGTCCAAGTCGAATTTCGAAATAAATTATTATTAAACGTTTTTCCAATATGATGCCGACTTTATGAATGACACTGTACATATACTGTGTCTTCCAACACTGTGCAGGTTTTATATTGTTCACATAACTAAGACACTTATCTGAAATTTTCATTAAATCGTGAAAATTTCTGAAAATTTCAAATAAACAGGGAGTTTCCTTACCTCTCTGACAAAATATAGGAGCGAATCCTCACCCAATTTCAAGATGAAAATGTTTGTTGAATAGTTTTTTGCCGAATGGCGCTTAGTTTCAAAATTTTGTTTTTCAAGCACCATTCAAAAAACTTGCATACCTTATTTCCACCATAAAATTAAGTCATAATTGCAAGAGATTTGAAGAAAAATGTATTTTGTTTTTTATGGTTATTGTGTGATTTATGGGCATGCAATAGTGGTTTTTCTTTTTCATCTCTAAAACAAAGCAAGATACGGAAATAACGTGGGAGATAAAAAGTTGTTACATTAGAAGCTCAATTCGAAAAAAATTGAGATTACAAAGAAAGTCATTGGCGTAAATTTTTTTACGATATTAGTTAAGGTGCAGCGGATGCCAACAGACTTGGTATTTTTTTTTCTTCTAATAATGGCTAAATAATAATTTCAAGTAAATTGGGTGATGCATGTCTGAAATTTAGATGAAAAACCAATTCAAAAATAAAAATCTGAATCCGGATTGAGCACCTTGTATTTTGAAAACTAGTCAAAAATTTAAAAAGAACCCTATTTTACATTTTCGTCTTAAAATTAAGCGACGATTCGCTCCTTTCATTTTGTCAGAGAGGTTTGGAAACAGCCGCCTAAAAGTTTCACTTTCTCCGCTAAATGGAATATTCCACTTTAGAAACTTTCAAATTGGGAATTTTCATTTAGAAATTTCAATCATCCCAACCCTAACTGTACCTCCGCTGCCCTCATGCAGAACGTTGTACAAGGAACCCAGCGGCAGGTACTGGCTGATCACAATAAGGCTAGGCGGGCTGTTGCAACAGCCGATCACCGGAAGAATATTCGGGTGCGAGAAGATCCTCAGCTTCGGAAACTCCTCGTTGAAGTCCCTCGATATCCTCGGAGTGACCTCGCGGATCTTCAGTATCTTCGCCACTATCTCGTTGTTCTGCCATCTCCCTATGTAAGTCGTGCCGCTGTGGTTATCCGATATCTTCTGCTTGGTCTGCAGCTCTTTGATGTTGATGCCCTTGTGGCGGGACAAGGTGGCGTCCCGCGATCTGGTCTTCATGCCCAGCCAACTCTGGTCTTTGAACTTGATGGTCTTGAGGTCCTGGCCGGCATCGACTGCGAGGTCGTGCAGCTGCTTGGCAACGCTGCCTTTGCACTTGTCAAGCGCCGTTTCGCCATACTTGTTGGCAATGGCGATCTTGGTGCCGTGTTGGACCAGGTCTTCGGCTATTTCCGGGTAGCCCCAGAAACAGGCGTAGTGGAGGGGGGAGTTTCCGTGCTCGTTTGTGAAGTTGACGTCGGCGCGCTGTCTCAGTAGCTGATGAAAGATAGGTTGATATAGGTCGCGTGCACGAAGACCGACCCTGGAGGCAAAATTTTGAAACACAACCTCATTCTTCTGTGAATTATTGAAACACAACCTCACTTTTCTATTTGGTTACAGAGGAATCAAAAGGTTGAAATAGTTTTTCACAATATTTTGGCATACGAATCGTGTTTCTTGCGTTATTCATCAATTCAAGCATGCCTTTGCATTGTGTTGTTGTACAATGCACAAAAAATGCAGCAAGAGGCTAGGGAATATGATTTTTCAGGTAAATAGTAATCTCACATAGTTAGCATTATGAAATGTTGTCATTACTTATTAAAATTCCTTCTGCCTTCTGCCACTTCTGCAATACAAGCTAATGCTGCTAATAGATTGAAAATGTCTACAACACACACGATCGTCAGCATGTCAGACCAGTCCTACCGATTGATTGCATGAATCCTATCTTCTTGCATTATTTCAGAAATTTCAGGTATATTTCTATTAGCTGATCCTATTGCAGAAGGAATTCCGATGAGAAATCAGAGAAATAACCAAACTTCAAAAATGAAAACTATGTGAGTGACTATAGTAGGTACTTACTTTTGAATCATAATGTACCATCTGGATTTCTTCATCTTCCGCTGCAGTTTTTGTGATGTGATGGCATTAGCGAATTGATGAATAGCGGAAAAATACGATTCATATGCCAAAATAATTGTGGAAAACTATTTCGATCACTTGTAAACAAATATGTTTTGCCTCCAGGGTCGGTCATCTGACAGTTCTTGCACGCGACCTATAGGTCGCGTGCACGATGACCGACCCTGGAGGCAAAATATTGAAACACAACCTCACTCTTCTGTGAATTATTGAAACACAACCTCACTTTTTTATTTGTTTACAGAGGAATCAAAAGGTTGAAATAGTTTTTCACAATATTTTGGCATACGAATCGTGTTTCTTGCGTTATTCATTAATTCAAGCATGCCTTCGCATTGTGCTGTTGTACATACAATGCACAAAAAATGCAGCAAGAGACTAGGGAATATGATTTTTCAGGTAAATAGTAATCTCACATAGTTATCATTATGAAATGTTGTCATTCCTTATTAAAATTCCTTCTGCCTTCTGCCACTTCTGCAATACAAGCTAATGCTGCTAATAGATTGAAAATGTCTTCAACACACACGATCGTCAGCATGTCAGACCGCAGTCCTCCCGATTGATTGCATGAATCCAATCTTCTTGCATTATTCTAGAAATTTCAGGTATATTTCTATTAGCTCCTATTGCAGAAGGAATTCTGATGAGAAATCAGAGAAATAACCAAATTTCAAAAATGAAAACTATATGTGAGTGACTATAGTAGGTACTTACTTTTAAATCATAATGTACCATCCGGATTGCTTCATCTTCCGCTGCAGTTTTTGTGCATTTTACAACAGCACAATGTGATGTCATGAGCGAATTGATGAATAGCGGAAAAATACGATTCATATGCCAAAATAATTGTGGTAAACTATTTCGATCACTTGTAAACAAATAAGAAAAATGACGTTGTGTTTCAATGTTTTGCCTCCAGCGTTGGTCATCTGACAGTTCTTGCACGCAACCCATTAGATTTCTAATAGGTTATGGACCCAGTAACCTAGAGTTCCTGAATGTACTTGACACTGCTGTTTTGACGTTTTTTGTATATTAGAGTACGGACAAGCAGTGACAATCAAACATAACCACAAACGAAGCAAATCATATGTTTTGCCAGACAAGACAAGATTATGTTTTTCGCTTCACCGCTTCAAATCTGGATAAAGAAGGAGGCGATTGCGGCCCACCCGGGCCCACCTGAGGATGCGAGACTCAGGAAACTGGGCAAATGAAAGGATAATACCAGGACATGCAAAAATAGCAGAGTGGGTGGAACAGGAAATTCCTATCTCTACTCTCAGAGTGAATAAAGTGCTGGACATGCTGAGATGGAATAGGAAGTTCAAACTTACTATTCCAAGCAGATAAGAATGGAGAAACATACGAGAAAGCTACGCTCTAGGAGAATACACCACAGTTTTCCAAGCTGAGGTCTTAGCCATCCTGGTCGTAGCAGAGATGCAAGAGCAGGTGAAGAAGGGACCAGAGCAGAAGATCTACATCTGTTCGGACAGTCAGGCAGCACTCAATGCTATCTGTCATCCCAGACCGAGCTCAGCATTGATACAGGAATGTGGGAATGCTCTTGAGATATTAGCAGAATCAAAAGAAGTGGAACTGGTATGGGTCCCGGGTCACAGTGGGGTGCCCGAGAACGAAACAGCAGACGAACTTGCTAGGGCCGGATCCGTGGAGCCGTTTCTGGGACCAGAGCCTGTACTAGGTATAGCAAGGAGCCAAATTACGTCAGCCCTCGATGAATGGGCGGACAAGGCACTAGGAAAATACTGGAGGAATATCACAGGTTGCAGGCAGGCCAAGGAATTCATGGCCGGTCCAAGAAAATCAAGGAAGGAGTGGCTGCTTGGCAGAGACCGCCAATTACTCCGCCTCCTCATAGGAGTACTCACAGGACACAACAGGCTAGGCAGACACCGATCAGTTATGGGAATAGAGGACAACCCCACTTGCCGCAGATGCGGGGAAGACGAGGAAACGTCACTCCATTTCCTCGGCGAGTGTGAGGCGTACGGAAGGCTGAGATTCGAAATCTTTGGAGTAGACAAACTCCAACAGGAGGACATGATTATATTAGAGTGAACGGACATACTGACTTTCATCAGAAGGTCAGGGAGATTCGTAAAGAAAATCTAGGTGAAGGAAGCGTAGATATGTGGAGAGCAGGGGTTAGCAAAAAGGGCCCATCGGGGACTACTTGCTTGGCTACAGCCTCCCCACCTACTACGTACTACTACTACTCCTCCACAAGTCCTGGGAAGAGTACATCCATATATCTTTCTCTGTCTTTGATTTTTGTATGAGAGTGCATAGCGTCTCCTCGAGTGGGTAAAAGGGCACGATAAATTGATTAGAAAATTATTTATTCTCGAAATATTGAATGATAAGGCTGAAGGACCTCAATCGAGGTCGATATCAAGTTGGTATGTACATATATACCAACGAAATACAAATACTATTCCTATGAAATAAGTTTCTCATATGTAGGTATATACATTCGTTCAGTTGAATATTTATGGCAACAATAACAGCTGATTTCAGTTAGGATAAATAATAAAGGTTCTCTAAGACATACGGAAGTAGATATAAATATAAATGGACTTCAGCGCTTCACTATAGATCGCCGTTCACATTGCAAAAGGGGATTGTTGGTTTGAACCCGGCCATCGGAAGATCATTTTCAATACCTAACATAAATGGTGCACTCGTTAAGCGTTCTTGTTCTGTGCTCTGATAATATCTTGCTCATATCTTAGTACCAAAAAAGTGGTTCAAATTCCACTAGGAGCTATGTAGTCGTCTAGCACTTCTCAACTATGCATGAACATACACATTCAGACTTGGTATTTCAACTTTTGTGGCCTGAACTTATATTCCATCATATTCTGTTTCCATTTTTGTAGAATTACGTTATCGGATGGGAATTCGAATAGAGTGAATTGATTTCCCATGTTCTCACAGTTGGAAACTGCATACACTTGCATATTTCTCCTAATTCTCTCAATTTGTCAAACCTTCGAAATTTATGTCATGTACGTCCGTGTACTGTCAGTTCCTGCTTTTCCATCAATTTATTTGTGGTTATGTCCGATTGTCAAGTACATTTAGAAACTCTACAGTAACCCAGGCAAACGGTATCAAAATACGCCGTATTCTTGCAAAAAATCCAGTAGTCGATTTTATTATCGTACCCCATGTTCTGTGGGCTGCTGAATCAGAATCTTTAATTATTCAATAAAAATTTCCTGGTGCGTTTTGAGATCTTCGCAAAAAACAACGAAATTTTCTTTTGATTTTTCGCTTATAATTCCGATACTAAGCCTAGCAGAGAAAAAATTAATCGAACTTTATGAAGGAGATAGTAGGAAAGCCGGCTGCAGATTTCTACCTACATCTGATAACGAAATGATATATGTCTCAAAGGAAAGTAAAAACATTGTAGTTCATCGAACGGCACCTGTGCCAATCATTATCCTGAGCAAAATGATTAGAAAATTGCACTATCCTGTGCGGGAATTTGCACTCGAGAATTATGCCATAGGATACTAATTGAATGGTAGATCTCAAAAACCTGCCTTTGCCAACCCTCAGTCTGAGCCAAATCCACGGCATAGCGATTTTTTCTATTATTCCAGACATACTTCCGTCATGTGATAAAGAGTTGAAACAAATGCCAATTGAAAGGGAATAATGTCCCCTTTGCGAATATCCAAACGTGCCGCGATTTAAACTGAGCAGAGCGTTATTTCCGAGAATATTTTGCCCCTCTCGAAAGATAATATCCGATGGACCAGTGTGAAACTGTGTGGTGCTCACACTACAAGTATTCAAATCGATCCACATGTTGAGTTTCATACTGCTCCGTCGGATATTATCATTCGAGAGGAGCGAAATATTCTCGGAAATAATGATGTTCTGCCACTAACTTATTCGCAAAGAGGACATTATTCCCTTTCATTTGCCCTTTGTTTCAACTCATTATCACATGACGGAAGTATGTCCGGCAACAAATTACCGCACAGGAAAGTGCCATTTTTCAATCCATATCAGATGACGCTCAAAATGCCGTTTTTTGCAGTGCATTTTATATGAATATTTGTATTTGGCTAGCATTTCTAATGGACTTTGTGATACTTCTTCTAAAATGACTAGACAATCATCACTTCGAACTACTAGACCAGATAGGTACCATGGACTTTCACCATAGATCAAACTACTAGATTATATGGTCAGTTGGTAAAAAATGCACTGAGTGAAGTAGATAAATTAAACAGAACTGGTATAGTGGGAATGGGGAACTAAATGAACAAACTTTTTGACATTTGCCACAGTTGTACCCCTTGGAAAATTATGTATATTATTACCATGCCTACTATTTCCCTATGACCATGGGCAGCTGCCAAATGCAAGGGAGTGTCATCACCCCTATTGGTGGCACTGACCCTTGCCCCTCGTAGTAAGAGCATTTCCACGATTTTGTTGTGACCTTTCATTGCAGCCCAATGAAGTGGACTAAACCCATGATCATCACTGAAAAAGACAGAATTATCAATATTTCAACATGGAGGATGAAACATTTTCCAGCAATGTCCAATCAATTTCATGTTTGAAAGATTTCAACATTCCTTATAGATTCAAGATTCAACTAGTATCCCCACTATAATAAACAATGTGTGAAATTGCCTAATAAGGATATGCAACCTAGTAATATCAAAAAAATTACTAACCCTTGATTCAAATCATGTTCAGGTTCATCTAACCATACCCTAACTTGAAGGGCATTCCCTTCCTTGCACCACTGGAAAATATCTTCCATATTTTGTTGATTTTTTAAATGTTGTAATACTATAAATATAAATGGGCGTTCACTGAGGTCACAAATAATGCATTTGATGGTAATTTACCACTATTCGTTCATATATGAGATCAGCACTGATATACAGGAAGTACTTTCGACCACAAAAAGGTCTAGGTGCTAAAGTTTTTACTTATTTTTATTGGATATTAAGGATATTATTTTGAGTTTGTATTTTGTTGATAAAAATAAAATACTTAAAACTTCAAACTACTGTCACTGTCACCAGTGTCACCAGTCAACTATGGTACAGACAGATGTCAGCCTTAGATCATACAAGAAATCGCACATCTATCGTCGCTTGTCTTTTTTCTTATGTCACCAGTTGTCAGTCTTTCGTCTAGATCCCTGTCAACTTATAAACATCTATGGGCTTGTTCGGCTTGTTCAGTTTGTGGATGCTTTCAAATGTTACCGTCAGGTGGGGCGACGTGTTATTTTCTTCAAGGTCAGTAGAACTGATGATAATTACAAAAGAATCATCAAATCTACCAACCTTGATTTTCTAATTTTCTATGGCGAATAATATATAATTTCGGACTTTATGTCCGATTTATTTATAGAATAATTCTCACTTTCATCAGTTTTATCTCCGAATTATACTATTTCTGACTTATATCTCCGAATCATACTAATTCTGACTTTTATTACTACTATTTTTAATTACTTCAAATGATCAAATTTATTTTGAAATAATATTTCGCAGTATTCTTATTTTAGTTGTGAAACCTCTCATTTTGAAGATTTCGTCGGTTATTAGAGGGTTGGATATATATATCCGACCCTCTAATTCCGCATCCACATTTTCATCGATAACGAAATGAGATATAAAATAGTGGAAGAAGCAATGTCAAATTCATCTCGAAAATATTATCAGAGATGATCAGAGTATATGATTCAAAAATTATTTATTTGGTTGTCATTTCTTGTCACAAAAAAATTTGTCGACGATCGACGTATACTATCTGTTCGATTTACCTCAGTTCATCGTGAATATTATTCAACAACCCCAGTAAACACAAACATCCATGTCTCGCTAATAACAATGCGAATCACAAGAAAATATCATTGATATTTCCAGGGGACTCCTAATTTCACAAAACATTCGCAATATTTATTCTTCACGTTTCATTGGATTTGAGGCTTAAAATGTAGGTGAATTTGTGAGGCTCCCTAACCATGAGACTCACTGGAACCTCACATTCTTGTCTATTTATGTAACATAAGGAATCAATAAATCTTGAGGTTGAGAAGAGAAGTCACTTTAATACATAATGTGAGTTTCATTTGGCATCATAATGCGAAACACAAAATGACCAAGAGGGTCCGGAGAACAGTCATTATGATTTCAGTGGGACTCTATTCGCGAGTCACAGTCACAGATGTGATGTGTGGCATGAATGTGATGCACTCTTATATCTCTATCTCTAGAATCAATCTGTGTTAACTGGGACGTTTCAACCGTGTCAAAACGATCCCAGGGATGTTTGTGTATATTGGGGTTGTTGAATAATATTCACGATGATCTGAGGTAAATCGAACAGATAGTGCATCCACAAACTATTCAAATAAATAATTTTCGAATCCTACTCTAATGAGAATAATATTTTCGAGGTAAATTCGACATTGCCTCTTCCACCATTTCATCTCTCATTTCGTTATCGATAAACATTTTGACGCAACATTAGAGGGTTGGATAAAGTATATACTCGATGAAATCTTCAAGATGAGGCATCGCAACACCCCTCATCCCCATTTTGAATCCGGGGTTGTCGTGCTTCCCCCTGCCCTGGTAGAGGGTTGAAGTTACGAGGATTAAGAAAGCAGATAAGTCGAAAGTATACTTATGTGTTATAATTTTTTTTATCTAAAATATTTAGCGATATTTGACGAAAATTAGATTTTTCATGCCGACATTAAGGTGGACGGAAGAATAGGAATATAGGTACCTATCTAATGAATTCAAACAAAAAGTCAAATGAAGCACAGAAGAGTTTAATATTCTTTTGTTATACACATTCTCGGAAATAAATATATACAAGTCCTGTTAGCGAGACCAACTCTAAAAATACAAATAGCAATAAATAACAATTGATTATAATCAATAAATTCTATGGTACATTATCCGAATTGTCAAATGATTGCGGGGCGTAGAGAGCTACTTCATCTCACATCTCAACATTACATTTCTTCCAGTAGCTTATTCATGGGCCTTTATCCCCCCCTCACGAACCCAGAGCGAAAAAAGAAACAAAATATTGGTTAGGTGTCGAAAATATCGGGTCCTCTGTATCATCTTTCGAAATATAGAAATCAATTTCATGGTATTTGTATTCTGAAATTCTTCGGACCAAACTACTGAATGTCCGATATTTATCATGACAAATGTATAGGCAAATGTTTATCCATGTACCCAGCCAACACATCTGTGACATGGCATCTCTTAGATGTCGCGTTTAGGTATCAAAAACGATCCATTGCAGCGATGTACATCAGCAAACACATCTGCGACATGACATCTCTGAGATGTCGCGATGATAAAACACTGCGATATTACGAATGTTACATCTCTGCGATAAACAGAAGCAGACACATCTGCGACATGATATCTCTGAGATGTCGCGATGAGATAAGACTGCGATATAACGAATGTTCTATCCCAGCGAAGTACAGAAGCAAACACATCTGCGACATGACAACTCTGAGATGTCGCGATGAGGCAACACTGCGATATTACGAATGTTCCATCGCTGCGATGTATAGAAGCAAACACATCTGCGACATGATATTTCTGAGATGTTGCGATGAGGCAACAGTTCGATATAACGAACATGACATCTCTGTAATGTAACTGCGTTTGCTGGGTATTAGTAAAAACAGTTTCTTGATGGTACTGATATTTGTGATGAGAATCATTCTTTGTATTTGTTCCATCGAGCATAAAATTACTGAAATGTACAATAGTTGAAGTTCATAAATCACTATTTTTAAAAATTTAACCCCGGAAGAAATTAAATAAATACGCCACTGATGCGTTCGCACTTTTTTGCATAGGGATGCCAACCTAGGCGATTATGCTGTATCTAGAACCACGCTAGCGTGGTCTTGTTATCAGAATTCCTCCACGCGAAATGCGTGGAGGAATTCTGAAAACAATTAATCTTCTATGGTGGCGGTTATAGTTCTGATTCAGCTATGACTATTTTTTCGGAGATTTTCGTAAGTTTCATTGGCTGTTTTGGAAAGTTGTTATCGCTTTTGAGAAAATCATTCTATCATGAATCTACGTTTGTCCTTCGTTGTCCCTTTCAGGTATTTTGTAGAATAATATAAATTTGAAAACATGACAACAAGGTCAATCATTTTATTGATCTCGTTCAATAAAAAAATGGTTCCCCAACCTCTAAACTTCTTGCGTAAATTTAATGTGTTGCAAAATATCTCCCTTTCTTCATGAAAAAAAAAATCCCGATTCCCCAAAAATTTCCGCCAGTAGCTTTTAACTTGCTTCGCTCCGCGACTTCAGCGATTATTTTGGGAACTAACGCGATTTTCATTTTTATATAGTTGGCAACCCTATTCCTAATATGTGGCCTTTTAGGTGCTGTTTCACAGTAAAATATATGATTGATATGTCTAGGGATACATCAAGAATATAATTCCAACGTTTCCAAGAAAAACTACAGAAGTTTTGAAATATTCTATTCGTACCATTTGCCAAGTATTCAGAAAAAAATTGCCTCCAATCGGAATTAACTAGAACACTACAAATTTAGATCAAAATACAATAAAATGGTGAATCTGAGTTTGATTTTTTGGAAAATGACGTTTTCATGATATTCTATTTTCATAATGAAGGAAAAATTGTGGTTATCCGAATTGAATGTCGATTTGGAAAAATTGAAATGATTTACTTCAGATAAACTATTATTACCGAATTTATTGTCTCAACATTCAACAGTGTTTTGACGTGATCAATTAATCCTTGCAGCATACTGCATTTCTATTTCTATGGTGTCAGATTTTCCTGAAATAAGGAACCTAGTAAATAGCAAAGTATGTAAGTTTAAAATTTCCAGGACATTCTTTAAGGGAAAAATCAATAAACTGAGACATCTTCAGAGATTTTCACAGAATTCTTGAAAACCCCAGATGTGTCAAAGCTTCTATACTGTCTATCAACTGCTGATTATATGTGCTTTTGCTGTATTTTTTTTTCTGACATTTGAAAAATCAAGGAATTGAAATTGAGGCCTCAAATTTTTCCTGAGAAACTAAAATAAATGCAAAGTATTCAACCGAGCAAACTATTTAAAACTGAAAACAAGACAACAAATAAAAACATAACAACTAAATCGACTATAAACCCGATCTATATTCCCATTTGTTCAATTTTTTTCAACCAATATTCCTTGTTCAACTCATGTCCCTCATTTCGACCACAAAATTCTCAACAACAATCTGGACTCTCATAATCATGCCTGCTCAAAAAGCTCGGAAAAAAATACGATCTCACTGACAGAAGCAAACGAGGTGCTGGATATCAGGCGATATCATCATCAATTACAAAATAATATCTCCTGACTGGCGCTACGGTAAGGGAGAAACTACAGTTTTATAAGTTAAAAACAAATTGTAAAATAATAAAAAGTATCACTTTGTAACAATGAACAAAAATTAACATATACACAAAAGTAATGGCTTACATTGTACTTGAAACCAAATTTCGTTCTAACTCTTTCGCCCTTTCATCGACATCACTTTGTACTGTTTATACATCAACGAATAACTTAATCATTACCATCATTCTATCACATAATGAAAATACAGCACAAAATTTCCTCTACAAGTCTAACGGCTCACCAAATTAATCCAATTCTCAGGAACAGCAAAACTTTCTATTTACAAAAAAAATCATGTAGGATCACTTTCAAGTACAATGTAAGTTACAGTTTTCACAGCTCTTTGAAGCAAAACAGTGCAAAACTGCTTCAGACCTATAATACACGAAAAAAACTTACGTTTTAGAAAACAACGACCCACTGACCTATAAACAATGAATGGAAGGACAATATATGAGGATGAGGATGCGAGACCAACAAGCCACCATAAGAATTGGTTGAGGCACCTGCGCAGTATGTGACGTCAGCCCTGCATTTCGTTGATCTCTGTTTTGGAGTCTTGTTAGAACCTATATCTACCGGGTGACACAGGGTATCGGGTCACGCCTGTAACTTCTGCATTCGTTAACGGGTATTTCTGAAATTTGGTACAGTTATATAAGCAAGATTTGAAATGACAGACATCCGGTTTTTCTGGAAATGCCAGCTACTTTGTTTTTTTTTTCAAATGGAAAATTCATGAACTAGTTGGTGATTTTTTAATGTATACAATTTGTTATTGCACTGAAATACAAAAGTTAAATGTCATTTTCTTCCTCAATGTATGTTCTAGAGAGACATGTAGGTAAATCCACCTTTATTGTGAATAGCCTTGACCACATCTCATTTATCCACGAGGAAAAATAAAAAACCAATTTCAATTTTTTCGGAAAAAAATACATCTGACATAGAGATCAAACTTGTTGACATGTGAACTCAAAATGTAAAAATATGCAGGGTGTTCTATTTGACAAAAGAACGTTGCTGGCATTTCCCAAAAAACCGCCATTTTGGATTGTGATGTGATCAAATCCAAAATGGTTGCTCATATAATTATACCAAATTTAAGAAAAATCCGTTTACGAACGCAGAAGTTACAAGGGTCACCCGTGTGTATACTCGTAGATGTTTTTTACAGCTGGCTTCTCCGTACTCTCATTATCGTTCGTCGGTCAGCCATCTTTATGATGTTTCAATTGCTGTTTTATCATCAATCCTGAGGAGATTGTAGGTCCGCTCTTTTTGTTTCTTGTCATACGGCATATTGCAGTAACAGCGATGTCCCCTGATTTATAGATACAATAACGTAACGTGTTTTTTCCAGTACTGTTTATAGAATGTCGTTCCTCAAAACAATGATCATGGCTGCAACGCGAGATATGCCCATTTCCATCTTTCAATGATCGCTTTGTGGAACGGTGCCAACTCGTCATGCGAAGGGAGGTTGGGCTCATAAATGAAATAAAAGACTCCAAGTCGGTCGACCACACTTTATATCCAAAAAAAAATTTGTAAATTAGACAGTGACCATAATTATTCTGACATCATATACATGTTTTTCCTTAACATTAGTAATGTATTTGAGGTCATTTTAGTCTGATCATGGCCGTTGTGCCGAAACCGATCACTGTCTAATTTACAACATTCTTTTTCGATATAAAGTGTGGTCGACCGACTTGGAGTCTTCTATTTCATTTATTTATATATAATTGTTTTACATACAATATTGAAAGGAGTCCAGAGAAGTCTCATCGAGAATATTATTCCATTTTATATAAGTCAAACAGGTATTACAAAAATAACAAAGTCATCAATTTAGGAGACTAGTTGGAAGAAGGAGATTGAACGGATATTGTACGGATTATGAATATATCTGGTATCTTCAATTCATCTATTCATTGATGATGAAGTAATTGATGCAAACTGTTCTTCTGAGGAGATCATGTAAGATACCTATTTGTTGCTGTTTGATGTGTGGTAGGTATTGAAGCTGGAGTATATGGTGGCAAAGATTCAAATCCATTGGAGTATATTTGAAAAATTTTTGGGGTTGGGGATTGTTCTCATGGACATAAATGTATATAGCTTGAAATAAACCTTAAGATTTGATACCTATTCAGTGGTCTCATCTTGAACTGACGACATTTTCGATTTGCGGAAGCTCCTATATTGCTGCCGCACATAACAGAACTCCAGCTGTAGCAGTGCCAAATATTCATAATCCAGGTTATCACCCATTGGTAGAATTGGAATACCTTGAACAGATTGATCCTCGTGCTTTGAAACAATGCTAATTCCAAAAATGAAACTTGATAGTCGGGACAAAAATAATAACACAAATTAATACGACAAGATTGGCGAGTGTCAAACTGCTTCGATCAATCTGTGTCGTTCGTTTATGACATCTAGATGTAGGGGAAGTGAATCTCATCCGTTCGGCAATTAAAATCGGAGCGATCCGACGACGATCTTCATGCTCCGAGAATTTTGACCGAGCAAAGCGATTAATCTATATTTTAGATGTTAAGTGTTAATTTGTTCCAATTTTAAGTGCGTTGTTTGTTTTTATTATTCACTTTTTGTGAATTTCTTGAGAAAATTAATGTTTAACAACAAATCTAACCACATAAATCCGTTGAGTAATATATGTCTTAACAAAAATCAATATATTTTCGACAGATTTGTCATGACAGCGCTCTGCACCGTTCGATTATTCCAATTAATCTTTCTAATCCGTGGTCACATGACAAATAAATCCCTCGCATCTCGGATGGAATTGCCGAACTCGACTTTTATTTCATCGTCTTACGGTACTGATTGCGGAACGTTGAGAGATGCGTTATGGTATCCATAAATCAGGGGTGATTTCAAATTACCCCATTCCGGCAAGTACGATATACACACTGCGGATACTCTTCAACCACCTACTCCAAGCCTATCACGTGGTACGCGAGAGTTGAATTTAGCGTGAAACAGAACTAGCATCGTCCAGCCATTCTTTGTTCACAAGGTCGGTGTTTCCACCACGAACGTTCTCAAAGTTCATTGGCTAAAAGCGAGTGCCTCACATCCGCTTGCACACTAGCTACACGCAAAACGGTGGATGCACCACTACTTTTTCGTGGGGGTGCCTCTTTGCGTGAGACCTTCGAACCTCTTGAAGGTGTAGTTTATGAAGACCCAATCCTTGTAGTTGATTTCGCCGTCCTGAGGCATCGGGGCGGCAGCTGAAAGAGGATATTTATTATTCCAGTATAATCCCACTGAGCACAATTTAAGATACGGTGCTCGAACAACGATCTCTAATATTGTCACAAATGAGGAGATATTTGAAGCCAAATTCCAAAATTCTCATAAAATCATCTTGGTTCGAAGTCATCGAGTTTCGATTAGTAGTTGAACATGAACACAGGCATGGCATTGACTTCAACGAACCAGGAATATCCTCCTGACTTCCTCACTGTCACGTTTCCAAAATATAAGGCGCGAGGAAGCCAGCACATTTCAATCATTCAATTATTCGGGCAATTCGATAATTTGATTCGATCATAGATCATTCATTGATTCGATTATTTACCACTGTGCCCGAACCATCGGAGACAGAACAGAAGATGCCCTTCCTCACAGGAATATAGTTTATTTGAACATATCTAAAGAAAGTTAGTTTTTTTAAATAGTTATTCATTGAAGCCAAGAATAAACGTGTGTGTATGTTTTGTTGGAACCTTTTGGAGTATTCTTTACCATTATCACTTTCAAAGTTCATTCTCTAATGGATCTAGAACACAACTTAGGCAACCTCCGCCTACAGTTTGTGACAATATCAGACTCCTAGATAGTGTGTAGAGAGAGCAGAGGAATGAGATCTAACATTATTTATTGTCCACCAGATCGCGCTACTGAAGCGTGAGGTCAGAGTTGGTAGAAGTGATAAATATACTTCTTTTCATGTAATTTGGCCTCTTCTTACGATATCTTCTTCTCCATCAATGTAATAATTATTGGACGCCAAGTTCCACATTGAAAGTAAAGAAAAACGTAAGTCTGCTCAAGTCAAAATTTTTCGATTTCAAGGAGGGGTACAATGATGACAGAAAATAAACAAAACGAAACTTTTACACAGGTTGTAAAGTGAAACTATCCACTGTGATCATATTTGCAATGCTTTCTAGCCTC
This sequence comes from Phaedon cochleariae, assembly GCA_918026855.4. Classification (NCBI taxonomy): domain Eukaryota; kingdom Metazoa; phylum Arthropoda; class Insecta; order Coleoptera; family Chrysomelidae; genus Phaedon; species Phaedon cochleariae. Next base: position 24,047,330 of record OU896719.1, on the reverse strand, counting down.
AGAATTTTTTTTCTGATCGAAATTCACATTATGATACATTCTTATATCATAAATTGGAAGAAAAATAACGACTTTTTTTAGTGTCTTGAAATTTTTCTCCTAAACACGTATATTGAAAAGAACGGTTTTTATATTATTTGGAGGTCACTGAGAGATGAATGGATCATTATAACAGAAAATTCAGGGTTGAAGCAAAATAGGAGAAAATGCACAGGTTGAAGTAAAATACGAGAAAATGCACAAACACAGATTAAAATGATGGCCAATTTGATACAAGATATTTAGAAACTGTCTTCTCGAAGTCCATTATCGTTATCAGACTCCTATCTCGGAAGGATCTTGAAAATTTATCTATAAGTGCTAAACATGATGTGATTTTCTATTTCAAACTCTCCCTGATATCAATGATTCTTTTCAAGATGGGAATCGAGTAGATGACATGAATGAAATAGCAATATTTACACTAGTAAACCCGCCAAATATAATTATTTGAGAATGATTGCAGAGTTTTATGACGAATCAATTAAAAGTATACAGGGTGTTTCATTACTAATTGGAAATATTTTAACTATACACGTAGAATCCTGCGCCCAAAATATGAAGATTCAACCCAAATCACCTAGATAAAATGAGTCTCCTGTCTGAGTTACAGGGTGTTTTATTTGAGAATTTAAAAATTTGCTACTGTCGTACGCCTCTGATAGTACCCAGAAACGTTTATTTCACATAATTTAGTAGGGTGCAGAGTATCTACACTTAGCCGCAAAATATGACAATGATACGCCAATTAGTTTCAAAGTACTTATAGTCACAAATAATTTTCAAATTTTCAAATAAAATACCCTGTAACTCAGACAGGAAACACATTTTATCTAGGTGATTCGGGTTAAATCTTCATATTTTGAACTCAAGATTCTATAGTTGAAAAATTTACAATTAGTAATGATGACATGTATAATTGTGTAGCTGACATTGGATATTTATTTCACAGAATAGAAAACGAATGAAATTCTCATATTTTCAAGTGAAATCGAGGTTATAATTGCTTAGTGTTTGTGGCTAGTTGGACAGTAACGGCTGACTGTACCTAGAGTGCGTCTAACATCTCATTACACGTCCAAGAATGTGGACACGCTTGTCACAACTGACATTTCCGAATTGTCAATATTCTCAGATTGAAAATGTCAGTTCTGAATATTAAAACGCGTCCCCTCGGAAATGTTTTTGAATATGTCTTGTTCAGTAACAAATTGCAAGAATCCTAAAAATTTTATATTTGAGTTGCCCAAAAACGAGGAGACATTCAATGGAAATACATTATATGATGTAATATTGATATGACTACAAAATGAGCTTTATGTGCCTTTGGTATAACGCCACTGTTAGGGTTTCAAATAATATGTCTGCAGTTGTTCAATGAAGAGGTACAGAAAAATGACATTCCATCTCTTATAAAAACATATTTGTCTCATCTTTTTTGTTCAGCTGTTTAACAACATGACAAGTCCACACTCTTTGAAGGGCGTGAAATGAGATGTTCTTCAAACATTATAGGGATTCCCTTTCGTGCGCTCCAAGAGATAAAAAACGTATGCCGATGAAGAACAAATCCATGTCCAACGAGTATTGAAATTGAACGACATTTATGGTAGAACCACATATACCTAACAGTGAATGTCAATAACCTCAACTTTTGATTTCATTTTAGACTGTCCCTAGTAGACCTTATAATAACAAACCGCTATTTTATTAACTCCGTATGTGGCAACCTTGAGTGTAGGGATATAAAAAAGTTGATTGAAAATTATAGTTGAGTGGTTTGGAGATTGTTGTACGCCAGTTACATTCAAAAACTGCCGAGTAGTAATCGCTATTCAAGCATTGCACATTTCCATCCCATGGAAGAATGGAATAATATGTGTCATTGTATTTTTTGAGTACCTAATTTCAGTGATACCTTACTACCTGCTATATGAACAAACATTCGGTATATATCCAGTGGTGACTCGGCAACTAAGCTCTGCGCTGTCAACTACGAGCTACAAAATGTGATGCGATGAAGCCACGTTTCACACTGAATCCATTTGTAGCGAATTGATAATGTTTATTTCTCATACACTTGTAAGATATAAGATATTATCATATATCAGGAGAGCAATGATCAATAATTTATGAATGTTTATATATTACTAGCCAGACAATTCTTGCTATTTCCGGCAACTATATGTGATTCAAGCACTGAGTCGTGACGTCAGTAGTGAGTCATATGTGTGGTAAATTTCGACCGTTCATATGATACTGTGACTCCATTCATTGTTTTTGAGACCTTGAAACTACCCAGAAATTTTTCGAAAAATAATAAAATTGGAAGCGTTTGTGTAAAGATCAAGAATAAAAATGATAATACTCACGAATTTCTAGTTTGACATCGGGGAAATCGTCAAAGTTCGAGGTGTCGTCTATGGACCGCACCTCGACAGGTATGGCGGCCGGTCTCTCCCTGATGTGCTCCCAATCGACGCCGCGGAAGAACTGATTCAACTTCAAATCGTCCAAACCTTTCTGAGATCCTAATCTTCTGTCAGCCTCGCAACAGAATCTAATAGAAGAAAAATAATTTCATTCACCGCGCTCAGTGTGCTATTGATGAAACAGTCGAATAGAAGAGGGCCACAATCTGAACCTCAGGGAACACCTGATGTCAAATCGATAGCATCGATGTATCACATATTAGAGTTTATTTTGCAGTGTCCTCTAATTCAAATAAAAAATAAATTAAATAACATCTAGGTCTATCTCAGAAGTAGTGTAAAGGCATCAATGACAACCCTGATGATATTCTTTACAAAATGTAAACAAAAGTATTCAAAATTGCAGAAAATTCATAAGAGTGTAGAATATTGGTGTCCCACTTTTTTGTCCGTAAGTGTGTCGTTGGAACTCAACATACTCGATTAAGGAATAGTATCACAGAATAGTAATAATACAGGGTGTTTCAGAAAAAGTTAGCTCCGTTGCTAGAGTAGGTAGAACACTGGAAAATAGATTGGGTTTGCTCAATGTAAAAGTGATTGCAGACTTCTTAAAAGTAATTGTGGACTCACTGAACACGTCATCACTAGTGATCATCATATGAAATTCGAGGAAACCAAAATTTTGCATTCAGAAAAAAAATTAACAAAAAGACTGTCTTTAGAGATGGTTGGAATTAGTAATGAGAAATATACTATGAATAAGAAAACAGATATTGATAATCTCAGTCAGATATATTCTTATTTATTATCTTTTGTTCATGATGATATTCAAAATGACTCAACCTTATAAGATATTCAACAACAATCTAATTTTATAATTTCATTTCTTCCTGTATATAAATTATATGATTTTTGTCACTGTCCTATCAATTTTATGTATACATTATCTATATTTTTCATACTGATTATTATTCCAATTTATACCTTTTAACTCACATTGCAAGTACGTTCTTGTTTTTGTTGAATTGAATAGTCACAAAATGTTTCATATACCATATGTTGTTTCAGCCTTGAAGAAGAAAATAATAATTTTCGAAAGCTTGGCATAGCAATAAAGTAGTTTGCTTGTAGCCCCATTGTCTGAACTACCCGATATTTCCTAATATATGTATTTCATCTGTATAATTACCGCTCTGAGTATATGAAAGTTATTCTGGGACACCCTGTATATCATTGAACAGTTGATGTTGTCGTTCAGAATGAGGGCAAACATATCACCAGTTGGCGCTACTTGAACGTGAGGTCAATGTCAAAGTCAAAAATCCCAAAATTTTGCCGAATAACTCTGAAGACTATGGCCTGTTTAATTGAAAATATTCGAAAAACAATATGTGGAATATTCGAACAAATAGAAAGCCTCAAATTATCGAAAGACTTGAGCCGATTTACGTTTTTTTTCTCTCAATGTGAAACTTTACGACCAATTCTACATTGACGAAGAAGAAGCCAAACAACACGAAATATTCACAAAAGATTCACGAAAGTGAGAACTATATTTATCACTTCTACCAACCCTGACATCACGTTTCAGTAGCGCGATCTGGTGAACAATAAATAATATTAGCCCTCATTGCTGCTAACAGCTGTCACATTTCGAATGAAGATCAAATTCAGAGCATTCAAGGGACAGACAATTAGTTTCACAGTTGAAAATATGATCAATAACGGTGTGTTCTGAAAGTAGCAGTGGAAAACAAGCATCGCTTACTTGATAATCGTATCTTTGGCCTCCTCGGAGATGGGCACCTCGGCGGGAAACACCAGCGTCTCGCGCCAGTTCATCACCTTCCGATAAGTGTCCTGCGGATTCTCGCTGCAGAAGGGCGGATAGCCGATCAGCATCTCGTACATGATGACGCCCAGCGACCACCAGTCGCAGGCAGGGCCGTACCCCGTCTGCAGGAACACCTCGGGCGCTATGTAGTCGGGCGTGCCCACCGTGCTGTACGCCAACGCTCGCCTGTTCTTCTTCCAGCTTTCGGCGCGCCGTTTGCTGTCCATCGGGCTGGAGGTGATTACTGGAAACGAGGAGACTAACGGGTTAGTCGAATATGCACTCGAACAGACCCATTCACGATAATTATTTAGGTTGGTAATTGGGGTATGTTCCGTTTCCAAAGTTGGTTGTGGTTTGCCGTAGGGTCCCTTGATGGATATTGACGTTGAAGTCATCTTAACAGGGTACGGACAGATCATAGCTGCATTCTTTTTTAATGATCTAGAGACTTAAGTTTTGTCTACTTGCTGTCACGTCATATACATGTGCGCTACAGGAAATCATTCGAAATTTCAATAATAGGTATGTACAGGGTATTTACTTGCTGAGGAAGATCATATGGCGAACGAGTTTTGTAATTATTATGATTCGATTCTATTCAAAATTGGGGTTTTCCGGGGTTGGAGATGATGATTGTTTAGTCAAACTTGGAAAATTCAAGATGACGGATCAAATATATAGCGAAAGAAATTTCTAATTATGATCTGATTCTATTTGAGATTGGTATCTGAGGGTTTTGGGGGGTCGAACTTCATGATTGTTTCGTGAAAGAAAGACATCAGTTTTCATAATTATCACTCTACCACAAATAGAAAATACGTAGGATGCAATAGTGAAAATATCGTGCCTATAAGTTATACTGCGTATACCTACTTCTTTGTTACTTTCAACAAAAAATTATTCGAAAATGACTTGGTGTTCAAGGGCAACGGTAAAATCAGGTAAAGTATATTCTATTCTTCATTTTCCTACACATTTTACGTATTACTTTTTATCTGCCACTTTACGTCCTAGACGAAGTTTTATACATAGTGTGATATTAGTAACTCCATAAATTCTTCACCGAGTTGGATTTCCGAAAATATATCTAGCACACATGACATGAGTACAGTAGTTTAGATACCAACATCGAGGTTTCCACCATTTTTCAATCATAAGGCTCTGCTTATTCAGCTAATAGACAGACTACTGCTCAGCTAGAAATCAGAGAAATCATTCAGTCAATTCAGTCATTCCTGGTATACAGTCTAAGAACATGCTCTTTTCGTGAAATATGTTCCCTACCTCGCGAAGATTATGCTGGGGTAGTAAACTCTAATACTAGAGGATTGTTCATCTATATCTTGGTATAGTTGAATCAGGAATTCCATATGGAAATTACGTATGATACGCCAGTGACCTCAATATAACCTAAAAAACAGCAAATGCCAAAAATCTAGTGTTTATCCCCAGAATTGAACACTTTAGAGTGAGAGGAGACGAGAATCTGTCCGTACCCTGTTACGATGACTTTAATGTCAATTTCCATCAAGGGACCCTAGTTTGCCGTAGGGTCCCTTGATGTAAATTGACGTATTTGTCATCTTGTTTGTGAAACAGTTATATAGTTCCATTTTCATTCATTTCTGGGGATAACAACTAGATTACTGACATTTGTTGTTTTTTAGGTTATATTGAGGACATTGGCGTATCATACGTAATTTCCACAAGTGAATTCTCATTCAACTCTACATATTATATCCAAATGATGATGATAATTTTCGAGTTTTTGAATTTTCAACTCCAGCATAATTTGTTCTTAGGCACTACCTATCAACAAATGAATTTTGATTTCAGACTAAGCCTTATGGTTGAGAAATGGTGAAAAATGTTACGTAGGTATTTAAACTAATGTGCTCATATGTCATGTGTGCTGTATATATTCATGTTGGGAATCATTCTCGCAGTTTTTCACGAATATTTAATATTTCCTGAATGTAGGTATAATTGTTCAAATGGTAGGGCATGTACCTCTTCTTTCAATCCTCCGTTTTAATCAAAACTGTGTCTACTAAAATGCATTCAAAAACTTTTAGAGTGGATAATCATAGGCACAATGAGAAAGTATAATATGTGATTTCGTATTAGTTGTACCTCGAATATTTTGTTGATGTATTTACCAATTTTCTCCATTTTACCATCCTTCCAAAACAGAATTGAATAATGTCGTATTAAGATGAAGTATGAGATTAAAATTTTGTAAGATCTCTTTTAACGCCTATGAATGTGACATGACAGCAATGTCATATCAGGGACGCCAATACACGAAACCGAAGTCACTAGATGATTAAAAGAGAAAGGAGCTATGATCTGTCCGTACCCTGTTAGATGACAAATACGTCAGTTTGCATCAAGGGACCCTAGTTGATATGATTCCTCACATGTCACCAGATGAACCAGTCAAAAATAATTTGGGTTGAAGTTTGGAGTTCTATTGGATGTTTGGAAATCTTGGAATGGAGAAATATATGGATGTATGCATAACATAAGTGAATAATAATTCTATGATAAACAATCTTCCATCCTCACAAAATTGAATGAAAAATTTATAACCTCTCACGTGTGAAAACATTTTTTGACAGGTGACAACACGCCTGTGTCCGCAGATAAACCAAATTATTCAGGCATACCTGTCAACCAGTGATTACCACTCTACCATTTTCGGTGAACCATTCGGGTAACCAACTTTGGAAACGGAAGATACCCAAAGATGAGACTGAGAATAAAGACGTTAGTGACAACGAAACGCCGAACAAAGAGGAAATGGAGAATAGAGACGCTGACGAACACGAAACACAGCACAAAGAGGAGACAATGAAAAGATACTGACCACGTTGGCGAATACGGAACATCACACGAAGAGAAGTCGGATAATACAGAAGATGAATTGCTGCTATTTCTTATTCTAGCTTCATTCCTGATATTTTGGATAGATAAGAGTTGAGAAGGGAGTTATTAGTGAAAGAAGTATTTTTGATTATAATATGTAAACGAGTTATTAGCCTAAACGAAGTTACACTGTTTTATTGCCAATGGTGTTGGTCCTCATCCTAGATCCATACCGAACGTCAAAAATAATAATAATCAACCAAGTGTGACAATAAACCGCCATCTAAGACATCTACGAACAAGAATACTCACTGAAATCGGACGGCTTCGCCTGGCTCAAGTCCCTGTAAAAGTCCGTCCGATGGGACTTCTTCAGCCCGGTGCACAGCCCGAAATCCGACAGCTTCAGATGCCCCTTGGCGTCCAACAGCAGATTGTCCGGCTTGATATCCCTGTGGATGAAGCCGAGCTTGTGTATCGAGTCGATGGCGAGGGCGGTTTCGGTGATGTAGAATTGCGTGCACTCTTCGGAAAGGGTGTCCTTTTTCATGAGCAGCGTCATCATATCGCCGCCCGGCAGGAATTCCATGATGAGGTAGAGGTTGATGGGGTCCTGGAAGCTGTAGTACATCTTGACCACCCACTGATGGTCGGCTTCGACTAGAATGTCTCGTTCTGCTCGCACGTGGGCCACCTGGAAACGGGCATATACAGGGTAAATAAATATTGGCGCAGTCGGTAGGAGTCAATCGAATAGTTGGGAAATTGAGATAAGATAATGTTGAGGTATTTAGAAAAATATTACTATTATAAGATATTAGAACATTAAACAATATCAATATAAATAAATCGATAAAACGACTAAGATTATGTATTACTCATTTTTCTCTTACAATGTTTCGATGAAACATTCGCGTAAACCGCTTTTTTCTTCATCATCCTGTCCACTTTTTTCGACGTGGATTCGATGGTGAAAGAACCTTCGTTCGAACTTCCCTTGCGAGACAACCTGATACTTTTTCGCGACTTGACAGTCTGATGGTTTGGTGGCGAATCGAACGATGACACGTCTTGTAGCACTGACATATCAGATATATCATGCAGAATGGTATGAAGGATGGTCTCAGTGGAAGAATTCATTTCTTCAGAAAGTTTGCTACCATTTCTTGTAATTCTTTCAACTGTAGTGAGCCTTTCGATCATTCCATGATTGTTCAGAGCAGTACTCTTATCTTGTCAAACGAGTTTCGGAAAATAGATGTTCGACATAATTTGAGCACGTCTGAATGATATTGCTAGTGGTGGAATGATAGCAAAGATTTCGGCGTGCGTTCCGAGTGGTTCTGATTTGGGACAAAATATACAGTTTGAAAGTATAACACGCAGACTTGTTATTTCCATGAACTATAAACAATATCCAATACAGAAAGTGAATAACATCTCAATATCCATTTAAGGAGAGAGGTTGATCGAATGCTGAAAACTTTAAGTAAGTCAATAGAATTTGGGTCTTGATGAAATATAGTTATATTAAAAATTTTCTGATATGGCGCAGTCGGTAGGACTCATACGAGTAGTGTGGAAATCAAGATCAGAAGGTGATTTTGCACAAGCCGATGTTAGAATAATTGGCAGGTTGAAATACTCAGGTGTCTTTATTGTAGTGATAACAACAAACTCTTAGGCTTGCTCTTATTATCCTCCACTCTATTTTTCATTGTCTTCATTGTACTTTTTTATGAATTATTAATAAAAACTTTGAATAGTGTGTGAATTAAGATCAAAATATCAATGTTTCTCGCAGACAAAAAAGCTTGAACTGACAAACGACAGAGATTTATTGTAGTCGATACTACAAGCCACAGGGGCGTATTCAGTATTGTTGAGGGGTCAAACATGAAGAAGAAAAATATTGAAAGGAATCGAAGATCCTAGAAGTCAGAATAAAAAAAATGGATGGACGATAGAAAACAAAAGAACATGTTTCAGTGAAAAATATTATCTCATTATTTGGAAGCATACTAACCTAAACTTGTTCAGTGTCGCAAACCTTTTTTTCATCAGGGCATGACAACGTGTGACGTCATATACCGCGATCTCGACCGCGATTAATCCATTGCAATAATATTCGATACGACTCATGTATTGTGTTGTATACTGGGTGTACACTCTTGCTGTGGAAGCTCGTGTGGAAGTTGATTGTCATTACTATGTAAAATATGGAGATATTTTCATTTATTTTTTAATAATAAAACACTAATGGTGCATACTTATCGGTATAAGGCAAAAATAAATAATGTCGAATTTTCGAATAGCACAACTTCAGGGCGGAGGTATCTATTTTTTTTTCTGAGGTGAGTTGATGAATACAATAGAGATTGTTTTCCATGGAGATAAATGTATATGTCGGCGTCAAACAGGGAATTCCGTCATTCTCTGGAATGCTTAGTCCTTTCTAGGAAGAAGGTTCATTTAGGCGGAAAAATAGTCTTTCTTCTTTTGCATATATTATCATCGTTTGATTTTAATCTCATATATTAAGTAGTTTATTTACACATGCGAATCCTTTTATCATAATTTATTGCTATACCTATACTAATGTTAACTCGATATCATATTTTATTTTCATTTTCATTTTTTTTTCACCACACACAAGCAACATTTGATGCTTCTGTGGTTTCCACCACGTTTATTCAGCACATGTGTTACTATAAGTTGTTTTTTTGTGTTCTGAATCTGAATAAACCTTATTATTATTATATGCAGAAAGGATATTTTCCTTCCTCAAACCTCCGGCAAACAGAGTAACTGCAGAAAATGGAAGTTACGCTGTTTGCCGACAATACGTGAAATGACTATCACTAATTGACGCGGACATATACAGGGTGTCCGCTAAAAGGAGGTCAATCCATTAACCATATATTTCTTGAACAAAAACAATATGAGTTTCTTAATACCATTTTCCATTTTAGCCCTTTATATTCGATATACAGGGTGTCAAAGTTGGAAATTAAAAACTGTTTTTTTCTTATTACTCGCGTATTTAATAAGATATAAATCTCAAAATTGGTACATTACTTCAGCACAAAGAGTTACATCGTGTGAGGAGAACAAAACAGAAAAAAACTGTCAAATATTCGAAATACTGGGGGTCGAGTACACACCCCCATATTTTTTTTGTACGTGTGCTAATGACTTCCTATATATTTTTCTTCAAGTGTTCAATCATTTTTGAGTATTTTTTGTTTCTTGTAAAATTTCGATAAAATTATTTGTTTTCAAGATAAATCGAAAAGTACTGGTTATTTTTTGATGCCTCGCGGCTTATGGTAATCTCATAATGTTCACATACTCCTATTTATTTCGTCGAAATTGGAAGAGGGCGTATTTTTTTACGTACGAAATGGTAAATATGGAAATACCGGGTGCTCAGAGCGAATGTATTAAAATTATTTTTACAAAAAAAAAAAAAAAGAAAAATTATTTTAATACATTCGCTCTGAGCACCCGGTATTTCCATATTTACCTTTCCGTGCGTAATACGATACGCCCTCTTCCAATTTCGACCAAATAAATAGGAGTATGTGAACATTATGAGATTACCATAAGCCGCGAGGCATCAAACAATAACCAGTACTTTTCGAATTATCTTAAAAACAAATGATTTAATCGAAATTTTACAAGAAACAAAAAATACTCAAAAATGATTGAACACTTGAAGGAAAATAGATAGGAAGTCATTAGCGCACGTACAAAAAAAATATGGGGGTAAGTGTGTACTTGACCCCCAGTATTTTGAATATTTGACAATTATTTTCTGTTATGTTTTCCTCACACGATGTAACTCTTTGTGCTGAAGTAATGTACCAATTTTGAGATTGATATCTTATCAAATACGCGAGTAATTAGAAAAAAACAGTTTTTAATTTCCAACTTTGACACCCTGTATATCGAATATGAAGGGCTAAAATGAAAAATGGTATTTAGAAACTCATATTGTTTTTGTTCAAGGAATATGTGGTTAATGGATTTACCTCTTTTTAGCGGACACCCTGTATAACACTTACCTGTTCCTTTTCCAACATGTCCGCTTTCCGCAATATCTTCATGGCGTACACGTGACCCGTGTCTTTTTTCTGCACTAGCCTAACCTCGCCGAAGGCTCCGCGTCCGATGACCTTGAGAGGTTCAAAGTCCTCGACGCCTAACCGAGACCGCTTCAACCTCAGAAATTCCGTTTCTTTCTGAGCGTGTTGCAGTCGCTTTTCGTGTTTCTGTTCCTCCGATAGGCTGTCGTCTTTCATGGATTCTTCTAATTTTGCTAACCTGGAAAGTAGAAATTTGTTTGCCTTTTATTTCACATACAGTATGTCTCACTCAAAATCGAAGCACCATTAAAAAATCTAAAGTTCAAGAAAGAAAACTCGAAGTCGTCTCCACAAGTTTAATGTTAAATAGATGCAGTAAATCCTTTATCTTAATGTAATTAATGTAATAATAATTAATGTATTTAGGTATTTATGTAATTATGTATTATTAAGATCAAGATTTTCCTCTTTTTCGCCTTCACGATGTTATAACTATTTCCACATTCACTTTGATGTACCTAATCGACTGAACATGGCCATTTGAATGGCCGAAACATGTATCAACCTTATTGAAGCAGGATTGACTGCATGTATTTAACATTAAAACTTGTGGAGACGACTTCGAGTTTTCTTTCTTGATTATTCCACTCCACTTTGAGTATGGACTATTACAGAAAAATCTAAAGTTTTCCACCGAATCAGTTATTGAGATATTTTGTTTCAGTAGAAAGAGTATCAAAAACGTTACGTAAGGATCACTATTGAAACACGAATTATTTCAGTTAATATCTATTGCTCCACACTCAGACAGGTATCGAATACAGTTACATTTATACAGGTTTATTATAACAAATTCAACAATACCGGGTTTGAATGGGTTATCTCAAACCATTACGAAGATATTCGCGTAATAACGAATGTTCCTTTCTCTGTCACACTCATTGAGCTTATGGAAATTTCAAACGCGAATATCTTCGTAATCGTTCGAAATTACCCAAGCAAATCCGGTATTGTTGAATTCGTTATAATAATCCCTAACAGATCAAGGAATAAAATACCGGGTGTTCCATTTGAAAATCGAAAGTTGATATCATTTCCAGGACAACCAAAAGATGAGAAAAATGTCCTCAAATGTTAGAGAGTGCCCTCTAGTGAGCAAATTCGATGTTCCAAATTTCAGAAATGTAGCTAAAAAAGCAAAGGAGAAAAGGGGGGTATACCATGAATCAGTGTCACCCGGTATACAAATGGCAGAAAATTATATTATTCTGTCAGTGAAACGCCAAAAAATGTTATATTCAATTCTCTGTTGGGTACCTACCTCGGTACCTGGACTAATTTCCACTAAAAGTCAAGTCAAGTCAAGTCAAATTATACGTTATTGTCAAAGATAATAGATCTTGTTGACAAAGCATGAAATTTACATATAATAAATACAAGTCAAAGATAATAAGAAATACAAACAAAAAATAACAAGAAACAACAAAATTTCACAAACCAAACATTAATGAACATAGTTGCGTTCAGGCAAATATTTAAAATTCAAGTGATAATAATTCACAGGTTATCACAGTATAATTCATAGATCGAATAATAGGCTTTTTCGATTAAAAGATCTTTAACTGAACTTCGAAATGTTTTGTTATTTGTGATATTTTTAAGAATAATGGAGAGGTGATTGTATACTTTGATACTTTCATATATCAGAGAATGTTTTGTCAAAGCAAATTTAGAAATAGGTAAATAAAGCATATGATCCTGTCCGGTATTGTGACAATTTGTTCCAGGAGTGTACATGCTAGTTTTATTTTATGAATTAAGCATACTGTTTCCATTATGTATAGACAGGTGACAGTTAATATTTTATGATTAATGAATAGAGGCTTGCAGTGATCTCTCGATTTAGACTTTGTAACATATCTCAATGACCTCTTCTGAAGTGCAAATATTGTATTCAGTAACTGTAAATTACAATGGCCCCAGAAAGCTATTCCATAGCGAATATGAGATTCGATCAAAAACATTTTTTTATCTCTTGGAGCGCACGAAAGTAAATTCCTATAATTTTCGATGAACATCGTGCGTACCTTGGGTGGATAGGGAGAGGAGGTAAGTGTTGCTATGGTGGTTTGTCAAAAAAAAAATGATTGGTTAAAAGTTACTGGTGTGGAATTTTCACTCATAATACTATACGAGAGCTTTAATTGTTACCGAGAACACTAATTTTCTAAATATTCGTGTTCGAGAAAGAATTTGCAGTTTTTAATTGAAGCTGGAGCAGTATTCGGTAAGAAAATTTTACACCGAAATTTAAAAAAAAGTTACGATAAGATTACGCTGAATAAAATACAAAATGCAGATTTTAGTTACGCAAAATATTGATAAGGCAGCTGATGGAAGTTCAAACTATTATTCTTGACCAACTTCATTCCACTGCAGGTGGAAACATATTTTCTTACAAGGAACTCATCAACTATAATAAAATGAATTCGACGTGATCTGAAGTTAAATGTAAATGTCATTTCACCTATAAACTTCAAAAAATTTTCAGTGTAATTTCATGCTCCTTTCCCCAAATAGGAGGAAAAAATTTTCAGAATTTTTTTTAGTTGCTATGGAAACGATACATGATACAGGTTTCTAATTGGTAGAAAATATTTTAAGTGTGAAATTTTCAATGATATTTTGCGATGAATCGAATTGAAAAATGCTGAATCCAGTGGTGGCGCTAAATTTTCTTGAAACATATCGCTAATGATATTTTGCCATTTTTAACATGAAAACAAAAATTGAAACTTGTAGATTTTATAAGGGTGCCTTCGATTTAGGTGGGTCACACTGTAGATCACCTTGTATGTACGAATAGAAATTAATACATGCAAGAAATAATATGCTTTATACCGGAAAGAACAATTTTTTTGTCGAATTGAAATAATCTTCTCAATACTGTTGATTTTTTCCAATTTCGTTCAGAGAAGAAATCCACCATCAGCACTATAAAATTAAAGTTCGATTGATGTTCTGGGTTGAGATAATGTATGACTAGAGAGCAATTATTAAATGATGAATTATATTATGTATGAATTATAGTGCCAGCTTCAAGATTAAATTAGATCGGAACAGTTCAAGTACAATGCATAACTACTACTAATTTTTCAAGGTATATGTTCAGCATGATGGGCGCATCAAAATGGATAATGGACGAGACTATATGCCGAAGATTGAAGTTGGTTTCTTTACAGGGTGATTTAGGTAGACCGTGCATTTGAAATTCATCAACCTACACAAGGATACTAGCAACTTTTTCATAATTTCATCCATACACCAACCCTGTTGTTGATAAATTTATCAACCAGAGCATTTTTATAAAATAATGGTTTACTAAATTATGATTCGAATTCAAACAGCCACAAGAAGCACATTGTATAACATATAACTTTAATGGACATCCCTCTTTCCAAATTCATCAATTTGAATCAATTTGAAATATTAAACAGGGTGATAAACAGAAAAACATCAACAATAGAGGTAGATATAGTTGATTCTGAGTAAAAAAACCTCACGAACGATAATGTACAATACATTTATTGTACGACTATATCATTTGAAGCGAATCAAGCTCGGAAACCACTCAGAGACTGAGTCAATCAGTGTTGTTCCTGGTTCTTAATTTTTCGTATGAGATTTCGTTTGCGTAAGGTAACAGATTTGAATCAGAAGAGACTGAAAAAGCCTGACATTTGACATTATGAATGTCATTCTAATCAAAACTTATCGCACGATTTAGAAATTTTGCACTATTTTGACAAGAATTATTATTATGACAAGAATAAGACATAACATATGACATACATATAGGCTCATAGAGCAGAAAATAATCATCCGCTGAGCACGGAACTAGATATTTTAGCCATGAAACGTCAAATTTTGGATCAAAACAACATCCATCAAATAGTAATAGATCTATTAAAGTAATGAAAAGAACGAAACTGGAGTCAATACAAGAAAAATACAATGAATGTTACTAATACTATTATAACTATCTTCGTAACATATCGATTTTGCTAATTTCTCTTTAGGGCTATAACTGAAGGACCACCTGGTATAATTGTTAGAGATCTCGTTACCTAATCGCCGAACTTCTCAGTGAAAATTCTAGGTATAGATTAACATAAATTCGATTGAAATTCCCTTTCACAAAACAGAATCGAACAATTTCAGATTTGAATGCAGAAACGAAATGTTTTTAATATTCTTAGTATATTTGTTGACATCTTCCTTTTATTAAGTTTTTTCTTTGTCTGGAAAAAAGTTAGAGATTTCATCTCTGCTGACAGGTTATAAAATCTTCCGAATAATCCCTAGGGATTTAAAGTACCACTTTTTTACCAAATATAGGGAATAAAGGTACCCTTTAAATCCCTGAAGTGCATAATAATTATTTATACACCAAGGTAGTAAAGAGTATCATTATTAACCAGGGACCAAAGGGGTATAATGTCTCGTGGTAATAGTATTCTTCACTACCAAGGTGTATATTACATTTTTTTCATCACTAGCAATACAATTCAATCATTCAAGTTTTGTGAAACTGAAGTATGGACGTATTGTCACTGTGAAAGCACTTCTCTTCGATTCTAATTAAAATCTAGTAGTTATTTACTAGAATCGAGTGCCACTCCAGCGATTATCGCATCAGAACAGTGCACTCGGGTAAATTAGAGCATAGGTGGCTTTATTAACTAGTGGTTCATAAAATGACGAAAACACACTTTACAGCTCGGAAAGGAGTGAATAATGGAACGTTTTATAGCTAGTGGTGGTAAAATAGTATATTATGTAACAAGTGTTATAAACGTCCTTTTAGTAACGAGTGTTTAATAAACGCGTTACGTACTATGCTTTTTCTACGAACTCCGAAAATTACCTACATTAACATACCTGCTATTCCTGCTAACCTACAAAATAATTCGAAATGGGAATTGAGAACATAATAATTGCAACTGCATGCAAAGAGCGAGACACGTATAAGTGATATTGGTTGTAGATGTGTCCAGTCCATTTGCTTACTAACCTTTGTTTCACGTTTATTGTCAGGCTTAGCGCACAGAACAATCTCTTCGATTTCCCTTTCGTCTACATTTCGCATATATTTTTAATGAAGAATTCTGATACAAGCGAGAATATCACAAAAAAATTTTATTTCATAATTCGATAGAACTCACTCAAACTAGCTCACCACCGCAAACCGTTTCTTGCTGTGAGCTCCTTATAAAAAATTATTGAAATCCCCGATTTTTCGGACCTCTGAAAACGAGGCGATGATGTGACATCAAAACCCTAATACTGAAACAAGACTATTCCAGACAGAGATGAATGATACATGATTTCTGACAGAGTGAATTATCGCGAGATCACAGTTGAAAGAATTAATATATCAGTTGCATCAGTCTCCGTCGAGCGTTTGGTATTTTCTTTCAACTATGGCGAGATGAGGTTTTTACGTCATAAGAGGGTCCGTTTTCAGAAGGTACTATTATTTATGTCCAAAAATAAAACATTCCAGTTAATTTTTCGATCGAATTATGTCGTCAATCATTATTTATGTATAAAAGGATCATTATAAACATGGTTTGAGTTAAAAGTTCTACTAAGTTCTACTAAGGTGAACACGAATAATTCTGATACCAAATTCGAAAATGACAGTTGACAGTTAATACAATTCACAGGCCAAACATGTCTCAAATTACTGAAGCTGTGTTTAATGAACTGCGTTGCCATGGTAATGTGTTTAAGAAATCGGGTTGCCATGGTAACGTGTTTAATATTTGGAATAAATCACAGATCATCAAACCGTGATTAATCGATCATTTAGCGTGGTACACTCCGTACGCTAAATGCCATTTTAGTTATGTGAGTAGAAAAAAATAATACCCTTACCTTTGTTTCCTCTCCACATGTTGGGCTATCAGATTACTGTAATAATTTTCTAGGGTGACTTTGGCCTTGGTCGCCTTGTCCAGGGTGTGGACACTGAAACGGATGGTGTTCTCCGTGGCGGTCATGTCCAGGACCCCTGAAACACAAAAGAGATGTCCTTGATTGATTGAATATGAACGTGATAGCTATTTATACAGATTGTTTGCCCGATCGTTACACATAGGACATGTGAATGGCAACATAGCAAGAGAGACTGATTCGGCTATCCCCGGCTCACCGCGGGATAGAGAGGAGGCATACAGTGTGTCCCACTTACCATGCTCACCATGGGTATCTTTTTAACGGTGAGAGATACGAGGTCGGTTAAATGACACCAAATGTGGAGTTTGTCAAGGCCAACTATAATGTGAAAAAATATTTTGATTAAATTTATTCGTTTTTGTTTTATACGCAGAAAACAGATTTTGATCATTTTCATGTCTCCTTTGTAACTTCTTTATTTATGAAAATAATCAAATGGGAATTTCACATTCTCATGGCAGTTTTTCGAAGTGATTTCGAAAAATATATGAAATTTATACCAACTCTTCTAGAATTTGAGATATCAGCACCAACTTTAGTTTTTCAAATGTAGGTCATAGCTCACTATGACTTAGTTACAAATAGCTTTTTTTTCTCTTACAGATGATGTGTCGCAGTAATAGTTTTGTGTTGATAACAACGGAGTTATCGTCATTTATACATAAACAAAAAATTATTTGGAAGCCGCCATCTTGAATTTATAAATTTTAACAAAAAAATCATGATCTCCGACCTCAAAAACCTCCACTTACCAATTTTGAATGGAATCGGACCAAATCTTGTCCGCCATCTTGGAGCAGCCATTTTTTTTATTTCAACAAAAATTCCATAACTCCGATTAACTTGAAATTTGGCAGGTGTTCATAATTTCGGTGACAATACATTATGGAATTTTTGTTGAAATTAAAAAAAATGGCTGCTCCAAGATGGCGGACAAGATTTGGTCCAATTCCATTCAAAATTGGTAATTGGAGGTTTTTGAGGTCGGAGATCATGATTTTTTATTGAAATGTATAAATTCAAGATGGCGGCTTCCAAATAATTTATTGTTTATGTATAAATGACGATAACTCCGTTGTTATCAACACAAACTATTACTGCGACACATCATCTGTAAGAGAAAAAAAAGCTATTTGTAACTAAGTTATAAAAATTTTTTGTTCTAAAATTTGTTCTAAAATTCTAGAAGAGTTGGTATAAATTTCATATTTTTTCCGAAATCACTTCGAAAAACTGCCATGAGAATGTGAAATTCCTATTTGAATATTTTCATAAATGAAGAAGTTACGGAGGAGACATGAAAATGATCAAAATCTGTTGTTTGCGTAAACAAAAACGAATAGATTTCATCAAAATATTTTTTCACATTATAGTTGGCCTTGACAAACTCCACATTTGGTGTCATTTAACCGACCTCGTATCTCTCACCGTTAAAAAGATACCCATGGTGAGCATGGTAAGTGGGACACACTGTATATAACCACCTCTCGCTCAGTTTTGTTTCGTTGCCGTGGTGATATTTTTTGAATTACCTTGTGAATATCGAATACACGGAAAGAATGAAAATATCCTTCAAGCATGAGGAGACACATTTTTCCAAGAATCTTACTCAAGTAATCATAATATACAGGGTGTTTCAGTGTCAAAATTTCATGGGCTCATTTTTCAGGTAAAAATAAAAATGTTTTCCCTATATACATGTGTACGCAAATGCTTCGTTACCCATCTACATCAGAGAGCGTTTTAGTTTCCAATTTGTTTGTTCATCTATTTCAGGTAGAGTTTCAGTATGGGTGGACGACCACAAACACACAATGTGACGGTTTCGAAAATGAAAAAAAAACTAGAATTTGAAATTGAAAGACATATACAGCGTGTCCCTAAAAGGCCTTCACAAAAACTTAGCACATATTCCTCAGACCGAAACAATTCCAAACAGGCAAACTTACCTCAGAACAAAGTTGCTTAGTTTGGGAGGAAGACGTTTTTGCTTTATAACTGTGAAACGGTTCATAATATTTCACTCAAATTCGGTAACTTGACAAAGTTTTATTGGGCAATAAAGCCATATCATGATTATGAAAGATATCATTCCATAACCGTAGAACTTGAGAAGGAATATTCTCAGGTGAAATATGAACATGAAAAAATGGATATATCAACAGTGTGACCCATTTTTAATGGAAACACCCCCCTAAAGTTTGAAGTTGTAAACCGATTTCAATAATTTTTGTTTGAAATGTCACGTAATAAAAGGTCTACCTTGAGACAAGATTTGGAATGTTTATTCCAATTTTCAGGGCATATATTTTTTCTTAGTCGAAAATCGGCATTTTTTATTAGTGAATTTTTATTAAAAAATCACTACGCCACTGGAATCAGAGTGCCTCTAAACAGGTGTGACCAAAATTTCATGAGAAAAATATTCATTAATAACAAAGTTATGACAACTCAAAAATTCTAAAACTCACACAGCTAACAGTCACAAAAAAACTCCCTATATCAACAGATATAGCCAAGAGAATATTTGTTTTTTGATTTCAAAAATAAAGTGCCACCAGATGAAACAAAAATTGATAGCGTAAATTTCTTTAATGAAAATGAAGTAATAACATTCACACAATTCAACTAATAATGAAGCAGAAAATTAAAAAAAAAATACGCTATCAATTTTCTTTCATCTGGTGGCACTTCATTGTTAAAATCATAAAAAAAATTCTCACGGCTATATCTGTTGATATAGGGTGTTTTTTGTGACTGTTAGCTGTGTGAGTTTTCGAGTTTTTGAATATTTTTTCATGAAATTCTAGTCACACCTGTTCAGAGGCACTCTGAATCCAGTGGCGTAGTGATTTTTTCAATAAAAAAATCGCTAATAAAAAATCCTGATTTTCGACTAAGAAAAATTATCGTAGCATGCCCTGAAAATTGGAATAAACATTTCAAATCTTGTCCCAAGGTAGACCTTTTAGTACTTGACATTTCAAAAAAAAAAATTGAAATCGGTTTACAACTTCAAAGGACCCCGCACTAAACTATAGGGAAAATGGCTCTCGATGAAAATCGCTGAATTTTTGGTATGTTTCAGAATTCGATATACTGAACAGATCTACCATTGAACTAACCTCAAAAAATTGACAGTTTTTCCGATATTGACCTCCAAATGTCAGTTTTTCGAGAAAAAAAAAGTATCTGAAAATGATGTATCCATTAAAAATAGATCATACTGTTTCTCGGT
Organism: Phaedon cochleariae; assembly: GCA_918026855.4. Lineage (NCBI taxonomy): Eukaryota > Metazoa > Arthropoda > Insecta > Coleoptera > Chrysomelidae > Phaedon > Phaedon cochleariae. Next base: position 24,026,804 of record OU896719.1, on the reverse strand, counting down.
TTATACCACAGAAAACAACTACTTTCCTGGCTATATGCCACGACGAACATTGAATTATATCTATATTATATCAGAATTCCAAAATGGTGATATTTCGAAAATTATCCGAATTATCGTTTGTCTCGCTTTAGAACTGTTCCACATATTCTGAACTGTGTTTAAAAAAATGTGGAGCAGTCGCAGATTCCGGGAAATCGTGTATACTAATACCGTTTGACCAGTTATATTCTGACCCATTTCAACTGCTCATATCTCCAAAACTATTCAAATTATCGTTGTGCGGTTTGGACTTCTCTATTTTGAAATTCTTCAAGTTTTTTGCCTGGTTCACCTGCTCACCTGAACTTCCGGTTCTACCGGAAACAAACAAGCCATCATTCAGATATAGGGCAACTTTGATAACATTGCATAATCTCATTAAACCATTCCACAAGAAGTAGTTGTTTCAAAGAGACTCTAATAGTTTTCTAGGAGAACACAACTTGTAATACATTGTTAGATAGAGAAAAGACCAGTCTTTCTGAATGTGCAAAAATATACAGGGTGATACAATGAAATAATAAAGTTGCCCTATACCTGGATTATTGCTTGTTTGTTTCCGATAGAACCGGAAGTTCAAGTGAGAAGATGAACACGTCAAAAAAACTTGACAAACATCAAAATAGACCAGTCCAAACCGCACAACGATAACTTGAATGGTTTCAGAGATATGAGCATTTGAAATGGGTCAAAATATAACTGGTCACCCGGTATAATTTATAATATTACCAATAATATATTCTCTGAACTGTGGTATTACCTCGCAAATCAACCTTATGCCTGACCCATGGTGGACACAAACCATTGAGTAAACTGGATAAAGCCATATTATCACACTGCACAAAATTCGCACCATGAATCTATGAAAAACGTGCTAGCTCGAAAGAGATTACAAACAGCGTAGAGTCAAATAAATACTAATGATACAGGTATTGGAAATACGGGAAAACTAGACTCGACGGAGTAGTCTTATCTTATCTTTCTCTTCCCTATATACCGGATTGAAAAAGTTACGTACATATTCAATTCATTATCGGCCGATATTGATTCATATAATTATCAATACTTTAAATTCCAGGGAGAAAAAATATATACTCAAGTACTCAACTATTTGGATAAGTGAGGCACGCGATAAGTAAATCTAAAAATCACTTGCAAAAATAAGTTTCACAATGTAGAAAATATCGATTAACATCAATGTTTAGATATGGTTGATATATCCTTATTCAAAGATTAAGATCTTTCAATTGATAAAAATAACGGTTCAAATAAACAATTTCCATCAGATTTGTCTAATAATATTATAAGTAAGAAGCACCTGATTTCAAGGGCACAGTCCGGCACAGTAAATAACTACAAATAATATGAAAAAAAGTGCGTTAAAACTTTCTTTTTCTACAAACGTCAAAAAATGACAAGCTTCGCGCATTGATAACAAATTGCGAAGTGACACTTTCTTTCATTTTTTTCAGTTTCCTACGTTACCATGATACCTTGCACAAAACAATGCGCGAGGTGAAACAGTGCGCGAAGTACCTAGTTCGCGCATTGTTATGTAAAATATATATGAGATATTTATATTTCAACTTTATGGTCCTCAATCGAGCAAACATCCACGAAATCATTTATTTCTGAATGTTCAACAATAACTTTGTTTTATCTCTTGGAGCGCACGAAAGGAAATTCCAATTATGTTCGTGGAACATCGTGCGTACCTAGGGAGGATAGGGGGAGGCCTTTTAAGCCAGTTCAACACTATTTTTATATCAAGCTAAGCATATTTTTACTTTAGAACTATATTTTGTGCATAATTATATAATAGGTAAAAGATTTTGCACACTTTTTGGAACGTTAAATTGTTTTCGCGAGATAAGTAAGCCAAAAACTATGGTATTTTGAGATGCCCATAGAAAAAAATGGATGCTACTTCTTGAGTTAAATTTCTAACCTACCTGCCCTGTTGGCACGCCCCTGGGAACCAACTGCAATATGTCCAAAAGCCAAAAAATACCTCATCAAGATATTAGCAAGATCAAAATTTCAACGAATCGGTCAGTTTATATATAGGACAATTGTTTGAAAAAAATACACAGCCTTGAATATCGATGAATCACCCTATACATACGTCCATTCACACGCATTCAGTTATGAGCTTTTTCCCGAACTTCTCAATGAATGTACCTACCTATACGTAAATGGTCAACAACCACCTACTGAATTTTTCTATGTATGCCTTATGCAAACATTTGTATTTATTCAACAAATTTGTAGTGTTTTTAACCTCGACAGTTCTCACGAATTTAGAATATTATTTATTGTATGTACAGGGTGATCAGTTAAGAGTAGCGAGCGGCCATATCTCATGAGATATTGGTCGCATAGATTTGAGAAAAAAAAATCATGATGAAAGTCACCAAGAGAAATTGCTGGAAATCATTTTCGAGTTTGTCAAACGTCCGCTAGAGGTCGTAACAACCAACACCAAGTAGAAAAATGGGATTTTTATAGAATTTTGTTCAATGAAAGTATAACGATGATATCATTTTCATATTAACTGACCATTACCCTACATTTTTTGTCTGAAACGTTTTGTTCTATCTATCAAAATAAAGGGGTGGGAGAAGTTCAATTGTTTTTTTAAACAAATCAAGATTTCTCCCGTTTATTTCGACCGATTTCAGCAAACTTAGGCTCATATGAAAGAGCATAATTCACCCTACAAAACGCTTATTTGGTTTTGAATTTTTGACTTTTGCTGTCGCCGCTAGATGGCGTTAACTGAAATGTTTCATTGGAATACGCATCTTAGCTTCTGTAATTAATTTGCAGAATGCTACAAATTACGCGTTTAATATTGATATTAATAATAATTAATTTGTTGATATGCACCTTTTGTTACCTTTTGAGTTTTTTCCACAAGCTAGTAGAAAAAATAGTGCACCAAACACGTACGCAAAGTGATTTTTCCGCACGCGATTGCAGATAGCCGAACGACACGCCGAACGACGCGTTATTTGATTCAATGAATTGTCAATAGCTTTAGTAAATCAAGAGTTAAGATCGGGGCATGAAAACCGTTTTGGCCAATAATTAATAGTTCCGACCTATTCCTATATATAACGTTGAAAAAATTTCAATTTTTTCACACCCTATATCGCTGTAATCGTCAGCTAGTATAGATCTATGAAATCATCCGCTGTTCAGGGAGAATCTGAAAATGCAATAAAATACAGGGTGTCCTATTTAAGAATATATAATGTTGCCCATACCCATATCTTCAACTGTTTTTCTGTTGGCATAAACATGAAATCTACATACACTCAGTTCCAAAAAAAGTGATGCACTTGATATTTGACCTATCTTCTTAAAAAAAAATAGTAGGCCGATTTTGATTTTTTTTTATTTGTTGGTAGGTAATGCATTTGTCTTAAAGAAAATAAAGATGTGAAAATTTTTTCAAAGCCTCCTTGGTGGTGGTGGAATAACTCGAACCATGATTTATTCTTAATTTTTGACTCACCCTGTGTGCTAATTGAGTAATGGTATACAAAGTGCTTACACCCTATACAAAAGAGGCTTCTTTTGCGAGCATTTTGTTTTTTTATTCATTGATTTATCTATGAAATTTTCCGAATTACAGCTTTTTTGCTGATACCTTACGCTTATCCCACAAATTGAATTTATTGGAGGATCAGAGTACTCAAAATTGATTGGGTTGTACTCTGGTAGGATCACATCGTCTTTAAAAAAACAAATGCCGTTGTCATAGCAACTAATTCGTTGTATGCCTCCATATTTGACCATTTGTCGTTGTGTCATTAATTTTCGAATTTTACGGAATCGATCAAATACTGCGGTGAATGTTCAGCAAGATCTTCGCCAAATTCGTGATGTTGCAGTAAGTAAGCAGACGGCTCGGCAGACGGTATGTAGACGTCTAAATGAAGTTAATTTAAAAGCTAGGAGACCTGCAAAAGGTCCCAAATTATTGCCCGAACATCGTGATGCTAGAAGAAATTTTGTTGAAAATTATGGACAGTGGAATATTCCTGAATGGTCGAATGTCTTGTTTACGGATGAGTCAAGGTTTTGCCTTAACATGGTGGATGGAAGAAAAAGAGTGTGGAGAAGAACTGGTGAACGGTTCAATCAAAATTCAATAACAGAATACGAAAGTTTTAATGGTGGGTCCGTTATGGTGTGGGGAGGGATTTCAATGAATGGAAAGACACCCCTTCATGTTTTTCCGGTGAGGCAGTCGATGAATGCCCAATTTTACATTGACATTTCAGAGCAGTATGTCTTACCTTATGCAGATTTAGTGGGCAATAATTTTATATTGATGCCCGACCACACACCGCAGCAATAATGCGAAACTTCTTAGAAGCTACTGGTATTACCACATTACAATGGCCTGCGAGAAGCCCCGATATGAATCCTATAGAACATTTGTGGGATGAATTAGGGAGAAGGGTACATTCTCGCGGGAGGTCTCCGGAAAGTCTCGCAGAAATGGCAGATGCATTAGTGGAAGAATGGGATCGTATACCAATGAAAACTATAAGCAACTTAATTTCCAGTATGCCTCGTAGATTAGAAGTTTTTAGAGTTGCTAGAGGAGGCAATACAAGATATTAAGCAGTCATCTCAATTTATAATTTTGTGTTTAATAAAAATGTTTTTCAAAATTATTGGTATCAGTTTATTTCATTAGAAAATTGTTTCTCGATAAATTTAGAAAGTTGGTAATTTGCAAAGATTCAGCAAAAAAGCTGTAATTCGGAAAATTTTAGAGATAAATCAATGAATAAAAAAACAAAATGCTCGCAAAAGAAGCCTCTTTCGTATAGGGTGTAAGCACTTTCTATGCCATCACTCAATTAACACACAGGGTGAGTCAAAAATTAAGAATAAATCATGATTCGAGTTATTCCACCACCATCAAGGAGGCTTTGAAAACATTTTCACCTCTTTATTTTTTTTCAACACAAATGCATTACCTACCAACAAATAAAAAAAAATCGGCCTACTATTTTTTTTTTAAGAAGATAGGTCAAATATCAAGTGCCTCACTTTTTTTGGAACTGAGTGTATATAAAAAATATGAAAGAACATTCGGAACATTCCTTGGAAAAAATGTGAACAATATACATAAGAATGTTAACTGGAGGTTCAAAATACGTGAAGACCCTGTATTTTCTGAATTACAATAATTATTGAATAAGGTGTAGTTCCAAATATGCAAAATTTTTATTAAAGATAGTATTGATCATCAGATGTATATTATGAAAATGTGTGATGGAGCACCATAATATAATTATCAGAGGAAGTGGTTAATTTTGGTGGATCACACACCTGGCAAAAGTTTCCCTTGTTTCCGGTTTTACAACAAGGTGAACAAGGTTATTCATTTCTATCGACTCGGTTTGTCGCTGGTGACCTATCGTAAAATAATAATTATCATCCGATGGAAACGAACCGCTATTCTACTCTACTTCGAGTCACATTTCAGTGACTACAATTATTACGAATCTAATAGAATAATAGGCACTTATTGAAGCGAGTAATGAACATTGAAATTTATATTTCATGAATCGTTTGACGATTAGAGAAATATATTTTTTCTACGGCCATAACACAAAATTGCTCTTGTTTTACTGTGTTCGATACATCAATGAAGTACTTTGTATGTCATCAATTTTATTTCCGAATCTGATATCACAATCGTTGCGTTTTATTTCGGTTTTATTTGTTCCATTCTGGTAGCGGTGGTGGGATCAGAATGACATTTACAAATAAAACGAGAAACTTCATGACCTTGCATGGGAGAATTCACATAAGAGGTTATATTTATATATTGGGGCTCCAAATAATTTCAAAATCATGAAACAAGAGTTAAGAATCTAGAAAATCTATCAATGAATATTTGGAGCATTGATTGTGGTGATTGGAAAAACTTCTCTGAGACCGAGAGTATTAATTTTATTTGGCACGGAAAAAAGGAATTGTTGAATCAAGCAAAATTTAATTGAATGAAGCAAATAAAAGTGTCATAAATGCGCAACAAAATATAATCTTGAAATGAGTAAATCTATATCTTGTTTCAGAGCGAATTTGAAGTTTGAATTAAGTAAATATGTCTTGCATGAACTCTGGATCTTATTCAATCAAGCACATCCATGAATTGTTCATGAATATATATTGAATTGGCTCAAACAATCATTTTCTTCGATTCAAAATAACCAGATATTGATTCAATCAAATATTTAGTTGATTCAATTAAATATTTGGTTGATTCAAAGAAATATTTGGTTGACTCAATGAATTATTTGGTTAATTCAATGAATTATTTTGTTGATTCAATGAAATATTTCGTTGATTCAAGAGAAACAGTATTTCCATTCGACAAATTGTTTTGTTGAACCAAGTTCAGTATAAATTCGGGAATTTTCTGAAATTTCACATCAATAGAATAAACTAAACTAGGAAACAAGTCGACTTCCAGCATAGATTTCCGGAATTTACTTCTCTTCAGCTGATGTGAAACCATTTCGGATTGCTAATCATCCTGAGTTCGATTTATACAGCTGATATTTAATACACGATGAATCAGGCTTCACGTATATATAATGAATTCGAGGAAGGCAGAGACGAGGCGAAATGATCGCCATCTAGAGGTGAAAATTTAACTCGATGTAGAATGAACAAAATATTTCATTGATATTACATATTTTGTTGCTCTATTCAAGCAAATGATCCGTACTCGAAACGAGATCATTGCTACATCGGAATAAGAAAACTTGAATGTTGTTTCAAAGATATATTCTTATCAAAATGATCATTATTTGATCAAATCAACAAAATGATTATAGTTGAACCAACATCGACATTATTTTGGATCGACATAATTTGTTTTTGAGAAAACCATATATTTTTTTGATGGTTGATATCATACTGTTGGTTCAATTAGACAACATTCTTGATTTGAACAAGCTGCTTCATTGAAACAATCATGTATCTGGTTGATTCAACAAAAAATTGCTCAGTCCAACAAAAATAATTCAAGCATAAATAATTTGTTGATCCAACAAATCTTTTTTTCCGTGCATTCCTTTCAAATGAATTTTCTTCAAAATGTTTAATAGGAAATGGTACTTTTTTCCATGTTTTTTCAAATTAACAATTGGAATCGAAGAGTCAAACTGAACCGTAACATGAAGTATAAGTAGTTAATAAAAAAATTTAGATTTATTGCTGTTAGTCTAATCACTTTAATCCTCGGTCTAATACGAGGTCTAATAGGTCATTATCCACAAATAAGTAGAATGAAACGAGGGGTAAATCTCCTTGGAAGTCTAGTGTACACTCCGTTGGAAGTCTTTGGAATCCTTTGAAATTCTTCGGATGTCTTTGGAAGTCTCTGGGAGTCTTTGGATGTCTTTGGTAGTCTTTGGATGTCTCTGGATGTCTTTGGACGTCTTTGGAAGTCTTTGGGAGTCTTTGGAAGTATTTGGAAGTCTTTGGATGTCATTGGATGTCTTTGGAAGTCTATGTTAATTGGAAGTGTGGTGTACACATTTTTCCTGGAGATTTACCCCTCGCAATGAAATGAATCATTTATTTTTTCTCATTATATCCTCGATTATACCTACCTCTCTAATAAATGCATTAATTTTAGTGAATCTTCGTCAAAACGGTTGGTCAATTTAAGTAAGAGAGAGTACAAGTGGTTCAAGTAATTAGGTAAGCATTAAGTAATCATAAGTTATCGCAGAATTCGCAGATATTAAAATATAAAAACTATTCATTATCATCGGCTACAAGTATATTGTAAATCTTCATATAGGCACATTATTCTGATTTTTGTGCAAGGAGAATATTGAATTTCCTCGAGGAATACATGAAATTAATGGAAATGGTCAAATAACACGAAATCTAGATATTAAATTCCATAATATAGTCACAAAAATGTTAACCAACCAGAATAATTTGAAAACAAAGTGTTTATCTCTCGGAGCGCGCTAAATAAAATTCGAAGAACATCTTGCGTACCTAGGGAGTATAGGGAAAGGAGGAAGGTATTGTAAATTTTTCAACTTTTGGAGGTTATAAGTTCTCTGGAATACTTTCATTGGTAAAGAATTCCAAACTTTTGCCGTTCTACAGACGAACGAGTGTTAGTAAAATGTTGTTCGACATACCTCAAGGTTGACAACGAAAGGATGTGCTGACTGGGCGTGTAGAGTTCGTCTGACTGGTATTACTGAATAGTATCAGAAAATCATCTGAGCGAGCATCTGAGTTATTTTATTGCTAAACATTGTATAGGTAATATCTGGTAATATCATGATATAATCAATACACATATACATCCAATACCACTTAAGAAGACATAACTATGGTGTTCAACCCTATCACTGAAGAGATACAGCTTTATGAAGAGGCGTAACTGAATAAATAATGAACAACCAAGTTGTTATTGTTGTGCATTTTTTAATTGATAATTAGCAAAGCATAAAAGTGCTTGTCATAATCAATGCATTCGAGTTACGCTGTTACGTTGTATTTTTTCATTTCAACTTTCCTGATTACAGTTATCTGGAACCAAATTCTATAGATAGAGCAAAGATGTTGATGAGGAATCTTGAGAATTTGAACATACATATTCGTCATTACAAATACTTACAACTAAGATTTCTAATCATATTCAAAACAAAAAGTCCAGAGAAAATACGAAGTTCAAGATGGTTGAAATAGTTTATTGTTTGATAATCATACGAGTGGAAAAATAGCAGTCCGTGCGAATTATACACTATACTTTGTATACGACTGTAACAGATAACAGCGGAATATTCAATTTTTTAAGCTTGTATTATCATCTGATATTTTCTCCCAAGTAATGCTCATCTATTAAACAGAGCTGCCATTACTTGAAATTTGACATTTCATGGGGGATGATATTTTGTGAAATATAATAACACAATGAAGTCTTTGTGATATCCAAATACAGAAATGAAATTAATGACATACAAAGTGCCTCATTGATTTATCGAACACAGTAAAACAAGAGCAATTATGCCGTAGAAAAACATTATTTCGTACAGGATGAGAGCAAAATTAATTCAACTCTATGTGAGAAAGTTGAATTTACCTATTTAGGCCTACCTCTTTTAATTTGGACCAGGAATTGCAAAAAAAGTGTTCACAAGCAAATGCCCTATCAACTGTGACTCAATTTCCACAACAAAAGTACTATTCTTGAACCTCACCTATCGATGGCTGAAGATTAGGAAAATCCTATCAATGAATACCTGGCAGTCCTAGATTGGCAAACCGTCATTTTAGATTTCATCGAAACCCTCGCTAGACGATAAAATACCTAAGTATTACACAAAGTGTCGCAAGAACTAGCAATACTCGCGCAAACAAAAACAAAACGTTCTGTCACATGAGCACAACACGAATAACACGATTTTGATTTCAGTAAAACAAGGGACGCACTCTGTATAGAAACAATGGAATATCGCGTTCTATATTAGGTAGGTACTTCTCTGGTAAGCAATTTCCTATAGCTGAGTCAGATAATCAGACTACACTTTCACACACCGCAACACAGCTGAAATGCAATAAAGTTGACTAAACGTGGACTAAACAGAATTGAATTTGAATATAGTTGAAGTGGTTGGATTATTATTCCATTTTGTAGAGTTGGCAACGCTGCTAACCGTAACCAGAACAGATCACATCACACGCGGTTTCCAGTAGCCCAGCGTTGTTGCATGTCTTGAGACAGTTCCTGAGAAAACCGTAGAGTAAATGTCTGATCAGTTTTGACGACAGACCCTAAATAACAATAGACAGCCATCACGCACGATTAATTTATAAATCAGATTTCATTAAGATAGTTATTTGTTTTACTAGGCAGAAAAGTGGAATAGGAATTATTTCAACATAAAAGCGAAAAAAAAATGGAATTGTCGAACCAAGCAAAATTTAATCGAATGGAGAAAATAAAAGTGTCATATTATATGCACGACAAAATAGAATCTTGAAGTTGGTTAATCAATTGCTTGTTTCAGATCGAGTTTGAAGTTTGAATTGGCTCAAACAATCATATTTAGTTGATTCAATCAAATATTTGGTTGATTCAAAGAAATATTTGGTTGATTCAATGAATTATTTGGTTGATTCATAAAATACTTGGTTATTTCAGTTGAATATTTAGTTTTAATTGATTCAATGAAATATTTGGTTGATTCAAGAGAAACTATATTTACAAATTGTTTTGCTGAACCAAATTCAGTATTAATACGGGAGTTTTCTGAAATTTCTCATCAATATAATAAAATAAACTAGGAAACTATATAGTCGACTTCTAGCATAGATCCCCAGTCTTGACTTCTCTTTAGCTGATGCAAAACTATTTCGGATTGATGAATCATCCTAAGTTCGATTTATCCAGCTGATATTTCAGAAAAAGAATCAGGGTTCACGTATATAATGAATTCGAGGCAGCAATATAGACGAGGCGAAATGATCGCCATCTAGAGGTGAAAACTCAACTTGATGTAGAATGAACAAAATATTTCATTGATATTACATATTTCGTTGCTCTATTCAAGCAAATGATCCGTTCGAAACAAGTTCATTGCTACATCGGAATAAGAAAACTTGTATGTTGTTTCAAAGATATATTCTCATCAAAATGATCGTTATTTCATCAAACAAAATGTTTATAGTTCAATCAACATCGACATTATTTTGGATCGAAATAATTTGTTTTTGAGAAAACCATACGTTTTGTTGATGGAATTGATATTATACTGTTGATTCAATTAGACTACATTCTTGATTTAAACAAGCTGCTTCCATGAAATAATCATGTATCTGGTTGATTCAACAAAAAATTGCTCAGTTCAACAAAAATAATTCAAGCATAAATAATTTGTTGATGCAACAAATCATTTTTTCCGTATATGAACTTTGTTTTGAACTTTATTACACACAAGAGGGTACAGGGTGACACGCGGGAGACGCATGGATTCTGAAAGGTCATTGCTCCCTGTGAGTTTTCCAATAAAAGTCTTGAGAGATACTCGAAAACGGTTCAAAATATATTGCCAATAAATTCGTGACAAAATTTTATATTGAGAAAACAAGTAAGTAACGACTCTCGAATAACAAACTCAAATAAACCATGGCACTAGATTACAATAATTTTGAATGACATATTATGACAAATATATATACTGGACGATGAATCTTCTACACTCCCTTCCCAACAGTCATAGAAAGTTGAAAAAATTCTGACATCGCATGCTTTTCTTGAGACAGTTTCATGCCTGAATGGGGTTGTACACAATCATATACTAGTCGATTTACACCACACAACTATTTTATACTGTTCATTCCGTGTAAAATAGTATTTGATGCAATCATTTGTGATTTAAAATCATCTCAAATATTTTTCCCATGATTAAAATCGCCACCTTCGAAAAACGCCAGGTCTCGATGTTTCAGAACGTGTGTTTTTGTGCAGATCCATAATATCTGGAATAGCTGCTCGATCGTTCGTATGCAGCTTGCCTCCCGTGTAGGATTCAATATATTGTATATTGAAGTGAAAAAGTGATGAGTGTTCCGTTGAAAGCTGTAATTCCTCGTGTACGTTTTACTTTCTATAAAATCCTCAGATCACCAGAATATTTGTAGATCCGGCAACGTTTTTGTGTGTCAATAACACTAGGAAAGCGGCCAACAATCGGCTCAGTCTGTGAGTCTGCAGTTTCGACCGACGAACAGGTACCTAATTTCACAATGCGAATGTATTCGATTGAACATTCATCAGAACACCGGGAACACCATTCATCCATTGGCGTAGCAAATTTTCACAAGGCAACTGACTCAGACACATTATATTATGGGCTTGTTTCAGTGAAACATTTTATTCAATTATTTCGAAGTACTAACCCTGCTTGAATAGAGCAACGAAATATGTAATATCAATGAAAAATGTTGTTCAATCTACATCAAGAAGTTACATTCTCGCCTCTAGATGGCGATCATTTCGCCTCGTCTATGCATGTCTTGAATACATCATATACGTGAGGCCGGATTCTTCGTCTTTGAAATATCAGCTGGATAAATCGAACTTAGGATGATTAGCAATCCGAAATAGTTTTGCTTTCCTATTTTAGTTTTATTTTTTATATTATAATTAATACTGAATTTGATTCACCAGAACAATTTTTGGAATGAAAATACAATCTCTCTTCAATCAACCAAATATTTCATTGAATCAACTAAATATTCGATTGTATCAAGATCTTGTCATTTCGAATCAAACAAAATGATTGTTTGAGCCAATTCAATGTCTCTTCATGAACAATTCATGGATGTGCTTGATTGAATAAGATCCAGAGTTCATTCAAGACATATTTACTCAATCCAAACTTCAAATTCGCTCTGAAACAAGATATAGATTTACTCATTTCAAGATTATATTTTGTCGTGCATATATGACACTTTCATTTGCTTCATTTAATTAAATTTTGCTTGATTCAACAATTCATTTTTTTTTGTGTAATACCATGAGAGCTCAGTTCTAGCCGCATATTTATTGTGGTTGTTTTCGATTCGAATAATTTATTTCATCGGCAATTTAACCGTATTCTTTATAACCTTTCCCATTCTGTCGAAATATGTGGAATCTGTGATGTGGTACTGCTCGCATTGGTTGTTGGAATATATCAACAAATATGACTATTGCTACGTGAGAAGGTGTATGACGTCATCGAGACCTGGCTTTTTGCCCATTTTAGTTATTGAGAAAAACATTTTAGATGATTTTAAATAACGAATGATTGCATCAAATACTACTTTTCTAAACACGGAATGAACAATATAAAATAGATGTGTGGTGTAAATTAGACTAGTATATGATTGTGTACAACCCCATTCATGGCATGAAACCGTCTCAAAAAAGCATGCAATGTCAGAATTTTTCTTATCTCGCTTCAATCTGAAAATAAGAACGAAAACAGGGAATAATCAACTTGCTGGCATTGAGATCCAATAGGATCACAACTAAATTGGTGTCCGAGTGTAGAAGTGCCTTAGAAAATATGGCAAAAACTAGGAAAGTCTACCTCATGTGGGTTCCAGGACACTCTGATATCCCGGGGAACGAGGAGGCAGACAGACTAGCCAAGATCGGTTCAGGAACGACACCCATTGGACCAGAACCGATACTGGGAATACCCAATAGTACGGCTATGTCCTTCATGAAGGAAATGCTACAGAGGCAGTTCCTTGAAACATGGCGGGACACACCAGGAATGAGACAATCAAAGCTCCATATAAAGGAACCTTCAAAAAGGCTCACGAGATAGATCCTGTCACTTAATAGAAGGGATCTCAAGATGGTAGTTGGGCTCTTTACTGGGCACAACCACCTCAACAGGCACCTAGAACTCATAGGGATCAAAGATGATCCCATCTGCAGATGGTGCTTGGAGGATGATGAAACATCATCACACATACTCACCCGCCCACCTGTGCAGAGAAGAAGAAGAAGAAGAATCAACTTTTTCTAAATATTTTTCTTCGTACATGCAGTTTGGGAAATTTGAAAGGTTAAATCTGAAACAGCCTGTACAGGTTGGCCATATTGGACTCATTTAAAAGGGAAACCCTATTCTCGAATTAGATAGAAGAAATCTGACAAACTAAGTGGAAACCTCATATTGATATCTTCGTTTCACACCAGTTACAAGGTGGTTTTCGTCGAAAAGGCGTATTCTTGAAAAGTGACTCCAAATAATTTAGTTGCAAACATTTTCTGTTCTGATGAAACCATCACCAAAGCATTGAGTTTGTGATGAAAAATGATCCTCTTGCACTGAAATCAGTCTTCCTATATCGAGTTCAAAAATGTAACTTGCTCTACTTCAGAGACAAGTTCTATATTCAAAATAAATATAAGATGACTGATTTCAGTGCCTATGGATCAATTTTCATCAAAATTACAATGAATTGAAAATGATTTCATAAAAACAAAGATTTGCTTTGCTTGCAATAAAAATAATATTTAGTTTGTCATGAGAATTGACCCTCAGGCACCGACACAAGTTTCATCTTATCTAGTTCGAGAGTAAGAATTTCTAATTTGCCCCACCGTGTACAAAATAAGGATACTCTCTAGGAAACTTGCTACCTCTATATGAAATTGAGAGAGACGTCCAGTGAATGAAGATGATTCAGCATTGACGACCAAAAGTTTTATAAACGCTTAGCTATTCATTAACGCTGAAGATGACGCGCGGAATCATAACTATGTATATCAAAAAAAAAAAAAAAAATGGATACATATTTATTGAACGGTCCCTTTGATTTTCGTAATTATAAATATCTGGTAGGAATCGTTATTTATTTTAACTTGAAACATGTCGAATCAACATTATGTGCAAATAAAAATTAACGAGACTAATTTGCTGACCATATAACCGAAATTCGATGTGGAACATCTTCAATTTCACGACTTTCTTTTCCAAATTATAAATGATGATTCATTCAAGCAGGTATATTTGTATATTAGGTTGAAACACAACTTTCGAAAAAAAAAAGAATCCAAACATGCATAGAGGTGCATCATTAGTCTAATAGAGGAAAATGAAATCAAATTTTCCACTAAAGTTTGAGCATTTATATATATACAGCTCCGGAATATGACTCTCGGTATGACTCCTTCAAGGTGGTCCCATATGAATTTTATGAAATAATGTTTACGTAACCAGTTAGTGAACGCGTTTCCTAACTACACTCACAGGCAAAAAAAAATCGCCACCAAAAAATTTGCCCAAATTATTCTCCCTGTAACTTTTTCAATCCTTTTCCGATTTGTATGAAATTCAGATCAAATCGTAGATTCATATTCCGGAATATTAGCCTGAATATTAGTTTCCGTGAAAACCTGATGATTTGATCATTATACAGAGAAAACCAAAAGTTACTATTTCACCCTTTATTTCTTAACGCCCTGTGGCGAAATTGAGTGGTTCAACTTGGCTTCATTATACTTTGGATTGAAGTGTGACCCCTTTTTATCACGATAGTTTCTAACTCACGTCATTATCTTATTTCCAAGAGGAGATACGAGTGCTTCAAGAAAGTATGGCATTTTTCAGTTTTTATTAACAATAATCAGAACATTGAAAACGAATATTCTCAGATGAATTATGAACATAAAAAAAATGAAAAAATGGATGAACATGTGATAAAAATATCAATTCTTTCTCGGTTTATTCAACAGAGAACAACTACTTTCCTGGCTATTTGCCACGTCGAACATTGAATTATATCTCTTGAACATCCAAAAACAGAGCATGAAAATCGAAAATCCTTTGAAATCGAGGATTGACAATCTCTCAAATCTGATAAATAATATGATGTATTATGATATAAAAATATACGTTACAAATATGTTCAGTATTGAAATGTAAATTGAAATGTATAGGAGAAGTAAACTTTTATAAACTCCGATCTTGATTTTTTTTAATGCATTACCTCGTTGGTCCCAGCACTGGGACCAAACGCCCCATGAGTCGAAACTTGTGCGGGGTTAGGTAAGCATACATACACAAACATCCATGGCCTAACTAGGATTCGAACCTATGTCTCGGTGGGAGTCCCCATACGAACTCAGCGCATTCACGCTCTCGACCACCGAGCCGATTAGCTTGGAACTTCCAAAAAAATCATTCGCATCAGTGATATAGGAATCATATCTCTCACAAACAGGTTATATGACTTTATTCGAATGAACTCATTTCGGATTTCAAATCCTCCTCAGTAACCTGAAGTCCAGTTATCTTTCAGCCATTCTTCATGATATACACAATTTTATGCTCTCCTTTTGGATGTTCAACAATGTTTGACGTGGCAAATAGCCAGGAAAGTAGTTGTTTTAGTGCAAATATACATATTTTTATTTGAAGAATGCAAATCCTCAACTTTAGAAGATTTAGTTTTCAAATTCTCATCGTGTGTGTTCAATAGAAATAATTCAATGTTAGTCGTGGCATATAGCCAGGATGCCAGGAAAGTAGTTGTTTTCTGTTGAATAAACCGAGAAAGAATTGATATTTTCATCACATAGAGAATGCGAATTCTCGATGTATTTCTTATTATTATTATCCATTTTCCAATTTTTTTTTATGTTCATAATTTATCTGAGAATATTCCTTTTCAATGCTTTCACCCTATCAAGGGGATCAAACTTGAACAATGGAAATACATTTTACTTGATTCTTTGGGATTTTCTCTCCTCGTTTCTATGTATAAAATAAAAGTATTCGTATTATTTCAATATATTTGTAGAGGGACAAATCAGATGATTTGCCCCAAAATGTCACTGCGTTTAACAAATTTTTCTATCATGGAGTCTATATAAAAATCATATAGGAAAGGAAGATAACCAAAAAAGAAAAATCAAGGAACCCGCTTGCATTCTTCTAAACGGAGACAATAGCATTGCTTCCTGTTCAGTTGATATAGATAGAACATGGTATTCACTACTGAAAGCTGAACATGAAAATGGTAGATTCAAGATCAATTAATGAAAACATCCTGTAACTAATTTGTAGACTAAAGTCACTCATTCATATGCCAACATCAGTATGACACTGAAAAGTGTCAAACTATAAGCAGCACAACTTTCAAAGAAACATATTTTGCATTTACATGTTGAGAACGGGAGCAGAATCGGTCCCGAAACGTCCAAAGATAAGTAAAAATTCGATATTTCTTCAATATATCTATATTTCTTTCCTTCAAACATTTTTTCAAACAAATTGTAACTGACAAGCTACTGGATTGTTCTTTTAGACTCCCTGATAGAAAAATATGTTAACCACAGTGCCATTTTGGAGCAAATCACCTGATTTGTCCCTCTACAAATATATTGAAATAATACGAATACTTTTATTTTATAGAAACGAGGAGAGAAAATCCCAAAGAATCAAGTAAAATGAATTGAACAATGGAAACTTGCTATTTTTATAGACTTTCAATCGCAGATTCGTGATTAGGTTTTGTCAATTTGGAATTTCTTTCCACATCCTGTATGATGAATGTCAATTTGTCATACAGCCAAAAATAATCAGAACCTACATAAACTTATTGATTAACAACTTGAAGAATGAATATCACTTATTTCCACCTTATTTCCTCAGCACGCACCGGAAAAAAACTTGAAAACAAGAAACAAACATGAAGCAGACCTGTAGTCAATAACGAGTATGCCCTAGAGTTTGAATTACAGCCCTCAACCGCCGTGGCATCGAGTTGCTCAAATTTCTCAAGTCGTCTTGAAAAAATGCCTGAAATTCTCCTTGAAGGGCGAATCGTAGCTCTTGAATCGTCTCTCAAAAGGCCAAACTAAGGCGAATGAGCCTCTGGAGTTCATCCCTCAGATGCTCTAGATAGTCTAGATGTTCTGAATTATTGTTAATAAGAATTACAAATTTCTATACTTTCCTAAAACACTTGTATCTTCTTTTGAAAAGAAAATATTGACGTGACCCCACCAACTATTGTGTTGAGAAGGGACAACAAATGATCACACTTCTATTCAAAACATGATGAAGCAGAAGGTTGGAGAATGGTTCTGAATTATTGTTAATGAAAATAAAAAAAAATCCATACCTCCTTGAAACAATTGAATCTTTCTTAAAATGTGGTTATCGATTTGATTTTGAACCATTTTGTTAACTTTACCACAGGGCGTTGAGAAGTTAAGGGTGAAAGGCTAACTTTTTATGTTCCCTGTACAGAGTGAGTCATTGAAATGGGAAAATGAGATAACGGTTTCGCTGTTTGAGATAGATCAACAAAAATTTTTGTGATGGTCTAGGCTCATGAGCAGCACATTTCCAAAATATTTCGCGTTATACAGGGGACTCAAAAATGCGTGACTTATCAAAGTTATACTTTTCCTCACGGGACACCCTGTATTTCATTGCATTTTCGGATTTTCCTTTGTGAGCTGATTTCATCAATGCATCACACTTGATGGGCTCTAGTGAGAATGATTACAGAGATATAGGGTGTTCAAAATCGAGATTTTTCAACTTTAGGATTTTGGTAGTCGAAACTATGCATTATTGGTCAAAACGACTCACATGTCCCAATATATCTAAACTTTTGATTTACTATCTACTAATATTTAATTTGAATAAATATAGGGTGGTTCATAATTCTGAATTTTGAAGATATGGCGGATGTACCGGACAATTTTGGCGCATTCGCCAAATTTGCGTAAACAGAAATAGGACAATATTATGTCCAAGTCGAAATAGGGTGGATTCAGTTTTACAATGTTTGTTTGAATACTGTCTGTAATTGAAATAATTCGCTTATTTTTATTTTATAGAAACAAGGAGAGAAAATCCCAAAAAATCAAGTAAAATGAATGTTTGTATGTTTATTTAGGTCAAATATCGCAACTGAATTTTGACCCGCTTCTGGTCGTCCGATCAACTTGAAATTTGGCAGGTGTTCATAATTCTTGTGACAATGCATTATGGAACTTTTGATGGAGAAAATACAAAAACGCGGCTTCAAGATGGCGGACGAGATTTGTGAACACGTCTGGCAAGACTAATTTTCCTATAGGAAAACAATTCATGGTTATTTAACAAAGCGTCATCGCCCCACCTAGTCGACAACTCGAGTATGGCACATGTGGCAAACGATAATACCTTCGGTCGGGCCGAAAAATGGACTCGCTCGATGAAAAGGTTAACGCGATACGATGCGTATGGCAACGTCGCTTTTTTCTCTTCGTTAAAATGCTCATGCACACGGTTTGTCTATAGAAAAATTACTCTTGCCAGACGTGTATACACCGATTCGATTAAAAATTGGTTAATATAGAAGTTTTCGGGGTCGGAAATTTTGATGAATTTGTAGTCGGAATTTATGAATTCAAAATGTAATCTGTGGTAGGAGTTCATAGTATCTCGAAGGGGAGTGGTTAGTTACCAAGGATCAAAATTATCAAATCAGATCATCGTACATGTTTCGAGCCCACACATGCTCATCTTCAGCGAAAAGTGTGAAAATTTTACAACATAATATAAAGTTACCATTATTCAATGCTATATAAAATTATATATTATATAAAGTATAAAGTTACTTACATGGCGAAGAAAAAGAAAAAATTGTACTTAATATGCTACATGATATGGTAAATAAAATGTTGAAACATAATATTGATTTTTAATCTAACATTTTAAATTTGCTGATGCAAAGGAGGGTACTTGAGCCCCAAAAGTGGCGAAAGTGAAAATAAAAGATCATGACCAACAGACCAAAGAGAATTCACGTGGAAAATGGCAATGTGAATAAGTTATGTCCTTGAGATTTATCATCGACACCATAAGAGAATGACATGACAGATGACATCGTAAACATGAGAAACAATAGGACAAGGCGAATGACATGGCAACTGACATGACAGATTACATGACAGTTGACATGACAGTTGACATGAAAGTTGACATGACAGTTGACATGACAGCTGACATGACAGACGGCATGACGTGACAGCAAGCAAAATATGACATCCAACAGAGAACGTAAAGATCTAGGAAAGGAACACAGATCATAGGAGGTATCAAGGATCACGAGACGAACACACACAGACGGAACGAGTGAATACCAGAAATGACCTAGAACAAATGAAAGAAGATGATAAAGAAAGATGAAAACATAAACGGAGGGAACATAATGTTTGATCAAGGCAAGATGAATTCATTGAAAATCTAGCGAATCAAAAAGTTCAACACAATCGAAATGTGTTGTTCGAGATTTGAAATTATTATGGTTCGATTCAATTATTGATATGGGTATACATTTCAACAGAATCATCTGCATGTTTGATTCAGCTCTGAAAAAGGTTATGATGAAGGCCAAACACACCAGTTATTGATCAATCTGGGTCACATCAGCTACATATTTGGAATCCTGAGAAAGTGATAGCTCTCCTGCCCTAAGAAAAAACTATATAATATTTTGTGGCGTCGTGTGAAGTGTGATATATATTTAATGATCCAATTTGTTATCAAATCAAATCAAATCAAATCAAAATATAGTCCTAAGAAGAGTTATCTCATTGACAAAGCATTGAATATGTCGTTAATTTAGGTCATTAAAAAAAGTAATAATATGTAATATGAAAATACAATTATTGTAAATACACTTTGGCAATCATCATAAATATAAAACTTGTGTTATGGGGTATTAATCACGTGGTTTCAAAAATAAAACAAAGTGGGTACCAACTATTTATGGCATTTGATATTCAACTGGGAATAAAGGTCAACCAACAATGATTGAGTTGCTATAGATCAAACACACGTACCTCATTTACATAAAAATGGAAATTTGATGTACAGTTATATTCTTCGTGAGTTATTACAAAGGAATGGCATTGTTGCTGTTGTAGAAATTATGCATTTCATTCAATATAAATCACCTTTTACCTTCTATTATTTGTAAATCCTACAGGAAATACTTTTTTTACCTTTCTAAAAATAATGAATCACTTTTGTAACGGTTCAAAAAGAGAATTAAATATCGGTTATAAATTCGATAATAAAATTATGATCGCTTGTTAAACAAATGCTCGTAAAATATTTAATAGCTGCACCACTAAAATGGCCAACAATAACACTCCGTAGGTGATACCAAAACATAGAATTTGGTAGGACGAATACACTATACGTATCTAATATACAGGGTGTCTCATAAGTAATCAAACTGTAGTTATCGAATTGTTGATGGTTCGAAAGGTATTCAATTTTTCTGAAATATGTGACCCATTTGAACAGAAATAATAACAAAAAGGTTGTTTTGAATAACCTCATTTGTTATACCCAGTGGCGTAATCAAGGGGGGGTCCATGGGGTCTGGACCCCCCCCCCCCGGAGCTGTCTGAAAACCGAACGATAATGAAAAAATAGACATGAGTATAGGAAATATCACGAGAAATTCATTTGTAATTTGTTAGAACCTTCCGAACGAAAATCGTAGGTTAGTTAGGTATTGTCATTGGAAACGTACGATTGTAGTTGTGGAGAGATGGAGAAAATGAGAAAAAAACATCAATTTTTTGTGGTCATTCCTCACGACTGCAACATGTGTACAAGATTTTTATTTAAACATCCATACACAGGACAATTTAAAATTCGATGTAAACATTGTAGGGACATATAGCTGAGGTCAAAATATGACTTTCTCCATATAAACATGTGTTCGGAAAATTTGGCATGCCCTTGTCTTTTTGGACACTCATCTATTTTCTTTTGCTTTAAAAATGATGTAAACCGAGTTTTGAGGAAGGTGGAGGGGGTCCACCCTTTTGATGGCCCAAATTGTATGTTACAAAAGACTCGAAAGAGACACTATCTGACTTTGAATTGCATGATCTTGTGGGCCATAAAAAATTCAAGCATGATGTAGGTATCTTGCAATTTGCATCGATTTCGAACCTTTTGTTTTTACCCAACTTACAGTGACTCAAGATATATACCTATATTGAATTTTCAATCACCTTGTATATTGAATAGGTAGTATTTCCTCATTTTCTCCATCTCCCCAAAAGTAGTCTCTTGATTCCAATTCAATGTTTGTACCTGTTGATATGTGATATTATTAGATTATTTTTCAATACTTTTTTCTTTATTTTGTTATTGGTTCCAAATGATGCACACATTTATTGAAACCAACGTGAGTTACGTATTGCTTTTCTTTTTCTTAAATATTGGAAATTGGACCTAGACCCCCCAGGAAAACATCTTAATTACGCCACTGGTTATACCATATCGGAATCTGTATTAAATGGGCAAATTTTTCTTTTAATTTTTGTGGGGTAGTTTTTAAATCTGCCAGCGGCATTTACAAATCGACTTGAATATTTCATTCGATGACAAAACTCAAGGAAAACAATTTTTTTTTCAGGTAATTGATTATATTATATTCGATTGCACCACACAACATCACTGTTTTTCAACTAACCATATGCAAAATGGATATATACAGGGAGAGTCAGTTTTTTGTAGCAGGACTATACAACAGCTTGAAGAAGATACCTACTATTTGAATATTCGTAGGAGCCCTATTTCCGATAAACAGGCGGTGTGATATTCTCCTTTTCATTTCTTTATTTTCAAAATTTGCCGCTGAGTTGAAAGTTTCATTAACACATCTTATATATAAAAAAAATCCAGGTCTTCTAGTCAATTATTAAGAAATTTCAAGGAGAATGTCTTCGAAAAATGAAGCTTTTATCACAAGTACATTATTTTTGGCACTTATCTCGAAAACCATGCAGTATTCGAAAAAACATATTATAGGAAACCAAAATGTATTCGAATGAAAAAGTGAATCTAAATTAATGTCTCATTAAAACAGTGAAAGCACGCAAAAAAGTTCAAGGGTGAATTGGGAACAACCTCCAAAAGTGTATCACCCTGTAGGCTATCTAAATTCTGGATAAAAACAGGAATCAAATCAAACAAATCTTTGTCGAAAACAGTCTCTGGTATTCTCAGGTTAGCACTGAAAAATTATTTATTCAAACTATTTCATTAAGTTTACCTGGAGAATCAAAAACACGGTCCAATTCACGGAATCAGATTTAATTCCTGTTCATTTTCCTTCAATCTTTTGATTTTCTTATTCTGGCAATGTCGGAATTTTAGTGAGGTTGATTATCTTCTTCCTTTTTCCATCAATTCAATCAAATATGTTTCAGGTACTTATATTAATCAAAACCAGTCTAGTAATGAAGCTGGCTGAAAAACATTTCAGTACAGAATAACACCCTCGATAACACCTCATTTCAGAAATTTCTAGCCGTCAGGCCGAGTGGTATAAATTCTTGACTTAGGAAACATAACACAAGAGTGGCATACAATGTTTTATCCAACAAGTGGAAGAAATCGTTTTTTCATGAGATAATAATTAATAAGTTTTCTCAAATCAAAGCTACCTGCGTCTCAGTACCCTATAAATGTCAGAATTACTTGACAGTGACTTTTTTACATTTTGGTTAAAGTAGGTTGTTCGTTAGGTTGCCACGGCATGATACATTGGTAGCAAATGTTCAAATAAATTTTGAAACTTGCCAGTTTTTCCTGCAGGCAAAGGAAACTTATTTGAAGAAAAAAAAGTATAGAAAACGGAGGAAACCGATGAAAATTACGATCCTGAGGAAATCCTTACGGAAGCAGAAGAAGCAGCGATGCAGATTTTGCCAGAAAAGTCCCGAGATGCTTAAACGACAAGGAGTTCAAAATGTTTGAGTCTTGGATGAATTCACGAAAGATAAAAGGTATCGATGAAAACGTTCTATTGGCTTATTTTTTACATTTGCAAAAAAATTAGCCCCATCGTCGTTATGGACCAAATACTCGATGCTTCTCTCGACTATTCACCTTTATAAAAAAATCGACATCTCAAAATATGGTAAACTTGAAAAGCAAATCTCAGGGACACAAACCAAAGAAGTCCAAGACATTAGAACGACCTGAAATAGAGAAGTTTTTGAACGAAGCTCCCGATGACGAGTACTTGTTGATGAAAGTGGCCTTGATAATGGGGATTAGCAGTGCTTGTAGATGCGATGAATAATTGGTCAATTTGAAAATAGAAAATATTCAAGACAAAGGGAAATATTTTCACGTAGTTTTGCCAGACACTCAAACCAAGAAATCGAGGAGTTTCACCATACTTGAAGAAGGATTTCCAGTCAACCCGATCAATTTGTGTGAAAAATACATGTCTTTGAGACCAAAGAATTCTAGTTCTAGCCGCTTTTTTGTTTGCGGGAATAAATACGTTGTCGAAGATACCTTCAAGAAATGCAAAGTTTTTGAACTTGGAGGAACCAGCGCTCTACACCGGTCACTGCCTGAGAAGGTCTGCGGCGACTCCTTTGGCCAATGCAGGGGCTAACATCACTATTTTGAAGCGTCACGGAGGATGGAAGTCCTCGACGGTAGCAGAAGGACACCTAGAAGAATCGGTGCATAACAAAATACAAATTGCAGAAAAGGTTCTAATGTGTCGGCGTCTTCCAGCACTATCCGCAGCTGTACCGATATGGGAGCATCTGGTTCCAATGGGGGAGTGTATAATCTCTGAATGAACCAACAACCAACGAATTTTACAATTACTTCAAATTCGAATAAACCGTTAGCGTTTTCCTTTAATTTTAATATCAATGTGAATCCTGCTTGTAATAGTAATAAATAAATAGAATACTACTTCAAATATGAACGTGAGTTATAATCCATAGCTCACTAGTGAGTTATGGATTATAACACACTAGTGTGTTATTTGATAGTTTACTTGTCTAAAATGACATTACTAATGACAGTCATAACTGTCATGTGTTGGATAAGATAATTTTATAAATTTGTGATAGGCTATATTATTATAGCCAATGAGAAAACAGTTTATTTTTCTTATATACACTTCGTGCATAGATACATGCGAGAGCATTGACAGCTCGTTTGCAAAGTAATGATCGTAATTATCGTATATATTTAGTCATATAACGGTCATTACAAAAATCTTATATGGGAGGAGTATCAATTAAGGATATCCATGCATCATCAATGATCTATTAATAAAATTGAGAGGAAAACGTACAAGGTTAAGAGTCATCGTGCATGGTTCAGCCAACAGAATATTACAATTTCGCAAAGACTATATAAATTGCCTAAAAACTGCTGGATAATAGGAAAATCGGTCCCATTTGGTTATCTAAATCATTTCCATTATTTTATCTCTCTCAGCACACGAAAAGGGATCCCTATCATGTGTGAGGAAGATCGTGTGTGTATACCTAGTGTGTACATATTATGCCATTCTTTCATGAGATGAAATTGTGCATATACCGTTCAATTGTCAACAAGGGACTATACTACTACAACACGTACAAAAATAGCACAGTTAAAATAGGTTCATATAGATGTAAAACCCAAAGTCATCTTCACAACTTTTATTAAGATGATCCCATCATCAGGCGACAAGTAGTACATAGTTCTAGAAAAACCGGTATTGACTTATAGGGTATAGATGTGCAATGATTGCAAACATTTTTTGCACTCAATGATTTATATACAATTAACGGTATTGTGATAGGTATTCAATATTTTCGTTCAAAAATGTGAATTACAACGCCGATTCAATGAACCGATTTAGATGTTCGTAGAAAGAGAATATAGGTTCATTCATACATAAGCTTGTTAGTGTCGTCATCGTACAGTGGTGTCGTGTATAACGATATTTCTTGCAGCTACATCAACGAATTTCAAACGAATGAAGAAAATTGAATTAAAGAGTAAATGCAATTTGAATTTCAAATTGCTATTTTCGATATAACTGATGATTCAACAAAAAGAACCATGCACCCATGTATTCAGAGTCATTTTCGCGATTTTACTCGTTCTTGAATTGGAGTGTAATCCACAGCTGCCCAAAACTAGGTATGTGAAATGCAATTTTCAAAACAATTCTCAGATACATCGTAAAGTACACGAAGTCTAGAAAAAGTGCTCCACCTATAATATTTCATAGAGTGCTAGCGATTCCTGGATTATTGGTCATCAAAACTTGAAAACCCTGAATGGACCATCGACAAACATAAGGCCCTCCGCACACGGGTCGATCGGCGACATGGGCGACGCGATTCGAATCGTACGACGGTCTCTCCTCTACTCGACTTCCTAAGCAAAGAATCTGGATTCCGTACACGGGTCGTTTAGTGGTCGTCTAGAAACGTACGATTTAAGATCTCCTCGTTTTCAGTCTCACGCGATTAGCAAGGAAGCAGTTTGATCGAGTGAATCTTGCGTCTCAATGGAGAGAGTTGTTCAATAATTTTTCAATCATTTTACTTGGTTCTTTGGGATTTTCTCTCCTCGTTTCTATAAAATAAAAGTATTCGTATTATTTCAATATATTTGTAGAGGGACAAATCAGATGATTTGCCCCAAAATGTCACTGCGTTTAACAAATTTTTCTATCAGGGAGTCTAAAAGAAAAATCCAGTAGCTTGTCAGTGACAATTTGTTTGAAAAAATTTTTGAAGGAAAGAAATATAGATTAACCTACAGACAGTATTTAATTTTTCAATCATTGTGAATATTTGTGTTACCTACCTTAGTTCTTTACTTACAGTAACTAGAACATATAATCTTATGTTTCCAATTTATACTCTCAACTTTAGGAACTGTTTGATTTTTTGAAATATATGAATCTTACATCAATGTTATTATAGTATGTGTTCTTCTGCGCTGACACATTCCCTCATATTTGAATCCATATAATTTATGGCTGGAGCAAGAGTTTCCACTAAATCAATATATGATTCCTTCGACATTCTATAAAATGCCAGAAATTTTGTGTCACTCTTTTGCTCTTTCACTTGCAGTAACAAAAAGTCGAGTGTGAAAATTTCGTGCAATGTATGGATGCACCCATAAACTTCGTTGTCTTCTTCTTCTCCTGATCTGCCGGTGCCACAAAAACATGAATATGTCCTCCTCGCCATTGGAACTGCTCATTTTTAGCGAAACATTTCTTTTTGAAGTAGCAAAAAATAGAGTAACGTAAGTTGATCAGACGCGAGTCGACTACACAAAACGTCGACCCATATGCGGATGACACACACTACCGTCTCTTGAATCGTACGAATGCAGAAATTGTGACGTCATTGCAATCGCGTCGCCCATGTCGCCGATCGACCCGTGTGCGGAGGGCCTAAAGGTGCAACACCGTCGTGATCTCCCGACCAGAATAACCGAATAATAAGGAACGACAACCTAACGGGAAACGAACGTGTTTATTTTTGCCCCATTGCCCGTGCCACTTCTGTTCGAGCTGAGGAAACGGCAGCAAACCGATTCTGAGTGGTGTTCGTTGTCCGAGAAAATCGTCCACTTGGAAATGTCCACCAGAGCACGGAAATAGACAAGAAAATTCTGCTAGAATGAACAAATTTACACGGTAAACGGAAATTTTTTTTCGTATGCGGAAATGCCACACGAAAGGTTGTACCTATAATACTGTCACGAGTAGAACATACGGTATATTAGTAATTTCGAACCATGAGGGTTTCATAAACATTAAGTTAATCAAATCATGCGTTGACATTGAACTATGAAAACTGACCAAGAAACTCTCATGAGAAACGTGCAAATCTAATGAAATTATGTATATAAATAGTGGATGTGAGGGTTCCGAAGTTCTGGTCTGGTCTGGGGCTACTCTTGACTTGACCAAGAGCTCGTCGTAATGGTAATTATACTGTAAGTTGTTATTTGGTCTTTATATTCATTGTTGTTTATTCATATTTGTCACCACTATACCCATAATGTTTCTTGCTTGGGTGGACTAAACCATCTATTTGATAGTGACAATCTATTATATCGTGACAATACCGTGGAGGAACTGCGACCACTGAGCACTGAGGAGGGACAAATATCGGTGGATCCTCTTCCAAGTTAGACAGGTTGTAGGTGTTGTAACTCTTTTGAAAAGTACGAAAGCGCTGAACAGATATATTATACAGGGTGAGTCATGAGGAACTGTACATACTCCTACCACGAATAGAGGCCCCTGAGAGAAATACCTAATGTATCAGAAAGTTTCTTCTTCACTTCTTCTCCAATATACAGGGTGAAATATGAGATTTGGCAAAAACATCTTTTGGTCATAACTTTCCAACAGCTTCCTCGGTTCGTCTGATTTTTTGATGGAATATTCCGCTATACTACTCTCTAATCGACTAACTTATTCAGAATCGGGAGAATCCAGGACCGTTCTTGAAAATTTTTGATAGTTTAGTTTATAGCAAAAAGTTATTTTCCTCACACTTTCACTTCAGTTTGAAAAAACTATTAATTCCATGAGGAAACGAAAAGTTGGCAAAAAATGTATTTATTTGGAAATTAATACTTCGCAACCCATAAATTTTACGAATAAAAGTGAGACTTACATTTTCAATGCTTCAGCTCGATGGAAATCAATATATTATTTTATCTTCAGGCCTGGATTAAGTAATTAATTTTTTTTGTGGAGGATAATAATCACCCTGTAGATCTTCTTCGAATCAGTGGATGGGGTATCTGTGAAAATGTTGATGAACATCGCTATAGATAATCTTATGATTTCAATTCACAGTATTATCTATTCGATTTGTTTTATATATTCAGCTAATTTGGTCACTTATTTTCCGTGCTAGAATTATTATCCGCCTTTGTCAGTCTACTCTACTCTACTCTACTCTACTCTGAATCGATGACCATTAACATCTGAACAGATACCCGATCTACTGATTCGAAAAAGATCTACAGGGTAATTATTACACTCCACAAAAAATGAAATGACATTGAAAATGTGAGTCTTACTTTTATTTGTGAAATTTATGCGTTGTAGAGTAATTATTTTCGAGTTAATAAATTTGTTGTCAAACTTTCTTTTTTGCTAAAAATTTATCGTTTCTTGAAAAATTCTGATGCTTGTTTGTGTGCTTCGAAAATCCCCTGTCACAGTTTACAAAAACCATATATATACAGGATGAACTTTTTGATAAAAACGGTCCTGGACTTTTCGGATACTGGAAATGTCAGTCGATTAAGGTTTAGCTGTTGAAAAGTTATGCCCAAAAGATGTTTTTGCCAAACATCATAATTCGACCTATATATGGGTAAAGAAGAGAAGAAGACACTTTCTGATGGTCATTATAGACATTCCCCTCAAGGGTCTCTATTCGTGGTAGGAGTATGTACAGTTCCTCATGAATTACCCTGTATGTGATTACAGGTGATACTATTTTGCCGAAAATATCCGGCGATTGTTCGACAGCTTGAAGCCTAATAATTTCCCGAATGACGTTGATCAAAACATTCGAGCCGTAGGTGAGAAGTTTTGGAACGTCATGAGCCAGATTAAAGTATATCAATCGACGGATATTTCCAGGAAAAAAAGTATCACGAGTTGTATTCATATGACTTTTTCATAATTGACTCAGACAATAAATGATAATACAAAAATCCCGGCCTTCAAAATTGAATACTTATTATAACGGACGTCATAAACTTCAGAAGGTTCATCAACAGTAAAAACGAGAGCTTTTTTTATCGGATAAATCAGTGATTTAGAGGGAAAAACTTAATATGAACAAATTGCGATACCGTAGGTCGAGCATTTGTCCATAATGTCAATTTATCGAGGGAAATAACTGATTGAAAATGTTCGAATTAGAAAGGAAATTCATCCAAATAAAAAAGAAGTTCTAGTGTTTTTTGGCAAGATAACTCAACGACAATATACAATTGAACAACAAAACTTGGTTTTCTGTTTGGGGCCAGGAGCTATTCCAGTTCCAGTCAGCTGCCTATGATCTATAAGGCACAGATTCGACCTGTCCTGGAATACTTTTCCCATATTTGGAGTGCAGCACCCAAACATACTCTGAAACCGTTGGATTATGTCCAAAAAAGGGCAATTCGAGTCGTGGGTGATGCCTCGCTCACAAACTCACTCACTTCTCTGGAACACCGTAAAAAAGTTGGCGATCTGGTTCTATTTTATAGATATTTTCATGGACGATGCTCTTCTGAAAAATCAACAATTGTTCCTCCCTTTCCAAAGACTCTTTCATCCAACGAACAGCGAGGCTCTGGAACACATTGCCAAGGGAGGTGTTCCCCGAGGCATATAACCTCCAGAAATTCAAGAAGAATACCAATTCCTAAATTATTTCCCTTGGTTCTCACGATTTTCTCTGAACATTACAGGATATCCCTTTTCGTGGGAACCAGAAAATGAAAAAAAAATATGAGTCCTGTTCGTTTGTGCTTGCTCTACCCGCTGAACTTGATTTTTTTCTATGACTCTCTGTTAACATCATGTCAACTAACAGGCCTATAGTGTTTTCTTGTAGTATGCGTAATTGTTGTTTTTTATATTTTATGTGGTTTCTACAGACGAAATTTTCCTAAAACGGCTCATATTGCTAATTTACGCGTGAACAATATATTCAACAATCAAACTTGACACAACAGAAATTGTAGTGACATCAGGCGCAAACCTACAAGAAGAAGAATGGTTTTGAGGAACAGGCATTTTTACAGCGATAAGGAAGGTGCATCCATTTTTATCGATGTCAAAAGTCAAAATGACTCACGTCGTCGTAAAATAGCGTTTTCCGTGTAGGAGTTGATTCATCGTTGAAAAACGAGGTTGATCGGTCACGTGTGGATCAATTTGGTTTTTGTATTTGTAGAGCAAGTCCGATGATCTTGAGTAAACAAAAAATATTGCTGTAATACAGGAGGAACCGTGAAAATGGTCGATTCTGATTGGTTCTCGTCGTTCTCGAGAACAAGGGTGGAATGGTCATATAGCATTTTTTTCATGTTTTTTGTTTTCGTGCAAAATTATAATTATTAAGATTCTAATATCTGAGATTTATTTTGCAATTACGGTCTAATTGACAGATTAATTGTAAATGAATGATTGATTCGTGGTTAATCAATCTAGAATGAATATCATTCGGAATTCTGGTGAAAGGTACGCGCATCCACCAAACTTGAGATAGCGCGAAAATAACGCACTTTCATAGTGAAACATCATATATCTACTATTTCTACAGTGTCTTTCAAAAGTATCGGAACGGTCTCATATTTCAGGAACGACTTGAGAAAAATTCACGAAATTTTCTACAGGGTGATTATTGATGATGTCCGATTCAATGGTGGCATCGGCAATGTTGCCAAGTTCACAGTTTTTCAGATATTAGGAGTAACTTTATTTTTTCAAATGGAATACCCTATTTGTTTTCATTGCAATACATTCAGCGACGCCTCATTACTTATGTCTCCAAATATCAGATTTTAAATTGAAGTGGTTTTCGAAATATGACAAAATGGCATTTTCGTTCAAAAGTCTGGGAACCTTCTAATATTTTCAATACGGTTCAAGGAAAATTCATGAAATTTCATACAAGATGGTTTCTGATGATGCCCGATTCAATGGTGATATCGGCAATGTTGCCCAGACTTTTGAACGAAAATGCCATGTTGTCATATTTCGAAAACCACTTCAATTTAGAATCTGATATTTGGAGACATAAGTAATGGGGCGTCGCTGAATGTATTGCAATGAAAACAAATAGGGTATTCCATTTGAAAAAATTGAGTTACCCTAAATATCTGAAAAACTGTTGATTTGGCAACATTGCCGATATCACCATTGAATGGGGCATCATCAACAACCATCCTGTCGAAGTTTTCATAAATTTTCTCTGAGCTTTTTCTGAAATATGGGACCGTTCCAGAACTTTTTAACGAAAATGCTATGTTGTCATATTTCGAAAATCACGTTAATTACGAATCTGATATGCAGGGACTCAAGTAATTAGGAGGCGCTTAATTAATTGCAATGCAAATAAATGAGGTATTCCATTTGAAAAATTAAAGTTACTCCTAATATCTGAAAAACTGTAAACTTGGCAACATTGCCGATGCCACCATTGAATCGGACATCATCAATAATCACCCTGTAGAAAATTTCGTGAATTTTTCTCAAGCCGTTCCTGAAATATGAGACCGTTCCGATACTTTTTTTTATCGCTTGGAGCGCACGGAAGGGAATCCCTATAACGTTCAAAGAACATCGTGCGTTCCTAGGGAGGATAGGGACAGGAGGGAATACTTCTACAGGCAATGAATTCCAGAGCATAGCCGTTCTATGGATGAAGGAGTCTTGATAAAGTGCTGTTCGACATCTTTGGAGGTTGACAAATAAAGGATGTGCTGACTGGGCTTGTCTAGTTCGTCTGATTGGTATTGCTACTGAAGGGATGATAGCAGAGATTTCCGAAGAACATTTCCCGTGGAAGTATCGATAGAAAAGTGAAAGGTCGCCGACCTTTCTACGGTGTTCTAATGATGTCAAAGAGTGAGTGAGTGTGGCGTCACTGAAAGACACTGTATATATTTTTCATCGCTCATACGATATCTCAGCAAAAATGGGACCAATAGGAGAGGTACTTTTTGAATCTATACGAACGGAAAGTGAAGGATGGAAAATTTGAAATAAGTAGCCTTATTGTCGTATTATTTTTCCCTACGTCGGCATCAACGCCTATTGGCGATTTCGTTACCTATAGAGACATAAGTTGGTTCCGCTTTAAGGACAGCTATACTTCATATATGTAGGAATTTATATTTTCATTTTGTTTATAATAATTATATTATATTGTTTGCATTGAATTTCATTGTTTCTCCTACGGTGAATTTATATATCACTCGGTGTTTCAATATTCAATTAGGATTACGTATTATCGAGAATGATAGTGGTATCCAAGGTTAAGAAATAATAACAAGAAAGAGGCAATTCCGAGAGACGTTCGGACTATACTATTTATAGAAGTTTTGGTTAAGATATTGAAGAATCTCATAGCTAAATAATAGTACCAGACGAATAAAGACGTGGGGAGCATCTTAGTCGAGCCGCGACGGACGTAAAGAGATCCTTGAAAGGTGAGCAGATCAAGCTCAATATTGTGACGTACTGTCAGTGTTCCTGTGACATTGGTTGTCCGAATAAACACTTTCACTTACCCCCTTGGACTATCATTCACCCTAGACAACATAAAAATCCTACATTTTGGGGGCTCAACCGGGATAAAGGATAAAGGATATAGGATATGCGATATTGAGGATGGAAGATGGAATATAGACAGTTGTGAACGAGTTGACGTATGATTTTTGGGCGTTTGTCAAACTGAAAACTCTGGGAGGCACAAAGAAGATATTCAACGAAAGTGAACTCAGAGACGTGTTTGCTGAAGACGACTGTGAGACGACATTCAGTTGCTGCAGCCTACGAGCAAGAGTGTTCCATAGGAAAAGAAGCGTTGCAAGAACTGAGAGGCAAAAAAGACGTATTCACTTCACTCATACACACTCATGGATTCTACAAGGTATGATGCACATTTCCTTCAATAAATTGTATCGAGAACGAGAAGAGCCATAAACGAGTTTGATAATACAGCGGATATTGATAGAAGATATTATCGTGAAGCAGTTCGAAGAAGGCCAACATTTAATCTTTAATATTGTTTAATTAATTGTTCAATTTCAATTCCATATCTGTGAACGTTACAGTATTTGAGTTTATTCTGAAGTTGCGGCTCGACTTGCCTCAGATAATTCATTTGAAATTTCAACGGAAAAGATAATTTTCGCAGTTTGCTATTAGTATCTGATTATTCTACTAATTGATTGTTGACTTGATTATTAGATATTATTTTTTCATTGCAATGCCTGAACTAGGTGAAATTGCGAAGATTTCGCAAAATATTACTAGTAGTTCTTTTCAAGCTGTTAAGGCTCTACATGTAGTTGCGTATGGTAATGAGGGAGACAGTAGAAAAGCGCGAAGAGCGTTACGCGTTTTTGCTGGTTTCGGTTTAGACCAAAAGTCTGCGGAATATGCGCAAAAAGTAAACGAGGTGAAACAAAATGTGCAGTTGCCTGATCTCATTGCCGTGTGTAATATACTAGATCTTGATTATTCGGGTAGTGGTGATGAAGTGGTAGAACGCATTTGTTCCTTTATGAATGACATACGAATACATAGTGAAGAGAAGTTGGGAGAAGATGAAGTGGAAAAAGATGAGTCAGAAGAAGAAGAAGAAGACGTTGAAGGTGAGAATAGAATTGGATGTAATCAGAATAGTGAAGCTATTCGAAATACAAAAATGACGGGTTCATTCTCATTGACATTTAGAGATGTTGAAGACAGTATTAGGTCATTTGATGGAAAGGATAATTATCCAGTTAGAAAATGGATAGAAGATTTTGAAGAAATATCTGAGTTGATAGGATGGAATGAACTACAGAAGTTGATATTTGCTAAAAAGTCATTGACGGGACTTGCAAAGCTTTTCATTCAGTCAGAAAAAGGTATCACGAAGTGGTCAATTTTGAAAAAGAAATTGATAGACGAGTTCGAAGTGAAAGTGAGTAGTGCTCAAATACATAAATTACTGATGACTAGAAAAAAGCGGAGAGATGAACCAGTGCAGGAGTATGTGCTGACTATCCGAGAAATTGGCAGCAGAGCAAATATAGAGTCAGAAGTTTTGATTCAATACATCATTGATGGTATTCAAGATGACATGTCAAATAAAATTGTTTTGTATGGAGCTAAAAGTTTTTCCGAATTCAAAGAAAAAGTGAAGTTATATGAACAAATTAAAACCGTGAAATCAGTGCATGGGTCAGAAAGGTATCAAGAAGGTGAACCGAAGAATGATTGGAGAAGAGAAACTAAAGATAAAGAGGAAAAGAAGTACAAAAGAAAAAACACGGGACATTGCTTCAACTGTGGAGTCAGAGGTCATTTGTCAAATGAATGTCCTGACAAAGCCAAAGGAACGAAGTGTTTTGTATGCTCTGGTTTTGGTCATTTATCAACAAAGTGTCCAGAAAAAAACAAGGGAAGTGGAAGTTCTAATATGACTATAGTGGAAGTGGTACCTAGTAACAGTGTGAAATTGATTTTATGTAATATTCAATTGATAGCACTTTTAGATACAGGGAGTGATATAAGTGCGATACGACAGGACGTGTATGAGGCATATTTCAATGGAATTGTTCTGAATAAAGAATACCTCATTCTAAGAGGTATTGGATCGAATAGAGTGGCAACAATTGGGTTTTTCGAAAGTGACGTCATTATAAATGGAGAAGAATTAACTCTTCGTATCCATGTTATACCTATTCAAGCAACAACTTTCAAGGCAATCATAGGGAATGATGTTTTACTTCAAGCGAATGTTGTCTTCAGAGAAGGAGAAGTTGTTCTTTTCAAAAAAGAAAAAGATAATTTTTTGTTGAATATAACTGTGGATGAAGAAGATAGAAAAGATACCGATATAGTAGATGTGAGTCATATAGAAAATGAAGAAATTCGAAAAGAAGCTAAGAAGTTGGTAGGGGAGTATCATCCGGAGAAGAAAATAGACACAGATGTAAAAATGAAGATTATATTGAAGAATGAAGAACCAGTATATCAATGTCCAAGAAGATTAGCTATACCAGAAAAAGAGGAAGTTGAGAAACAGATAGGAGAGTGGCTGAAAGAAGGAATAATAAGACGTAGTTCATCTGATTTCGCTAGTCCAATAGTTCTTGTCAAAAAGAAAGATGGCAGTACAAGAATATGTTGTGACTATAGAAAGCTCAACAAACATATTGTGAAAGATAGGTTTCCTCTACCGCTAATCGAAGATGTTGTGGATAGATTACAGGGTGCTACATACTTCTCCACCATTGATCTGAGGAATGGATTCTTTCATGTGGGAATAGAGGAAGATAGTATTAAATATACTGCATTCGTCACACATCACGGTCAATTCGAATTCCTGAAATGTCCTTTTGGTCTATGCAATAGTCCAGCGGTATTTCAGAGATTTGTCAGTACTGTTTTCAGGAATTTGATGATGGAAGAAAATATCATGCTTTATTATATGGATGATATAATAATTATGAGCTCCACAGAAGAAGAAGGATTAGAAAGATTAAGGAAAGTTATGAAGGTTGCAAAAGACTACGGATTAGATATTAAAAAGAAAAAATGTCAACTGCTGAAGAAAAAAATTGAGTTTTTGGGATTTATTATTGAAGGTGGAAAAGTTCAACCCTCGAATGGAAAGACTTTGGCGATCAAAAATTATCCACAACCGACGAATCTCAAGCAAATTCAGTCGTTTTTAGGTTTGACAGGATATTTTCGCAAGTTCATTGCATCTTATTCGATTATAGCGAAACCTTTGAGTGACCTTTTGAGAAAGGAACAAGAGTTTAATTTCGGAGAGAAACAAAAAGAAGCGTTTGATAAACTCAAGGATTTGTTATCCAGTAATCCAGTATTGCATATTTACGAGCAAAGTGGAGAAACGGAGTTACACACCGACGCGAGTAAATACGGCTACGGAGCTTGTCTGATGCAGAAGTCACGTGAAGATAGTAGGTTCCACCCAGTATACTATATGAGTAAAAAAACGACTCCAGCTGAAGAAAAATACAATAGTTATGAATTGGAAGTTTTGGCTATCATTCAAGCTGTCAAAAAGTTTCGTATATATTAATATATTTACTTGGAATAAAATTCAAAATTGTAACTGATTGTTCAGCTTTTCAGAAGACGATGACAAAGAAAGATTTAACAACTAGAGTTGCTAGATGGGCTTTATTATTGGAAGAGTATTCATATGAAATCGAACATCGAAAAGGAAACAGAATGTCTCACGTAGATGCATTGAGTCGTTTTTCAGTTATGACGATGACGAAGACTTTGATCGAAGGAGACGGTGTAAAAGAACGACTCAAACGGGCACAGGGAACTGATGAGCACATAATAATGATAAAGAAGATATTATGTACGGAGAATTATGAAGACTTTTTCATGAAGAATGATATACTCTACAAGTTTGAGAATGGAAGAGAATTGATAGTAGCTCCCAAAGCGATGCAGACTGACATAATCAAAAGAGCACACGAAATTGGACATTTTGCAATTTCCAAGACAGAAGAAATAGTTAAGAGGGAATTTTACGTTCCTAAACTGAAAGAAAAAATTCAGAAGTGTTTAGAAAATTGTATCCATTGTATATTAGGTAACAGAAAGGAAGGAAAAAAAGAAGGGATGTTGCACCCGATACCTAAACAAGAAGGACCACTGCATACATATCATGCTGATCATTTAGGACCGATGCCTTCAACCAATAAGAATTATCGTTACATACTAGCAATTGTTGACGATTTTTCTAAGTTTACCTGGCTATACGCTTGCAAATCGACGACAGCAAATGAAGTAATCAACTGCTTTAAGAAACAGCAGCAGGTATTTGGCAACCCAGCGAAAGTTGTGACGGATAGAGGAACTGCCTTCACATCTGAAGAATTTGAGGACTATTGTGTGCAGGAAGGAATAAAACACTTGACGATAACCACAGGAGTTCCAAGAGGAAATGGTCAGGTTGAAAGAGTCAATCGTGTCATCATTCCTGTTCTCACGAAACTCAGTTTAGAAGACCCTGGAAAATGGTATAAAGTAGTTGAGCGAGTGCAAAGAACTTTGAATGCCACTTTCCAGAGAAGCATTGGAACTACACCTTTTGAAATTTTGACAGGTGTGAGAATGAGGAATAAAGAAGACGTACTTATAAAGGAATTACTAGAAGAAGCTACGATGCAGGAATTCAATAAGTATAGAGACGATCTCAGAGCAGAAACTAAGAAACAGATTTTGAAAGTACAGGAAGAGAATCGAAGAACATACAATAAAAAGCGGAAAGAACCGAGGTCTTATGAGTTAGGAGACTTGGTGGCTATTAAGAGAACACAATTTGGAGTAGGAATCAAAATCCACAGAAAATATTTAGGACCATATGAAATTACAAAGACGAAACCCAACGATAGATATGACGTTGTCAAAGTAGGTCATCACGAGGGGCCAATGCGTACTTCCACTTGTGTAGAATTCATGAAACCATGGGTGGAAAATCAAAGTGAATCCGAGTCGGATTCTGAGTAGGATGGCCGAGTGTAGGAATTTATATTTTCATTTTGTTTATAATAATTATATTATATTGTTTGCATTGAATTTCATTGTTTCTCCTACGGTGAATTTATATATCACTCGGTGTTTCAATATTCAATTAGGATTACGTATTATCGAGAATGATAGTGGTATCCAAGGTTAAGAAATAATAACAAGAAAGAGGCAATTCCGAGAGACGTTCGGAATATACTATTTATAGAAGTTTTGGTTAAGATATTGAAGAATCTCATAGCTAAATAATAGTACCAGACGAATAAAGACGTGGGGAGCATCTTAGTCGAGCCGCGACGGACGTAAAGAGATCCTTGAAAGGTGAGCAGATCAAGCTCAATATTGTGACGTACTGTCAGTGTTCCTGTGACATTGGTTGTCCGAATAAACACTTTCACTTACCCCCTTGGACTATCATTCACCCTAGACAACATAAAAATCCTACATATATGAGTAGTTGATATATGTGAAACATATTTCATCAATAGGAATGTGTCATCACTCTTGTGATGGTCTCTTCCAAAAGGAATCTCAAAAAGTTGTTTTTCAATATTCCACGAAAAAAATATACACGCTGTAACCAGGAAAAATGCAATGGATATGAAGACACCATAGAATATTGCTTATTGCTGAATATTATGAATAGCAAATAGCAAAGTGTTCACAAAATTCCAAGAGTAGGACGTCTAGTCGTCAGGCTGAAGATCCTACTAGAAGGATACGTAGACAGACTATTAGTTTTTGACAATAACAATGGAAACTTCGAAAACAGCATGAAATGGTGCTGGCAAATATCAACCCACAATCTACATGTATCTAGTTTTCACTCATTGGATGTCGCCAACTCATTTTCAAGGTGAATTGATCGCCAACCAACTAAAGTGATTAGCCCAACATGATTGATCATTAATTACTGAATATGGTGGACAATTTCCAATCCAATTATCTATAATTTCTATCAATTATCATTATTCAATTACTTCATGAGTGTAAATACAATTTCATTGCTCAAACCTTAACATTAGGTATCGAAAAGGAATATTCTCAATACTTTCACCCAATCAAGGGGTTCAAACTTGAACGCTGGATGGATTATATTTATAGACCTTCTATTGCAGATTTTTTGTGATTAGGTTTTCTCATTCCGGAATTTTTCCACGTCCTGTATGATGACTATCAATTCGTCATACATCCGAAAATTAACAGTAGGTATCCATATAAAGATGATGTTGACTTTATTATTTCAGCAATCATAATATAGGTACGAAGTCTTCATCAGGAAAGGAATAATTGAAAAACCTATATTGGAGGATCTAGATTTTTTCCCATAACGTATCTATTTATTGTTCTATGATAGTAGAGGCATATATTGATATATTAAGAGGAATTCGGAATTTTCCAGGAGATATTTCTAGAAAGTAATTCATCCCCTCGGAAACTATCGGCATCAAAGTGAATAACATTTTCTGTAGAAAATAAAGAAATAGTTCAATTATCTACAGGGTGTCCGGAAATTTCATGTAGTAAATGATAGGCTGACAGAGTGAGCCAAAACAATGTCAGTGTCAGTACTACATATAAAAAAAATTGCTACCGCACTTCGTTACTGAGTCATTGCCCTGGAAAGTTTGAATAAAAAAATATATATCTCATGTATAATTTTCAAACGGTTTCATGGTATCAATGATATTCGGGCAACTGAATCAACTCATACTAATGCTCCTTTCGAAATGTAAACGGCTGTTCAGTGATTATGTTTTTATACAGGATGGGACAACATTTTTTCCGTTTAAATGGAGGCATTTTTGACAGAGGTGA
Source organism: Phaedon cochleariae (assembly GCA_918026855.4). NCBI lineage: Eukaryota > Metazoa > Arthropoda > Insecta > Coleoptera > Chrysomelidae > Phaedon > Phaedon cochleariae. The sequence goes on along the minus strand of OU896719.1, from coordinate 23,987,243 downwards.
CAAATTCGACATTTTGCTTCTACCGTTTGATTCTGCAAGTTTATATACAGTGTGTCCACCTTAAGGACTTACCATCCCTGTAAAATCGTTATTATCCGACCATGCAATTTCAAAATACCTTTTTTTGTTGGATAGGTATTTGAAATGCCCATCCAACGAGAGAGTGATATAATTCTTGGACTTTTATCGTGGCCATCAATGACCCATATTTCAGAAAGTACTATTAGGGATTTTTCTCCACGAAACTTGATGATGGATTCTGAATCAGTACCACTTGAAATATACCTGTACCGATTTTCATCATCATAAAACACAGGGTGTCCGAAAAAACGAATCATTTTCTTCAAATAGATGATCAGCAAATATAGTTCTGTGGTTTTTCTAGAAAGAAATGATCACAAATTATCATTAAGGATTATTTCAAATATACCTGTACCAATTTTCGTACAATGTGTCTGAGAAAAAAATTAAAAAGGATAGGTAGCAATATTTTTCATCCTTCACTCAAAAAAAAAAGATGAATCAGGATCACTTGGAACATACCTGTACCGATTTTCATCATCATTAAACACAGTGTGTTCGAAAAATCAATTTTTTTTTGAGTTGAAGAAATATTGCCTACTTTTTCTTTTTAATTGTTTTCTCGTACACATCGTATTTTTGAATGATGAAAATCGGTACAGATATGTTCAAAGTGATCCTCAATAATAATATGTCATCAATTCTTTTCAAAAATACCATAATACTACATTTTCTGATCACCTATTGAAAAAAAACATAATTCGTTTTTCATGATGATAAAAATCAGTGAAGGTGTTTTTCAAGTGTTCGTGATTCAGAATCCATCATTGTTTTTTGTGAAAAAAAATCCCTAATAGTACTTTCTCAAATATGGGTCAATAAAGTTGGTCGCAGTTGGCCACGATTACAGTTCATGAGTAAAATCACAAAAAAAAGTTTTTTGAAATCGGTCAGATAAAAACAATTTTACAGGGGTGGTAAGTCCTTAAGGTGGACACACTGTATATAAACTTTCAAGGTCATTAACTCCGTAACGAAGTGCAATAGACAATTTTTTATATGAAGTTCTAACATTATTTTGGCTCACTCTACAGCCCTATTATTTACGACATGACCTTTCCGGACACCCTGTATATGAGGGGATATCTAAAAGAATGTCAAAAGGGCTCTCGAAGTATATAGTCCATTTCACTTTTTTCACTTGAGATTCTTGAATAATACACAAGACAAGGAGGTCCCAACTGCATCAGACTTCAGAAACTCTGCCATTAACGATTTCCGATTGCTCTCTCCAGTTTTTCTTAAGGGCAACAATTTCAGCCTCACACTTGAAGAGAGGTATACAGACCAATCAGTTCTCGAAAAAGAAATATACAGGGTATGTCACGACGAGCTTACACTATCTTTATATAGAGAATCAGTCGGGAGAAATCTAGGAAAATGTGCATGCCTATATTTCAGAAAACGCTCTCTTCATTTAAAATATTTCGGACAGTGCAGTGTTGCCGCTTTTACTAGAAAGTAGTAGCAACATTGATATTTCAAATGGAACACCCTGCATTTCACCGCATTTTTAGATTCTCCCTGGAGAGCTGATTTCATCGATGCATCACACTTGGGGTCTATCGAGAATGATTGAATTCAAAAATCGTAAGTTGATGACATTTCCTGAAAAACAGGAAGTTGAAAAATAACACTCAAAAAGTATGCCAAATAGTGCCTCCCATCATAATGAGCATGTATCAGGAATGTTCAAAACTTGAGAGAAATATAGATCGACAAACATTAAGAATTCGAAATAAGATTTTTTTACTCATATATAGGGTGGGTCAGAAATGTGTACCGATCTTTCTGGAGGTGATTGTACATTTGAAAATAAGTATATTTTGAATAATTAATGAATGAATGTCCCAAAATGTATATTGAGGAAGATATATCCTTCGAAAGTTGATAAAATGGGAATAACTTTCCTGCATTACTTCTAAACGGTAAAAGCCACTCGCCTACTCAAATGCTTCTATTTTTTCATCAAGAAGAATACGAGGGAAAAAAATATCTTCTAAAACTCATTACCCCCTCCTCTGAAAACACCATTTATAATATTATCTGGAATGTGAAAGTATATCAGAAAACTGTATTTTATCAACATACATTCACGCGGGAAATTTCTGGTATGGCTTTTACCGTTTAGAAGTTATGTAGAAAAATTATTTCAATTTTATCAATTTTGGTATATACATTTTGGGCCATTAGTGCATTCATCAAACTATACTCATTTTTCAATGTACTTACTATCACCCCCAGAAAGCTCGGACTCACTATGTATAACATAATATTCCAAAAACCCAAGATATTACCACATGAACATTTGGAAATTCTGATTTTGATACAATAAAATTTTTCAAGGAGATTGGAAACAAATTGCATGTGGATATGGCTATTTTATGTACGCAAGCTTTCTATTCCTAATCGTTCAATAAGGGGTCATCAACATGAATATTTCAGAGCACTTTATGGAAATTATATACGGAGAAACGTTGTGCATTCACTTGCAATAATATAATGTGTTTCATATTATTCTTCATGTAATAATTAAAAGTGCATGCCTCTACCATATTCTGATGGTCCCGAAACCAGTTCAATTCAATTCCAATATTTTTTCATCTAAATTGAGAAGAATCATCCCAAAAAAAGCATAATATCATTCATATAACCCGAGAATAAACTTAAAATAATGAAAAACTGAAATAATATGCAATTATTTTTTGAGAGGATGTAGAATGGATTATAATAAACAGATCCATCAAATATATCACCTCAATTGTTTTTTCTGTGCATTGTCATGAAAAACGTCACGTTTACGAACATAATGAACTGGTATGCTTGCCAGTCGTACGATAAAGGGTATGGAAAAATTCTGAATTGAGATCACCCAATCACGAATCTACTTTTGATTCATGGTGAGTGTCGCCAAAGTGCAGCAGCATTTCGTATATACATGGAAGTGTACAAAAACCAGCCAGTGCTGTAACTTCTGAATCATTAGAGATCAGATTTCGAAAATTGGTGAACAGCAAGTATACCAAATTGCTCATTAATTGAAAAATCAATTTTCAACTACGAAATTGCCATAATGCCCAAAGTGGAATGAAATGTTGAATGAATACAAAAAGCTCAAAGTCATTTGCACACAATGTTCATAAAATGAAAAACAATGGTAGATATCGGGAGAAAAACAACTACTTTCCTGGCTAACGCCACGCAGAACATTGAATGTCATCGTCCCAAAATCTATGCATCGACTCTTATAAACGATGATGCTTTCCTTGATTCCTATTTAGTGAATGTCATTTCTTTGTGTAGTCTTATAGAAATAATGGAAATGAATAGGAATTTACCGAAGAATCTTTATGACATTGATATATCATAAAAATTCAGACTTGTGTATATATACGAGAAAGATTATGGATTATTTAATCAATGGAAGTTGAAAAATGAAATTATTATTGCCATAGATGACACCGTGGTATTGGCGTACTCTCAAGAAATGGTATGTAATGAGCTACAGAACAAAACAATTAGCGGGCGTTATGATTCATAATGCCCCCCCTCCCATAACGCCCCGGGCGTTATGGGTCTGTTGATATAGCAACCGTTGCCAAGGTATCATAAAGCAGTAATGGACAAGTGAAAAATAAACCTATTTTCGTGATCGTTTGAAATATCCGGAAATATCCCTATCGAACTCAGTATCGATGAATTCGTCATGATAATCCCTGACGGATTATGGAATGGAATACAGGGTGTCTCATTAGAAAATCAAAAGCTAGGAAATGATACAACAAAAATTGTTTTGTCAGTAAATACGCAATTTGGTACACTTGATACCCTCCAATTTTCGAAATCAGATCTCGAATGGCCTTTTTTTGTGCTCTTTTGTGTATACGGAAAGATTTCCGTTAAAAATCATCTATAACACCGCGCGAATCTTTGTTATATTGGTGCAAAGGTCTCGTGACACAGAGTGTTTGAAGGAATGAATAAGTAAGTAAATATACCAGGACCGTGATAGGGTCAATTCTTAGGCCAATTCCATAGGTGAATTTCTGAATTTCGTTATTTTGCAACTATTATATGGACAATTCCTGGTGTTTTCGTCTTTTTTGATGAGTTCAACATCCTGTTAAAAAAATGACATGCCTATATATATTATATTCACTTACTAACTTGTAATCGGATTATTTTGGGCAGCAAGCATCTCGTTACGTTACCTGAAAAAAAAATAAGATGTTAGGTTTGAACCAATATAAGAATACATTAAACCATGAATTGTTATTCATGGAATCTATTCAACTGAACTGAAGCTATCCAAGAAAAATACTGAGTATTACAAAGTATAAAATTCAAGCGCGGTGTGACGCGGAGTGTGAAATTGACATGATTGAATTTTGAAATAAAATAGCAAAATAATCAATACGTTTATTCAATATATGACCTATAAGTGGAGTGTCATCTGACTCAGAGATTATACACTCCCCTAGATAGGCAACGCCCGTGTTAAAACTGGCCGCGCTCGGAATGGAGCCACAAATCCAGTTTCGTTCCCGCTATTTGGAGCCCTTCGAAATTCATTCATGAAAATCGTCGCGTATCTACCGAACACTACCGAGTCCCCGACCAGTCCCGACTCACAAAATGCGTGTATGCCAAATCTTCTTTGGAACTCTCGACGTGGTGCTCGAACCAAATACAACTACCGCTCGACCGTCCCTTCCCCCTCGCTCGACCATCCCTTCCCCCTTGCCACCCTTGCTCGACCTTTCGCCACTTCGCACACGTGCCGCCTATCCCTTCATCTCTAGAGCAGGTATAATTTTTAAATCTGGAGTCTGGAGGTGCCTGGAGGCTGGACATATCTTGCCATTTTATTACTTATTAATGAATTATTGTTGTTGTATGTGATTTCGATGCGATTGTTCTCTTTTATTTCTCATTATTGTGTTTACCTATCTGGTTATTACTGTATTGTACTCTGTGACCAGATATTCTCTGCTTTGACGATCATGAATCGCCCTCAGGACCACCGTAGTGGAAATAAATGTAGTTTTTTCAATTGTGGAATATGCCAAAGAGACGATGAAACTTTACAAATGTTTCGTGTTCCTAGTGATACTCGTGCCGAACAGTGGATTTTAAATTGTGGTTAGTTGTAAGTTTTTTAGTACTTTTTTTCAACAAACCTCAAGTTATAACAGAGAGAGTTATTGTTTTTTTTTTCAAAAATACGTATAATTTGAATCTTTTCAATCCTGAAGTAGGTATGCTTAGAAGGGGTTGAAATATTCAACCCCTAAGACATTTTTTCTTGCAACTTTTCTTGGATGAAAAATTTTCTTTCAAAAAGATGTCAAATTCTTCGAAGTTTTGGAAATTACTTTCAGAAAAAAAAGTTAGTAAATAAATTTTCAGCCATGTTTTTTCAAAATTTCATCCAATAAAATAGTTGTAAAAAATATCAAGAGGTTGAATTAATATTTCAAACCCTTCTATTAAGCATACTTTATATATAGGGTTGAAAACATTAATGACAAATAATATTAACCAAGTTTCGTATCTTACAGGAAAAATAAAAATGAAACGAAAAAAAAAATGTTTCATCAACATCGGAGGGGTGTAACTTTTCCGGGGAGAGGTTTATCAAAAATCACCCCTTATATATTTTTTTTGTGTTATTTAGATACACCCTGTATAGGTGTTTGAATATATAAAAGAATATCCTAGATACTCGCCTAGATACATTGAGAATAACAAATAATTATTTGAAATGACCTTTTGTTATATACAGTGGTGTCCCACTTATTTGAGCAGCCTCGCCCTTGTATTTTTTAATTCGTTTTCCGATTCGATTTTTTTCTAAAAGAATGCGATTTCCATTTTTTGGTACCTACCTATTCCATTTTCACATTGCACTATTACTGGACGATAGAAAATGCGAAACGATCAATTATTGATATCATGCTTTTTTTAAGCAAAGAACTGAAAACATTACAGCACTTCAAATAATCTCCAGAATATAATATACAGTGTCTTCAGAAAGTTTGTGTCTATTTAGATTTTACACATTTGTTCCAAGTTTGAACGCATTTTCTGGGGTGTGTATAATTGGCGGACTGGAAAAAATGCTGCGGACTGGCTTTTTCCAGTAAACAAATCGTTGTTTTCATTTCATATCTGGATTGAGCTCATTGACCTAAACGATAAAAAGTATACGAAATTTTTTCCCAGCCCCCCTGGGAGCACTTTACTCGTTTATTTTTTCATAAAATCTTGCGGACTGGGTATTTTTAACAATAAAATCATCTCAATTTTCTCAAAAATCGATTCATCCCATTAGCTTACACGATGAATAGTTTTTAAAGTTTCTCCCTAGCCCCCCTGGGGAGCACTTTACTCGTGTGTTTTTTCATTAAATCTTGTGGGCTGGGTATTTTTACCAGTCAAGTCATCTCAATTTTCTCAAAAATCGATTCATCTCACAAAAATACAGGTTTAAAATTTTTTTAAAATTTTTCGCAAGCCTTCATGGGGAGCACTTTACTCGTTCGTTTTTTCATAAAATCTGGGTACTTTTGTGAGTCAAATCATCTCAATATTCTCAAAAATCGATTTATTCCATGAGCATACACGATGAGTAGTTTCTAAACTTTTTCCCTAGCCCCCCGGGGAGCACTTTACTCGTGTGTTTTTTTCATAAAATCTTGCGGACGCTGATGAGGCGTCATTTGAATAAGCAAAATAGGGTACAAAAAAAAACATCCTATCATAGATGAGAGAGAGAGAGAGAACACCAATTCCTACCTTATTTCCCTTGGTTCTCACGATGTTCTCTGAACATTACAGGCTCGATTACAGGATATCCCTTTTCGTGGGAACCAGAACATAAAAAATGTATAACATCAAAACAAAAATAAATAAATTTGGTAACAACAGAAATAATATCACATTTTTCAGTATTGTCAGTATCGCATATTTGAAATATGAAAATGTAAACATACCGGAAGATTTTATGAAAAAACACACGAGTAAAGTGCTCCCCAGGGGGGCTAGAAAAAAATTTCAGGAAACTTTTCATCGTGTATTTTCATGAGATAAATCTATTTTTGGTAAAATTGATTTGACTTGCGAAAATACCCAGTCCGCAAGATTTTATAAAAAAACACACGAGTAAAGTGCTCCCCAAGGGGGCTAGGGAAAATTTTCAAAATCATTTTGTCGTGTATTTTCATGAGGAAAATCGATTTCCAGTAAAATTGAATTGATTTGACTCACAACAAAAATACCCAGTCCGCATGATTTTATGAAAAAACACACGATTAAAGTGCTCCCAGGGAGGTCAGTGAAAAAATCAGAAACTTTTTATCGTGTAGTTCAATAAACTGAATCCAGCTATGCAATTAAAACAACGATTTATTTGCTGGAAATAGCCAGTCCGCAAATTATACACACCCCAATTTCTGTAATTTGAAAGTTGTTACTTCGACAAAACCGAGGACAAAACTGTTTCATACCAGAAAATTTAAAAATACCAAAAACTAAATGTTGCAATAGAACATTCAAATTTGAGAGGAATGTGTAAAATCGGGAAAGAAATAATTTCGCGTAGTGAATGTTTTTGAAATTCAAACGAGTAAGCGTACTTTAAATGATTGATTTGAAAAATTCTTACTTTTAACATCTAGTGAAAGTCACGTGACTCCGACCTAGCCAGCCATTTTAGATATATGTTACTTAAATCTCTTTATTTTCATATTTGAGACTTTTTCTGAAATAAATACCAAGTGATTCGAAAGTTTTCTTTTACATTTGTTTCTCACACCTACCTATTACACTTAAACTATAAGCTTGGGCATGTTTTGAATGTGTATGACACTATATTTATCGTTTGAAGTAATTGTATGTACCTAATTTGGTGTTTTCAGCTTTCATTCATAACCACAGGAGTAATTAAATATTTCGTGCATAGAAACATTTGTTCTTTTCCGAAAATGATCAATGAATAGATGAATTTGTTTGTGGAATAGAATCGGAACATAATTACAAAACTCGTCTCCAAATTGGTTCTGCCATCTTGAATTTACTAATTTTTACGGAAGAATCATAATCTCCGACCCCGAAAACTCCCAAATACAAATTCTGAATAGAATCGGATCATAATTACAAAACTCGTCCGCCATCTTGTATTTCCTAATTTTCATGAAAGAATCATAATCTCCGACCCCGCGAAAACCTTCAGATACATTTTTAATAGAATCGGATCATAATTACAAAACTAGTCCGCCATATATTGGTTCCGCCATCTTGTTTTTCCTGATTTTGACTGAAGAATCATAATCTTCGACCCCGAAAACCTTCAGGTATCAATTTTGAATAGAATCGGATCATAACTACAAAACTCGTCCGCCATCTTGAATTTCCTAATTTTGACGAAAGAATCATAATCTTCGACCCCGAAAGCCCCCAGATACAAATTTTGAAGATAATCAAATCATAATTACGAAACTCGTCCGCCCTATATTGGTTCCGCCATCTTGTATTTCCTTATTTTGACCAAAGGATCATAATCTTCGACCCCAAAAACCTCCAGATACCAATTTTGAATAGAATCGGATCATAATATTGAAAAAACTTGTCCGCCATATTGGTTCCGCCATCTTTAACTCTCTAATTTTGTCGAAAGAATCATAATCTCCGACCCCGCAAACCCCCAGATACAAATATTGAATAGAATCGGATCATAACTACAAAACTCGTCCGCCATCTTGAATTTCCTAATTTTGACAAAAGAATCATAATCTTCGACCCCGAAAGCCCCCAGATACAAATTTTGTAGATAATCAAATCATAATTACGAGACTCGTCCGCCATATATTGGTTCCGCCATCTTGTATTTCCTTATTTTGACCAAAGGATCATAATCTTCGGCCCCAAAAACCTCCAGATACCAATTTTGAATAGAATCGGATCATAATATTAAAAAAACTTGTCCGCCATATTGGTTCCGCCATCTTTAACTCTCTAATTTTGTCGAAAGAATCATAATCTCCGACCCCGCAAACCCCCAGATACAAAAAATATTGAATAGAATCGGATCATGATTACATGATCGTCCGTCATATCGGATCCGCCATCTTGAATTTTCTAATTTTCACGAATTTTAATACTTTTTAATATCCCATTCCGGACTAAGAGAAATCCGAAAATAATCAAATATATTGGACTTACTTTTATATAGATAATTAATGTACCTAGATAATTCGTAATTTTGAAATATAAATTAATTATTATTCGTATTTCATAAATAAATGTCAATATTTTCAAGTAGTCACGGCGTGAATCCAAACTCTCCTTGAAAATAATCATCGTCTCGGCTGGTCTCGGTCATCTCAGATATAATAAATTATTACTACCAATATAGTAGGAGTCTTGGCAACGATGTAAATACCAGTGAATGGACGTAGTAAATATCGATTTTGACTACAGCTTCAATATTCTATCCACGATAGACAGCGACATCTGTTGAAACACATTCACAACTCGAAAGACGTTGCCTCTCATGCCATATACAGTGTTTATCTATGGTCTGTATAATCTCTGTCTGACTCAACGAAATGAGTAATCAGTACGAGATTCAGTGTTTCCTGTTGAGTTCAAAGACGAAACTCTCAAATTTAATGATCCATTCAACCACAAAAAAGTGTGCATATCGAAATACACCCAATGTCATCCATTTGCTACTGTGTATCGAAAATTTTAAAATTATAAGTGGTCAATATACCGCACGATAGTACAAAATAGTTCATTGTTTTATTAGGATCAAAAGGGACACTTTGTTTGACAAGCGAAATCTGCTGTCTTCCGACACACTTTTAGTTCCAAGGAGTTAAACTTCAACTTCAACTCCTAGACACTAAACGTGTTTCCTTGAATAGTAGATTGTTTTATTAGGATCAAAAGTGACACTCTATTTGACAAGCAAATTTTGCATTTGCGAGTCGAACAAAGTCACTTTTGATCCGAATGAAACATGCTATTTTTTCTGCAACCCAAACAATTATCTATCCCGAGAATAACGAATGGAGTACAGATTAAGCAAGTATTTGAATCTTGATAGAAACCAAAATACTCAACTGAGATGTTCATAATTCCAATACTCAACTATAATATATATTTATATCTCCAGCATGGGTATGAAATGCCAAATCTGCCGAAATCGGAAACAAATCAGATATGCGTCTCAACCCAAATAACCAACCGTAACAATGTTGTTTATTCTTGATGACGTCCAGTACATCCTTTCAAGTTCCTAGGAGCTAAAGTTCAACTTTAACTCCTAGGAACTGAAGTTCAACTTTAGCTCCTAGGAAATAAATATGTTGCCTAGCAACATACCTATTTTTGTGTCAGTAATAGAAACGTCAATTTGAGAGCTAATTTTGGTATCGAAATGGACCACTTTTCTGTCGGTTGCAGAAAAACAAACATACTGATAATTTTATTGTGTCAGTAAGAGATACGCCAACTTCAAGAGCTAATTTTGAAACAAAAATTAACGACTTTTGAGGCGATTACAGAAAAAGTTCTTATATTTTTTCGTGAATAAAAATGATAGTTATTTTAATTCTTCCATGCAGATTCTTAGTCCCAAGAAATTCTACATTTTAAATTCCCCGGTGTAGTTCGGGAACTTACTACTTACTATATCAAACTAGATGATACAGATGATTTCAGTACAGAGCGTATCTACAAAAAAAAGATAATCAAGTTTCAATGCCTTATACTCGAGGAAATCGATTGAACTCGCACGATGTTATCTCCTTTTATGAACATGAAACCTTTGGAAATGGCTCCTTACAATGAAAGTTTTTTGATCACCCTGTATAGGTACTTTTGAAATGGAACTGATTTCCTTTGAACCATAAAACGACAATGGAAAAGAAAGTTTATTTTTTCCATTATTGTCGAGCACTGTCATTACCACGGTGTGATGGAAGGAAGAAAGTGTTTCCCGGCAAAACACTGATTACATTTTCTCTTTTACTGATGGTTTTATACAAATACGTGACTCAATAATTTGAATGCAATTGTTTTCCATCATTATTTATTTCAAACTGAGGCAACTATCGATCTGGAGTCATTACTGTTTGTATACAGGTTGAAATTGAAATAAATATATTTAATGTAAACCATTAGGAAGCTGTCAAGATACGCACTATCGAATGGCGACATTGAATAAAATAGTTATATTTACGAAACCAGTTAGGAAACGCGAAAACTACAAAGTTTCATCGAAATTGACAAAAATACTTTTGAATAATTGATAACAAACAATTTTATCATTTCCATTTTTTGGCACTTAGTATAATACATTACCAAGTTTCATCTAAATTGGTAAAAATACTTCTGATAAATCAACTCTACCACAGATAACGCCATTTGACGATGAAGATTGACGTTAGTCATTTTGACATCGATTAAAACAGATGCACTTTTTTTATCAACAGTAAAAACACAAGAGCTTTTTTATTATCGGATAAATTTCCCTTGGTAACGAAAACCATTTGCCGATCAGTAATTTTACGAGAAAAGCTGACATGAGAAAATTGCGAGAGTAGTTTTCCGAGATAATATTGATATTTTTATTTCATAGAGAATTCAAACTGTGATGATTTTCAAGGATTTAACAACTTCTATATTTCTAATCCGGTGTTGAATAGCTACATGATTTATGAGAAAATTTCCAAGTTGCCCAATAAATTGAGTAGTGGTCCAGATGGAATTCCTAATATGTTTTTGAAATACTGTATTTGCTCCTTAACTCCTGCGTTACTTGTATTATTCAAGCTCTCACTAGATACGGGCATATTTCCTGATGCTTGGAAAGATAGTTATATTATCCCAATTTTCAAATCCGGAGACAGAGAAAATATCAAAAATTATCGGGGCGTTTGTAACCAATCTGTGATTCCAAAACTTTTCGACTCTTTAATTGCCGATCAACTCAATTATTGTTGTAAAGAGCTGTTAATCAGTAACCAGCATGGATTTTCAAGGAACAAGTCCACTGTCACAAACTTGCTAGTTTATGAGACCAAAATACTAAATGCTTTGGAAAATAAATATCAGGTTGACGCTATTTATACTGATTTTTCTAAGGCATTTGACAGAGTAGATCATTCCATTCTTTTGGTTGGTTGATTGGTTTTTGAAATGGTTGAAAAGCTTCCTAACAGGCCGTAGACAGTGTGTTCGAGTTGGCTCGTTCAGATCCAGTCATATACAGGTTTCATCAGGAGTACCTCAAGGTTCTCATTGTGCTCCCATTTTGTTCAACATTTTTGTGAATGATATCAGTAGATGTTTCGTGAACTGCGAGTTTCTATTATTTGCTGACGATTTGAAATTATTTCGAACAATAAATTAGAAATTTGACCAAATCAATTTACAAGAAGATTTAAACAGATTGAATAATTGGTGTTTGGAAAATAATCTGCATCTAGATATCAATAAATGTTGTTTCATTAGCTTTTTCAAGGGTTATAAGAAGTTTGATACTGTATATAGTATAAACAATAGTCCTCTCAGATACGTTCCAACTGTTCTAGATCTAGGGGTCACTTTTGATGAACAAATGAGATTTGTAAATCACATAAACACCATTTCAGTGAAATCATCAAAGATTTTAGGAATGATTATTCGTAATTGCTCTGAATTCTCAGTGGATTCTATAAGGAAGGTCTATATGTCATTGGTCATTTCTAAACTGACTTATGCATCTATTGTCTGGTCTCCTCTTTATCAGGTTCATAATATAGCCATGGAGAGAGTACAGAACAAATTTCTGAGGTATTGTGCCTTTAAATTGAACATTCGTTGGGAAAACCATCAATATAATATATGCATATTATGAACGAAATTAACTTAATTCCATTGCGTAGTAGAAGACTCAAGTTAGATTTATGTTTTATCTTCAAATTATTGAATGGTGCTGTGAACTGTCCGGAACTACTGGAGTTAATTACGTTTAATGTCCCAAATAGAGTCCTTAGATTTCCATATTTATTTCAAATACCATTTCATGTCACAAATTATGGACAGCATAATCCAATAGAAAGGACATTAAGATTCATAAATAAAAATAATTTAGATGTATTAGGATGTTCATTTAATAAGTTTAAGATGTCTTTGCGTGATTGCTTATAGCCTATTGTTTCGTTTCATGTTTTTATTCTTCTCTTTTCCTTATCGAAATTGTTAAGTGAGTACCTATGTGTTGAGACATGGTGTAAATTAATTATATTCATTATATTCTTATATTCATACTGTATTCAAACTTGTAATGGGGGTTTCCCGTAAATAAATAAATAAAAAAAAATAAATAAAAAATAAATAGAGACGAGGAGAGAAAATCCCAAATAATCTGGAATAATGAACAGATACAGTGTTAAATATTCACCAAATGCTTGTATAGTACACCACTTTGGTGTTGAATAACCCGAACCGATCAAATTAGCACTAGGTAGGTACTCTAGTGTAGTTGGAAGAACGAATGACACCCTATGATGGTGTTGAGAATATCAGTGTTAATTCTCACTAAAATAATCAGGACCTCAGGGGACACCCAAGGGTGTTAGCTGGTGTGAACTGGCGTTATTTTTTTTCACTGTGTATTGAGTTTAACACAAAAGTGTATAAGGCCCTTTCGACTCGAAATTGTTCAAGGAATATGCCCTCAAGCTATGGCAATCGAGTCACGGGACACCCTGTATAATACCTGATGTTTCCAAGACAATTACCGCACACTAGACACCTCACCATAAACCGAAAAATTGAAAAATAGTAGTCCACAGTATCTAAAAACATTCTATAAAACGACTCGGTATAGCATTAGTAAATAGATGGAAAGCTCACTGAGATGCACGATCTAAATTAGAATACCGACTGCGATTCGATCGGAAATCAAAATACCGAAATCGATACCAGAAATCTCGAACAAATATTTTCAAAATCAATAAACTCTATCGCCTGACTGGGAAGTGAGAGAACGGTCATGTGCTGGCTTAAATGTGACCTCAAATCTACCATCAACGAGAGCTCACATGAAGTATACGAGGTGCAACCAATAATAATATTTCTCAATGCAATCATGAAAACATGTTCTCAAGTATTATGTTCGTTGCCAGGTTGATACAGGGTGTAATCGAAATAAATATACATATATTGAACACAGCAATATGTTTTAGGGTGAAGACACACGGAGCGGTTTTCGCCGACTCGGCAGCCGAATGCATGAAGACACACGGGTCGTTGCTGATGTGACACGCAATGCGAAAACAATGTGATGTCAGTTCCTGTTCAAATTCGGAATAGTGTCTGACTCTGAGGAGGAATTCTCAACATTAGTGGGACTAATTTATTGTCGTTCGAAGGAAAAAAGAAACAGGCGTAGATGGGTACACCCAATTGTCAAGAAACGAACTGAGAAATGTTGTTTTATACTTCATTTGATGATGAGATCAAAAGAAATGATGAAAAATTCTTCAATTTTGTACGAATGTCAAAAGATTCGTTTTATGAACTTCTGACTCTGATGAAGAATCAAATAACTAAGCAGGATACGACAATGAGGAGAAGTATTTCACCAGAAGCAAAACTAGTGATAACGCTGAGGTGAGAGAAACTCAATTTTTATTATTATAATGCATGAACGTTACAAACTTTGAAATTCATTGTCTCTAGAATCTTCGGGTGAGAAAAGTTCTATATAGGACTGTACTGATTCTGAGGGAGATTCCAAAGGTGTTGATGTTGTTTCGCGTGGAAGTTGTGAAATTGTCATCAATCAATGAGAACCATCATGGTCAACTTGACAACAATGTTTGTATTGCACAGCTCGAAAACCGCTCCTCGTGTGTTCAATCGCACTTGACAAAACAGTCTGAGTAGCCGCTCAAAGCAATAAAAACGCGTTCGGCATATCATCCAGACGACCGTACGCGCGGCAGCAGCGCTGCTCAATGTTGCGTTTGTTTTATTCCATAAAAACACAACAGCTCGTGTGCCGACTCGGTTGCCGAGTCGGCGAAAACCGCTCCGTGTGTTTTCACCCTTAGTCTTGACAAAAACTCCCAAAATATTCGATTTTTTCTTCTTCAAATTATTAAAATTAACGAGAAATTTCATCTCGAAAATTGATCAAAAATTTTTAATAATCGAGTTGTTACGCTAGTCTCACTAGCTGGAGCTACTAAAACGTGAGGTCAATGTCAAAGTCAAAAATCCTAAACCTTTGCAGGATTGCTCTTGAGGCTGTGGCCTGTTTTATCGAAAATACTCGGAAATAATGACGTGATCCATTTGAACAAATAGAAAAACTCAAGTTATGGATGGATTTGAGCAGACAAACTAAAGTTTTCTTGGAATTTGGAACTATACGACCAATTCTTACATTGGCGGGGAAGAAGGTATCGTAGAAAGAGGCCAAATGATACGAGTAGAAGAAGTATATTCATCAGTTCTAACAATTCTGATCTCAAGTTTCATTAGCGCCATCTGGTGGACAATAAATAAGGATATCCTAGTGAGTCCCATCCACATTGAAATGACACTTGAATTGTGTTTAATATTGGGGTGTGTCAAATTTCATGTTGATCCCTAATTTTTTTTATTAGTGCCATTCGATAGTACACGTCGAGCTTTCTCAGTGTTTGAAATATTTGCACTTATTTCAATGCCACCCTGTATATATATATATATTTTTAGCCATCAATTAAATTACACCTAATAGTAACATTGGACTCCCTAAGTACTTTTATTAGAACAAATCGCATCATCAAGAACGATATGTTATAGAACTTATAGAACTATCCCTGTACAACACTTCTTAAAATAATTAGTCCATTTCAAATGAGCGACCAAGAATCTAGTATAAACATAGCACTTGATTGTTATTCGGCCTATATAATATGACTGACTATTTTTAAATAAATAAATGTGACAGATAATAAGCGTATATACTTACAGTTTAGAAACAATAAACATATTGATGATGCACCCACACTGATATCGAATATAAATAATACAATTTCAATAAAATCGTTAGTGCTACAATATTATAATAGCTCGATTCCATTTTCATATCAGACCAGATCAAAGGTTATTTTAAATATTGTCGAAAAGTTACATTAATTTTAAAAATATCGTGTAAACATTGTGTAATAAGATCGTCTCTTTGTCTAAGTTTGCACAAATTAGGAAACAATCTAGCAAGTATAATTATTTCTTCATGAAAAGGTTATTGGTGGATATGGAACGGATGAAATATTATAACCAATTATAATGGAAAATGTTGCAGTAAATAATGTTCGATTGCCTTGGCTATTTGGCACGATTTTATCGCAAAATATCCAGAAGATAATTAATTATATATGTTGTGAAAGTAATCATTCGTGCGGGTATGAGATTTATGGAATTTGTGAATACGAAATAAATAAATACACGAAATCAACCCTGATAACTCGAAAACTTTTGGAGTTAGATATGAAAAACTGCGTTCAGTTATCTGTTAATATGCAGGTCAATCGGTTTGAATAAAATTACTTTCAAAAATCTCAAACTGACAAGATAGATTTTTGATTACATTGTAGGGACGTATATTAGACATAATAATGGAAATAACAGAGGGTGTTCCATGAAAAATGAGGACATTTGTACCCACTTCCGGTTTAACCGGAAGCGTTACGACCTTGACAATATTTCACATCAATTGTTTATGTCGACTTATTTGATAACATGTTCAAAATTTTTCGTCTTATATAGAATCCCAAAAAAAATTGTCCCTTGAAGGTTGATCACATACTTAATCAACTCCCCATATACAGGGTGACATTGTGAAATTGATACAAATCCTCCAAGCCTTGTGAAAGCTCGACAAAATAAAATTTGGGATTGCCCCCTTCTACCACCCAAAGTTCTACACTTTATGAAAAAAATTCCTATATAAATATTTGTCGAAAAATGCTTCCTCAGGGTGCCACGCCCTTTTATAAAATAAAGCAACCTAGCTGAAAAGATTTTTCCTCACTATCACTGTTAAGAAATCCTTTTGAGTGACTGCAAATTTGGTAGTGAGTCCATCTACTGAGTGCAATTTTTATGTTAATCTTCAATGAAAATTGGGTATTTTCACAATTTCTCCCAATAATGACAATTTTTATGACAAATATGATTGAATAGCACAAAATTTGGAATAGACAAAACCAGAAAAAAATATTAGAGAGGCTTATGAGACTCACTCATTCTCGAGCGATTTCACCAAATAATTATTGGTAAACGCGCCGGTCCATGCGCAGTATTTGTTAGCGTTCCACTTATAATTTACCGTCTCCGTCTCACTGTCTCTGGTGATCGGCGAAAGGAGGACTCGAGCCAGTCGAGACTGTGTACGGCCCAATGAACTCAATACAACTGGAAGGGATATGATCGTTCTCTCGAATCACAGTAGAGCTGTGCTCGAATAGCACAAAGTGTGTAAGGGGCAGCTGCAACAAAGATAGCATGATTTACGGATACCTGTCCTCTTCCAACTCGTGTTGTTTAACGGTGGATTGGTGTATAAATTTTCTTTTATCTAATAATTAAAGTAGTAAAGAATTTTTTCTGTCATCTACACAGGCAAGAAAGTGAAGACATAAGTTCATTGTCTTAGTTCATGTGAAATACGAGGTGAAATACCTATTCATTTGGCGTGTTTTGTTGTAACAAAAGGACTGAATTTGTTGATGTGAACACTGAACTGATTGTTGAGAAGGTTTGTGATTAGTATTGATAAACAATGGTGATTTATTGTGTCGCCTTTGGATGCAAGAAGAATGAACAAAACAAAAGGAAATTAGTATTCCATGGGTAAGTTGAATATTGTTCTCAGATTTTTGAAAAATATAGTTTATGAAATGATCATCAGTTAGGTTTACAATGTCCAGTCTCAGAATATGTTCAAAAACTATACCTATATTATTTGTCAAAGTTAAATACTTCCATATTGATATTGAGTAATATTATTTATTGCAGTTTTCCATTCAAAAGACCAGACATTCTCGAATTATGGATAAAGGCAGTTCCTAGTGAGAATTTGACTCCAACTAAAAGCAGCAAGCTTTGTGGGGAGCATTTCCTGCCAACAGATTATTCAGGCATACCAGGTACTGCTAGGTTTTTGAAAGCAGATGCTGTACCCAGTATATTTTCTTTTCCTCAGCATTTGTTACCAAAAAATGCTGATTCCCCCAGGAAAATAAGAAAACTCATTGGTACCTAGTTGATTAATAATGAAAAAAAAAGTATGTTTGCACCTATTTAAAATAAAAAAACTAGCTAGTAATTTCTTTTCAGGATGCATCTGTGGACGTTCATAACTTGGGTCCAAAGGAAGAAGTTTCCCATGTTATTGACTTTGACTTGCCTACCACTTTCCAGCTCCCAAGTTTCGAAGTTGATCAATAAAGAAACTCAAACAGTTTCATTAGAGAAGGATATTGTATTGAGGAGAAAAGTGAACACACTGAGACAAAAAGTAAAAAGGAGAGACCTAAAAATTTCAAACATAAGAATATACCTAAGTAGTTCAATCAATTTCCAACAGTGGGTATAGTAATGACAATTCATGAGTGACCTAATGGAGGAATGGGAACCTATGGAAATTATGCTCAAAATGCACTCATCAATACCATTCAAGAACCTCTTTTCAAATTTTTCCTATCGTTTTTCTTTTCCTTCTGATAGTTCTGAGACATTGTGCTTCGCTCACCCTGTACAATATATTGTGAAATTTGAATGAAAATATATAATTTCAATTTTGTATTCATTTGACTTCCTGATCCTGTAAGAGTAATATTGAAATTGCATTTTAAAGTCAATAAAAAAATCAGTAATAATTTTTTGATGATAATTGATTACAACATTATCCTTTTTCCTAAATGAATATTTTTATTTAATCACGTTTACTCTTAAATAGAAGCAAAAAACGAGAAAATATTTCAAATTATGCGAGCGCTTTCCATTAGCCAACATAAGATAGAGAGAGATAGGTATCCGTAAACACTGCGGGTTGCCTGAAAAATATTTTTGCCTCACTCGTCGTTCACAGTAGGTCCCTTCCAGTTGTTTACATACAGTTCATTGGTACGGCCATGCTTGCGTCCTGGTCGCTGCGACACGAACGTTGCGACCAGGTCGCAGTGATGTAAATAAATCGCACATGGCCACGCTTATTAGCGTTTTTCTACTTCACTTCAGATGAAACCATGGAAGATAATGTACTGTTAGTCTCGAGGTATTTACGGAAAAAGCGGAGAAAAAGAAAATATGCTATTCATCCAGTTAACGCACTGAGACTTACATCTGGACAGTTTTGCACTATCTTACTGCTTACTTCATTCCATAATTTTCCCTTGATGTCCCTATTAGCATAATCCTTTAACTTTACATTCCAAAGCGGAGGCCGCGTTTGAATTTCATTAATAAATATCTCAGTATCAAACATTTGTTTATTTTTCAAGTCTTTTCGCAACCTTGCCGTCAACAAACTGGTGAAAAACGTGTCAACAAGAGGCTGTTCGTTTGTCGAACTCCGCGTTTGGAACGCTAAAATGACCACCTACATAAGAAACTGTGGAGAGCGTTTTTGTCGCGGCGTCTCAAAAACGCTCATAATAGCGTTTTCAAAATCAGTCGCTGTCGCTGGTCGCAAGCCTGGCCACCTACATAACAGTCAATGCAATACATCACTGCGACCTGGTCGCAACGTTCGTGTCGCAGCGACCAGGACGCAAGCATGGCCGTACACTAAGGCACAAGGAGAGGCCGTTTTGTCCAATTGATAACGCAGCGTCAGTCTTGATGGAAGTGTATAGTGCATAAAACTCGGCATAAAAACTATCCTGAAATCCTGAGCTTTTCATTTCAGCGACGTGAATTATAACGGTATAGAAGTACTTACAGCAAGTTCGAGCACAAACCACCATGTTATTACTAGCCTGATTTTATGTGAAGTTTGGGTACTGCGGGTATGAGTTAAATTCAGTAAATAAGATGATTGCTTTCAACAACATGGCTGATGATCGTGAATTCGTTCATTGTATTGTATATAGTATTGATTCATATCCGATTACCTTGACATTTAGATAAATCAATACCAATTCTGCAGTTGAATCGTCAAATCCATATCGCCGTTGATTTCTTTCACAGACATGCACGGCCATGTTCGTGTATTTGCTTTTCACTCAATCGTGACTGAAAATTAATGAAATCAGAGTATTTTGAATCAGAAATGAGTGAATGAATTAAATGAATGAATCTTCATTGATTATATTATTCCCAAATCAAGTAACAGGGTGTAAATTTGAAAACTTCCAATGCGAATATCTCGCGAGAGAAAAAAGTTAGAAAAACGCCGTTTGGCAAAAATGCTAGAGTTAAGGGGAACTAGAACAACCATATTTCGGTCAAGGGATGAGTCACCCCGTCGGCGCACACCCCAACTTTGAAATGTCAAATGGCAGTACCTTTTTTGTGATGCCTCAAATGAACAGTCTCAGTCAGTAGTATTCACCTGTACAAAACTTTTTTTCCACCCACTACAGGGTGTACGAAAAATATAAAGTCGAATAAAATAAAATGAATTGTGTTAAAAGGATATTTTATTTGATCAGATGTTCAAAAATGCATTCCATTCTGTTGTAAGCAATAGTATAATCGATGTTCAAATGCCAGTCTAACATTTTGGAACACATCTCTTGGAATACATCGGCATTCTGCATTTTATTTCATTCGACTTTATGTTTTCCGCTCACCCTGTAGTGGATGGAAAATAAGTCTTGTACAGGTGAATACTACTGACTGAGACCGTTCATTTGAGGTATCACAAAAGATTGACATTCCAAAGATGGAGTGTGTCGCGCCGACGGGGTGACTCATCCCTTTACTGAAGTATGGTGGTTCTAGTTCCCCCTAACTCTGTAGCATTTGTGCCAAACGGCGTTTTCCTAACTGTTTTATTTAGCGAGATATTCGCATTGAAAGTTTTCAAATTTAGACCCTCGAATTAATGTTTTTCGTAGACCCTGTAGTGGGTGGAAAAAAAGTCTTGTACAGGTGAATACTACTGACTGAGACCGTTCATTTGAGGTATCACAAAAGAGGTAGTGCCATTTGACATTTCAAAGTTGGGGTGTGTTGCGCTGACAGGGTGACTCATCCCTTCACTGAAATATGGTGGTTCTAGTTCCCCTTAACTCTAAAGCATTTTTGCCAAGCGGCGTTTTTCTAACTTTTTTCTTTCGCGAGATATTCGCATTGAAAGTTTTCAAATTTACACCCTGTATGTCCATCATCTAACATCAAACTAGATGATACAGAATATGATTTCAGTACAGAGCGTATCTACAAAAAAAAGATAATCAAGTTTCAATGCCTTATACTCGAGGAAATCGATTGAACTCGCACGATGTTATCTCCTTTTATGAACATGAAACCTTTGGAAATGGCTCCTTACAATGAAAGTTGATCACCCTGTATAGGTACCTTTGAAATGGAACTGATTTCCTTTGAACCATAAAACGACAATGGAAAAGGAAGTTTATTTTTTCCATTATGGTCGAGACCGTTCATTTGAGGTATCACAAAAGAGGTAGTGCCATTTGACATTTCAAAGTTGGGGTGTGTTGCGCTGACAGGGTGACTCATCCCTTCACTGAAATATGGTGGTTCTAGTTCCCCTTAACTCTCAAGCATTTTTGCCAAGCGGCGTTTTTCTAACTTTTTTATTTCGCGAGATATTCGCATTGGAAGTTTTCAAATTTACACCCTGTATATTGAATCCTAATTGAGGTAGTGTTATCAAAACTGATCAAATAATTCAGTTGTGATAATTCATGAGATATAAAATATTTGTTGGAAACTTTAGTCGAGAATTTGTCTCTGTTTAGGTAACATACCCATACAACAAAAAATCTGCTCTGATGAATAAACATTTTTAAATCAGCTGATAAGGCAATTTTTGTCTGCAGATTGATGTGACTGCTGACAACAAGCTTGCTAGTAGCAGTTGGCAGCGAGAAGAAGCCATGAATACCTGACTTCGGAAAGCGAGACCATGTAGGTACTGATAATCTCAAATTGTTGCTAGGCAACATATTTAGTTCCTAGGAGCTAAAGTTGAACTAGGAACTAAAAAGGATGTACTGGACGTCATCAAGAATAAACAACATTGTGACGGTTGGTTATTTGGGTTGAGACGCATACCTGATTTGTTTCCGATTTCAGCAGATTTGGCATTTCATACCCATGCTGGAGATATAAATACACCTTATTATGGTTTAGTTTTGGAATTATAAACATCTCAGCTAAGTACTTTCGTTTTGATCAGGGAAGCCTTCAAGTTTCAAATACTTGCTTGATCTGTATTTCATTCGTTATTCTCGGGATGGATAACTTGTTTTTGAATAATCACGGCAAGCAATAGTTTTTTTGTCTCAAACAACGATATTGTTTAGCTTCATTTGATTATCAAGTCAAACGCAGTGTAGTATGGAGAGGAATAAATAATCACTATTATCATTGTTGATATGCTCACTAACCTAACATTTTCCACGTCTTGTTCCTATAGCTTGCACTGGCGCGGTATTTGCCATTAGAGCACCTGGTCCATACACAAAATATATGTCACTGTGTGGTTGTATTTATATTGAAACTACAATTCGTACATCCTAGAAAATCTAACCTGCTGTTAATGCAGGTAGAATATTCTCACCACATGGATTCTTTGTCAATATTTGTTACATTGCATACATATGGCACGGCATTGTTGGTTATTCCATATGTTTATTCGAGTTAATTGTTTCAGTTGCAGAAAAAATAGCATGTTCCATTCGGATCAAAAGTGACTTTGTTCGACTCGCAAATTTTGCTTTCGCTCGGCTTCGCTAAACGCTCCGCCTCGCAAATGCAAAATTCGCTTGTCAAACAAAGTGTCACTTTTGATCCTAATAAAACAATCTACTATTATCGAGACCCTTATTCTTGATGACCTGGTACATCTTTTTCAGTTCCTGGGAGCTAAAGTTCAACTTCAGCCCCTAGGAGCTAAAGTTCAACTTCAGCTCCTAGGAACTAAAAATGTTGCCTACCAATATACCTTTGTTTGTGTCAGTAATAGAAACTTCAATTCAAGAGCTAATTTTGTTATTAAAATGGACGACTTTTGTGTCGGTTGCAGAAAAAACAATTTCTATTCTTCCACGAACTGTTCGATATGAAAATGCTAGTCCGAGGCTTGGTTTGGTTATAACAGGAGCGTGCATGATGCTGATCAATTTTCTGCTGACATTTTCTGCGGAACTTCTACCTGGCAACCCTGCCAAATCGCACCACATTTCACTGAAATGTTAGGTCGGCAAATGTGCGACTTTTTAATGCCATTCGTCATGCATGTTCCACATCAGCAGATTGTAACTTCATAGAAAATGTGAAAATGTTGTAAACGCATTTCAAGCCAAGGGTTAATTAGATTAATTATAGATGTTAATTTTTTCTGGGACGGGAGTAAAACGAGAATAAAATGTGCATGTTTACATTTTTGTTTAAAAATATAGAAATAAATCGTTAGTATAACAAGAAATATAAAGAATTCGTTCAAGATCAGTTGATATAATAATTCATGATCTCGATAATAATAATATTGCGTAAAATTGAATCCCGTTCTGGAGTTACGGGTATCACCCCTTTTATACAGGGTGTTACTCGAGGGGTAAGTACATGGGGCAATCCGGTGTAGGGGCATCGCAAAAGCTGCTTCACAAAAACTCGGATTCTTGTTTCGTGCGAAAAGCTACTTTACACCTCAACAGCTTCTCATAATCTACAAAGCGCAGATACGGCCTGTTCTAGAATACTGTTCCCACATATGGGGTTCAGCACCAAAACATACGCTGATGCTCGTAGATTCCATCCAGAGGAGAGCCATCCGCCTGGTGGGTGACGCCACACTCACTCACTCACTCTTTGACATCATTGGAACACCGGCGACCTTTCACTTTTCTATCGATATTTCCACGGGAAACGTACTTCGGAAATCTCTGCTATCATCCCTTCACTAGCAATACCAATCAGACGAACAAGACAAGCCCAGTCAGCACATCCTTTCGTTGTCAACCTCGAAAAATGTCGAACAGCACTTTATCAAAACTCCTTCATCCATAGAACGGCTAGGCTCTGGAATTCATTGCCTGAGGAAGTATTCCCAACAACATATAATCTCCAGAAGTTCAAGAAAAAATTCCAATACCTACCTCCTATCCCTTTCCTCCCTAGGAACGCACGATGTACTTTGAACATTATAGGGATTCCCTTTCCCTATATTAGATTTCGAACCACTCGCTTAGCCTAGTCAGCTTTTCTAGAGGGTTCTCCACTTCATTTTCTATACCTATTCAAATTCGTTTAACGAAATTATCATATCATTTTTTCAAAATTTGAATTTTGAAGATTATCAGATAAAAAGATTTTACTCTTACAATATTCCTATCGAGATTTCAATCCGATTTTTGCTCGGATTTTTGTGTTTTTTTGTTCATTTCGTGAGTATTTCTTCCATTAAAAAATTACTTTTCCACAAATGGAATCACTGAAACAAATATGAGAAAAATGTCTTCGTCTAATATTACCTGTTGTTTTTTTCTTGTTCTAAAATTGTTCAGTCATTCGGTTGCCCCCTTACGAGCAACCCTCAGAAGTCTTCGAGAGTCTTGTGCGAGCAATGTATGACGGGGAAGTCGATGGGAATCGAACCCACCATCGGCAAGCGAATGCAGATTAGAATATTGACACTCTGTCCGCACGGTTACCTGGCCCCCAATATGCAAGTACCTACCTAAAATATTCTCTTCGATTTCACTTTCGTCTACATTTCGCATACATTTTCAAGGAAGAATTCTGATATAAACAGAAATTGTTTAAAATAATTCTGATTGCAACAAAATTCGGAAATCACAGTTGACAGTTCCTACAGTTGACAAGCCGGTCAGGACTCAGGGATTTTCTCTCCTCGTTTCTATAAAATAAAAATATGAATATTATTTCAATATACGTGTATATAGTGAGGACAAATCAGATGATTTGCCCCAAAATGTCACTGCGTTTAACAAATTTTTCTATTAGCGAGCCTAAAACAAAAATTCACTAGCTTGTCAGTGACGTATTGAAAAAAGTTTGGAGAAGAGAAATAAAGGTATATAAACTACTGACCAGATGAAGTGGGACAGCCAAAAAATTGACTAATTTTGATAAGCTATAACTCGAACATTTCTTGGCCGATGTTGAATTTCCAACCAAAGGTAGAAAGCGTCATCCTTGTGCTATGCGTCATTGGCGTCGGGATTTCATTTTTGCGATTCGTTCTCTTTGTACAGAGTGTAAATCAAGAGCCGGAAAAATTTCAAATTTTTGACCAATAATTTGGAAAATGTGAGGGACCCTAGAATTCTTTTTTAAATGTTGGGTGAATGGTTGGTCCGATACCTCGAGACGTCTTTGAAATTTTTTTGATAAATTGCGTTGCTATGGAAAAATCGACATTTTATGAAATTCCATTTTTATTTTAAAATGTGGCCTCTTTTAGTTCAACATAACAGCCAACATCTAAACTGCAACGAGGGATATTTCTACTGAAGATAACTAACACCAGTGGCGCGCAAAAAAGGGTTTATGATATTTAGAAACGAAAAATTCGTTTGTATTGGAAAAATCAACAGTTTTATTGATCGTTACTTACAGTTGAAAGATGTTATACCCTCAATTAGCATGATGTTGACAAATTCAGAGGCGTGCAAAAGGTGATTCTGTAATGAAGACAGATTAAAATTCCAGTTTCATAATTTAATACAACGCGATTCAAAAATTTTACATCATATGGAAACATTTGATTGATATAGAAAAAATACTTGAAAAATTTTTCGGGGGGCGAAAATTGAAGATTTTTTGTAATTTTTTCTTGACAGAATTATCAAATTGTACGGCTCGAGAAACATCAGAAGCCAGAGTTACAAAAAACAACACTTATTGATAAAATCATTAAAAATGTTTCCATATCGAACTTTTTGAATCGCCTTGAATGATGGATCCTCTTCAATACGTCGATGGATTACTCGGATGCTCACCTTGAATAAGTAAAAAACAATGATAATGAGACTGCAATTTTATTTTGTCCACATTACAGAATCACCTTTTTGCATTCCACTGAATTCGTCAACATCATGCATGCTAATCAAATGTATGGCAACTTTTTCTGTAACGGTCAACAAATCTGTTGTTTTTATTCCAATAAAAACGTTTTTTTCGTTTTTAAATATCATAAGCGCCTTCTCTGCACGCCTCTGAATTTGTCAACATCATGCTAATTAAGGGTATGACACCTTTCAACTGTAACGATCAATAAAACTGTTGAATTTTTCCAATACAAACGAATTTTTCGTTTCTAAATAGCATAAACCCTTTTTTGCGCGCCACTGGTGTTAGTTATCTTCAGTAGAAATATCCCTTGTTGCAGTTCACATGTTGGCTGTTATTGTTCAACTGAAGGAGGCCACATTTTGGAATAAAAATGGAATTTCATGAAATGCCGATTTTTCCATAGCAACGCAGTTTTATCCAAAAAAATTCAGAGACGTCTCGAGGTATGGGACCATCCATTCACCCAACATCTTGAAAAGAATCCTAGGGTCCCTCACATTTCCCAAATGATTGGTCACAAATTTTAAATTGTTCCGGCTCATTATTTACACTCTGTACAAAGAGAACGAATCGCAAGAATGAAAACCCGACGCCAACGACGCATAGCACAAGGATGCCGCTTTCTACCTTCGGTTGGAAATCCAACATCGGCCAAGAAATGTTCGAGTTATAGCTCATCAAAATTAGTCAATTTTTTGGTTGTCCCACTTCATCTGGTAAATAGTGTAGAAAAAATATCAAATTTTCACTCGAGTGATGAAAATGTGAATGAAGTTAATAAGTATATCTGATAAGATGTGTGTC
Source organism: Phaedon cochleariae (assembly GCA_918026855.4). Classification (NCBI taxonomy): domain Eukaryota; kingdom Metazoa; phylum Arthropoda; class Insecta; order Coleoptera; family Chrysomelidae; genus Phaedon; species Phaedon cochleariae. The sequence continues at coordinate 23,960,078 of OU896719.1, read as the reverse complement.
AACACATATTCTTATCCGAAAAATTATATATAGGAAGTCATCGTAAGCAATTTTGTGTGTGTTATACGTAATCGCGAGACTCCTCTGATTAGCTAATATTATATTTTTAACAAACATCATAAAACGTTTCACAATCACCTAGGTATATATAGGTATTGTTTGCCTTGAACTCCTACATATATCATTGAAAAATCAATGTTGTGTAACAGGTGTCATATTTTATCTTTTAATATGGTGAACATTTGATTATTTCATGCTGAAAAAAGATATTGTATTATTTTACCTAATTTGAAATTCTATATTCATCAGAGTATAAAAAACTGAAATGGTATTGAATTTTTCTTGACTGTTATTATGTTTACATGATGCAATATACCATCATGGTCGATAATGATATACATAATGATAGTTCAAAATAAAAATAAGGTACAATGAAGGAATGAGTTCTTTCGTGTGTCCGGTTTATTCGACATCCCCCTATATAGACAACTGAACAAAATAGTCGGTAGTAAATACTAAACGTTTAGTAAAATAGGCGGAGTCACTACATTCATCTAATAATACCACTACAAAATTGTATAATACTATACTATATCAAAAATTACCACTACAAAATAGTATCATACTTATAGTATAGTATGAAACAATTTTGTTGTGGTATTATTTGTTGAATGTAGTGAGTGGAGCCTATTTTACTAAACGTTTGGTATTCACTACCGACTATTTCTCTGAGTGAAGAGAGTCTAGAGCAACTATTCAATTATATTATGAATACGACAAGCTGGCTGGATTAGGAATCGCCAGGTATTTTACGAAAGAAGTAGAGCCATTGGTCTGCATATTAAATAAATTCTTTCAACTATAGACGAAATGCAACGAAAAGCAAAGGAACAGTGCTATTTATAACATTTTTTATTTTGGTCAGTTCTAAGAGCTACTATATTATGGCCATACATTCGGGAAATACTGTTCTAGTCTGGTGGATAATTTTTGAAACAATATTATCGTAGAAGGCCATGTCATCACGTATCGAAATCGTTGCCAAGAATGCGACGAGAAGATTCCATTCCGAGTGTTTGGCTATTATCCTATTACTATAAGCGAGTCCAATGGAAACTATTTCGAATCATGTAAAACTTGATGTAAAATGTATTTCAGCTTATCTCTCGAATATCTATAGATAGATATAATGAAAAATGTTTGTAATTTTCTGCCTAAATAAAAACCAATGACTTAGAATTTGACATTCGAAACAATTTCCTTATATACCTTTCCATACCTTGTCTATCTATTCACTCCAAGTACTCAAGGAGTTCATATATTGAAATATAAGGATTGCTTTTCGTGCGTCTAGAAATAGAAAAAAAAAATCAGATGCTTGGGTGTCAAGCTAATTATAATTATATATTCTCAATAATACGAGCAATAATAGGAGAAAATAACAAACAAAATGTACCATAGGTATTGTTATTATCTTTCGGAATTGCTGGAAAAATATACTTAAAACTTAACGAATGAAAGCCCTGTATCTCGAGAAAGACGAATTTCATGATCATAATATAATAATATATGACCATTTCATATTCATGCGACTCTTGACCTATAATCTTCTTCTTTAACTACGAAGATGGGATTTTAATTGCAGTCTGGACACTTTGTATATTATATTATATTTCGCACAATGTTCTTAGAACATTCTAGGGATTCCCTTTCGTTCGCTCCAGAGATAAAATCAAAGACTATCTGATGTGCAAGTGGTACACGGAGAAATAAAAACACTAACCCTAGGTGAATATCAATAGTGGCAAGTAAAAACCTGTATACTATTTGGGACAACGAAACAAGTTAATAGCCGCAAGAAAGTTTGAGTTCCTGAAAATGTACTCCTACAACTATTGATCTGTTCCATTGAATTTTTGATTGATTACCGTAAGTGAACACTGCACTTGTCATTAGTGACTTATTCACTAGTCATTAGTGACTCATTCATTTGAGATAAGTGACTTATTCACTTGTCATTAGTGACTTATTCATTTGTCATTAGTGACTGATTCACCTGTTATTGGTATAACAATTACATATAATGGCCTCTGGAAAATGATAGATGATAAAAAAAAGAACTCGTGCATTCAAAGAATTTATTGTATAGCTATGATGAATCAAGAAATCACAAAAAGGTAAGGCTAACGACAAGTAGATACCGGGTACACTCTTTTTCTCTTCACGTTGAGGAGAAGGTGAAATTGAAATTAACTTTCTTACTCATTAAACGTCACAATCCTGTATATTATTATGATGTCGACAATTATGTACTGTTCTGGAAGACTTATATATTATTTCATCATCTTCTTCAAAAGAATAACAGATCAAGAACTCAATACCCCACAGCTCAGAGCGCGGCACACAAACTGAGAATCTTCACAAATATGATATAGCAGTTGGTCAGAAGGACACTTGCAAGACTTGGTATTTTAATTGTATTGTGGTTTGATCCTCGATAAGTAACTCATTAGTTGTCAGTTACTATGTCAAATTGTATAACCCCAATCCGGAGACAATGAATAACGAATCCATCAATCTCTTCAGAGATCATTTTTTACTTAATATAATTTCCGCCTCCAGAATTCCAGAGATACGCATCGGAGACAACAACATTCTTTCCGCTTCCAGAGTCCTTATGTAGGGGAAGTCTAATTAAAACTTCAGAAACAGGGACTCCAGATTGGAATGTTTCATGAATACAGGACTTGGCACTTCCAGAGGGAAATCAAGTGGATGACTGGAAGATATGTATTCAGTTCTTGGTACACTGGTACACCAAATTTTCTGGATATGTTAAGCGATCTGCTTATTGTTTTTCAAGGTTCTATTAATCGATTATTATTATTTTCTGCAACCGAGACAGAAGTAGTCCATTTCAATATTTTTATTACTGACACAAACAAAGGTATGTTGCTAGGCAACACTTTTAGTTCCTAGGAGCTAAAGTTCAAAAGTATGTACTAGAGGTCGTCAAGAATAAACAACACTGTTACGGTTGGTTATTTCGGTTGAGACGCATATACCTGATTTGTTTCCGATTTCGGTAGATTTGGCATTTCTTGAGCATGCTGGAGATATGCATACACCATATTATAAAGTTAAGTATATTTGTTTTGATCAGAAAAGCCTTCAAGGTTCACATACTTGCTTGATCTGTATTTCATTCGTTATTCTCGGGATGGATAACTTGTTTTCGAATAATCATGGCCAGCAATGGTTTTTTGTCTCACACAACGATATTGTTTACCTTCATTTGATTACCGAGCCAAACACAGTGGAGTATGGAGAGGAATAAATGATTGATATTGTTATTGTAGATATGCTCAGTAACCTAACATTTTAAATGTATTTTTCCTATACCTGGCCCTGGCACGGTATTTGCTATTAGGGCTGACACCTGGTCCATACAGAAATGGGTAGCTCTGTGGTTGAATTTATATCGGTTGCAGAAAAAATAGCACGTTTCATTCGGATCAAAAGTGACTTTGTTTGATCAAAGTGTCACTTTTGATCCTAATAAAACAATCTACTATTGTCAATGTTTGCGATAGATTGATCCTCGTGATCAAGTCTACGAAGAACATTTCTTTACTTCAAGTGCATGGAGAAATAATTCGAGATCATCAACATGTATTGTACCATATTCAAAAGTATATCTGACCATCATAGGCGCCGGTTAGAAGTGGTCAGGGAGAACACGAGAAATATTTGGGGGAAAACGCCCTCTTTCCAGAAAACAGTTTTCGAAATATTATTGGAACTTTTATATAAATCCTATTTCAGATCATTCTTTCATGTTATGTTTTTTCTATAGATGGTGAATCAACTCGATCAACCAATTTGCTTTCTTTGATTTCTGAAAACAGCTCGGAAGACACCTTTTGACGATGGTGTGAGATGAGCTATTTTTGGGTAAATTTTGTCTAAAGGAATCATGAAAAATTTAATAAAAATCAATTCCGCAAACCTTGCGACAAGAAACGAAATCGTCAGTAAAGTTAATTATTATTGTTGTTCATTTATAGTACTATGGTCCTTGATAATAATATGGCCGTTGCCAAAAAAACTAAAACATTTTTTAATGGATAAATTCCTCTTCCAAACGAAAATAAGTAATTTGCCAATCAATAATTTCACGGGAGGAACTGATACAAAAAAAATGGAAGACCATGGGTTTCAAAAGCTTTTCGATCGTTAAGATCACCACACTGAATATATCAGAGCAATATTAGTATTTTCCGAGCTATTTCCTGTATAATTTTGATATATATCCTTGCACTTACTGGGATTTCAGAATAATTATGGCGACCATAATATGTAACGGACTGAACAGCATTCTCAATTTTAGAGATTGATGGATGTATGTACAATCCATTATGAAATGAAAAAGTTCAAATTTCCCTGATGTAACGTAGATTCATCTTTTCCAGTGATGTACCGTATTTTCATCTCTTCCTTTTCGAGCGAGAATTTCATGCGAGAGCAAAATTGGAATAGGAAATTTGGAAATAAATGCAATCGTATTTCCACCCAATCGATCCGCACTCGAATTGTGTATGCCATGGTATGAAGGACTGGCAAAAGGAGAAGTGCATTTTCCGCAGTTAGATTTCACTACCTGCCCAATTATGAAATTTGGGCCATTTCCAAATCTATTGTTGTGAACAACTAGACAACATATTTTACATTCTGTTCCCTGTGGTGCAATGCGTTTCACGTCTGCATGATCACGTCTGATTCACCGCCAAACTGTTCTATCTATAATATTATTCCGCACAAAAGGAAATTCCTATGATGTTCGAAAAACATCGCGCTTAACTAGAGAGGTTAGGGAAAAAGGTAATGTTGGAATTTTTTTGAACTTTTGGAGGTTATAAGTTCTTGATGGGAATACTTTTATCGGCATATAATTCCAAATATTTGCCTTTTTACAGACGATCGAGTTCTGGTTAAATGTTGTTCGACATATTTCAAGGTTGACTACGGAGTGATGTGCTGACTGGGCCTGTCGAGTTCATCTCTGAGTGGTATTGCTATTTACCGTGGAAGTATCTATATATAGAAAAGTGTGTTCTCATGAAGTCAAAGTATAAGTGAGTGTGGCAACACCCACCAGGCGGATGGCTCTACTCTGGATGAAATCTAAGGGCCAATTTATGCATCATTGTCTTAGTCCAGGTCTTAGTATTAGTCACAGTGTTTGTCTGAGTCTTAACCCTCTAGTGGTGACGTGGTTTTACGAAACATGAGTAGTGACGTCGGTCTGAGAGACATTAAATTATTTTTTTTTGGACACAAAAATATAAATACAATCAAAATGGAGTCAGTTTATATGATTCTGCTGGAAGGCAACATGATTGAGAATCAGATTATATTATTAAAAAAATACAATTGGATTCATGATCCTCTTCATCCCTCATACATGTTTACATGGGAGGTAGTAGTCTTCCTTGTGCTGCTCCTAATATGGATGATTTCTGTTATAATATAATATATAATATAATATATAATAATATTTCATCTGTATGAGAATATATACCTTTGAATACGCTCAATTTCGCAAACAATGAATTCTAGTTTACAGTGCCTGGAGAAACCCAAAAAAGGTTGAGCAGTGAAGGGGGCATCGCGATAGCCCAAAAATTCAAAAAAGCATTTCTGGTCGGTCTGAGAGACCGCCGGTCACCACTGCAGGGTTAATAATAATTATTAAATTATGACCTTGAAAGTTAAAAAACTTTCAATTTCTATGCTTATGATTGAGACCACAATCATAAGAAATGCACATGTGTCGATATGTCAACATATTTGTCATTCACATATAACTTTTAATTTTGTGTTTGTCACCAAAAAGTCAGTGCCAATATGTGCTGTGTTAATAATTGATTGCGTCATTCTGATAATTTGATTACATTCGATAACAAATATCAAAAAATCATGAGCCTGGAAGATTAAAATAAATATGTGACAGAGTAATTCCATTGATAAAATCTCTAACAACTTCCATTTTCAAATTCCTAAGAGATTTTCACGAAGAATCAAAATAAACTCAATTAATACTCAAAATTAGCTCAAAAACCTGTTCAAAATAAAATATCACAATTGGCAGTTGACATCAATGACACCTCAGTTGTCACTTTTGGCGAATTGTCAATTGTCATATCATAATTCTTAAGACTAAAGACTGTGATGCATAAAGGTCCAAATATGATGAGTTGATATTGATGCAATGATGCAATGATGCATAAATAGGCCCTAACTGCATCAGCGTATATGTTTGGGTGCTAAACCAAATAATTATTATTATGTGAGAACAGTATTCTAAAACTGGCCGTATATGTGCATTGTAGATCATGAGAAGCTGCATGATTAGGTGTGCAGTAGATTTTCGCACGGAAAAGAATCAGAGTTTTTGTGAAGCAGCTTTCTCGATGGATCGGACATGGTTATCCCTAATGAAAGAGTATTGCTGATGGAAATACCGAGCATCGATATACAGGGTGATTCAGGTTTTAAGGCACAAACTAAAATGGGAGATAGATCTCATCATTTTAATCAAAAAAGTTTATATAAACATTAGCTCGAACATTAGTCTCGCTCAGTAGCGGAGCTACAGGGGGCCAAAGTTCAATAATTTTTTTCTATTAGATTTTTTTCAGTTAGATTAAATTTAAGCGAAACATAGGCAAAATTAACATGTTTTAGAACGTATATGCTCATTCATCCAGAAAACGGTTCGTTTCTCAAAAAGAATTGATGAGCAAAAAAAGCCTCTAAATTGAACGATCCATACACTCTCGTGGGTGATGCCTCGCTCCGAGCCTCGCTCACGAACTCACTCACTTCTCTGGAACACCTTAGAAAAGTTGGCGATCTGGCTCTATTGCATAGATATTTTCATGGACGATGCTCTTCTTCTGAAATATCAACAATTGTTCCTCCCTTGGCAGTCCCCGCGAGATTAACCCGTCGAGTTGAGGCTTCGCACCCCTTCGTGGTCACTTTGGAGACCTGCAGCACATCTCTTTCCAAAGACTCGTTCATCCAACGAACAGCGAGGCTCTGGAACATATTGCCATGGGAGGTGTTCCCCGAGGCATATAACCTCCAGAAATTTAAGAAGAACACCAATTCCTACCTTATTTCCATTGGTTCTCACGAAGTTCTCTGAACATTACAGGAAAAATGTCAGACAAACACTTCAACAACGACAGTTCAAAAAGACTCACCTGTTCTGGAGGAATAAATTATGTTCACATACATTACAACAAAAATTCCAAAAAATTTTACAAATACATAGTTGAAAAATAAAATAAAGGGACCGCAATTATTGCGGATCACCCATTTTAGGGGACTATGGTTTGTAAAACGTCATGATGCAATATCCAATAAGGATCAAATTGAAAATTGAACGACCATCTTATAGTTCGTTGTCACGTCAAAGTCATGCCATTCATTTGATGTTTGACATCTCATTATTCTCTCTTTTCTTGTCTTCGGTATGATCAACAAATGACTGGCATTTCAGGAAATGACGGATTTCACTGATTGACGCCACCATAGATGTGAAATGAGGTTATATAGAAATGAAATTACGAAAACTCATTGATAACATGAGCCTTATACTTGAAAGTCATTCGTTACTGAAAGTTCAAAACGATAAATCACGATTGTCTTTTCAATTTGCACAATGACAAGTCTGCTGGATTTTAGCACTTTATAGCCTTGTTTAATGTTCCTGCTCTCTTTTTTATGCCCAGTTGCCAGTCTGACCGATGTTGGTATTTTATGATCCAATCATTATGAGTCACGCGAGTTTATATGGCGCAAAAGTACTTTGAGTAACGAATTTTACGGTTAAGTTGGCTAGGAAATTTCCGTTTTTATGATGGTCTTGGGACGCGGACAATATCACCATATCACCTCAACTACCAACTATACAGGATGTTTCTTAACTTCGCAGACATCTCGCGTCCAAGAGCTAATTACTAAAACAAAAATAATAGAAGTTCATATTGAAAATTATTCTATAAATGGAGCTACAGCACCTCAAAAATGTGCAACTGAGAATTTAAATTTTTTGCTTGGCGAGAAAGTCAGGATATTGTGGGTGGAGTAACCATCTGCCTCATTTCTGATATAACTTGGTTTACAATTTTTTGACATGACATAATATTCCAACACGTTCATCAACAAACGTGAGTTATATGTCTAAAAAGGACTTATTTTCAGTTTTTTCGCATTGTCATGAGTCTACCATTATCTCCCATCCTGAGTAATATTTTTCTGATGCATTTTCAAGAAAACAATGTCGAAAAATACTAACATTATTGGAATTTCCTTTTGTGTGCTCCTAGATATAAAAAAAAAAACATAACTTTATGGCACATAATTTCATCCGTCACTAGCGATACCAGTCAGACAAACTCGTCAAGCCCAGTCAGCACATCCTTTCGTTGCCAACCTTGAGATATATCGAACAACACTTCACCAACACTCGTTGGTCTGTAGAAACTTTGGAATTCTTATATTCTTTCCAAGAACTTATAACCTCCAAAAGTTCAAAAAATTTCAATAACTCCTCTCCCTATTACGCACGATGCGAACATTATTGGAATTCCTTTTCGTGCGCTCCAAGAGATAAAAAAAGTTGAAAGCTATGACAATACCAATGATTTGAACTCCCTCGGAACTGGTGAGCTTTCGATGAGCTTCAAAGCATTCAACATAAGGTTATTTAATCCATGTTTGAATGGAAATGAACGGATGCAATGAATCCATGCAGGTGAACAGCTGTTCAAAGGTACATACCAGAGCTGGCTAGGATGCGAAATAATGATGACGACCAGTCACAGCTGATCGTGGTCAATTATTAATAACGGTATAGTTATTTTCGTATGACGCGGAGACGAAAAAAATAAACACGCGTGCCATTTTCGCGCAGAAACATATTCCGATAAAAGAACGTCCTAAAAAAGACAAACCACCAACGTAAATAAAATAGAGAAAAACAGAGAACGGTGTTTGACGCCTTTCCCTGCCAAATTCGAATATAAGACTGATCCGATCGCGGATCAGAGCATCGCAGCAAGGAGATATTTCATCCTAGGTGGCTGAATGTTGGGCAGGAGGCTGTGCAACTTGTGCAAGTGTGCGGTGCATCTCACAATATGCAACGTTGCCAAACTGAAAATGCTATCGATGAATATAAAGACTGAAGGAAGGGCCATATACCTTGCGAAAGATACGGCACCGAATACAATTAATTTTCATTTATGTGGAAACATGGAACATGATTGACTTTGATAAACGAATGATGTGATTTTCTGTGTCATCCAGTTTATAATAGATTAAAAGAGATAGATCTTGACTGGGTGGTTCCAGAACTTCCAGAAGTTAATATACAGTGTCATCCATCAACTCCGTACCTGAAAATATGTCACATGATCACTGATATTTGACCGAGTATATGACGATAAATCGAAAACAATAAGTATGAAGAGAGAAGAAGGGGGCTTGAATGGCAACGTATCGAAACAAAAATATTGAAAAAAGTTGCTTAGAATCCAATATTATACTCATCTACAAGAGTTTCAAGCAATATTATTCGAGAAAATTGGGATAAACTATTTTTTTTAAATATTTTTCGATCTCGTTACAATTATCAATTATTTTTTCACCTGAATAAGTTGATAGTAGCGATATACTAATATTGATGAAAATAATAGAAAAATCAAGTTTTCTTCACACCAGATTGTGAAAATAATTTGAAGAATTCAGATGTAATAGTGCATTAAATTCAAGAGGATTATGCCTATGTTTGTCAAGTTTAATTGCGAGGTGAGATCTTCATTCACGATTATCAGTGAACCTTGATGAGTATCTGGATACGATATTTATGAAGTGTTATCATCACAATAGTGGTAATACATTCTTATATAACTGTTAGTTGCGAACCAATGTAACAGCGAGGTTGCTAGCATTTTTTCGTCATCACTACTTTCAACCAATTCAGTAGAAAAAATTTAGGGATAAAAAATATTCGAAAAAATAGCTTCTTCAATTTTCTCGAATAATTGCTGGAAACTCTGTATGTGGGTATAAAATAGAATCCTTAGTAACTTCTTCGAAAACTTTTTCCGATATCTTGCCATCTTACCCCACTTGAATGTCCAAACATATCTTTCTATCTGTTCCGGTATACCAGAAGTGGTAGGAACTTCGTTTTCTTGTAGTATATTTTCCAAATTTTGCCACTACATACGAAAAACTTCAAATGCAAACAAACAGGTATTATACTGTCATAGTTTCAAAAATAATGAAGAATGAAAATTAGCTATACTCTTGAAATGCAGCTGAACATTCAATCGTTATTCACATTCCAATAAAAATATCCAGTTTAAGATTTTCTTATTCTTTAGGACGCACGAATAGGAATATGTATTACGTTCGTTGAATTTTCAAAGGTTGTGAGATTTGCGGTTCTATGGACAAACGAGATTTGGTAGTGATATGAAAACGTGTTTTGGAATGTAAATCAAATTCAAATTGAAGAATGTAATAATGCTTTTTATTATCATTGCATTATTATCAAGAGGAATTTTGTGAATCGATTGTCAGCACAATCATGTTAGACAGGCTGTTTCGGCTTTCCAAGCCTCATCAGTAAGCTCTAGGCCAACTGAGAGTCGACTCACAGGAAGAACTTCAATTTATGCTACTAAACAAAGCTCAAACGGAACAGAACACAAAATAGTTATTTATTTTCCTAGGGCAAGAAAGTAGAAGATTGACTGCCAAGAGTAGCGAGGCTAGGAATTCAGATAAGGCAATCAATCTACATTTACTGCCGTGAGATAATTTTTCTGCAAATATTATAAAACCAATGTTGTGTAATTTTTTTATTAGAAACTCTATCATTTTGTGTTCACCCAATGTCTGAGTCAATTTTGATTACCAATTTCATTCAAATTGGAACGTTGCAGAGCAACAAACTTTTTCAGCCTAGGCACCAAAAGTACACCTTTCCTGCTTGTTAATTGTCCCTTGGAGAAGAAGAACTTGTCCGTGCTAGAACCTTCAATACTTTGGCGAAAGCTCAATTCGTTTGGATTGAAATATGGGTCGAGTGTGTGTTCCCCCATATAAGATTCGAATCTATACGAAAGGGGATCTGGGGTTTGAGGTCGAAATGGATATGAATACCGCATCAATCGTTTTCGTCTTTGGAATATAAAGAGCTGTGGTTGATTGAGACGTTGATGGAGCAGCCAGGAGTCCGACCATCACTCGATAATCTATGAGGAGACCTTTCCCTCTGGACCGAGATAAAAAATTCTCATTTTGAATGTCGTCTTCTCTGTTGATCACATTGCCTTTACAGAGAATGATACCTTTCATCAGCGATTGTCAATACCTCTGTAGTATAGGATACAATATTTGTATGTATAGGGCTGTAGAGACGACGTAAATCTCCTAATATCAGTTTGTAAATATTTGTCTAGTTTTATCGTTATTCATTCCTGTATCTCAAAATGTAAATTCACATTTATTCTTTACCGAATTTCAGCGAAGGCATCTCTATATCAGATCAGCATAATCACTTTCGCTATACATGAATAATACGATAACAATTTCGTTTCAATTGAGTAGGTACTTAATTCAGGTACACAGCTACAGGATCTATTTGAAATCACAATTCAATAGCCTTGGTGGCTACCATAAACGATATGCATTTTTCGAGAGGACATCAATCAGTTCTAGTTAGTCGAACTTACACGATCATTCATAAGACCCGATTCAGCCCTTCACGCTGAACAGTCTGAACACAGTTCGGTTCTTTTTATCTATCGACATATACATAGTTCAGTTATTCTCGCGACATCAAACATTTTATCTCCGGCTATCAAGCAGTCAAGTTCATTTCCCAACATTCGCACTTGCACTCACACACAAGGCACTCGCCTCCACCGTTATTTTTTTGAGTCCGTCGCTCACTCCTAGTGCTCACCTGCACGCCACGACACGTTATTTGACACCGTTGCTAAATCTGATTTCTCTCACGATATGGTTGATCATTGTATCAATTAAATGACACCCTCTGTCATTCTTTCCTCAATCACACATCTTCACTCCCATCCAGCCGTATTCTGAAACTCGATAAGGAACCAGCAATTCGTAAATTCGTTGTTAATTACTTATATACATACGACCAACAACAACCAGTGTTTTCGTCTTTGCCACAAATTCCCCTAACAAAATATAGAACAATTCAAAATAGGTGTATATCGGGCCATATAATATACCGACCCACGTACGTCTAAGCATTATATTTTTACATCCACCTACAGCTGTTATTCAAGGTAGATAAGGAAAACTACAAATAAAGAGTTCGGATTTTTTAGGTATCTATTATTTTTTAAATCATTGGCTCCTCCGTGAGAGGACTAAATGTATAACTCACATGTTCTAAGGTGGAACAACCTGTTTATCATTAGCTATGATGCAAGAACTGTCTACCCTGTTTTCGACAATATACATTAGTTCGTCAACATTTGATCAAGTCGTATTTGCGAGAATTCAGTTTGAAGTTCATCTTCCATTTACCAGGTCAGGTATGACAACAGTCATATTATTACTTGCGAAATGATAAAAATCGATATGATTCATTTCTGGTGAATTTGTTCCACATTTTACTGACTTGGCGCCCAACGTGGGGCTACCTGTATTTCGAGGTTTTTATTCTAATTCTTCAGGACGCAACATCCAACGACAATACTTACATGTTCTCGGGTGGAACAACCTGTTTATCATTAGCTATGATGCTAGAACTGTCTACCCTGTTACCGACAATATTCATTAGTTTGTCAACATTTGATCAAGTCGTATTCGCGATAATTCAGTTTGAAGTTCATCTTCCATTTACCAGGTTAGGTATGACATCAGTCATATTATTACTTGCGAAATGATAAAACTGGCGCCCAACGTGGGGCAATCTGCATTTCGAGGTTTTAATTGAAATTCTTCAGGACGCAACATCCAACAGTAATACTTACAATAATCGTACTATAACCTAGCCAAATTAACAGGATATGCCAACTATCATTGACAGACTACAGAAGGAAACTATCAATAGATGACTAAGCGCCAAAAAAACAGATAATGATGATTTGCAATTCGTTTCACTTAGTAAAACTATAGCAAGTAACGAATAATCAATAGATAACCCCAGTGGGCGCCAGTTTTTCATTAGTTGCGTTACAGTGGGTACCTATAACGATTTCCTTCATTACGAAATAACCTCCAATCCATTATCGATAACTGTATATATAAATGCCGTCCTGTCGGCTCCATATTATCTAGAGCATCAGCCTTTAATTACTTAATTCAATGAATCAAACGATTTGAAACGGTTTGAAAGTATACGTTATTTCGATCCATTAGAATGATGACAAGTTGATAATGAATTAATAAACAGCTTTGATGGCAATCAAAACATTCATATATATGGACTATATGGTTCAACTCAGGACCTTCTCGACGTATACAGAGTGTCTCACTTTAAACAGCCTCCCCCCCCCTCTATATAGCTCAGGTATTAGTCGTTCGATTCTTACCAATTTTGGACTGGTATGAATGATATTTTTTTCCAGTCCACCAAGTTCAGTCAATAATTAATTCATTCTTTATCCATATAGTAAATGCAAGTTCTTGGAACCAGAAACCAGAAAAAAGCAGTTGTTTCAACAAAATATACATAGTCTACCATTCGACAATCGAAAGTTGAAACTTCTCGTTTCTGAAATATGAACCAAAATATATCTTGAAATAAAATTTCAAGTTATTTCATCCAACTTTCATATTTATCATTTTTGCGTAAGTATATCTTCAAAAACTGAAACGATAAGTGGGCGTTCAATTTAAAAAGACGCACCCTGTATACTGATGTGTTTAACTGCACTCTGCAGGTCATTTATCTACTAATGACAGAGGATTCACAGGAAAAGATTATGAAAGTTTCAATGTTACGGCTTAGTGAAATGTTTCAATCTTGTAACTTGGAATTGGAAATTGTTATTTGTGATTAAAATTCAACACCCCGTATTTTCTAACTGAAGGCCTTGCGGACCCGTATTCATGGGAACTCTTTTCTTATTTTAGTGTCTTCTATTGTGTGGCACTATGCAATGTACTTTCTTCTATGTCACCCTGTATATCCATTTCGCATAACCAAATGTGCTCATTAGAGCAGCAATTTGCTGTTGACTTGAATCAATAGTATGAGTTGAATCTTGAAAAATAAAATTTGCGATAACGACATATTTTGTCATGGATATACAGGCTGATCCACGGTGGATGGCCTATTAGAAGTATCTGGAGAACGAAAAGACAGAACATTCTGAAAATTGGGATGCTTTGATAATTGAACATTCTATATCCGTCTAAAATATTTTCATCGATACAGTGCTGCCACTTCTATGAGAAACAACTTGCAACTTTGTTATTTCAAACGAAACACCCTGTATTTTATTGCATTTTTGTATTCTGTCAGAAAAGCTGATTTCATCAATGCATCACACTTTGGGTCTAGCAGGAATGATTACAGAGATATAGGGTGTTCAAAATCGAGATTTTTCTATTTCAGATTTCAGGATTTTTTTGTGTCAAAACTATTCATTATTGATCAAAACGGCTTACATGTGCCTATCTCAACTTTCGATTCACTATCTACTGATATTTAATTGGAACAGATACAGGGTGATTAGAATTCTGAATCTTGAAGCACCCTGTATTTTTTCCAATCAAATTCCAGTAGATAGTCAATCAAATGTTAAGATAGGGACATGTAAGCCGTTTTGATCGATAATGAATAGTTTCTACACAAAAAAATCTTAAAATTGAAAAAATCTCGATTTTGAACACCCTATATCTCTGTAATCATTCCTGCTAGACCCCAAGTGTGATGCATTGATGAAATCAGCTCTTTAGAAAGAATCTACAAATGCAATAAAATACAGGGTGTTCCATTTGAAATAACAAAGTTGCTAGTTGTTTCTGATAGAAGTGGCAACACTGTATCGATGAAAATATTTTAGATGAGTAGAGAAGAATCGCAATTTTCAGAATGTTCTGTCTTTTCGTTCTCCAGGTACTTCTAATAGGCCATCCACCGTGGATCACCCTGTATATGACACTAAGATTTTATTGAATTCACGAAACCTTTGTTGGTTCAAACATTTTTTATCTCCGTATGGAAAAATCTTTCACTGTATATGCCCAACTCAATCGATCCTATTCAGCATGCCAATCTGATTTGCCTCGTAAAAAAGAATACGTACCATTCCGGTGGAAGATCCGTACGTATATAGTAGTTTTTTTTTTCATATCGCCTCCGCAATAAAATTCAACAAATTCGAAACGTGACAGACGTCGAGCGTCCCGACGGTATAGAAAACGAGTATTTCGATTTGACCCAATTATTATTCAGATGAAAACTGGAGAAATACTTTATAGGAGATAAACCAGTTTTTTTTCCTATGAACATCAGTCACTCATCAATTTAAATTAAAAAAAGCATCTAGTGGGAGATGGTTTTTACAAGAGTGATAATTGGTATCTGTCCAACTCTCATGTACAGGGTTATCCATCGAGAAGGCCCACCCCCATATTTTCGTTATACTTTCACTTAGAAAAAAAAATAATATGCGGAAATTTAATGCCGCAATGAGACCTTTCTAAGGCATTCATCAGAGGTTATACAGGGTGATTCCTAAGAGCGTGGCAAACCACAAATCAATTTTTTTGAATAGAACACCCTGTTTTTTATATTTTTTTCGAGATCTGTGATCTTTTGCGATCACAAATATATAAATATACAGTATGTTATCTTTCACTGTTTTTCGGTAATCACAATTTTCCTGGTCCCAGAACAACATTTTGTGTGGGATGGCATCTTTATCGTGCAACTATAGAGTTATCCATGATTGAGAATGTATTCGACTCCCGTTATTTTTTTTTTCATCTATTGGAGCGCACGGAAGGAAATTCCTATAATGTTCGAAGAACATCGATAGGGAGGATAGGGAGATGTGGTAGGTGTTGAAATTTTTTTTGAACTTTTGGAGGTTATAAGTTCTTGGGAATTCTTCCATTGGCAAAGAATTCCAAAGCTTCGCCGTTTCATGTATACATTATCAAATACAAGCAGAAACATCGTGACCACTTATTGAAAATAATCGAAAACTTTTCTAACAATTATTTAATCACAACGATCATGAATATTATATTGATTGTAACAAATTCAATCTAACAGACAAAATTTGAATTACAGAACTCATAAACCTAACTACAAAAATTGCTCAAAATGCTGCCCTTGATGGTCACAGCAAAGCATATACCTTTTTTCCAGATTGATTATTGATTTTGCTATTATTCCCGAGCGCTCCCTATTCAAACAATCAATTTCTTCGATCATCTTATATCTAAGTTCGTTAATATTCCCAGTTGGTTCACTATAAATTTTATTTTTCAAGTAGCCCCATAAAAAAGTATCTAGTGGCGTCAGATCTGGGCTGTTTGCTGGCCATGAAATAGTTCCGAACCCCCCAATCCATTCATGGTATTGGGCATTCAGAAACTTTCTCACGTCCCTTGAATTGTGCGGAGGAGCCCCATCTTGCTGCCATATAATATTTTGAGGTAGGTCGGCTTGTCGTAAACAATTTCTCATTTGATTTTTTAGGAAATTGTAGTAAATTCTTCCATTCAGATTGCCATTGTATAGAATGGGGCCAATTATTTTTTGGTCAAAAAGACCACACCAGACGTGTACTGATTGCCTTTCCTGAACTTTAATTTGAGAAATTTTATTGGGATTCTCGGACGCCCAGTGTCTACTATTCTGTCTGTTGTGAATGTAACTTCGTCGGTCCACAATTTATTTTTAAAAAAGTTAGGATCTTCTTCTAACCTACCAATCATATACCTACAATAATTTAACCAATTATGTATTTGAGCATCGCTCAATTTTTGCACTGGCATGATTTTATATGATTTGAATTTATTTCTTCTCAAAGCCCTGTGTATGGTGCCATAGGAACAACCCAAAGTCCGCACAGCACTAGTCAAGGAACTGTTGGGATTTTCTTGAAAATATAATAAGATATTCAACTCGCGCTCTTCGTTACCCTGAAACATTGTCTTCTTAGTGGTTAGGTTTCCAGTTTATTCAAGTTTACTGTTCAATTTTTGAAAAGTTCTTCTATTAGGTAAAGCTCGTTCAGGGTTTAATCGGGCATATTCTCTCCGAGCTAGAATGGTCAATCAGAAATTATATATTTACCTGATGAATTTTGTAATTGTTCACCCTCTGAAGCGTTTTGTTATTTTTTATGTATAAAAACATTATATCATATCTTTCTGCGATTGTAAACATTTCGACAAATTACGACACACAAAATAACTAAACAGTTTTCGAACGTATTTTGTGACGGTATACCATGAGGACACGACATGTCAAATAGTTTCGGTTTCAAAGCTTACTTGATTTATTTTGATGCCATCACACACAAATTTTGGTTCTGGACCACAAAAATTGTAATTAACGAAAAACAGTAAGAGATAACATACTGTATATTTATATATTTGTGATCGCGAAAGATCACAGATCTCGAAAAAATATAAAAAACAGGGTGTTCCATTTAAAAAAATTGATTTGTGGTTTGCCACGCTCTTAGGAATCACCCTGTATAACCTTCGGTGAATGCCTCAGAAAGGTCTCATTGCGGCATTAAATTTCCGCATATTATTTTTTTTCTAAGTGAGAGTATAACGAGAATATGGGGGTGGGCCTTCTCGATGGATAACCCTGTACAGTATATGTCCAGTTTTCGATGCGTTTGCCATCTTTTGCGCGATATATCAGTCATCGTTGGAGATACTGTGTGCGGTTTTTTCATTACTACGTTATTTTTTTGTGAAACGAATAATGCCGTTACTTATACACCAAAGAAGTGGAGATAGTATATTATTCAACGGGCGCATAATGATGGCTATTACCCACGAAGATGAAAGCTGCAGTTCGAGCTGAAGGCGAGTGCTGCAATCGTCTGAATGGGTAATAGCCATTATTGCGCAAGTAGAATACTATACTTTATCTACAACTATTCAAATATCAAAATAACTTTGAGAGTTCAAAAATATATCTTAGGAAAGAATGAAGGTTATTATATTGCAAAATCACTGAATCTGATTTGGAATAAGTACTTAATAATTCCATCGAAATCTTATTGACAAAAATTTCACTCAACGAACAGCTTATAACTTATTTCAATAATTCTGATTGTGGAAATATGATAAACAACAATCAGTTTTTCTAAGTTTCATATTTTTATTAGATTGAACTATAGAAATAACAAATTTTTTGTCCCCTGTGTGATTTTTGTATCTACACAGTAATAAAAATAGAGTGAAATTTCACACTATCCCTGTTCCCAAGAGGACCACTAAAGCTTTAGAGTAAATGATTTAACTCTATAATTTATTATAATATTATAGTGTGATTTTTTCAATTCAATTAGTGGAAATTTTCAATGCAAGCACATTGAAACTTACTCTATTTTTTGCTTTGAATATATTGAATAAACACAAAAAAAGAGTTGTGAGAAACAATTTCGAAAGTGAATATTCCAGACCCAAAAGCTAGTGTCAATATCATCACTTTAGAGTGAAATTCAATAACCGAATATTACATAGTCACAAAAGTTGAGAGTTGTAATATAATAGTAGAGAGTAGATTCCACACTATAAACAGTGTCGGATCCACCGGAAATTGATTGAATTATTTACTCTACGTGGATGTAAAATTGCTCCTGCATTGTTCAAATTGACACTTCTATTTGTTTAGGTGCTAATAAGGAGTTATCATTTATTCATCATTTTAGATTGATATAGAACACTAGTTGAGTGAACTAGTCACTACTTCCTGTTGAGATTTCATCTAAGTTATTTCAATCATTCTTTCACAAGTCACAGTATTTATAGACCCCCGACAGACGTTCAGTGGCGAAATCGCCGCAGCGCCACCTGTATGCAGTGACACGAATTGACGGATGAAAAGTAGTGTACCTTCATAATATTTTAATCGTTTGATATTTGAAAAATGACTTGAGTGCCACTAGACTAATTAGTTAACCTATATCTGTTTCATAAATCGAAATAATTATTCTAAACGGAAAAAACGGAAAATAACTGAGATAGGTATACGGAAATTCGTTCATAACTCAATATTGAAAAAAAATTCTCACTACGCAGGCAAAGTGAAAAAGCTACTTGAAGCTAATATCATGATCATTATATCATCGACACTATAATCTGTATTACTTATTTCACTATCTAGTAGGCTGAACGATCTAAAACTGTATATAGATTGATATTTCATCGTATATAGATTGAATTGAACAATGATAGAGTGTCAATTTAATCGGCAAGAGTGGAATATTCAAGTGTACTAGTGTCAGTAAACACTGGTATGAATTCAATTTCAATTGTTTGTGAATTGAGTTATCTGAATTGATATTTTATTGAAATTTCAGGAATATAGAGTGAATTCAATACTAGAATAGTGGAAATTCAATCTAAAATTAGTTTCAAAGGAGATAATCTGCGAGAAGTGTAGTAATAGAGTTGATTGCAGTATTATAGAGTGAGTTTGTCAGAGTATTTCAACTCTAAAAACATACTCTACGAATTTAACTCGAAGCGGTTTTTTACTGTGTAGCTTATTTTTTGAGGAAACAATATAAATTCGATTTGACTTCAAATTTTAATGTATGTGTTTTCAAGACTTTCATTGTGATTACTCTTTTTACTGGGTAGCTTATTTTTTGAGGAAACAATATAAATTCGATTTGACTTCAAATTTTAATGTATGTGTTTTCAAGACTTCCATTGTGATTACTCAATAACCCCAATTAGAATCATTTTGAAATTTTGGGGATTCCTCAGTCTCCATTCATACTGAATTTTGGCACCATGAAAACTTATACAGGGGGGGGGTGACAAATAAAAACAATTCCAACTTCAACATCCTGTATCTCAAAAACGGAGCAAGCTAGGAAGTTGCTAGAATGTCACAAGGAAACACCCCTTGATTTTTTTCGGTGTTATTTAGATACACCCTGTAAATACAATTATTACTCAAATGATAACTCTTTTACGAGGCAATAAAGAATGAAATTTATTGCGTGCCACTTGCGATTACCCAGTCCGAATGACGACAAACATATTTGGCAGGTGTGTGAGTAATGAGGTGTGAGGTGTGTACGACTAATTAAGATTGAAGTACGGTATTTGGTGATCTAAGTGACCGAATATTCGTGTGAAAACACCTGACATGACTAAACCGTCTTGTATTCTATTATTGAATTCGATAGACAACACCAGTTTATTAAGTAGGTATCATCCTATATTACCGAACATATAGTCAACGTTTTCCTCACCTGGCTTCTGCTATTATGTACAAAGCAAACCTACAAACACGGATATAGTGATAAAAAAACTTGCTACATGCGAAAATTTGGTGAATACACGTACGCCTGAACTTTGTCTGAGCTGAATAATAGAAGGACCAATCTCCATAATGGAAGATTTTCAGAATAACTATAGTGTATCAACTGAAACGGCATATTCATCAGGAGTATTGAATTTCCCCAGCAGTTTTGCTTCAATTGAAAATGGATTCCACAGTACAATCAAAATGGTTCCATGATTTATAATTATAATAATAATCTTTATTTTCCTTTAATACAAAGATACGCAATATGTATAGGAATCGTCAAAAAAAAAAGAAGAGAAAAGGTTATCGGAGATTGAAAAAATCCTGAAAATAAGAGGATGAAAACTACCTACTTTTACACAAAAATTCTTCAGAACTATAATAACACTTATCAACAAGATAATTCTTGAGTGTTCGTTTAAACATTGAAACCATTTTGGATTCTTTTATGAAATCAAAAAACATTGTTTTTTTTGTCCTGTAATCCAGTAACTTTATACATCACAGTACGCGTCAAATCCGGTAGTTCTGATTTTTTGCAGACTTGTTCATGATGTTGCCCTAATGAATAATCCAAGTTTGTGACCTTAAGCGCTAAACGCAACTTCGTCAAAAATCGAAAAACCCGCGAAAAAAATCGTTTTTTTTTCAGTTTTTGGCGATTATAACCCTCAAGGACTAGTTTTTGAAAAAACTCATTCAGAACGTTTTTAAAGCAGACCAAAGTTGCTATAATATGATACAAAAACTGTCTATGTAGACTCATTAGTTTCCGAGATTGAGCCTTTCAAAGTTTATCATTTTTTTCGAATCCTGTCGTTCTGATTGAATTTTGACCCTGATTATACAATCGAAGCCCTGTACTTTCATGATGAGAAGATGAGAAAGGAAATGAGGAGTGTGAACGAGGATGTTTAAGCCGAGCTACGAATAATGAAATAAAAAAGATGAGTACAACAAAAGTTAATGAGTTTATTTGTTAGGAAATAGGGTAATATTGAAGATCAAAAATTTGATTAATTTAGCCCTCTTGGAAGGCCCCGGTTGAGGTTCGTCTGGATCGACGTATTGGGATGTCATATCCCCATCAGGGGATGGTGATGAATCGACGACGTCTTTTGCCCACAAGTCATCCCCCATTTCAACATCGGACAGATCGTCGCATTCTGGGATATACACTACTACAACATCAGGTACATTGTCACAAGAGGCCCCACTGCAGTGCCTGCAGACTGATGAGCATTGAATCCTGACTTCCTGCAGCTGCACCTGCCTTATATTCCTGAACTGATATGAAGTAGAGTTAATTTTTTTGATCAGAGAATCACAGTGATTCTGCGATTTCAAATGTTCATCAATGTGAAGACCTAAAAAAATTTCAAGTTCTCACACTCTGTTGTTACAGTTTCAGAATTATCATTAGCTCTGAAGCTTATGTCACACCTCCGTTGCCGATGATGGAATCTCATTGTATCTGGTTTAGGATAGATCATTATTTCTCAAGTAGGAATAATTATGTAATTTCAGTAAACTATGGACAATGATTAGCCTTTTCCTATCAACATACATTGGCTATATTCCGTAATCTACTGACAGTACTGAATCTGCTGATTTTTCATTCCGGAATCAAAACTATTCACTGACAGTGACAGATACTTGTGAGCAGACATACTATTCATGCCAAATATTTCGCCTCAACATTCTGCTGAAATTGCTGACTATCAAGAGATATACTGTGGCTTCAGTGAACTGTCATTATTTTAGAGGGGGAAGGAATGTCACATTTATCTCCGTTGTTTTTTAAACATCGAGCCTTCCTTATCTTATCAATAATACATTAATAAAGTCATATTCAATATCAAAAATGTGTGTTATTATAATAATTGACGCAATGAATAATATTCAAATTTCACCAGCTGATCGACTGCTGCTGATTACTGATGCAAACCATGTAAACGTGTTCCGAACTAAAGCACTGTATGTTTGATTTTATATTTCGGAACACATATTTTCATCAGAGTCAGAAGCACGGATTGATATACGAGTCAACCGATGTTTCTGATGAACCCCCGAACGATCTGTAGGATTCTCATTCAGAAAATGCATAAGCTCACGAAGTTTCTTGGACATCGCTTACGCGAAATTTCAAGAGAATATCATGGCTCCACCGCAGCACCAAACACGCTGGAGTCAAACGCGTCTGTCTGCCTATATTTACGGACCACCTCAGCCTGCTGATTGACATGGAGGCCGATTCTGGGCGTGGCCGCTGGATGTGGTCAGAGAGCGTGAGTTGGAGGAGACTGAGCACTAGAGACGATTTTTATTTGTCATTTTTCCTCGTTTTGAGAGCTGATCATCATTTTAATGCACCAATAACATTTCATAGCAAAATCAAAAATGAACCTGCATCATTTCAAAGTAATGCCGAATTGATCACAAATATTGATATAAGTCTCGATATAAGTATTCATTTATTTGCTGTTGATTCTTATGCAATCATGTTATATTTTATATTCAAAGCAATTACCAATAATATCAATTTTCATATGAAGTGTTAAACATTGGCTACATAACATTTTTTCGCATAAGAGGGAGCCAAAATTGAGAGAAATCTCACTTATTTTCATATCACCATTTTCTGCATCAAATTACCGTTTCGATTAGGTGCCATACATTGTATAGTCGTCTTCAGAAAACATGTCGCACATGGACGGTGTCAGCTCTCTTAATCAACGCTGCAAATAAGAGCGCTCATACCGTCCAACCGCGACATTTTATCTGAAGACGAGTGTACGTTTTCCTATTCAAATTCTATTGGCCATCGAGGTGGAGGAGAGTATACCAGTTGGATAATATTATATTTCGATAAAAATGCGTGTCCCCTATTTCAGCGTGTTTTTCAAATAAACATTTTCCCATTCGTTTTAGCTGGCCCACTCTGTATGTATAACGATTGCCTCGGAGCCTATCAACGACCTCTAATGACGTATCAAAAGAGTCTGAATTTCACAATATTTGTAGTATATTACCTACTATGAATAATGATCACTTTGTTGGAGCACCACCCTATATGCATCATTAGGATCCGGCATTACGAATACAAATTGGCAATTTTGAACGAGAGACCAAATATGAGTCAGGCCACTTACGTCGTTTGTTGTGATAATCATGAAATATATGCACGGTAGTAGAATTAACCTTGACTCGGTTTTTCTCAATTTGTTACGTTGGTCTGCAGCTGAAGTCGTTATTCTGTTTTGTTCTGTTTCCCAAAATAATAAAAAAAATACTTAACAACACTTTAAATTTTACCTAATACTATTATGTAATTTACCACTCTTTGTTTCGTTATAGGCGAGGTTATAGGTCACTAAGTCAGCTAACTCATGAATTCAACTATGGTATACTCGACTCTTTTTCAACTGAATTTCACTCAATTCTATCATTTTCTTTCTGGCATCTTGGTTGTCACTCTGTCACTCTATTTTTCACGTTTGCAGCTCGTGATCTGTGTTCCATGATCAGGTTTGACCTTTGAATTAGCCAGGTAGCCGTGCGGACAGAGTGTCAATATTCTGATCCGCATTCGCTTGCCGGTCGTGGGTTCGATTCCCATCGACTACAGAAATTTTTCTGATGGCCCAAGAAAGTGTTTGGGATCACACGTTAAAAGTTAAAGCCCCCGTCATTCCTTGCTCGCACAAGATTCTCGAAGACTTCTGAGGGTTGCTCGTAAGGGGGCAACCGAATGACGGATAGAACAATTTTAGAACAATTTTTTAGAACAATTCTGACGTAAAGTTTTAGAATTCTCATCCTCTTCCGGCTGTCATGTATATTTTTCAGTTTGGTTAAATTATTACACATTATTTTCGGGTTTGAGTGCTACTTTTGGATTCCATCCAGAGACGAGCTATTCGCATAATGGGTGATACCACACTCACCAACTCGTTGACCCCATTAGAACACCGTAGAAAACGAACTTTCACTTCTTCTCCGCTATAATTCTATCACTAGCAATACCAGTCAGACAAACTCGACAGGCCCAGTCAGCACATCCCTTCGTCGTTAACCATGAAAAACGTCGAACAACACTCGTTCGTCTAAAGAACAGCGAAGCTTTGGAATTCTTAGCCAATGAAAGTATTCCCAAGAGATTAAAACAAAAGAATATAAACTGTTCAAACCTTCTATGAAGATGTTTTTATTCAGTGCCTAATTGTGATATGACAAACTTTTGTCCATAATCATTTCCTGAGCTTACTCACAAATACAGTTGTCATTCAAGTATTTATTGAGCAGCATTGTTAAAGTAAATCCGAAATCAAGTGCAGAATATCCCGCACCGTACGGCGTCGGCATGTTTGTTCCCTTTGAAGTGGGTGCAGATGCGACACGAGACTGCAATTGTTTTTGGATAAACTATACCTACCAAATTTCAGACCTGAATCAATCAACAATACTGAAACATGTAAAATGTTCTTTAAACAAACTTTCATCTCAATAACGAGCCGTTGCAAGCATCTGTTCACAAATACAGGGTGATTCATTATGAATGGGAAATCTCTGAACTACAGATAGTCAACACAAAAATAATGAGATTTAGCCCAATATGCCTGATGAGAATGTTGCTGGTTTAGGAGATACAGGGTGTTCTAGGGGGAAATTTTATTTCAAAATTTCACAATAACTTTGTTAGTTTCAACAGCATGAACATGAAATTTTGTATTTCTAGATTTTCTGACATGGCGAATTTGATTTTGCAACATATTTTGTGATTGCTCATAGAGGGCGCTAGTGGCACTCTGTTACTTCGATAATTTACATCATATCTTTTATGTCAATTCATTGATGATCAAAATAAGTGGAAAATCTGAAAGCTCGTTCAATTTCACATGAAAAATGTACTCTTTATCAAATTGTCTAACTTCAACAGTTTTCGTGTTATTCGCCCTTGAAAAGAATTATGTTCCAATTATAACATTTTAATAATTTTATATATTAAATCAAGAATTGGAAATCCCCGGAAATCCCTGAACTATAGATAGTTAACACCCAAATATAAAGATTTAGCCCAACATGCCTCATAAAAATATTGCTGGTTCAAGAGATACAGGGTGGTTAAGGAGAAGATATTTTGAAATAAAATCTTCTCCCTCACCACCCTGTATCTCCTAAACCAGCAACATTCTCATCAAGCATATTGAGCTGAATCTCATTATTTTTGTGTTTACTATCTGTAGTTCAGAGATTTTCTATTCTTAATTAATCACCCTGTATAGAGAATATTAGTCATTAAAATTTCATCACCCTGTATATTATTTTCCAAGGCATAATCTGTTGCCATCAGATCGAACAATGCAGCGAATGCTATACTTATAGGTTAAACAATCTTTATGCCATTGCCATTAATAGGCATATTTTCCTAACGTCTTTATGTGATTCTCAAACTTTAGCTTATCATCAATGCATAAGCCGAGGGCTATATCTCATTATTTTCGTATTGACTATCTGTGGTTCAGAGATTTCCCATTCTTAATGAATCACCCTGTATAAAGAATATTAGTCATCAAAATTTCATCACCCTGTATATTATTTTCCAAGGCATAATCTGTTGCCATTAGATCGAACAATGCAGCGAATGCTATACTTATAGGTTAAACTATCTTTATGCCATTGCCATTAATAGGCATATTATAATGGATTTATAATAATGTGGGCAAGGTCTCTCTTTGTGTCGAAACGCATCATTTGAAGAAGTGGAATCGCTATGGATCTCGCGCTGAATATGGTCTATTTGGAGCTTGATACGGTTATACCAACTGTTCCGTATGACATTTCTTGAATACGAATATCCTCGTTTAATAAAATCCAATAAGTATCCTGCCAGAGGCGTACCTAGGAAGAGAAACGGAGACCGGAGAAGCTATTGATTCCTCTTGATTTTTGGGATTTCCTTAACTTGCCTCTATAAATGAAATCTGTTCGAATTTCATAAATGTTATTACTTTTTAGTTGATTCGGCATCAGCAGTGATCTAGATTCTATTACTCTGTCTGTTACCTAGTTACGGTTTCAATAGTTTGTTTTGAGAGAATCAATAAATTAATCATGACATTGTCTGTCAGATATTCTCCCGTTTTTCTCATCATATCTAATATGTATGTGACCAGTTCAATGGATCCGTAAATCGCTCTTCCAAATCCGGCTCGGAGGACCAAAATGTGGGGATTTGTTGTTGAGTGGGATTTTCTTTGAGTAATGGACTGTATTTTTATGTTATTTTATTGAACTGTCATAATTAATTTATTGATTCTCTCAAAATAAACTCTTGAAATCGTAACTAGGTAACAGACAGAGTATCTTAAATTCACGTCCACTTTGTCCGCTATCAGCTGATCCTTCAGATTTTACGTGTTTGACACCTGGACTCGTTTCCAGGAAAAGACGTTTAGAACATTCCTGATAATCGACTGTCATTTTGGAAACAATGTGATAAAATTAGACAACACTTTTGGAAAAGTTTTTCAATAGAATATCTCAACAGATTGCAAAACAGGCCAAAGTGGATGAAGAAAACAAATAATCTCAAAGAGAACATGATGGTTCTTGTAAGAGAGGACAAAGCACCACCTCTATTATGGCTATTACGTAGAATTCTGAGAGTTGTACCTGGGCCGGACGGAGGAGTTCGAGTTGCAGAAGTTCAAACTAAAACTGGCACTTTCATTCGTCCAATCACGAAATTAGCTCCCTTGCCATTAGATTAAATTGAAGATATTACTTCAAGGGGGGAGGAAGTTCGAATTCCATAAATTTTAATGTTATTACTTTTTAGTTGATTTGGCATCAGTATCAGCAGTGATCTAGATTCGATTACTCTGTCTGTTACCTTGTTAGGGTTTCAATAGTTTGTTTTGAGAGAATCGATAAATTAATTATGACATTGTCTGTCAGATATTATCGCTGAGTTTTTCTCATCATATCTAATATGTATGTGACCAGTTCAATAAAATAACATAAAAATACAGTCCATTACTCAAAGAAAACCCCACTCAACAACAAATCCCCACAAAATCTATTATCCATATCTCAAGGTATTTATTTCCTGTGACTAGTTTGATATATCATGAGAGCAAAGGTTCATCAATCCCAAGTGTTTTTACAGCAAGTTATAATATCTATTTGATTTAACTGGAAAAATCAGTTGTTTTGAATCAAATAGTTATTCAAATTCCAGCGGAGACTAACGAAGACGCACGATAGCCGAATTATATGTTGCCATTCAAATTCCCTATATGTAACAATTCGGAAGACAATCTGTATACCTGAAACCACACTGATACCTTAGAATAAACTTATTTCGTATCATCAAGGCAACATTTTTCATTAATACCAGTGGAATACCAGTATTTCAATTATGTTTAATTTTCGACACAACCTCCCAAGGATTTGTTTATGAAAATTTTCTATTCCAACAACAATATAATGTTATGGTCCCATTTGACAAATATTTGTTCTTCAGTTGGCTAAAATTTTCGAGAATTTACAGAATATGCTTGTTTATTCAATGAAAATGGGCGTGTACATCTTAGTAGAACCTTTAACACAAACCATGTTTATAATGGTCCTTCTATACATCAATAATGATTGACGACATAATTCGATCGAAAAATTAACTGGAATGTTTTATTTTTGGACATAAATAATAGTACCTTCTGAAAACGGACCCTGCTCTTATGACGTAGATACCTCATCTCGCCATAGTTAAAAGAAAATACCAAACTCCCGACGGAGACTGAGGCAACTGATATATTAATTCTTTCAACTGTGATCTCGCGCTAATTCACTCTGTCAGAAATCATGTATCATTCATCTCTGTCTGGAATAGTCTTGTTTCAGTAGTAGGGTTTTGACGTCACATCATCGCCTCGTTTTCAGAGGTCCGAAAAATCGGGGATTTCAATAATTTTTTATAAAACGTAGGGAGCTCACAGCAAGAAACGGTTTGCGGTGGTGAGCTAGTTTGGATGAGTTCTATCGAATTATGAAATAAAATTTTTTCGTGATATAAGCCCATTGTTTTCATTCAAAAAAGATTCAAATTTGAAAAATATAGTAAGTAATAGTCGGTGCTGAAGTGGAAAAATACTAAAAATATTGTCGCTGTCCAATGTGATAAAAATAAATAATACTGAATATATCTGAAGCTTCGGAAAATTATATAAATATAAAATGTTTGGGGCTATTATTGGCGATAGAAAAGGAAAACCTATATACATATTTTGCCAAGAATTTTTCGTTATTGGCATCTCTTATATTTTAGAGTCAGCTGTTGCATCCAGTCTATTTTCCGAATTAACAAAAACTGTATAAAAAATTGCAATTGATAATAATGTGAACACTTTTCCGCATATTCAGGGTGTCCGGAAATCAAGCGTAATAAATCAAGGGGGTGATTCTACATGATAAAATAAGAAATTCAATTCATATGTACGTGAGTCCGGAAATGCATTGTTTTCAACATACAGTGTGTTAAAACTTGAAAAAAAATCGTTTTTTATGAATACCTATCTCAAATGTCCTTCCACCGATTTTCTTGAAATTTGGCAATGATATTTTTTGTCATGAGGGACTGATATCACCATAATTCAATTGGAATTATGAAATCCAGTGGCGTCCCGGGGGCGACCTACCGAATATAATGGGGAAGACCACTGAGGGAAGAAATCCGTGCAAACCTCTTTCAATCGACGAATCATGATTTATATTTTATGTACAATCAATATTATGAGTTGAAGTTGAAGGGAATCGAATCTATATCGTTTTGAAATCAGCATATTTCATTCGATATCTCAAACAGCCGAATATGATGGTGGAGTCGTGACGTATTAGTCCCGAACTATATCTATCTCTCTCTGATACCTCGTCATTCTGCAGTGTTGCAGTGTAATCGGTCAGTTCAAGGACAATAGGCGTGTTGGGACTGAGACGTCGCACCAGTCACACCAATGAATTGATGAAATTTCAAATGGCGCAGGAATTGTGTGTTTTGAAATGGACATATACTAATTAATTTTTTTCATCGTCTTAGCATGGATGAAAAAATTCAAAATTGATTCACTGGTAGTTTTTCAGTATAGAGTTGACGATAATGTCGTTTTAAAAAATCAGTGGTCTTCCCCATTGTCAATAAAATGTGCGTTACTGATTTTTTTGAATTCTGTATATTCGTAACCTATTGACTAACTAAAACTACAACATATTGGTCTCTTGAATTGTTTTGATAATTTGCTTCATTTCCATTGAAGAGAATAAATACCAATTTATTGTGAATTCCTTCAAAAACTGAGGTGAAAATAAATGCTTGATCTATGTCCATAGACATAGAATAAGTATGAAGATTCATTTTCTTCAAATATTTCATGATACATGTTTGACACACTCTGTATATTGAGAACTATGTATTCTCGGTCCAGGAAGACGTAGTTTTTGCTAATACAAAGTGTGTCAAACATGTATTATACAATATTTGAAGAAAATGAATCTTCATTCTTATTCTACGCCTATGGACATGGATCACACATTTAATTTCATCCCTGTTTTTGAAGCAATATTTCGCACGAATGTATGAAATAAATTGGTATTTATTTTTTTCCTGAACGAAGCAAAATATCAAAACAATTCAGAAGACCAAAAGGTTGTATTTTGAGTTAGTCAATAGGATATGAAGATATAGAATTCAAAAAAATCAGTGGCGCACATTTTATTGACAATAATATTCCGTAGGGTGCCCCCGGGACCGCCACTGGATTTCAGAATTCCAATTTGATTATGGCTAAATCAGCCCCACATGTCACAGAATATCATTGCCAAATTTCAATATAGAATCGGTGGAACGATATTTGAGATATTCATATTCAACATATGTATCTTGAAAACTATGCATTTCCGGATATGCCACGTATATATGAAATAAATTTCATGTTTTCTCATGCAGAATCACCCCCTTGATTTTCTGCGTATAATTTCCGGACACCTTGTACAAACTTATATGACTCAAATTCACAATTTGTTCATCCAAGTTGTGAATGCCTTTTCCTGAACTCTATAATGATTCAATTTGATACAATTGGAGTTCCAGAATCGCCACTTCATCATTCGCCTGACATTTGAATGTTTTGAAACTTCTATGTAGTATAACTACATCAACCATAAGCCATATATTGTCATAGTATAGTGGAAGTAACGAATACGCTTTCCAACGAGTTGTGCACACTGTTTATGGACCAGACTAACAAACCAATAGGTGAACGAACATATTATTAATTTCTATCTTCTCCAGGTTATTATCCGTTAGATTTGAATGACAAAGTGTTACTCACTTTATAATATCGTTTTCAAGTTATTACCTGGACTACCGAAGCCGAAGGAAAATGAAACAAAGTCATTCGATATTGATACATGAACAGGTAATGTATCGCAGCTCATAAGAAAATATGCTGAGGACAAAATAGGTGAGTATGTATGCTATAATTGCTATAAAATATTTTTTCTGCAACCGACACAAAAGTCGTCCATTTTGATACCAAAATTAGCTCTTAAATTGACGTTTCTATTACTGACACAAAAATAGGTATGTTGCTAGGCAACATATTTAGTTCCTAGGAGCTAAAGTTGAATTTTAGTTCCTAGGAGCTAAAGTTCAACTTTAGCTCCTAGGAACTAAAAAGGATGTACTGGACGTCATCAAGAATAAACAACATTGTGACGGTTGGTTATTTGGGTTGAGACGCATACCTGATTTGTTTCCGATTTCAGCAGATTTGGCATTTTATACCCATGCTGGAGATTTTAATACACCTCATTAAAGTTTAGTATTGGAATTATAAACATCTCAGTTATTAAGTATTTTTGTTTTGATCAGGGAAGCCTTCAAGATTCAAATACTTGCTTGATCCTCCCTAGGAACGCACGATGTTCTTTGAACATTATAGGGATTCCCTTTCGTGTGCTGTAATCGATAAAAAAAAACTGTATTTCATTCGTTATTCTCGGGATGGATAACTTGTTTTTGAATAATCACGGCAAGCAATAGTTTTTTTGTCTCAAACAACGATATTGTTTAGCTTCATTAGATTATCAAGTCAAACACAGTGTATGGAGAGGAATAAATAATCACTATTATCATTCTTGATATGCTCACTAACCTAACATTTTCCACGTCTTGTTCCTTGTTCCTATAGCTGGCACTGGTGCGGTATTTGCCATTAGAGCACCTGATCCATACACAAATATGTCACTCTGTGGTTGTATTTATATTGAAACTACAATTCGAACATCCTTGAAAACCTAACCTGCTGTTAATGCAGGTAGAATATTCTCACCACACGGATTATTTGTCAATATTTGTTGCATTGCATACATATGGCACAGCATTGGTGGTTACTTCACATGTTTATTTGAGTTAATTGTTTCGGTTGCAGAAAAAATAGCATGTTTCTTTCGGATCAAAAGTGACTTTGTTCGACTCGCAGATTTTGCTTTCGCTCGGCTTCGCTAAACGCTCCGCCTCGCAAATGCAAAATTCGCTTGTCAAACAAAGTGTCACTTTTGATCCTAATAAAACAATCTACTATTCGAGACTATCGTAGGTACTCCACTGGTCCTCTATACTGTTTTTGTTCCGTTTACGATTCCATTTTGTGTCCATGGAGGAGTTATTCAAAAAAGGTCATTTTCCATGTACAGGGTGATTGACTATGGATTTCTCGACTTCAACAGCTGATATCTCGAAAACGAAAAAAGATATTCGAAATTTGGAAAAAGTTACTTGAATGAGATGTTATTTTCTTCTGGAAAATGTGTTCTCTGCTTGATTTTATCATTTCATATACAGGGTATGTGAAAAAAAATTTTTTTTTCAAATGGAACCCCCTGTATATTATCGCATATTTCGAAAGAGCTATCTTTCCTGATTTCGAAGATATATACTTTTCATATATTCTATCGGGGGCTTGACGAAATATCAGCAAAATTAAATATTAATATTTGGTCCAAGTTAGCTATGGTTGAAATAGAATGAGATGATGAATAAGTGAATTGACATTTGGTCAACATTTCAGTGACATAAGTGCGCAAAATTTCGACAATTTTCTCACGATGCCATATCCACTGGAACAAAGAAGAGATATTTTGGAGTGCTATTTTTCAGTTAATAAAAATCTTGCTGAAACACTTACACTTATACTTACTTATATTTAATCTTTCAGATATGACAAGACAAAATTCAATACGCTTCTCATTATCATCATAATTGAGTTTGTGGCATGGTCTAATTCTGAAATCCCTATATTTATATTTCCTTAAGGTATGTTGAACAAAATAATAGCTGAAACCAAACTCTCTCACTGCATTTCTTATTGACCGTGAAGGATCCTCAACAAAATACTGGATTACAAGAAGTTCCTCGTCTTCGTTGTCTTGCCTTCAAACTATTCTCTTGATATTCGACAAACTGGAAGTTCTGTCAAATTTAGCAGCCAAATACTTTACATAATTCTTACTTGATAATCTCCTGCCTGGATAACTCCTCATAAACTTATGAAGTGTTTCAGCAAGATTTTTATTAACTGAAAAATAGCACTCCAAAATATCTCTCCTTTGTTTCAGTGGATATGGCATCGTCAAAAAATTATCGAAATTTTGCGCACTTATGTCACTGAAATGTTGACCAAATGTCAATTCACTTATTCATCATCTCATTCTATTTCAACCATAGCTAACTTGGACCAAATATTGATATTTAATTTTGCTGATATTTCGTCAAGCACTCGATAGAATATATGAAAAGTATATATCTTTGAAATCAGGAAAGATAGCTCTTTCGAAATATGCGATAATATACAGGGGGTTCCATTTGAAAAAAAAATTTTTTTCCACATACCCTGTATATGAAATGATAAAATCAAGCAGAGAACATATTTTCCAGAAGAAAATGACATCTCATTCAAGAAACTTTTTCCAAATTTCAAATATCTTTTTTCGTTTTCGAGATATCAGCTGTTGAAGTCGAGAAATCCATAGTCAATCACCCTGTACAATACGAAAAGGATGAAAAGTATCAGTGGAAAAGCATTGTCTATTGTTTTGGCTCGCATCAGATACGTATTATAGGTATCGTGTATACATACAATTGTCCTAATTATCTGGACAGTTTGATTACGTAACAATAAACAAAGGGATATTGTTGTTATTACCCGTTGTTGGTTCGAGGTTCAGCCATGTATACATAATACACAGGGTGATTCATTGATATTGCACAAAAATTCGAAAAAAAGTTACTACAAACATCATGAAAAAGAGAAAGAGCGAGACCACAATGATATGATGTGAAACTTGCTTTTCTATGACTATAAATCCGAGAGGACTAGAATACCTCGACGGAAGTCCTTCAGCTCATAATTTTCTATGTAGACGTTGTTGCTTACTGCATACGCCACCTTAGGAGCAGCACAGTTAAAAATCAGAATCAGTCTCAATAGATACCTCTACGAAATTCATGTTCGAATGATTTGGACAATTGAAAAATAGTATGCTCCCCTTCTTATAACAACAGAAGATATATAATATAAATGAATCGATCAAAAATAGTTGTTTTTCTCTTGTTATTTTTCATATTCATTATAATCTAGGACATTTTGTGAACATCCTCGGCATTTATCACCCACTGTTAGAGTATTCAATATTAACAATTGAAAATTTCATCAAAAATACAATGCATCATGCAGCGTATTCCAAAAGTGAACACCATTCCTAGGAGGTACAGCTCATGACTGACCAAAACATCGAAATATGAGATCAGTAAAAAATAATTATTAGTTTTCGAGACAATGGGACCTCATTTCGAATCACATGATATTCTAGTATAGTCATGAGCTGGGCTGTCAGGCCTCCAGATGATGAAGTTGCTTTTGAGACACCCTGTATAGGTATCTGCAAGTTGTTAACGTATTATGTTTCATATTTACTAGAACATTATTTTGTGGATTACTGGTCGTTGTTTTTTAATTCGAAAATGCATATCCTCTCACGCTTGCTCTGTTCCATTTTAATCTAACTTATATTGTGACGTCACGTAATAGACATCATAGAAACTTTACGGTCTCTCCGAGTTCCTAATCTACATAATACCTCGCCGTAAATTGGATTGGCGATTCCTATACAACCTGTTTTCTCTACTAGTTCTACTACTACACTACGACCTCGTATTAACATTTCTAAAGAGAATCAACGGTATAATAACTTACCTTACCAATACATTTTCACTTTCACAATAATGATAATAACAAATTGCTTTTCCTCATATACCTATGCTCATGCAAATTTGAATATTCCAGGCAAATATAGGTTGTACTAGTACAAAATTGTTTTATTAAATATCAAAACTTACAGAAAGTAAAATTGTTTCACTCCGTGATAGCGAATAGAGGAGACGGATAATGTTCGTTGGAATATACTGAGTAACATTGATCATGGAGAAAGCTATCAACATCGAGCTCATGAAATACCTGGAACATTCAGGTATTATCAACGATAGGCAATATGGCTTTCGTCATCAGAGATCAACTGGTGACCTGCTCGCTTACGTCTCACATATATGACAGCAATCTATTGAAAAATATGGTGAAACCTTAGCTGTGGCACTTGATATCTCCAAGGCATTCGATCAGGTATGGCACCACGGACTCTTCGCCAAGCTTCCATCTTATGACTTGCTTCCTCAGATATGTTCTCTGCTAGCTAGTTTTCTCTCAAACAGGTCTCACCATGTAGTGGCCGGCGGAGTTTCATCTGACTCTCATAAATGCTGGTGTTTCGCAAGGATCAATTCTAGCACCAACACTATTTTTACTCCATATCAACGATTTGTTGGAAGCAACTCCATGTCCAGTACACAGCTTCGCGGATGATAGTACCCTCCATACCGCCTTCTCTTCCAGGGCTCCAATACCAGCCAGGCGAATCAGAAACGAACGAGGGAGAAATGTTGATAATATGAATATGGACTTGGCAACAATTATTTTCGAATGGGGATCCAATAACTTGGTAGATTTCAATGCGAACAAAACACAAGCATGCCTTTTCTCTAGAAAATCCGATCTTACTGTGCCAACATAAGCTGGTCAGGAGTAACCATACCATTGAAGTCATCCATTTCGATGCTTGGTATTATTATCAGCAATAACCTTCCTTGGGAAAATCACGTGAGATCAATTGCTAAAAGTGAATCCCAAAAACTGGGGTTTCTGTTTCGGGACAGGAGCTATTTCACTTCCAGTCAGCTGCTTATGATCTATAAGGCACAGATCCGACCTGTCCTGGAATATTGTTCTCATATTTGGAGTGCAGCACCCAAACATACCCTGAAACTGTTGGATTCTGTCCAAAAAAGGGCAATTCGTCTCGTGGGTGACCCCTCGCTCACAAACTCATTCACTTCTCTGGAACACGGTGAAAAAGTTGGCGATCTGGCTCTATTTTATAGATATTTTCATGGACGATGCTCTTCTGAAATATCAACAATTGTTCCTCCCTTGGCAGTCCCCGCGAGATTAACCGGTCAAGTTGAGGCATCGCGCCCCTTCGTAGTCACTTTGGAGACCTGCAGAACATCTCTTTCCAAAGACTCGTTCATCCAACGAACAGCGAGGCTCTGGAACACCAATTCCTACCATATTTCCCTTGGTTCTCACGATGTTCTCTGAACATTACAGGATATCCCTTTTGATGGGAACCAGAACATAAAAAAATACGAATTTTTCAGATCCTATAGGAAAGTTCGTCGTATATTCTATCCTATGGCACCAAAATAAAATATAGGGATCAAGATGAAATTTGAGGTGAGACTGCTTTTTCCACCCAAAGTTGCACCTGTAGAAATTTTGACGTCATATCTGTATGAATGTCTGTGCGGAAGGCACATTCACGCGGAGTTCAATCATTTAAATTGTCTTGAAGTGGCGTACTTTTAGTACCTGATTTGTTGAACGCAGTGACATTTTGGAGCAAATCATCTGATTTGTCCTATTTTCAAATAATAGAAACGAGGAGAGAAAATGCCAAATAATCAAGTAAAATGAATGAAAATTTAACCCATTTCACTAACCTTGATCTTTCGGGGACACCGTCTGCAGGAAAATTTTGCAGGGGAACCACATGCCAGATAAAATCGGACAGTTCAAACACGAAAACACTTTCCAAAAATTCACCATCAGTGCACCCACCCAAACTACATCACTTCACTGTAGAATATCTCCACCGCACACGAGGCCAGTCCGAAAACAAACATCCGACCATGGGAAAATCAAGCACACCATGATGATATCGAAGAAAAACAAAAGGCTGCGATACAAACACTGATGAAGGAAAACCGTTCCGGACTTATCCAGGTCAAGTGCACTGGGCACAGTGTGTGTGTGTGGTGTGTGGAAATTGATTGGATGTTAAATCGTTATCATGTTTTCACAACAAACGAAAGTATAGCTCTAGTCAGGTAACATGAAAACTTTATTATTAGACTGACAGGGGTTTCACCAGCTGATGCTCTTACACAAATACATTTTATACAGGTTGTCCCGAAATTAGGCTGCCAAACTTCACCAGCGGCTTCGATGACGAAACATAGGCTGACAAGTTTCAATGCACATGAGTCGAAAAACGGCCCCCTGGAAGGGGGCTCCTGAAGATTATATTTCTTTTTTTAAATCTTTATTTTTCGACAATTCAATTACGGATTATGAAAAACCACATCTTTTTACAAAAAAACTTTCATTATATATCGATCAGGTGTATCATTTTCCAGTAAAATCGATACAAAAATATTGTTTTTATACAAACGTCAAAAAATGACAAGGTTCGCGCATTGATAACAAATTGCGAAGTTACACTTCTTTTTAGTTTCCTACGTTACCATAATACCTTGCACAAAACAATGCGCGAAGTAAAACAATGCGCGAAGTAAAACAGTGCGCGAAGTACATACTTCGCGCTTTGTTATGTAAAATATATGAGATATTTATATTTCAACTTTATGATCCTCAATCGAGCAAACAGCCACGAAATCAATTATTTCTTAATGTTCAACAATACCTTTGTTTTATCTCTTGGAGCGCACGAAAGGAAATTCCTATTATGTACGTGGCACATCGTGCGTACCTAGGGAGGATAGGGGGAGGCCTTTCAAGCCAGTTCAACACTATTTTTTATATCAAGCTAAGCATATTTTTACTTTAGAACTATATTTTTCGACGTTTGTAGAAAAAATTTTGTTTGCAACTCGAGCGCGAAATACTGTGGTCATCTCGACTATTTTTTAACTCGGCTACGCCTCGTTAAAAAAATCAGATCTCGATCACCAAAGTAGCATTTCGCGCTCTAGATACAAAAATAACTATTTTCTACTGCTATTACACAAGTTTGCTCTTGTTTCACTGTGTTCGATACATCAATGAGGTACTTTGTATGTCATCAATTTTATTTCCGTATCTGTGAGAGCTCCGCGTCTAATAGATGACCATTGTTTGAGAGGAAATCAGATGGCTACAAGACGACGAAATAAAAAATGTCGCTGTTATCTGTTACAGCCGCAGAAAAATTATAGTGTATAACACGGAATGCTATATACATCTCAGATATTATGCATAACTTTACAATAAATCGTAGTGGATATGAAAAAAAAAACACAGAATCGATGTTGTTTTTCATCATCATTTTTCCTATTTTATGCTCTTTTATGTAATTGTTTGATGAAAAGAAAGTACTGATTTGATTAATATGATTCGAAAATTGGCAATGCTATATGCATATAAGATGTGAGTGTAACAATATTTTTGAATCGATTTCACTCGAAAATGATACATCTGATCGATACGGAACAAGAGCACATTTTTTCTGTAAAATCTTCATAATCCGAGATTAAATTGTCGAAAAATATGCACATGAAAAAGTTTGAGCAATATTTAATGTAGTCTCACCCTGAATTATACACCCCTGACCTCGCCCCTGACTGAAATTTTGAAATGATTATATTTTCACTGCATTTTTTCATGCAAAGTTTAGTTTTTGTATCAATGCATATTTTGATCACATGACGTTTCGGAAATTTTCAAGAAATATAATCCTCAGGAGTCCCCTTTCAGGGAGCAGTAGCTCCCTCAGGAGACATTTTTGGACTCATGTCCATTAGAACTGTTCTTCCTATTTTTGGTCGTAGAAGCCGCT
Organism: Phaedon cochleariae; assembly: GCA_918026855.4. Taxonomy (NCBI): domain Eukaryota; kingdom Metazoa; phylum Arthropoda; class Insecta; order Coleoptera; family Chrysomelidae; genus Phaedon; species Phaedon cochleariae. The sequence goes on along the minus strand of OU896719.1, from coordinate 23,921,197 downwards.
GGTGTAATTTGGCATGCTAATTTCGGGACATCCTGTATACACGGAATTGAAAATAGGTCCTGTGGTCGGGTACAAACGTGCAAATATAATGATGTATATAATGAATGATATAGAAAAAAAAAGAAATATTCGAATTCAAGAAAACCTCCGAATACAAAACGTTATTTTTTATATCCTACAATGTCGAAATAAGTATAGCGTTGTTGATTCGTTTTGTCGTTTCCTGAAGTTTTGGTGACGCATAATCCTGATGTACTGGAATGAAATTTTCTCAGAAATCGGAAATAGAAAAGTGCCCAGACTAAATTTTGTCATTACGACAACTTATATGATGGATAATCATGAAACAAAACCATTTCTTTTTCGAAATTCTCAACACCCTGTTTATTTTTATCTCTTGGAGTGCAGGGAAAGGAATCCCTAGAGTGTTCGAGAAAGATCGTACGTATAGCTACCAATACAAAGTTTGTACACCATTTCTCAACATTTTTGGGATTTTATCTAATCATTATTTCCAAAAATATTCAATTGCAATAAATATTTTCCATTTACATATATAATAACTAATACGTTGAAAACGGAAGCATATGTTTTCCCGAAATGTTCAAAGATGAGTGAAATTTTGTATTTTTCAAATTTACTATATTATTTTCTTCTTTTTGAAATGTGGTATCATTGGATATCGATTGAATTTCACTTTTCTTTTAGGTTTCTAATTGTGAAATTTCAAGTGCAACGATAATTTGGGCCCAATCTTCTGAATTGTTCTTATTGAAAGAGTTTGAATTAATACTAACACATCTCGTGATACACCATGTCTATTGTGACGACATCTGCATCTCCGATTAATTTTCGAAATTCAGGTCTTCAAAGCTTCACTTCCATGTATATCACCACTGTGAGCAGAAAGCGATAATCAAGATAACAACTCTTTACCAAAACTCGTTTGCCCATAGAACGGCAAAGCATTGGAATGCTCAACTAAAGGAAGTATTCTCCAATAGTTGAAAAAAATGCCACTACCTAGGTACCTCCTCTCCCTATCATTTCTAGGTACGAACGATACTATCCGAACATTATAGGGATTCCCTTTCGTGCGCCCCAAAAGATAAAAAAAACACAACAAATCATTCAGGAAGAACGAAATTTTCATTCAGTGACATGACTGTTTCAGACTACGAAAGGTCTCTTCTTCTGCCGAATCAATTAATCTGATTGATCAAGATGAAGATGGACTCGTCCAAGTCCGAAATCTCTCCCTGATTATCTAAGATCAACATTCCTTCTTCCTTAACCATACCTATACAGTGTGATTCATAAAGTCGGCATCATATGGAAAAAACTTTTAATAATAATTTATTTTGAAATTTGACTTGTGCGTTGGGTTTTGCTTAAAAAAAATGAAAAACATCCTACTCGGTCAGAGTCACGTGACTTTTGCTACATGTCAAAAGTTGAATTTTTTTCAAATTTATCGCTGAAATTGGTGTTATTTGTTCGAATTTCAAAAAAGTTCACTTGAAAAATTTGTGTCTCTTCAAATTTTACACATGCTTGTGTTTCGAATTTGAATGTTCTATTGCAACTGTTAGCTCTTGATATATTTCTTCTAATAATTGTAACTTCGACAAAACTGTCCTAAACTTTGGTGAGATACGTAAAGTAGCTTGATGATATTTTGATAGGTGACCTTGGCATCATTTTAGAACTGGAAAAATCCATTTGGATAAATTTCGATCCTGAATGCTAGACGATAGATCAACTTTGCATCAAACATAACAGAAATATGAAGCAGGAATTGAAGAAAATCATATTTTTGTCGATAATTACTGATTGAAAGTTAGTAGCATGATAAAGCTACTAGAATGAAATAGACATTTCGGAGAAAAGGAAAACTGGAAGTTGTTATGGAACGTTCGAATTCGAGACACATTTATGTAAAATCAGAATAGAAACACTTTTTCTTTGTAAACTTCTTTGAAATTCAAACAAATAAGCCTATTTTCAGCGATTAATTCGAAGAGATGTAACCGAGTAGTTCATTTTTCGTATTTTCCAAAGCAAAACTTAACGAACAGTTTTTCCCATATGATGCCGACTTTATGAATGACACTGTATACCCACTGCACTTCGACTTCTACCAGAGATAAGAACAAATCATGTTACTAGATCCTGGCAAGGCAACTAACTCATTGCTGTCTCCGGATTTTCTACTCTAACCGAACCAGAAAAACAAACGCGAAAACTCCGAAAACTCCCTGAAACTTGCTTGCACAACTCTTCGTGGAGTTCGTACCGCCCGCACGGTCTTTGACGTTGCAACTGAAGTCGAAGTCGAAAACATTCGCGGACGTTACACCAAAACGTATATATGCTGTCGTATGATGGTGTGTGTCCCGAATCGTATGCCATATCTACAACCAATTAAGGTACTTGGTGTCACTATATGTGTTTTAATTGAGCACAATGAACAATACAATAGTGCCATAGCCGTATCGTTATAGTTTATACGGTGAGCACGTTAAGTCACAATAAACAAGGTGAAAGGCGACATGATGAATCATAAATAGTCGTGCAAAACTACAATAACATTCGAAAGGACATCAGGCATCTCCAGAAATCTATTGTAAGAAGTTTGAACGGGCTAAATCGATTTCTATGTCACTAAAGAATATTACATGTGGAGTACCGCAAGGATCAGTTCTGGGACCAATTTTATTTTTAATTTATATTAATTCAATATCAACTCTGACATTGAAAGGAAAGCTAAAATTATTTGGGGATGATACAACATATCGAAAGAATTAAATGAAATCGAACGGGATACTAAAAGTAATTTGGAAAACATATCATCTTGGATGCAAAGTCATAATTTGACTCTTAATTAAAACAAATCATCATATATGCATATTTCCGAGAGATTAGTTAATATTTCGAATAATGCTATAACTTTCAACAATAGATTAATTAAATATACAGACGTGACAAAATTTTTTTGGGCTCTGTATTGAGGAAAAATTATCATGGACTGAATATTCATTTTATTCAAAATCCGAAATATTATTTCCATAAAATACTTGAAATGTATATACTTTTGCCTCATTTATTCAAATTTGCAATATTTAATTTCTATTTGGGGGGGTACAAATATTTCACGTCTGAAAACACCAATGAAATTACAAAACAAATCAATTAAGTGCATTTTTATCTTCATTTTCTAGAACCAACGATAAATTTATACAAACCGAGACATTTTCTAAACCTGATTTCGTTTTATGAACTTAAAATTTGTTGCTTTATTCATATTGCCAGGAATAAATTGAAAATATAAAATTTAGCTTTTAATGAAGTCAATACAGTCCATAATTATGGGACTAGAGAATTGAATTACTTTTGATAGCATATACATTTGAGTCAAACATTAGCAAACAATCTGTTTTTCACTATGGAATAATTTCATACAATTCATTACCGAATGAGTTGAAAAATATACATGATGCAAGAAGGTTTAAAATCAATCTTAAAAAATACTTGCTCAGGACAATTTGAATGAAAAATATGTGACATGATTTGATCTTAAGAAACAATATTAATTCGTTTCCATGGAGTGGAATTCATTAGTTAACCCTTTATTATTTTTTTCATGTATTCATGTATCCCTATCATTAACAGAAATGTTTCTTGGGCTAATAAAGACAATCAATATACTAATATATACTACAATATACTAATAACTCGCAAACGTTATACGCAGGTATGCGTCGAAACGTCGAAAAAGTCACGAAAACGTCATTTAAACGTCAACATCATGCCGTCCCGCAAACTTTCCCAAAAGTGTCGCACATTTATAAATGTTTTGACGCATGCGTGACGTTTAATGACGTTTCCGACATTTTCCGAGCATGGGTGAACTGAACCCGTACTCTCATAGGTGTGCTTCAGTACGATTTGATGATTTTTCCAGAATGATGCCACATATATCTATTTTATGATGATATTTCCATGCATGAATAGGATTTGAAACAATGATCCGTTATTGAAAATCGTCAGAAATCTACTTTTTCAATAATTTGAGCCGATAGTTACAAATGACGTTGTAAAAACTACACAAACGATACGATTTCCACAAATTTCTTAATCATAGCTTCATCAGGTGAAATACTGGTACAATGAAATCATTTCAATCAATCAATAGGAGGTGGAAAATTCATTATTGCAGATTCTTTGGGATTTTCTCTCCTCGTTTCTATAAAATGATAATATAAATATTATTTCAATATACCTATACGTGAGGAAAAACCAGATGATTTGCCCCAGAATGTCTCATCGTTTAAAAATTTGCTTATCAGAGAGCTTAAAAGATAAATTCATTCGTTTGTCAGTGACACTTTGTTTTGAAAAAGATTTGGAGATGAGAAATATAGGTATATTGAAATAATATCAAATTTTCACTTATCTTTGGACGTTTCGGGAACGAATTGCTCCCGTCTTCAATGTAAAAGTGGAAAATATTTTACTCACAAATTCGTCAGGTATCAGTTTTGACCAAGGATACTCTATTTTGAAACCAATGCACATCCAGAGCTATGTTCATATGAACTTTTTATATTGAAAACACTTGAAAATCCCCCCTTGAAGTTTGGCCACATACTCAAATAATACCCTGTATAGAAAGAAGTCTTAGTTTATGTCCCGGTTTTTGTTCGAGGAGTATATTATGCTTAATGAATGGGCTTATATCACGAAAAATTTTTATTTCATAATTCCATAGAACTCACCCAAACTAGCTCACCACCGCAAACCGTTTCTTGCTGTGAGCTCCCTACGTTTTATAAAAAATTATTGAAATCCCCGATTTTTCGGCCTCTGAAAACGAAGCGATGATGTGACGTCAAAACCCTAATACTGAAACAAAACTATTCCAGACAGAGGTGAATGATACATGATTTCTGACAGAGTGAATTAGCGCGAGATCACAGTTGAAAGAATTAATATATCAGTTTCCTCAGTCTCCGTCGGGCGTTTGGTATTTTCTTTCAACTATGGCCAGAGGTTTCTACGTCATAAGAGGGTCCGTTTTCAGAAGGTACTATTATTTATGTCCAAAAATAAAACATTCCAGTTAATTTTTCGATCGAATTATGTCGTCAATTAATATTTATGTATGAAAGGATCATTATAAACATGGTTTGAGTTAAAAGTTCTACCATCGTCCACCAATACTAAGGTGTACACGCCCATTCACCATTTTCACCCTGTCTATACTACAACATCTGTTATGTGAAGGATTTCTCCGGCTTGCCAACTTTTAAGCCTCCCGTAACCTAAATTGGGAAAACGGATAAGCAGTCTCCTTAGAGAAGATAATTTCGGACAGATCGTTCTAGATTCGAGCGCGAAATAAAACGTCCTTATTGGTCGAGTTTATTTCATTTCATGGTTGTTACCCTTCATAAAAATGAACGACGAACGGCTATAAAGCGAAAGGGATCAAATGTAATTAAAAATAAATGAGCAAATTTGGGGATTGTAATGGATGAAACTGTAGGAATAATCGGGAATATGCTATGCAGAAGTGAAATTCAATATCAAAAATTTCCTTTATATTACTCCTACCTATACTTATAGTTATCCTGTATTCTGAACAGATGTCTTGAAGGAAGTACTCAGTATTTCTCATCAAGTAAGCTAGGCTAGGCTTTGGCTAGCTTGAAAATAATTATCATTAGGCATAGTCCAAATGCTAGGCAAGCCATTTCATCTGCAAAGGTGTTGAAAATTTTGTCGAAAATATATTTACTTTCAACTTCAACATCCTGTATCTCAAAAACGGAGCAAGTTAGGATACATGTTGACATGAACTTTATTTGTAAGAACGTCACAAGGAAATACCCTTTGAATTTTTTCGGTGTTATTTAGATACGCCCTGTATAGATGGAGACAATGTGTTGAATGTGTTCTTCAGTGATGAGTGGTAAAAGGTGAATTATTTCTATGCTATTTTTTTACCGGGTGACACAGGGTATAGGACCAATCCTGTAACTTATGCATTCGTAAACAGATGTTTCTGAAATTTGGTACAGTTATATTATAAGCAACCATTTCGGATTTGATCACATTAGAATCCAATATGGCGAACTTCTGTTTTTTTTTCTGGAAATGCCAGACACTTTGTTCTTCAAAATGGAACACCCTGTATTTTTTAACATATTCAAGTTCAACAGGTCAAAACAAGTGCAATCTTTATGGCAATGTGATTTTTTCGGAAAAGTTGAAATTATAATTGTTTTTTATTTTATCTCGTGAATAAATGAGAAACGGTCAAGGCTGTTCACAAAGCGTCGCACATAACAGAGAATAATGTTTTTCTACAGCTATAACATAAAATTGCTCTTGTTTTACTGTGTTCGATACGTCAATGAGGTACTTTGTATGTCATCAATTTTATTTCCGTATCTGATATCACAATGACTCCATTGTGTTATTATTTGAAAAAATAACTCATCGCCCATAGAATGTCAAATTTCAAGCAATGGCAGCACTGTCTAATAGATGAGCATTACTTGACAGGTAGTCAGATGGCTACAAGACGAAGAAATCGAAAATGCCGCTGTTCTTTATTATAGCCGTAGGAAAATTATAGTGTATAACTTGCACGGAATGCCAATTTCCTACTCTCTTCCTTCTCTTAGGAAATCACTATTATTCCGTGTTCGTTAAACGATATACTATTTTCACAATTACTTAGTTGACAAGATTCAGAAATGTAGTTTTCCACAGCCTACTGGGTTGAAAAATTATTCGAACTGCAAAGAAATTCATGAAGTAGTTGTTGATTTTTGAATGTATAAAATTATTTATTACTGGACCAAAATACAAAAATGATATGTCATTTATTTCCTTAATGTCTGTTCTAGAGAGAGAAAAAAATGAATTTTGGATCAAAATATGATGTGATTCAATTGATTCATCGATAAGTAACACAAATATTAAATCTATAGTAGTAGTCCATGCTCAAATTGGAGGTATAGGAGGAGAAAGGAAACTATAAAATTCTCCTCCTACCTAGCAATGTATGTCACCCATTTTCCAATAGTGATGGAACTTCTTTTATTTATAAGTTTTGTATTTTAGCCTGATGATGACTCCTAGGAGTCGAAATATGTAGCACATATGATTTGAGTAAAATTCACTTGGAGCGAGACTTTGAGTTTGTTCTCTTATAACACAAATATTTATTTATTATACGAGGGAAAAAAGTAGTATATTTCAGCCCCAGGTTGTATTGTGACAAAAAACCGTGAGGTAGAATCCAATATGTTTCCCGTGTATATTATACTATTTTTTTCTGTGGGAGGAAAAAGGATATATCAATATCAAGGAGATATTATATTACATTAAAATCAGAAAATTATCGACGTGAAATTTGAAGTTCTCAACAGGAATGACACTTACGTTGCAGGCATCATTTTGCAGATATATTCATCATTTTTTTGTTTTAATCAAATATCTGCCAGACTGATTCTGTGATTTGATATTGAAAAATTGCGAATTAAGTGGTTGTTTAGTGAATTATGTAACAGCGTAGTCGAATGGAAGATAAAAGGGATTGCAGTTCTGTCTCGGAGACGGTGTTATTGGTTTATTTTTCGGAACTATAGCACAACAAAAGCCTTCAACAGTGTATATATATGTGATGTATATCTGGGAGAAAAGTAGTCGCTTCTTTTCCGTAGGGAAAGAGTAATTCATGAAAAGTGCCATTTTATAACCTGCCAACAGATGAAATTGCGAACATTCTTCCCGTCGCAGAAAAAAAATGTTTTCAGACAAAAATATTTTTCTATGTTATGGGCTACTCATTATGAATATAGCATTGACCTCGGCCTTGACCACATCTCATTCATCCACGAAGTAAAACAATTTTAATTTCAAATTTTTGGACCTTTGACATGGAGATTGCACTTGTTTCGACCTGTTCAACTTGAATATGAAAAAATATAAGTATACAATGGTGTTCCATTAAAAAAAAACAGAGTTGATGGCATTTACAGAAAAACCGGAAGTCCGCAATTCTGGATTGTTATGTGATCAAATCTGATTTAATTGCTTATATAACTGAACCAAATTTCAGAAAAATCCGTTTACAAATGCAGAAATTACAGGGTTGGCCCGATACCCTGTGTCACCCGGTATGCTGTTTCCACTCAACCGGTTTGAAAATATAAATTTTCGACCATTTCTTCAATTTTTTCAGCATTTTCTCTCCTCCTCTTGATCAATAAAAATATTAGAATTGTTTCAATTATACTCAATGAGAACACGCATCATTCACGATAGGCCTGTTCGTTTGTATTGCTAAACTTTGCTGAAGTTGATTTTTTTCCCATACTTGTCTCTTTTCATGTCATGATGGAAACAGAGGAAGTCATAGAAAAAAAGTAAGTCTAGCAGGTAGAGCAAACACAAACGAACAGGCCTAATGTTACTACGCTCAAAATGTCACGATAAAAAACTTGAAGGAGGAATTTGATTGATTTGAAAACCATTGATAAGTACATTTTCCACAAACAAAATAGGGTTTCCCTCTCATGCGATCAAAAAAGATAAGGATGAAAAATTCCCATTGGTAAGAACATCAGTATCACTCATTAAACAAAATGAAACATTGAAAACGTTTACATCCCTGTGACGATGATTTTAGTTGGTAACAAAAAATTCATTATTCCAAATTTTTTGGGATTTTCTCTCCTCGTTTCTATAAAATAAAAATATGAATATTATTTCAATATACGTGTAGTAAGGACAAATCAGATGATTTGCCCCAAAATGTCACTGCGTTTAAAGAATTTTCCTATCAGAGAGCCTAAAAGAAAAATTCACTAGCTTGTCAGTGACAATTTGTATTGAAAAAATCTTTGGAGAAGGGAAATAAAGGTATATAGAAAAAAATATCAAATTTTCACTTATCTTTGGACGTTTCGGGACCGGTTCTGCTCCCGTTTTCAACATGAGAAGAGATTATTTCCAGTGGCGGCTCCTCAGAGGAGGCAACGGAGGCTGAGCCTCCTCAGAGATTTTCCCTGAACTGATATTATCTATACTTTCTCATTGAAAGGACACCAAAATACATGGATTTTGATTTTATTTCCTGTTTTTAGGTAAATATTTTTAAATTGGCAACAGTGCTTGCCCACGCATCACACGTTGAAGTCTGCAAATCACGCGTAAAATATTCAACTTGGCAACATCTATAGGAGGCTAGACTCCTTTCACAATGCGCAAGCGCAACCTTGAGCGCAACCCACTCGCGCAATGGGAATCCCCAATACGCCCTAATAGCACGTGTTTGTCGTGTCGCGTCGCGAATTGCAGGCATTGTTTATGTTTATGTTGGGTTAATGGTTAGGGGTTCTATGAATTTCTGAAAAATGAGTGTTTTAAACGATTGCAATTTATTGGAATACTTTTTGGTGAACTCATTCAGTGCTTTGTCTCATGAAAATAAATTGATTGTGAAAAACAAACGTCCGACACCGGAATTACAAAATCTGATTGTAACAGGTAACAAACAAAATCGTTCGTTCAATTCTGATAATTATAAAAAATATATCTGGCTGACGGGATCTGACGTAAGGAATAAGCTATTTTGTTGGTACTGCGTATTATTCTCAACCGATGTCATCATGTTGGGGGAGGATATAATGATTTGAAAAATTTGGCTCGCGGATTGGATAGACACTGCGAATCACAGGAACACATCTCTTCAAGTATTAAGTTCAGGTTAACTGGTAAACAGAATGTCATCAAAGCTATTGATTTGGGTGAGTAGGGAGTTGTTTTTCACAATAAATCTCATATCATTCAGCCTCCTCTGTCATGAAAGTCACGAGCCGCCACTGATTATTTCTATAGCGAAGTCGTATAATGTCTTGAAGCTTTTCAGTTTTCAATGACAAGCTAGTGAATTTTTCTTTTAGGCTCTCTGATAGGAAAATTCTTTAAACGCAGTGACATTTTGGGGCAAATCATCTGATTTGTCCTTACTACACGTATATTGAAATAATATTCATATTTTTATTTTATAGAAACGAGGAGAGAAAATCCCAAAAAATCTGGAATATTGAATGTACCACCTCCTCGATTAACCTACAGACAGTAGGTAACAAAAAAGTTGGCATAACGTTTAACTCACTGTGATAAAAGTCGAGAAACAAAAAACTCATTTGGAACACGCTATTTCACAGAAAATAAGGCCAATAAAACCGCATCTAATGGCTCCGGATTGCGGTATTTTCGTCGATAAAGAATGATAATTGTTAGACTGACTACAGAAACAATCGTGTAATTTCCTTCGACGACATATGTTTTGCCTTGAGAAGAAAACTGAGGCCAAAACTAACTGTAATAGATGACTTATTGCGTATTAATTATTGTGGTCAGATTAGTGATATAGCAGTAGTATTAGTGAAACATCGTCTACTATACAGGGTGATTCATTAAGAAAGGGAAATCTCTGAACTACAGATAGTAAACACAAAAATAATGAGATTTAGCCCAATATGTCTGATGAGAATGTTGCTGGTTTAGGAGATACAGGGTGTTCTAGGGGGAGATTTTAATCAAATGTCACAATAACTTTGTTAGTTTTAACAGCATGAACATGAAATCTTGTATTTCTAGGTTTTCTGACATGAGGAATATTAATTTGGAACTTATTTTGTGATTACTCATAGGGGGCGCTGTTACTTCTATAATTTACATCATATTTTCTATGTCAATTCATTGACGATCAAAATAAGTGGAAAATCTGAAAGCTCGTTCAATTTCACATGAAAAATGTACCCTTTATCAAACTGTCTAGCTTCAACGGTTTTTGTGTTATTCGCTCTTGAAGAGATTCATTTTCCACTTATGACATTTCAATGATTTTATTTATTGAATTAAGAATGGGAAATCTCTGAACTACAGATAAAAAACACCCAAATATGAAGATTTAGCCCAACATGCTTTGAAAAAATTTAGTGATTTTGCAATAAAATAACCTTCATTATTTCCAAAGATATATTTCTGAACTTTCAGAGTTGGTTTGATATTTGAATAGTTGTAGATAAAGTATAGTATTCTACTCGCACATAATGACTATTACCCACTCAGATGATTGAATAATATACTATTACCTAGTGCCAAAAAAGTTTGGACAAACAGTCTGAATTATAATTCTTGACAGTTATGTCATCCGCTGTTGACGGCGATTACGCGATCATGACTGGCGGAATAAACGAAAACTGTGCGATGTGCTTACTGTGCGTAAAGAGTTACTTACTGAGGCTGTATATCTCTTGTGTTCTTGCCCACTTTCTATAGTGGCCGTGAGGTATGAAAAAAATAGTACACTCGCCTATTGCGCATGTAAATTACCTAATTGATTTGTGCCAGATAATCATTTCGATAGTGCATGGGAGTTATTTTGATTTTTTGTACTTACATAACGGTGTACTGTCCTTTGTAGTAACGAAAGAGAACCGATGAAAATTTACCTGCAAAAGAAAACGAGCAGAATCAATATTACTGTCAGAACAAAGGAGAGAATAAAACATAGAACTATACCACAAATCGAATTAAAAACAAACAGAAATGGAATAAACTAAGATTGTTAAACTTTATATACCGTGCGAAACATAGAAACGAGTCTGCGGGATCTCACGGAAAAAATGAATCACGAACACTACCAAGACGAAACAAATTCGTGATTTAACAAATTTTATAATTGTGTGACGCAATGCGTGGGATGGAGTAATGACTGTGTCGAGCTCTTTGTGGAACACAATTAATGAACGGTAAATAAATAAATAGGATGCGAAGTTAACGGGTAAAACAATGATGAATGCACGAAATAATAACAAACTAGATCATACCGAACTACCGAAGTAGCATAAGGAAAGAGGAGAGATTTATTAAAATATATACAAGGTGAGTCGGAGTGTTTTGTAGCAGGACAACAGTTTAAAAAAATACTATTTTAAGATAAAAATCTCACGTAAATTTGCCCTTTCTCCGATATACAGAAGATGTGATATTTTTATATTTTTTTCGTGTTTTTCAAGTTTCAGCACTGAGTTTCATTAACACATCTTATGAAAGCTTATGATATCATTCCAGGTCTTCTAGTCAATTATTAAGAAATGTCAAATAGAATGTTTCCGAAAAAATAGTTTCATCGCAAGTAAATTATTTTTAGCATTTATCTCGAAATTCATACATTTTTCAGAAAACATAAAAGAGAAGAAAGCATCCCGATATGACAGAATGTAAATTAATGTTTCATTGAAAGAAATGGCAGCACGAAAAAAAGTTGAAGCGGGTTAAATTGGGTACAACCACCAAAAGTGTATCACCCTGTAGTGAATCAAAATCGGCTATTAGCCAAAAATTTTGAGTTCTTCAGGTGTAATAGTAATACCTACCGAATTTAAATTAATTGTAGGAGGAAAACATTGAAAAAATCTCGAACTTTGACTCCCTGTACATTGGGATCTCGTAAGCCGTGAGAGATACAGGGTTGGTTATATTATGGCAAAGTTGCGCAATTTGATGCCTAACAAAATTCCGTTCTGAAACTTGAAAAATTCCGAATACTTTCGGAGGTATACGGAAAAAATCTAAAGTTCCTAAAACCGTTTTTATTTTTCTCTGGCGTTATTTGAAGAAATCGATAGATATGAATAACACTTTATCATAGCCATTTTACGATTATGTGGACCAAGACACAAACTTGGCTGGGGTTTCTCACACTCCACATTACCAACGCCGGGTTAAAGTCCTGCTGCAAAAAAAATTACTCTTGACAAACCATAATAGCCACCACTGATTATAGTTTGTAAAGATACAATTTTGCGAGCTGACAAGATATTTGTATATTGAAATAATATTCATATTTTAATTTTATAGAAACGAGGAGAAAATCCCAAAAAATTTGGAATAATGAAGCTTAATTTCAGTTCTTTATCCATCGTCTGCCGTCGATGTTTCAGTATTTTTTCAGTTCGAAGTACGAGTGACAGGTACGTAAAGTGCTCTGGGGTGTATTACACCTCACCTTACCACTTATGCTACATTTTATTTTTCAATGAATACATAAAAATTGCATTATATCGTGAGTAGCTGATCAGTCTTGGTCGACATAATCGTGAAATGATAAATGTTAATGAAACAGAACAGCGATTTCTTGAAATCTGTAGTGATGGAGTTGATTACCGAGCAACTGATTCACAGTAATGACAATCAACATTTGCCAAGGGAGTTAGTTACATGTGAAAAGACTGGAAATTCTGAAATAACAATGGTCAAACGTTCTAAAACAACTGGACAGTGTTGTGCCTGCTCGGGAAATCGAGACCGAGAAACCAAACTCATGTAGTCAATATGATGACAAACTCTACGCGTTGGGGATACGTGGCAATTTTCTTTCATGGGTTATTTCATTTCTGAGTTCGAGAAGAATTCAAGTGGAGTAAGGGGAAGTCAAATCAGATATATGTGGAGTTGACGTAGGAGAACCGCAATGCTCAGTATTAGGACCTCTGATATTTCTTTTATTTATAAACGATATGCCATCCTATATCAAATCAAAATGCATTGTTTTATTTGCTGATGATACTTCTATTGCAGAGGAAGCCGAAAATCCTGTAGAACGACAAGCTAGATTGAATGCTGTGGCACATCTATTCACTACATGGTGCGAACGTAATAAATTAATAGTGAACGCAGAAAAAATGGTATTGTTACAGTTTTTCGGAAAAAAAAACAGAAAAATCATATCTCAATGAATGTTAATGTAAATAATACCACCATTGAAACCTCAGAAAGAAGCAAGTTTTTAGGAATACATTTGGATGAAGCTCTATGCTGGAAATACCAAATCAATCATGTTTGTGTGCAAAAAATTATCAAGTGGGTATTTCGCATTATTTCAGTTAAAAAAACAACTCGACCAAACAACCCTGATCAACGTTTATTTCGCTATCATAAATTCACACATTACGTATAATATTATCCTATGGGGAGGAGCCACTGAAATAAATAGAGTATTCATAGCGCAGAAGAGGGCCATTAGACTTATATTTTACTTGAAAAAAACTCATGTCAACCATACTTCAAGAAACATTCATTATTGACTGTTCCGTGTATATATATATTCATAGCTGTGTATGCTATATTAAACGAAATATAAAGTTTTTAACCAGGAATTGTGACAATCACCGTTACCAAACAAGGCATGGTAAAAAAATAATTATCCCAAAACATTCGACTAGCCTATATGAAAAGACTCCTTCTCTGGCTGGAATAAAATTATTTAATAATTTACCATCTGAGCTGAAAGATATTCAATCATACAACCTCTTCAAGAAAAAAGTCAGAGAATTTTTGGTACTGCATAGTTTTTACTCCACCTCTGAATCTTAGTTATGAGTGAACTGGGAGTAGAGTTTTTGATTTTTGATTTTTAATTTTTTATATTTAATTCTCAACTTTATGTATTTGAATGTTTTGATTTTTGAATTCTGACATTCAATTCTCAACTTTTTGTATTTGAATGTCGCCAATGTATTTTGTTTGTGATTCTTCTATGGATGTTATGATTGTTTATTTTCAATATGTAGGTTTATATCACGATTTAATCTCAGATATTTTTATACTTCTCGACTAACATGTCCTATTTCATGTATATGAACACAAAGAATGAATAAATTCTATTCTATTCTAAACTATGAATGGGATTTTTCTTTTCAATATTATATCTCATCAAATATATGCATTTGCGAATAAGTATTATCATTTTTCTGATATTTTTATTTTAGTAAATGTTCTGGACTCGGTTCTGGAAGTCTCATTATTTTTTTTCTCTGCCAGAAACATAATATTTGAATCCAAAATAATGTCAGAACGATTTTTTATACTGGGGTTTTCTACACCCTATACATCCCCAATGGAGATCAATTTGGTCACTTTATACCTTTATACCAACGCTGGGTTAACATTTTGAAGAACACACTTTGCCTATCTGTGTATCGAAAACGATGCTCCCACGCAATATACAGGGTGAATCTGAAAGTGAGTTTTTTTTCTCAACAGGGTATATATCTCATCAGAATGAGTTGTTTGGCAAAAAATTGCTCACATAAAATATATAATATAACGGAGGTATACATCAGGTATTCGAAGGTTTAAAGAAGACTTCAACTTTAAAACATATTGTTTTCATTTTCTCAATAAAACGTATATGAAAGCCGTTATTAGTCCAGCATTATATAACTTACAGTTGCATTATTCCGCCAGAAAAATCAATTTAAAACATCTTTTCAAATTTTCAATTCATTAATTTTCGTTTTCAAGTGCTATTTCATCATATTTTCTCTATTGAATCTTAGATTCATAAAATTAGATGTACCTCCGTAATCTCACATTCGAAACATAAACAACTGTCGACCAAACGATTTATTTTGGCGAGACATATACCCTGTTCAATGAAAAACCTCACTATCAGTTTCACCCTGCATATTTCATCTTGAAAATATGTTTTCTTCAAGCTGTTAAAGTCCTGCTATGAAAAACTCATCTCATCTCATTTTGAAATATGGTATCTTCTTTAAGCTGTTGAATTCCAGCTACAAGAAACTGACTCACCCTCTATTTGAGCGTGACGATAAATAATCACTGGGTGGGTGGGTGTATATAGGAAAACTTCAAGGACGAGAATTCTTCCGAGCATAATTTGACGGTAATTTCAGACTCCATGGAGACCTTCGAGCGCTGTGCAGGATTTTCGCGATATTTTTTTTCATTCAACAACACGACTCGGAGATGTTGATTCGATTATGCATGCGCAAACGCGAATTTCGCCTGTCTTGCTTTAATACGATGTGGTTTGAATTATTGCCGTATATTAGAGATTGTTTTCAGTTCGGGATATTGGGACGGGTACTTACACATGAGCTAACCTGAGGGTGACTGGTGGACTGAAATGGTTATTTATACACCAAGGTAGTAAAGAATATCAGTATTACCCAGGCACCATAAGATTATATTCCCATCAGGCTTCAGCCGAGGGATTAAAGGGTAAGAGGGGCAGAAGTCTCGTATTATTCCCTAGGGAGATAATGTGACATATTTTATCCCTAGGGAGTTTATACCAACTTTACATATTTCTATATCTCACTGGTAGCAAGTTGAGAATCACTGCAGAAGCAGAATCAATATAGTTTCTTGGGGATATCCAATCTTTCAGGATAGATAACTATGACTTCCAATCGATATGGAAGGAAATTCAACAGTTTTTCCTTGAGCTGACCATCAAAAATATAGAAGACAATAGATCGTCGAATGTAATCTTCTTAAAATAAATTCCAATGATGCGGCAATCTATATGACATACCTATATTTCATAATCACCTATGGTAATCAATTCAGCACTCGAAATCCACAGCTGGATTGGTGGAAAAAAAAATTCACGAATACTCCTTTTGTGGTGTTTCTCTGAATAAATTCGTGGTAAATTTGACCAAGATGCTGTGTTGATTATCTTCAACTTTTCGCATTAAGTTTCACCACGATGCCTGATAACAGATGATTATGTTGTTTCAACGTATTCATATATAGAGTATATTTTACTGCGGCGAAAGTTTATCCATGTTCTTAACATTTTTCGTGGTAAGATATACATCAGCGATTCTAGTCATTTGTACCATTCTTTTTTTTGCGAGTACATTCCAGCATAAACATTTCCCAAAAAACATTACTGTCAATGAGCGACCGCTCACTAACTGTACTAATACTCGCATTTTCAATGTAAGTATATATCTAAACCGAGATCTAAACGGAATATCCATGGGATGAATCATCAGTAATTATATTACATTGACGTCCTTGGAAATATCAGATCAGATCAGATTATACGGTTGTCCATTTATGTAATTCGATATGCCGTTAGAAAAATGGACCGGACATTGATATGAATGCCAATGTGCGGCAATCTAGATATGAAATAACTATATGTATATACAGCGATTCTTCTTTTTTCTGCGTGTACTTTCCAGCATAAACATTTTCCAAAAAACATTATTGTCAACAAGCGGCCGCTCACCAACTGTGCTAATACCCCCCTTTTTCAATGTAGGTATATTTCGTAACGGTAGGTATATCCATGGAATGAATCATCAGTGCTTATATTACATTGACGTCCTTGGAAATAGCAGATTAGATCAGATTACGGTTGTCCATTTATGTTATACGATATGCCCTATGGAAAATGGACCGGACGCTAGGAAGCAGACGAAAGCGGTTCTCATCGATTGAATTATAAGTTATTCAAATGAAGCTGTGGCGCCGAAGTTGAATAAAAATGTGGAAAATAAATAAACGGGGAAATTACGAATTATAGAGCAAGGAAACCGGACGATTTCAGCTCCGTTTGCCCCTTAACGTTGAATACTGATCTTAGGAAGATCTACCAGAACCCTTCCAAGGCAAAAAAGTTCATTCGATTACCATTATAAATTTTTTCTTCATCAATCGTTTCATATTCGCGAATTTTTTTATGGTTTCCGGATTTAAAGAACATAAATTTGTCAAATCAGCAATTTGTTAGTTGAATTTATCATATCTTCAGAGGTGAGCGACATATTTCAATTAATAGAAAAAAATAATTGAACTTTGACATACAGTTTTTACCTTGAATCCTGAATCAACCTGTACATAATTATACTTCCACGGGAAATGTTCATATACATCTCGGTAATTACTCCACAAGCTCAGTCAGCAATTTTGTCGGTCTATCTCAAGATATCTCGAACAACTCTTTATCAAAACTAGTTTGTCTATATAGACCGGCAAAATGTAAATATATGAATAACGATCCGTTTTCATTTTGCATATCATAATTGAAATTAGGAAAATTGTGGAAACGCAACAAGCCGATATTTTCAACTGACTATATATCCTTGAACTTTCATCGACTCATGAAAATTTGAGCTGTTGTATCCGATTGAACATAAATTTGAAATGTATTTATTCCAGTTCATATGTCATTGAGGTAGGAAGGAAGCTATATTTCCTGACACAAATGTCATCAATATTTGGGTTAGGGGTTAATGCATTGACCGTTCAATCCGAGGTTCATTTTATGATCGATTCTATGCATAAATAACAATACAAAAAAAGAACAATGAAATGAATTTGATTAAGTTGAAATGACTAAACCAAAACAGCAGTGTATACTGTATATGTACTTGATTTTTTCTGAAAATTTCCCATACATTATAGGTATGTAAGAGCAAACAAATCGTTATATGATTCCAGGCAAGAAATTATCAACACACGCGAACGCAGTTTTCAATCGATAAAACACGATTGCTTGATAAATACTACAAAATGCATGAAACAGAGGGGCCTCTATTTTTAGCAAAAAATCATGACAAACAGCCATAAGACAAATGTTCTTCTTTAGTGCAAAGGGAATGATAGTTCCATCAGCGTATATAGAGAGAAATCGCGTCTTCACACGAAAACCATAAATTTTATGCATCGGCATAATCTTTGAATTTGAACGAATATCTAGGGAGGATAGGGAGAGAAGGTAGGTATTGTTTTTTTTATCTTTTGGAGATTATAATGAACTGCCAATGTTGACTTTTTCGAATGCTCATAATTTCGTTACTTCACATGTAGCACCCTGTATACTTCAGTAGAAATGCATACATTAGTAATTCCCAATTAGTTTGTTATTACAACGTATCTTTCTCGGCGAATAGGTCCGTAATGGTTAGCTACTGCATTTATGACGTTATGACTGTTGTGAGGCAAGTTGTCTTTGTTTTGTTATGGAAATGGGATCATCAGCAGTAAGCCCGAGAATGGATCCTTACCCCCACCCTATCTTATAATTCGCAACGAATAAAATGTTTGATTCCGGATGAAAGATTCTGGATTGAAAGATTTTTTTACCTATTGGGGCGCTTGCGATTTGTTTCTGCTTGGGATGAAATATTGCACAATATTTCCAGGATTGAAAGGAATTGAAGGAAGATTTACATCAGTTTTCTGATATTCGAGCTTGAGATTTGAAAGATTGGCACAATACTTTCGAGATTTCTCGGATTTGAGAAAAGATTCACAGATTCAAAGCGAGATTTGTGGATTTTCAAGATTGGGGCTTGGATTGGTGAGATTTCTAAGATTCGAAGTATGGAGACATTTGTCGTCTCATGTTCATTGAAACTTTTCTTCCTATTTTTGATCGTCGAAGCCGCTGGTTTGGCAGGCTAATTTCGGGACGCCCTGTATAACCCTGTGATAATTTAGTTGATTTCTAAAAGTATCAAAAAGATCACATAAAATTGCACCAAATTGAATTATAACGAATAACTATAGCAAACCAAACATCTACAGTACAAAAAATACTTAGTGGAAGGACTAAAAATAGGGGTCAATATGGGTCAATATGAATGATGGATACAATTTGAGAAAGTATTGGAATCTCAGTGATGTATACTACAGAAAGTTCTATCGATATTAACAATATACTGGGAAATTTTTACCACCCTGTAAGTTAATCGAAACGGTATGACATTTGTAACATACATGCTATACTGTCTGAACGATATCTATATATAGTGTGGTATGGTGTGGTCATTTAAGTGTGCAACATATGGGAATCTTTTTAATGAATTGCACAATCAAAATACAGATAGTGCCGAAAGTTGGTGCATGTTCGGTAATCATTTTAGGTGCACAAACAGCATACAGGGTAGGTCAAAAAAATATATAAATTGCTCAAGAGTAAATGACCCTTATTTCAGAAAATTTAGTAAAATGTTATTGAGAAAAGTTATGCCTGAATACCAAAACATGACCTCCTGAGACATTTTTTAGTTCTTCAATTTTGTTCGTTAATAATTTCCCAATTTGCAATATTTCAAATACAAAATGTTCACATCAAATGGAAGTTTTTGAAATGCATATTATCATTAATGATGTTTTACCTTGTTTAAAATATGGTTTGCGAAATTTTAAAGTTAAGCTGAATATCGTTGCAACAAACATAAAGTTTGTGAGGGTACTTTACTCTTGAGCAATTTTTATATTTTTTGACCTAAAATGATTACCGAACATGCACCAACTTTCGGCACTATCTGTATTTTGATTGTGCAATTCATTAAAATGATTCCCATATGTTGCACACTTAAATGACCACACTGTATGACTTGAAAATTAGTTATATTTTGTCGAATCCGTGGTATAATGTTGTATAGACGATTATTTACCAAATTACTTATTTATTGAGTAACATTGATGTGTCAATAGGACGTATTAAGAACAGTGAAGATATGGAAATTAGCTTATTTACATGATAACATCGAGAAAATAGGTAATGAATACGAAAAAACAAATTCGATGACATCATGGAATTTCATTATTATTTACTACATCGGCCATCGAACAATATTCATAGAATTTCATTATCAGTGAGTTGACACATAATTATTTTCATAATGAGCTTAGGAAATCCACAAAACCAGATAATATATATCCATTCAGTCACTTCATGTAATTAATTGAATGACCAATTTTCTAGACTATTACAGAAAAACGAGCTAATCAGTGGTTAGGGGTATGATACGCCACTTATAGTCCAAGAGCACTTGATTTCGGGATTTGATAAGAAGAGAAGAATTATGCCGTCGGATATCAATTGAATGGTAGATCTCAAAAACCTACCTGTGCAACCCTTCATTCTGAGCCAAATCTACAAAGCGATTCATTTGCTGCTATTATTCCGGACCAATGACGGCTAAATATCTGGACTGTCTGACGGGTTATACTCGTCAGACAGTCCAGATATTTAGCCGTCATTGTTCCGGACATACTTTCGTCATGTGATAACGAGTTGAAACAAGAAGCAAATGAAAGGGGATGATGACTCCTTTGCGCCTATCCCAACATGCCGCGATTCAAACTGATCTAAGTTAGTAACAAAGCGTCTATATCGTTCTGAAAAAAAACTGGAAGTTTCCAGTTTGACCTCTGGAAAGTTATCAACAAATTTGTACGCAACATGGTTGTTTGAAACACTTGCAGGTCACTGATAATGATCAAAAACATCTCAAAACGTGACTTAGAGTCACAACATGCCATGCCAGAAATTATGAAAATCGATCTCAGCGTACTCTTTTTATGAGCAAAATTATTTTTTCAAGAAAATAATTCAACACGCCTTGTCGAGCGCCTTGTACCAACTCAACGAGACGATTTTGGATATAGGTAAGTTGGCCTAAATCAACTTGTTTTCATTCCAGGAGTCCACAGCCGAGCAATGTCCCAACCTTTTACATACATACTCCTTCATAAAAAACCTCACTTTCAGATTCACCCTGTATAGGGCATATAAGCATACCTATCATATCAATTTCGTGTACTACACCTTCTTCACTTGTAATTCAGAAAGTATAAGATGTAATTCAGAAAGTATAAGTTGTTATTCAGAATAGTTAATTATAATTCGGAAAGAATAACTTGAAATTCAGGTTAGTTAATTGTAATTCAGAAGGCGTTATATGTAATTCAGATTAGTGGAATGTATTTCAGAAAGTATACCTCGAAGTTCAGAATAGTGAAATGTAATTCAGAAACCGTCAATTGTAATTCAGAAAGCACAACTTGTAATTCAGTTATGATATAGGGGCAACCGGTATGCATCCATTCTCCTTGAGGTCCGGGTGTTAGAGAACAACGACTTGTTTATCTATGTAGAACAGAATATTGACCAGGCCAAAGATACAATTGTTGAAGGTGATTGTGCTAGGGCTGCACAACACACCACCATTCACCATGCTGCAGCTCTAGCATTTCAAGATATGCCCGTTGGTCGACAAATGACCCATTCGTTGATTTCTATTCCCTACCCTTATTCAAGTCCATACTCCATAGTATTTATGAATTACAAATTACGCTCTATGAATTACAATTGACTATTCTGAATTACAAGTTACACTTTCTGAATTATATTTCACTATAGTTTGAATCACATGTTATGCATTCTGAATTACAATTGACATATACCGGGTGATCAAGAATCTGAATTCTGCACCACCCTGTATTTGTTTCAATTAAATGTCAGTTGATAGTTGATCAAAAGTTGGGATAGGGACATGTGAGCCGTTTTGACCAATAATGAATAGTTTCGACAAAAAAAATTCCTAAAGTTGAAAAATGTCGATTTTTCACACCCTATATCTCTGTAATCATTTCCGCTAGACCCCAAGTGTGATACATCGATGAAATCAGCTCTTCAGAGAGAATCTGAAAATGCGATAACATACAGGGTGTTCCATTTAAAATAACAAAGTTGTTGCTACTTTTCGACAGAAGCGGCAACGCCGCAGAGCTGAAAATATTTTAGATCGATAGATCAAGAGCAATTACTTGAGTAACCAAATTTTCAGAATGATCTTATGTCCCGTTCTCCGTAAACGTCTAAGGTGCCATCGACCGTGCCCCACCCTGTATGTTTGCCTTCGAAAAGCAAAAAACGGCACGCAATATTTATTCGTCAAAAAGCATATTGAAAAGATGTATACTATTAAAGTTCAATGAAAAATATATGCTATAGTCTTCGAAATATCTACCATATCAACAAGAAAAACCGAAAAGCGTGAATTTATATTGCTACATTTTTTATGACATCATGTTTGCCTTCGAAATGCAATAAACGGCACGCAATATTTATTCGTCAAACAAAAACCAAACGAGCTTTCTCTTCTTACGTAATGTCACCCAAAACAAAACAAAGTGCGTGATACGAGAGAGTATCTGAACAAAAATATTAGGAAACAATCAAGAACAATGGAGGTCTTCATGGTCCAGCTGAGGAAATGGTGGAACCAGACATTTTGCCGTAACGATATCAATGACGAATCATCAAGATTTCATTGTTAACCTGACCATGACTGTATTACGTAAATATATGTATTGAAACAAATAACAAATCCAATGTTTTAAACAATTATGATTTCAGATTCCTCACTTCAAGTAAAACCTTATGAAACTATGTCCTAAACTGCATTCTGATGTTTCTTAGATTAAAAGTACAGAAAAAATCTTAACTTGGTATAGTACTTTGGTTTATATGAAGTGTAATAATTTTGAGTTTTCTGTAAACCAGTGGCGATATTGAGAATTGATAAAATCATCCAGTTGGAATCTGAAGATGCATTTTTGAACGAACGTTGTTTGGAACTGTTTTCCCCGAAAGGGAGAAAATAATCTGAATACGAAGTTTGTAGGTCTTATACTCACACTGTTTACATTGTACATCAAAATGAGAGTTGATGGAGTTGATTGACGAAACCTATGCTGCATGATGAGTTTTAACATATAGATTAACGACTCGTCGTTAATGTATGGTTAGTGCAAGAAAAATTTAGACCATTCAAACTTTACTCGCTCAGAGCTCCGTCAAAAGAAATAATTATTTCATTCATTTTCATTTCCTGATTATATTTTGCACATATAGTAAGCAAGAATATTTCTCATTTACCATATAAAGTATCTGGCAATGACAATGACAATTTGACAAAACCCATACTTCCTATATTTTTATGATTTATGTTGTTCTTTCTGACTCTTTCGACATAGCTTTCGAAGAGAACTTCCTTGTCTTGGTTGTAATAAGTTTTGTGATTTATTTCATCTAGATTTCTCTTGATTTTCATTTGGCAATCTGAAGTTATCAAAGCTCTAGGCCGGAAAGGTCCAAAATACCGTGAGCTAAAATCTAATATTTTTCACCATGTATATCACACTATTTTTGTCTGTTACACGAGGAAGGACGAATCAATATTGAGAAGATATTACATTATATTAAAATAAGAACATCATATAGACGTGAAATTTGAAGTTTCTAACAGGAATTACACCTGTGTTGCAAGCATCTTTTTGCAGGCATCTTCATCAGTCTAATTATGTGATTTGATTTTAAAAAATCGCGACTTTAGTGTATGTTTAGTACAGCGAAGTGGAATGGAAGATAAAAGGACTTGCAGTTCTTTCTCGGAGACGGTGTTATTGCCTTATTTTTCGAAACTATCAAGACAAAAGCCATCAATAGTGTAATTTAATATATATACAAGGAAGGAAAGATGGAAGTGGTTGCTGACACGTTAGAGATAAAACTAGCTTGCTTGTGGGGATTGCAGCAAAATAAAGGTCATTACAGTTTGTCCGAGCTTTCGGAAATGTATATTTCCATCATCAGGGCGACTACAATAGAAATTGAATGTGTACATTGACAATAATAATGAGGATTGATCAAATGGAACTTAGACTATTTGATGACGATTACAATGGTGTTATAAAAAAATGTAACATCGACTTTCAAAAAACTTATAACACCATTGTAATCACCCTCAATTAGTACCATTTGATCAATCCGCAATGTTATTGTCAAAGTACACATTCAATTTCTATTGTAGTACTCACTTTTTTCCCTTAAAAAAAACTAATTTAAGAAAACTGACATTTCATAACCTATCAACAGAGATGAAATTTCAAAATTTTTTCCCGCCACAGAAAAATAGTTATTTAACCAAATATAGTGTATAAATGAGGAGGGCGAATAATGATTGAGATATTAGTTTTGAACCCTCGTTTGAACCGTTTTCAAGCGTGACGTAGTAATTTATCTCATTCAAGGAAACAGACTATTTTGAAATGAAAGCTGTCATAAGTCAGATACATAACACATAACCTGAAAACCGAAATCAATAAATAAATTTTGAAATTGATGATTATCTGTGAGAACTTGAGGAGTGTAAAAGAATGGAATCACTAAAAGTGGCATTTTTAATTGATAATCAGCAGATGAGCAGCAAGGTGTTTGTCTTTCACAAATGCTGAACCAGTCCAGAGAAATAGATAATAATCGGGAAATGATTATTCTTCACGAAAATTTCCAGCATCCTAAAGTGGAAAATTATGTACCATACCCTCATCACACTCCATTTTTAAGCTATATAGTCAATTTCTCAAAAATATTTATAACCTCAAACGCTCAAATCATCAAACTTCGACGTTTTCCCACTCCTCCATTGGTTTTCCTGGTTCGAACACGGTTCGAACCGATCATTTAGAAGTTTTTGAACCGGAATGAACCGTATTACTTGGTGACGTCATAACTTGTGCAAGAAAATGCTTTTAGGTACTCTAGTAATTACGAGGTCGACGGAAATAATCATTATTGTTTCGTGGCAACATTTGCCCAGTGCGTCGTTGGCTGCCTACCCGCGCATCGTTGGGTGATCTCTACCGACGCTGTAACGTTCCCCCACCGCAATGGTTATTTGTTTCCTTCCGATCTAGACGCTAGTTTTGTCCTTTGGTTTTGTCTGCACCTTTGCTGGAGAAATTCGACCTCATACCATACCTAACCCGTATAACAAAACCATAGAGGTCGTGGAAAAATACCATAACCGGTGAAACAATGACGGGTCACGTTTTGGAAAGTGATACGATATTACCAAATCGGACCCCACAGGGTGTTTGGGATATACGTGAGCGACATTGCGATATATATATACGGATAAGGAAGCGAACTATAACTATATAGACGGCTGCACAGTGCACACACCGTAACAACTTCCGGAAATGGAATAGACACCCATGAAAACCAACATTAGATACGAGGGGTGCTTTATGAGTATTTTTTTTATATCTTGGAGCGCACGGAAGGAAATTCCTATAATGTTTATGGAACATCGTGCGTACCTAGGGAGGATAGGGAGAGGAAGTAGGTGAAGGATTTTTTTACAACTTTTGGAGGTTATGAGTTCTTGGGAATCATATACCTACTAAATATATACGGATAACATCCTATGTTTCAAATGGTCAAAAGTGAAGCCAGTTTTGAGGAAACAAATGACAGTCTGCGGGTGCAAATACCTATTTGCGCATGCGCGAAATTTGTCAAATTCACGAGTCAAAATGGAGGATGAATTTCATTTAAATTTTATTTATATATTATTATGTTGTTGAAGTTTCTTTCCGATGCCTCTGAAAATAATATTCCTCCGCGAAAATGTTTCAGATAGCAGAAAAAGTACATCAAAGCATTGATATTGATGTCAAAGCTGTCAGTGGAATGGGGAAAACAATGAGAGCCACATTCCACATTTGATTCCAATCATTTTTATTTCGAAATTTCAGCGATTTGAGTGCTTTTGAAAATCGGCCGATGGTGGAAGACGAACAGGTATACAAAGCAAGAAATAATGTTAATTTGTTGAAGTGAAAAGTATACAGAAACTTGAGATCTTTGAGCTGATGAAACTTCTGCTGATTTGAAACTCTTGGTTTGTGTATGCTGAAGCCTCATGAAGTCAATTATGCTCCATTGATCCTTTTGCTTACTGAAATGTCAACTACATTTTTAGGTAGTCATAAAGAACTGCAGAACTGGAAGAATTCAGTTGTGAAGCTCACACCCAAGCAAGTGGTGAAGAAAGTCAGGTATAGATGTGATGTAACTAGCTTTTACAATCAAAGGAAGACAAAGATTGAAGAAACTGTTCCTACAAAATTAATCATGCTGTTGGTGAAAAAGAATAATTCTGAATTCTTGGTGAATTGTAAGTCTTATATAATATCTAACTTCCATAAATAGGTAACTGATAATCATTTTCCAGATAACAAATCAACTGCCCTACATAATTATATTTCTACAATGAAGCAGGAAGAACAACATTTGAAAAGATTCCATTACTATCAGAATCACACTTGAGCATGGTCTTGAGATTGAGAATAATGGAGATATTTCATAATCATTTTATTCTTATTCCTTGTATAGAATTAGAAGCTTTCAATTATTCACAGTGTTAATCATATTCTGGTTTATATGTTGAAATAAAGCAAAATTGAGTAGGTACTCATTACATTTTTTATTATAACAGAAAAAGTGAAAAAAAAATTCATTAGATTGGCTACTGAAATTGCACTTGTCTTTTCTATGGAAACATCATAGCCACTTTCACAAGATCAGTCCTGGTGGAAGTTGCATCAGCACTCTGGTAAGCAAGTTCTATCCTTCCAGCATCTTTGTCATTATCAGATTCATTTGATCCTCTTACTGAGGATGATTTGGTTGATTTAGCTGAAGAAGGATTAGAGTCATATTCTATTTTTTTATGTATGTGACCTTCCTCTTTCCCATTCATATCCATTGATCACAGGTTTTACATTTTGATGCATTGTAATTGGTAAATTCTGTGGAGGTATGTAATCTGCATCACAGAAAATGTACCAACTTCTGCAATTGTATTTGGAATCCCTTGAAACTTGAAAGAAAAGCACATTACATAGAACACTGTAAAGATATTTTTCTCAAAATGAAAGAAATTACCTTCATAATCTGTTTCTGAGAATAAGTATCTGCTACAGACAGGCACATATATTTGTAAATGGGCTTCCCAATTTTTGTAATGTTCTGCCACACTTCGTATAATTTTGCATATTATGTTGGGAAGCTGTACATTTGTATGTTTATAATGTCTTGCACTTGTTGGCCATTATTGGAAGTATTCTGAGACAATAAAAAACTTCAGCAAACTCGTTCCAAAACCGCGAATTGAAGCTGTTTGCTTCCTCAGATCCACCAAAACTTCGCAAATATGAATTCCAGTGAAGTCTCGGTCATGATTTCTTGTCTGAGGCTTCAGATTCAGAATGGATTCAGATATCAAAATATAAACATTGAATTTCAGGTTATGTACTAAATTCTGTCGATTTTCAATAATGATCATACGTTTACTGAAGAAGGCATCAAATTCGTATAGCAATCGTCAAACTCATGTCGTTTCTAATTTCGAATTGACGCATGCGCATAAGTCTATTAATCCCCGGGGACTATCTTTTGTTTTTATTTCTGGCATCAACTATGAGATCTTGTTATCCATATAGTTATTTATACGTATATGTTGGGAATACGTCCATTGGCAAAGAATTCCAAAGCTTCGCATTATGGTAGACTGTTGTTCGACATTTTTCAAGTTTAACGATAAAGGGATGTGCTGACTTGGCCTGTCGAGTTCGCCTGACTGGTATTGCTAGTGATGGAATTTTAGCAGATATTTCTGGGGAAAATTTCCCGTGGAAGTATCAATAGAAAAGTGAAAGGTAGCCAACTCTTCTACGGTGTTCTAATGGGGTCAAAGAGTTAGTGAGTGTGGCATCACCCACCAGGCGAATGGTTCTTCTCTGGATGGAATCTAAGAACATCAGCGTATGTTTGGGTGCTGAGGGATTGAGATGAATTGATGAAGCAAAACATTGAATTGCAAAATTTATAAGAAATGAGTGGGCATTATACATGATTGTCTTTGCCTGAAGTTTATACCTGAGATTCAAATGATCTGTACTCATAGCTCTTTCTTCAGTGTTGGACTATATTGAAGAGAATACAATAATGACATGAACTTAAATCCATTTACAAAGACCAATTATTTTTTCGATTAATTTTCGAAACACCTCTACTTTCGAAATAATTACATAACGCGCTGATTCAGTTTAATGGCTCGTTACTGGTCACGATGGCATGATAATGCGGAGAAGGAATTGTTAATCAAATTATATTGGACATGTGTCGAAAGTATGAAGCCCATTCGCTTTTTGTTAACATGAGGAATAGTATTATATAATTTTTTTCTCTATACGCTTCGAGAAGACAGCACAAAACTTGCGACTCATACAGAGCCACTTTATATATATGAGTATTATTTCAATATGTGTAGTAAGAAAGAATTAGATGATTTACTTAACTCTTAACTTTGCGCTAAGGAAAAAACTTTGTGAAACCTTAGTTTTATCTATTTTGAATTATGGCTTAATATTATACTTTCCCTGTCTACATCAAGTTACTAAACAGAGGTTACAGAAGATCCAAAATTACTGTTGTAGATTTGTTTTCAATCTTCGAAAATATGATAGAGTGTCGACGAAAATTAACGAACTAGGTTGGTTAAGAATTGATAATTTATTCAAATACCATATGAGTGCCATGGTTTTTCGAATATTGTCAACATCTACGCCACCATATCTGAAAGATAAGTTGGTATTCAGAGCTAACATGCATGACCGAAATATTCGCAATGCATTTACTCTATCGCTGCCTAGATTTCGTCTGTCTGGATTCCACAGAAGCTTTTCATTTAATTCTGCTAATGTATATAATTCATTGTCAAATGGTTACAAAACACAATCATTGAGCTACTTGAAACTTCATTACAAGCATGAATCAGTAGAAGAACAGGTTCTAAGTTTGCGGTATGGTCATTAGCTCATCTGGATTGGTTGCTATATGTTATACAAATTTATCTATTTGTTATGGCTTTATGAGATCGGGGGGGGGGGCACGCCTGTGTAGATATATATTCATTTATATATATATATACACAGGCATGCATATAAATTAAAAATATATTGATGTAATCAATTAGTGATATATGTGATTAAGTCACTATAATGTTATATGTTTAAGAAATCCATTGTCCCTTTTTATTGTGAGTTAGAGGTTAAGTTAGAATAGCGGGAGCTAGAGCTAGACTTCGCCTCTCAACAAATATACTTGTATTGTAATATGTACATTACAAAAACAATAAAGGCAATTTATTATTATTATTATTATTTCCCGAAATCAATGCGTGAAAAAAATCATCATATCGTAGAGCCCAAAAATAAATTCTATAGATGGTCAGTGACACCTTGTTTGGAAGAATGTATGAAAAAGGGAAGATTTTACTTAGCTTTGAATGAATCTGATATATCGTTTTCAACGTATACCCATTGAAAATCATTCTGAGCAATTGTTGGTGTATTTTTTTACATATTGTGAGTTACAAGTTTACTCTTTATTCATTGATCTTGAATAAACCATTTTTATACTCAGATTTTAGAAGAGAATATACGATACATCCATACCACGCCCTTTCTATCCATTTTCAGTGATTCGTCGATATATAGGTATGTCTTTTCTTTATATATTGATGATCGTGTATCATGTTCTTTGGTCCTTATCGCAAAAGCTGCTTCACAAAAACTCGGATTCTTGTTCCGTGCGAAAAGCTACTTTACACCTCAACAGCTTCTCATGATCTACAAAGCGCAGATACGGCCTGTTCCCACATATGGGGTTCCCATCACATATGGGGTTCAGCACCAAAACATACGCTGATGCTCTCAGATTCCATCCAGAGAAAAGCCATTCGCCTGGTAAGTGACGCCACACTCACTCACTCTTTGACATCATTGGAACACCGTTGAAAGGTCGGCGACCTTTCACTTTTCTTTCGATACTTCCACGGGAAACGTACTTCGGAAATCTCTTAACTAAAGGAATTGAAGGGAAGCTTCATGCTTCAATCTCAGGTTTTAGTATCAAGAATAATCCCTATTGTACTTGATGTCTAAGGAAATGACTAACAAAACGCGAGTAAATTAGTAATAGTTCGAATCAAAGTGAACCATTTTAGGTGTGTTCGTTATTCAGGAACTTGAGGTATAGCATAAAGAAGTGGAAAATATGACCTCGTTAGATTTTTGCTACAAATAATTTGATATTTTTATTGCGGTTTGGCATTACCTTTACCACAAATAAATTATTCACAGATGATGGAGACCTCGGAGTTTCAGATTGATATCTGGACGAAAATGATATATAGTTGTTAACAAAAACGAGTTATGAGTGATTCATTCTGATGAAACAGAACTTTCAAAAACTTGGCGAATATCTATAGGTATTAAATTTTCTCTAGGATTTTTTTTCAATCATTCGTTTCATGAGGAAGGATAATGAACAAGAATAGATTGACTTTCACTATATTGCTTTCGCTTGAAATTATTCATTTCATAATCACGTGCAGGATTTTTTTATTCAGCTAATAGTCAGAAATTGACTCCGAAATTGATATCCGAGATCAAACTAATCATGAAACACCGTTCGAACCTATACCCTATATACGAGGTGTTGAAAAATTCGACGTATACATTTTAAGGATGCATTTTGATAACAATACGTCGTTGAAATATCTATACATCGAATTTTGAAACACCCTGTATGAAACGAGTTGAGACGAAAATAATGCGAAGCATAAGATATAATTTATTTCACTATTGTTTTTGTCCGGTGTACATCCAGCAAAAGGTCTTCCGAAATAAGACTGAATTGTTTCGTTTACAACACAATAATTATTATTACAACATTAGGTTATGCACAATTCTATTGTCTTCCCATATTAACCGTTTTTTGTTCATCTCCACGAAGCACAAACCACGTTCTCTATATTATCTGGAGAGTGCGCCGCGTTGCAGCCGCACATCTCGTTGGAGCCACATCTCTTTGGAGCCACATTTCGTTGGGCCCACAGTCTCCGAACGTACCCGAAAGCTGCGCTGTTGCCACAAGGTTCCTTATTTTACTGAGAAAGATATTGTGGCTCTAACGAGACATTGCGGTATATTTTCATCTCGTTCAAGCCACATTTCGTTGCACCCACATCTCGTTGGAGCCTCATTTCGTTGAAGCCACATTTTGTTACAGCCACATCTCGTTGGAGCCACAGGTAAATAACCAATACCCTTAATTGGTGCAGAATCAAGTTAAGAGAAAATTTCCGGGCAAGAGCTTCGCTCACGACCGATCCTGAAATAATATCATTGAAATAGCGAATCACTATCAGCCTCAACCAGCACAGTAAATGCCTCCACAGTACTTTTTTCAGCGAGGAAGGATAAAAACCAACTAACCTTACTCGGCCTAAATGAACCTTCTTCCTAAAAATTATATTTTTCGGAAAATCACTTGAGAAAACGAAATAAAAAAATGCCGACCGTCTCAGGCATTGAACCCGGGTCGCCGAATCTGGGCCCAACGAGATGTGGCTGCAACGAGATGTAGCTGCAACGAAATGTGGCTCCAACGAGAAATGAGCCCAACGAGATGTGGGTGCAACGAAATGTAGCTTGAAAGAAACGTGGATTGATCAAGATGAGAGTGTCTCGTTAGGGCCACAATAACCTTTTCAGTATAATCGAGATTTTTGAATTATATGTGGCAACAGCGCATCGTTCGGGTACGTTTGGAGACTGTGGGCCTAACGAAATGTAGCTCCAACGAGATGTGGCTGCAACGAGATGTGGCTGCAACGAAATGTGGCCCCAACGAGATGTGGGTGCAAAGGGATGCTCCCTATCTGTTTAGTTAAACCAAACAGAAATAAACAGTTGCGGCGTTAGGAGAGGCAGGTAAGGCAGTGCCACAACAGTAGGAACGACAGAGCATGGAAATATACTAAAAATGCCAGTCAAAAACAAAGTGTCACTGACTAACAATTACATCATTTCTCATTTAGACTGTAACTGTGGAATTTTTAATCGCAGTAACAGATTGGAATGATACCAATATTTTTGCATTGAGTTGAGAAAACCTAATCACGAATCTGTATGATGAATATCAAATTATCATACATCGAACAACAAATGCCCAGATGACAGGAGAATGTCAACAAATCATAATTCTCAGATGTCATATCGTTATAGTTTTAGTTATATTATAGGGAGATGGAAAATTGTGTATATCATTAATAAGAATGGCTGAAAGAATACCTAGACTTCAGTTCACTGATGGGGATTTGATATCCGAAATGAGTTTATTCGAATGAAGTCATATAACCTGTTTGTGAGAGATATAATTCCCATATCACTGATACGAATGATTTTTTTTTTCGGAAGTTCCAATGCTCATCAAGATCAGAGTTTATATACAAGTATACTTCTCATATACATTTCAATTTTCATTTCAATACTGAACATATTGGTTAGATATATTTTTATATCATAATACATCATATCATTTTATCCGATTTGAGAGATGATGTCAATTCTCAATTTCAGAGGATTTCAATTTTTCATGCTCTCCTTTTGGATGTTCAACAGATATAATTCAATGTTCGACGTGGCAAATAGCCAGGAAAGTAGTTGTTTTCTGTTGAATAAACCGAGAAAGAATTGATATTTTCATCACATAGAGAATGCGAATTCTCAATGTATTTCTTTATATACAGTGTGACCCATTTAAGATGGAAGCACCCTTATAAAACTTACATTTTTCAACCGATTGGAATGATTTTTTTTTGTTAGGTAGATATTCAAAAAGTCTATTAGGACACCAAATATCATGAATGAATCTCCATTTCCAGGGCCAACTAATCTGATTTTTCAAGGTCAAAAATCTAAAAAAATTACTAGCGATTTTTTTAGAAAAAATCTGACTACACCACTGGATTTGTGACATTTTCAAATGGGTAACATGAAAATAACGTTGAAATGCGTCAATCAATAAAAAAGTTATAAAGGAATGAAATTTGAAGAATATGTCGTTTAATCAACCCATCAATTTTTATTACTGAACAGATTTCGATGAAACTGTGATCAGTAATATTTCAAGACATCCTGAATCCAGTGGAGTATACAGAATTTTCATAAAATTCCTGAACATGAATTGGTGGGTTGATTAAACGGCATATTTTTCAAATTTCTTTCCTTTATAACTTTCTTATTGATTGACGAATTTCAACGTAATTTACATGTTACCCATTTGAAAATGTCACAAATCCAGTGGTGTAGTCAGATTTTTACTAAAAAAATCGCTAGTAATCTTTTTAGATTTTTGACCTTGAAAAATCAGATTAGTTGGCCCTGGAAATGGAGATTTATTCATGATATTTGGTGTCCTAATAGACTTTTTGAATATCTACCTAACAAAAAAAAAATCATTCCAATCGGTTGAAAAATGTAAGTTTTATAAGGGTGCTTCCATCTTAAATGGGTCACACTGTATATATATTCATTTTTTTCATATCTTTGAATATTCTCTTTCAATACCAATATTTTTATTTATAGAAACGAGAAACGAGGAGAGAAGATCCCAAAACAATCTGGAGAAATGAATATATAGTAATGATATTGGAAAAAAAGTCGACGCGATTGTTATCTATACATAAGAAGTCGTTCTATATCGAGAATGATATATCTCATGCTGCATCAATTTTTTTTATCTCATGGAGCGCACGAAAGGAAATTATTCCTTTAATGTTCGAAGATGATGTTTTTTCCAGATATAGGATGAACAGTTCAGAATTGTCAGGTTTTCCATAATGAGAACTATGAATGACTCTGTATATCGTTTCCAAAAATAGCATGTAGAATGTTTATTTGCCGACCAAGTTTATCATGCGGTATCATGTATACTGGTAAACATAATGCAACATCCTTATAATCCGATTTCTTAGAAAAATGCAGCCGAAGATGATAAAAATGTATTTCAAACAAGATTACGCTGAAGGAGGATCTATATCTACAGAGAATACCAACACAGCATTTTTTTATCGTTTTAATGAGAAAGATTATACATCACAAATCTAGAGGCGTGATGGAATTTTATATACCATCAGCCATGTTCTAGTCAAAAATGGTTTGAAACCCTAATCTGGATTTTCCTATCACTTTGACCAATGTACTAAAGCGCTTAACAATTTGGCTCAGAGCAAGAAATTCTATACTCACCATTTGTTCTAATCTTTAGCGTTAACACATTGTATAGAGTGACAAAAAAGTGAACAATGTATAACAACTATTTTACCCATGAGTATTGAATTATGATATAGAAATGATGATTTATTATTGAGCTGCAAGTACACAAAAATCATATAAGACAAATTGTAGCTAATCTACATCTTCAAATATCACCTAATGGTAGGTCCAATATTCCCGTAGTGATATTTAATTATTCATACATTCAACACTCAAAATGTATGAACGGAGTGGAAAAACAAATAATTACGATTGATTGATATACGACAAAATGCGTTGATTGAAAATAAACAGTTTGATAGTGGGTAATTACATTTTCATGTAGCCTAAGTGAAGTACTCGTCAGCAATTTTTTTTTTTCGTAATACTATGAATAGTATGCATGTTCCATATATCGAAGTAGTGGAAATGCAAAATATATATAATGAAATAAAGGTTCCATCAGAATGTATCTAATTTTCCTGCAACGTTTCATGAAATATTCGATATACCTATACTTACTGAGTTACATTAAATTGAAGCTTCTTAAAAAAATCGAGTTCCTATGAAGGGCACAAAAGTAACTAATATATAGTGTACTAAATCAGTCATGACTGAATTCACGAAAAACGTATAAAAAAAAAAGTTTGACACTCTCTATACAGGGTGTCCGTTTTTCGAGCTCCACCATGGGGATTGGGGATCTCAGTTATTAAAAGAGATACGAGGTCGGTTAAATTAGGGAAAAGTTGCGCATCTTCATGCTGAACATTTATCTGCAAGAAAATTCGATGTGTCATTTTCAGTTTTTGAATTATTTGAAGAAAACGAAGATTTGTAACTTTCGTTTATATTTTTTCAAGCGAAAATCAAAGGACCTAGACGTTTCTGAACGTCATGGAAAATACAATGACAGATTCAGATTTCTTGTGAAAAAGTGCCTTCAGAATGTCTCAGTCAGAAACGTCTAGGTCCTTTGGATTCAGCTTGAAAAAATAAAAACAAAAATTATAAATTTTCGTTTTCTTCCAATAATTCAAAAACTGAAAATGACACATTCAATTTACTTGCAGATAAATGATCAGCATGAAAATGCGCAAATTTAACCTAATTTAACCGACCTCGTATCTCTAATAATAACTGAGACCCGAGCTGAGACCCCATGGTGGAGCTCGAAAAACGGACACCCTGTATACCTTGAAAACCAAGCATTTCCTCTTGAAGTTTGACAACATACACAGATAACGCGCTGTATAATGAAACCTCAAACCGTTTACAGTTTTTATTCATCGTGTCGTTTTTTTTATTTCGTAACGAATTTGTAGAAGAATAGATGGATTAACCGCATCCAACTTCAAAATCGCATAACCAGAAGTCGTACGTGTAAAAATTTCACTCTCACTCTGATAATTCCACATAGCAAGCCAAGAGAAGAAATGTGATACATCATTAGATTTTTTTCATGTTTAGCTCGAGGCGAGACTTCATAATATAGTCTCATTTTTTTCTCTTAGTGAAACTCTCGATATTGGTCACGAATTGTTCATTTCACACTATACTTCCTGATGACCAAGAATTCCAATACATATAGGAAGTAATTCAATACCTTTTTTTCAGAAAATTTTCTACATCTCAGTTGATGTTTCTTCGATTGGTTCATTCCAATTAAACATATAACTAAATGATTGTTCTGAATCTGAAAAATTCAGCTCAAATAATTCTCTTGTTACTCAATATATTTTCTCAAAAAATGTTTCAGATTGTTGTTGATGTTCATTATTCCAGATTTTTTGGGATTTTCTCTTCTCGTTTCTATAAAATAAAAATATGAATATTATTTCAATATACGTGGAGTGAGGACAAATCAGAATGGATTTCTTGTATCGCAAATTCGTACTTGTCCTGACACTTTTCAGACGTGGTGACGTTGGCAATCAAATGAGTTACAAAATGTTTTCATTAATTAATCTTGAATTTACAATTTTCATTTTCAGATTTCAATAGAGAATACCATGTTCTATCTATATCAACTGAACAGGAAGCAATGCTACTGTCTCCGTTCAGAAGAATGCAAGCAAATTCCTTGATTTTTATCTTCTGGTTGTTATCTTCTTTTCCAATGATTTTATAATTATTCCACTCTGCCATATGTTGTCCATCTTCAGTAAGGATATGTTCAGCTAGTTTCCTAGTCCTTACTGAAAGAGGACTCTTGGTTTCACCTGCCTGCCGACCATTCCAAATTAGCTGAACATTTAATATCCTTATTGAAAATAGACAACATCATATCCGAGTGAGATAATATCGAAATTAAAGGGAAATAACCAGAAAATAAAAATTAAAGAATCCGCTTGCATTCTTCGGAACGGAGACAACAACAACGATTTCTATTCAGTTGAATTACATTGAACATTGTAAATGATTCGGTAGAAAAATCAAAAGTAAAAAGAATCTGTTGAAAAAAAGGCATTTATTCAAACGCTCTAAAAAGACGGAAAATAAAATGTTCTTTTTAAATTTCAACTATCAACTTATAACATCATTCTAAACAATTTTTATGATCATATAAAAGCTTGTCGGAATGATCAATATTAAATCGAATTGAAATTTTCAAAATTTGAACACACACGACAACGTGTGTTTTTATAACATTGCATCCATGTGTACCCGTTGGTGGTCTACTTGTTGGTCTCCTCCTCAATTAAAAGTTTTTTGTTATTAAATACGCTTTTATTGTGATAGCCGAACTAAATAATAGAAAATAAAAGGTAGTCTGAGAGAAGAAGAAAAGAAAAAGAAAGAAAAGAAACACGCTTTTATAGATAGCCAAACAAATATGAAGTAGGAAATAAAATAATGACAGTGTGTTGATAAAAATACACAACATACAAAATACCAGTACCTATTAGCACCTTGGTAATCAGTATATTATATGTTGTGTATTTCTATCAACATTGAACAAACACCTTTCATTGTATTATTTTCTACTTCTTTTTAGTTTGGTTAACTACTATTTTATATTATTCAGGTAGATCATGATACCATGTGCTCACAAATTTATTTTACAGAACAATCCCATTCTGATACACAAAACCGTTATAAACATATGCACCTATGCGATGGCAATCAATTTTCACATTTTTATTGCGGTCATCTCTCCACAGTCCACATAATATGGGCACATTAATAAATCCTACCGACTAGAGTTCAAAGATTAAAACGTTTTCACAAATATAGGTTATCGACAATCGTGAACGTGAAAAAAAAAGATTTCGCATTTTGAATATAAAAACAGCTATGACCTACTTCTATTGTTCACAAGCAAGAAGTTTTCCCATTATTTATAGAACATTCTGATTGTGTGGAACTTAATATGAATATTGCATGTGTTTTTACATTACGCGATTCTAGACCATGGCTGGCAAAATTAATATTTTTCATTCAAATCGATTGAACCCATTTCACACGCGATAGTGCAGAATCGGATAATACGCATTATACTCGTATAGTTGTGGTACGTGGACTTTTTAAGGTTCTATAATTCGCCATTATAAAACCATTCGTTCTAGTTTATTTCACGTAATAATTTGAAATTGGGTTCCTTGATGCATTTGTCGGCGTCGTTATTTCGTGGCCATTGAATTCACCTGATCTGAGTCCAATTGAACTAAAGGGTGTCCCAACAAGAGCGCCGGCTCGGCGCCGGATTTAAATTTGCCGATATTTTGTTAGTACGAATTGTACGGTGATTTTGATTTGAGACTATTCAGGGTATTCCATTCCATGAAAAAACAGAGTTGCTTGCATTTCCAGGAAAGCCGGAAGTCCACCATAACATTGAAATGTTATTAAATCCGAAAGGGTTGCTTATACAGGATGTCCGGAGATAAAACCGACAAAACTTATGTGGTTATAGGGACTGTCAATATAATTACAAAATGCCATATACAAATGTCGTTACTGACATACAGAGTGATTTATGGATGTTGATATAAAATTCAATCCGCCATATTAAATACACGGCTAACCCGATTGGGTTCAAATTTAGTACATTAATGGCACTCGAGAGCTTCAACAAGTAGCCCTTTGAACGAAACCAATAACAGGACCGGAATATTATTTTTCCCTATGTTGAGTTATTGTGAGAATAACTCACCCTGTATAATAATTATAAAAAATCTGAGGTCAGGTTAGGTTCGTAGATAAATTCTACAATTTACTCTCGTGACCTAAAAAAACTGAAGAATACATTCATATCAGGACCTGCATGACTGTTTTTCATGTTCTTGTAAGTATACAAGGTGTCCCTAAAATGTCTGTACAGAATTTTAGCACATAGTCCTGAGGTCTGAATAGGCCGATTTGAAGCAACTCACCCGAGTCCGAAATCGCTCCATTTCTGAGATACAGGGTGGTAAATTTGAAAAATAATCGAATTTTCTCGAAATTTATGAACATTTTTGAACGTTTCACTTCAAAAATTAGTATCCGGGGGCTTTTAGGCATGCGAAACACGGGCACCTTTTCACTGTGGCCATTAGAGGGCGCTTACCAATGCACTTCTCATGGTTTAGAATGGCCATAACTTTTCTCTGAGTGTACTATTTCTAAGCAAAAAAGTTACGATTGTGAAAATTCGCTAAAGTAAGCCGTTTTCGAGATATTTCGGTTTCAAGTGTTCGATGCCGCACCGGAATCTTTAAATTATTTTGAAAAAAAATGCATGTTTGCTGTTATCTTTGTGGATGTCATTTGGTCAGTGAATGAGTAGTGCAAAAATGGATTTTCCAAAATACTTTTTTGGGGTGTACTTGTTGATTTTCATTTTTTAAATTTACCACCCTATAACGAAGCAATTCCGGGCAGAGGTAGATTGCTTCAATTCGGCTTATTTTGACCTTAGATATGTCTAAGATTTTGTACAAACCTTTTAGGGACACCTTACTTACAAGAACATGAAAAAGAGTAATTCCGGTCCTGATACGGATGTATTCTTCAGTTTTTTTAGGTCACGAGAGTAAATATATCCACGAAGTTATCAAAGAGAATAAGCACAATTATGTTTTGGTTTCGTGAATATTTATTTTATTTCCATTTTTGCTGAAATTGATGAAAAAAAAAATGTATTACGGAATGACTGATATCCTGCCAGAAACTTCATCAACAATTTTTCCCGTAAATTCATAATATGACCTGAAATTTTTGATAATTATTATACAGGGTGAGTTATTCTCACAATAACTCAACATAGAAAAAAAGTAATATTTCGGTCCTGATATTAGTTTCGTTCAGAGGGCTACTTGTTGAAGCCTTTGAGTTCAATTAATGTACCAAATTTGAACCCAATCGGGTAATCCCTGTGTTTAATATGGCGGATTGAATTTTATTCCAAAATCCATGAATCACTCTGTATGTCAGTTACGAAGCGGTTTTGGACATTTGTAAATGGCATTTTGCAATCATATTGGCATTCCCTATAACCTCATTAGTTTTGTCGGTTTCATCTCCGGACACCCTGTATAACTGTACCAAAGAACCCCGCACGAAAACACGGGAAATCGGCTCACGGTCGAATTGGCTGAAATTTCACTATCATGTTGTGGAATGGCTCATTAGAAAAATATGTGAGTTTGAAGAGTTTTGAATGTTTAGTTTCTGAGATACAAACCGACAAAGTTCGAAAAAACGTCGTATCGGGGTAGGATTGACAAAGAAGAAAAACTGTTCATTTTTTAGAAAATGTATTGATCGGAACTCATGAACATGTCTAGTCATAATCACGCATAAATTACGAGGCACGGTCACAAAATTCATTTTTCGGAAAAAAAATTCGAGCACTATTCCAAAACCAACAAGCTTTATTTTGGTACGACATTATAGTTTCAATCTATTGTAGGCTTCGAAAACGTATTTCCATTTTTGAGAAGTATCTCTGTTCGAAATATGAATTTTAAGAATTTTGTGTTATACCCCTTTTTGAAAACAATTGACAGCTTGTTTTTGATCTCAAAGAAAGGGATTGATTGATACTGTTGATTGAATGAAAGCTGAGGTAACTCACTAGCGAATTCAGTTGTTCAATATTGCCTTCCATTTAGATACAGGGTGTGTTATATTTTGTTGAAGATTATTCAAAATGTTTCGATTGAATATCTCGAAAACGCTTTCGTTAATTTGGATCTCATTTTACTCACAATATTTTGAATATGTTGACTATCATATGCAAAAAGTTTTTCAATTTCTCATGTTTTGCTTCTGAGATATCAATTTTTGAGTTTACAGTATTAAAGGTATTATAGGGTTATCACCTCGGATATCACTATCGATTCAACAGAACTTCACGGAATCTTTCGATCATTCAATTACATTATGAAACTGTTGGAAATCAATAATTTTTTGAAATAAACAACGTGAAGTTCTGTTGAATCGATAGTAATATCCAAGGTAATAACCCTATAATACCTGTAATACTGTAGACTCTAAAATGCATATCTCAGAAACGAAACAACTGAATTCGCTAGTGAGTTACCTCAGCTTTCATTCAATCAACAGTATCAATCAATCCCTTTCTTTGTGATCAAAAACAAGCTGTCAATGTTTTCAAAAAGGGGTATAACAGAAAATTCAAAGAATTAATATTTCGAACAGAGATAGTTATCAAGAATGGAAATACGTTTTCGAAGCCTACAATAGACTAAAACTATAATGTCTCACCAAAATATAACTTGTTGGTTTTGGAACAGTGCTCGAATTTTTTTCCAAAAAATGAATTTTTTGACCGTGCCTCGTATACACCCTGATTTACTATGATTTATGTGATTAATACATTTTCTAGCTCATTTTGCCTTATCCATACTAAAAAAGCAGTTTTTTTTGTCAATCCTACCCCGATACGACGTTTTTTCGAACTTTGTCGGCTTATATCTCAGAAACTAAACATACAAAACTTTTCAAACTAACATATTTTTCTAATGATCTCACAACAACATAGTGATATTTCAGCCAATTCGATCGAGAGCCAATTTCCAGTGTTTTCGTGCGGGGTCCTTTCAAAAAAATCAGTTTACGAATGCAGAAGTTACAGGGGTGGCTCGATACCCTGTGTAACCCGGTAAAATCACAAAAAACATTAAAACCTTGTAAGTTTGCTGAAGCTCTTAAGCTCTTAATGCGATCAACGTCCTTTAGACGTGTACATCAGCCAGGCAGTCACCGAAGGCATACACATTACACAGGTCTAGACGAAAATTTCCCTTTTTGCTCTGTTTTCGACGATCATACATTATCTTCCCAAGTCTGCGGACAGAGAACGGCATTTATTGTGTCTTCTGTATCGAACGAGTTTTCTGACCCCTAATTTTTGCGACAATTTCCTGTTTATGTTGATTACGTTTCGGCGAAATCGACAGTAAAAAATGGCGAGGAAGCAGCGAAACTGGAAATCGTGAGGAGAATGCATCATCCGATATGGTACATTGCAGTCTTAACCTCAACTGCTCGAACACGGAGAACTGGATTTGGGTTTGGATTACGGAATTACGGTTTTATTGGATCGGGGAAATTATTGTAGAATCAACCAGATACATATTTATTTCGATGAAGCACACCATTTTAATTAAGAACACATATGCAGGGTATTATCGAAATGGAAGGTTCACTGAAAAAAACAGCTCTACTTGAGTCAAGGTATTCTATGATTTTGATATAAATTTTCTTATCTTGCATGGAAAAACCTTTCTTTGTTCTGAAATTGCTCTTGAATAAAATTTCTTTCAATTGGGATAATTTTCTCTTGCCTCAGGAACATCGTCTCCTCCTATAATTATTGAGCTCTTGCTACTAAAAACAGGAATCATAAACTTTGGTGGAATATCCGAGAGTCTTATGAAAAACTCGGGCGATACACAGCATCCTTGATAGGACCATTCGAGTAGCCAATGAAGCATCAGTTGAGACTCAGTAATCTGTAGTTGTGATGTAAATGTCTGGGTCGCCATTTGTGCATCATTATTGCATATCTTGTGCTGTTTATGATATTTTTTGTATTCGAGGATCGTCCTGCAATAATCAATTTGGAAGATAGTTCCACCTACTAAAATCATTTCTGGAGTTCAAGTCTCAAGATGCCTCACTTGTTAGAAGTTGGAAACATTT
The DNA here is from genome assembly GCA_918026855.4 of Phaedon cochleariae. Classification (NCBI taxonomy): domain Eukaryota; kingdom Metazoa; phylum Arthropoda; class Insecta; order Coleoptera; family Chrysomelidae; genus Phaedon; species Phaedon cochleariae. The sequence goes on along the minus strand of OU896719.1, from coordinate 23,878,375 downwards.
GTGAGTATAAGTATGTATTCAAGTTGTTTGCATTTCAATAATGAATCAGTTATACCTATACTCATATAATGAAGTTTAAAGAATAAGCTACTCTCATCGAATAAGAAGATCGTTGAGTTTAGTTGAAATGTGTTGAAGAAAAATTGAGTATGATGAAATCGTTCGATGACGCCTCTTCACACGGTTACTCGTTTCTTTTCATCCATATATTGATTGGACATCGAGTTGGACATTCATCAATCAGTAGAATATGTTACTTGATCCAAGAACAGGTATATAAAGCTTGTTTCAAAATCAAATTTATTTAGTCAGTTTTTCATTCACTTCAGTGAATAGCAATGCTCTTGCGTTTATAAAACAAATTGTCACTAAGCTACTGTATTTTCCTTTTAGACTCCCTGATAGAAAAATTTGTTAAAAGCAGTGATATTTTGAGGCAAATCATCTGATTTGACCCTCTACAAATATATTGAAATAATCCGAATACTTTTATTACTCTATTGTATCAAACTATGCCATTTTCATTTTTAGATCAAAACAGAAAATATTCTGACATTCCCAACAGGAGATCGGAATAATCACCTGATTGAAGGACCCTGAAAGAAGGAATCAAAGTGAAAATGTTAGCATCAGAGGCCTTTGCTTTGATATGGATTTTGACTATTTTTTACGTCAAATTCGAAGTTTTCACAATCAAGTATTGATCGAGAGTTATTGATATATTGTGTGTATTTTGTATATATGTCGGGCTGAAAGACTTCGGTCAATGGCCTTTTGGGGTATATCCCTAATAAAGATGTTCTCTCTCTCTCTCTCTCTCTTGTATATATATACATATATTCAGTTGTTTTTATTTTTCACGTCTACAATTATGACAATGAATGATTTCGAAAGAAAGATGAAATATAGTTTCTTTTTGGGATAGTACCTTGAATCAAATGAAGTAACTATCAATTCCATAAAACCTTACTCTCGGATCAAGAGTGACATACTTGAAAGAAAGTGCAACAATTTTCAAAGGAAGAATCTTGAATCAAGCGCTACTATAATCTTGTCAAGATTCTTATTCTTGGGGGAAAAAGCCCTTATCGACACTCAAGCCGTGATAATCTCCATTGAGTAATCTGGAATCTTCGGATTAGTAGCAGAGAATTCAATGGAATAGAATATGTTTCTTCAGCCAATGAATCTCGAGAAATCAAGTTCCTGAGACAGTAACTTATATTTCTTTCCAGTAAGTTATTATGACAATCTAATAGCAGGAGAATTTTGATGGTTTTTGAAGTGAACATTCACTTGGCCATATCCGAGATCACAATTTCTTTGAATGATTGCGTGTTTCTTTGAATGAAAAAACCGTTTTTCAGTGTTGGAAAGCTTGAAATAGTCGTTGGGAAAAAAGCTCCGACACTTCGATTGTCTCTTTACATCCTGTATTTCAATTGAATCAACATTAAACCTATACCTATATTGATTCGATTAACGAAATTTATGGTTGCAAACACAATTATTGCTGAATCGCATAAATTATGTGGAAGTTGATATTGAAAAAATGATTTGAATTTCATTTACGCATTATTTCATGGAGTCCTGTGACCATTATAACATCACAAATGTTAGACTGAAGGCAGTTTCCTCGACATCAGAAGGTTGGCAATATTTTATTCAAGACTTGCGGGATTTCCAGAGATTTATGAGAGTCATCAGGATTTGTATTCAAGAACTTTTCAATGTTTACTGGAATTAATTTACATCAGAGATTGGAGAAATTCATCAAGATTTATGATCTATACTAATATTATGAAGAATTTGTTTGTTGTTTGTAAGTTTGTTTGTATTGAATAGGCTGCGAAACTAGTGGACCGATTCGAAAAATTCCTTTTCCATTAGAAGCCACATTATCTCTGATGAACATAGACTATTTTTTACATCGGAAAAATACCTCATTTCTATGATAAAACTGGTAATAGGACAACGGGTAAGTGAGAATTATCCTTCCGTATACTTATCATTTTCACATAACTTCTAAACTGCAAAACCGACTGGGTTGAAATTTTATATGGGTATTTCCATGGTTTCTTGGATGATTTTAAAATACCATTGGACGCGGTAGCTGACGCTATACTGTCGGTACGTCAACTACTAAACGGCTTGACCGATTGGGTTGACATTTTAAATACGTAAAACAACAACAAAAAAACAAAAGATACTGAGAGAATGAAAATAGGTGTAAGTAAGTGTATAATACTGGGAAAACATCCCGGGAAACAGACATGGGAAACAATACATTGAGGAACCAAGTCATAAACGAACTGTTGACCTGCTCAACTTGACCTGAGTACAGGTAAAAACTGTTACGGGACTCATGCACCAGTAAAGGAGCACCTCACCAGAATGGGTGTGGCGTCACCCTGGTGGGTGACGCCACACTCACTCACTCTTTGGCATCATTAGAACACCGTAGAAAGGTCGGCGACCTTTCACTTTTCTATCGATACTTCCACGGGAAATGTTCTTCGGAAATCTCTGCTATCATCCCTTCACTAGCAATACCAATCAGACGAACTAGACAAGCCCAGTCAGCACATCCTTTCGTTGTCAACCTCGAAAGATGTCGAACAGCACTTTATCAAGATTCCTTCATCCATAGAACGGCTAGGCTCTGGAATTCATTGCCTGTGGAAGTGTTTCCCAACAACATATAATCTCCAAAAGTTCAAAAAAAATTCCAATACCTACCTCCTGTCCCTATCGGCCTATCCTCCCTAGGAACGCACGATGTTCTTCGAACATTATAGGGATTCCCTCTCGTGCGCTCCAAGCGATAAAAAAAAAAAAAATGGGACTGAATAATGTCGACTCAAGCTGCAGACTATGCAGAAAGGAACCAGAAACAGTATCACATATACTGTGCGAGGCATTGTACCGCAAAAGACAGAAGATTTTTGGGCAACTAGTTGGCGAACCAGAAGTATTCAACTCAGATCCAGTGAAGGATCTGTACAGATTTGTTCAAGGTACAGGGATAATGGATTGGTCACACTAATAAACTACTAGGTATAAGATACAATGGGCCACCAGGCCTCAGTGTCGTCGGAGATATTGATCATACGATCCTACAAGAGGGGTGGAATGTTTAGTGGGTATACTCTGGTTAGAGTCAGGGGAATCCCACACTATCATATGGGGGATTAGACCCATATGATGTCCATAAAGGCTTTCAACCACCTCAACAGAAAAAAGTATATATTAGAAGCTATAAAACAAAAAATATGTACTGTAGACGCATGGCTCAGAACGACTGCAACAAATGTCTTATTTTTAAAATTGGTACATTACATACAGCTAGTATTTGATGAAGATATTCCGGATATTCCTAGTGATACTCAAATCGTTTTCGGTCTAGTATGCTAAATCAACGAATTAAATAAACTGACCTTTACCTACACCTACGAATCATAGAAAACTACTGCGAATTACCTGCAACGTACTCCTATATCGAATTAGATTATATATCCAGACTAATTAGACTAGTTTCATCAAGAGTAATTATTGTCTTACTTTGCCCATGATGAGCTAATAGTCGCTCCTCCCATGTTGCAGAGCATTACTTCATTGCTTCAAGGTTAACGATAATTAAGTATTTATTCGATATACATTAAAGTGTACACTGTATACTTGTATAGGTTGTATTGTGTATACGGCGACTATCATTATATGAAATTTGCCAGTATCGAAACAATATGATCTCGGCAAGATATCGTTTGAAGTCGTCCGACAAGGAATAATTGGAAAATTATTGTCCAGCTCATTTTGATTTGCAAATGACGTCATTTCTGCGGGCAAGTTTGGTATAATTGATGATAATTCATAATGCTGGTTGACTCAACCAACCGAAAAAAGATTAACATCAACTGATAATACGTTTCAAACCTCGTTTCAAACCTAAGCTTTGTTTTAATTTGTCATATATGTAATGTCATTTAGGTGCAGCTTCAACCAGTTTTCAGTATGTGAATGAAAACACTTATTTTTCAAAATTTTCCTCCGAGAGAGACACAACGGATTCAAAGTACCACCTCCTTGATTAACAAATTCAACAGTGAGGTCTTATAATTGATCGTTAAGTAAAATGTCAGAATTTTTCACTTAACGATCAATTAGACCTCAATAGTTCAACACTGTTGAATTCGTTTTCTTAGTAGGTAATAATATGTATTTGTTATCAACCCTTTCAAGTTAATCCGCGGTACACCGTATTTTAATGTAGATATTGTGCCTAATTTCCGAAAATGGAGGCTTATCGTACCTGTCAACAGGTAACTAATCCTTTAGGTTGGGAAAGTAGGATGTATAAAAGTTAAGCAAGCCATGGATAGTTAGTCCCGAGGTTAGTTCATTGTACCAATATATCACCTGACGAAGTTGAGAATTTTGTGGAAATCTTATCGTTTGTGAAGTTTTTACATGTTTTATAGGTTCAGAAATGTTCGAATGTTCGCGAATAGAGATCGATCTATCCCCTATCTCCTTCCAAGGGCTACGCCACTGATCATCAGTGACCGGCACGACTTCCTGGTGACTTTCAGATCTTGTCGCCTTCTTTTAGCTCTAATGAGAACCGATCATCATCTCCATCAAAGTGAAAAAGAATAACGCATATATAGCTTGATGAGTACTTGTCTACGCTGCTAACGGTAGCAGTTTCCAGTTCACGGTCGATATGTCTTCAGAAGAACGTATCAAACAGAAGTCTATAACGATAATAATAAATTATTGTCGTCAAGTTGCATCAAGAAAGGTGTTATGAAAGACTCTGGTGCATTGACTCGCTCTTGTAGTATATTAATGTTAACCATATACAGTGTGACTGGAAAGGTCATGTCGCAAATGATAGGGCTGATGGAGGAATACAAAATAATGTAAGTATTTTTTTTAATGTTCTGGTTTCCACGAAAAGGGATATCCTGTAATGTTCAGAGAACATCGTGAGAACCAAGGGAAATAAGGTAGGAATTGGTGTTATTCTTAAATTTCTGAAGGTTATATGCCTCGAGGAAAACCTCCCTTGGGAATGTGTTCCAGAGCCTCGATGTTCGTGAGATGAACGAGTCTTTGGAAAGAGATGTTCTGCAGGTCTCCAGAGTGACCACGAAGGGGTGCGAAGCCTCAACTCGACGGGTTAATCTCGCGGGAAGTGCCAAGGGAGGAACAATTGTTGATATTTCAGAAGAGCATCGTCCATGAAAATATCTATTAAATAGAGCCAGATCGCCAACTCGTCTGTTTCAGAGAAGTGAGTGAAATTGTGAGCAAGGCATCACCCACGAGACGAATTGCCCTTTTTTGGACAGAATCCAACAGCTGACTGAAAGTGAATACTGAATTTTTGTATACTTCATATACAAAAATTGTATCGCACTTCGTTACTGACCACGGAGTTACCGACCATGAAAGTTTGAATAAAAGAATATAGTTCATCATATAGGTATAGGTAACTTTTTCCGAGACTTTTTTAGACGGTTTTCATATCACCTACATTAAAATTTGGAATAAAATCAATTTTTCATTATTCCCTCAGAAACTAAGTATGTACACAGATTTAAGAAGGGACCAGAAAGTTTTATTTTCAATTGTTCAGTCTGATTAATACCGCAGCCTAAAAAATACCTAGTTTTCTCAATGACCAATAAATATGCCTTGCATCCAATCAACACACTTCTATACTATACAGTCAGATAATTTTCGAGTTTTCTATAGACAATGTCGTTTCATTTTCAATTCAAATTGACTGAATACTGTACTTGTGTATTAATCTCCCTAAAATACATTCAAAAAATGTTTTAATGATGAATACATTTCAAATTGTATTCGAATTTTATTGTCATTTGGCAACATATCTCGAATCAAAGGAAAGTAGAAAAAATCGTTCGAGCGCAAGCTCTCGCCATTTTTTCACTCCCTTGATTCCCGATTGTTTATTATGACAATAAAACATGTATTCATCGATAAAAACATAATCTTTTGTGTATTTATCTCCGAAAAAATATCGAAATTGAAAAAAACTATGACGTATAGGTCCGTATTTATTTATTTATTTATTTATTTATTTATTTGCCACTGAAATCATTATTTCGAATCTAATTACAATAAAAATGCGTCTCGATACTGTAAAAAAATTCACCAAGTTTGATGGGAATTGAAAAACAGAATTTTGGATAATTAAGAAAAAAAGACGATTTTTTATTGAACCTTTGAAAACGAGACATTTTTGGACTTGTGTCTGTATGAACTTTTCGTCTTAGAATCACCCTAATAACCACCCCTTGTAGTTTGCCAACATACTCAAATAACACCTTGTATAATGAGAGCTAACATTTTCAGTCTCACCAATTGGCGTTACTAAAACATGAGGTTAATATTAAAGTCAAAAATCCATAAATTTTGCAGGATAGCCCTAAAGGCTGTGGCCTGTTTGATCGAAATTATTCGGAAAAAATTATGTAGAATATTTGAACAGATAGAACACCTCAAGTTGTAGGAAAACTTGATCAGACTTCTGAAATAGCATGTTTTTTTATTCTCAATGTGGAACCTTACGACCAATTAATTCATGGATTACAGGCTATTACATAAGTTAGAGGCACTAGGAATAAGAGGAACAGTTCTGAAATGGATAAAGAGTTATTTGACAAACAGAAGACAAAATTAAAGATGAATAATGAATATTCAGATAACATAGAATGAAATCCAGGGTGTACCACAGGGAAGTGTTCTGGGGCCACTGTTATTTATGATCTATATAAATGATATGCCAGATGTGATAGGGAACTGTTCAGTGCATATTTTTGTGGATGATAAACTGATATATTTTGCAAGTAATGATTACATAAAACTTATAGAAACTATCAACCAAACATTGGAAGCTATATACAGATGGTGTTGTGCCAACTATATGAGGATCAACGTTGAAAAGATGAAATATATTGTAATAAGTACAGAAAGAAGCTATAGAAATATTAGTAAAGAAAAGAATGAGGTAATAATTGGCAAAGACAACGTGGAACAGGTAAACATATTAAAGTACTTGACGGGGGTAAATGTAGACAGGAGACTACAGTTCAAAGAGATAACTGTATCATAATAAGAATATGGACAAAATTATTGCTGTATATTACATGAGTCCTACCACATTTAATTTATTGCTCCACAATCCTGTATATATTAAACCAAAATGAACTAGCACGGATGCAGAAACTTCAAAACAGAGCCATGCGAATTATTTTAATCTTCAGAATGATACATAAAATTGCGCCAACCTATTGACAGGAGAAAGTCAAATATAATGAGCTTGACAGCTTCAACAATCTCCCATGCACAAGACATTAAAAGCATAACATATCTAGCTCTCTTCAAAAGGGAATTAAAATCATACCTCTACAATCGATGAAAAACCCAGTAGCCACTATCTGACCATGTTTTTTATAATTTTAATTTCAATATGAATATATGTGACAAGTATGTTTATATGTGGCAATTGTACTTATTCAACTATTAAGTGTATTATTATTGACATTATCCAATAACTATGGTAACCTCAAAATGTAAAATGTAAATTAGTCTATGACTACAGTAAAGGATTCATATGGAGGAAAAGATATCGTGGGAAGAGGCCCAATGACGCGAAAAAAAGAAGTATATTCATCAGTTCTACCAACTCTGACCTCAAGTTTCAGTAGCGCGATCTGACGGACAATAAATAATGTAAGCCCTCATTGGAAAACAATGGAACGAAAACATGACGTATTAGTAGAGTGCCAAACGAACCGTAAGTCGCTTAGATCAAAAGTTGGTGGGAAATCGGAGGTAAAAAGCTGTGACATGGCTAGAATTGTTACCTACCATCTCCAGATCATGGATCCACTTGTCGTCAAAAAATCGTCCTGTGCGTTTGGGGGGTAGGGGGTAATTTATAAAAAAATATGGATTTTTTTTTTATTCGTGGAAAATATTGATGGGTTCCAGAACTTCCACCCTGTCGAATCTTGATTTCGTGTGACAAGTAGAACAAATTATAGAAAATTTTGAAATTCACCAATTACTTTACGATATATGAGAAAATCATAATTCAAACGGCTATAACTCGAAACTTGTAAATTTTCGTTAAATTGCTTTTCATATACCTCGCATTATCTCAGTAACTATAACGTTTATCATAAAAATACTCGAAATAATGTCGATGCGCCTATGTTTCAAGATGCGAATGGTTCTTCGATTTTGCAAATCGAAGCATAAATAAGGAAGATATTGGGAAAATCATAATCCAATGCAGGTAGTACGAAGGACGGCGACTCGCCGCTTTCATACCCCGATTCTCCCCGCAACGCCCGCAGCCGTCCTAGTACGATCACCGTAAATATGAAATACTGAGTGTTACAGAATAGTACGATCTTGGAATTCACGGGAGAAATGGAATTGATCGCTATTTTCCAAGTTAACAAAAATTTAAATACTGTCTGTAGAAATTTATTTTAACTTGCTGTTTGATTGAAAGTGCCCTCCATTTATTTTATGAATGATTCTATCTCGAAAGTACATTTATTATCCATCAGAGTAAAATGTCAACCATCTAATTTATCGACAAATTGACAAATATTGAAACAAAACATGATTCATATAATATTGAAATAAAAATAAGATATCCTTGTGGAAACTTGAAAAAAACATTATTTGATACTTATCGAATTGCGAAGTTGTAAATACACGTAAATACGATACAGTGTCCACAAGAAGACAAAGCTACGATAATTTTTTTCCATCATGTCTCTTGATGAATCATTATTCCCAAACCAACGTGTTTCGGTGTGAGTTTTTTGAATTTCGAATTAGCGAGTATTATACCTTGACATCAGATACTGAACACCTTTGAATCAACTGAATCAACTTTATCGTGTATAAGGCAACTAATTTTAAAAACGTTTTTTCGGTATCATATCCTTGTAAGCCTTTACATCCATATTTTTGAGTTGTTTATAATCTGGAATATCTCTCATATCTTGATAAATATCTCAAAAAAATTTCAATTTGTGTATCTGGGTCATATCTGATGCATATACAAAGTCAGGGGAGTTATCATCTGTAATTTCACTTTGTTCTTTATATGTGTATGAATCAGATGAGTTTTTGTCACTTTTGGAATCACAAATTACGACTCATTAAAACGTTTTGATTCATTTGATAATGTCTATTTCCTTGTCCTAGTACTTTCTGATTTCTTCGATAAATTCATTTTACTTGATTTTTCTAGATTTTCCCTCCTCGTTCCTCTGGACGTTTCGGGAACGAATCTGCTTCCGTTCCCAACATAAAAATGCAAAACATTTTTCTTCAGAAGTTGCATTTATTTTCATGTTGAGAACGGGAGCAGACTCGTTGCCGAACCGTCCAAAGAAACGAGGAGAGAAAATCCCAAAAAATCAAGTAAAATGAATGTTTCACCTTCTCGATTAACCTACAGACAGTAATCTTCGATTGAGATTTTCCTACCAGTTTTGCCACCAAGTTCGGCATATTTTTGATATAAACAGTTGAAAGTATACCCTTTTTCATTAAAAAATCTGCACCATCTATTAATTTTATCAGATTATCAAATTCTTTGTCATGTGTGGTATGACAACTTTATTCTCACTCAGTGATCCTCTATAATGTTTCCAATTCGATACAAAGCATTGGTTATGATACTTGACTTCCATGGCAATAAACAATGTTGGTAGTCAATACTAGGTCAAAACTTGACTCTTATTTGAACGTTTTTGGTAGAAAATTCTTTTAGACACATCAAAAATACCTTCACATCAATTTCACTATAGAAAGCGTTTTATTTCTGACATTATTGTCTCCAGTTTCCAATATTCCTGTGCTTGAAGATCAATCGACCTTTATTTTCATTGAAAATATCATCAATTCTCTGGAGTTCCATATCGATTTGCCTCGATAGTTTTTTCCGAGGTTTTTTCTTATATTCATACAACTTTCAAATGTTTTTATAGATAATTCTGTACAACGAAGGAGTTGACCATCTTTTCCACAAATGAAACATGTTTTCGATGATTCTGTACTCTGCTGGAAAGGAATCTTCAACTTCAAGACATATTCAAGATCAGTGTCTGAATTGCTAGTACTTTCCATCTTTTCTCTAGGGATACATAATTATATCTTATGGTAAATTTACAATAATAGATTTCGTTAACTAATCAATACTTATTTAATTATTGAAACAGAGCACACAATACCAAATATCGAATAATTAATTCACAATGCAATGGTCAACGCCTCAATGTTGATGTGTATAACGAAAGCGTATGGAACCACGATAGCCGCGGGTATTGCGGGGAGAATAGGGGTACGATTGCGGCGAAACGCGATCGTCCGTGGTACCTGCATTGCATTATGATTTTCTCAATATCTTCCTTATTTATGCTTCGATTTTCAAAATCGAAGAACCATTCGCATCTTGAAACATAGACGCATCGACATTATTCGAAGTATTTTTTTGATAAACGTTGTAGTTACTGAGATAATGCGAGGTATATGAAAAACAATTTAACGAGAATTTACAAGTTTTGAGTTATAGGCGTTTGAAATATAATTCTCTCATATATCGTAATGTAATTAGTAAATTTCAAAATTTTCTATAATTTGTTCTACTTGTCACACGAAATCAAGATTCAACAGGGTGGAAGTTCTGAAACCCATAAATATTTTCCACGAATAAAAAAATAATCCATATTTTTTTATAAATTACCCCCTACCCCCCAAACGCACAGGACGATTTTTTGACGACAAGTGGATTCATGATCTGGAGATGGTCGGTGACAATTCTAACCATGTCACAGCTTTTTACCTCCGATTTCCCACGGGGTGAACGATAGGATTCGATTGGCACTCTACTATATCATTTGAACAATGATAAAACAAATATATCCGTGTAGAAATGTTTATTATACCCTTGAGATATTGTGTTGGCGACGTTGGAAAACAGCCGGACTGATGTGCTGGCTATTTCCAGGTGTAGCAAATACAAACAAATGAACAAAAGCATAAATAATAACTATATTTGGAAACCGGTCGCATTGACATTTTGACTGAATATTATTGAAGAATCACATTCTAGATAAAATTAGGAAACATTCTTGACTGATGAATTTCATATTATATCCACTGACCTATCCTATAAACAAGAAATAGAAGGACAATGCTAGTTCTCAGTGTTACGCCAAATTTTGAACTCGCGCATATTATCACGTGATCGGTTTGGAAAGGTTGGTTAGGGAGCATGCGCAGTACTTATATCATCGTACTGGGCCGGCCTTGGATAATTTAATACGTAAAAAAAACAGGGGACATACAAACAAACTCCTCAAACACAAAAAATTGTTAAAATGGCTGACGGACAGCCAATAATAAAATTACGGAAAAGCCGGCTCTGATAAAATCTACAACGATTGAACTGTCAAAATTCAGTTTGTTAAACAAAACTGTTGGCGTTGCTTCCAAAGCACTTCTCGCACAAATGTTTTTTCCCAATTTTGATCAACAGGAAAGATTCGATCATATCGTGTGATACATCATTGTAATCAGAAAAAAAAGACTTCTCAAAAATGCAAAAATCCAATATGGATGTTGTAACTTTGGCATCAAGAACGTCATGGAAAATACGATGACAGATTCAGATTCCTTGTGAAATGTCCTATAGTCACAAACGTCTAGGTCTTGTGATTTCGCTTGAAAAAATAAAAACGATTATTATAAACTTCCGTTTTCTTCAAATAATTCAAAAACTGAAAATGACACATCGAATTTTCTTGCAGATAAATGTTCAGCATAAAAATGCGCCACTTTGCTCTAATTTAACCGACCTCGTATCTCTTATAATAACTGGGATCCCCATCATGGTGGAGCTCGAAAAACGCGAGGAAAAACGGGCACACTGTATTTGCAATGCGACGAAATATTGCGACAGCTGTCCAAAATGACACAAATATAGGCGCACAATGAAAATTGTTGAATTTTTTGAAAAATTGTGAACTAGAGCGACGGCTCATATAATTTAAAATTTTTGTTATTTTTCTTGTTGATGATATTTTCACGATTTTTTTCTATGAATAAAATTTGAAAAATGTATCTGTCGATATCCTCTGGAGGAGAGGTAATTAAACCCTCTTCCCCCCTTAGAACCACCCATAACTGTCAATGATGATATATCAGATAGTTTAGAAAAATATCCAACACGTTGCGAATGCCTAACTTATTCCAAAATATTTAATTTTCAGCCGATACGTAGCCTACAGGGAATTACCAAAAATTCTAACTATACCTACACGACTACACTAGAAAAAACATTGAGTGCATTCTGACTTGCAAGATATCACTGGAAATTTCACCAACTTACAGGTTTATTTGTAAATGAAAACGTAATTTACGAATAAATTGAAATGATGTACGAAAGTATCGAAATTATTCAAGAATTAATTTAACAGATCAAGGAGGACTATCATGAATATTGAAATAAATTTAAATCATATTCAACTCATTTTGTAAACATTGTTTCAATCGTTGTCAATCGTTCAAATCTAAGAATTTAAATTCCCATCTTTTTTGCCCACCATATACAGTGTGTCTCTCTTTGAGCAGCACTACCGATATATTTTTCTATATTTGTTGACCAACTTCTAAATTTTGTTCGCTCAACATGATATACGATCTACATTGGTTAATTCTCAATTCTCTTATTGCAATATTACATTATCAACATAAATACGTATGTTTAAATAATCTTAATAATACCATCATATACAAGGCGTCTTTCAGTGGATTCCTCCATAATTCGAGTTTTGGGGTATGTTGGGTTCCCCTCTGTTCTGCCAAAAATGGAACCCTCCTTTTTGAAATTTATTAATATTAGAATGTAACCAAACTTTTTTCATTCCCACGTAAGCATTCCATTTTTAATAATCCAATTTTTGCACTTATTCACATTCATTCTAGGACACAATAATTAATGTAGCTATTTTTGATTAGGCTGAGGATGGACATACAGAGAAGTGCACAAAAAACGGCCAGGACTAACTTTTGAATCATTCGAGATAGGGTTCTGAAAATTGGTGGGCAGCTATTATACCAAATTGCTCATTATTTGAGGAAACAATTTTTGTTTTATCACTTCCGGTTTTACTGGAAACGATCCCAACTTTTGATTTTCAAATGGGACACCCTGTATTGTATTCCATAATCGGTTAGGGTTTGTCATAACGAATTCATCGATACCGGGTTTGATAGGGTTATTTCAAACGATTACGCAGATATTCGCGTTCCAAGTTTCCATATGCTCAATGAGTGTGACAGAGAAAGAATTTTTGATACACACACCCATTGCATGAGCATATGGAAACTTCGAACGCAAATATCTTTGTAATTGTTTGAAATAACCCTATCAAACCCGGTATCGTTGAATTGGTCATGATAATCCCTAACCGATTATGGAATACAATACAGGGTGTCCCATTTAAAAATTGAAAGTTGGGGTCGTTTCCGGTGAAACTGAAAGTGATAGAAGAAAAATTGTTTCATCAATTAATGAGCAATTTGGTATACTTGCTACCCACCAATTTTCAAAACCCTATATCTAGAATGATTCAAAAGTTACAATCCTGGCCGTTTTTTTGTGAACTTCTCTGTATATATGTCAGAAACATGTACCAATTGACTTTATAATATGTATTATATGGATTATAGTATACCATAGTTGGCCCTGTATAATATTGCAATGAGAAAATTGAGAACTCAGGAAAGTAGATCGCATTGAGTACTACATTCTGAGCGAAGAAAATAAATTTTAAATCGATCAACGAATAAGAAAATACAAGGGTGATGGTGTTGATCAAAACGGGACACACTGTATATGTATATGTGTTATCCATCCGGGTGGATAGGGATCGTGAATAGTATCGATTTGTTCTGTTTGCATGGGTATCAATATCAGATACGAATCACGCGGAGGTCAAGGTGAGGATCAAATTTCAAGATCAAGAAAATATACAGGGTGTTTCGAAATTCGACCGACAACGCTTGCCAGGTGATAGCCCTCGTGATTTCATGACTACTGACAGAGAGACATACGGTTTCTGACCAGAAAGTCATTCAGGAAATTTTATGCAGGGGTGCGCTACAGGGAATTGGTGGTAACTTTTCCTCTCATGATTTCTACGCCACTGATGAAAATTCGATTATTTTCAATTTCTCGAATGGATTGTTGGATTTTGTTCAGAAAGTGCATGATGAACAGTTTTCAAGATATTTGACCCTAAATAGGATTTTTCATCAATTCAGTAATAGAAAATCATAAATATGTTTGTATTTCGTTTTTAGCCGGTTGAAACCGGATCACCCTAATAATTTATTTATATAAGGAGCAATTTTTTAAAAATGTATAGGCAGGGGAAAGGTGTATTGAGGTTGGGTTATAACGATTTTCTACCTACCGCAGCTATTGAACGATCCAAAATTTGCAGGTAATTTGAATTCACTATATTTTCCGAGGCTAAAAATTAAAAAAAATCAAGTCAAATCTGTTTATTTGGGATGAGGTGAATTTTTGCATATGGTGGTTCGAAAGCATGAGGAACAATAATATGAGGTTAGTTTACTTGCAAAAAAAAACTGATATGATTTCCGAGATGATTTCATAAAAATGGCTCTTTTTATTTCAATAAAAAGCACGGCCCTGTCGAACAGGATGTTCGTCCCTGAAAAACTGATCATATTGGCTATTCGTACTGGTCCCGCCCGCTTTTAAATGGGTCACTCTGTATATATGTAAACTTCAATTATGGATCAAATATCTCGAAAAGTGTTCATTTTAGCCTCGATATTTGCTCAGTTGGAGGTGATGCAATTTTTGAACAAAATTGAACAATTAATTCGAGAAATTGAAATTCAAAATTCCATGAATCATTCTTGAGTTATTGCAAAAACACTATTTTTGCTTCCCAACTTCAACATCGTGTATCTCGAGAACTAACACTTGAAGACCATATGTTCCTAATTTAGTAATTATGAAATCACGAGTTGTCAAGCGCTATTGTCGGTCGAAGTTTGAAATACCCTGTATAAAATGTCCATTTAAAACCGTCCAAAGTATTGTCATCTGATGATGTATAATTTTTTTTCTACAACTGTCAAGTATTGATTATGATTTGACACTTTTTTGAATGTGATAATGGCGTTAATTACCGCACTATAGTGCCTTTTGAATCTATCAACGCACTAGTGCGGTAATGAGATAAGATCAGATAAGAAATAAATGTCAACCAAAATGAATCGTTTATTGAATGAATACAAAGAAAATTCAACCAACACTTGTCGCTGCATTTTCAATATTGGATGGTAGATCATTTTCACTTGGAGACATTTTCACTCAAGAAACTTAATGATGGTTCTGGATTCGATCTGACAATTTAATTTAACATCTATAAACAGCTTTGTTTATATCTACCAGTGGCGGCTCGTGACTTTCATGACAGAGGAGGCTGAATGATATGAGATTTGATGTGAAAAACAACTCTCTACTCACCCAAATCAATAGCTTTAATGATATTCTGTTTACCAGTCAACCTGAACTTAATACTTGAAGAGATGTGTTCCTGTGATTTGCAGTGTTATCCAATCCGCGAGGCAAATTTTTCAAATCATTATATCCTAATCGCCCCCAACATGATGACTTATCGGTTGAAAATAATACGCAGTACCAACAAAAGATAGCTTATTCCTTACCTCAGATCCCGTCAACCAGATATATTTTTTATAATTATCAGAATTGAACGAACGATTTTGTTTGTTACCTGTTACAATCAGATTTTTTAATTCCGGTGTCGGACGTTTGTTTTTCACAATCAATTTATCTTCTTAAGACAAAGCACTGAATGGGTTTGGTGAACCCATTCAGTATTCCACTAAATCGCAATCGTTTAAAACACCCATTTTTCAGAAATTTATAGAGCCCCTAACCATTAACCTATAACGTGAACCTAACATAAACATAAACAATGCACTCGCGTTTGTCCGCAATTTGCGAAGCGACACGACAAACACGTCCTATTCGGGCGTATTCGGGCATTTGCATTGCGCGCGTAGGTTGCGATTTATGACGGAGTCTAGCCTCCTATAGATGTTGTTACGTGATGCGTGGGCAAGCACTGTTGCCAATTCAAAAATATTCAACTAAAAACAGGAAATAAAATCAAAATCCATGTATTTTGGTGTCCTTTCAATGAGAAAGTATAGATAATATTAGTTTAAGGAAAATCTCTGAGGAGGCTCAGCCTCCGTTGCCTCCTCTGAGGAGCCGCCACTGATATCTACCGTTGCTACGGTTACAAAAATAATCACAGGCAACTTGTGTTTTCAATTATCAGAAAACTGTCATGAGTAGGTACGTCGAAGTGGAATATCAATGAGGTACATTTAAAGATAGTTATGAAAACGTTGGAAGTTGTAGATAAAATTTTGTACGCAACGCGTGCCCGCGTGGGATACTACATTATTAACGCACTCATGTGATTACCTGACTTGAGTGCGTTAATAATGTCTATATCCCACTTGTCACGTAAATAACTAATGTATTCTTTATAAAGATTATCCTGGGCGATCAAATGGGAAAGTTGGTATACACTGGGTCCATATAAAGTAACCCCTCCCATGTTAACTTTCGAACGGCTGGGAATGAAAAGGGAATGAAAATGTATAGCCACAGTTGAACCTGCCATTGAAACAAGAAAAAAAATTAGGTAGGTATACGCTGCATCAGTTTAATTGATCCTTGTTTTTTTTCACTTTTCCGTTATGTAGCCCTCAGCCATAAATAATTTACTACGCTGAAAATATGCGGTATCTATGGCATCGTCCACCAATATTGGTGGACGATGTCTATGGAGTGAACAAAATAAACCATGCATTTGTGGTTCGTAATAGAAAAAAAATAAATGACAAGACACTAGCGCCAACCCTATATCACCACAAATAATGTACACGTACAGGTATATCGTGCCAAAAAATCTGGTCAATACAAGCTTTATTTTTAGCAAGGATCGATATTATAACTGTACCCGACCCGACTATAAAGGTCATTAGAAACTCAGCGTAAAGTGAAAAATCCAAAGTTTCAGAGGTAATGAGGTGTGTATTAATTGCGGCATAATCAAACACTGATGATATCAACTCTACGAGGTTTCTTGTGGTTTTTTGTCTGACGCCCATTTTTTTTCTACTTTTGGAGCGCTCGAAAGGGGGTTCCTATAATGTTCGTAAAACTATGTATACAGGGTGGTGCATCGCATACAACGCGGGGTCAGTGGTTGATTTACCAATAGGCTGAGTAGGCTGGAGCCTCACTGATAAAAATGGGTGGAAAAAAACAGTATATTTTCTGTAAAATATCGCAGTATCCGTCATGCTTTTCCACAAAATTCAGCACATTTGTCACAAAATAGTTATTTTTGTATCTAGAGCGCGAAATGCTACTTTGGTGATCGAGATCTGATTTTTTTAACGAGGCGTAGCCGAGTTAAAAAATAGTCGAGATGACCAAAGAATTTCGCGCTCGAGTTGCAAACAACATTTTTTCTACAAACGTCAAAAAACATAGTTCTAGAGTGAACATATGCTTAGCTCGATATATAAAATAGTGTTGAACTGGCTTGAAAGGCCTCCCCCTATCCTTCCTAGGTACGCACGATGTTCCACGAAAATAATAGGAATTTCCTTTCGTGCGCTCCAAAAGATAAAACAAAGTAATTTTTGAACATTCAGAAATGAATGATTTCGTGGATGTTTGCTCGATTGAGGACCATAAAGTTGAAATATGAACATCTCATATATTTTACATAACAATGCGCGAAGTAGGTACTTCGCGCACTGTTTTACTTCGCGCATTGCTTTGTGCAAGGTATCGTGGTAACGTAGGAAACTGGAAAAAAGTGTCACTTCGCAATTCGTTATCAATGCGCGAACCCTGTCATTTTTTGACGTTTGTAGAAAAAAGTATATTAAATTTGTTAGCTGAAAATATACTTTTCAGGTATTCATTATGTTTATTTCACTTTACAAGGTGATTATCAGTGCGCGCATGAATAATACCGTGTAATTCTATAAAAGTACCTTGTGAATATCCCGCACCGAAGAAGGACACTCTCATCAACATTTTATTTTCGTCGACAAAATATGCGTCGACAGGGAAGGTTATGAAAGTTTTTTGACTGCGTTGCAAGTCCTTTTCTCACTTTATTTCATTTTAAATATCAAATATCCAGGAGATATAGAATGTACATTAGAATTCATTCAGAGATATTTCCTGAAGATACACCCCGACCAGGGTAGTAAGGCAAAAAAAGTAGCACTATCCAGAAAAAGAGTATTTTGCTTCATGAATAAGTTGTCCGGACAATAATTGAATAATTATATTACCAGCAATGATTAATGATTCCTTTTTAAGAATGTTATTTATGTTTATGATTTTTTATTTTATTACGAATGTTGTTATGTTTTTTTTTCACTTTATAATGTAATATCTATAGATAAGTATTATTTGTATTATCATAATTCTTTGAAATAAAACAGATTTTTCACATATCTAAATGTTTTATTCACTTACAGTCTTTTCAAACATGATTTTATCATTGAAATGAAAAAGTCAAATCTTCATTACATGTATATTTACAGTCGAAATATCCTCTGTAAAATAACATAGGAAAATTCATCAAGAAAAATATACTATTATATTTTTACAGAACGATATTAAGATTGCGAAAATACATAATATAATCATGAAAATTACATTGTAAAAGTATCACAGAATGATATTCACATTGCGAAAATACATAATATAATCATGAAAATTACATTGTGAAAGTATTGCAGAAGGATATTCACATTGCGAAAATACATAATATAATCATGAAAATTACATTGTAAACGTAAGGTATGCGTACTGGTACCGGAAACGCCACAGAACTGATGGTGAATTTTACAAGACAGTTTTTTTCAGTGTAGGGCGGCAGATTTTAGTCTTGAAAATTCAACAAAAATCGAGACAAAAATTCAATGTATACTGGACACTATACAGGGTGTTCAAAGACATGCTAACATTTGAAGGGGTGATTCCTTGACTCATTTCAAAGAGGAAATTTCATATGAACGTATGTCCTAAAAGTCTTAACTTTTGAGATACAGGGTGATGAAGTTTTGAAAAATATTCAGTTTTTAGATGATAACTGAGACAAAATTGTATACATCTCTATGAAATTTGGTACACGTCTTTCATGTATCAAGGTACACTTTCTGATGTACAAAAATTTTCATTTTCTCTACCACTGGCACCGTTACGGGAATATTATTGCTTATATTTTACTTAAAAGTGAGCAGCGACGGAAGATTTTCAAAATTCGTACAATGCTATGAAAGGCTATTCAATTATGAACAAAAAATATCTTCTTGTTGATACTCGATAGAACGCTTCGTTCTAGAAAAAAACGGAAAAACGAGACCAGACTTCCTAATTTTGATGTTTGAGTACTCCATTCAGGACATCCATTACTGGATAACCATTTGTAACAATGTAAATTTTCATACCGCTTCAGTCACATAGCAGACTGGATTTTGCAATCACGAAAAGAAAAGATACAGGTTGGACAAAAAAGAATCAATGCATATTTTCAACATAGATACCTATAGACAAAAGTTAGGACGTTCACAAGATACGTTCATATGAAGTTTAATTATTGATTAAATGGGTCGAATAATCAGCCCCTTGAAACATATCATTAAGGAACACCCTGTATATAAAGTCTGTATATGAAATATTATTAAATCAATTTAACTCGCAATTTGAACTGAGTAATTTTCACTTTTTTTATTTCTGGGTCAAAATAGTCTATAATTTGTTCCTTTGAGAACAGAATTTGGAGATCATTTATCCAATGGATATAGCACTTCGCTCTATGTACACCAGCGACATATTGTTCAGGTTAGAGGAGCTGAGGGGGTGAAAAACTATCTACGATCGACTTTCAGTGAAGAAATGTTAAACGCCTTAGCTCATCAAAATTTGTGCATAGAGTCAGAACTAATTAACAAGATTTCATACGACGATAT
Organism: Phaedon cochleariae; assembly: GCA_918026855.4. Taxonomy (NCBI): domain Eukaryota; kingdom Metazoa; phylum Arthropoda; class Insecta; order Coleoptera; family Chrysomelidae; genus Phaedon; species Phaedon cochleariae. The sequence goes on along the minus strand of OU896719.1, from coordinate 23,858,170 downwards.
AATTGATGATTTTGCGAATTTAAAAACTCGCAAGAAGGTAATGTAAGACTTTCACAACTTGATTCATTTCATTATCATCATCAACCGAATTTAATGCAGATACTGTTCGTATTGTTTTCAAACTATAAGTGCAATAAGTAACATTTAACAACGTTTACTATATGTACATACCTTATTTTGTGTTCGCTGTGTTCATAATAATATATACGTATTTTTAAGAAGTATAATTATAACATGAGTGAAGGTCAGAATAATATACCTTAAAACTATTTCTAATGTAGGTAATCTTCACTTGGTTGTGAACATAATTTAGAATCTGACACAACGAAACCCTAGGTCAAAATCATGCTATAGGCGAGGCTATGGGTAATAACGAGAAAAACTCATGTATCTGATGAAGACGATAGAGCACAAATCATAAAGTTGCTATATTATTGACAGAGTGATAGTTATTTATTATACAAGGAGAAAAAGTAGTAGATTTTAGCTCCAGGTTGTGTTGTCTCCCGACGCGTAGCGGCATAGGCATCTTCATCATTCTTTTGAAGTAATCAAATATCTGATGTCACTTCTGTCAGTCTAATTCTGTGATTTGATCTCAAAAAATTGCGCATTTAGCGGTTGTTCAGTTATATACCTAACCGTGAAGTATCGAATGGTATAGATAAAAATACTTGCAGTTCTTTTTCGGAGACGGTATTATTGACCCATTTTTCGGAACTATATAGCACAGCAAAAGCCATCAACAGTGTATATATATATGTGATATATATCCGGGAAAAAAGTACTCACTTTTTTCCCACGGGAAAAAAGTAGTAAATGAAAAGTGACATTTGATAACCTACCAACAGAGATGAAATGCCAAACTTCTTTCCCATCACAGAATAAATGAATTTGATTTGATTGCTAACTAGGGTATCGAATTTGAAAGGTCAGTAGGGGCGGCAAAAATTGAACAGCCTCCTGGCGGTACATTTGTAAATCCGCCACTGCGCGCGGTCACTTTTAATGTGCATGGTATTTTTCATTCGACAGGATGACTTCAAAATAAATACATATGGTTGAAACCCTAATAAGAAAGCTCAACGTTCATACTATCGAATATAGGGATCAAAATAAAATTCTATCTTATGCTTTAAATTACTAAAATTCAAATTTTGTCAAATCCATGAGAGTAATCGAATTCATCATATTAAGTGTCTATAGTGTAGTGAATGAACTACGTATTCCAAATTTCATACACGAACACCTTTCCACTGGCGTAGAAATGTTAGTTGTTTATTCACTGAATATATAATATATCCCATGGAATGATATTCATTATGATTACGGTGCATGGGTTATTTGCCTCATAAAGCTATGCTAACGTACAAAAAATAATATAAGTAAAACCTCATGAGCCGTTTCAAATTTATGAAGCAGAAACCTTTTGAAAATTGTAACTCCTGAGCAGTCTATAGCCTCCAAACCAAACTGATCACTTTCTGCATGATCGGCCTACAAATTTGCGTTAACAAAGGGGATACCACTTTGGTCCCTATAGGTTTATAAGTATATAATCTACTATTATGTGATATTTCATAAACTCAGTAATGTCGACAGATCAACAAAATTAAAATCTGCCGCGATCTCCCTGGGAATTTTTTTTCCGCTGGCGCCCATGAATTTCCTTGAGTATTCTTTCAATTATTATGATTCCATTCACTTTTTTCTTCATACACCGATTGATGTCATAATTTAATTTCTTGTTCGCGCATGCAGCGATAACAAACTTATTAACGATATTTTGCAGGAAATCTCCGTGCGACTAATCAGAGCATAAAACAATGAAATTCAACTTTCAAGTTCCATTGCGGAATTCGATAATCAGATGGAATTCCTTCGCAATTACCGATTCGCGATTAAAACGAAAACGAACATCCCTGTAGACATCTTAGTCATGAGATCTGGTTCCGTGTCTATTTCCCACATATCGAACGAACGAATCCTATATAAGATTCGACTGCAGTGGCGTCTGGTGCCAAAGGGCAATGGGTAGTTATCCACAAAAAAATCCGCATGAGGCATTTTTTGATTGAAAAACTAATATCATCTTCATATCGGGTGATTTTCGGGTAATTCCGAGACTAATTCAAAGTCGAGGTCCACCATTGTGACCTCGGAAACTACTGGAGATACGAAGAAGGATAAATTTTGAAAGTCAGTAATCTCAGCAGAATGTTGAATCAAAATATTTGGAATGAATAGTATATGTCTGCTCACAAGTATCTGCCACCTTCAGTGAATTTTTTTGATTTCGGAATGAAAAATCAGCAGATTCAACACTGTCAGTTGAATTCGGAATATTGCCTATACAGGGTGTCCTGAAATTATGCGCAAAAAATCAAGGGGGTGATTCTGCATGAGAAAACATGGAATTTATCTCATATATACTTGAGTCCGGAAATGCATAGTTTTCAAGATACAGTGTGTTAAACTTTTTAGAAAAAATCGTTTTTTTATGAATATCTCGAATATTCTTCCACCAATTCTCTTGAAATTTGGTTATGATATTCTTCGTCATGAGGGGCTGATTTAGCCATTTTCAAATTAGAATTGTGAAATCCAGTGGCGTCCCGGGGGCACCCTACCGAATATTTTTGTCAATAAAATGTGCTCCCCTGATTTTTTTAAATTCTCTATCTCCATATCCTAATGATTAAATGAAAATACATCATTTTAGTCGCTTGAATTGTTTTGCAATTTTGCTGCGTTTCCGTGGAAAAAAATAAATACCAATTCATTGTATGAATTTGTGCAAAACATTGCTTCACAAACAGGGGTGAAATTAAATGTGTTATCCATGTCCATAGACGTAGAATATGAATTAAGATTCATTTTCTTCAAATATTCCCTCGAATATTCCATAATACATATTTGACACACTTTGTATCATCCTGAACCGAGAGCGAGAATACATAGTTCTCAATATACAGAGTGTAGAGTGTGTCAAACATGTATCAAGGAATATTTGAAGAAAATGATTTTTATTACTTATTCTCTATCTATGGACATTGATGCCGCATTTATTTTCACCTCAGATTTCGAAGGAAATTTTTGGCACAAATTTATGCAATAAATTGGTAATTATTTTTTTCCATGGAAATGAAGCAAATTATCAAAATGACTCAAGAGATCGAAATGTTGTATTTTCAGTTGGTCAATAGGTTATGAAGATACAGAATTCGAAAAAATCAGTGGCGCACATTTTATTGACAATAATATTCGGTAGGTTGCCCCCCGGGACGCCACTGGATTTTATAATTCCAATTGAAATATGGCTATGTTAGCCCCTCATGACAAAGAATATTATTGCCAAATTTCAAGAAAATTGGTAGAAGGACATTTGAGATAATCATAAAAAAACGATCTTGTTTAAAAGTTTTAACACACTGTATGTTGAAAACTATGCATTTCCGGACCCAGGTACATATGGAAAGAATTCCTTATTCCATCATGTAGAATCACCCCCTCGATTTTTTGCGCATAATTTCCGGACACCCTGTATAGGTTGATTTCGATACCACGTCAAAGTCATGAACGACAGCTCGAGAGTTCCTGCGTATGGAGCAGAAACGTTTTCAGACGAGCAACTGACCTACACTATCAGTTTTTTTTTTGAGTTCTGGTACCCACGAAAAGAGATATCCTGTAATTTTCAGAGAACATTGGAATTGGTGTTCTTCTTGAATTTCTGGAGGTTATATACCTCGGGGAACACCTCCCTTGGCAATGTGTTCCAGAGCCTCGCTGTTCGTTGGATGAACGAGTCTTTGGAAAGAGATGTTCTGCAGGTCTCCAATGTGACCACGAAGGGGTGCGAAGCCTCAACTCGACGGGTTAATCTCGCAGGGACTGCCAAGGGAGGTACAATTGTTGATATTTCAGAAGAGTATCGTCCATGAAAATATTTATAAAATAGAGCCAGATCGCCAACTTTTCTACGGTGTTCCAAAGAAGTGAGTGAGGCATCACCCACGAGACGAATTGCCCTTTTTTGGACAGAAACCAACAGTTTCAGGGTACATTTGGGTGCTGCACTCCAAATATGGGAACAGTATTCCAGGACAGGTCGGATCTGTGCCTTATAGATCATGAGCAGCTGACTGGAAGTGAAATAGCTCCTAGCCCGAAACAGAAAACCAAGTTTTTTTGATGATCTCACGTGATTTTCCCAAGAAAGGTAATTGCTGATAGTAATACCAAGCATCGAAATGGATGTCTTCAAAGGTATGGTTACTCCTGACAAGCTTATGTTGGGCACAGTGAGATCTACCAAGTTATTGGATCCCCATTTGAGAATTTTGCCATATTTATATTGTCAACATTTATCCCTCGTTCGTTTCTGATTTGCCTGGCTGGTATTAGAGCCCTAGAAGAGAAGGCGGTATGGAGGGTACTATCATCCGCGAAGCTGTGTACTGGACATGAAGTTGCTTCCAACAAATCGTTGATATGGAGTAGAAATAGTGTTGGCGCTAGAATTGATCGTTGCGGAACACCAGCATTTATGATGGGAGAGTCAGATGAAACTCCGCCGACCACTATATGGTTGCTGCGATATGACTACTAGCAGTCTCCTGTGATTTCAATGAGCACGGAAGTTGGCAAACCGATGATGATAAGTTTAGTGGCCGATATAAGAATGACACGCTCAGGACTATTACCTTGTTTCATTTTCCTGATGACTTCATTGTTATAGATAAGCAAAACACTTTTATCATAATTATTAGGTAATATTATCATTTATGTGAATGATATAAATGTAGTTATTTTCCAAATCGAATGACCTCAGCTTACTTTCGCATATCTGTGTATTTCTGGGACGAGTCAAGGTTAACGAAATTTCGCGTAACGAATATAGGCACGGTGATAGTGAAGCAAAATATTGTGTATTTTACCAAACTCCTTAGCGTCATGCACGCCTTCATGTAAATTTATTAATTAAAAATCGATTCATTTTCATAAGGCGATAAAAGAATGAATTATCATGTAGGTATACAGGGTGTCAAAATCAAGAAAGTGATTCTGCATGAGAAAACATGGAATTTATTCCATATATACGTGTGTCCGGAAATGCATAGTTTTCAGATACAGTGTGTTGAACTTAAAAAAAGGTTTTTTATGAATATCTCGAATATTCTTTCACTGATTTGCTTGAAATTTGGCATTCATGTTTTTTTGCCATGAGGGGCTGATCTAACCATAATTGAATTGGAATTATGAAATCCAGTGGCATTCCAGGGGCACTCTGGCGAATATTATTGCAAATAAAATGTGCCCTACTGATTTTTTCGAATTGTTCATCTTTATTGACCAACTAAAAATATAATATATTGGTCATCTGAATAGTTTTGATATTTTGCTTCGTTTCCGCGGAAAAAAATAAATACCAATTTATTGTTCTTAGATATAAAATAAGAATGAAGATTCATCTTCTTCAAATATTTCATAATAAATGTTTGACACTCTTTGTATTATTAGAAACTTCGCCTTTCTGAACCGAGAATACATGGTTCTCAACTCGGTTCTCAATATACGGAGTGTATATAGAGTGTCAAGTTCTTGAAGAAATTTTTCGGCGCAAATCTATGCAGTAAATTGGTATTTATTTTTTTCCATGGGAATAATGAAGCAAAATATCACAACAATTTTGGTGACCAAAATGTTGTATTTTCAGTTGGTCGATAGGTCATGGAGATACAGAATTTAAAAAATCAGTGGCGCACAATTTATTGACAAAAATATTCGGTCCCCGGGACGCCACTGGATTCCATAATTCCAATTGAATTATGACTATATCAACCTCACATGACGAAAAACATCATTGCCAGATTTCAAGAAAATCAGTGGAAGGACATTTGAGATATTCATGAAAAAAACGATTTTCTTAAGAGTTGTTGAAAACTATGCATTTCCGGACCCACGTATACAGAGGTGTGCACAAAAAACGGCTAGAGCTGTAACTGAATCATTCGAGATCGAAATTTGAAATTTGGTGGGTAGCAACTATACGATATTTTTCATTTATTGACAGAAAAAAAATTATGCCATCAATTCCGGTCTAACCGGAAGTGACCCCAACTTTTGATTTTCAAATGGAACCCCCTGTATATTCTTCCATTTTTAGATTCAGGGTATCATTTTACATACCAGTAGTTTTTCCGGATCATTTTGTGTGAAACAGAAAGAACAAAAAAATGAACTCCACATCAATCTTTATTATTTTCAGTAGCATAGAAAGAGGGGCGATAAAAAATTAATTACAACAAATGCCCAAATTGACCCCCATTTTGTGCAATGCATTGCTGACACCTTCTAGCTACACTAAATGTTACGTTGTGTAAAAATGCTTGGGGTATATTGCGGCAAGCCTCTAATATTCGATGCCTAAGGATTTCTATATTCTCTGGCTGAAATAGATAAACTTGATCCTTCAAGTAATCCCAAAGGAAGAAATCCATGACTGTCAAATCTGGTATGGAATGGTTCGCGCGTAAATTAGCAAGATGAGCCGTTTCAGGAAAATTTCGTCTTACTCTTAAGAAACCACGGAAATATGAGAAAAGCTATTCCGCAAACTACCAGTTACACAGAATCATCGATAAAGGTAATCATTACTGTTGTTCATCTGTATATTGTCGTTGATTTATCTAGCCAAAAAACACTCGAACTTTTTTTTTAATTTGATAAATTTCCTTACTGAGTCAAACATTTTCCATCAGTTATTTGTCTAAAATGACTGACATTAGACAAAATTGACCTACCGTCCCGCAATTTTTTCGTGTCAGTTTTTCTCGTAAAATTACTGATCGGCAAATGTTTTTCGTTACCAAGAGAAATTCATCCGATAAAAAAAAGCTCTTGTGTTTTTACTGTTGATGAAAAAATAACTTCAATATAGGGATGGGCCTTTTCGATGGATGACCCTGTACATGTTACATGATCCGTCGTATCCAATTTTCAGGTCAAGATATCATAATTATCATTTCGTCGAAAATAAACAGCGTATACGTGATTTTTTCTTCTTTTTGATTCGTAAATAGTGTTTCATTTCGAATGTTGCGTCTGAGGTTGTTTGATAATGAATGTATATTGTATAGTCATGAAGGTCATATTTTGGGTGAATATTTTGAAAGTGTTTTGGTTATAGAATAGAACCATTCTTGTTTTCTCCAGATTCCTGATGTAAAATGCTGAAGGTGATCACAACAACATACAGGAACAAAATCTGTAAATTATATACAAACAACTTTGTTAAATATTTGTTCTTATAATCATGTGTAATATATCTGATTTTCCTTATTTACTGAAGCCTCGACAGAAGCCTAAATATTGCAAAATCCGAAATACCTACTACTGAATGTGAATATGAAACGATGAAATAGTCTCGGAAATAGTATCCTAAAATACGAGCTAAAAATCTCTCGATATATCTATACTAATATTATGAAGAAGAAAGATTTGAGTGTTTGTTTGTATTGAATAGGCTCCGAAACTACTGGACCTATTTCAAAAATTCTTTCACCATTAGAAACCGACATCATCCCTGATGAACACAGGCTACTTATTACCGCGGGAAAATGCTCCATTCCTACGGGAAAACGGGTAATAGGTCAAGGGGTAGTAAGAATTATCCATCGGTACCGAGATCCGTACTGATCTTTTTCACGCTTTTTCACATAACTTCTAAACGGCTGAACCGATTGGGTTCGAATTTTATATGGGTTATTTAGATGGTTTCCTGGATGATTTAAAAATACAATTGGATGCGGTAGGTGGCGCTGCTGTCAGTACGTCAACTACTAGACGGCTTGACCGAATGGGTTGAAATTTTCAATCGTGAGACAACAAACAACATAAAAAATGTACAGAGAGAATGAATACATAGGTGTAAGTATTATAATAGTAACTATAAGTAAGCCCAAACCGAGGCACAAACAATAAAAAAAAATTGTTCTATAGAGTCTCGGTGTATAATGATGTCTAATTTTTCAAATGGGTACACTAATTGTGCGAAGTCTGGCCGGACAGCTAGTATAATATAATAATATAATACAAACTTGCTGATTTAAATGATCATGATGAATAATATATTATTATAGATTTTGTTTATTTCTCCTTGTCATAACTCTTCTCAAGTTGTTTGCCGTATTAATGAATATTTTCATATATTTTTGTGAAACACTTCCATCATAATGAATAATAATGAAAAGTGAAAATTAAAACATTCTAAATTAAATAGTTGTGCTCTGAGATGTTACTTTGACTAAGATAGCATAAAAGACAAGAGTGGTGTCGTTATGTCCCAATGAATATGCAATTAAGCCATTAAATGTCACTTCCAAATATACTTAGAGAACGTGTTATAAGAATCGATTAGTGAAGATAAGCTTAAAGATAGCAACGGAATAGTGATTTTCGAAAGTCCGAAAAAGTACCAAATTTGGGTGATTATCAGATGCTCACGAAATGAAAATCAATGCAGGGATTTTGAAGAATCTTGATGTATGTATTCGAGAATGGTATGATTCAAAGTGAGATTTATAATTGAACTGGGATTCATGGATTGACTGGGAAAGTCATGGAATCAATGTGGGATTTATAGAAGTGAGAGTTTCTGATTATATAGTTGAAGTGAAATTTCTTGATTCGAAGTGGATTTTGGATTCAAAGGGAGACTTATTGATTCAAAGGTAGATTCATGTATCAAAAAGAGACGGTAATGGAGACGATTTATGGATTCAAAGTGAGATTAATAGATTCAAAGTGAGATTTATAGATTCAAAGTGAGATTCATAGATCCAAAGTGACATTTATATGGATCAAAGTGGAGAGTGTTATCTATGAAATTTAAGTGAGCAGTGAGATACATGAAAACGAGGTGAGCAGTGAGTTTCGTGAAATCTAAGTGTGATTCCCGGTGAGATTCATGGATTCACAATGAGATTCATAGATCAACGTCAGATTTATAGATCGAAGGGATATGTCTAGATCAAAGACAGAAGTAGAATTTCTTGATTAAAATGAGATTTATATACCCATAGTGAGAGTCAATATCAGATCCATGAATTTGAAGTTATAAATGAGTACACATGTATTTGAAATGAGATTTTTCGGTACAAGGTACGATTTATAAATTCAGAACAAGATTCATGGATTCAACGTGAAGTTCCTAGATTTGGTGAGGTTCATTGACTCAAAGTGAGATTCATAGACTCAAAGTGAGATTGATGGACTCGAAATGAGATTCATAGATCAAAGTAAGATTTACAGATGAAAGTGGAATTCAAAGATCAAAGAAAGGAGTATAATTTTATTGATTAGAAATGAGATTTATCCATAGTGAGAGTTAATCTCAGATCCATGAATTCGAAGTAATATACAGGTTACGGATTCAAAGTGAAATTTTTTCAAGGTACAATTTATAGGTTTAGAGCAAGATCATGGATGCAACGTGAATTTGATGGTCTTAGTGAGATTCATGGACCCAAATTGAGATTCATGGACTCAAAGTGAGATTCATAGACTCAAAGTGAGATTCATAGATCGAAGAGAAATTCATAGATCGAAGAGAGAAATTGAATTTTAATGATTGGACATGAAATTTAATCTCAGATTCATGAATTTGATATGATGCAGGTAATATACTGGGATTTGAAATGAGATTTACGGAATCGAAGTGATTTTTTTTGTGTAAGGTACGATATATAGATTCAGCGCGAGATTCATAAATGGAAGCGAGCAGTAGAATTTGTTGATTAGTAATGAGATTTATAAACAACAATGAGATTTAACCACAGATCCATGAATTTGAAGTGATATTGGATTTGAGAAGAGATTTACGGAATCAAAGTGGAATATTCTGGTGCAAGGTACGATTTTTACTCGGATTTTTAGATACAAAGCGAGATTCCTGACGTGAATTTCATGGACTTAGTGAGATTCGTGCTCAAAGTGAGATTCATGGACTCAAAATGATATCTATAGATTCGAAGACAACCTTTTCAACCATCAACTAACAATCACCTTGTTTATCGACATGCTGCGGCCCCAATTTCGATATCCACCTGAGGAACCTGCAGGCGCTGGTAGGCGACGGCCTGCACCCCGGCGTCGGCGTCTGCAGCACCGCCAAACCGTCGGAGCCTGGCAGAGGGCGGTACCTGCTGTACGGAGACATCCCCTACCAATCACATGTCACAAAAACTGCGAAAAAAATACGAACAATCACCACCGACGCCGCACCACCTGCACCGCAATATTTCACCACGCTGGGCAACCCCCGAACGGTGCGTCACAGCCTACTCTGTTGTCGGAATTCCCTCTTGCTCTCGACGTTCCGATGTTTTCACCTGTTGCGCGTACGAATCGAATGGGAAACAGTGGAATGGCGGAGCGACTGTTCAGCTCGACGTCGTGAAAATGTGTACAGAGAGGTCGGTTCGGTAGGGCGGTTAGCGCTTACGGTACCTCTCTCGCTTTCTCTCTTCTTTCGACCACGCGGGTTTTGGCGGCGATGTTGCCGCTTATGACAGAAAATCTGATGAACCCGACACTTTTAATTCAAGTGCCTTGTTCAAGAATCGAGAATTATCTTGACCAAATGTAGAGTTCACTGGCAACAGTTACCTAATAGAGTTATTTATTATACAAATGTGAAAAGGACTAGGTTGTAGCTCGAGGTTTTGTTTTTTGACAAAAAACCTTGAGCTAAAATCTAATATTTTTCCCGTGCATAATACACTATTTTTTTCTGTGACAGAAAAAAGCACGAATCAATATTGGGATATGACATTACATTGAAATCAGAAAATCGTCAACGTGAAATTTGAAGTTTTTAACAGGAATTACTGTGCTGCAGGCATATTTTTGTAGGCACTTTTATCATTCTTTTGAAGTAGGTAATTGAATATCTGTCAGTCTATTTCTGTGATTTGATTCAAAAAAATTGCGAACTTAGTGGTTGTTTAGTAGGTAATTTACGTAACCGCGAAGTGGAATGGAAGATAGGATTGCAGTAGGAAAAGTAAAATTGTATAACCTGTCAACAGAGTAACAGAGATGAAATGTCACAAAAAATTATTGATTACGAAATGTTGACCGTGAAGAAATCATAGGTTGTCAAAAACAGAAAGCATTGGCTGAGCCAGTTTTGCACAACTAGAACTAGAATGACGATAACCTCTCTTTTTGATACTTGTACGCTTTTTTATTGAATTTGTTTACAGCCTCTAGAATTGCCGAAAACTACTCGCATGTCATGTCATTCACTCCAAATATTGCATAACTGCGAACGTACAACAAAATTCTCTTATAATGTTATAATTTACTATATTAATTCTAATGGTATCTGTATTGCATGCAAATCCTTAACTGATTACTATTGAAATTGTGGATATGACATGGAGTTTTGATCCCTGATCCCTTTGAAACACAAAGTTTATCAATCTGGCACATTCATAGTTATAATTCCCTTCTGTCATTCGTCATTTGTCTTTCTGACATTTTGATACTTGTCAACTGAAGTATCCTACATGTATCTTGTGGTATCAGGTTTTCCACGTTTCGTGATTTAGTCACAGATAACCTTTCTCCACTCACTCTGCGAATGTTTTTGTTTTTCGAAAAATTTAATTAAGAGCTATGTATTTTCTATCAACAATTTCATGTAAGTATAACATATGACATATTATAATCTTGTAGATTGTAGATGAGTCGTATAGGCTTGGACCTCTCGATCACTGCGACCTAGAAGATCTATTGTGATTACCCTTATCTAGTTTTGGTCCTCTAACCCCAGACTTCTGATGAAGCCTAAAATTTTCCTGACGGTTAAATTTTCCACCTCAGCAGGGGTGAGACCTGTTCTAGGTGGTTCAGCCTTTGGCGGACTAATACTTCACATGAGCAAAGTATGTGTTCTGCAGTTTCGGTCGCATTGTTACAAAAGCGGTAAGTGTCAGTCTCCGCCAGACCCATCTTTTTGAGGTAGTACCTCAGAGGGCCGTGTCCTGTGAGAAAGCCTGTGATAAGCTTTAGTTCTGGTTTGCTGAGGCTGAGTAGCTCTTTGGCTCGGTTCTGCGAATGGTTGATGAACCTTTTCGCTTGTCGTTGACCTGGAGTTGGTCTCCACTAGGAGGACTTTTCAATTTCTTCCCATTTCCTGAGTTCTTTCTTTAGGTGACATTTGCTTATCCCACAAAAAGGCTCAGGACCAAAAAGTGCAGATGCTGCACCTTTTTTTGCAAGGCAATCAGCTGCCTCATTTCCTTTGATTCCTTCATGCCCTGGAACCCACATCAGTGTGACTTTGTTGTCCTTTCCCAGTTGCATGAGTGTTTCAAAGCAGTCCCATGTGATCTTTGATGTGAAAACGAATGATTGTAGGGCTTTTAGTGCGGCTTGGCTGTCTGAGCAGATATATATGTTGGCACCCCAGACCTTTGCTCAGGCACCTTTGGGCGCAAAGGTCGATGGCATGTATTTCAGCTTGGAAGATAGTGGGGGAGTGACCTAAGGCTTCAAATAGCCTACATCCGGGTCCATATACACCCGCGCCTACCCCTTCTTCTATTTTCGAACCATCGATGTACCAAACCAGGGACCCTCCGAATGTGTTTTTGTTGTTTTCTTTCATTTTTCTTTTGAAATTACATTGGACCACTTTGAGATATGGATGATTTACTCTGAATAGTTTCACTATAGCTCTAAGTGATGTTGTATAGGTTTTTTTAATATATTTGGCTGATGATGGGCTTACGATAGGCCCGAAACATGTCCCACCCCCAATTGTAACACTTTGTCATTAAAAATCGTGAAGATGCCTAAGAGATTTTGCTTCCTTCGAACAATTAAGGATTGATTATTGATTTGTTGATAATATATATAGATTTCACCGAAGATTCAACAGTGCCAAAGTGGTATTTATGGATTGAAAAAGAGATTTACAGATTTGGAGTGAAGTTTATGGATTAGAAGTGAAATTAATTGATTGGCAGTGATCGTCGATTTTAGATGAGATTTATGGATTCGAAAGTGAGATTAATAGTTTGAAACTGAGATTTACGGATTTAAAATGATCTAAAATATTTTTCTTGGACACTGTGTATCTAGATCAATCATGGATATTCGATTATTTAATGAAAATAAAACTGTCTATAGCCTCAGATTCAGTAAAACTTTGGTTTCCGAGTTGGTTTCATACCATGAATCCGAGAACGGTTTCTTAATTATCGCAAAGAATGAAGAACTCTTCAAATAAAACTTCCGTATTCCGTATAACAATCAGTCCTGATCAAACACAAAATCCACACATTTCTTCACAGTAAAGGAAAAAATAAACGAGGCGATTAAACTGTAAATCCGTATCAGGAAATAAAAGATAATAAAGGCACCATACCTATGAAACGAGCGTGTATGAATTGTTCTCAAACAGCTGTCGTTATTATGTACAGTGTGTCCAGTTTTCGATGCTTTTGCGTGATATCTCACTTTTTCGTGGAACTCAAGATGGCCAAATCAGATTTTGCATAACTGTTTTCATTTTCGAGGTACAGGGCGATTTTGAAAATTTATACTTTTTTAGACCCCCTTTATATCTACGAAGTTTCTTATAGTAAAAATGTCGTATTAAAATCTTGTGTTTTTTTTTTCAGGGTATGTTTTCGGAGATACGACCCAAACTTATGAATTTTTGAATGAAAAACCCTGTATTTTTTCAGCTCATTAAATTCCAAAAATGCCCCAAAATCACTAAAACATTGAATTTCAAACGGATTGGATAGATTTTTCATATATAAGAAAGTTCCAGTTCACGGAATATTTCCTTCGATTTTTCCATGAAGAGGACAAAAACAATACCAACACTAATAAACAAAACACAAAGCTTAGTTACCTGATAGCAACAAATAAAAAGTAATAAAAAGTTTATAATTAAGAATAAGCACCTGATTAAATATTTGCTAAAACAATTGAATTTTGAAATTATTCAGTAACTTTTTTTTTTAACTTCTGGAGATTATATTATGTTATTGGGAATACTTCCTCAGGCAATGAATTCCAGAGCCTAGCCGTTCTATGGATGAAGGAGTTTTGATGAAGTGCTGTTCGACATCTTTCGAGGTTGACAACGAAAGGATGTGCTGACTGGGCTTGTCTAGTTCGTCTGACTGTTATTGCTAGTGAAGGGATGATAGCAGAGATTTCCGAAGCACATTTCCCGTGGAAGTATCGATATAAAAGTGAAAGGTCGCCGACCTTTCTACGGTGTTCCAATGATGTCAAAGAGTGAGTGAGTGAGTGTGGCGTCACCCACCAGGCGGATGGCTCTTCTCTGGATGGAATCCAAGAGCATCAGCGTATGTTTTGGTGCTGAACCCTATATGTGGGAACAGTATTCTAGAACAGGCCGTATCTGCGCTTTGTAGATCATGAGAAGCTGTCGAGGTGTAAAGTAGCTTTTCGCACGGAACAAGAATCCGAGTTTTTGTGAAGCAGCTTTTGCGATGGATCTGACATGATTATCCCATGAAAGAGTGTTGCTGATGGAAATACCGAGCATAGATATGGTAGGCTTGGTGGAGATGGTGGTGCCAGACATTACAATGTCGGGCATAATGAGTTCCGCCTTTCTAGAGAAAATACAGGCTTGAGTTTTGGTGGCGTTGAATTCAACTAGGTTGTTGGTTCCCCAGGCTGTGATTTCAGCAATTGTTCAAATTGATATATCCATTTTTCCTTACACACTTTCTCAATACGTCATATGCATTAAAAATCATTGAAGGATGTCTTTGTAATTTCTGGAAAACTGCCTCTGTTGTTGCAGGAAGTTCTTCACGATTGTTGTGCTTCTTACTATCAAGACATATTGAGAGAATGTGTCAATTGTATGTTTGGAACAATGGACATCAATTGGAACAATTAAATTAATAAGTTACTGAATAATTTCGAAATCCAATTGTTTTAGTAAATATTGAATCAGGTGCTTATTCTACATCATGAGGATTTAATTAATATTTATTTGTTGATTTCAGGTATATACCAGGTATTTTGTTATTAATTAGTGTTGATATTGTTTTTGTCCTCTTAATGGAAAAATCTATATAGAAATTAAAATTCAGTGTTTTTGTGATTTTTGAGCATTTTCGGAAATGTTATATCCGAACATCATAAATTATTTTGAAGGCAGAAAAATAAGGAATTGAATGAGCTTATGAAATGCAGGGTGATTCATTCAAAAAACAGTTTGAGTCGTATCTGCAAAACCGTACCTCGAAACGAAAAATTGAGTGCGCCACTGGATTCTGCGTAAAATTCTCTATAGGATAAGATTTTGATTTGTCATTGTCGCTGAGAAACTTCGTAGATATAGAGGGGTTTCGAAAAGCATGAATTTTCAAAATCGCCCTGTATCTCATTAACTGAAACAGTTATGCGAAATCTGATTAGTCCATCTTGAGTTTCACAAAAAAGTGGTACAGGACCGCGAAAACCGCAAGGTTCCATCTCCGAAGATAATAGAGATATTATGCGTGCAAATGCATCGAAAACTGGACACACTGTACAGTACATTGCAGAACTATTAGATATTTCATTTCTATATACGAAGTGCACAGTTACATTGGATGTTGATTAATCTAATACAGCATTTTAAATGATGGTTCATTACTCAGTGAAGCACCACAATGTCTTTTGTCATCTGATGAACAAGAACCTGCATACATACAGGGTCTTCCATAAGTCTATACGGTCGAAGTTTTTATACAATTTTAGGTCGTTCCCTTTCGGAGATATTCACTCCTCAAATTTACCATTCACGGTATACAAACATATGAATGTGGCAGAAGAAAGTGATTAAACTTAGCTTCATCATGTTTTGTATTGAAGCGTGATCCCTTCTCAACACAATGATTACTGCTTCATGTCAATATTTTGTTTATAGAGAATATACAGTGTTTTAGTATGGATTTTTAAATTTGCAGAACCTACATAAACATCGATTAACAACTCGAATAAACATCGTCCCGTTTTTTTCAGCACTCACCAGCATAACCAAGAGTATAACCTTTCGAGCTTGAATTATAGCATTCAACTGCCGTGGCCCCAAGGCATCGAGTTGATCTTTCTCAAGCAGTCTTGAGGAATTCTCTCAAATTCTCCTTAGAAGGCGAATGAGTGAGTTATTGTTGATACAGATTTTAACATCCCATGCATATTTTCTTAAAACACATGTATCATTTTCTTGAAAAGAAGATGTTGACGTGACTCAAGAACCATTGTGTTAAGAAACAACGGTAAAAAATCACACTTCAATCCAAAACATGATGAACCAGAAGGTTGGAGGATGACTGAATTATTGATAATGAAAATTTAAAAAAAAACATGCTTCGTTTTTTTTTTAAATAGACAGTTGCAACTGTCTAAATATACAGTTGTCACTGTCTAAATAGACAGTTGTAACCTGTCTAATTAGACAGTTGTAACTGTCTAAATAGACACTTGCAACTGTCTGAATAGATATCGTAATTCGTACTGTCCTGTCCTGTCCACTGACTAGTGACTACTGACTCCCCTGTCCTCTGTCCTACCTACAATAACAGTACAACATAGGAAAAATAAGAACACATGCTAATAACTAATTGACTAATACGAGCTGTGTGTTGATGATGATTAAAATAGATTTTATTTCTGTTTGGGTTTCCAACAAACTGAAATTTAATCCAGTTTGGCTCTCAATCATGATATCATCATTAGTTTGAGCACTCTCAAACGAAAATTACACAAATTGGGAATGTTCAGAAGAAAGAATTTTACGGACATTCTAGAAATTCAACAATTCATTACAAATAATAGAAAAACTGACAATTACATGGATACCGATGGATGCACCTTAAATTCCTTCAGAATAATTAACATCGATGCTTCCATCACCCGTGATTCCAATAAAATGGTTATCCAGATTATTCCGAATGCTTTTTTTTAAATAGACAGTTGCAAGTGTCTATTTAGACAGTTACAACTTTTAGACAGTTGCAACTGTATATTTAAAAAAAAACGTAACGTGAGCCCTCTACGCTTTCGTAGTAAAGAAGATATTGACGTAAATCAAAAACCATTGTGTTAAGAGAAGTGAAGGGTGAAAGAGTTATATTTGTTTTTCCCTGTATAATGATCAAGCCATCAGCTGTTTTCAAGAATTAAAATTAAGGCTCCATAGATAACTCCGCAACATAAATCATTTTCCACAAAGTAAAATCATGAAATATGATGAAATAATCATATATTCGAAATGAAGATAATGCCTTCACTGTACAGTAATGTTGACAATGAACTGAAAACACGCGTGGACTGACGTTATAATAATACCTATGTAATTCTGAAACATTCGCACAGTTGGTTCAATGGCCTCCTTTTCAGTAAAATACCGGTAAAAGATATAAAACCATATAAAACAATAGTTGTTTTTGGAGATACGCACAATTTAAACCAAATACAAGAAAAACAGTTAATTTTCCTTATTATTCATAGAAAACTGTAACATGGACGTCATTTAGAGGGACAAACTGTCCCCTCCTAATCTAAGGTGTTAATGAAACACATGACGATAATACATCAGTACTATAAGAATTGACAAAATGTCGATTTTATCTCAAAATTTTGATTCAACATGCAATAGAACAGAGTAAAATATTAACTGAATTTTTTAAAATGTAAAAATTGGCGCCTACAGCCATATTATCTTCAAAGTATGCAGGCCATATTAAAGACTGATGAGTGATTTATTAGATGGTAACTATGAGTGATTGTTGTAGATTCAGATGAGATGAAACCATTGAAATGAATAAGGGTATCTCTTAGTTAACTTTCAATTGACAAAAAGATAATTAAAAGTTGAAATTACCAATATTAATAAATCGCTAGCAGATAAATAATTCGCGTATTGTAATATAGGGGTAGAAAAATAATTGTTTTATTTAGAATCAAATGTGACACTTTCTTTGACAAGCGATATTTGCGTTTGCGAGGCGGAGCGACCGCGAAGCCAAACACGCAAATTTTGCGAGTCAAACAGAGTCACTTTTGATCCGAATGAAACATGCTATTATTTCTGCAATCGAAATAATTGACATCCAATTTATAAAATATAAGTGGAAATACCACTATCTTGAGGCACTTGAGTGTCAAAGCAGCTATCATATCAGCTGTCATCCGACACGTTTTTTGTTTCTAGGAGTTGAAGTTCAACTTCAGCTCCAAGACAAAAAAGTGTTGCCTAGCAACATACACACTAATAATCATTTTACTGTGTCAGTAAAAGCAACGTCAACTCATTCAAGAGCTTATTTTGCCCATTGCAGAAAAAGTGAATTAAATATAGTTGCTTCATTCAAAATCAGAAATTATACAGAAGACTAGTTGAACGAATTCTCTTCTCTATTTTAAACCGCGAAATCCGAATTTAAATTAATCACTCTCGGAATCCAGAACATTATTAAGAAAATATTCGAGAAAATAATATACAGGGTGTATACAAATAACACCGAAAACATTCAAGGGTTGATTCCTTGTGATATTTTAGGAAATAAAGTTCATATGAACATGTGTCCTAACTTGCTACGTTTTCGAGATACAGGGTATTAATATTTCCATGATAGATCGTTTTTTTATTCATTACTTAATTGTCTTTTCATCAATTTCAATAAAACGTTGTGGTTTTGTTAATCGTAATATGGAGCTTTTTCTGGTGCAATTAAATTCGAAATTATATTTCCAGTGGCGTCACAGTGGGTAAATTTATCGATATTTATTCCAACACTGTTTATACATTCTTTTTGAAAAATAGTTCTTATTTTAATTTTGTTCGATTTTTAGTAATAATATGTTCATAATATTTTATATGATTTTTGAGGAAAATCAGTACATTGACAAATTTTCATTTAAAGCTCGGATAAAAGAGAATTACAACTATAATATTAGGTGTGATTCTCTTTTATTAAAAGTACAGTATAATGTACGGTTTTCCTTCATCCCTACTTTTGTAATTGTATTTATTTTTATCGAAACAAGCATGAACATGCTTATCGATTATCGCATCATTTATACTAAAGTCACACTATATACCATATATTATATTGAGTTGTTTCTTGTATAGATCAATAAATGATATTATTATTATTACTATGTTGAATGTCATTGTACGTCACCGGTTTTTTCTGAGTTTCATATTTTTATTAGATTGAACTATTTGAATAACAACTTTTTTATTCCCTGTGTTTTTTTATCGCTTGGAGCGCACGAAAGGAAATCTCTATAATGTTCAAAGAACATCGTTCTTAGTTTTTGAGGAAACAATAAAAATTCGATTTGACTCCAAATTTAATGTATAGGTGTTTTCAAGACTTCCATTGAGATTACTCAATAACCTCAAATTACATCATTTTGAAATTTTGGGGCTTTCTCAGTCTCCAACCATACTGAATTTTGGCACCATGAAAGCTCATACAGGAGGGGATAGAAAAAAAACAGTTCCAACTTCAACATCCTGTATCTCAAAAACGGAGCAAGTTATAGACATGACATGACATGTTTATATGAACTTTATTTGCTAGAATATCACAGAGAATCACACCTTGATTTTTTTTCGGCGATATTTAGATACACCGTGTATTGTAGGAGGTACTCAATATAGTATATACTTTGGGATAGTGATTCCGTATGCGATAGAGAAGATTAAATGAATAAATATCGAGGTTACTTGCACGTACACATCACACATATCATTACGTCAACAATCGAACACCACACTAACCTCGATAAAGAGGAAAATCACCATTGTGACCTGTAGTAGGCCATATACATGCAAATTAAACCACAAACCGACTAACTATATGTTGCAAAGTTGTTTTGATTGCATTATTCGAGACGAATATGAAGTTCACTGAACTACTTCCAACGAAGCTATTACCATGTCAAAGTTCATAGAACGAGACTTGCTTCCAAAACAATGACGAAATAAAGCCAGTCACCTGGAATGGAGAAAGATTACGAACACATTGACGAATTGACAAGACGCCGAAAACTATCAAAGTAAAACTCAAATGAGAGTGTATAATCCTTTCATTATTTAACGCTTATTGAATAACGGTTTCATTCTTTAAGTTTATCTTCTGTAGTCTATGGAATAATCAACAAAAAAAATGTAAAGGGTTCGTAACTTAAAAAAATAAAGTTGGTGGTGGTTTTTCAGGGGTAGTTTGACAGAAGTTGACTTTGACACAATGGCTTCAAAGTCATTTGGGTTTGACAAAAGTGTATATTCATTGTTTCTTTTTCCAAGCAGCATAACTGAGATGGATGAAAATATCTGGTACACCCGGTATACATATTACAATATTCGGCGCTAAGATGTGATTATCTAGAGGTCGTTGTACCTATGAATAGATTTATTAGAGTTCTTCTCAATTATTATAGAACTATTTTATAAGCATCATTACACAATAATAAAGGTATCTTATAATGCCGACAAAACAAAAGCATTGGAAGCTATGAAATCGCGCCATGTTCATTCAACGAAGTAGCCGTTCATCAATGGACGCCATTTTCTAGAATTCACTTGAAAACGTGAAACACCTAATATTTTTATCAAAAATCCAGTAATTTGGGGATGATTCCCTTGTGAACTGGATTGAAAAACATTTGATATTTCATTAGAATTTGAATTCCAGCTCATTAAATTGGAAAATAATTATCTTTATCCACGATTGTTGTATAAAATATTCAGAATACATGTACTTCCTCAAGCAAAACGATAACCATTTTCACACCTGTGAATAATAGCAGTGAATAACCTTAATTCACTGGTCTAGAGTTCCTAGGGTTCGCAATATAACATATATGGAACTTTAGACCAGTGAATAATGGTTATTCACCGCTACTATTATACAATAGTGTGAAAAATGGCTATCGTTTTGTTTGAGGAAGTACAACAGTCGTGGACAAATAATTAATATAACGGGTATCTTCAATTTTTAGTTTTCTTAATGTCAAATGAGTTATAATAAAATAGTTGTTGAACATAAATTCATATACCAAAAACACTAGTAATCGTGGACAAAGTATAGTGTTCTACTGGCATATAATGAGCTATTATTTACTCAGGTTAATTATGCCACTCGCTACGCTGGTGACATCAACTAAACCTTCGTGAATAATAGCCCTCATTATATCCTCGTTGGATAATATACTAATTTTCCAATTCATAATATAACCCAAACGTGAACCAAATTGTGGTAATTGTATACAGCATATTTTGTCAGAAAACTTGGTTGTGGAAGGTAATTGTCTTCCATATAAAGAAAGCCCTCGGATTTTCACGATGTTTCATAACTTTATTTTGTCTTGGAATATCAGTCCCATATTTTGATGTTCAACATGCATTTCACAACCTCTATACATTGGTTTTATAACTTTTATAGTAGGTTTTTCCAAAGGTATCTGAGTTAATTGTATAATGTACTCGTAAAACATATTTATCTGATGGCAACGTTATGTCACTCAATTTTGATGACATAAGGAAGCTCATTATGGGACTAAGTACCATAATGAAATTCTATAAGGAAAACATGTAATGGTTTGATCAAAAAAGTTTATTCAAAATGCATAACTATGTACAAAACTATTTATTATAAATGGTAAAAGAACAATTACTACAATTTGTAATATTAATATAATGGCAAAGCACAGCTCACTCACCTACTAATATTTGAAACTACACAATACTTACTCCTTTAAAAATAGTTGTCATTGTGACATGTCGAAAATGCAGTTTTTAATTTTTCGAAAATGTATTGATATAAATGCCATCAGATAAAATTTTGTATGTAATACGAATCATAAACAATCATTATGGCACACGCCGTGTTATCGGGCGAGGCGTACGACTTGTACCATAATGATCGTCTTTATGATCCTTATTACATAAATAACTATTATGGGATTATTTTGTAATCAATTTTATAATTACTGTATAGTTTTGTGATAGAATTATTTTGATATCAAAATACTGCATAACAATGTGGGCCCTTTTTAGTTGTAGACATTGTATAATTACGATTTTAACACATCCATAAGATAGTCAGTTTTGAGAACCTTTATAAAATATAAATTGGTGATGGGGGAACATTTCATTGGACAAGTCACCGAATGTGATCAAAAAGCCAGCCTCAGCCGATCGATAAGAAGTGAGTACTGAAATATTTAATTGCTTATTTTCCAATTTGCTGTTCCGGCCACAGATTAATACTGAAAAAAAGTGAATATTCCAGAAAGATGTCTGCCCCTCCGAAAATCACAGGTATAAATAATTTATACGTATATTGAACATTTACTACCTAAACCATTGTGAAGGAAAGAAACTGAGTCGAATTGACTTGCATCCCTTCGTTGTTGCCAGTTCACAGGTAGGGACAACTTTCACAGGACCGGCTCATGCATTATGCGAAATTATAAGGGTGGATAATAATTTTGAACAGAAATGAGGATAGTAATATCCAACCTATATACATGTCATGGAAATTGGATATTTTTCGTTTTGAAATATATAGGTTTCATAAGGGTGTTAACTCACACATTTTTGAGGACGCACAAAAGATAATCCCTAATATGAGTATATCGAAGACTGGAACCTTTGGCACGATAATCCACTACACTGTTTTACCACTAACCAAACCGATTTTTTCTCCTTCTCCTGAAGATGCTAACATAGTTAGCGAAACACGTGTTGAAAAATCGGTTTGGTTAGTGGTAAAACAGTGTAGTGTGCCTAATATGAGTATTATGACTATTATGTTCTTGTAAAATAAAAATTTAGAACAATGAATTAATTGAATATTTTACACCATCCAACATTAAAGAAAAGCACCGTATGTCTCCTGTAGTTATTTCATTTTGAACTTCAACATGGAATATGTATTCCACAAAGCCATCGATTTCGGCGTTCAGCCATGTTTTCTTTATTTTTTTGATATTTTTGTTTTTCTGTAGGATGTTTGTTTGAAAAATATAAATATTTTTTTTATATCCGTTGTTATACTACTTATCTACAGACCTACTTAAAACCTACTGCATATCGTTTTCGTAATATTTTCAAGCCACACTTGTAGTAGAAATTGGTCAAAAGGATCCTAATTTCACTCTAATGCAATACTTCCGATTTGAAAAAAAAACGCCCCTCCCTGAATTTTTTAAGGAGGCGCCCATGTCCAGAAGGGCTTACAAATAGCTCGAGCCGGCCCCTACCGACCCTTTATCTTCTCAGCAATATTGGATATGCATAGATCTCGGGCAAAGACACTCATTGCTCAGGCTCTTTCTCTCTCCTTCTGCTCTCAATCTCTCACTTCTTCTTTTTGTATCGTACAAAATGAGGTAGATAACGTTTGACGTCACAGGGCTCCGAAGGTTCGAATTTCGAGCGGCTTGTTCTGTCCCTTCCAGGAAACGATCTAATGAATGAGGATGCTCAGGTGGTCGGCAAAATAGGTGCCGATCATCTGGCCCTTCTGATTACCGAGAAAACGCATTTATGATGGGTGATGGTCTGATGATAGGACAGAGGATTGGACTAGATGCTAAACCAGGGGTTTTCAACCAGTGGGGCGCGCCCCACTTGGGGGGCACAGGGTAATCCAACGAATGGGGAAGTTTCCTATAGTGAGGTTTTTATCTCACTGTGAAGTTTGTACAAAATCAATATATACGTATTTTTTCTTATTTTCGTAAGATCAAATTCCACTTCAGAAAAAATAAATAAAAGGGGAACTCTGCTCCTCCACCATTCCTTTGACGTACTTTCTGAACATCCACATTCACACAGACTTAAAATACGATTCCCTGGGTGAGTACGACGCAGCCGACATCATCAATATGTCTAGATTTCCGGAAATTGTTCTTTGAATGCATAATAACTAAATCATAACAGCAATGGGATATAATAGGTTCTTCAATCCTACTTTGTCAAGTATTATGAATAATTCCCATAAATCTCTCATTGGCTGAATGACATTGATTACTAATAAAGATAAATTATGATGATATTTCGCGATAGTATCTATAATTTTTCACTATAGTTTTATATTACAATATGTTATTCATCACTTTTCAGTCATTATTTTGCTAATGAATTCGTTCCTTAATAAAACGGATGTATTTTCTAGGAAAGTTGCAGATTATATCTTGCAACAGCGCCCAATACTTCGAGTCCGTCCACACCACTCGAAATACTGACAGGCACAACAAGAGGAAGGAGCCATGGGTGTCGGCTTCACTCTGTTCTGACCGATGGTAGTAAATTAGGAAGGATGTATTGAGTCAATATTTTCGTTTAGGATTAAGTTCTATTCGAGATATTTCAATGCGTAAATAACAAAACCATAACCTGTCAGAATAAAGCCATCTACCCTCTGCATTCCTGCTTCGAGTGCATTTGTGGTTATGTATGTTTTTGTTTACTAGTTTTATTTCTTCTTCTATTTTTTCCATTCGTTTTTCATTCGTTAGCTATTCGCTAACTATATTCTTCATCATCAGCTATTTTCGAATTGTAATTTCAATATAAATACAACCACAGAGTGACATATTTGTGTATAGACCAGGTGCTCTAATGGCTAATACCGCGCCAGTGCCAGGTATAAGAACAAGACGTGGAAAATATTAGGTTAAGGTTAGTGAGCATATCAACAATAATAATAGCAATTATTAATTTTTCTCCATACTCCACTGTGTTTGGCTTGATAATCAAATGGAGGTAAAAAATATCGTTGTTTGAGACAAAAAAGTATTACTGGCCGTGATTATTCGAAAACAAGTTATCCATCCCAAGAATAACGAATGAAATACAGATCGAGCAAGTATGTGAATCTTGAAGGCATCCCTGGTCAAAACAAAAATACTGAACTATAATAAGGTGTATTTATATCAGCAGCATAGGTATGAAATGCCAAACCTGCCGAAATCGGAAAGAAATCAGGTATGCGTCCAAACCCAAATCTGGTACACCATTTTTATTTCAACTTTAGCTCCTAGGAACGAAATGTGTGTGTGTGTGTGTAGAAACATACCTATTTTTGTGTCAGTAATAGAAACGTCAATTCAAGAGATAATTTTGGTATTAAAACGGACGACTTTTGTGTCGGTTGCAGAAAATAGTTATTTATGTACCAAGGACGAAACACTGTCTATTATAGTCGAGTCTGCAAATTGATAGCCGAGGCCTTAACCGAGGCTAGCAATCAGGCGAGACAATAGACAGTTTTTAGCCGAGGTGCAAATTACATTTTTTCGTCGACATCAAACACTTATATTCACATCACGGTCCTATTCACATGTGAAATCAATCGGATTTGTGAATCGTGAATAATCAATTTGACATCAGCAAATGACAGTTATTGTCAACTCACTCTCCACGCAGACCAGGGTTGTCAGTTCGATTTTTTTTTTCATCAGTAAATACCTTGTCAAAAATACAATAATGAACTTATGACGTCAAAACATTATGTACTTTTAGTAAACAGAACAGTAACCTATTTCCATCCAAATAGAAACAAACAAAACAAACATTCACATACAAAAATAATTATATTCAAAAATACTCACAAATATCACAAAATACAGTTACATAGGTACTTTGTAACTGTAAATTATAGTGTGTTTCGAGATATGGGCGCCCCATGTAAACCTATTTTATTTTTTCAATCCAAAACCGTTTGTCTAACGAAAAGAAGTCAAGAGGTTCTTTTTGTTAGCAACTAATAAGAGATTACAAAACTGATTTTTTTTTGATAAAAAACAGTGGCGTGTCATTTTTTAATGTAATAAAATTATACAGGGTGGGCCACCAGTAACGCCTCGGTCTCTAGAAGGCTAACCACTCATCTTCTTGGAATTCTTCCTCTCTAGGAAGTTGTATGTCAACATAGGCTACCATTTGAAATTATTTTGAAACATACAGGATGTCCCCAAAAATCACAAAACACTGAAGTTGAACTTTTTTCAATCGAACACCCTATATATTATTTCATTTTGAGATTCTCCCTGGTGAGCTGATTTCAACAATCCATCATACTTGGGGTCTAGCAGTTATAATTACTGAGATATAGGGTGTGAGAAATCGAGATTTTCCAAGTTCAAGAATTTTTTGTGTCTGAACCATTTATAATTGATCAAAACGGATCACATGTCCCTATCTCAACTTTTGATCAACTATCTTCGAGATTCGAGATTTTTCGAGATCGAGAAATGATTTCGAGATTTCTCGATCTCGAAAAAATATATGTGCTGCAATAACTCACAGCTCTAAATACTCAAGAAATGAGAAAATAAAAAACTTTGCGAAAAAATAATTTTAATTCATTTCAAACATAATAACAGAAAATAACAAGAAAATAACAAAGATAACAAAGTAAATAACAAGGACAAAGGTAGAAATAAATATCTCCATATTCTCAAAGATCTTCAACGTCTTAAACTATTAAAAACTATCAAATACGAAAATCAAATTTGAACACTCAAAAATTAACAAATCATAAGAAAATAAATGAACAATAAACAAAGTTTTTCAACAGAGAACAAAATTGTTGTTTACACACTTGTAAATATATATCTCTGGTACACAGCCAAGAATTCAAACAAAAGTTGAGCCGATTCTCCAGTTAATCGGCTTCGTTCTTTTCTGATGGTAGGTAAGTGTTGCTCTTGAAAACAGTATTTCTGCCGGAACTGAAGTAGCTTGAATACTCAAAAGATCACGAGCCATCTCTGATAAATTCGGATATATGGCCTCGTTTTTTCTCCACCACTCTAAAATATCTTGATTCCCTTCAGCTCTCTTAGACAAACAATATTCATCTATTTCTTTTCTCCAGTTATGCTATCTGTTGCCGTTGCTTTTTTAGAATAAACTTTGCAAATTAAAATCGTCGGTATATATTGTTATCAACATCATAATCAGTAAGAGGCTGCGATGTTGAAGGAATATCGTAATTGCAATCGCATAATTTCACTATGCAGTACTTCGACCCCTACTATTGAGATAAAATAATTTGCTCAATATTTTTTTCTTCGATTATATGAAATGAGTTTGTTGCTGTTGCTGTTACATTCTTCACGAACGAAGAGACAATATTAAACTTTCACCTGGATAAAAGATTAGGTAAATTGAAACATCAAGGATTCGTTAAATTTTCATTTTTTGGAACAATATTCTTTATTTTTGTGCTGATACTCGGCGGTATTTTTTATACGTGGCTTGTAGTTCATAGCATATAGCCTTTGTATTTTGACGTAATTTTTTTATACAGAAAATACAACACCCTGTATTTTCCTGCAGCCTTATAACCTATACATAGCATTTTTTAATAACGTTCAGTTTTTTTTTTTTCGAGACTCGAAATTTCGAGAGTCTCGAATCGAGATCGAGAAATTGTCTTCGAGAAACACATCGAGACGAGAGTTTGTTTATTTCTCGTCTCGATGATCGAGACGAGACGAGAAAGTGCCTTCGAGACGAGATTTCTCGTCTCGATGAAACCCTAACGCCCTCCACCGGACGTTTGACAAACTCGAAAATAATTTCCAGCAATTTCTCTTGGCGACTTTCATTAGTTTCATTACGATTTTTTTTTCTCAAATCTATACGACCAATATCTTATGAGATATGGCCGCTCGCTACCCTTAACTGATCACCCTGTATATTCACATAAAAATGTTATTCATTTTCCTGAAAGCCCATGCATGCAGTACCCTTTGAAAATCTTATATGCGCCTCCCTCGAAGAAAATCCTGGTTCCGCCACTGTGTTCAGTTTCCAACCCCATCGTACATGATAACGTATACCATTTCAGCTCCGAAAAGGTTTCTGAAGTGTATTTCCGCAGCGATCTGAAGAGTTTCTACAGTGGAAAAAAAGATAACTGAAAACAAAAGGATGTTTGCCTGTTAAGACAACATGGCGATAAGGAAAGGAAACCGCAAGAATTACGGCACACGGATTTCGAATGCTATGATCCGGATCACCTTCCTATGTCGAAACTCTAGTAATATACAGGGTGACCTGGGAAAGCGATATAGGTATATACAGGGTGATTCACCATAAATGTTCCCCCCTCTAGCTCCTTATTTTTGAACGGATTAAAAAATTTGAAAAATAATCTAAAATGTAATTTCAGAATTTGTTTCCCGTTGCATCAGAAAATACAGGGTGCTCGGAACAAACGATCTACAGGGTACAACTTGATTTCTTCCCTGTATTTCATTGTATCCTTAGATTCTTCCTGAAAAGCTGATTTCATCAATGCATCACACTTGAGGTCTAGCGGGAATTATTACAGAGATATAGGGTGTTCAAAATCGAAATTTTTCAACTTTAGGATTTTTTTTTGTCTAAACGGCTTCTATGTCCCTATCTCAACTCTTGATTCACTATCTACTGACATTTAATTGGAACATTTACAGGGTGGTTCAAGATTTAGAATTCTGATCACTTTGTATCTGTTCCAATTAATAAATGTCAGTAGATAGTAAATCAAAAGTTAAGATACGGTCATGAAAGCCGATTTGACCGATAATAAATAGTTTCGTCACAGAAAAATCCCAAAGCTGAAAAATCTCGATTTTGTACACCCTATATCTCTGTAATCATTCCCGCTAGACCCCAAGTGTGATGCATTGATCAAATCAGCTCTTCAGGGAGAATCTAAAAATACAATGAAAAATAGTGTGTTCCGTTTAAAAAAAATCAAATAGTACCCTTTAGATCGTTTGTATTTTCTGATGTAGCGGAAAAAAACTTTATCGAAAATCATTTAAGATGATATTTCAAATTTTGAAATCGATTCAAAAATAACTGAGCAAGAGGGAGGGGGACATTTATGGTTAATCACCCTGTACAATAAACTAGTCGAATTTACGCCACATATTTATTCTTCTTATCATTTGGAGCGCACGAAAAGGAATCCATATAATGTTCGAAGATCATCGTGCGTGCTTAGGGGTGATAGAGAAAGGAAGTAGGTATTGGATTTTTTTTAACTTTTGGAGATTATAAGTTCTTGGAAGTACTTCCATTGGCAAAGAATTCCAAAACTTTTGTTGGATTTTGGAAAAGTGTTCGACATATTTCAAGGTTGAAAACGAAATGATGTGCTGACTGGGCTTGACGAGTTCGTCTGACTGGTATTGCTAGTGATGGGGTGATAGCAGAGCTTTCTGAGGAACATTTCACGTGGAAGTATCTATAGAAAAGTGGAAGGTCGCCGACTTTTCTACGATGTTCTAATGAAGTCATAGGATTAGTGAGTGTGGCATCACCCAGCACACGGATGGCTCTTCTCTAGATGGAATCTAAGAGCATCAGCGTATTTGTGGGTGCTGAGTCTCATATTTTATAAGAAAGCAATTCATGTACATACCACAAAAACATGCCGTATATGTGCTTTGTAGATCATGAAAAGCTGTTGAGGTGTGTACACGGTAAACATTTTTGAATTATACTGACACAAAATGTGTCAGAAGTATGAAAAATGTTCGAGAAATCATGTACACAATTTTGACTGAAATTCATAATTGTGCATTTCTTTTTTGACCAAAAGCTCCACTCCATAGAATTTTTTACCGTGTTGTAGATTTTTGCACGAAATGAAAATCCGAGTTTTTGTGAAGCTTTCGCAATCGATCTGAGATGATTTTCCCATGAGAGAGTATTGCTGATGGAGATACCGAGACTTATGGTACCAGACATTGATATATCTATCAGGCATACTGAGTACCGCCATACCTATTTCATATTCATCTTTCCATGTATAAATAGTCTCCCTCAGGGGCTCACAACTTGTGAGTACGGGAATGGTGAACCCGAGGTACCCTAGCCGGATATTCACCACTAGTACTTCAACTTGTCTTGGGTGATATCCTCTTATCTATCCTCTTATCTATCCTCTTATCTATCCTCTTATCTATCCTCTTATCTATCCTCTTATCTATCCTCTTATCTATCCTCTTATATATCCTCTTATCTATCCTCTTATCTATCCTCTTATCTATCCTCTTATCTATCCTCTTATCTCTTCCTTTTTAAGGTCTATCCTATCGGCTTTCGTTGGCCAATTTTTCTTTTTATCTTCCTCTCCATCAAGCCCAACCTCACCATTAAGTCATGTGGGGAAGACAGATCGCGGTCGCTCGCCAGATGAAGCAGTTTGGGACCATCTTTGCTGTCTTGCGCCAGATGTGACAATAATTTGTGGACATCTGTGGCAAAGTTGGAGCGATTTGCTGATATCTGTCTAGGTGGCCGTGGACTGGTCAACGAGGCTCTGGCAACATAATCAAAGCTGTGTGAATCCGTGGCAATAGATGAATGGCACCGAGGTATGGTGTCGCTAACGAAGCCTCTAAGGAACAGGGGGACATCTCAGAGTAAACAGAACAGCCTTAGGGGGCTGGACCAACCCCTTGCCCCGTTACTCGTAGGAGAACGAAAAATGTTGGCCTTCTTCATAGACGAGAACAGGGATCGGAAGAGTAATCTTCAAGAACCTGATCGGAAAGGGTAATGCATATAGAAGTGGCCCTTAACAAGCACCATGAATCGTATATGGTAAAATTGATAACGGCATCTAGGTGAGATACTATGGGCCACTAGGCCTAAGTGTCGTCAAAGAGATCAGTCAGACGAGTCTACAAACGGGGTGGAAGTGTTAAGTGGGTATACCCTGGAGTCAGGTGACTCCCACACTGTCAAATGGGGTATTAGACCCGAATGATGTCCAGGATTTCAACCACCTCGACACAAAAAAAGTATAAGTAGTATTTGATACAACTATCAAATATTTGAAATACTCCTTTTTAATAATTAGAGTCGGTACCTTTGATGACGTAAGGTACCTACCTACCTTGTAGTCTTTGTACCGATACTCGTTTATTATTATTTTCCTCGAAAACGGTTCATTTTTTCGACAATAAACGAAATTACCTATTATTGAGTTGAAGATTCAAGCTACCAATTTCTTTGATGAATGTGTTGAAAATGTTAGCAATAAAAATAAAACTTAGTCCACCCTTGATAAACTAAAAAAGCGGAATATGTCTCAAGGGCATTATTTTGAGGGGTCCTTACCAATATTGAATCATCATCGAATTATATTGATTAGGTACTTTGAGTTATTCAAGAACACCAGATTTCCTTTAAGTGACCAATGTAACCACGTCTCCGTAAAAAAGGCCTGTAGGAAATTAATGTATAGGTACTTGCCATCTTATGTTCTCAGGTTCTATCTGAATCCGAAAGATTTCCCACATTTTCGATCTTGTTCCAGAAAGTTCCCACCCTGTACTTCGTTGGTCCAGAAAAAATAGTCAAACGAGTATAGTCGAACAAATATATAGCAGTCGACAATATGCAGAAAAATTAGTGCTATAATAATGTTCACAATGTTTAAGAAACATAATAATATAGGTGATGAAATACCTTGTCCTCTGTCTTAATTTGACTCAGAGAGAAATACACTACGATTGTACCATCTTTGGCTCTGGCAACACTGCTTACGTTACGGTAACGATAGTCAGCTGAATCTGAAAATAGTGGTAAGTACATGAACTGCTTTCTTTCAAATCACTATCAACCTTCGATAGCTCAGTTGGTAGAGCGGTGGACTGTAGAGGAAATTAGAATGTAGCCATCCATAGGTCGCTGGTTCAAATCCGGCTCGAAGGAAACTTTTTTTAATTTCTGTACATAGTAAATTTTCTACAATCTGCACATCCACGTCGTCATTTTCTTTATGAAATGATTTACAAGGTGTATTTTTTTTCACTTATATTTTTTGACAGATAAACACGTAAATATATATATTTTTTCACCACTAGCTCTAGAACCTGCAATTAATTACTCCTTTTCAAGGCGTACATCATCAGTGTGTGTATACTATCAAGGTAGTTTTCGTCATTTTATGAACCACTAGTCATTAGTCAATGAAGATATAGGCACTTCTGATATAATTAACCCGAATTCACTGTTCTCATGCCATTCGCAAGAATGGCACTCAAATGATCAATAACGACTTGACATAATATGCTGTCATGATCATTGGTAGTATTTTTTAATCAGAATTGTACAGAAGTGCATTCATGGTGACAATAGGTCCATATTTCAGTCTCACAGAACTAAAGTAAAGAATATTATTACCACGGGATCTTATAAATAACTATTTTCTATTCCCGTATACAATGAGAAACATTATCAATTAACAGAAAAAAAAAACAATAATAGGTTATATCGCCCCCTCGATAGACCCTATATCGAGGGGTAAATCACGTGGGAAGTCCAGTGTATACCCGAGATGGGAATTCCTCGGGAAGTCCGGGTATTCTATATGAGAAGACTGGGAATTCTTTGGGAAGTCCGGGAATTCCTTGGGAAGTCTGGGAATTCTTTTGGAAGTCCGGGAATTCCTTGAGTAGTCCAGGTAGTCTGGGAATTCCGGGTATTCTTTATACTAAGTCCGAGAATTCTTTGGATAGTCCCAGGAATTCTTTCGACAAAGGAAGTCTAGTGTACCCGAAATTTGCCCATGATTTACCCCTCGCCCTATACTAATCAAAATAAGACGAAATGAAGTTCTTAAAACGAAAGTCAAAAATGCTTCAGTATAGGTAGAGGATATTGAAATTTCCAAGAAAAATAAGAATTTTCACTTGTAATACCACCAGAAATTGAAAAATTTCAGGAGAATAATTTAACCTCGTGATAGAAAATATCACATCAGATAGGTTTGAAATTTAAATAGTTTTAGAATTTATTAATTCATTTGATTTTCATATAGGTTCATGAACAAATTTAGTGTGTGACGCAGTTTCGGCACCAATAGATTACAAATTCTAAATTTCTACCTATTGTAGTTGCATGAAAATTCCACACCAGTAATTTTTAACCAATCAAATTGTGTTTTTTTGACAAATCACCATAGCAACGTATGTATTTTAGTAATTTTTTTTCTCTTGGGTAACCAACACGTTACTGGTATTTTCATGCAACTACAAAGGTAGAAATCAGAATTTGTTATCTAGGAATCTATATTGGTACCGAAACTGCAAACTAAACTTGTTCATGAATAACCCTCGGAATAACCTATATGAAAGATGAATAAATAAATTCTAATATTATTTGATTTTCCAATACAATGTAATTCAGTTTATGCAAAATTACTACATACAATGAAGTTTGAGAAAACTATCTAAAGTTGTGACCGAGGTTTTGACTAAAATAACAAACCAAATCTTGGCATGCCCCTGTCTTTTTAGACACTTCATTTTCATCTTGCTCCAGGAATGATGTAAACCCAGTTTTGAGGAGTTGGAAGAGGGTCCACACTTTCATTGGCCTGAATTTTATGTTTAAAGATAGAAACTCTGACTTTGAATGAGATGATCTTGTGAGCCATAAAAAAATGTGAGAATTCGGTCTCTTGCATTTTTTTCATGACAACTATCCGTATGTCAGAAAATCGTAATCAACGAAAGGAGAAGTCACGACATCGTTTTCAAACGCAATGGGTTGAACGCTTTCATACGGAGGTGATCGTATGCATATACGTATTGATAATCAATACGGATAATCTC
Source organism: Phaedon cochleariae (assembly GCA_918026855.4). NCBI lineage: Eukaryota > Metazoa > Arthropoda > Insecta > Coleoptera > Chrysomelidae > Phaedon > Phaedon cochleariae. Next base: position 23,824,459 of record OU896719.1, on the reverse strand, counting down.
TATCTGTTTCCATAGCGAAACATGAAGCCGATTTTTGAAGACAAATGACTATCCATAAGGAAAAGTGAGATACGATCAGACACATACTGCTTTGATTGAAAGGCTAGTAAACGTCATTGTCCACCGAAACGCATGTCTTTGATGACTACGTATCATGCCACCAAATCCTTATGGATATTCATTTGTTTCATATTTTTGGCTTCATCCTGGCACCCGTTATGATCCGTATTGTTTATTAATACGTATATGATCGTATGTCACATGTCATAACGAATTTGAGACTGCTATTTCAGAGGCGTGCATCAATAGCTTTTTTTTTGTTGATGGCTTTTGTTGTGGTATAGTTCCGAAAAATAAGCCATTTACACCTTCTCCGAGAAAGAATTGAAAGTCTTTTTATCTTCCATTCGACTTCACGATTACGTAAATTACTAAACACCCACTAAATTCGCAATTTTGTGATATCAAATCACAGAATTAGACTGACAGATATTTGATTACTTTAGAAGAATGATAAAGATGCCTGCAAAAAGATGCCAGCAGCAGAAAACATCAAATTTCAGGTCGATAATTTTCTGATTTTTATGTAATGTAATATCTTCTCAATATTGATTCGTCCATTTTTCTGTCACAGAAAAAATAGGGTATTATACATGCATGGTAAAATATTAGATTTTAGTTCACGGAGCTAAAATCTACTTTTTTCCCTTGTTAATAAATAACTATTTTTTTCCTAATAAAAAGTATCCTATAATGTCCTTTCTAATACATATGAGAATACATATACAAAGATTCATGATGATCTTTCAAGAAGTTTTGGCGGAAAAGCATAACAAACAAACTTACATTCACATTTATAATATTAGTATAGGGAAGTCTCGATATACTAGGCCTGTTCGTTTGTATTGCTGTACTTGCTTAAGTTCAGCAGGTAGAGTAAGCACAAACGAACAGGCCTACTGCATGAGTATTTTTTTTTCAATCGCTTGGAGCGCACGAAAGGAAATCCCTATAATGTTCAAAGAACATCGTCCGTTCCTAGGGAGGAAAGGGACAGGAGGTAGGTATTGGAATTCTTTTGAACTTCTGGAGATTATTATGTTGTTGGGAATACTTCCTCAGGCAATGAATTCCAGAGCCTAGCCGTTCTATGGATGAAGGAGTTTTGATAAAGTGCTGTTCGACATCTTTCGAGGTTGACAACGAAAGGATGTGCTGACTGGGCTTGTCTAGTTCGTCTGACTGGTATTGCTGGTGAAGGGATGATAGCAGAGATTTCCGAAGAACATTTCCCGTGGAAGTATCGATAGAAAAGTGAAAGGTTTTGTTTGGATGATTTTTTTCCATTTTGTCATAATTGCTGATCACGCTTCTACTTGTTGTTGTTATATGGATAAGGAATGTGATATTTTTCAGTTTTCATTATGAATAATTAGGTATACTGAACTAAAAATATTTTCGGTACTTATACGCTAAGTATGCAACTGTTATTCAGTACCTATTATTATCGATGGGGATAACGCTTGATAATGCGCTACAAAAAGCGGTGATGTCTTTTAATAGACCTCGTTAGCAGCTCTGAAAAATTCTATCGCAAACTTCATGTTTTTCAGGAAAAAAATGCTGCAAACTCTACCGGTTTCCAGTTAGCAGTTAACTATTGACGACCTAGTCTTCCTAGTCAGGTATTTTTCTTCGCAGATAACGGCACATAATTATATTCACCACGAGCGTATCATACGAGGTATCATATCGATTTGCTCGGAAAACTACAGTGTCTGGCAAAACTTTTTCATCATTTGTCATTTCTCTAAACTTGCGAGATTTTCTCTCCTCGTATATAAATGAAAAATATTGATGTATTATTTCGATATATTATTGGTTTGCCGAAAAAAAAATGGAATTTTGATTCCATTGAGTTTGGTCTTGTTCGAAAGAGAATTGAACAAGACAGAAGTCAACTCCATAGCAATTTTTTTTTCATGAATCAAAATGGCGAAAACATCTAAACTTGGCCGAACTTAAGAACTTGAGTCAGACTGTTTTTTTGCATGATGTGACATTCTGAAAGCCTTGACTTTTCTGAATAGAACAATATACAGAATGAGTCATTGAAATGGAAAAGTGAGTTAATGGCTTCGCTGTTTGAGATAGATGAACAAAAATTTTTGTGATGGTTTAGGCTCATGAGCAGCACATTTCCAAAATATTTCGCGTTATACAGGGTGACTCAAAAATGCGTGACGTATCAAAGTTATACTTTTTCTTATGGGACACCCTGTATTTCACTGCATTTTCGGATTCTCCTTTCGTGAGCTGATTTCATCAATGCATCACACTTGGGGTCTAGCGAGAATGATTACAGAGATATAGGGTGTTCAAAATCGAGATTTTTCAACTTTAGGATTTTATTGTGTCGAAACTATTCATTATTGGTCAAAACGGCTCACACGTCTCTATCTTGATTTTGGATTTTCTATCTAATGATATTTAATTTGAACGAATATAGGGAGGTTCATGATTCTGAATTTTGATATAACGCCTGAACAACTGACAAGGAATAGAAACTGCATTGTGGGCGACATCTGAACGAATCAATAAACTTACAAAAACTTATGCTGAAATAAACAATGCTTGCTGATTGTAATAAATTAAGGTTAAGTGGCACGGATTGGTCGAAATGCCATCAGGCCTTTATATTGGAGCAAAGTCAGATTCTTCATATCTACTTAATGAAGATCAAATCGGTCGAAGAGGTCATTAACAAACGGCGAGCTGTTCATTCTCCAAAGTTGGCGATCATCTTTTGTTTCCTGATGAAAATTCTCCGAGTATCGGAGTTCTTGAAAGCTGTCATAGCGGCATTTTCACTTTGTTCTCATTGGTTCACATTAATGTTTTGTTTGTGTTTATTGGTCACATCAAACCAAGCCGCTCAGAAGTGTTCAAGTTGTTGCCGTCAGGTGGAGCGACGTGTTATTTTCTATCGCGAATATATGTGTGCGCAAAATGATTCCTTGCGAAGTGCTTGAAAATGTTCATCAACGATTTGTTGAATGGAATACTTCGAAATACCAAGGAGATCTGCCTATTTTCGAATTGAATGCCGAAGAGATTGTTGACAGTATTCTGAGCCTCCCGATGAGCCCCCCTTTCTATAATGGACATATTTCCCGTATTTCCGGTATCCAGAAATCGGGAATTAGGCTGCGCGTAGCGATATTGAACCTTAATAGGAAGGCAAGCTGCACACGGTCGATAGAGCGGACGTTAGACAAATAGGTCCACACACAAAAAAACACTTTCTTGGACGGATCACACATACAGTGCTTTCGTAAAGTACTGAATAAATCTCGGAATAAATTCATTTTTAGCCAAACTATCCATTTCAGAGGAATCTCCTGAAACAGGTCGATTTTTATTTTCAATTTGCCAAACTTATAAGATGAAATTGAATATACAGGGTGATTCACGTTTGAGTTATGACAAACGGACCAATTTTTCCAAATGGAACAACCTATGTATTATTCAGTTTTTAGAATCCCCCTAAAAATATGCATTTGAAGGTGTATCACACAAAGGGTTGAATACAGTGTGTCTGTTAATCTCCTGAAACAGTTCGATTTTAATTTTGAATTTATCACATTTACAAAGAAAAATTAAATATACAGGGTGATCTACGTTTGAGTTATGACATCCACGACAATGTCTTCAAATAGAACACACTATATAATATTCTATTTTTTAATTTTTTAAATCTCCATGAGAAGCTACATTGAAAAATATATCACGAATCACTATCATGGTTTGCATACAGGGTGTCCATTAAGTAAAGTGCTTTCGTGAAGAAGTGGATAAATTCGTTACAAATTAAAGAAATATGTAGTTTTTGGAAATAACGGTCAGAGCCGTCGAATTTATGTTCATTCAGGCACTCTTCAAAATCCAATTAATACATACAGAATTATTCTTGTAGGAGAAATTACGTCATCGGTATTTTTTTGATGGCAGTGAATATAACTCAAACTTCATGGATCGCCCCATGGATTCTTTAAACTTAAAAATGTGATAAATTGAAGATTGAGATCGATCTCGTTCAGGTGATTCCTCAGAAATGAGTATAGTTTGGCTAAAAATGAATGTATGAATGAAAGCACTCAATTTAAAGGACACACTGTATAGAAATCCATTGTGTGATTTTTGATATCTTTGAATTCAGTTTTCCATGGAAAATCCAAGAATTTAATAATATAAAGGGTGTCCCATTTGAATGAATTCACGTGGACGTCATAACTCAAACGTGGATTATCCTGTATACACAATTTTTCACTGTACAGGGTGGGTCAAATTGGTCACTTCAAAATAAAATGTGCTATTCTTCAACTAGATAGAAGAAAACTGATGTCGGTGCCTGAGAGTCGATTCTGATGCAAAACTTGCAAAAATTGTATGTTCTCATGAAAATAACTGCAAAGCATTGAGTTTGTGATAACAATCATTCCTGAGGCACTGAAATCTGCCTTCCTATATCTTCTTCAAGAATATAACTTGTTCTTCTTGAAGGTAAAGTTCTATTTCGAAACTATAGGTATTTGGTGACTGCTTTCAGTGCCTGACGATCAATTTAAATGACAAAAACAATGTTTTGAGAACGTTTTTATGAAAAGGAAGAATTTTTTACAAAATAGTGAGTTTCAGCCACCTTTCGAAAAACACCTTGTAACTCTGAAACGAAGATAGATATCGATATGCACTTTTCACCATTGAGTATATCATGTGAATTGATCAACAGGCACCAACATCAGTTTTGCTCTATCTAATACGGATATAGGACTTTCCCTTTGAATGTGTACAAATTGGCCCAATTACTAAAAGTGCATACCAAAAACTTGGTTGCAGCACCCAAACATACCCTGAAACTGTTGGATTCTGTCCAAAAAAGGGCAATTCGTCTCGTGGGTGATGCCTGGCTCACAAACTAACTCACTTATCTGGAACACCGTAGAAAAGTTGGCGATCTGGCTCTATTTTATAGATATTTTCATGGACGATGCTCTTCTGAAATATCAACAATAATTGTTCCTCCCTTGGCAGTCCCCGCGAGATTATCCCGTCGAGTTGAGGCTTCGCACCCCTTCGTGGTCACTTTGGAGATCTGCAGAACATCTCTTTCCAAAGACTCGTTCATTCAACGAACAGAGAGGCTCTGGAACACATTGCCAAGGGAGGTGTTCCCCGAGGCATATAACCTCCAGAAATTTAAGAACACCAATTCCTACCTTATTTCCCTTGGTTCTCACGATGTTCTCTGAACATTACAGGATATCCCTTTTCGTGGGAACCAGAACATAAAAAAAAACGAAAAAAACCCTGTTCATAGGTAGGTGAGTATAATATTTTGATAAACATTTACCCTTTAGTAAATAATTAACGAGTATGAAATTTGTGTAATTACACAATGAAGGAAATGAGAATGAATATATGCCATGACAACCTCGATACTTGTTAAAATTTTCTCATTATCACTGATAACTTGATAACTATGTACTCTACTTTATGTTAATTAGCCGAATTTTCGTGATACATATAGGACGCAGGAAATCCAAATCCGCCCAAATGACGAATCTGTTTCTTTCATTCCCATGGCCGTTCAGATACGTCAACAATAGATTATCTCGTATCGGAACAAACGTGAATTCTATTTTCGACAATCGCTTCTGGGCAAGGTATAGCGTATTTCCGCATCGAACACGATATAGGTCAAAGTCGTGTAAATATACACGGTGTCCCATATAACATATACAGGGTGTTAACGAAATAAATATTGAACACATCAACGTCTAGCAAAAATTCACAAAATATACGATTTTTCCTAACCTTTCAAATTAACACTGGTGTGAAGCCAGCAAGACGGGAGATACGGTAAAGCAGGCAGGTAGTAATAATTTGCATATTAAAAATGAAGTATCTGGCTGCAGAAGTTTTCATCATTGAGGACGCCTGGCAGTAGTAGAAGAAAAGTACATTATACATCGAGGGACAGAAATGCAAGCCTTTTCCAAGGTGCGATTTGTAGCTCGAGGGCGAAGCATGAGAGATACAAAGCACCGAGTCGAATTTTATTGCCATCAGGTAATTCAACTCAAAAAACTGCCAGAAAAAATAACTCCACCTACGGACTAATTTTTTCAGAGGCAGTTTTTTTTGTCAAATTGCCAGGCATCAAAATTCTTATTGATACATGTCAAGTTTACTTCGACAAAAAAAAGCTCTCGTGTAATTAAAAGTGGAAAAACAAGGAAAAAACTTTGCCCTGAGTTTTCCAGCGACAAAACGGAACCTAGCTTCTGAAACCATGACAATCAGAATTGTGAACAAATCGTTGATGGCCTTAATGTCAATCTTTCCCAATAAGATGATTAATGCCTCTATTTACGCATTCATTAACATGTCTTACCGAATAACACTCAACCATTTTTTGGGTCGTAATAAAATTGACATTTATAATTAGACTTTGTTGCATTTGAGAACTCAACTCAAAAAACCAGTGGCGTAATTAAGGGGGGGTCCATGGGGTCTGGACCCTCCCCCCAGAGCTGTCTGAAAATCCGAAAAAATTCGGTGAACAATGGAAAAATAGACATGAGTATAGGAAATATCACGAGAATTTCATTTGGAATTTATTAGAACCTTCCGAACGAAAATCGTAGGTTAGTTAGGTACCTATTGTCATTGGAAACGTACGATTGTAGTTGTGGAGAGATGAAGAAAATGAGAAAAAACCATCAATTCTTCGTGGACATTCATCAGGACTGCAACATGTGTACAAGTTTTTTATTGAAACATCCATACACAGGACAATTCAAAATTCGATGTAAATATTTTAAGGACATATTGTTGGGGTCAAAATATGACTTTCTCCATATAAACATGTGTCTAGAAATGCACACTCATCTATTTTCTTTCGCTTTAAAAATGATGTAAACCGAGTTTTGAGGAAGGTATGGAGGGGGTCCACCCTTTTGATGGCCCAAATTTTATGTTACAAAAGAGAAACTATCTGACTTTGAATTGCATGATCTTGTGGGGCATAAAAAAATTCAAGAATCCGGTAGGTATCTTGCAATTTGCATTGCTTTCGAACGCTTGCATACGAAGGTGATCGTCTGTCTCTTTATGGCATCCGAGGGTTAGCCGAGGGGTTAGCACTCAATCTTCTTACTTCTGATCTCAAGAACAGGTATCAGTGTGTGACAGAATTGAATGAAGATGGCCACTTTATATCTGAAAAACTACTTATTACTCGAGGTGTACCTCAAGGATCAGTACTGGGCCACCTGTTGTATTTACTTTATGCCAATAATGTACCTGAAGTTGTTGAAGAATTATATGGTTCAATATGCGGATGACTGCTCGATTATATTCAGCTCTGATGATCGTCAATCAATATGATGCAATATCCTCGGCAATATCACTAGAACTTTGAATACACTGGAGGAATATTTTACAATGCATAATCTGAAGCTGAATAATAGTAAGATCCAAATAAGACAGCTTCAACCATGGCACAACTTCCTTGTATCCAGTATCTAAACTATCATTCTTAGGTATCACGCTTGATTCGAAGCTAAATTGGAGATGCCATATTAGTGAACTTTCTAAAAAAATATCGAGATACTGCTATGCTTTGAAAGTCATCTCACAAAATATATCCACAGATTATTATTATTATTATTATTATCATTATATACTTGATCATATTGATATGTTCTACACCTAAAACGGTATTTTAAAGGAACTAATAAAGGATATCTATCTCTATCTATGTCGGAACGCATTTGAGACTGCTATTTCAGAGCGTGCGGTACTACAATACTTGCACTTGATTCGTTTTTATAATCACAATTTCAGATAATCTTTTGTTTTTTACCCAACTTACAATGACTATAGCTCGAAGGAGGAGCATTTCAGGCCACACCATTGTATGAACAACAATAGGTACTCAAGATATTTACATCGAATTTTGAATCACCTCTTGTCACCATCTCCCCAAAAGTAGTCTCTTCATTCCAACAAAAAAAAATGATACAGTTCAAATTTCCCTATTCTTCAGTAACTAAATTCTTCGATTTTTTTTTGTTATTTTGTTTTTTTTTTGTTCCTATTTCAATGTTTGTGCCTTTTAATTGATATGTGATAATATTTGATTATTTTTCGATTTTGTTTTTCTTTATTTTGGTATTGGTTCCAAATGATGCACACATTTATTGAAACCTACGTAAGTTACGTTTTGCTTTTCTTTTTCTTAAATATTGGATATTGGACCTAGACCCCCCCCTCCAGGAATGAATCTTAATTACGCCACTGCAAAAAACTGCCATAAAGAATTAATTGTCCTATGGACTAGGGGCAATTTTATTCAATTTCCAGGCAACAAGATTCTCATTGAAATGTCAAGTTACTTCGACAAAAAAAGCTCTCATGTGCAAGTGAAAAGATTCAAAGTTAGTAAAATGTTGGTTTGACCATAAAAAAATTGCATTGTAGATGACCTAGTAGAGATGACCGATAAAAACAAGCGAAAAAAGTATTCTCAACTTCTTGTTAAGAATAATGTGGACTCCGTAACACGCATTTCATTCATTTGTTTCTATTGTAATGCATTTCGCATTTTGGGGACATGCATGTCATGAATCATGATTATATTTTACAATTACCTCCACACAATTACCCATATTTGAATAACTGTATTTGGCTTCACGTTATGCGATTAAAACCGAATCAGTAGATTTTAGTGGCGACTACACTACGACATACATTTTGGAAAAAATACAGGAACGGAATCAAGTTTTTAGCACATAAACAGGGTTCCGTCAATTTGATAGGGACAGTATTGCTATTAACTACAGTACTAGAAAGTTGATTGAAATAGAAAAAAGTTGAGTAATTTGTTTTCAAGTTATCAATATGACCTCGAATATGACGTTTTGCAAGTTGAAAAAATGTCAGCCGTTCCTGAAATTTTTCTAATTAATCATTCCAGAATTACGTCATTTGACAGGTTGCTGAGGGGCAAACATTGTATTTTGTCAAGATTTGTCATATAAAACCAGAATTAGCGGGATCGTTTTCCTTGGAATCCGAGTTGGAATCAGAAAGAATTTCATAATTTTGTTTGGTGAAACTGTTATTATATTGTGGATGTGGCAGGGATGGCCAGGGCAATGCTCATCAAAGGTAACCTAACAGATAGTTTGTGTGCCCCTCAAGAAACCATGTCAAAATCACGTGTTCTAGAATGATCAATAAAAATAAGGGAAGATATATCATTGATTTTCGTTCGAGATTATACAGTGTGTATGATGGTAAATGAGATTTATATCATGCAATATTTAGCCGGGCAACATTTTTCCCGGAATCGACTACTCAAACTCGCGAAGAAATCGATAAATCTGAAACTTTGAAAAATCATTGCTCTCTCAAGAGACGATATATCATTGATTTTTCTTCGAGGATATACAGTGTGTGATACAGATCTTATTCACCATCTAACACACTGTATATCCTCGAAGAAACACCAATGATATATCGTCTATTAAGAGAGCTATGATTTTTCAAAGTTTCAGATTTATCGATTTCTTCGCGAGTTTGAGTAGTCGATTTCGGGAAAAATCTTGGCCGGCAAAATATTGCATGATATAGATCTTATTCACCATCTAACACACTGTATATCCTCGAAGAAAAATCAATGATATATCGTCTATCAAGAGAGCTATGATTTTTCAAAGTTTCAGATTTATCGCTTTCTTCGCGAGTTTGAGTAGTAGATTTCAGGAAAAATCTTGGCCGGCAAAATATTGCATGATATAGATCTTATTCACCATCTAACACACTGTATATCCTCGAAGAAACATCAATGATATATCGTCTAATAAGAGAGCTATGATTTTTCAAAGTTTCAGATTTATCGCTTTCTTCGCGAGTTTGAGTAGTAGATTTCAGGAAAAATCTTGGCCGGCAAAATATTGCATGATATAGATCTTATTCACCATCATACACACTGTATATCCTTGAAGAAAAATCAATAATATATCGTCTATTAAGAGAGCTATGATTTTTCAAAATTTCAGATTTATCGATTTCTTCGCGAGATTGAGTATAGTCGATTTCGGGAAAAATCTTGGCCGGCAAAATATTGCATGATATATAGATCTTATTCACTATCATACACACTGTATATCCTTGAAGAAAAATCAATAATATATCGTCTATTAAGAGAGCTATGATTTTTCAAAATTTCAGATTTATCGATTTCTTCGCGAGTTTGAGTAGTCGATTTCGGGAAAAATCTTGGCCGGCAAAATATTGCATGATATAGATCTTATTCGAAGTTTGGAATTTATCGTTTTTTTCGTCTGAGAGGTGGAATAATATGAGAAAAATCATGCCAAGCAAAATATTGTGTCTTCTTATTCATTCTTATTTAAACACACTGTGTGTGTGTGATAGAAAAAAATCTTTTTCTACAAGCGTGCGTGATTCACCCTATACCCGCACGCAATTTAGTTTGGAAAGTGTCATTTTTCCGCAACAGTACGGGAAAATTTTCCCACACTAGTGCGGGAAATTTTTTCCCGCACTAGTGCGGGAAAACAAAGATGGAATAATATGAAAAAAATCATGCCAAGCAGAATATTGTGTCTTCTTATTCATTCTTATTTAAACACACTGTGTGTGTGTGATAGAAAAAAATCTTTTTCTACAAGCGTGCGTGATTCACCCTATACCCGCACGCAATTTAGTTTGGAAAGTGTCATTTTTCCGCAACAGTACGGGAAAATTTTCCCACACTAGTGCGGGAAATTTTTTCCCGCACTAGTGCGGGAAAACAAAGATATGATATAATCGCTAGTAATATAAGTGGTTGGTGATGGAATATAAAAGTTTAAGATTGTTTGTTGCAGTATTAAGTATGTATGTTCAGAATCATCCATCAAATTGCACTATTTATTGAAAAAATTAAGAAATATTGAGAAATAAAAATGGATTATTATAAAAATCCCCCTATAGATTTGGATTGATCTGACGGGAAACGTCAATTTGTCATGCCAATCAAACCCCAAATAAGTTTGAAATTGTCGAAGTGACAGACACAGCGTTACTGTCATTTTCGATTCAGTGGAAATGCCACAATGTGATCAAAAACTTCTAGCTATAAGGATTTGATACAGATGCGTTAATATCACCAACGAAGTCTTAAGAAAGGTATGAGAAGCTATACACGCGTTTAATTGAATGGTGCAACAATAAAGAAATGAAAAAACCGAATGAAGAATAGGTATTTTTGGCTCATTCCATAGAAGTGTCTGGAACCTAGAGACCAAACTCCTAATGGGCCTGCTGGCTTCCGCAATGAACCAACATAATGCGTCAAACTGTAAGTTCACAATAGCTATTACTAATAATTAGTAGATAGATATGTAATATATTTCTCTTGTTAGCTGTTCCTATTTGCATGAATAATTAATTGAACGAAACAATCAATTTCCTACGCTTGTAGAAAAAATATTGTTCCTAACTCATGCGGAAAGTGTCTTTCCCGCACTCGACTGCTTGCCCGAACTCCGCTTCGCGTCGTTCGTGTCAACGGCAGTCGCGTGCGGGAAAGAATAACTTTCCGCACTTGTTAGGAAAATTACTATTGTCTAGCAAATTCGAATGGCTTTAGACATTTTGTGGCTGGCCATCCACGTTTTTAATATTAATTGACTCCCGTTGGTGTTTTGTAGCGCGCCCTAAAATTTCAGCAGAGTCGTGGCTGGAAGACGTGGCTGCTTTCACGCTGGTCTGAAAATCACTGGTTTACGCTAATTAAAAATTTTTCAGGAATTACTGACACTTTTACAAATTGCAAAATGTCATATTGAAGAGGTTCAAATTAAGCAACTTTTGTCAGATTTAATCAACTTTTTATGCCTTTCTGTTTAGGAAATAGCAATACCATTCCAATTAGTTCGGCGGGACCCTACATGAAAAATTAGTGGAATTTGATTTATGTACTCCTATTACTAGTCCTACCATTAAGTCATTATTCACAATCAGAACTGTATTTAATCAATTACTTTCTCAATTTACTTATTCTGAAGTTCTCTCAAATTTGAAATATTTTTCAAAATGTTGCGAAATTTTGTATGAGGATCAAAGGACATACAGAAGAACTGAATACTATTCATATAATATGAAGAAATATTCCCAGCCTGTATATTTTGTCAGTCTAGATCAAAGTCCATATATATTCAATGTATATACATGCATTGTACATGTCACTATGCATTGCACAATAAAAGTTTCAAAAATCATTTCATGTCAAGAAATGTGGACAAGTGTATCATTCTATCTCAGCATATTTTATAGCTTAACTCTGCCAATACCTAGGCTGATACCTACTAACTATCCTTCTTTTTTTGATTTGGTTGACAAAAAAAAATTATTACAGTGGTGAAATGTTGATAAGAAGCAGAGATCAACAACTTTGCATAGCCACAGGCACACCATTCAAATATGTTTGGAAGATATACAACTATTAATTTCAACTTCTTTAACATGCAATAAAATCATATCAAAACTGGTCTGGGATTGCCTTCAAAGCCTGCTAACCCTGGCTAACCACAACAAGGTAACTCTTCAATGGGTGCCAGGGCATAAGGGAATTGAAGGCAATGAAGCAGCTGACGCTCTTGCCAGGCAAGGGTCTGTGACGTTGTTTATGGGACCGGAACCTGTATTCGGTATCCCCAAAACCTCAATACGCCGCTGGCTGGCAAGGTGGATGCAAGAAAGACATCAGGCATACTGGAACAATGTCCCAGGACAAAGACACAGTAAACTGATGGTTGGAACACTGTCCAAAACAGTGACTAACGACATTCTGAGCCTAAACAGAAGTCAGATCAAACAAGTGACGGGACTAATAACCGGTCACTGCCCCTTGAGGAAACATATGCATCAAATGGGCATCTATACAGACACAGACGAACCCATATGCAGACTATGCAATGAGGAGGAGGAGGAGGAAACTGCCACCCATGTAATATTGGAGTGCAAAGCACTAGCCGGCACTAGCGCGTTGGAGATACGACCTTCTGGGAGCAGTAAACTCTCAAGAGGCATTTTCAAAGAATGATTTGGTGAAGAGGCTGCTAAACCTCATCAAGGTAGCGAACCTGTTCACCTAAGTCAACAGCATGATCAGGAATACAATAGGCCCAAAGGCTGCAGTGTTTTGGGCTTCAAACCCTGACTGATCATTCTGCTAATAATCAATCAATCAATCAATCAATTTCAACTTGCTTACCTTCTGAATTTAGGGGAGTAATGTTGGTGGTTGAGGTGGGAGCCAGTGCAGAAAACTTGGGGCAAAACAAGCCCCATCCAATGATCAAAGGCCTTGGTGTACCTGGAGAAGCCTACAACCAAAAAAGCAATTTACTTATTACTGGACACATTTGAGGGAACAAATATCAAATATCTCAACAAATATTAAACAGAGTATTGAACATTAAAATATAGTTGGTTTGGTGACAGTCACTAGATAGGTATTAATTTGTTGTTTTTGATGAATATGGATAGGGTAAGTGGTTCATACTCCTGTTCATATTATGATAACAGAACTCATATTAGGTAAGTAGATATTTTGAGAGGTACTTAGGTCCAGGCACCTTGCACATTTTCAACTATGCTGAGCCTAAATAATATGCACCCTTTGACCTCAGTCACAATTCAGTTCTCACAGATACCTTGCTAGGTACCTTTAATTCTTCATGGAAAATGCCATGCATTATTAATTAAAGAAACGGTAGAGAATCGAGGAATATCTACCTAAGCAACCTACAACACTGATCAAACCAGATTGAACCGAGGAACATCAGATCTTTCCGCTTGAGGCAACAAAGGCCACCAACTGTGAATACCAGATTTAAGCATTTCTTGCACTTGATGAGTCACTAAAACTGAATGGATTACTTACCTCGGTGGATTCACTGACAAAAAACCAACTAGCACATAGTTTTTCTTTTAGAGTTCACTAGAATAGTCACCTAGAACACCAGTGTTGGTAACGAACAGACTTCCGAACTTCAAAAAAAAACACTTATTTATGAAAACTAAATGTTTTCTCACTAGTGGGACGCGTTTAGAAATCAAATAATCAGTTAATTCATGTGTTCGAGTACATTTTCAGGTATTCTTTTCAGTAATACAAAAGTTTATTGCCAAAAAAACACCTCCATACACAATATACAATCTATCTACAATATATCGACTATTTTTAGAAAGAATTTGACATTGTTGACACTTGACCTGACATCTGTTGACAATGACATTAGGAAGCAGCGAAACAAGCGAAACAGTGCGAGACAGCGACGCACGACTGTCGCGCGATTGAAATGAAATGAAATCAAGGTTTGTAGAACTGACGGTTATTTTGTATACAAATTATCATCAGCTCTACCAACCTTGGATAAAAAATAAGCGTACGCCACCTATCGAAGTTGTTGAAAGCTGTCAAAGCGTTGATACACATTTGTTTTTCATTCGTGATTATGTCAAAGAAGACAGAAGAGGTAGAGTCACTGGATGATAAAAAGAGTTGAAGTGTTGTCATGAACGTTAACGTAAACGTAGAAATTGACAGCTACGCATGCGCATTTTCCAATTCTTCACGTTTGCGTTGTTAGTGGGCTTACGGGTGTACGTTATCTCACGTACCTTCACGTCAGCTTCACGTATACCTTAAATATCAACGTACGTCAACTAAACTATACTCGAAATATGACGATGAGTCAAAATTATCAAATTTGGGATCCCCAACGAGTTCTGCATCAAGGAGTCCTCTCATTTTGACAGGAATAAATGTTCGAATCTAAACACACAACCAAAATTGACCCATACAAACCGAAAACAAAATGTATTATTACGTTATGATGACAGTGACGAACAAAGTGGCGACTTCAACTCAATTTAACGACAATACGTAAACGTTATTTTTCGTACGTTAACGTCTTCGTGGAGGTCTACGTACAGTGATTACTTCAACTCTCTATTATTATTATTTATGAGAGCGTATATCTACCAAGGTCTATTAACATAAATAGCCTTGTATATCTACTACTGAATAAAATAATAAGACATATATTCTGCTCTTTATCTTTTTATTTTCCCTAGTAGCGCCTGATTGTCAAATACGATTTTAGAGGTTAGATTTTCTGTCAAATCAATCATTGTCGTAGAGGGAAAATTGAAATAGGGTATAAACACCAACTTCAATTTATATAGTGATGCATGAATCGATTTGCTTGAATTTGATATGATTACAAAATTTCAGTGGAAAGACATCCTCGGAGTATTTGTTGCACTCTGTTTCTTTGCGTGAGTCTACATGCCTCATTTCAGGTCAGATTGAATTCGTGCAGTTGTTTGTTTGACATAACAGTTGTCACAAGTTGTCACGTGTTATTTTATTTGTTTATTTTTCTGACTGGTGATCAATCAACCATCATCAACAATTCACTCATCATTAGTAGGTGTACAGATGATTTTAGTGTATTTTCATTCTCTTTTCTCAAGCTACAAGCTTCAAGATCACAATATTTTTGGAAAATTTTGATCATTTGAGTTTGGTTTCAATCACTGGATAAACATTTCCAATATGGAAGATATTTTCGACAAATCTGATAACAATATCAGGGGGCAATTCAGCTATGATCTCAATAGTACAAACTCTGACGATGATCATATTATTATGGATGATGATGAGGATTCTAGAGAGGCAGGCCTAGCCATAGAAGAAAATATACATAAGGATGAACACATGAGTTCAGAAGCTCACTACCCATGTGAAACAGTGGAAATAAAACAAGAAGATATTTTAGATTTAGGTACTGATGATATAATTTTACCACAAGCTTCTCAATCAAATTATATTCATCCACCCAAACCAAGAAGAGAAGTCAAATCTCGAAAAGAGTTAGAAGAGGAAGAAAGAGAAAAAATGCAGTAAGTGAAGGTGGTAGTCAGTGATTCATCATTGGACTGTTTGAAATTCCATGGTTACTATACACTAGTATACACTCTCTTTTTCAGGGTATTAGTTTCTAATTTTACTGAAAATCAGTTGGACCAATATGAAATGTACAGGAGATCAGCTTTTCCAAAAGCAGCAATAAAAAGGCTCATGCAGACTATCACTGGATGTTCTGTATCACAAAATGTTGTGATTGCAATGGCAGGCATTGCCAAAGTATTTGTTGGGGAAGTTGTAGAGGAAGGTACTTTATTAATGTGAATATGATTACTACCTGCTACATTATTGTTCCAGAGTTTCTCATATTTATTTGATAATTGATGCTCTGAGTGAAAAACTGAAAAAGTTGAATTCATCCATGTGCTTGAGACAACCTTTGAAACATGAACTGTCCCAATTTATTCAATATCAATGAATAATACCTATAGAAATCAATGAGCTTCTTGATACATATCTGCTGGAATCACTCTGTTTTCTGATTATTGGAAACCATTCAGAAAAAAATCAAACACTTGACAAAACAATTTGAATTTCAATTATCAAAGGGATCAAATTATGAAACTGTATTCTAAATATCAAAAAACTGCATGAGATATTTTTGTTCATTTGTTTTCATGACAATTTTAGAAAGTTTGCCACTTTGTATGATTGATATCTGATGTGTTCTTCTGTTCTTGTAGTCAGAAGAATTTTTGTTAAACAGTCTTTGTGTCACACATATCAATCATAAAATTTTTGTTTTGATCATTTCAATAATTATAATTTTATAACAGCTCATGTAGCAATGGAACAAAATCCAATAGATGTGATTTAATATGTGATTGCACTAAATAAAATATTGATATAAGATGCAGTTACATGAATATTTCTTAACCATATTTGAAGTGCAATAATTATCCTTATAGAATCAGAAACAAGATATTACATATGAGTTCAAATTGTTGATGAAGAATTATACTTTTTTTATCTCAGTCATATTATGACAACCTCTTGCTCACTATAAATATTTTAGGGCTTGATGTAATGGAGGAAATAGGAGATACAGGGCCAATACAACCAAAACATTTGAGAGAAGCTGTCAGAAGAATGAGAAGCAATGGAGGTATTCCCAGTGGAAGAGATTACAGGACACATTACAGGCTTTGAATCTGGAATCAGATGGTGACAAATGAATTGTGACCTTTTTGAAAATTGTCATTGTTTTATGTGAATGTGAAATATCTTCACTGAAAAATTGAATACCTATTTATATTTTATGAGTACAACCAACCTTCTCTTTCAGAGATATATTGAAGACACTAGTTAGTGAAAACCCTCATATTTATGTGATTTAGGTTTAGGTAGGTACCCAAATCAATATTTTTGAAGTGAAATCCCCTTGGAAATCTCAGAATTTGAATAGTCAGGAAGAAAATCTTGGCAAGATTAAATAATTAATTTTGTACTTTCATACTAGTATATTGTTCATTAATTAATTCTTGATTGATGACTATATACAATTTTTACATTTTCCATATGAGACCATATAATGTGCGTCACTCTGTACATTTATTATATATTATGTCAATATAGGTAACTTTTTTTGAAAAACTAATTTTGTATCACTACTCATTTACCAAATAAAATTATTTTTCTACTCTGCTATACTTCATTATGTATGCCATCTTGGACCTGATGAGGAATTGTTCTTCTAAAACAATCCTCCTTTTAGGCACATTCAATGTTCCACAAACATAATAGGGATTTTCTTTCATGGGCTCAAAAAAATCATCTATATGACTATGGTATGCCGTCCTTTTCTCCTTTGTTTTTCTAGCTTTATTTGTAGAATTTGGAACATCGTATATGCTCACTAGAGGGCACTTTCTCACATTTTGGGAATTTTGCCATCTGCCGGTTTTCCTTGAAATGACCCCAGGCAACCAGATGACATTCCAGTGACGTCTTTTTTACGTCACTTGAATGACCAAGGTGACGTCAGTAGTTGGCGTGGCATTACGTGATAATGACGTGAATAAGGCACAGCCCAATGACGTCGTATTGACGTCATTCACTCACCAAACTGTGACGTCATAATGACGATTAAATTTGGCGATGATACGTGAAAAAGATTTCTTCAACATGGTGTGATAAACACCACTGGCCTCTGATGACATTATATAATATTGATTATGCATTGTTGATTCTGCTTGGTGGGTCCCTCCTGTGTCATGTTCATTCAATCGCCTATTCAGCAGCGCTATCCTTCAGTACGCATCTCCATCAGAATGCAATCAGTTACTCGTATTTGTATAAAAAATTACGTAGTTTGTGTCGGCGAGATGTAAGCATCAAACAAAGAATAGTTTGATAGCAATGGAAAGGATGTTGGCGAATTTCGCTTCAACTTGTTGAATAATGTATATTGATGCATTCTTTGTCACGCAACAAAAATCTAAATATAGCAAATTATTGAAAAAATTTCTGAATGACGAAGCTCACCAAATTGGTACGTCACACCGACGTGATTTTAGGACGTCATAGATACGTCACGGCAACGTCATGAGAGTAACGGTTTCAATATAGGTATACCTTAATCATTTGGTTTCCGAGATATACAGTGTGTCAGTTTTTTTGGAAAAAATAGATTTCTCCTACTTTCCGGGTATATTGATAATTCCAATGAAACTTGCACGTTGATTTGCTTTCATGAGTTATACTTCTGTTTCACATGATGATATATAAGTAACCATGGTTTAGAGACGGTCTGGGAAAAATGGACGTCGACAGGACGTTCCTGCAACGTCATGAAACTGACGTCTTCTTTTAACCATCTAAGTGACATTCACTCGACGTCGAAACGATGACGTGATTATCACGTCTTAGTGGCGTCATAAATCGGTGTGTGACGTCTGACGAAAAATCACCAATCAGGGACGTCACAGTGACGTGATCGTTCGTCATCTGGTTGCCTGGGACATCTACTTTCGATTATCAAATGGAACACCCTGTATTTCATTCCATATTCGGTTAGAGATTAATATAAGGAACTCAAGGATATGGGATTTGATTGTGTTATTTCAAGTGATTACTAATTAATAAGATATTCACATTTGAAGTTTCCATATCATCAATGAAGGGTGTGACGGCGCAATATCCAAACTTCTTTCTCTGTCACACTTGATTCGATTTGACTGGAAATTTTGGTGTAGGTGCTCTCAAGGAAATCTATTGAGATTACTTTTAATAAACTTAATAAGTTTCATCTTGAAATATTGAGACTTTTCTGAAGGGGGTCATAAAAAAACAATTGAATCTTCCAACTTCAACATCTCGTGTCTCAATAAACGAAGCAACTTTCGTTACTAAAATATGACAATAAGTCACCACCTGCATTTTTTCGCACTTATTTATACACAACCTGAATAAACCACAATACAAAATAGTATGTTTCAGTTTGGCTTAGAAAAGTGTCTTCTCTGTACATTGTTATATATAAATATTAGTTCCATTTCATTCCATATTGTTTGTACTTATTTGTTATCTATCACTTTCATTTGATCCAAAAAAAAGAAATCAGAAATTCCCGTCTGATTGTGAAATTTCAGAAAATATTAGGTAGGGACTGATAACGTATTGTGGCTGTAAATCAGATTTATTCAATAGATATTATTCAATAATTATAAACCCTCTCAAATTTAGTTTCAACAAATAATCTTCATTTCTGGACTGTGAAGAAATTGAATTCTTGCTTGAAATGTTAATATTTATTCAACATTAAATAAAACACCCAATATTCGCCATCGAGAAAGTAATGAAACTAATAAAACTTTGAATAATTTAAATTAGTCATGATAACAGATCATCAGATCAATGAAAATCATTCCATAACTAAACACTCATCATAAACAATTTTGTATGTTATGTTATTTTGTGCTTATCTATTAGAATATCGCCTTCAGAGTGGGAACAGAGGGCAACGACTTCCTTATCAAAATGCAGAGCACATCTTTTATCTTTTAATTCTAACTGTTGAATGGGTATCTTGGTTTGAAGGGAGCTGCTGGTGCAGTTGCATTTTTTGTGTGTCAATTTGGGAATACCACCAAGTATGTTGGTCAGAGGTTGTGTGTTGTTATTCATAGTAATTAGTAAGTGTAATTAATTGTTATTTTTTTACCAAGTTTGAAAAAGTGGATATTGTATGTGTACCCAATCTCATGTGTGTCATTCTCTTGGATATCGAATATACCGGGTGGCTACGGAAGTTTTGCCTACGGAATATCTCAGTTATTGTATGAAGTAGGTTTGTGAAATTTGGAGCGTCGATATAATGACATAAGAGCTAGAATTTGAGCATATTGACATGTCGAAGTTAACTTCCGGTCTGACCGGAAGTAACATCAACTTTCTTATTTTAAATGGAAACTCTATTTTTTGTTCGCTTTATTCAGCATTCAATTCCCTTTCTAATGACATATCACAAGTTGGTATCTAACCAGAAACTAGATCAGAAAAAAATTAATATTGAAATTCACCGAGTAGGCTGTGGAAGCAAAATGAAAGCCAAAAATTGAAAAGTTGGCTATGGAAACCATACGTCACTTGATAACAGTTGCTACTACTGTGATATTTTATTTTCATTCGTCGGCGTTCTAAAAAGCCGCCAAAAAATATAGGAAAAATTGGGAAAAAACCAAATACTCTGTAGGTCCATAACTTAAATAGAAACATACAACTTTTTCTTGCCTGTACTATTCAGCATAACCATTCCTTTCTAATGATAAAATAGAAAGTCATTTTTTGGCTTTCACGGCCTACTCGGTGAATTTCAATAATAATTTTTTTCTGATCTAGTTTCTGGTTAGATACCAACTTGTGATATGTCATTAGAAAGGGAATTGAATGCTGAATAAAGCGAAAAGAAAAAAATATAGGGTTTCCATTTAAAATAAGAAAGTTGATGTTACTTCCGGTCAGACCGGAAGTTAACTTCGACATGTCAATATGCTCAAATTCTAGCTCTTATGTCATTATCTCGACGCTCCAAATTTCACAAACCTACTTCATACAATAACTGAGATATTCCGTAGGCAATACTTCCGTAGCCACCCGGTATACCAATACCTTCTGTTGTTGCAGCAGAAAAATGTAAAGAAAGTGCAGTCTTTTTTTAGTGTTTATTGAGCAACAAAAGATTAATGTTGACACAATAACTGTTAATAAATCCACGCATATATTACACCTACCTACTGCTTCATTTTGATTTTTTTTCAATTCACTCCATACGAATTTCGTGAATATTTAACTGAAAAACCCGCATGGTATACTTTTTTACTTTTATCCATACTGCCACTATACACCTAAAAAATGTGAAGGATGCGAAGTTGGTTACTTTATACTCTACTGTGCTTTATATAAAAATTGCCTATTTAGACCAAGGCTGAATGAAAATGGTAAAAAGTGAAAAATAATAGCGGTGTATGAAAACCGTTAGAAAAGGAAGAGAATATAGCAAAAATGAAAAGAAGGCGATCTGAGGTCGGGAAGTGGAAGGAATAATGAATTTTAAGGGTAAAAAACGGTTTATCTAGATTTTCGGCAAAACTATAAGTCCTCCCACGGAAAAAAGTTGAATAGCAAAGTTATAGGAAATGAAAATATCTATTACTTTAACTATAACTTTTATATCAACACTTTTTTCACATACCCTCAAAATGTCTATGTGAAAAATTCAAATAACCAACTTTTCTGTTTTCCTTTTATTTTTCTTTCACAATTTTTTTTTACGAAATTTGGTGAACTCATCTTTTTATATCTCAAACATACTGTAATTTTTTTGATTTTAAATATTTGTTTTTCCACTTAATTTTGACTTGATATTAAAAAAGAACCCTAATGTTCAATCGAAAATGTTCGCTTCACCATATATTATATGATTTTATCAAAAAGTCGGTGGGCTTATTGTTCGTTAAAATCTCTACTTGCTGAAGATGTAAAAAAATATACATCATACATATAATATGTTCTCATAAAATACAAACAAACGAAAAAAACTCGAATCTGAATATCTTTTTATGGTATATAGGTAATTTTGAGATATTTATTGAAATGTACAGTTCAATTTGAATACATTTAATACCTTATCTTGAATTCTAATCATTCATCCATCAGCTATTGTTTCTTTGATGGCATTTTTTCCTTGTTAGATTCGACTTCGACAATCCTTCCAGACTCTAGTAGATCTTCGAAATCTTCAAACCATCACCGTCTTCGTCTCCAATATTATTTCCCATCAGCATTGCTTCTTCATCCACAATTTCATATCTGAATCATGAATCCCCTCGTAGGTTTTTTCTTCCACATTGGAGCATTTTTGTGCATTCAAACCATGTTTCAGGCAGCCACATTTTGAACTGTTACAGCCAGTTATTTCACATATATTGAATATTTTCGTCTCAGCAAAATTCTTATTTTAGATTTGGGTTCCTTGAAACAATCACCCTGTACAATATTTAGTGTATTCTGTTGCAGGTATAGAATTATGCGAGGGATGCGAAACTGAACAAACGAAACAAGGATGTATGATCAGGAATTTAGTCTGCTCGTGCGGATTTGGATGCGTTTCGGACTACAGATATGACACAATCCAAGAATGCCAAAGTGCCTTAAAAGGTATCTATCCATACCTATTGCCCTCGCTATTGCCTAACATACACACACTGGCACAATTAGGGGAACGGGAAAATTCACACTAAGTTTGACATCAATTTCCTTTCGAACCGATCGCTCGATTCAAATATTTTTCTTCACGAAATGTAGCTTCATTCTTCACGAATACATCTGAGAAATAATTACCTTCAAACGATGAGTCTTTCCATCATATACAGGGGTGTAAAGAAAGTACGGATTTTTCGGTATTTTTTTAGACATCCTGTGGACTGAACCACTAATAATTGAAACGATTTCTCAACACCAAATTGGAGCCCAATCTATTCCGAATATTTTCGTTTTTTATTCATCTTGATATCTCAATTATTCAAGAAAATACAGAGTTTCAAAGGAAAGGTGGATATTGGTATCAATTTTACACCTCAAAACTCAAATTGGATCTGAAAATGTGTCGTTTCTTGACTAACCTAACCTAACCATGACTAAACCTCTGCCATAGGAGACAGAAGCAGTAAAATCAAATTGTTCATTTTGTTCACCTCGGCGATATAGTCTTTCCCTGCCATCTATTGAATTGGTGCAGATGCGGCTCTCATATGTCAAAAGAACATTGGCCTACTGGTCATTTTCAATTAATGCTACAGCCCTCGCCACATCAGTAGGAGTCAAATCTCTCACGTTGAATTTTCATTAATACAATAATTAATGACATTAACAAAATAGCCAACGTTGATTAACAAAAATAGCATTTCACCAAAAGAACATTGGAGTAACTTTTATCACCCCTGCATATTCATGAGAGTTTTCGTATATGTCTTTAAACAGTAAACTGATAGGTAAAACTGTGAACAATTCTCATCTTGAAGTAAAAATCCTCACAGAAACAAGTTGAAAAACGACACGACTTCCCCAGTTCGAGTTTCGAGGTGGTAAAATTAATACCAATATCCATCTCTTCTTTGAAACTCTATATTTTCTTGGATAATTGGGATATCAAGATAAATAAAAAACGAAAATATTCGGGATAGATTGGGCTATAATTTGGTGTTGGAAAATCGTTTCAATTATCAGTGGTTCACTCCACAGGATGTCTTAAAGAATACCGAAAAATCCGTACTTTCTTTACACCCCTGTATATGATATAAAGACGAATCGTTTGGAAGTGGTTATTTCTCAGATGTATTCGTGAAGAATGAAGCTATAATTCTTGAAAAACAAATTTGAATCGAGTGATCGGTTCGAGAGAAAATTGATGTCAAACTTAGTGTAAATTTTACCCGTTCCCCTAATTGTGCCAGTGTGTGTATTTTTTTCACTACGAGCGATAGTCCCATATAACGAACGATAAGTATTAGACTTCTACGGCTTCAACATATAGGTACCCAGCAAAAACTGGGCAGTAACTGTGAAGTACTATGGAAGTAATTTTGCAACTAAAATCCGCGTGCTATGTACGAAAAACATCTCCCGCTCTTATTTGCAGCGAAATGTTCGCGACATCAAATTATTAATTGTGTTGTTCAAATTGAGATTTGGAAAAATAGCCCAAATAAAACATACATCATCCGTATAGTTACTGTGGAAGTTTTTGAGACAATTGATGTCTCATGACATTATAATTGAAATAATTATAACTGCATCTTAGATTTTTTGTTAACAAAGCAAAGTTTCAAAGTTACCACGTTCCGAACGATTATGCGTAATCAATGAAACCATATTTCCTTTTGCAATCTGGGACTTCGGGAAACTGCCATGTGATGTAACGTGTTTGCTGGGTGACAGCGAAATGATATTAACATGTATAATATACAGGGTGGGTCACGTGGTGGATGGCCTATTAGAAGTATCTGGAGAACGAAAAGACAGAACATTCTGAAAATTGGGATGCTTTGATAATTGAACATTCTCTATTCGTCTAAAATGTTTTCGATACAGTGTTGCCACTTCTATCAGAAACAACTTTGTTATTTCAAATGGAACACTCTGTATTTTATTGCATTTTTAGATTCTTCCTGAGGAGCTGATTTCATCGATGTATCATACTTGGGGTCAAGCAGAAATGATTACAGAGATATAGGGTATTCAAAATCTAGATTTTTCAATTTCAGGATTTTTTTGTGTCGAAACTATTCATTATTGATCAAAACGGCGTACATGTCCCTGTCTTAACTTTTGATTCACTATCTACTGACATTTAATTGGAACAGATACAGGGTGATCAAAATTCTGAATCTTGGACCATCCTCTATTTTTTCCAATTAAATGTCGGTAGATAGTTAATCAAAAGTTAATATAGGGACATGTAAGCCGTTTTGACCAATGATGAATAGTTTCGACACAAAAAATCCAAAAGTTGAAAAATCTCGATTTTGAACACCCTATATCTGAAATCAGCTCTTCCAGAAAAATCTAAAAAACGCAATAAAATACAGGGTGTCCCATTTGAAATAACAAAGATGATGCCACTTTTTGGTGAAAGTGGCAACGCTGCTTCGCTGAAAATATTTTGAATCGTTAGATCACAAACGCTTATTAGAGTAACCAAATTTTCAGGATAATCCAATGTACCGTTTTCCGTATACGTCTAAGGTACCATCGACCGTGGGCAACCCTGTATAACACAGTGATTTAATGTTTTTTCCTAGGTAAAAAAAGGGATATCTGCAAAACGCACAACCCATGTATGCATAATGGTACTTGCATTCAAATCTCTCAACAGCCTGGATACCGATGTAGATGTGAAGGAACCGGATTTTTCGGATTAAGGTGTAGCCGAGGTAAAAAAATAGACCATTTGAAGATTTCTTTCTGATAAACTTTTGAATAAATACAAGAACTTTGTAACTGGAACTTAGTGTTCTCTTTCTCACGAACTTCAGATTAATATTATCCACACTGTCCTCATGATCCATAAATAACGTCAACAAATGATTGAATCAACTTCCGTGATATGAAGTGCAAGGGTTAGATAGAGCCAAGGATGAGTATTCTAATAATAAAGAATGAATTTTAAAAAAGTATCCCCTCAAATGAAACAAATATTTGATAACCTTTTCAACTGTTCTATGTTTGGTTTGAAATACAAATATTTCCAGCATTTCTCAACGGATTATGATATGATACTACAGTGTCTGTAGAAAGGAGGTCAATCTGTTGGATGCATTCTAACGGATTGACCTTCTTTTGTTGATTCAAAACTTCAAATTGTTTTTTTTTAGCTTGTCCTGTACCTGGAGCTGGAAGGGTGGCGACAATCTATCCCTATGAATGCATAGTAATATAACTCAAACCAATAATTATCAATATTTAATGTTGAAAAATCTCACTTGTACAAATAAAACATGTTTTTCAATAGTAGTCACTTATATATTTATTTCCTTCAAAATTAAAACAATTTACAAATAGAAGATAATCCACATTCAATATTTTGTAGTTATTTCCAAAAAACTGCATCACAGTACCCACATCAACGCATGTAAAAAAAAATAAAAATAAATTATACACTACATTAATAAAAACATTTACCGAAAAGGGAGAAACTAGAGCTGGAATTTTTCAAACATGTCAATTTGGTGGAGATGATGACAACTTTTATCACAGAAGAACACAGTAAGGATCATAGAATAGGACTATATATTCGGAAGTTTCAACATTTCCACTGCCCACTTGAGAAGAAATCCCTTTGAAATTTCAAGAAGTTTCAGGACAAGATACAGCTATTTTAAAACAAATACTTTTTGACCCGTCCACGAACCATCTTGAAATTTTCTAGGCCTCGACGCAAATTTCATTATGGATACAAAGAGCTGTTGCGGGTACTGACAGACTGCAAACTATCATTACACCTAAATGGAGTCTAAATAAAAATTACAAAAGGTTTCATTATAAATGTACAGATTACTCACGGATGCAGTCTTCTCTAGATCATATTCTAATACCTTAACTCTGTATCCTAATAATAAATTCATTGTATTTATATTTGTCAATGGATTATCATTTTTTTCTTGTTTTCAAGCAGCGTTTATTATTGGTTTAAATTCAAATTCAAGTTTTTTCCTCAATCAAGGGCAGCGCAACTTTGTTCGAATGTCAATTATGTATAAACATCAGCTACAACTAGATTGGTGTATATGTTAACGGAAAAAAAGTTCCTTGCCCATTTAGACTTGTCTGTTGCATATTTATCGGAAAATTATTCTAGGCAAGAATACTGCAATTGGGACTGAAAAAAGGAACAATTTATGAAGAAACATTTTCTTCTGAGATCTCAAGACAATGAAATGACATTTCTTTGTTATTTTTTTCAAATAGCCAGATATATATCTCCTTGCAGACAATTAAAAAATATATCCATGTTTCTAGTAATATTACTATTCCTCAATCTCAATTTTCATTACAAACCTCCATTTCAAACCTAGTAGAAGTCTTCAGGTGTAGTGTATATTCTTATAGGAAGAAACAGTTGAAACAATAAATTTATCTAAAGCAAAACTTGTAGCAACATAATTGTTTCAAATGACATTGTATTTTTTTTCACGTCAGCAATTTATCACACACAGACATAGTCTTTTAATATGCCCATATTTTTCAGTAAATTAACTATTACTCAAAGAATGAAGATCATGATTGAAAAATATAATATTCGATAACTTCAAAAAAACACATTATCAATTATTCTGAACAAAGACCTAAACTTTCGATTATAAATATTCTTGCCCAGAATTCAGGAAAATGTTCTCAATCAACAAGACCTAAATTTAATGAAATACAGTGTGTATAATTCCAACTCCATTCTAAGACAATAATAGTAAGTTAGTTGCTACCATGATTTAATAAAATGACTACGTTTATCTCGTACCTTCAAAATCAGTTCAAAATTAAATTGTTCTATTTTTCATTCCAATTCAATCACAAAATAAATCAACAGTTTGTTAGCACTTTTCATTCAATATCATGATGGCTCACACGAAATATTCCCATGTTACTAACAAAGAAAGCATTTCCGAACTTACTGCAAAAAAGCGACATCATCTCAATGTGGAATAGTCAGTTGATATTTGGAATTTACATTTGTACTTATTTGTTATAGTGGAACTTCATTCAACACCTTCAGCAAAGTATATCTCATCATGTTCAATGTCAAAGCTAGCACAAACACAAATATACAAGGTGTTCATTGAATGGCGCCCTGATGATATTGTTACTGAATATTTCAGAAATAATGTGACAAAATCATAAATATGGAAGGAGCTTTTCATGGATATGAAGGAATAATAATTTGATGATTCAGTTGAGGAGTTTGTCAGACAGGTTCGGACTGGGGTACATAATGCCAACTTTTTCTTTGCATTGTTTTCCTTTCGACCGTTCAGTCACAGACTTTTTGTTTTATATATGAGGGTCTGTTTGGTACCAAAACTATCAAACCACAATTTTCAAAATAAGTAATGTGACACATCTAATCGACATGAAACAAGAGTGCCCATTTTCTGGGAAAATTGTCAAAAATCATATCATTGGAGACCAGAATAAGAACAAGAAGCCTACAAAAAGTAAGGACCACAATTAACCTAGTAACACCCTGTTTTTCAATTGTCAGATGAATATTATGCTAATTACGGGACACCCTGTAGAATTCAAATAATATACAGGGTGGGTCACGGTCGATGGCACCTTAGACGTTTACGGAGAACGTTACATAAGATCATTCTGAAAATTTGGTTACTCAAGTAATTGCCCTTGATCTATCGATCTAAAATATTTTCAGCTCTGCGGCGTTGCCGCTTCTATCGAAAAGTAGCAACAACTTTGTTATTTTAAATGGAACACCCTGTATTTTATCGCATTTTCAGATTCTCTCTGAAGAACTGATTTCATCGATGTATCACACTTGGGGTCTAGCGGAAATGATTACAGAGATATAGGGTGTGAAAAATCGACATTTTTCAACTTTAGGAATTTTTTTTGTCGAAACTATTCATTATTGGTCAAAACGGCTCACATGTCCCTATCCCAACTTTTGATCAACTATCTACTGACATTTAATTGAAACAAATACAGGGTGGTGCAGAATTCAGATTCTTGATCACCCGATATATGTCCCAATTAAATATCAGTATCAGTATCAGTTAATCAAAAGTTGAGATAGGGACATGTAAGCCTTTTTGACCAATAATGAATAGTTTCGACAAAAAAATTCCTTAAGTTGAAAAATGTCGATTTTTCACACCCTATATCTCTGTAATCATTTCCGCTAGACCTCAAGTGTGATACATCGATGAAATCAGCTATTCAGAGAGAATCTGAAGATGCAATAAAATACAGGGTGTTCCATTCAAAATAACAAAGTTGTTGCTACTTTTCGATAGAAGCGGCAACGCCGCAGAGCTGAAAATATTTTAGATCGATAGATCAAGAACAATTACATGAGTAACCAAATTTTCAGAATGATCTTATGTCCCGTTCTCCGTAAACGTCTAAGGTGCCATCTACCGTGACCCACCCTGTATATTCTTGGATATATCGATTCGAAATCGGCAATGTTCTTGGCCTGCATAAAATCGTACTTTAAAGACTACTGGATGAGCCATAATCAATCTAACCAATAATACGGTTGCAGAATTGAAACCTACAGGAATTTGCATTGCAAAAGCTGAATGTTTCACCAACCATAATAACCAGATCATTCTCACCATTGTAGAGGTAGCAAAGTTGAAACGGATGAAACCAAATGAATCAATTTCATCAATCAAATGGCTCAGTATTCACCGCATGAGGAACGCATGACGTCATTGATAGTCACAAATGTCATAATCAGATATACAAACATGACAAATGTTTCTAAACAACCCCCTTCAATGTATAAAGAGCACACTGCCTTTACTTTATATTTTAAGGGCAGTTTCACAATCAGGGTCATGCAGCTTCGAATTTTTTCGACTTTTTGGACTTGTTAAGAAATCAATTGTAGAACAAATTGATTAATCATATAGAAAAAGGTGGAAAATAGGACATGAGATAATTATTATAGTCGAACCTGGTTTGTTATATTAGGAAGCTGTGGATCATGAAAATATGTACAAAATGGACATTTTCAACATGTTATTCATGTTCTCTGGATCCAAGTTAGAGTGTTAGCAATGCATCACAAAAATATCAGTACCTGCAAGGTATCCATCTTGACAAAAAAAAAATATCAATGATATTTCCTTCAATTTATAGGATTTGTTCATTTGTGTAGCCCAACTTCTGCTTAAGTTGTTTTTTTAAAGGTTATCTCTGTTATGATGTAAACAGAAAAACAATCAAGTTTGGCAGGTTGTGCAAACAAACAAGCCTCTATAGAGTCGAATAAAGATATATAAAACGTTTCCCGCCTTCTTGAAATGCCAGCAACCCACCATGGCGTTGGCTATATACAAGGTGTTGCGAAATTTGACAGACAATGCTTGACAGGTCGTAATTTGTTTATGACTAAGGTAGGAACATAGGGTCAAATGTTCAGTTCACGAGATACAGTGTGTCAACGATTTTAATTATTCAACTCCCAACACCCTGTATCTCTAAAACAAACCAATAGAGAACCTTATAATCATCATCCGAGGTCTATCACCTTTGAAGCGATGTAAGTCCAATTTCGCAACACCCTAAATAATGAAACCCAGACCTTGAGCTTTGGTTCATACAGCATACAGGGAATAAATGAGATCTACTTGATTGAGTGTTGGAACTGTTTCGACGAGATTTGCTTTACTGAAGGTGTGATCCCCTACCTTCCGAATGGATTGCGTGCAAGATCTGTCAGATGACCGACCCTGGCGGTAAAACATTGAAACATAACCTCACTTTTCTTTATTGTTTACAAAGGATTGAAATAGTTTTTCACAATGTTTTGGCATACGAATCGTATTTTTGGGCTATTCATTAATTCAAGCATGCAATCTCATTGTGCTGTTGTACAATGCACAGAAAATGCAGCGAGAGACGAAGAAATCAGATTTTTCAGGTAGGTACATTGTGATCTAGTCACTCACATATAGTTTGTATATTGACATTGTTCCATTTCTCATTGGAGTTCCTTCTGCAATAGGAGCTGATACAAATACTGAAGTTTCTAAACGAAGGCAAGAAGATGGATTCATGCAATCAAACGGGAGACTGGTCTGTCATGCTGACGACATATGATCCTGTACGTGTTGTAGACATTTTCACTCTGTTAGCAGTATTAGCTTCCATTGCAGAAGTGGCAGAAGGAATTATAATTGCATAATGAAAACTATGTGAGATCAGTATTTTTAACTGAAAAATCATATTCC
The DNA here is from genome assembly GCA_918026855.4 of Phaedon cochleariae. Classification (NCBI taxonomy): domain Eukaryota; kingdom Metazoa; phylum Arthropoda; class Insecta; order Coleoptera; family Chrysomelidae; genus Phaedon; species Phaedon cochleariae. The sequence goes on along the minus strand of OU896719.1, from coordinate 23,793,412 downwards.
TTCGTCTCTCGCTTCATTTTTTGTGCATTGTACAACAGCACAATGTGATGGCATGCTTGAATTAATGAATTGCCCAAAAAACACGATTCGTATGGCTAAAACTTTGATTCAAACAAATAAGAAAAGCAAGGTTGTGTATTGTGTTTCAATGTTTTGCAGAAAAGTGAGGTTGTGTTTCAATGTTTTACCTACAGGGTCGGTTACCGTGCACGCGACCTATAGGGACAATCCCTTGAAAATTTGGTGGCATATTACCGAATGCACGTTTCCGTCTCATCAGCCTAAAATTCGAAATTCCGAGTCCGAGAGAAACGTTTTCATCGTCACAAACAAGGACACGACTATTATGTTTTGTATGTTTTTTCTTTCGCATGTTCCGGTTTCGGTTTATTCCGGTAGGGTGCCGGGGATGCGCGACAATCGCAACTCCGGCGCAAAACCCTTGGAGCCGTCGGGGCCCTTCGGCTGACGCGTCACCGTCAACTTGGGTCCGACATCGTCCACCGATATCGTGCGCAGTCTACTGATTAGTCTTTCCGGTCTCGCTTGTACATCACTGGAACAAAAATGAGCGGTGCTCTTGAATAGGCTAGAGTCACTGGATGGTATTGGATGGTATTGTGGACAAGAGTTCGGAACTTCTGTCCTTTTCTATTTTCTAAATTACAATGGGGAAGTCTCCTTCAGATGAATTTTCATAAAATGACTTCGGAATTCTCCAGTTTTATGTCCACACTGTACAGGATAGCGACCGGTAAAGTCCAAGTCGTTTACATTTTCAAATTAAAGGAATTTATAACTTTCGGGGCAAACTATGACGTACTTTCTGAATCTAGTCTGAAAATAGATGATAGTGAAGAATATAGCTAAAGAATAGCTAACGAATGAAAAAATTGAAAAAGGAGTAAAACTGGTGATCAAAAACATACATAACCACGAATGCACTCGGAGCAGGAATTCAGAGGGTAGTTGGCTTCATTCTGACAGGCTATGGTTTTGTTATTTATGCATCGAAATATCTCGGATGGAGCTCGATCCTAAACGAAAATAGCATTGAATCATTGAATCATTATCGGCTGATTCCTAATTTACTGACATCGGTCAGAACAGAATGAAGCCGACACCCATGACGCCTTCCTCTTGTTGTGCCTGTCAGTATTCTGAGTGGTGTGGACGGACTCGAAGTATTAGGCGCTGTTGCAAGATATAATCTGCAACTTTCCAAGAAGATCCGTTTCATTAAGGGACGAATTCATTAGCAAAAAAATTACTGACAAGTTATGAATAACATATTGTAATATAACGATAGTGAAAAATTATAGGTACTATCGCAAAATATCATAATTTATCTTCATTAGTAATCAACTTCATTCAGCCAATGAGAGATTAATGGGAATTATTCATAATACTTGACAAAGTAGGATTGAAGAACCTATTATATCCCATTGCTGTTATGATATAGTTATTATGCATACAATTTTCGAAAATCTAGACATATTGATGGTGTTGGCTACGTCGTACTGGCACAGGGAATCGTATTTTAACTCCGTGTGAATGTGGATTTTCAGAAAGTGAGTCATAGGAATGGTGAAGGAGCCTAGTTCCTCTTTTATTCATTTTTTTCCGAAGTGAAATTTGATCTTACGAAAAAATACGTATTTATTAATTTTTTACAAACTTCACAAGAATAAGACACATATTCTGCTCTTTGTCTTTTCAATTTCCCTAGTGGCGCCTGATTGCCAGATGCGATTTTAGAGTTTACATTTTTTGTCAAATCAATCATAGCCGTAGATTGGGAAATATGAATAGGGTATTAACACCCACTTCAATTTATAGCGATATCGCACTTTTCACAGAACAACAGTTATAAAAATGAGAAGAATGCATGTTACATTTTATTATGACAGAATACACACATATAGATAAATTATATCGGTATTGGAAACGCCATTAAACGTCAACATTCAACGTACGGAAAATGTCTCAACGATATTATGTAGAGCTTCAAAAATGGGAATGAGAAAGTGTCTTCTGTTTTTCTATATCTCTTTAATTAACGTCAGAAGAAAATAATAATGATCCCCATGAGAGACAATCTTATCTTGGACACAGTGTATATCACGTTGCAATTCACTCGATTTCTTCAGTTTCGTTCTGCAATTTTCAATTTCATTACGCAGTTTTGCAATCGATTCCTCTTTCTTCATGATGATTTTGTTTTGTTTTTTGTGTGATGATAATAATAGATTTGTCTAGTCTGTTCTGTAAATGGATGAAACAGCACATTCTCTCTAAAGGATCTTAAAAACTCACTTTCAAAAATGATATGATAAGATATAGTTTCATTCTAATCTGTTGTAGTAAGAAGTGAATTTTGATGTACGTACCTCACAAATTCTGCTTGTCTTCTAATCAATTTTCCATCCAGGCCGTTTCATACATTCCTTTCATATGCGAATCGTTGATATTTCCTTTGGAAAATTTAATAAATGAAATCCATTCTCTTCAGAATTCCCACAATTCATTACACAGCAGGACATTTTCATTTATGCTTTCTTCCCAATAGTTTATAAAATTATATTTCAATTCTGACGTTCATGAAATGTATTGTCAAATTCAGACAATTTTGAATGGAAAAGCGCGGGACGACTATGGTGCTCTTGTCACAATTGAAGGTATGTAACTTAATAACTATAAACATTCAAAAACAATAACAGATGTCTTTTCTGTGTCCGAACTCTTATCAAACTGATACCATCCAGTGACTCTAAGATAGGCTAAACAACATTGGCATCAGAGGTATTGCAAACGACTTATTGAGATCCTATCTAAGTGGAAGAATGACTTTACTCCAATCTTCTTTCTCTTAATTCTAATAAGACACAATATTATATAACTCGCCATGGAAGAAATAAAATAAAAAATGAAAGATTGAAAAAAACTGCCTAAACCTAATACTTTGGTATTTGGTTTGAGGAAAAGTAAACTTGGGACAAGCATATTGGCATGCTCAAAGAACAAAAATCTCCCATAGTTGATGCCCTAAGATTATGTCCAAAACTTAGCCCAAATATAGCAAATACCATACATTCTATACTTTCACATCCTTAGTGAAACGAACTATCTCATAAATATTTGGGGTTCATATCAAGAATTATTTTAACAAAATATTTACTATGCAGGGTGACATAGAAAAAAGTACATTGCATAGTGCCACAACTGCCACACAATAGAGGACACTAAAATAAGAAAAATGTTCCCATGAACACAGGTCCGCAAGGCCTTCGGTTGAAAGATATGGGGTGTTGAATTTTTATTTTTGGGGTCTTTTGAATATCATTAGCCAGACGCAAGAAACGGAGAAAATGTGGCATATAGGGGTTTTTCATCATGCTAAATTCAAATATGATCCTAGTTTTGTTATTACTGTTGAAGGGCGCTACATACAGGGTTCCATCTCTATTGAATCGGTCGTAACTCATACTCAAGGAAGGTATACCTTGTCCAAGACACTAGAAGCAATGGTTCCAGTACAAATGCATCTAAAAGCCGACAATGCACGCAAATTATTCAAAAAGCGCCAAAGTAACCTTTGCAAAAACAATGATAAATAACAATTAAATAATGTGTCATAATGACACTTGTCAAACTAATGTAATAATTGTTAGAGGTATTTTGTGTTCTTGATTAAGTTTTTCTTGGTTTTCTCACTGATTATTCAAAATTTCTTCCAAAAATAGTTTACTACACTTTTGAAGAATACAAGGACATGATTATGTGTTACGGCGAAGCTAGATCAAATTCTTAGGAAGCTCAGATATGTCATTATAATCAACTATAATATCATGGCTTCCTCCTATTATGTTTTATTCAACGACATGACTATAACATACTTTTGATAACTTTATTCAAATTAATGAATTGACAACCTTGCTTCATGAGTGGGAATGGAAGATTATCTGACCAATAACGAAACAGCATAAAAACTGACGTCACCCTTTATTCGACGAATGGCGGCCATTACGGTAGGTTTGAAGTAAGCTCTGCAATTCAACGATTTTGAACAATGCATAGACTCATTATTTACATAAAGTGCGAGAAGTGTTGAACAAATCAATTTAGGTCCCTAACGGCTCGGTGGTCGAGAGCGTGAAGGCGCTGAGTTCATATGGGGACTTCCACCGAGACATAATTTCGAATCCTAGTTAGGCCATGGATGTTTGTGTTTGTATGTAAACCTAACCCCGCACAAGTTTCGACTTATGGGGCGTTTGGTCCCAGTGCTGGGACCAACGAGGTATGCAATTGCAAAAAAAAAAAACGACACAGCGGAGTAATTGATTACCAATAATTCATTATCAATCCACTCGCCCATTGTTATTTAGCCTGAGAGTGTGGAGTATTGTCACGAGTAGAACATACGGTATATAAGTAATTTCAAACCATGAGGGTTTTAAAACATAAAGTTAATCAAATCATCCGTTGACATTGAATTATGAAAACTGACCAAAGAACCCTCATGAGAAACCTGCGAATCTAATAAATTGATGTATATAAATAATATTGGATGTGACGGTTCCGAAGTTAGTCTGGTCTGGGGCTACTCTTGACTTGACAAGAGCTCGTCGTGATGGTCGTTATAATGTAAGTTGTTCTTAGGTCTTTAAATTCACTGTTGGTTATTCATATTTGTCATTGCTACCCATAATGTTACATGTTATAATACAAATTGTTATGTTAGAATATAGTCTCGTAGTTTCAGTTACCCCTAAACTATTAGTGCCTATTCGAATATTACCTTCTCGCAAACTATCAAGCCAAGCTAACCCCTCATAAATCGATAGGGATGGACTAACCATCTATTTTATCGTGACATGGTGGAAACACCCCTAATATATCGTGACAGTATGTTCAACCACCGAACATCAACTAAAGATAAGAAGGCTCACTTAGCTAAAACTGTTTGAAATAGCAAAAACAAAGGCGGCCCGCCACCCTTCTTCGGTGCCTCAGTTGAGCGGCAAGTCGCTTTGTGTATACGAGGACTGCGTTTATATAGGGATTGGTCAAAAAAGTAGGTAATCAGATAAATCATTACTTTATTCAACTCATTTATCATCACGGAACTGAATAAGCAAAAGGAAAAAAACGTGTTGTAGAAAGACAATGTTAAAATAAAAACGACTTCGACACTAAATAAATTAACTAACAAAATCTACCAATATAACAAAGGAAACAGGTGAACATTAAATATCCTATGGGTTGAAACCGATAGTTTTGGTGAATAAAGAGATGAATCATCATAGGTTCTGCAATATAGATAACTTTATATTTGGCTTTTCAATTTTTTTGTCTTTAATTTCACGATTTATAGATTTAATCGTAAAATAAATACGAACTCTAGTGTAGAGAGATACAAAATACTCGAATGGAAAATTTTCACACGGATGTGTGAATTGTATATTTTCAAACAAACCTTTGAGGGTTGCACCAATATTTTGTAGGTTAGCTATTTCATTGAAATTTTGAATGAAGATGTTCTCTAATCGTGTGACATATTCTACAATATCTGCATGAGGTACATTCAAGCCACCAATTCCTTTGTTATTATAAGCTTTTGCCTCAAAAGAGCGGGTCGCTTCCTTCTTTAAAGAATTTTGTTTGTTATATTCCAGACATATATCACATGAATGTTGCAACAAACATTTTTTCAATAAATAGCCTGTGACATACACCAATGCATTACCACCAGTACTGGACAAATTTCTGTAATCGCTCGTAAATACCTTCAAGGGATTGTGTGATACTGGGATGGATAATTTATTGCAGTTTTCTAGCAATTCGGGAGTAATGTTCATCAAAACTTCATTCATATCGTTTATACAGTTTGCTCCGTCGACTTGATCAAAGAATTTCAAGGCAAATAATTTTCTGAAGGCTCTTGAAAACTGTATTGGTGTTGGATTTCTTGCATTGCCGCAACAGTTTCTAACTTGGCCAAAATAGTTCTCGATACAATCCTGATTGAGGTTTCTGGTTAATAGAAAATTATAACCCCTAGATTTCAAGGTCTCCCATAAAGCTTTAACCGACTTGATTGTTAACTTCCATCCATAAATGAAATGCAATTTGTTGTTCAAACAAATTTCTTGATTGTCAACAATCTTTATAACTTTCAAATTGCTTAACATAGTTTCAATTTCTTCTAGAAATTGGAATTGTTTCTCTGTGCCCATGAATGCGTTGAAATTATTTAAATGGCAGGAATTTAATAGATCGAATAAATCATTCATTATTTTTATGAATTTTGCAGTTACTTTTGCTTCTGGTGGTAAAACTTCAAAATCTACGTAGGTATAAAGAGCAGCAGCCACAGAATGACTGAAGACTTGCGAGGCATATTTCACCTTCATTTTTTGAAAATTACTGGGATTCAAATGTTCATTAGTTAATTTGGGGCAAAGCTTGTATTGTTTTAGCTTGTCATAATTATAAAAAGTGTCCAGATAACTTTTCTTTATCACTCCCTCTGGCAACCGATAATTGTAGGAGAATAATATATATTATTATAGAATATAGAATAATATATATATATTATTTTTATTATTTTCACTTTTCGCATTTTGACTAAGCGAATGGAGGACGACTTCCTGCAGGTTCATAGAAAGAACTGATTCATCGAGATATACTCACTATTTTCACTGACGCCATTCTGAAGCAGATTAAGCGATGGAACCGCGCTTTCCAGAAGTTCAAGACTGTTTGTTGAAACATTCTTGAGGAAACTCTCTTCAGGAAAATGGATATTGCAAATTCGAATTCTGTTATAGCATTGCTCCGGGGTAAGATTTGCATATTTATGGGTGCCAACAAAACATAAGGCATTTTTCCACGTTTGACATCTGAAAAAGCGATCACGTGAGAAAATGCTACGATGGAATATAAAACAAAACAGTTTCCACAGTGAATTCCAAACTGTCGAAAATAAGCTTTACGATATAATGCAAAAATCTACTGTCATGAGTGTTCTATTGGAATTACAAATCAAAAAAATATGAATTATATTACCTTGGTTCCTTTTTCGGACAACGAAAAAAAGACATACCAATTCCTGGTTTACTGTCACAGCCATCAACAGAACAATGCGTCGGCATAATGAAAATTTGCACTCTAAAAGTTAAAACGAACTTCCGAAATCAATTCGTGAACCGATTCCCAATAGCTCACCAACAAGACACTCGGTATATCACGTCTACAACGACTCTCGCGCGCTCTCGACGGTCAATCGGTATATGCGTTGGTATTCGATCTTCCAGAATCGGAGGGAGGGAAAGGAGGGAGGTATTCGCGGCAGAACGGAGAGTGACTCTTCTTATCTTTAGTTGATGTTCGGTGGTTCAACCCAGTAATCATACCTGACTTTGACGACGTTACAGGCAGAAGACTTGCCGCTTCTGTGATTCGTGACGAGCACGAATTCGACAGTGTCGCCCACCTGCAGACCGACGTTGTCCTTCACTTCCGTCATGTGGAAGAACAGCTTCTTGCCCTCCTCCACCTCATAGGCCAAAAATCCAAAATGCCCCTGTTATAAAGATAATAGAAATTAGATGAGATTGCAGAACCATTGTCCTATCCTAGTATGCTACTTATATAGTGTGTAAAAGCCAAATGGAACGAACTCATTATTTCAGTTACTCTACATATTTATAAAGAATCCCTCAACACGTCAAAGGTAACTCATAAATTGAAATTCGCCAACGTGAAAATGCGACCCCATTTTTCAAATGGGAAGTATAGGCTTGTGATGTATCGTTTGAAATGTCTCTTCGTTCTCTCTTCAAAAATGTTATCAATCAGAAACGAAAACGTAATGCACAACGTAATATAATGTAAAACACTAAAAATAACTATGAATGTTAATGAAGTAGATGTTCAAAATTTTCACCGCGAACGTCATGGCAACATCCCAATGGTAAATAAAACTGTCGTCTAACATTATTCAACATATCAGGCGTGATCGACCTAATCGCCAGCGTTATTCGTTCTTTTTAGTAATTTAAATCAAAAGGTTTCGTTTTGTACACAATGGTCTTCACATATCCCCATAAAAAGAAATCTAATAATGTAAGATCAGGTGATCGCGGTGGCTATTTAATCGATCCTCGCCTCCCTATCCACCGATTGGGAAATATTATATCGAGGAACTGCCTGATATTCAATTGGTAATGTGGTGGTGCTCCATCCTGCTGAAACCATATCATATTCACGGGAACTTCAGGGTTGCCTGGATCAGGATACAAATTTGCCAAAGTAGGAATACATCATTTTGAAGTAGTGCCAAATAATGATCGCCATTCAAATTGCCCTCAATGAAAAAAGGACTGATGATATGGTTTCCAATAATCGCTACCCACACATTAATCTTTTGAGGGTATTGCGTGTGCTCTTCTCTCATCCTGTGAGGATTTTCTGTTGACCAGTAGCGGCAATTCTGCCGATTAGCATGACCGTGAAGTGAAAAAGTACATTCATCAGAAAACATAACGTTTTCTAATTGGATAATATTGTTATCCAACATCTCCATCATTTGCTCACAAAAGTATGTTCTCCTATCAAAATCGTCTTCCATGAGCTCCTGAGTTGGTATCATTTTGTAGGGATGCATTTCAATTTCTTTTAATATGTTTACTATCGATGTATGGCTAACATTGAACGTAGTGGATGCCTGTCTACTCGATGTATGTGGGTTTTCCTCAAATTCAAGTATCACATCTAATTTGATTTCATCCCTCAGTGCATTGGCAGCTTGTTTTTTCATCTGCCTTACATGACCAAACTCGCGAAACTGCTTCTCTATTTTACTTATTGTTCCTTGGGATATAGGCGGTACATCAGGAAATTTCTCATGAAATAGGCGAGTTGCTTCCTGTTGTGTTCGGGTTTTATCTCCGTAACCAATCATTTGTAAAAATATTAATGCATTCCCGTTAATCTAACCATTTTTTAGAATTGAAGTGAATGAATTTCAAACTTATAATACTGGCAGCATATGTGCAAAAATTTGCTAAGGTGTTTGAAACAAACTAACGGAAACTCTTTGGAGTATTTTTACTGGATACCATTTAAAAAGCACATTGCTATGGTTTTGTCTACTTTCTTATTATCAAGACCTAGGCGGGAAATACGTTTTGAGTATATTGTAATAAGTTTTGATTGTATTGTAGCGAATTTCAGAAACCACATGATTTCATTTTATTCTATCTAACTTGTTGCAATAAACTTGAAAGCGATAACATTTTTGAAGAGAGAACAAAGAGACCTTTCAAACGCTATATCACAAGCCTATACTTCCCATTTGAAAAATTGGAGGTTGTACCTGTCATTCGAAGGGGGTTGAAGGTAGGGGTCGCATTTTCACGTTGGCGAATGTCAATTTATAAGATACATTTGACGTGTTTCGGGATTTTTTATGAATATGTAGAGTAACTGAAATGATGAATTTATTCCATTTGGCTTTAACATACTGTATACTACGTATATGTCCACCCAACCGTGAATAGACAATAACCGCCAAGTTCACAAGTTGGTCTTATATCACTAAACTATACAGAGGGCTAAATGGGATAGGTCCATTATCCGTATTCATTACTCTACTACTATTCTTAAATATTATTAAGCTTTCATATGCATCCAATTTCTCAACATTAATGACTTGCTTAACTAATTTGAGGTTATTAATATGTGTTTTATGATTGTGATTGAACATGTGTTCGGCTACACGCGAATTATCTAACCTACCATATTTCGAATGTGCTTAGTGTTCTTTGAACCGTGTTTTTATGGAACTCCTGGTTTGACCTATATATGTTTAATCACAATCATTACAGCTAATTTAGTATATTCCTATCTTTTCAAGTGTGTCCATCTCATCTTTTGGATTACGTAATAAATTACCCAACTTTAACTCATACTGATAAACGCTTTCAAAATCTTAGTTTTTGAAAACCTTACCAAGTCCTCTTGTGTACTTGGGATTGAACGGGATTGGGACTTTTCTCGGATTGTTTTCATCTGCTTGAAAAGTCGTAGAATTCCTAAGTGTTAACTTACATTTTTGTCTATGTATTAATATATATACTATTTTGAGGTATGCATTTCCCTTTGTTGATATTTTGTAAATACCTATTGTATATTTCAATTAATGGAGTATTTGTTAAAAAAAAAAAGATAAGTAATCATATCAGATATAGGATTGTGGAGTTGGCGATACATAATTGTTTACATCTATTTCAATGAGCATGATATTTTCTGCATTTCCTAGCAAATTCCGAGGTTCCACCATGCAAGCACAACTTTTACATTTTTGACCGGTCAACCGCATCACTAAAATTCGCTCCCAACATCAATCTTACCTTTATAGCATCGACGGTGGCCCTCAACTTCTTCCTCACCGCCACTATATTAGCCGCCCTACCCGTAGCGTCCACCTGGAACTGCACCTGGTCCCCCACCTGCAGCAACTCCCGCTTGTTCACCAAGCCCATGATCCCGAATTCGTACTCCGCCATCTTACCCCCATCAGCCATCTTACCCCCATCGGCCATCTTACCCCCATCGGAATTCTCGATCTTCGTCCGTATCATGCCCGAGTACTCGGTCTGATCGGGATTGACGGAGCGCAAGGGCCTCGCGACGGCGCCCTCTAGGATGTCGCCGCTGTAGGGCGGCAGGGCGATGGTGCCCTTCGGGATGATTTTGACGTTTTCGGCCGAAGAGCAGGAGCCGGAGTTGCCGCGCGTGCCCAGATTGTATTCGACCTCTTGGCCCAGTTCCAGATTGGCGGAGTCGCCGTCGAAATTGCTGGAATGGGATATTTGGATGTGTAAAGAATGTCTTATTATGACGGTTCACGAATGTAGTTCAAATTTAATTTTTAAACACAATTTGAAAAAATAATCACTGAATTTTTCAAAATTCCTGTAAAATTTTATTGAGAAAACGCATAACATACAACTTAGCTGAAATGGACGGTTTTTGTGATATTTGACACGAAATGAAACCGTGCATAGTCATTTTCCCTCATAGAAAATTCTTTTTTAATGATAGAAAATATCAAAAATGTTTATTTTTTCTCTCTACATGGAAATGATTATTTGGAATCAACAGAAACTAAATCTTGCATTTACCAAGTTCACATTCATTAAAAACTTGATATATAATTTTAAATCAGCACCATGTATCTCAAGATAGAAACACACCTACGATCGATGTATATAGCATGTATACCATTTAACTTGACCGTAAAAGAAGAATCAGAGAATCACAAAAACAAACAACGAGTTTTCTCAATTAGAACAATTTTCAGTTCTTGATGTCTTTGTTGGCCATATTTACTTTTGATTTTTCCAATCAACCTTTGAATGTGGAAGATGTTTCTTGAACCTAATATTAATGAATATCCTAGTTTGTCCTACATACATTTGACGCAATCATTACATTCAAAGAATTCTCGATTTTCAAGTATGTCCGAGTTTAATTTCAGTAATATAGTCAGTAGATGCAAAAAACAAGAATTTTGTGAAAATCTTATCGTCTGTGAAGCTATTTTCACCAAGTAATATCAGAAATAATAGAAACAATGGGCCTTTCCACTAGTCGCGTTATCCTGACTACATATTTATCAAGAAAATCGAACAACAAATAAATTATTCAATATTGTAAATGCTATTTCAATACATGTGAATTCAAATGCAACTAACTGTGCTGTGATTTCAGTGTCTCCTTGCAATTTTATTGGTTGGTGTTTGTGACGGCTGAGAAGCACACTGCAGTTGTAAGGTCACTATCAAATCTTTGAATTGATCTTATGTGCAAGATGGTACAAGGAATGCCATGATTCAAAATTATTATGTACTAGTTGATTAGTAGATTGGTAATTCACTGTTGATCACATTCAATTTCCTCTGAACTCCGAAATATTCCATCAGTTTCAAGATTAGCTAAAGTCGCAGAGTCATGCTTCTCTGCGAAGAACACACAGTAGGGGTAGGTTTTTGATATCCCTTTCACTTGACAGTGACACATGACACTTCAATCAGTGGTATTTATAATATTTCTTACTTCTTCGTAATTAATCGGCATGGAAGTGCCAGAAAAGACACCTCCATCAACCTCTTTTCCAAAGAGTGTCCCGGTTGCCAACAAGCCTGAAAGGTTTCACGCCTGAAGGAACTGCTCACTATACTCCTCCCACCGTTTCACGACGACACTAGGATAAAATGTGATGCAGGCATCTAACAGTGAGACACTTCAAATGGTTCGGTTCGAGTCATGATGTAATGATTTTGTTGACTAAATGTTATAATCAACAAATTAAACAGTGCTCCTCCAGGTATTCCTATATCTCAAGTACTCATTCCCAGAAAATTTAATAGCTAATGTGGCAACTATGTTTACAAGAGAAAGAGATGAAGCAACTGGCGCTAACACAATGTTGCCAAGTTGAAATACCTCATTCTCCCCATAACTTCACTGTTCTCATTTCTCAATATTATTGGCAAGGCAGTGATGCTTGTACTAGAATCAATAGAAAATAGAACCAAGTAAGCACTGAATGTCACGAATATCTACACTGTAATTCAATACGAAATGAAATGTCACCTACAATTTTGAATATTACACCAACAGAAATCAACCATCTAACTAATACAAATTATGAAATGCAATTCTTTCTACAAGCGTGTGTGATTCACCCTATACCCGCACGCAATTTTGTTTGGGAAGAAATATTGAAAAATGATAATGAATTGTTATAAAAATCCCCTCATAGCCTTTAATTGATCTGATGTGGGAAATAATTGTTGTTAGGTCAATCAAAACACAAATTAGTTAGTGTAATTCTCAGAGTGACAGAGTGTAACTGTCATTTTCGATTCAGTGGAATTGCCATGAAAAAATTCCAGCAACAGATGCGATACAGATGAGTTATTGTCAACGAAGTCTTAAGACAGGTATGAGAAGCACTACACGGGATTTATCGAATAGTGCAATATTAAAAAAGTGAAAACACCAAATAGAGAAGAAGTATTTTTGGCTCATTTCCTAGAAATGCATGAAACCTAGAGGCCAAACACTATGGGCTTCTCCAGTAAGCCTACCTACATAATGCTTCAAACGGTACACACAATAGATATATCAATCTACTCAGCATGAAATCGCCGGCCAGCACTCTGAAGATTCACAAGAACCGAGGTCCTATAGTTGTCGAGGCTCTTGTTAGCATGAACCTGGGGCAACTATATATTTGGAACTTCAAATTTTTCTTTCAACCTCATGATATGTACTTATATTTAGAGAAATAAATAGTATATTATAAAAAAAAAAAAAAAGAAGAAAGAGAATATATCACTATTGTTAGTTGTTCCTATTTGCAGGAATAATTGATTGAACATATCAATCAATTGTCAACGCTTGTAGAAGAAAGTTTGTTCTTAACTCATGCGGAAAGTCTTTCCCGCACTCGACTGCTTGCCCGAACTCCGCTTTGCGTCGTTCGGGTCAACGGCATTCGCGTGCGGGTAAGTATCACTGTCCGCACTTGTTAGAAAAATTACTATTTCAGTACCACGAATTGTAAGGTAGGTAGAGGTATTGAGTTATTTAACAGCATCATTTTGAATGAATATCCGACTAATCCTAATTTTCTTTCCGAATTGGCATCATTGTCAAGTCCAATCCAAATTGCTCGCGCACTGGCGTCACACGTTTCGCGGCCATGTCTGATCCTTTGAATTCGCTCGTTCATTTTGGCGTTTTCAATATTTTTTTATAGGATGAATTGATGAAAAAAAAAATCACAGCCATACAGGGTGTTCCTTAATGACATGCTAATATTCAAGGGGACAATTCTTGAACCCCTTTCAAGAATAAAACTTCATATGTATGCCATAAACGTTCTAACTTTTGAGATACAGGGTATCAAAGTTGAAAATAAGCATAGATTATTTTTTTGTAAACCCTGTACTGCTTTTCGGGATGAAGACATGTACCAAATTTGGTGAAGATGTCTACAATATTATCTCAGTTATTATTAAAAAACTGTTTTTTTCTCAAATGATAAGACTTTCAAGACATACATTCATAGGAAGTTTTCATCTTAAAATGAGTCAAAGTATCACCCCCTCAAAAATTCGCATGTCTTTGAGAAACACCCTGTATATTTCGAGATATGACTGGAAACGCTCATTGGAAAAATTCAAATGTATAAGTCAGAAATCTGACCAACTATCAATTCGTTGAATCAAACCAGGAAGAACGAAACAAAAGAATCAACAAACACACACACCTAAAATGGAAGAAAACCTCCTTGTCGTGCTGTATCGTTTCGATGAAACCGAAACCGTCTTTTAATGCCGCTATGAAGCCCTGGTACACCTGTCCGTTGCTGCTCCTAGAGATGCCGTGTTTGATGCCGTTCTGCGCCGGTTGCAGTATCTCCACTTCGGTAGCTATAAACTCCTTGTTTCTCTTCACTTGGCTTATGTTGAACTGGACCTGGAACGGAGTTTCACGAAATAAGACAGGAGGACTCGTAACTATACGATCGTGACTAGAGTCACTGGATGGTATTAGTTTGATAAGAGTTCGGACACAGAAATGACAACGGTTAGGGTTTTTAAATGTTTAGAATTATCAAGTTACACACCTTGCATTGTGACAAGAGCACCATAGTCGTCCCGCGCTTTTTCATTAAAAATTGTTTGAATTTGACAATACATTTTATAAACGTCAGAAATGAAATAAAATTTCATAATTATACTTTCGAGAAAAGCAGTTATGGAAATTACTTGGTGTGTAATGAATTGTGTCAATTCTGGAAAAAATGAATATCATTTATTCAATTTTCCAAAACAAATATCAACCATTCGCTTATGGAAGGAAGATATGAAACGGCCTGTCGGCCTGGGTGGAAAATCAATTTGAAGACGAGTGAAATTTGTGAGGTACTCATTAAAATTCACTTCTTAAAAATAATAATAATAATAATAATAATATAAGTTTATTCAAAAACGTTTACAAAATATACATTGGAATAAACATATAGGTAATTTGAATAAACTGGGAAAAACCTTAGGAAGTTAACCTTGTAGTAAGGATAAAAAATAAATAAATGTACATAGGTCAATAAATATTTAACAATATCAAGTTATCACATTTGAAAATTGTCTCATTAAGAAATGAGACAAGTATTCAATTCATAATATATAGTGTACTGAGCATTTCATTCAATACGCATAATTATTTATATTCATACATACTTATTCACAATTATTATTAAAATTTATCTAATGATATTATTAAATGTTAATTAAAGAAATAAAATAATTTTTAGGGGTTTAATATCCAGTTTTTTATTTTTATTGTATAGGATTGTAGTGATTTTGTTTTTATAATATCATTTGGAATTTTATTATATAGGTAAGGAATTAAAAATTTAAAATTTCTACGTCCAAATGACTTGTTTGTTTTATATTTCAATGTTATTTTTATTTCTTATGTCATAGATATGTTTTTTAAACTGAATGTCCTTTTTATTTTTGAAAATATGAATCAATAAATTGTAAATATAGAGTTGATTTATATCCATTTTCTTAGATTCATTATATAAAAGTTCAGTTGGAAACAAATAATCTTTTCCATAATAAGTTTTTAAAATCCATTTTTGTGCAATTTCCAATTTCCTCAAATATATCTGCTTCACTCCACCCCATCCTAATATTCCATAAACTAATTGAGATTGAACTAAAGCATAGTATATCATTTCTAAATTTCGAATATTCAATAAGTTTTTCAAATGTTTGAATTTAGGAATGAGGCATCTTATTTTCTTAGTGACATAATCAATATGATGATCCCATTTCAGATTATTGTCCACCATTATACCAAGGTATTTGATACAGTCAGTTTCCTGAATTTCAATTTCTCCATTTATCTTGATAGTGCCTAAATTTGGTTGAGAATTTTGATAGGAAGTAAATGTCATATATTTTGTTTTTTCATAATTAATTGTTAATAAATTCTGATCAAACCATTCTTTAATAATAGGAAAATCATTAATTACTTTGTTTTTCGATTCACACCAATCTTTGGCAGAGTAAAAGATAACAGTATCATCTGCGAAAGAATGTATAGTACCAGCTGAATTTAGTTGTAGTAAGATTAGAAAGAAACTATATTTTAGGCTCATTTTCAAACAGAAGATTTCAAAATTTGTTTGAGAGAATCTGCTGTTGCTGAGAACTACAAAACCAAGTATTTGGTAGGTCTCGTCAAAATAAACTACTTTTTTTCTATGAAATGTTTATCGAAAAATGATTTGTTCTCTGTATTTCAACACATTTATCTTGTAACATAAACTGTGATTTCACGAATTTGTATGCAGATGATACCCTATTAGCTATTAGTGGTGATTCACCAAATCACATTGTGAATAGGATGAATATAGAATTGTCAAAATTAGAAAACTATTTTAAAATAAATAAATTGAAACTTAATGTTCAAAAAACAAAAGCTATGATCATAACAAATCCGTATAAGCACAGACTCATAAATACAAATGATATTAGTTTAGTTATCGAAGGCGAAGAAATAGAAATTGTACATAACTTTAAATACTTAGGTGTTATGTTAGATGAAACTCTGTCATTTAAAGAACACTTCAACATGATAAAAAATAAGATATCAAAAAAACTATTCTTCTTTTCAAGAATAGCAGCAGTGCTACCCATCCAAACTAAAATAACAGTGTACAATACTATTATTCGACCACATTTCGATTACTGCGCTACAATATTGTATTTATTAGATAATAACTCTCGGTCATCATTACAGAAACTTCAAAACAGAGGAATGCGAATAATTTTGAAATGTAACAGGCGCACCTCCATCCGTAACATGTTGGAAACGTTACAATGGCAATCTGTAAATGAAAGACTATCAACCTTTGCATTAATTTTTATCTTCAAATTATTGAAGGGCTTATTGCCAGATTATCTAGACCAGTTCGTTATTTTCAGTGCAGAAATTCATGATTACCAAACGAGATCTCGTAATGATTTTCATCTAAACAGAATGCTTACCAGTAGGGTTATGAACTCAATGTTTTATAAAGGACTGAAAGAATATAATTCTCTTCCTCAAAGCATAAAAGAATGTGAGACTGTTAGAAACTTTAAAAAATGTATTAAGGAGTACCTGAGACAAAGAGACTTGCCATGATTATTTTTATTTTTCTATATTATTTAATCAAGAAACTGTTAGTGTTATGCTGTGTATTGTTATGTTGTTTGGAATTGTAAATATTAGGATGTATCCTATATTGAATAAATTCTATTCTATTCTACCCTGTATCTCCGAAATGAAGCATTTCCGGACACAAGCTTATATAGACTTTATTTCTTAAAATAGTCTCAGGAATACTTCACTTGAACGTACTTATGTTACTTCCTGTATATTGAGAATACCTACCTTTAATTTAATATTAATAACTTCATGTTTTATACCTATCACTGGAGTACAGTTTGACATACAATAAGGAATTATAGCTATAAGTTTATCCATATGTGTATATTTTCTGATATTAAAATATTGTTACATGCATTCTTTTCATTTGTATAAATGTTGTTCTGCTAGAAGTGGGTGTTTGTACCCTATTTCAATTGTCCATCTACGGCTATGATTGATTTGACAGAAAATATAACCTCTAAAATCGTATCTGACAATCAGGCGCTACTAGGGAAATCGAAAAGACAAAGAGCAGAATATATATCTCATTCTTTTATTCACTCAAATCATTGTATTATAGAAAATAGAAAAGGACAAAAGTTCAGCTGTGTCCGAACTCTTATCAAACTAATACCATCCAGTGACTCTAATATAAAATAGTTCGACTAGTGTGTACAACCCCATTATCTAGACCCATAACTTTGGACTGTATTAACTTCATTAATAGCTCAAGAACTAAGCGATGAAAAAACGAAAAGGCCGAGGAAAACGAACCACAACTCACCTTGTCCCCCGCCCGTGGAAACTGCTTCGCATTGCAATCCTTCGCGTAGAACGCTATCGACTTCTTCGTCCCGTCGACCGAGTACCCGATCGACCCACTTTCGCTCGCCCCCTCGCCGCCCCCCGACCCGTTCTGCCCGCCCTTCGACGGGCTCCTCGAGTTCCAGCCGCTGGGCGGCACGTCGCTGGTCACCACGCCCGTATGCCCCTCCTCTATCCTCACCTACAACAAAGGCACTGAATAGCAAAACATCTGAAGGGTATCTCTCATGCAGTAATGAATTTGCGCCTTCGAAGTGCCCAGCGGATGTTTGGTTAGATATTTGTCATTTTCATTTCATCATCTGAATAATCTGAGACTTACGAGTCCGAAAAGACGGATTCAAATAGTTAATATATATAGATATATATATATATACTATATATATAAACAAAGGAGTTCCCCAAGAATCAGTGTTGGGCCCATTTCTGTATCTTTTATACATTCAAAACATTTCAATAATAAATTTAATAGGAAACTATGCCATATATGCAGAGTTGGTGCCCTAAGATGTCCAAAACTCATCCCACATATAGCAAATACCGTTGTATGCTCTTACATTCTTAGTAAAATGAACTATCTCATAAATATTTGGGGTTCATGTTGCAAGAATAATGTCAACAAAATATCTGTACTAAGTATATTAAAAAGCATTAAAAGTACTGTATCGCCTTCCATATGACACCCCATCAAATCAACTTTATGAATAAATAAATAAATTTTCTTTGGAAGAGCACTATCTGATAAATACCCTCAAAATTTCTTTTGATATTATCAAAAACACCTCAAATCTAACTTCATATTGGTAAAGAATTCTCAAATCCATGAACATCATACTTAACAATATGACATGTTTCATCCTAATGCTGCTAATTCTACACTCACGGAGCTATCTCAAAATCCAATAAATTACCTGATGATATCAAAAGTTGCACAAATATCACCCAATTCACGGTCAAGAAACATATCCTCTTGCAAAGAGAAAATCAAACCTGAGTGAATGATTTCTCATTCACTAATTTATTTCATCATGTCATGATGTACTTTTCATGAGCTTTTTGTTTTATTATCAATTTTTTTTTTGATTCTGTTGTTTATTTCAATAACTATAATTTAATTTGATAAGATATGAATCTGTCTGATTATTCATGTTATTCCATTGTAAATGTTAATGATTATATTTATATTTATATGAGATGCAATGTAATGCTTATAGCAAAGAATGAAATAAATAAAAATTGAGAATGTATGAATTATTGAATAATTAATATTTCTGAGGCTAAAATCGTATTTCAACATATGGCAACTGTGCTATGGTCTCTCCCTACTCAAGAAATTGTGACGTCAGTTTTTACTCGCAGTGAATTTTTAGCCGTTTGAAAATTACCGTGGCATTATAGTTGATTTGAGCACCTTAAAATCGAACGAAAAATTGAAAAAAAAAAATAGAATTGGAAGATATTTGGGTGATGATTCTATTTAAGAAATAAAAAAATTAGTTCACTAGCCTATTAGTGATTGAAAGTTAGTAGCATGATAAAACGAAAAAATATCAAAAAATAAAAGTTTTAACAGAAAGTTCAGATTCGACAGACATATGTAAAATTAGAATAAAAACAATTTTTCTTTTTAAACCTTTTTGAAATTCAAATAATTAAGCCTATTTTCAGCGATCAATTTGAATTAATATCTTTTGACATGTACCGAAAGTCACGTGACCTCGAACGAGTAGTCAATTTTTCAAATTCTTCAAAGCAAAACTCAACGCCCAAGTCGAATTCCGAAAGTTTTTCCCATATGATGCAGACTCCATGAATGACACTGTATATTAAATTTTTACAACCCTCACAGTGACATGAAAATCTCAATATTAGACACTTCCCCATTCTATTTATATTTCTCACCTCAAAGCGCACTGTGCCGGCCGGCAGCCATTTCATGCGGATGGCGCTCTGCCGGTTGTTCGACGAGAATATGGTCGCCGTCGTTTGGTCCTGGACGACGGTGAACTCGAACTCGTCGCCGATTTGAAGGTCGTCGGTCCGATCGACGTCGAGTATCTCGTTGAAGTGGAAGAAGAGTCTCGGCTCGCGTTCCACGCATTTGAGGAAGCCGAAGCCCTCTTTGATGGAGGCGACCACTCCTTGTTCTCGTTTCTCACCTGAGACGCTGAAAAGATGGACCGTGAAGCGTGAGGACGAGAGTGTGACATAATGTGAGAGTGTGACAGGATGTCAGAGTAGGGCATCATGTGGGAGTCTGACATAATGTGCGTGTGACATCATGTGAGTCCGACATAATGCGTGAAGCATGAGGACGAGAGTATGACATAATGTGAGCGGCTGACATAATGTGAGTGTGGCATCATGTGAGAGTCTGACATAATGTGAGTGTGACAAAGGGTTGTTTGGTTTGACGACGTATACATGGACGCCGAAACCCTCTTTGATGGAGGCGACGACTGTTCTCGTTTCGCACCTGAGACGCTGAAATGATGATCCGTGAAGCATGAGGGCGAGTGTGTGACAAAATATGAAAGTGTAACATGATGTGAGTTTGACATGTGCATTTAAGGAAGCTGAAGCCCTCTTTGATGGAGGCGACCACTCCTAGTTCTCGTTTCTAGCCCGAGACGCTGGAAATATGAATGATGGACCGTTCAGCGTGTAGATTAGAGTGTGACAATGTGAGAGTGTGACATGATGTGAGTCTGACATGTGCTTTTAAGGAAGCCGATGCCCTCTTTGATGGAGGCGACTACTCCTTGTTCTCGTTTCTCTCCCGAGAAGCTGAAAAAGATGAATGATGAACCGTTAAGCGTGTAGATGAGAGTGTGGAATGATGTGAGTCTGATATAATGTGCATTTAAAGAAGCCATACCCCTTTCTGATGGAGGCGACCACTCCTTGTTCTCGTTTCTCGCCCGAGACGCTAGAAAGATGACTGATGGACCGTTAAGCATGTAGATGAGAGTGTGACATAATGTGAGTGTGACACAATGTGAGTGTGACATGATGTGAGAGTCTGACATAATGTGCATTTAAGGGAGCCGAAGCCCTCTTTGATGGAGGCGACCACTCCTTGTTCTCGTTTCTCGCCCGAGACGCTGGAAAGATGAATGATGAACCGTCAAGCGTGTAGATGAGTCTGACAAAATGTGACAGTGCAACATAACGTGAGTGTGAAAAAGGATTGTTTGGTATAACTCATGTAGAAAATATTACCATGAGCCTTCCCAGTTTCTTAAAAGGACCCCGCACTTTCCTTATGGAGAATGGCTTCCGGTTAAATTCCCTGAATTTTTGGTATGATGAGGATTTTGACTCCCTTAGCAAAAGTGTCAATGGGCACAAAGAAATCGACTGACTAGTTTTCGAGATACAGGGTGTCAGATGAAAAGTGGAGCTTTCTGCTCAGAATTTTTAATAACTCCGAGAATTGACAAAACGAAATTCAAATAATTTTAAACCAACCAGGGTAAGTTCTTTCATGAGAATTGAAGATCCAATTGAAGCCTGGACGAACTTCCTCAATCTCGATCGAAGTTTACTGACATTTTTTTATTGACAGGGTGGTTTGAAAATAGGGGTACGTCAATCTCTAGTGCTTGTAATCGGAAAGGGGAGAGCATGTCATATATATATCAGACATTCTTTAATGTTGAGAACGTGGCATACTCATTTCATATATATAGGGTGAGTAAAAAGATACAGTCCAAGTTTCTTGAAAAAATGCGTTTTTTTTTCAATGAATACCCTGTATTTCGAAAAAGAATCGGTTAATTTTTTTGAATTTCTGATATAATGTACGATTTGAGGAGTCAAAGATATTGTCGGCTTCGGCTATATACTTTTGAATGTACGGATTTAATTGATACCCGATATACTCCATTAGAGTCCGAAATGGGCTATTTTCCAATAATTCATGTTGAAAAATATTCCGGCTAGATAAGTGCGGTACCTATTCCAAAAATGCAATACCTTATATAGAGGGTGAATGAAATGTTTTTCATTTGAAAGCCCTGTTTCTGAAGAAACTAGAGAAAATTGAAATGTATCAGAAGCAATAACCCTCTCAAGGTTGGAACTAATTCTACAGCATTTGAAAGCTATTTCACTTTGAAGAAGAAATGATCACAAAACGTACATATTTCTTTTCGCGGACTTTTGAATTTTGGAAGGTAAAATACCTTCACCATTCATTTGTTCATTGAGTACTCAATATCTCAATTTTGTAGTAACCGCACATTTCACAAAAATCATATAAAATATTTCTCTATCTGTCGCTATTTGGAACTGCACCCAATTGCCGTGTCGCAGCGATAAGTCGCTCATGTCAAGAGGCAGACGTTCGTTTGTGAACGTGGGGGTGTAACAAGTGAGTTACGTAGTTTTTGAAAGGTATCAGATTAGTATAGATGTAGTTTTCATTAGGTATTAGATAAGTATAGAGGTCAGATAATTTATAGGACGTCATAAAGGCAGATGATATTTTATCATTGCTCATGTAAGATGGAAGTAGAGGCCATGGCACCATATCATGAGCATATTTATATATTGAAACTATCATTGGGCACCAAAGATGTGTATACGACGCTATGAAAGTTCAGAGAACTGGAGATTTTTCCCACAAACTATGTACTTAGCCCACTCGACTGTCTATGTTTTTAACTACGTACCTAGCCCACTCGACTGCCAATAGGGACTAAAAAAACAAAAACAAAAAAAAGTTAAAACAATGCCAACATATTTCTTCTTTGTGGGAAATGTCGAGTGAGCTAGGTACGTAGTTTGTGGGAAAAAATCAAGACAGTCGAGTGTGCTTTTTTTACTTCCTTTTGTTTTTTGTTTTGTTTTCTATTGGCAAGTGATTATCTAGGAACTTGTAATTTTTTTAGTTTTTTCATCGTATCTCCCGAACTATTGAATTCAGAGAAAAATGTTATACGGATTTTTTGTAGATTCTATCAAAAGGAATAATTTTAGTTCTATAACATTTTCAGATATTTTCAGTTGTTTTCGAGATATTTGGAATTATCTGAGAATGAAATTTTCAACACTTTTGTTCCATCTTCCAATCAACAAAAGGAAAAAAATATTTCATGGTTCAGTGGAAGTCGATGAGCTTCATCTATCGATAATCTTTGTTTTTCAATATATCTTCATGATAATTTGTTTTCGATATAATTATATTGAATTGAAAGGATTTCAAATTTTGATGTTTTGATTTCCATTTGTTTTTCCATTTTCCGATGGATGCACGAAAAAATGGTTGAATAATAATTTGTTGCGTCATCAAAGAGGCATACGGTGCATTTTTGAAATTTGCATTTAGTCTATTGGTTCAGAAGATATGTCGTTTTAAATCGAACCGTGTTTTTCGGAAAATCTCCTTGAAAAACCCACTTGGAATTTCCCGACCCTGCTCAATTTCAATAGGCTCCATCTCTTCCTGATAGAGTTATTTTTCACAAAAAATGAAATCGATCGGACCACTTTTGTGATTTGTAGAGTGGTTACAAGAAACTTCCGGTGAAAAATCGAAAAAACCCGGAAAAACCACCTTACGAGTTTTCCGATTTCCTTCATATTTTAATGACTTGATATTGTTTTGAGTACAATAAGATGGCGAAATTTCAAGTCGATATGTCAAAGGGTTCCGGAGATATATCGATTTATGATTACCACAGAGTACAGACAGACAGACCACACACAAAAACCAAAGTTGCTCAAAATTCGATGGGGATCATTTTCTCCAAAGTAACTATACCTCTATCTCGCTTAGTTTCCGAGATAGCATTTGTGGCAAGGCCGTAGTATACTCCACTATATAGGTATAGCGTCGTATAACAAGTGAGGTACATAGTTTTTGAAAGATGTAGTTTTCATTAGGTATTAGATTTAAGTATAGAGGTCAGATAATTTATACGACGCTATAAAAGCAGATGATATTTCATCATTGCTCATGTAAGATGGAAGTTGAGGCCATGGCACCATATCATGAGCATATTTTCATATTGAAACTATCATTGGGCACCAAAGATGTGTATACGACGCTATGAGAGTTCAGAGAACTGGAGATTTTTCGTACAAACTACGTACTTAGCCCACTCGACTGTCTTGGTTTTTCCACACAAACTACGTACCTAGCCCACTCGACTGCCAATAGGGACTGAAAAAACAAAAACGAAAGAAAGTTAAAACTTTGCCAACATATTTCTTCTTTGTGGAAAATCAAGACAGTCGAGTGAGCTAGGTACGTAGTTTATGGGCAAAAAATTTAGACAGTCGAGTGAGCTAGGTAAGTAGTTTATGGGAAGAAAATCAAGACAGTCGAGTGTGCTTTTTTTACTTCCTCTTGTTTTCTGTTTCGTTTTCTATTAGCAAGTGATTATCAAGGAACTTGTAAATTTTTTAGTTTTTTCATCGTATCTCCCGAACTATCGAATTCAGAGAAAAATGTTTTGGAGATTTTTTGTAGATTATATCAAAAGGAATAATTTTGGTTTCATAACATCTTCAGATATTCTTAGTTGTTTTCGAGATATTTGGAATTATCTGAGAATAAAATTTTCAACACTTTTGTTCCATCTTCCAATCAACAAAATGAAAAAAAAATTTCATGGTTCAGTGGAAGTCGATGAGCTTTATCTATCGATAATCTATGTTTTCCAATATATCTTCATAGTACCCAATGAGTCGTTAACATTTTTTTTTTCATATTTTTCACTTTATTTCCTGTACTATTGGGTTTACAGAAAAAATTATGGGAAATAATTTGTAGAAAAAGTTTCATTGGATAACTTTGCACTCGTGATAATTTTCGATTTATCCATTTGTTTTCGATATATATTGAATTGAAAGGATTTCAAATTTTGATGTTTTGATTTTCATTTGTTTTTCCAGTTTCCGATGGATGCACGGAAAAATGATTGAATGATAATTTGTTGCGTCATCAAAGAGGCATACGGTGCATTTCTCAAATTTGGATTTAGTCTATTTGTTCACGAGATATGTCGTTTTAAAGCGAACCGTGTTTTTCGGAAAATCTCCTTGAAAAACCCACTTGGAATTTTCCGACCCTGCTCAATTTCAATAGGCTTCGTCTCTTCCTGATAGAGGTTTTTTTCACAAAAAATGAAATCGATCGGACCACTTTTGCGATTTGTAGAGTGGTTACAAGGAACTTCCGGTGAAAAATCGAAAAAACCCGGAAAAACCACCTTAGAGTTTTCCGATTTCCTTCATATTTTAATGACATAATATTGTTTTGAGTACAATAAGATGGCAAAATTTCAAGTCGATATGTCAAAGGGTTCCGGAGATATATCGATTTATGATTAACACAGAGTACAGACAGACAGACAGACAGACCACACACAAAAACCAAAGTTGCTCAAAATTCGATGGGGATCATTTTCTCCAAAGCAACTATACCTCTATCTCGCTTAGTTTCCGAGATAGCATTTGTGGCAAGGCCGTAGTATACTCCACTATATAGGTATAGCGTCGTATAACAAGCGGTTATTTTAGGAGAGTGTGACATCAGTTTCTGTCGGAGGATGATAGTGTGACACACGTGGGTAAGGGCGACAAACTAGGGCGTGCATATATGTTTTTCCATACTCACGTAAAACTCTCGTCCAGCAGCTGGATGTGCGTCGCCCTGTCCAGCGCGTCTCGCCGATCCGTCGCTATCTGGAACTGCACCCAGTCGCCGTGGCGCAGCGTGAAGTCGCCCATCTGGTCCTTCTCGCTGAACGAGATCTCCACCTCGGAGTGGTCGGGCGCCCGGTAGCGCACGCGTCCGGGCAAGGCGTCGTTCGGATTGCGGGGGCCGCGGTCGATCGGCTTGAGCACCTGGCCCTTGACGATGTCCGGCTTGAGGTCCTCGAAGATGACGGTGCCAGGCGACAGGCGCGTTATGTTGCACGCCACCTCTTTGCCCTGCCGGGATGATGAAGAGAGACAGGTGAGTTTTTTTTACTCATTCAGATAGTCCTCGCGAGAGTTGATGGCTTGAAGCAAATACATTTCAACACGAGAGACCTCATTATTTACGTTTTTGCCTGATCAGTCAACGTTCGATCATCCTTTTCCATCTCTCTTCCTTCGATAGGCGAGTGGACTATTTTTTCATCTCTTAAATAGAATCATTACTGAATGGGCCAGTTTCAGTGTAAAAAAAATTATTTCAAAGTTGAGCCTCAGCTGGTCGGGTTTGTCAGTCACTCATTGTGATTCTTGTAACGTTGGTTACGGGCCATGCATTACAGAGGAGAAATGGTCTGATGTTTTTGCAAGAACATGTTTCAATTGTGTTTTCTCACGCACATTCTTGAGTACTGAGAGCGAGGAAGATATGGACGCATCCAGAATGAATTGTTTTTCCGAGAACAAGTTGATTTTCATTCAATTCTCCTCCCAACCGAGATTCGGAGGGCGTTCCAGATTTGGGTCACTTTCAAGAAAACTCTAGATCTTTGATAGCCATCTTGAGTCAATTCTGATATTCAGATCTCTTCATCTGAAGTTTTATCTTCAAAATGAGCCTAAGATTTCCAAAATCGGTTGACGTGGAAAAAAGTTATGACTGCAAAACCAAAAAGTTGATTTTTTGAGATCACTCTGTAAATAAGAGAGATAAGAAGTTGATTCGCGAAATATCTCGAGGTAATGAGATCATCTCCATGCCTCTGTTGTCGAAGTTGAGAAAACAATTTTTTTCACCATTTGAGAGCCTTTTGAATATTCCGAAATTTTGCACAGTGTCGGAAAACACCATGTAGAGATTTTATGTGAATACCCTTATTTTTCAATGAAGTACCAGATTATAGCTGGAGGACTGGGCTATCGAACAGTGTGAACCAAATTCAAATTGTTCCAAACTGAAAAAAGTTATCCACATTATAACAGAGGCGACATTTTGGTGTGCGACGAAACTAGTGTTGAGTAGTTTATATGGAAATATTGGAAATGTTATAAAAAAAACACAGAATGCTTACATATGAACACAAATAAAGAGTAATTCTTTGAAAAAACGCACTGCAGCACTCACGTAACACAACTGACAAGACGTTCTTGCTTCCTTAATCAAAAATTACAAATAAAACTACCATATTTATTATTTAGATCGACCAGGGAATTCCTTTATGGGCTCGGGACTTCCCAGGCGCCAGCCGTGAAAATCCGATGTTGCCGATAAGTACAAGATTCTCCCTATTAGTAATATGTTTGCCCAACGACCGAACGAAAATACCCGAACTGCACCAGCGCTCGAACGTGAAACTAAAAATATAGTTTCGAAGTTATATCGAAGAGTGAATTTTTATAAAAATCTGTTTTTTACGTTATTATTAGATACAGAAAAACTGAAAATACCTTTTTATAGCAACTTGTGGAACCATCAACTTCACCACTGAATTTTTTTTCTTTGGGGATACGTTAAAAACTTCATTTACGCAAATAATTTTGATAAAGAAGAATAGAATGAAAAAAACTTTGAGAATCTGTGAGCACATAATCAGAGGCGTATTTAAAAAATATATATACAGGGTTGGGCAAAAGTATGGAACCAGGTGAATATCTCGGTAACCGTTTGTTAGATTTTTTTGGATATATGTACAGGGTGATTTCAAACCGTGGTGGATTTTAAAATGTTAACGTCGATGTTGCCACTTTTTCAATTATTCCGGAGTTATTATCAACTTCCTTATTTTAAATAAAACACCCTGTATTTGATTGGATTTTCAGATTATCCCTGAAAAGCTGATTTCATCGATCCATCACGCTTGGGGTCTAGCAAGAATAATTACTGAGATATAGGGTGTTCAAAATCGAGATTTTTCAACTTTAGGATTTTTTTGTGTCGAAACTATTCATTATCGGTCGATGCGCTATACCAGGTGGTTCAAAAATTAGTAGGAGGGGAACGGACTTCAGACGGGCACTGTATATGCCTAGCAAGCAAACAATATTATTCCGAGGATGGTTATTCCACTTACATTTCTCGTCTGAATAATATATTCCACGTCATCCCCTAATCTCAGTTCCTCTTTGGTTTTGGCTTCAGAAAAGTGGAAGAATATCTCCTTGACGACATCGGCTCGCTCGATGAACCCGAAGCTCTCCTTCATCGAACAGACGACACCTTGGTACTTCACCGGATGGGCTGGGTTCTCCAGACGTACGTGGCATGCACCGAGGTTGCCACTTCATAATAATAATAATATCAATAATAATGCGGAAAAAGCTATAGCAATGGTGGAAACTAATCATGATTTTGACTTGTTAACTCTGAATGACAATAGAAAGGGTCCATCTGAATATATCACTTAATTTCGAAATCAAATATTATAAAAAATTCGCAGGAATCAATGTTACCAGATGGCGCTCGGTTTTCATCGTTCCATGTCAAAGCCATGTCAAAACTGGGGGGAAACAAACCGTTACCACCGATACAACAAGGCCTGCATGCTCCGTGGGTGACGTCACTTAGTCAGGCCTAACCAGCGGCTCGAAACGACAAGCGCTTATAGCGCTATAAGGCGACCGCGTATTTCGATTTTAGTTTTAGATCATCATTGAGCCGATTTTGCTGTTTATTGAAGGGCTTCCTGTTCCGGTTAAAAAAGGATGCCAGTCGTCAACTGAGCCCTTCTTCGCACCCCATTCGATTTTATCATGGAAAAACGAAGTTTAAAAGCAAAAACCAGGATAAAACACAAATATCCACCTACAGCAACCCATTCGAATTAAATATATTGGCAAAAATTATGGTGAAGGTAAACTTCACACCTACTTATACAGGGCCCGCAGAACATAAACTTATCGTGAGATTGATCGAAAAAAAATTGTGGAAAATGTATTTCATTTTGATTGACATGCCGTTTGTTACAATTACCTATATTTATCTTGGAGAATTCCTATCACCTGAAAAAATAACCAGTGAGTGTTTTCAATTTTCTGTTGTTGGATTTTACACCCACGTGGATCGTTACACTTGAAACCGTAATTTTTAAGGGTAAAACTGCATTTATCATGCGATGGTTTTTTTTTGTGAAAATTTTTTTCGGTACTCACGTATTTTTGTCTGATAAACCGAATTTTATAATGAAAATGTGAACGAACCACTATTTATTGAGATATTTCAAGAAAAAGTTCGAAATTTCGCCTTCTTTCTCCCCTTGTGTTGGGGGCATTTGAAGCTACTTGCTCTTATTTTGTCATTGGACACTTTATATACTCATGATGTACTTCGATGGCACATTTTTATATAGAAAATTCAACAGGAAATATGATTTTTATGGCGAGTTTTTCATATTTAGTGAACAAGCATTCCAGATGACGACCATTTAATCAATAGTCAATCAAAATACGAGATGTCAAATTTCAATAGATTGCTTTCGAATGACATTACACACGCCATTATTTTGAATGATATTCTTCCTTCTTTTCACTAAATATGGATTAATCTCAAGAAAATCATATTTATAGTTGAATTATATATAAATTGACCAATATGATGAAAAAAGAAGGTGAAATTTGGAACTTTTCAGTCAAATATCTTCATGATAAATATCATGATAAATGCAGTTTTACCATTTTTGAGTAGAGTGTTTATAGTTCATGTTAATATGATAGTTGCAATTTGATCATTGGAATGAATTCTGCATTCATTGCCACGAGGCAAATGCCCGTTTTCAGAAAGAAATTTGAGAATGAGAATTAAATATGCCCGTTTATTATGAACATTCAAGAAAATTTCCTCGAATTCAGAGATGATTTTGTTGACTATAATATACGAATACAACTGCACAATCAAAGCTTTTCTATTTTTCCTCTACTTATACTTTTTATGAGAGAGTAATTGTCTTCTATTATTAATTCATCATTATAAATTAAGCTCTGTTTACTACTGAACTTAGATACTTAGATGGAGTAAAATCCTCGCGGTGAATTGCATATACTTACCCACATTTTCGATAGCTCCTCGTCTAACGGGAAACTAAAAGCATGAACTTTTGAACCACCCACATAATTCCCCCGACAAAAGGGAACACAACACTTGAAAGGCATTGTTATTTCGCCGATCACAACACAAAATATTTCACAAAACAGTAATTTTTCCGCCAATTATTTTGATGAATAAACAACAAAAGAATTCGGGACCGTTTCAAAAACATACGTGAATCACCGAATTAACACGAACTGACGCGTTAGTCGACAAGCGAGAAAATAAAACACTCACTTGGAGACGTCACGAGCTGTTTACGTCAGAGTCTGCTGGCCTTGTTGTATCGGTGGTAACGAACAAACCCAATCCTCACTCAATCCCATTAGTGCCATTAGCTTGTGTACTGTGTACTGATAAGAGTGATGTTTTTAAATTTCTTGACATTAATTGTCAATATTCGATCGAAAACGGTAATAATGCCTGTTGGATATGTTCTTTTGGCAGATATTTTGCTCTATTTAGATGGATAAAGCCGACCAGTAGTGAAAGGAGGAGCAGTTCTCCGTGCTAATCATGTGATTTTGTGTGAGGCAGAAGACTTCAACAAAAGGCACATTTTTGCACTTTGTCTAAAAACTTCACCGATGAAATCTTCTCCACATGAAGTAAAATTGAAGTTATGGTCCAGAGGAACTCCTGTAGAACAATGGATTTGTATTTGTTCATGCAAAGCAGCACAATCTGGGTATATTGTAATCATGTTGTAGCTGTTCTTGTATATGTCAATTGATTTGCTCGTCATAATTAGTTTGAATTGTTTGAACTATCTCCAATTCTTCACCCGTTCACTGTTCACTAAACTAATAAAAATGTGATAATGTGAAAAAATTAACCAACTCAACCATCATCACTACCAACAGTGCCAACACTTTATGTCATTGACAAGTTTGACTACAGCTACAGCAAGCTGAACGAAATGTAGTCTATGCACTTTATCCATAGACATCAGTTTGTTTTCCCCCAGTTTGAAGTTCGTATTATGTAACCTAGATGTCGTGAATCTCGCGAATACTAGTCCCGATTCTGGAACGGTTTGTTCCATGTTGTCTAATAATCTTTCAAGAATGAGATGGTCTACCTACTCTGTCCATGAAGTTTGTGTTTTCAGATATACAGGGAGAAACATCGACCCATTACAAAAATTAATATTTTCAAAGTTATCCCAACCATATGGAAAAATTTTCGGATTTCTTTCTAGAAGATATTATGAATGCTTGATGTGTTTTGCCGAAACGGTTTGGAGATTTTTCCGCTAGCATACTTCATTAGCATGCAACATCTTTTTTAAGGAAAATTTACGTTTTTTGAAATGTCTTCAATTGCAGCTGATCTGTTCATGAAATAACCGAGTTTGTTCATGATATCGGTACAGGGAGGGATTCATCACTTGAATTTCTTTGATATTGAGCGAATACCGATCTACAGGGTAATTCGAGATTCCAAAAAACTTGAAATTCAGTTATGCATATTGTGATTTCAACTTTGAATGCTCTATATATTGATGTAGAATGATTTATATCATTCCTGTCATCATTTTTGATCTACTGATGACATGTTAACAGAATATTTTGTCCAATATTGAAATCATATCGTTTAATTTCTTTCTGAATGTCAAATCAGTGATCTAGTGTTGTAACCTCAATCCTCATGTATCGAAATTTTCTTCATGAGCTATTATGCATTGATTTAAGTGTTCGCCACACCATTAATTGTTGTCTGTAATATACAAGGTATATTGAGAATTATTGCTTTCGCATGATACGGGAAAACATTCTGTTGAAATGCCATCAGGAGATCAAGAATGATAACAGGAATACGGAGCATTCAAAGTTCAAATCATAATATGCATGACTGAATTTCACGTTTCTTTGGTATCTCGAATTACCCTGTAGATCGATATTCGCTCAATTCAAGGAGATTAAAGTGATGAATTCCTCCCTGAATCGATTTCATGAAAAAACTATATTATTCCATAAACAGATCAGCTGAAATTAACCCTCCAGTGGTGACGTGGTTTTACTTAACATGGGGTGGTGACGTCGGTCTGAGAGACATTCAATTTTTTTTGGTGTTAGAATATATATAGACAATCAAAATAGAGTCAGTTTATATGACTCTACTCGAAGGAAACATAATTGGAAATCAGATTATATTATTAAAAAATACAATTCGATTCAAGATCCTCTTCATTGGTCATACATGATTTCATGGGATATTGATTGATTGATTGATTGATTGTCTTTATTACCCCAAGAAACATTTCTGTTTATGATAGGGATACATAAATACATATAAACAAAATAATAATAAAGGGTTAACTATAATGAATTCCACTCAGTGGAAACGAATTAATATTGTGTCTTATAAGATTAAAGTTATATTTCATTCCTAAGTAATCAAATCATGCCACATATTTTTCTTTCAAATTGTCCTGAGCAAGTATTTTTTAAGATTGATTTTAAACCTTCTTGCATCATGTATATTTTTCAACTCATTCGGTAATGAATTGTATAAAATTATTCCATATAGAAGTCTTTGTTGTTCTGCTCCTAATATGGATGATTTCTATTAGAAATAATATTGAGAATATAAGAAAAAAAAAAGAAAATCAGAAATCAAGAGAAAGAAAAGTGAAACGCTCACCGATTGTTGGTGGCGATCTGGAAACTGACTTTATCGCCGGAACTGAGCGTGACGTTGCCTTCGACGTCGTCTTTGGTGTAGGGCAGAAAGAAGCATTCGCCGCGATTCTCGTAGCTTATTCGGCCCGTCGTGTCGCCGGCAGAGCCCTCGGAAGATCTCACCTCGGTGGTCACCGTGCCTGTGACGCGTTCTTCGCTCATAACCTACAAAATTGCAAAAAAAACACTGTAGGGCAGAGATCACCAATTAGTTTGGTCCGTATGTAACAAATATAAATTTGTCGCGGTCCGTTTGGTAGATGATAACGAACAACCAAGATCTGAATTATCAATGAATGAATAAAACCAAAAGGGAGCAGAACATTTAATCATTAAGTAAACATCTAATTGAAAAAACGTAGAAAGTACATAATAATAATGCAAGAAATTACATTTTTTACTCTGAATGTGTCTGAAGTCTGGTGTTGAGTTGGTGCAAGCTATTGCCATCCTGGAGATGGTCATCGGTAAGACGATGTAAAACGCTACTTCACAAATATATGTTGATACAAACTTTATACAAATTTTCAAAGCCACATTTTTCAGTTCTGGGTATTTATTACCACACACAAATTTTATCCAAAATTCTTCGCAAACAACTTCCGAATTTTTGTGTTTTGAAACTGTATTTTCTTGGAAGTCGATCAGTTCCATCTGAGAACTGCTTTATTACTTCCGAAAACATTCACCGCTTCATTGCGTCATTCAAGATCGGGCTGTAGAGAGTAAATGTTACTGAGAATTACCACAACCTTCTCAATTTTCTCAAAGTCTGCGAATCTGTTTTCGAATTCCGATTTGAAATTATTAATGAAAGTCTTGTATTGGCCGACCTCAATTCTTTCTTTGCCACTGTTCACTATTTTCAGATTAGGAAAATGCAATAATTCATTATCAAGATCGTTTTTCAAAAAATCAAGTTTTCTAGAAAAACTTTCCACTTGTAAGTTCACATACGAGCTTACCTTTCCCTTGAAGTTTAAGGTTCAGGTCATTGATATGTTTGAAAATGTCCGATGAGAAAGCAATGGTAGCCAAATTTTCTTCATCGCTAAGAAATCTTAAATAGGCGTTTGCTGAAGCCTGATCATTTTGGGAAAAAAATGTCTTCAAATCTTCTAAAATGGCGAAGAATCTTTGTAAGACGCAGCCTTTGCTTAACCACCTTACATTGTTATGCAGCAGTAAATCGTCATATTGTGCATTAACTTCGTCCAGAAAAGATTTCAATTGACGATGTTTCAGTGATGATTTGGCACGCAGGAATTTTACAATTTTGATCACTTCTTGCATCGTATTTGGGTCCGCACAAAATAGGTCGGCGGTCTGGATCCGGACCGCGGTCCGCCATTTCGTGACCCCTGCTGTAGGGCGATATTCGAACAGTTTGGGAATCGAAAAACTGTACAGATACGGAATAAGAGGAATCGCTCTCGCATGGATATCCAGTTATCTATCAAATCGCTCACAATTTGTCTCTTTGAAGAATTCTCGGTCTAAAGCCAAGAACGTAACCCTGGGAGTGCCGCAGGGGTCCATCCTCACTCCGATACTTTTTAACCTCTATACGAATGATATAAATCAATTGAATGTTCCAGCATTCCTCACCTGTTATGCTGACGATACCTCGATAATGATTTCTGATAGGACGGACAAAGAACTATTAGGCAAAATTGACAACACTTTCTCTATTCTACAGGAATGGTTTGCAAACAATGATTTGTTTCTAAATAGCAGCAAGACTTCATCAGTTAGATTCCATACGAGACAAAAACAATGTAATGATCTGAGCTTTATGGTGGGTGAGTCAACCCTAAACACGAATCAGGAGGTTTTTAAATTCTTAGGCGTATTTCTTGATGAATGTCTCACCTGAACACATTGTAAAAAAAAATTGATGTTATAAATTTTCAATTCAGGACTCTGAGTAATCAAATATCTGATGTCACTTCTGTCAGTCTAATTCTGTGATTTGATTTCAAAAAATTGCGAATTTAGTGGTTGTTCAGTAATATACGTGACCGCGAAGTCGAATGGAAGATAAAAGGACTTGCAGTTCTTTCTCGGAGACGGTATTATTGACTCATTTCTCGGAACTATAGCACAACAAAAGCCATCAACACTGTAACTATGTGATATATATCCGGGAAAAAAGTACTCACTTTTTTCCCACGGGAAAAAAGTAATTTATGGAAATTGACATTTTATAACCTGGCAACAGAGATGAAATGCCAAACTTTTATCCCGTCACAGAAAAAAATTTGTTTGAATTTGACAATACATTTTATGAACGTCAGAATCAAAATAACGATTGAGAAAAAAACATAAATGAGAATATCTTGCTGTGTAATGAATTGTGGTGATTCTGAAGAGAATGGATCTCATTTATTCGATTTTCCAAAGGAAATATCAACCATTTTTTTATGGAAGTAATGCATGAAACGGAATGGATGGAAAATTAATTTGAAGACAAGCAAAATTTGTGAGGTGAGGAAAACGAAACCGGAGGAAATCAAGTAAATTGCAACGTGATATATCATTGACGATTACTTCATATAGATCCATAATTATCTTTTCTTCTCCTTCTTCTTCGAACTACTACTGGGCGCTCAGTGAGGACATGCGATGACGTTTCGTCATCTTCCATGCACCATCTGCAAAGGGGATCAACTTTGACCCCAATAAGCTCTAGGTGCCTATTGAGGTGGTTGTGCCCCGTTAGGAGCCCCACTACAATTTCAAGGTCTCGCCTGTTGAGGGATAAAACCTCTTTTGTGAGCCTCTTCGCAGGTTCCTTTATGTGGAGCTTCGATTGTCTCATTCCTGGTGTGTCCTGCCATATTTTGACGAATTGCTTTTGCAGCTGTACCTCTATGGAGGACATTGCCAGACTGTTTGGAATCCCCAAGATCGGACCCTATTGGATTGCAAAGCCAGTATTGCAGCTTTGCTGTTCGAGCATATAGTGATTGGTCTACGACCTCTCATAATCAGTTTTTCTTGGACACAGGTAAGTATTGCGAGTACTTCACCCTGGAACACTGAGGCATACTCGCCCAAAGGAACCGAGATTTCTTTACTTGTTCCTTCATTGTCTACCCCTGCACCTGAACTGCCCCCAAATTTAGAGCCATCCGTGTACCAAATTGACTTATTGGGAGGAGGCACGCCATATGTTGTGTCATTCCATTATTCCCTCGTAGGGATGACAATGTTTGGGGCTTTGTTGAAGTTCAGAATCGGCAAGGTACTGTCCCTTCTCATCATGCGGATGGGACAGTTTTCCATGTGAGGGAGTGTCCGTGATCTGCTTCTGTTCCGACCCACTGGTTTGCACCGTTAAGTCGGTAAGCAGTTCTCATGGTTGGTGTTGTATGAACAGGTGTAGAGACGGCAGATCTAACAGAGCTTCAAGAACCCTGGTAGGCGTCGTGCTCAGAGCACCTGTTATTCCCAGACAGGCCAGTCTCTGGACTTTATCCAGTTCTCTTATGCCATAATTATCTCTTTAAGAAATATAATCATTTTGTCTTATCGATTCTATAACCTAAAATTATAACACCAGCCCTTCCGTGAAATACCTAGTGAGCTAGTTTGTGTGGTTGGTTAACTATTACGTCATAGTCTGGAATACACTTTGAAGAAAATGGACTGGTTAACTTATTGTTGACCCGGTTTGTTTGGTTAACTTCCACGAAAAATGACTAATAAATTCATCCGAGAGTATTACAATTTTGAATGACAATTGATAATTAAAGTAATAAACGGACTTCGTTTATAATGTTTTTCAATTGAGTATGTGTTTGGCAATAAAATGTTTGTCTTGAGATGTTGATAAAATGAGAATATTTGAACATGTCAAGAGATAACAAATATATACTATATATGAGAAAGCTTTTTACATTTCATCAAGTGAACAGCAGTGACTAACATACTCTATTTGAGATATTTCTCTCTGGAAATTTTTGTATCTCTAATGTCAAGATCTTATGCTGATTCTAAATATCAACGTAAATTTTGCAAAATGATTAGTTTGTTTTCCAGTGAAGAATACCATAACAAGAATCAAATAAGCATTTAGTAGAACAAATTTTTTTCTCTGGGAAATTGAAAAGAAAAACTAAATACATACGATTCCATGTCATTTAATTTTCTGTAATTACTTACTACCTCTGGGGCAATTTTGGTAACTGCGCTGGCTATAGGTTTGCCGGTGCGTCTGTCATAAGTCATTTCGAATTCTACGGGGTCTCCAATCTTCAGATGCTCGATGTTGCCACTGAACTGACTGAAGTGAAAGAACAGGCGAGCTTGCCGCTCACAACACTGAATGAATCCATAAGAATGCTGAAATGAAAATTTAGTTTCTTCATTCGTTTGGGCCATGGGCACTTTGCCCTCCATTAATTGTTAAAAATGTCAATTCATATTGAATAATATTATTGTTGCCCCTTTTTTTCATTTCCACGTGAGTACATAACCTAAGATATAATTTTGTGTAACTATAAAAAACTTTTCTTTGTAGAAATTGTCTTAAAATGCTTCTTCTGATGATGGACTATTGATAGTCCCAAACATGTTCAGATACTGATAATTCTGATAATAAATTTGTGGAGATGACTGAGTGTGTCTTGCATGAATTTATTCACTTCACTTTGAGATACCATGGACTTCTACCATTGATTAGAGATTTATTAATATGATGGTTGTAAATAAAATAGTATACAAACCTCGGTAGGAAATTTCATTCCTGTCGCGAGATCATAGCTAACCTCGACGATATGCGTCTCGGTTAACTTACTAATCTCATGACAGGAATGAATCTCTTCCCACCTCGGTGTTTAATGTACTATTGGCCAAGTATAGAAGTAGCAGAATCAAGATGAAATATTTCAATTGTCTCGTGTGATCACTCTGAATTTCTGAGTTTCTGATTGGATTTAAAATTTTTGTTCATGATATTATATGAAACTTTTAGAGTATCTATTTCATACAATTCATCCAATGTAAATTTTTCTGTTATCGCATATTGTTGGGATATCAAATGAGAGGCAATTCAATACTTTCAGAAATTTCTTATAAAGTACAGATATGAAATAATTTTTTAAACAAGATCCCCAATTGTATATCATATACATCTTTGGTTAATAAACCTTCAGTAAGGTTTTTTCAGAGTATGAAGTATTTCAATAACTCCATTTTTATTGAATAAATAGAAAAGGCGCAAAGTCATTTTCACACAATGTTCATAAAATGAACAACAATGGTAAATTTCGGGAGAAAAACAACTACTTTCCCGAAGACTTGTATGAATGAATACTGATACAAGTGATTCTTTCCTGAATGCCTATTGATTTTGATTTAGCCAGACCACGCTAGACACCTACAGACCGGTTTCGAGCTCTTTGATTCTCATCAGTGCAGGGCAGTCTCCAGCCAGCAGCCCCAAGACCGCCCACTAAGCGTAGCGTAGCCAAAAAAAAACAAGTCGGCATAATATTCCCTCAGAGGCGTCCTATAGACAGTATGAAAGCAACGCCATCTGAGTAGAAAAGAAGTAAAGAAACACTCCAAAACCAAAATTCTTGAAGCACCAATAATGGGAGATACTTTTCCTATGAGGATGTCAATATGCTTTTCCCATGTTAATTTCTCATCAATCCAAATACCAAGGTATTTGGTATGGGTAGTTTGTTTCAAACGTTCATATTTTATTCTAATATAAAGATCAATATTTTGTTTATTTCTTTGTCGAAAAATTATATATTGGGTCTTATTAGAATCAAGAGAAAGAAGATTGGAATAAAGCCATTTCTTAATTTTTTTCAAGTCATCATTTATGATATTTTCTAGAACTACTGGGTTTTTATTCTCATATAGAAGCACTGTATCGTCTGCATATATGGTATAGTTTCCTATCGAAATTCATTCTTTCGATATTTTGAATGTATAATAGATAAAGAATTGGACCCAACACTGATCCTTGAGGAACCCCTTTGTTTAAATATAGTATCTTAGACTCACAGTTATTAATTTTAGTTCTAATAGTTCTATTTTCAAGATATGATCTCAAGAGATCGTGTCCAATTCCTCTGATTCCCATTGAAGCAAAGTATATTGTGGTCAACTGTATCAGAAGCCTTTTTCAGATCCATGAAAATTGCTACTACATAATTTCCTTTGTCAAGTCTGCCCTGAATGAAATCGATTACTTGTAGCACTGCTGATTGTGTACCACTGTTTTCTTGAAAATAATAAGTCCGGAAATCTCCAAACTCACCAATAGCTTCTCGATAATGCCAGTCTCTCTGGTGCCCAGATTCGACGAGTTCGACGAATCGTTGTTGTAGCTGCTGTTGCTGTTGTTGCCGTTGGAGAAAACGCCCCCCGCGTTGTTGGAGGAGCCGTCGCCGCTACTGTTGAACACGTTGTTCGTGTCGAGGGAGAAGGTGCCGATGGGGAATCTCGGCGTGGTGTCGGTGGCGCTCGAGGAGCCGTAGAGGCTGTTGTTGTACTGTTGGGGCTTCTCTTGCAGCATGGGAAAGTCGCCGAAACGAGAGGTCGAAGTCGATCGATTGAAGTTGTATGCCTGAGACGGTTTGCCTAAGACGGAATCGATCTACAGTTCTCAACACACTAAATGGACCACTCATAATTTGACTCTATTTCGAAGACCTGTATTTTTTGAAAAAAATGACCAATCTTCCTGCGTTTTTCGATACCAGATGTGATATTTCATCGGCTTCAAAGAGAGCTAGAACACTCTGGAAGAGTCCGCAGAACAAAACCTACACAGGGTGTTTTGTGGAACCATTACACTATGGTCTACATTTCCAATGCAGCCAGAACTCGTGAATTTTTTTCTGATCAAAAGACAGTCATATTATGATACACTGGGACCTAATCTCCAGAGCTGGGCAGTACTCGAGTACAAGTACTCAAATATTGTACTCTGAGTACATTTTGTGTACTCAGTACCCAGTAGCCGAGTACATTTTCAATAAAGTAGTAAAGTACCCGGTACTCGTACCCGTAGCATTTCGGGAAAAGTACCCGGTACCCGCGTTTATTAAAGGAGTACATTTTCCGGGTACTTTTTGCAAGAATGAACTTGTCTCTGCATATGCGAGTGCAACACGGGAAACCGCTGTTATATGTTATATCATCATTATCAGTCAGCACTTCAATCAGAACCAAACGCGGAGTTTTTGTTTTGTACACTGTGTAACAGTTATAGAGTCATGTGTTTTTTGTATCGTTTCTGTTGTTTTCTTAAGACTAAACCACACTAAGCTAAGAGGTAAGGGTATAGTATTGCAAGTTAAGTTGTTTTGTTTAGTAAATATGGATACTAATACTGATGCAAAATTTCTCAATTCTCTATTCAAACTTACTTGAAATGAGTACTCGTGAAATTCGGGTACTTGTACTCGGAGTACTTTACTCTGAGTACATCCAATGAGTGGGGTACTCGGTACTCTGTACTCGTTCTTCAATTATAAGCAGTACCCGGTACCCGGTACTCGAGTACAATTTATCAGTACCCGGCCCAGCTCTGCTCATCTCGGGACGTTTTCGTGATTTCTCCTTAATTGGCCATGGTATCAAAAATTCGATTTTTTTCCGAAAGTCTTGCATTTCATGAATTTTTTCTCTAGAACTCCACTTGAGCTGACTATTGGGAAGAACTGTTCTCATGTTTTGTGGAGGACAAAGAAGGGCAATAAAAGCACTATTGTGGAAGATATACAGGATGTTAAGAAATTAGGGGAAAATCTCATTTCAGTAAAAAAAATCAAAAATGGTGACTAAAACCATGGCCCATTCGATTCAGTATATTTAGAAACGGCCTTCTCGATGTCCATTATTCATATTAGACTATTAACTCGAGACATTTTCGAAAATTCGCCTCTAATTGAAATACAGGAAGAAAATTCAAACTTGTTTCCTGATATCGATGATTCTTGTCAACTTATTTCCAATATTTATTGCCCAAGTATGACACACAAGAGTATCGTTGTTCAATATACCGAGTGTTTCACAACTTAACTGACAAATTACGAACTCTAGAAAACAATAATGATAGAAGAATGTATTTTTTCATGAAATTTGTAATACCCTGTGGAGTGTAACAGTCACGTTATAAGTTGAAATTGAAAGTGCACCTCAGCCCAAGCTTTTTTCAACATTCCTCTTTTGGATTTTCCCAATTATCTTTCCTATTTCTCCAGAAACACAATTTTCGTGCCCGCGGCGGAAATACTCACTACTGATCCACTCGTTTAACTTCACTCCATAAAATCATGTTAATCTATAAAATTATGTTTCTGGAATAACAGGAAAGATAATGGAGTGAATCCAAAAAAGAAATGTTGAAAAATATAAGGCATAAGTGTAATTTCAATTCACTCTACAGGGTAGTACAAATTTCATGAATAAAACAAGCTGTAATTGCTACACCCGGTATGTATAAAAAAGGTTCTTATCCAATAGTTTTCACACCAATGTTCAGATGGAAATAACCTGTCATTCAAAACAAGAATAGTCCAAATTGGACTAGTAGTTTTGACGAAAATTTACCCGAAACTTTTGGCTATTTTTTTGGTGGCGCGATAATTTCTTGGAGAAGGTTATTTCACTCAAAACAATTCGAAATATATTTTTGTTTGTTGTCGATAATTATCGACCATGCTCTATCAATACAAAAGCTGATTTGACCCACCCGTGACCAATTAACCTCATTTCTCAGCGAATCATTTTTTCAACATTTATAACGTCAATAATTATTAGTATGTAATTATTATTATTATTATTATTATTATTATTATTATTATTATACTTTATTTCAAAAAAAGGTTTACATTTTATATAAAACATATAACAAAGAATGAAACAGTGTCACAAAACATTCTGGAAGATCAGATTTCTGTATTATCATTTATTTTCCAATTCAATCATTTAATAGTCAAACAAATTCAACTTGTGATTGTATCTTTCTAGCTCAACTTACTGTCATAGTATTGGATTGAATGAAAATTATTAAAATTTAAATGTGAGAGATACTATTCTCGGTAATATTGCATCAAGTTGAGAAAAGTACATACAGGGTGGCCCTTTGAAAACGAAACAGAGGCTCTATAGGTCGCCAAAACCGGATTATGAAAAAAAGCTGAAACACGTCAGCTACATTTTTGAGGGGGACATCGTTCTAAATTATTTTCAGCTCTGCGGCGTTGCCGCTTCTAACGAAAAGAAGCAACAACTTGGTCATTTCAAATGGAACACCCTGTATTTCATTGCATTTTTTTATACTCCCCAAAGAACTGATTCCATCAACGCACCACACTTGAGATCTACCGGCAATGATTACAGAGCTATAGGGTATTCAAAATCGAGATTTTTCAACTTTAGGATTTTTGTGTCAAAACTATTCATCATTGGTCAAAGCGGCTCACATGACCCTATCTCGAATTCCGATTCACTATCTTATTTAATTGGAACAAATACAGGGTGGTTCAAGATTCAGAATTCTGATCACCCTTTATCTGTCCCAATTAAATGATAATAAATCAGAAGTTGAGATAGAGATATAAAAGTCGTTTTGACCAATCATGAATAGTTCCGACACAAAAAAATGCTGTAATCATTGCCACTAGATCTCAAGTGTGATGCATTAATGAAATCAGCTCTTTGGGGAGAATCTAAAAAGGCAATGAAATACAGGGTGTGCCATTTGAAATAACAAAGTTATTGCTACTTTACGTTAGAAGCGGCAACGCCGCAGAGCTAAAAATAATTTAAAACGATGACATCCTCGAAAATGTAGTGGCCGTGTTTCAGATTTGGTGACCTACAGAGCCTCTGTTGCCGTAAATCTTTGATTTTTTTATGAATCATATGACTTAATGTAACTGGTAATTTGTTCCAAATCTGGGGAATTTTGTATAAATGCTTTTATTTTTATTTTTTTTTCAATTAGCGACAATGCTTTTCGATCATGGGCATTGATATGGCTCTGAGTTGTGGGGGCCAATGCGAATATCAGGATGAAATTGAAATATCCCACCTACTTAATCTACTCACAATCTAGACTGCTATGTCATATTATTCCAACAACCCGACAACCTCATTCCAATTGCTCTTCTGAACTTCTGCTCAATGTGCAGGAACTTTTCTTGGTGTTTGGAAATATGAGTAAGAGTGAGTAAGATATATGACAGGTACTGTATGCGCACGCATCTCGTAAACGGATTTTAAAAGCTTTGGTAGTCTAGTCTAGGAGTCCGGACACAGCTATACTTCTGTCCTTTTCTGTTTTCAAAAAATGCATTGATGATTGAATAAAGGAATAAGACATATATATCGAACTCTGTCTTTTCAATTCCCCTAGTATCAATGATTGTCAGAAACAATTTTGAGGGTTAGATTATTTGTCAAACCTTTCATAGCCGTAGGAAGAAGTGAGAAATAGGGCTATTTTAACTAGAATAACTATAGGTCGCGTGCAAGAACTGTCAGATGACCGACCCTGGAGGCAAAACATATTTGTTTACAAGTGATCGAAATAGTTTTCCACAATTATTTTGGCATATGAATCGTATTTTTCCGCTATTCATCAATTTGCTAATGCCATCACATTGTGCTGTTGTAAAATGCACAAAAACTGCAGCGGAAGATGAAGAAATCCGGATGGTACATTATGATTCAAAAGTAAGTACCTACTATAGTCACTCACATAGTTTTCATTTTTGAAATTTGGTTATTTCTCTGATTTCTCATCGGAATTCCTTCTGCAAAAGGATCAGCTAATAGAAATATACCTGAAATTTCTAGAATAATGCAAGAAGATCGGATTCATGCAATCAATCGGTAGGACTGGTCTGACATGCTGACGATCGTGTGTGTTGTAAACATTTTCAATGTATTAGCAGCATTAGCTTGTATTGCAGAAGTGGCAGAAGGAATTTTAATAAGGAATGACAACATTTCATAATGCTAACTATGTGAGACTACTATTTACCGGAAAAATCATATTCCCTAGTCTCTTGCTGCATTTTTTGTGCATTGTACAATAGCACAATGCGAAGGCATGCTTGAATTAATGAATAACGCAAGAAACACGATTCGTATGCCAAAATATTGTGAAAAACTATTTCAACCTTTTGATTCCTCTGTGACCAAATAAAAAAGTGAGGTTGTGTTTCAATAATTCACAGAAGAATGAGGTTGTGTTCCAATATTTCGCCTCCAGGGTCGGTCTTCGTGCACGCGACCTATTAGATTTTCAAATAATGAACAACAGGGTGTTCAAATTTCGAATCGATAATTTTCATAATCAATTCCTGAGATGGCTATTGCAAATTGTCGTCATCAGAAATTTCTTCACTTCATTAGATATAAGAAAGATAATTCAAGTGTTCTACGTGGTATCAGATATAGCCAAGAAAATATAGTTGTTTTCTGTTGGGATATAAAAAAATAGAAGATATATAATTGTTTCAATATAATTTTAATTGTGTCGGTTTCCCACCTCTTCCTGCAGTCTACATTCACCTGTAAATTTTGAATTTGATCTGAATTAAAAACACCGTGGACTGATGACATAGCACATTGCAATTTCTCTAAATCTTCTAGTTTTGATTTCAAACTTTCAATTTCTTTCCGCATTATCTCATTT
Organism: Phaedon cochleariae; assembly: GCA_918026855.4. NCBI lineage: Eukaryota > Metazoa > Arthropoda > Insecta > Coleoptera > Chrysomelidae > Phaedon > Phaedon cochleariae. Next base: position 23,748,927 of record OU896719.1, on the reverse strand, counting down.
TCATTTTCTTTCTCTGCGATCGTATCATTCAGTAATTCCCAATACGATGACGACGGAACTCTTTTTTTGAACGTCTCTATTTTATAAATTGACGGAACAGCGGACTCTTTCAATTTGAAATCCATCAGCTTGAAAAAATCTCTATCAAAATGGGCCTAAAATTCATCTTTCTTGTACTGTTTTTTCAAGTAAATTTGAATATTTACATCATATTGCGGATTTCTTGAAATTAATTTTCCATTCTGGACGTTTCATTGCATTCTTCCATGACATTATCTTTAAAGGATCATTCGGAAAATTGAATAACTTGAATCCCTTTTCTAATGAATTATCGCAATTATGTACGCAGCAGGACATTGAAATAATTTAAAATGCTAAATTTTGACGGTCATAAAATTTCAGTGACAGTGACAGAAATTCGAAATAATTAAAAAAAGCGGGCAGGACGACTATGGTGTTTCGTCACATTGTCAGGTGGGAAAACCAAATAAAACAAAATATTAAAAACCCCAACGGCTGTCAGTTTTGTGTCCGGACTCTTGTCTAAGGTATATACAGGGACTCTAGTCTAGTCCGCAGTTTATATCGGAAATCTTTGCTTCAATGTTGGACAGTGTCATCGTATTTGACAGTAAATTAAACCCTGTCAGTGTGTGGCTTGCACAACAAAAATCCAAAAATCTCTTGCTTTTCTGAACTTCTGCTCAATGTGCAGGAACTCCTCTTGGTGTTTGGAAATATGAGTAAGAGTGAGTAAGATATATGACAGGTACTGTATGCGCAAGCATTTCAAAAATGGATATTAAAAGCTTTGGTGGTCTAGTCCGCAGTTTATGTCAGAACTCTTTGCTTCAATGTCGGACAGTGTTATTGTATTTGACAGTAGTCGAGTTTGGCAATTCCATCCGAGATGCGAAGGATTTATTTGTCATGTGACCCAGGAATTAGAAAGATTAATTGGAATAAACGAACGGTGCAGAGCGCTGTCATGACAACGGATTTATATGTGGTTAGATTTGTTGTTTAACATTAATTTTCTCAAGAATTTCACAAAAAGTGAATAATAAAATAATACAACGCACTTAAAATTTGAACAATTCACCACTCAACCTCACAAGTTCAGATTAATCGCTTTGCTCTGTCAAAAGTCTCGGAGCATGACTCGGAGCATGAAGATCGTCGTCGGATCGCTCGGATTTTAATTGCCGAACGGAATAGATTTACTTCCCATATATCTACACACACTGGCACAATTAGGGGAACGGCCAAAATTTTACATCAATTTTCTTCCGAACCGATCGCTCGATTCAAAATTTGTTCTTCACGAAATGTAGCTTCATTTTTCACGAATACATCTGAGAAATAATTACCTCCAAACGATGAGTCTTTCCATCATATACAGGGGTGTAAAGAAAGTACGGATTTTTCGGTATTTTTTCAGACATCCTGTGGACTGAACCACTGATAATTGAAACGATTTCTCAACACCAAATTGGAGCCCAATCTATTCCGAATATTTTCGTTTTTTATTCATCTTGATATCTCAATTATTCAAGAAAATACAGAGTTTCAAAGGAAAGGTGGATATTGGTATCAATTTTACACCTCAAAACTCAAATTGGATCTGAAAATGTGTCGTTTCTTGACCAACCTAACCTAACCATGACTGAACCTCTGCCATAGGAGACAGAAGCAGTAAAATCAAATTGTTCATTTTGTTCACCTCGGCGATATAGTCTTTCCCTGCCATCTATTGAATTGGTGCAGATGGGGCTCTCATATGTTAAAAGAACATTGGCCCACTGGTCATTTCCAATTAATGCTACAGCCCTCGCCACATCATTGGGAGTCAAATCTCTCACGTTGAATTTTCATTAATCAAATTTATGAATTGTGAATCGCTTGACTTTGACAATAATCAATGACATTAACAAAATAGCCAACGTTGATTAACAAAAATTGCATTTCACCAAAAGAACATTGGAGCAACTTTTATCACCCCTGCATATTCATGAGAGTATTCGTATATGTGTACGGTGAACAATTCCCATCTTGAAGTAAAAATCCTCACAGAAACAAGTTGAAAAACGACACGTTCTCCCCAGTTCGAGTTTCGAGGTGGTAAAATTAATACCAATATCCACCTCTTCTTTGAAACTCTATATTTTCTTGGATAATTGGGATATCAAGATGAATAAAAAACGAAAATATTCGGAATAGATTGGGCTCCAATTTGGTGTTGAGAAATCGTTTCAATTATCAGTGGTTCACTCCACAGGATGTCTTGAAGAATACCGAAAAAGCCGTACTTTCTTTACACCCCTGTATATGATATAAAGACGAATCGTTTGGAGGTGGTTATTTCTCAGATTTATTCGTGAAGAATGGAGCTACAATTCGTGAAAAACAAATTTGAATCGAGTGATCGGTTCGAGAGAAAATTGATGTCAAACTTAGTGTAAATTTTACCCGTTCCCCTAATTGTGCCAGTGTGTGTAGATGTCACGAACGAACGACACAGATTGATCTGAACAGTCTCATGTCAATACCGAACTCAACTAGTAAATTAAACCGTCAGTGTGTGGCGTGCACAACGAAAAAAAAAAAAAAAAAAAAAAAAACTCTACATATGAAAATTTTCGATGATCTTACCATTAGCAGTCTGAGATTTGAAATCCATGATGCTAGAGTTTTGAGAGATGGTATCAGGGGGCGGCTGGAAAGTCTTCCACTGAGGATTCGTGGACATGGTTATCAGTTCAGTACAATGACTTTTTGCTTGCTTGCTTACTTCTTCCCACTTCTTATCGTTTCTTAAGTGTAGTGAATATCACAGAATGGTTAAGAGTCGGTATTTATATAACAAATACTTCACGAGAGTCAATTATATGGCAGCCGATACCATGCAATCAATCAAAAAAATTACCCACTTTGATAATTAATCACAATATACAATGTTCACAATGCTTATGAAAAAATAATTCAAAGGTATAAAAAAATACAATCCAATCCACAGTCACTCAAAATTTGTATGAAACAGATGAAAAATTAAATAAAAAATCCTCAGATGTCTTCAATGCGTGCTGGGTGCGTATTGTGCTGTAATGCTCATAATTTTTTTTGTCTCCAGGAAGGCCAGTGGTTGCGCTGGATACTCTTGTTACTTCAAATTTTCTATGCTAAATTTTGGAGTTCTTAGTTACACAAGCTGAAATATAAACCATTAACAGTTAGGTAAGTATACAGGCTGATCCACAGTAGAAGGCACATTAGACGTTTCTGGAGAACGTACCTTGGGATTATTCTGGGAATTTGATGCCTTGGATAATTAATTGTGCTCTATCGACCTAAAATATTCTCAGCGCAGCGACGTTGCCGCTTATATTGAAAAGTAGCAACAACTTTGATTTTTTAAACGGGTCACCCTGTATATTATTCCATTTTCATATTCTCCCTGAAGAGCTGATTTCATTGACCTATAACACTTAGGGTCCAGCAGTGACAATTACAGAGATATAGGGTGTGAAAGATTTTTCAACTTTGATTTTTTTGTGTTGAAACTATTCATAATGGGCGTGTACACCTTAGTAGAACTTTTAACTCAAACCATGTTTATAATGATCCTTTTATACATAAATAATTATTGACGACATAATTCGATAGAAAAATTAACTGGAATGTTTTATTTTTGAACATAAATAATAGTACCTTCTGAAAACGGACCCTCTTATGACGTAGAAACCTCATCTCGCCATAGTTAAAACAAAAAAACCAAACGCCCGACGGAGACTGAGGCAACTGATATATTAATTCTTTCAACTGTGATCTCACGCTAATTCACTCTGTCAGAAATCATATATCATTCATCTCTGTCGGAATAATCTTGTTTCAGTATTAGGGTTTTGACGTCACATCATCGCCTCGTTTTCAGAGGTCCGAAAAATCGGGGATTTCAATAATTTTTTATAAAACGTAGGGAGCTCACAGCAAGAAACGGTTTGCGGTGGTGAGCTAGTTTGGGTGAGTTCTATCGAATTATGAAATAAATTTTTTTTGTGATATAAGCCCATTGGTCAAAACGGTTTCCATCTCCCGATCTCAACTTTTTATTTACTATCAATTGATATTTAATTGAAATACAGGGTGGTTCAGAATTGAGATTTTCAACGGCCCTATTTCAATTAAATATCAATTGATAGGACATGAAAAGTCAAGATAGAGACATAAAAACCGTTTTGACTAATTATGAATATTTGGGACACAAGAAATTCTTGAAGTTAAAAAATCTCGATTTTTCACACCCTATATCTTTGTTATCATTTCCGCTAGACCCCAAGTGTAATAGGTCGACGAAATCAGCCTTTTAGGAAGAATCTGAAAATGGAATAATATATAGGGTGTCTCATTAAAAAAATCAAAGATGTTGCTACTTTTCAATATAAGCGGCAACGTCGCAGTGTTGAGAATATTTTAGGTGGATAGAACACAACTAATTATCCAAGGCACCAACTTTTCAGGATAATACTGAGTTGCATTCTTCAGAAACGTCTAATGTGCCATCCACCATGAATCACACTGTATATTATGAACAACTATCTATATTTGAACTTGGAGATTAAAGTATTTGGAGTATTATATGAAAATATGAATTTTTCATACTAAAAAATTTGTCATTCAGACCTTTCAGATAGGAACTTGAACAATGCATTTCATTCAGTCAATGATGAAGAGAATAATTGCAAGTGACATCAATATCAAAGGATGCCTCCACTTCTTGAAATGTTATTGAACACCCTGTAATAACTGAATAGATGAACCCACTCACACTTTTTCAACAAATACAGGGTTCCCCATATCCATCTCCAAAAGTTATTGAGCTAAAGGGCTTTTTAGTTACAGAAAAAAATAAAGCAGGAAATAGCAGTGGTGTTCTTTGATTTTTCAAATTTTTTGAAGCATTTTCGCTGAACAAGACTGAAATAAGACAAATCAATTTATCAAGTAAGTTGATATTTTCCAGATATTGATAAAACCCATTTGGGTAGGTAACTATCCTGTGTTCCAAATGCTCAAATATGGATAAATGTCTATAATTTTTTTCTGGAAGAAGCTATTTGTTATAAATCTAGAAGTATGGAATGATCATCTACTCAAGTGACTATAATTAGCACAAATTAAATAGCCTGATGTTTTTAGGGTGGAGTTTTGATTTGTGTTGCACTCTTGTCTATTTGACAGATTATTAAACCCAGAATCAACCCAGAATTATGAATTATACAGGGTGTTTCACAGGTAAAGGGAAACATTTCAATGGTAGATAGGGGTCACCAAGGTGGTTCTGAAAATACCATATTTGATAGGTCTTAGAGTTTTCATAACGGAGATACAGGGCGATTTATCGATTTCGAATAATTATTCATTCGTCTATAAGTATTGAACTACCCAGTATATTTTTCTAAAATTTGGTATGGAGCTCAAACTTGGGACGTTGAATTCATGCACCTATCAGGCGAAGAGAAAATCCAGGATCGGCTTCAGGAAAAATTCACATTTATTCGAAATATTAAAATAACACACTGTATGTAATAATTGACACAGTTATTCAAAGGAATCGTAAAGAGGAGGAAAAACTGAACTGGATTTGATGCTTTTTGTTTTCCCGCCATCAATTCTCATCGTAACAAAAATAAACAGAAAGCTGAAAGTATGTCAATTTGAAGAGTATTGAAATTATGAAACCAGTGTCAATTATGATTATTCGATATATTTTAGTCAAAAAATCGCTCGAAAGAACTTACTAATTCTCACAGTTTTCATAACGGAGATACCGGGTGAATTATCGGTTTTGAATAATTATTCACTCGTCCATAAGTATAAAACTACCCAGTAACATTTTCTCAAATATGGTATGTAGCTCACTTGGGACGATGGATTCATTAACCTATCAGGCGGAATTATAATTCGATAATTCACCATGTATCTCTGTTATAAAGACTATGAGACTTTTCCTGAAGCTGAACCTGTATTGCCATTCTGCCTGATAGGTCAATGAATCCATCGTCCCAAGTAAGCTCAATACCAAATTTGAGAAAATATTACTGCGATGGGTAGTTTAATACTTATGGACGAGTGATAATTCACCCTGTATCTCTGTTATAAAGACTGTGAGACTAAGTAAGTTCTTTCGAACGATCATTTAACAAGAATATATCAAATAATCATAATTGAAAGTGGTTTCATAATTTTAATACTCTTGAAATTGACATACTTTTAGCTTCCTGTTTATGATTGTTACGATAAGAATTGGTGGCGGGAAAACAAAAAGCATCAAATCCAGTTCAGTTTTTCCTCCTCTTCACGATTCCTTTGATGAACTTTGTCAATTATCACATACAGTGTGTTATTTCAATATTTCGAATAAATGTAAATTTTTCCTGAAGCCGAACCTGGATTTTCACTTCGCCCGATAGGTGAATGCATTCAACGTCCCAAGTTTAAGCTCCATACCAAATTTTAGAAAAATATACTGGGTAGTTCAATACTTATAGACGAATGAATAATTATTCGAAATCGATAAATCGCCCTGTATCTCCGTTATGAAAACTCTAAGACCTATCAAATATGGTATTTTCAGAACCACCTTAGTGACCCCTATCTACCATTGAAATATTTCCCTTTACCTGTGAAACACCCTGTATATAAAAAATTAGCTATAATATAATGATAAACACTGAGATAGTTGCATGCTTATATATTATGATCAACTATCTACATTTGAAGTTGGAGAAAATAGTATTTGGAGTATTATATGGAAATGTGAATTTTTCATACTCAAAAATTTGTCATTTGAACCTTTCAAATAGGAATTATATTGAACAATGCATTTGATTCAATCAATGATGGAGAGAATAATAGCAACTGACATCAATATCAAAGGATGCCTCCACTTCTTGAAATGTTATTGAACACCCTGTAATAACTGAATAGATGAACCCACTCACACTTTTCAACAAATACAGGGTTCCCCATATCCATCTCCAAAAGTTATTTAGCTAAAGGGCTTTTTAGTCACAAAGAGAAAAAAAACAGGAAATAGCAGTGGTGAGCTATGATTTCTCAAATTTTTTTAAGCATTTTGGCTGAACAAAACTGAAATTAGGCAAATTAATTCATCAAGTAAATTGAAATTTTTCAGATATTGATAAAACCCATTTTGGTAGGTAACTATCCAGTGTTCCAAATGCTCAAATCTGGATTTCTGGAAAAAGCTATTTGTTATAAATCTAGAAGTATGGAATGATCATCTACTCAAGTGACTATAATTAGCCCAAATTAAATAGTCTGATGTTTTCGGGGCCAAGTTTTGATTTGTGTTGCACTCTTGTCTATTTGACAGTTTATTAAACCCACAATCAACCCAGAATTATGAATTATATAGAAAAAAAGTAGTTATATTATAATGATGAACACTTTGATAGTTGCATGCTTCCTACCTACTAGGTATACCTACCTGGAATACCTATGACCACCTACCAGTTTTTTTTTCAATTGCAGGTAAATATGAATAATGAAACTTCTTTCAAATTCTATGAAATATTTGAGGTAGGTAATTCAAAATATAAGTATCCAAGTAGAGGTAAAAGTGCCTGAATGAAGAAAATTCAGAATTCAGGACAAGTGTCTACTGTGTCTAGAGGTAGAAGGTAGACAATGGTCACATTATTGATTTATTTAGAGTATCCGAATCGCCTAAATAAACCTCCAAAGAGATTTGAATGGTTCAAAAATCAATTTGCAATGGAATTCGGAACTTTCTCAGTTTATTTCTAGTAAAGTAACCATATAATACTGCGTAGATTATGCGGCAGGAAGGATGCATTATAAAAAGGGTTAAACACATTTTGATTTTCACTTGTTACAACATTAAAATGAACTTTACAAAGCAAATTATTGTCTTAAATCATAGCTAATAGGTTGAGAAATAGTTGTACGTACATTTTAATGTGAATTTGGTGTTATATTGCGAAAATTTGTGAAAATTTCAACTCACCACGACACAGCACAGCACTGACGACATGCCGCCATGTTTGAATGTCAAAAATCTGTAAAATCGAGAATCTAGCAGATGAGCACAGTGACATTGCATTGAGTTCAAGAGATCGCGGTGGCGAAGTTGTGGATGAAGTAAACGTCAAGAGTCAAGACTCAAGAGTCAACATATTTTGGTCCTGTGTTTTGGTCATCTTACTCATCTTTTTTTTCAGTCATGTCAAAACTACTCAAAAGGCAAAATGAAAATAATTAGGGCATTTCCGCTGTGGAGTTCGAAATACTACACATAAAAATGCCTCCAATATTAACCGAGTTTGTACTTATACCTGGTATGTCCGATTTTCATTTTTTATGTTGATACACTGCACAATCTGAAATCTTCTACCTGAAGCCCTGGGATTTGTACAGTTGTATAGCAGATATGGAAGTTATATTTCATGAGAAGGTTAGTAGGTGAAGGACCTTTTATTTTACCATTATACTGATATCCTATTTCAGCAAGAAGGTTCATTATGTGCTCAGCACTGCCTGAACTCTCTTCTTCAAGGACCTTATTTCACTGCAGTAGATTTAAGTACTTTAGCCCAAACATTAGATGAAGAGGAGAGACAGAGGATGGCAGAATGTGGTGAAGAAAGTGAAGAATACCAAAAGTTCTTGGCACAACCATCTGGTAACATGGATGACAGTGGCTATTTTTCTGTGCAAGTAATAAGTAGTGCTCTACAAGTATGGGGTTTAGAATTAGTGCCTTACTCAAGTACTGATGAACGTATCAATGCTGATCCAAGTAAAATGTCTGCCTTTATATGTAACTACAGAGACCACTGGTTAACCATAAGAAGTATAGGGAAGCAGTGGTTTAATTTGAACTCTCTGTTGTCCAAACCTCAGTTGATTTCTGATACATATTTGTCCTTGTTTTTGGCACAATTGAAAAATGATGGGTACTCAATATTTGCTGTACTTGGAGATCTGCCTGAATGCACTGCCGATGAAATTTTAAGGAATAATCCTATCTGTTCAGCCCCACGACCAGTTCTAAAGACAAATATCTCCAATGAGAGTGACCCTGATATACAAGCAGCCTTACAAATGAGTCTAGAAGATGACCAACAATGTTATACACCAGACAATGAGGCTAGAGAGCTTCAAGAGGCTTTAAGATTGAGTATGCAGACATTTAATAGCAGCCCAGAAGAGGATGATGAAGAGAGTTTACTTCGAAAAGCAATCAATATGAGCCTTCAATGTTAACAAGTATTGGAGAAAGGGAGTTATCACCATAATACCTTTGTAAATATGCTTTAGTTTCTAATCAAAAGGTAATTGAACATGACATGTAAAAAATGTAAAGAAAACTTGCCAAATAATGTTAGTAATGCTATTTATTAATAATTAAACAATAAGTAAATTATGTTATTATACCTATCAAGTCATTTTCATTATTATTGAGCTTAATGATTGAATTATTTCATAATTACTATTTACTTTGCAAATCTAGATGATTATTTTTCCTATTTCATCACCCCCAATGAAGAACCAAAGAAAGCCCCCCACGCCACCAATAGGTCCTTTCTTTTGTAGGAGAAGCGAGCACTACATGGAGCACATAGCATTACTCCTACACTCCCTGTAATCTACACTGTATTTGAGCATTCTTTTGAAGGTGCATTTCACACCAGTGTAGTTTATCTCCACGTGCTGCTGGTCTTGGGCAAGGGCACAGTAGAGAGCTCTCTACTGTGGCAAGGGAGTTTATTTATAATCCTTGGGTCTTGGGCGCGCAGGTTTGACAAGTTTCGTATTAATTTTTTCCCTATCTCGACCTTTGTCGGCATCAACGCAGTAGTAGATAAATCCATTCACAGAACTGAAACTAGTGTTTTAGTTCTGTGGTGACATTCCGAATTCAACGTGAAGAAATGGGAAAATGCGCATGCGTAGCTGTCAATTTCTACGTTTACGTTAAGGTTTACGTTAACGTTCATGACAACACTTCAACTCTCTAACACTGAACTGTTCAGTGCTCTCTAATGGAACAAATAAAACGCAAACGCAACTAATATTGGATAGATTGACAGATTGACACTGAGATGTGAGCTGAGATGATTGACACAAATTCTGGTGAAGTGATAAGTGATGTGATTTCTTCTCTTTCAAATGTAGGTATTCAATTTAAATTATTCATTATATGGGAATTCTAGTATTTATAATTTATATAGAAATTTCAATTATAACAATTCTTATTTTGTATTGGTGAATATTTTCCATAACTTGGGACTCAGAGCACATCAAAGTTCCTAATTAACTAGAAAGGAAAACAAAATTTACCTAGCTGTCATCTTTTTTGATTGGTTTGTTTATTTTTACTTCCATGTAGACATTCCACATTCCAAAATGATTTCAAAATTTTAATATAATATATTGTTCATCATGAATGTAATGAAAATCACTTGTACAAATTATATTCTTATATTTAAATTTTCAGATTGATGAAACCAAGTGGTAGTATAATATATAATCTAGATCCACATTCCATTGAAGAGAAATTCTACTGCCATGTACCTGAGGTGGCTATAAATTGACCATGTTCCACACAGACACAACTACACATAACTAATCAAGAATGAAGGTCAAAAACTGAAGAATACTTTGGTCAAGGTAAACAGCATTCAGGAATATAATATGGGAAAAACCAATGGACCAGTGATAATCACAATGAGTGTATTATAATGAAGTATAAAGAATGGCACATACCACTCATACCAGATATATAGGAATAATGATCAGTCACTTCATCATTATAACAGTATAATGTTCACAAACAAATTAGGTTTCAACTTTGTTCTCTAGTTCATAAAAAATCAAAATCATGGGCCACAATATCAATATCATAGTGTTATTATTATTTGGTTTAGTAAATCTTTCTATTAATGCAGTTATAAAAAATAACAGAACATACTACCCAGAAGGTTTGTATTCACCTGAAGATGATGTGCAAATTTTGACTGTGATAAACTTTGATGCAACTATTTATGGTAGTGAAAAAGCCTGGATGGTAGAATTTTACAGCAATTGGTGTGGTTATTGTCAAAGAGCAGCACCAGTTTTCAAAGAGTTTGCTACAGACATCAAAGGTTGGAGTGATGTTGTTGGAGTTGGAGCTCTGGATTGTGCCAATGATGTCAATACACCTATATGTACATACTTTGAGGTAACAAAGTATCCCACATTCAAATATTTCCATGAGAACTATGAAGAGGGTCCTACAAATCTAGGTTTAAGAATTATAGCAGACTCTCACACAAATGTATCTGAACACAGAAAGAATCTTGTGGACATTTTAGAAAGTGAACAGTTCAATGGAAGGGGGCAAATATTCCCAAATCTGAGACCCTTCAATGAAACTGAATTGAACAAGTTGTTCAACATTCCTTCTCCTAATTTAACTTATGCCTTCTTAATCATTCAAGAGTCCACTGATGATATTGGACCATCAATCACAATGGATTTCCATAATGTTGACTCAGCAGTAGTAAGATACAGTTATGTGAATGACACATTTTTAAAAAAAGACCTTTTCCCTGCCTTGTATGTGATAGAAAAAGATAGTGGTCTACAATTTTTGAGTATACCATCCCCTAGTAGAGAGGGCTTCAAAAAAACAATTGTTGAATACTTAACATCAAAAAATGTTACTTTACCAGAAGAACATTCCTACAGAAATAATTCTCAATTTGAGATACAGGAAACCACCTCACAAAATGACACACTGCTGAGGCAGAAAATAAAAGCAATGGGTGATGTTGTTTTTCAAGGAGATTTGGAAAGTTCACTACGTTATTCCTTGAAGCATGAGGTTGGGGGTGCAAAAGAAATATCAGGTGAGAAGCTCAAATCTCTGAGAGCATATATAGATGTCTTGGTGAAATATTTTCCATTCAGTACTAATGGAAAATCCCTACTGAATCAAATAAGAACATATGCATACTCCAGAGATCATATAGATGGAACAGAAATTCGGAAACTTGTAGTTGATGCTGATAAACCTGGTAAACATGTGTTTTCATCACCCCAGCAGTGGTTAGCCTGCAGAGCTAGTGGATCTGCCCACCGTGGATACCCTTGCAGCCTGTGGAAAATGTTCCATTATTTGACAATCAATGCTGCAAATGCTGAATCTGGAGTCAAAGACTCGAACCCCAGAGTGGTTTTGGAAGCTATGTATGGATACATCAAGAATTTCTTCAGTTGTGAGGATTGTGCCAATCATTTTGTGGAAATGGCTGGTAGACGGGAATTTTACAAAGTTCCTTCATGGAATGAGAGCATCCTTTGGCTGTGGAGGGCTCACAATGAGGTCAATAAGCGTTTGAGTGGGGATGAAACTGAAGATCCTGAGTACCCCAAGATTCAGTTCCCTTCCAAAGCTTATTGTCCACAGTGTTATAGGGCAGATGATTCTTGGAATGAAGCAGAAGTTTTGGTTTACCTGAAGAAAATGTACAGCTATGAGAATATTCGGTATATGGGGTCTGATCCACAAGTTCTCCATTTTGATAAGATGCCTATGCCTTCATCATCAAAGAATTTGAAAGCTCTTGGCACAAGTGAGTATTTTTTTCTCATATATTCAAATGAGGAGTGCACTGTTTTTTTTTGTTTTTCATGTAGTTTTTACACTTAACTACCCATTGACATTTTGCACAATATTTTTGGATGGTTTTGATTGTCTTCATCACCTCAAGAAACGTTGTTTTCAAACATATTAGTAATTGAAAAAAAAAAATGATATCTTATTATTCAAATTGAAAACATTTCTGCTGCCTGAATATTTTCATTAGGATGAAGGGATGAAGGTTTTACAAGAAGTTATATAAAATAAAGTATTCCAGGAGGCATCTCATTCCGGGTATTTACGGAATATTTTTGACGTAGGAGATGGAAGCATGTGATCTGGTGTGACCGATAATATTCACGTTTTGCAATGATGAACATTATAGGGATGCCCTTTCGTGCCCTCCAAAAGATAATCGTAATTCAGAAAGTATAACTTCTTGTGTAACCGTATTTTTTGTTACCCTCTTCCATCTTTCTCTTCAATGCTAGCCACCTGGCCACATTGAAATATAGAAAGGTCCGATAAATCTATCCTTGTCTAACCTCTAGTCTGCGCCACTGAACTATTTTCGATGTTATTCGTGATAGAAAATAACATGTCACTCCACCTGAAGGTTAAAAACTTGAACTCTGAGCGGATTATTTTGGGTCTTGATGATGTGACCGTTTGACCAATAAGCACAAACGAAAAACAAATATTAACCAATGAAAACAAAACAACTTTCAAGAACTCCGATAGGTGGCGTACGCTTGTTTTTTATCAAGAATAATCATCAATAATCATTCTTTCCTTCTGAATTGACATATTTCATTTGGACTGAACTGAATCAGTTAACATGCATTATAACTAATCAAATTCTTTCTAAAGAACACATAATAACTGATTCAGTTCAGTTCTAGTGAGATATTTCAGTTACTTCAGATTATAATGATGTGATATGTCAATGTCATAAATGTCATTGACTGATAATAACCTTTAAAATTTTTGAGATAAAATAAGAGATATCATACTTATTTTGACATCTGTTGTTAATATCGTTGATTCTGTAACGATCATTCTGTTGAATCAAAAAATTGTTCAGTGGCACAAACTAGATGTTAGACAAGGAAATATTTATCGGACCTCTCTATATTTCAATGCGGCCACGTTGGTAGCATTGAAGAGAAAGAGGGAAGAGGAGAGAACTTTCCTCTCTCTCTCTCTCTCTCTCTCTTGTTCCAGGTAGAAAAGAGCTCAATTCAGAAAGCGTCAGTTCTCTGCTATTCAAGTCCTAATTTTCAACAGTTTTGGACGACAATAAAACATTATAAATTCATTTTCCATAAACAACAACTGAATTGCAGTTTTAAACAAAAAGATGTGCTGGGTGCGCCATTTACTTTTGAATACACTCAGAAATTATTTTCCCTTTACCGCCTGGTCTTGAGGGCGTAAAGTAGAACTTTAGCGTCCCGCATGCCTGTATGATTCAGGGCATCTATGTTTTAGTTGTGATGATCCATTATCTAATATCACAGTCCTCTTGATATTTCTGAGATGCAAATACACTCAGTTCCAAAAAAAGTGACGCACTTGATATTTGACATATCTTCTTAAGAAAAAATAGTAGGCCGATTTTATTGTTGGTAGGTAGTGCATTTGTCTTTGATAAAAAAATAAAGAGGTGAAAATTTTTTCAAAGCCTTGATGGTGGTGGAATAACTCGAACCATGATTTATTATTAATACCCTATACAAAAGAGGCTTTTTTTGTGAGCATTTTGTTTCTTTATTCATTGATTTATCTCTAAAATTTTTCGAATTACAGCTTTTTTGCTGATACCTTACGCTTATCCCACAAATTAAATTTATTGACGGATCAGATTACTCAAAATTGATTGGGTTGTACTCTGGTTGGATCAAATTGCCTTTATAAAAAAAAACTAATGCCGTTGCCATAGCAACTAATTTGTTGTATGCCTCCATATTTGACCATTTGTCGTTGTGTCATTATTTAAGTGTCTTGTTTTATTGACTAAAATTACATAAAAACGATGGGCGTAGTAAACGTTGAGCCGCTCGTGCAGTCCATGAAGCAACTGCTCGTAGAGCAATCCGCAATCGCTTCTTAAGATTGCGGATTTTACGGAATCGATCCAATACTGCGGTAAATATTCAGCAAGATCTTCGCCAAATTCGTGGTGTTGCAGTAAGTAAGCAGACGGTAAGTAGACGTCTAAAAGAAGTTAATTTAAAAGCTAGGAGACCTGCAAAAGGTCCCAAATTATTGCCCGAACATCGTGCTGCTAGAAGAAATTTTGTTGAAAATTATGGACAGTGTCACCTCTTTGTTTTTTTTTAAGACAAATGCATTACTTACCAGCAAATAAAAAAAAATAAAAATCGGCCCCCTTTTATTTTTTTTTTAGAAGATAGGTCAAATATCAAGTGCGCCACTTTTTTTGGAACTGAGTGTAGTTATTTATATAGATCCTAACGCCTGGAGGGTAATATTCACCAAGGGCATTTGGCCCGAGGGTTGAATGCTGCCCAATGGGCATTACGATCAAGTAACGCTCCTGGTGCATACAAGATTTTATTTTTCATGAAAACATTATCTTATTATAATGAAAAATCTATTTTGAAAAGCGGTTCATCGCTCCTAGAATTCAATTTCCACTTTTCTTATCATGGTATGCATGGCATTTGTTGATATTTTGACGTTTGTTGAATATTGCTGTCATCATTTAATTCAGTGAATGTCATTGCTGCTTTCTTTGGCTATATTCCGAATTCAACTGACAGTACTGAATCTGCTGATTTTTCATTCCATAATCAAAAAATTCACTGAAAGTGACAGATTCTCGTGAGCAGACATACTATCCATTCCAAATATTTCGACTCAACATTCTGCTGAAATTGCTGAGTATCAAAAGGTAGTGTGGCTTCAGTGAACTGTCATTATTTCAGAGGGGGAAGGAATGTAACATTCATTTCCATTGTTTATGATATTATTTTCAATATCAGAAAATAGCTGCTATTTAAATAATATGCTGAGAATAAAATGGAGTATGAAGTAGTAGAGGTTTCGAAACAAGAAGCAGCATTGGCTAAATAAATCACTAAATAAACCTGGGATGTCTACTAAATTCATCATCATTACGTTTTCCATGAATCTTTCAATTCTCAATCTGGTGCATCATAAAAAATAAATGGCAACAAAATGTCCAAGTATTCTCTTCATCACTCGAGCTTGAATCGTCATAGTCAATAATCTTAGAAACTATGGAGGCTACAAGAATCGATTGCTCTTCCATGTTAAATATTGAATATCTAGTCCAGATAAACGAGAAACTACAGACTGACAAATCTCACCAGCTGATCAACTGCTGCTGACTACTGATGAAAACCATGAAAACGTGTCCCGAATTAAAGCACTGTATTTTTGATTTTATATTTCGGAACACAGATTTTCAGCAGATTCAGTGGATCTACTGACAGTACTGACCAGTTGAATTCGGAATATAGCCTTTGTGTAGTCTTATAGAAATAATGGAAATGAATAGGAATGTATCCAAGAATGTCATAAAAAATGCAGACAAGGCTTCGATTAATTCATTGTTGGAGATATCCAGACTTGTACTTTCAAGAATTGGTATGTAATTTTATGAACTACAGAAAAAATAATTAGCAGGCGTTATGATTCATAATGCCATCCATAATGATTCGGGCGTTATGGGTATGCTAATAGCTGTTGCCAAAGAATTATTGAGCATGTGAAAAATAAATGATATCCGCTAAATAAGTTATCTGTGATGACATAAATAGACAGCAAATAATAATCTATTCATATTTCGTTACCATGGTAACGATGATTCCATCAATGATATATTCCTTACTTTACTGCAGTCATTATGTATTTCTATGGTGCTTGAGAGGTAGAGAGGTATTCACAATGAAAAATCAAATACAGTGTGTCTCACTTTTCATGGAAACACCCCTGTATCTTACGTATTCGTTGGGTTAGGATTCTGAAATTTGCTGGAGCGAGAGGAATACCAAGAATGCACTCCATGGCCAAGTGGGGTCATCTTCAGTGATATACACTGCTCGCCAACAGCCTTGTAACCACCCCAATTTCCGGAAAATAATATCAGGAGGCAAAATAGGTTGAAAATCACTTCGGATTCGGAATCAGGACACACTGGGTATTGAAATAATACCTACTAATATTCTTAATGGAATCGACAAGAGGAAATCACAAAATTATCATTATCGTCATTATAATAATATAACCAATTCACTTTTACGATTTTTATGTTGTAAAACTTTCATCGTCATGTATTATTGTTATCTATAATCTCTTACAAATGGAAAAACAATGTTTCTTTTATAAAAAGCAGTCAGTTTATCCATATAATTTATCTTTTTATACTCCCGTAAACTAATTAAATATCTGCCACCGATTTCTTGATATTGTTCATTATACAGGGTGTTAACAAATAAGTGTCCCAACGAAAAACTGTAGATTTCTCATGAAAAAATAAACATTTTTTCCCTTTCCCCTCATTGAGTTCTGTGGGTAAAATCAAGTGGGTCTATGTTTCTATCTCACTTCCTCGAGTTGTTTGACAATTGATTCCATATGACATTCAATAACAACGTGTGAAAAGTACAGGCAATTCAGGGACTATGGAGATGTTGAAACATGTTGAAATACCGGGTGTTCCAAGTTATCGTATATAGTCAATATCTCCCTTATTTGACATGATGTTTGAAAAATTCAAAAACTGCATTAAATGGCATTAAACTACCTTCCTAATGACATATAAACGTGTCATTCAATTTGGAATACAACAATAGCGTATACTTGGTATTTTTTATTGATAACAACAAAAATATCAACATTTTGTGACTTGTTTCAAGTTACTTAATTATCCTTATGAAAATGAAAAATTACCTCCGCTCATGTTTTCTGCTTCAAAAAGCCGATGCTTCTCATGTCAAAATAATTTTGAACACTTACTGTGCTTTTCAGTTAATTTTTTGATTCCCAGAGCAGATATTTTAGTTGAAATTCATACTCCATCAAACGTTGCTGTTTTTGTTATAATAATAAAAACATACCAAGTATATGCTATCGTTGTATTCCTTATTATAGGATGACACGCAATTGTCAATGACAATATACAGGGGGTGCAATTTGAAAATAAAAAGTGGGGGATAGCTGCCAGAGAACTGTCAAATGTAATAGATTTTTTATATGTCACTAGGAAGGGTACTTCAATGCCATTCATTGCGATTTTTAAAATTTTCAATTATCTTGTCAAATAAGCGAGATATATATTGCCTGTATACGATAACTTGGGACACCCGGTATAAATAGTTAGAGATTAATTTTGCATAAAATAATATTATTCATTGATTGATTAGCCTTCTTATCTCAAAGAAATTCAACTTATTCCAGAATATGTGATTTTTTCCAGTTATGTACCTAATCAATTATTTTTCCATTATTTTCAGATATCCCCCTAGTTATGGCTGGAATGTTGGTGTCTTTTGGATTGAGGGGGGAATAAGACAGCTAGTAAAAATACTCAAATGATTTCTTATACTATTACTATTAACAATAATGATGAATTTGAAGATACTATACCCACTAACTTGCTTCATTTAACTAACATGAGTACAGTATTAACAATGTATACTAAATACATCCACAGTAATATTTGTGTGTATTTAAAAGGTAATTATAGTATTGAAATATTTTTCCAGGGAGATTTTGAGTAACAGAAAATAATTGTGATATTTTTTACTATATATTATTTAATTTTGACACAAATGCTTTGCTTTATATTCAATAATATGACAAATAATATTTCGTTTTCTAATTTTTTACCTTTTTTTCTATGAATTTTCTCTACCTGTAATTGTGATAATAAAATATGATGACATTGTGAACAATCTATCATTGAAGATCAAGAATATTCCTATGAAAACTAGTAATTATATCTTGACACATTTTCCATTACCTTCAACCACAAATTTATGTGAATCTATTTATACTCCGATTGCAAATTGCATTGTCGTTATAACAATTATTGATATGAAATACTTTACCATGACTGAAAATCGTTTCATCTTCAAGGATAGATTTTTATTAAAATGTTACCTTGACAATCTCATATATTTTTCTAATTACGCTGATACAAGTTAACAAATGGAAAGATTCTTGATGAAAAAAATTGGTGGTCTCTATGTTCAACAATCAGCCTAACTTAAAATTTTGGACCATATTTTTTTTATCTCTTGGAGCGCACGAAAGGAAATTCCATAATGTTTGAGGAACATCGTGCGTACCTAGGGTGGATAGGAAAAGGAGGTAGGTTTTGGAATTGTTTTTTCAACCCTTGGGGATAACAAGTTCTTGAGAATACTTCCATTGGCAAAGAATTCCAAAGCTTGACATCTTTCAAGGTTGACAACGAAAGGATGTGCTGACTGGGCCTGTCAAGTTCGTCTGACTGGAATTGCTAGTGGTGGAATGATAACAGAGATTTCTGAAGAACATTTCCCATGGCAGTATCTATTTAGAAAAGTGAAAGGTTGCCGACTTTTCTACGCCGCATGGATCTTCTCTGGATGCAATCTAAGAGCATCAGAGAGTATATGTTGGTGTGCTGAACCCCATATGTGGAAAGAGTATTCTAAAACTCCCCGTATCTGTGCTTTCTAGATCATGAAACTGGCAACAATGCTTACCTTTCAAAGTGTAAGCCAATATGTTTATTAGCCTTCTTTTTCTCTTATTTCAACCTATTTTTCATTAGAAAATCAATGTGAAGAATTGATCAGATTTCATTTCATAAGGTTTTTCCACTGATAGACCGCTATACAGGGTGTCCCATCATCATCATCACCATCATGTATATTTGAAGTACACACTTAACGTAGAGACCTCCACGTAGATTTTAACTTGATAACGTAGGCACGGAAAATAACATTTACCGTTGACCTCATATTAACGAGTAACTTCAATGTTTATGTAATTGATCATTAATGGCCCCTATCAATAGTCCAAGAGCCTACTGCAAATTCCGACCGTCATCTGATAACGAAATGATATACAGGGTGATTCACATAAAAACCGACATAGGGCAGGGGCATGTAGGGGGTCCCAAAATATGGCAATTTAACGCAACTTACCTCTATACCAAGTTACTTCCCTAAGGAGTTATAGGCATAGCACTAACAGCATGTCAACTTGCTCGTTAAAAGAAAACTTCCCGTTCATTTTAAAAACACTCAAACAACACCCTAACAACACAGGGATGTCCTAGGTACGTCCCTTTTTTGTCCCGCGGTACAAGGACATGATTGGGGCATCCAGGGGATGTCCCGCAGTGGTTGTCCAGTGGACATCCCGGGACGTACCAGAAGGACATCCCTAGGATGCCTCTTTTTGTGGAAAGCGGATGTCCCTGGGACGTCCCTAGTATGTACCATGTCCCGACACAGGATATCCCAGGGACGTCCTCGTAGAAAATGAAGCACGTCCCTGGGACGTCCGTGGGACGTACTCGTGTTGTTAGGGCAATTACTTAATTGAACAACTCACTTGCCTCATTGTCAAGTTTGACGTTTATTTTCATAGCCAACTTTTGAATTTTCGATAATTTTAAATAACACACCTAGAGCGCGCGTTTTCAGTTATTCGAGTTTTTGATGAAAATGATGAGGTTTTTCGAAAAATTACTAGAGTAAGAAAAGTTTTAGAATTGAATTGCCCACAAAACAAAGCAAAGATTTTTGAAATCCATCAAGGGTTAACAAAATTATGTTGAATATTGATGGTGCGCCACCCGGTATACCATTTTTACAAATTTCAATTGAACTCTAGTTACTGTCAAGTAACGCCCTAAATACATCCACGAAGTGTAACAAATTTGGTTGCTTTAAGTTCAAGAATAACGAAGATATTGATTTTTTTTCAAAATTTATAACTTCACTTTCAAAGCCTATATCTCCTTAGGGAAGCAACTTGGTATAGAGGTAAGTTGCATTAAATTGCCATATTTTGGGACCCCCTACATGCCCCTGCTCTATGTCGGTTCTTATGTGAATCACCCTGTATGTCCCGAAGGCATGTAAAACCATTGTAGTTTATCGAACGGCACGCCAATCACTATCCTGAGCATGATTGAAAAATTGCTGATTGCTTGATTTTTTCTAATGTTCTGGTTCGCACGAAAAGGGATATCCTGTAATGTTCAGAGAACATCGTGAGAACCAAGAGAAATAAGGTAGGGATTGGTGTTCTTCTTGAATTTCTGGAGGTTATATGCCTCGGGGAACACCTCCCTTGGCAATGTGTTCCAGAGCCTCGCTGTTCGTTGGATGAACAAGTCTTTGGAAAGAGATGTTCTGCAGGTCTCCGAAGTTACCAGGAAGGGGTGCGAAGCCTCAGCTCGACGGGTTAATCTCGCGGAGACTGCCAAGGGAGGAACAATTGTTGATATTTCAGAACAGCATCGTCCATGGAAATATCTATAAAATAGATCCAGTTCGCAAACTGTTCTACGGTGTATCAGAGAAGAGAGTGAGTTTGTGAGCGATGCCCACGAGACGAATTGCCCTTTTTGGACAGAATCCAACAGATTCCGGGTATGTTTGGGTGCTGCACTCCAAATATGGGAACAGTATTCCAGCACAGGTCGGAACTGTGCCTTATAGATCATAAGCAGCTGACTGAAAGTGAAATAGCTCCTGGGCCGAAACAGAAAACCAAGTTTTTGGGATGCACACTTTCCGCAATTGAGCTCATGTGATTTTCCCAAGAAAGGTTATTGCTGCATAGTTAATACCAAGCATCGAAATGGATGTCTTCAAAGGTATGGTCGTTAGTCCTGACATGCTTATGTTTGGCACAGTGAGATCGGCTTTTCTAGAGAAAAGGCATGCTTGTGTTTTGTTTGCATTGAAATCTACCAAGTTATTGGATCCCCATTCGAGAATTGTTGCCGAGTCCATATTTATGTTGTCATTTTGTCCCTCATTCGTTTCTGATTTGCCTGGCTGGTATTGGAGCCCTGGAAGAGAAGGCTGTATGGAGGGTACTATCATCCGCGAAGCTGTGTACTGAACATGAAGTTGCTTTCAACAAATCGTTGATATGGAGTAGAAATAGTCTTGGTAGTCAGATGAAAATCCGTCGACCACATGGAGAGACCTGTTTGAGAGAAAACTAGCTAGCAGAGAACATAGCTGGGGAGGCAAGCCATAAGATGGAAGCTTGGCGAGGAGTCCGTGATATAAGAATTATGCCATTCAAAACCAATTGAATGGTAGATTTCAAAAACTTACCTGTACCACCCCTCAGTCTGAGCAAAGTCCAAAGAGCAATTAGCGATTTATTTGCTGCTATTATTCCGGACATACTTCCGTCATGTGATAACAAGTTGAACCAAGTAGCAAATAAAAGAGAATGATGTCGCCTTCGCGAATATCCAAACGTGTCGCGAATCAAACTGATCTTAGTGACAGAGCGTCAATACTTCCTATACGCCCCCTCTGAGGATAATATCCGATGGCCAGTGTGAAACTCAACATGTTCGATTAGAATACTTCTAGTGTGAGCACCACAGCATGAGTTTCACACTGGTCCATCGGATATAATCTTTAGACGAGGGCACGTTTGGATATTCGCAAAGGGACATTTTTCCCTTTCATTTGCTTTACGTTACAACTCATCGTTATCACATGCCGGAAGTATGTCAGGAATGTTGGGAGCAAATAAACCCTTGTGCCGTGGATTTCGCTCAGACTGAGAGGTGAGGGGTGACGGGTGACACAGGTAGGTTTTTGAGATCTACCTACCATTCAATTGGTATCGGATGGCATAATTCTTATCTCGTTATCAAATCGCGCAATCGAGTGCAAATTTCCGCACAGTGCAATTTTTTTCATCATTTTGCTCAGGAAAGTGATTGGAATAGGTGCCGTTCAATGAACTACAATATTTTTACTTTCCTTTGGGACATATTCGCGGGAATCAATGTCACCTGGTGGAGCTCGGTTTTCATCGTTCCATGTCAAGGCCACGTCAAAACTGGGGAAAAACAAACTCAATCCTCTCACTCAATCCCATTAGTGCCATTAGCTTGTGTACTGTCGTGTTCTGATAAGAGTGATAACACTTTATGTTATTGACAAGTTTGACAACTACAGCTACAGCAAGATGTATGCAATGTAGTCTATGCACTTTATCCATAGACAATAGTTTGTTTTCCCCCAGTTTGAAGTTCGTATTATGTTACCTAGATGTCGCCCACTTCGTGAATCTCGCGAATATCATTTCGTTATCAGATGACAGTAGAAAATCTGCAGCCGGCTCTACTACTATAATGATCAATTTCTCTATCAATGCACGATTGTAGCGTAGGCAACCAAACATACACCGCGTTATGCTATAACTTACGTAACCTGCAGTTAAATCGAACATATGGATTTCATCGAAGATTTTACGTTAACGGTTTAGCTTTTCCAAGTTTCTGAAACGATTTATTTACCCGTTTTCCTAACAGAAGGAATTCATACAATGTTGATTATTTAGACAAGTGTCACCAATGTCAGTGACAAGGCTACTGGGCGATTCTTAGTAGTATTCGGATGGATGATGAATTCGTGAACCAACACATTGATGGAAAAACAGATTTCGTTGTGTGTCAGTCGTCATGTATCTTCAGAATTAGAAGAAGCTGATACAATTTCATTCATTACTCTATCTTCTAAAATCTCTCAAGAATCTCAAAATTCGAAAATTCCTCAATATCTTCTTCTTTAAATACAAAAGCGAATGTTTGTCAGTATGTCCTTTATAGAATCGTAAACGGCTTACCGATTTCACTAAATCTTTTTCTGATGTTTGTTACTGTCAGGAGAATAAGATTCCTATGAGAGAAAATTAAGAAATTCAAGATCGGATCGGATATGGTGGAGGAGTTTTGTAATTATAATCGGATTCCATTCAACATTGGTATCTATTTGGGGGTTTTTGCGGTCGGAGATTATATATGAATATTTTGTCAGAACAGGAAAATTCAAGATGGCGGATTCGATATGGCGGATGAGTTTGGTAATTATAATCCGTTTTTATCCAAAATTGGTATCTGAGGGTTTTTGGGGTCGAAGATTATGATTCTTTTGTCAAAATTGGAAAATTCAAGCTGGCGGATCCAATATATATGGCGAACTAGTTTGGCAATTATATGATGCGATTCTATTCAAAATTGGTATCTGGGGGTTTTCGGGTTTGGAGATTATGATTCTGATAAAATCTGATGGTTTGATTCAAAATGGCGGATTCAATATGTCGAATGAGCTTTGTAGAGTCCCTTATAACACACCTTCATCCATTGGACATCCAATGGATATCCTCACCCGGACACCCTGGGCATCCATAGGATAACCACTTTGTGTACACAGGACATCCTATGGATGTCCATAGGAAATCAGCTTTCCACATTTTAGGACATACATACGTTATCCATGATGGACATCCATTTGGTGTCCATTATGGACATCCATTTGGTGTCCATTATGGACATCCATTTGGTGTCCATTATGGACATCCATTTGGTGTCCATTATGGACATCCATTTGGTGTCCATTATGGACATCCATATGGTGTCCATATATTGGTCATATATACCAACCTATACGTATTCAAAAGACAGGTTATATTATTTTCTTTTATTTCAAACATTGTTCATGGGTGAAACGTAAAGTATATACCTAATATGATAAAAAAATAGATAGTACCTACTTAGGATGATGAATTGGAAAAGAATTGGTCCAATGCACTGGCAGCACAAAAACTGAAATGCATATTTTGCATTGTTTCTGCATTGTTTTTGAAAAAATTCAATGCATTCTGAATCTGTCTCCATAATTCCTGTTCATTATTTACTGGTCTGAAGTACACCTTAAAATTTATAGGTACTGCTCCCCATAAACTATAGTATATTTCCTTTGCCGTTTCATCTACTTATATTATCTGAAAACTGTTGAATGAAACAGCAATGGACATTCAGAGTGTAATGTGGTGGAGCCTCATCATGCAAGAGCCACATGTAGTGAAAAAGGTGTTCCATAAATTTTTATCGTCAGTTTGATGAGCAAGATAATTGGCCTCAAGATGAAAATTCCTCAAACTGCGAAATTGTCAGTGATTCTTGCCCACACATCATCTGTTGTCGTATCATTCAAGTGTTTGTCAACATCCGATGAATTGTTTTCTACTTTATAGTAGATACGTCGGAAGAACCTGTTTCAAATCCTTTTCCTTCTGTTCATTCTGGTGAAGGGTGTTTTACCTACCTATCCAAGAAATATGTTATGTTATCGTAACAATTCGCAATTAGGAACACCTGAATAGACACAGAAATAATAAGAACTTACTTGTATGACGGCCGTTTAAAGCAGGAAACTGGGGCATAATTCA
The DNA here is from genome assembly GCA_918026855.4 of Phaedon cochleariae. Classification (NCBI taxonomy): domain Eukaryota; kingdom Metazoa; phylum Arthropoda; class Insecta; order Coleoptera; family Chrysomelidae; genus Phaedon; species Phaedon cochleariae. The sequence continues at coordinate 23,723,771 of OU896719.1, read as the reverse complement.
ACTATAAAATACTAGTAATCATCATGAAAGTCCACCAAAATGGAAGAATGAAATAAACATAACCTATATTATGTTTCGAATTCTGACAGATGAATTCAGATCTTCTTCTTCTCATTTCACTCTTCTCAAAATTTCTCGCTACAATGGACATCCCGACAATACACTTATGGATGTCCAATATGTACTGCCAAGTATCCGGTATGGACATCCAAGTGGCTATTCGATGTGCGTCCATGGACATAGATAGGCTTCCAGATGGAGTACATACTAGATCATCAGCTGGATATACAACAATGTACATCAAACGATAGTTCCATTTGGCGTCCATGGATGTCTTGGACGGCAAATGGATATAAAATGGATGTCGTCTGGATAACGTGTGTTATTAGGGGTCCGACCACGTTAACTTTGGGACAGCATGTGACGCAACGCATATGCATATTCAATGCTTACGCGACCACGTGCTGTCCCAAAGTTATCGTGGTCGGACTCTAAAGAATAGTGTTTCGAAAAACTAATGAAATATTCGCTTTCATAGATAGCCAATCTGAAACGGACTAAACGGAGTAGTAAATGAATGGTAGTTTAAAGAGACAGATTACCGAACTGAAAGGAAGTAGAGAATTAATAGTAGTTTGAAAATCTAGAGAAACACGCTCTTATCGTTAGTCAAACTAAACATTCAACTGAAAAAATACTTTCTAGAAATAATGTGAATAGCAAAACAACGTTTGCCGGGTCAGCTACAATCAATAAAATGACTCGAACTTGATTCAATATTTGTGTTTAGTCTTTCTTTCGAATGTATTTCAATAAGTAGTTTTCAATAAATATACCTAAAATGTGTCAATTGTCATGTCAGTATCCTCGGAACCTCTGGATCCTCGTAAAGTGATTTGAAAGTGCGCATTTTATTAACAACAGTTTGATGGATTTCAATTTCGCAACAGTTCCATGGATTCTTCGATCCATGCGAATGACAAAATGTTGGAATGAAAAACGCACCCATCCATAGTCGACGAAAAAACTGTTTAACCAACTCGTATATGTTGAGAGGCGATTAATGATCTCGAACATTAACACGTTCGCTTTGCTCGCACGTTAGAATATCTCGATCATTAATCGCCCTCATTAATACACTAGTTGGTTAAATAACTATTACGGATTATCCTTGAATTAAGAAGTCATCAGTGTCATCGTAACGTGAAAATTAATTTTTGTTCTCGGTTAGTATTGGTCCTTTTCTGGTTGTTTGTTTTGATCTGAATATTTTCCTGTTAAAATAAGCGGAATCCTTGAAGAAGAACTTTTTGGAAAACCGGGCTTCAAGAATCTCAACCCAATAGGCCTCTTCATCTAGATATATTTTAAGACGCATACGCTCGTTTTAAGATCCAAAGATTTATTGGATAATGCGAAGGTGAAGTCTCATTGGCTATATTTCTAACACAAAATGGCGGGTATTATTGACGTTCTGTCAAATGTCAACCACCATGGGCATTCGTCATTGAGAAACAACAATAACAACATGGTATTCTTGTTTTCATAGTCCTGGTGTGTAATAATTGTATTATAATGATTTAGTTACAAAAAACGCTACTTATTCGTTACTGAGGAGTGTGGTACTATGGTCACAGAGTGAACAAACCTTACTGTGGTGTAAGTGTTTCGGTGAAAATGGCCGCCACTGTCATTGGATGCGAGATGTTAACAGAAATAGTCATTCGTCATCTAAAATAAAAAGGCCAATGGCATAATTCAGTTAGCGTACGTTGATATATTTGAGGAGTTTGGAAGAACGAGAAATGGGCATGCATAGCTGTCAATTTCTACGTTTACGTGGTTTACGGCAGCGCACGTCAACACTCTCCACTGGTTCTAGGAAATTGGTATACAATTAAAAATTAAAACTCAGTTGTTACATATAAATATTTACTTCCTTCACTTGTTAAAGACAATAATTAATATTAGGATTTTAGGTGTACACAGTCTTACGATATACAAAAATATTCAAAAATCGTATAGCTAATAGTCTTTTCAAAGGCACTGATTTCAATGATTGAAGTCACATCTAATAAAAATCATCCTCAAAAGTTAGAAAAGAGTAAAACAGTCGGATCGATTGGTAACCTTCAAATAAGACACATATTCATTTGAACCGATAGTATACCGATAACGGTATATCTATCACAATACAACAACTCCATTAGATTTATTTACAAGATCAACAATTAAAAAAGTAGAATCGATTATATAAAAATATTCAAAGTCAAGATCTGCTATTCTCAATTGACAGAGTGAACCTCCAAAGTTTAGCACCGAAACAATGCTAAAGCAAACATCAAGTCCCGTGTTCGAATTCTCTGTAGCCTTCGGCGCCTGTGAAAATCACATCGACCCAAATCCGCATGGCTTCTGGCGATGGGGCCATCAAATAGTAATGACGTTCGTGGGTTTTCACTATGAACGTCAGCTGAGGATTTGGCGATTTTATGCTGTTCAGGTGGTCCAGGTACACCTCTTCTATAGCCTGAAGACAATATACCATTAATGTCTCCATTGAGCTCATCAAGAAATAATACAATAAATCAAATGAAGAAATTTTGTATTTCGTGTGATTTGTTTTTCTACAAATGACTGCAGATTGTTTTCCATGACACTTAAATAGGCAGCAAAGGTGTACTTCCTCTGCAAGTTGAAGTAAAGTAATTTGGAGAAGAATATCTCTTAGAATTTTCTGAAGAATTCAAAAATTGTATCAAATACATCAGGGTGTTGCTTTGAAATGAGAAACAATCGAACAATATCAATGTTATATGACACACCCTGTTTATAAAGTTTTCATTAGATAAGGTAGACACACTTGAAAAGTCAAGAATTTACGAAATTAGTTGTAATGATTGTGATAAAACATATATTGGCCAAACCAGGCGTCCTATAAAAACAAGCTTCAAAGAACACAGCACATTTGAAATATAGTAGGTTAGATAAATCGTGTGCAGTCGAACATATGTGCAATCACAATCATAACACACATATCAATAACCTCAAATTAGTCAATCAAGTTAATAATGTTAGAAAATTAGATGCATATGAAAGCTTAGATATATTTAAGAATAGTAATTGATATATCTGACACATCAAAAACACTTTTTTCATGTTCTAGGGTTGATTTCCAATCATTTCGATAAAAAAAATTGCGCTAGCTCTTTAAATAAAAGAGGGAGGGAAGGATGAATAGTACTTTGAAAAACCTCTCAATACTACAGTTTTGTGAAACGGAATTCAACGATCTTGGTCTAATTATGAAGGGTTTTTTTGTTTGTTCCAGATGAATCACAAATCAAGTCGATTTAAATCCTGTAGTGGCCGCTAGACGGCATCGTTTGAAAAATCGGACAATTTACCAATTTTTGGGAAATTTCAAATGCAACCATATATTCATTCTACTCTTATATGGAAGTAGGGCAAACGAGAAGGAAAATGGTGAAAACCGCGAATTGATACCTCTTGAGGAACCGGTGAAATACTCGAAATTATATTATGAAAATATTCACCACAGGAATCTAACTTCAATAATCGTAATCAGAAATATACAGGATATTTATCTATGAAACTATGATTTCAATAATTCATTTATTTTGGTTTCACAAACTGCTGTTATATCCCACAATAGTGAAGGAGACTCTTAGTAATGACATAGCTAATTGAAATGTAAGTAGTGAGTATAGGCTCTGGAATGAGAAAAGGCAAGTTGGCTTTGAATGAAAGAAACGTCAAAATATAATTGAAGTTCCATTGGAAGTTTTCACTGTTCATTGTGGATTGCTTATTCGTCAAAATGCCGATAACGAATGAGGAGGCATTTGACATGCTAACAGTTTGAATTTTAATATTATTCCGAGTATTTCTCCGGTTCTTCAAGAAGTATCATCTCGCGGTTTTCACCATTTTCCTTCTCGTTTATTTTTACTTTCATATCATAGCAGAAAAAATATATGGTTAAATTTGAAATTCTCGAAAAAAAAAAAGGCAAATCGGCTGATTTTTCAAACGATGCCATCTAGCGGTCACCACGGGATTTAAATCGACTTGATTCGTGATTTATCGGGAAGATCTGAAAAAAACCCATAATGAGACCAAGATCGTTCAATTCCGTTACACCAAACTGTAGTAATAAGAGTTTTTCCAGAGTACTATTCACTCTTCCCTCCCTCTTTTATTTAGACAGCTAGCTAGAGAGCTAGAGAACATGGAAAAAGTGTTTCTGATATGTCTTGATATATCAAATTTCCATGAAAACCCGTTTTTTAAGTTGGCCAATGCAATTATGCCCCCTAAAGGCTGTCCTGGAAACTTGAAAATAATTTCCAGAAGTGCTACAACGGCAACAAATTTCAATGCACCATTGATGGGACCGCTCAGCCACCAACGTATATGCGCTTGCAAATCAGTATCGTGGAGGATGAGTTTTTCGAGCACTTTCCAAGTATCTGACCGTGAACTATAAACTTTAAATGCGCACAGTTTGTTGTTCGCGGTCAGATACTTGGAAAGTGCTCGAAAAACTATGGGACATAGTAAACTTGATCTGTGTATCATCCGCGTACATATAGGATTTACATCCAACAAAACAACAAGTAATACCACAGGTATATATTGAGAAAAGAATAGGTCCTAATATGGAGCCTTGAGGAACTCCAGAAAAAATGTTTTTCAAATCTGAGTTTCCTGAGCTTTCAACAAATTGTGCGCGATCTGTGAGGTAACTCTTGAGTAAATTACATGAATCATGTGAGAATCCAATGTAATGAAGTATAGCGAACAATAAAATAGAGATTTATGGTATTAAACGCCTTTGAATAATCCAATAATATATGTTCATATGAACTTTATTTCTTGAAATGAGCTAAGGCGGACCATATCCTATATTTTAAGCTATCAATTAAATTACACCCTGTATAATAAATGATTGAATAACACATTGCATACACAAGTGTTATAATACTTGTGAATAAATAAGAATACCATCTAATTTAATAATGAGAGTTGATTTATAGACAGATTGATTTATGCATCAATATTATAGGAACATATTTTTATAACATGAAATTGATATTTTATAAGCACGTCATGAAGAATGAAGCAGTTCCTCAATAGGCGTTCAAATAATAATAATTATTATAGGATTATTGACTTGAGTTTAACTGTGTCATTTGGGTAGTTGAGGTTTGTATTTTGCGAAGCACTGCTTTGTATGAGTATCGATACAAAACATCAACGAATATCAAGGACCCCTCACCTGGAAATATGCCCCACCACGGGGCTTCTTTTCACTCTTGTCCGAATAATAAGTGAAAGTGTGCTTGGTTCTGTCGAAGACGAACCACCTTCTCGACCAACCATTCAATTTGGAACCTTTCTTGTGGAGGAAACCTCGACATGTGCTCGAGTTTATGTTGACATGCGGACACAAGACCACTTGATGACCTGGAAAAATAGTACGTTATTTTATTTGCATCAAATGTGACACTTTGTTTGACAAGCGAAATTTGCGTTTGCAAGGCGACGCGAACGCGAAGCCGAGCACGCAAGTTTTGCGAGTGGGATGTTACATTGAGTGTTGAAATGATTGTATTGTGATCACTTGCTCAGATCGTCTATTCACGAGCACTTTTCCCAAATGATGAAGGAAACGTGCACTATAGAGGTTTCTTGATTTCATACCAACTCAGGAATGTCTGCAAATCACCGTTTCTTCAACATTTCAAGTAAAGTACTGATTATGCAAAAGTGCCCCCTTGCGGGGCCAATTGACTTATCTAGAAAATCACGAAATTGTTTCAAGATGTTGACTGGCGGGGCAATCCATCTGAATGAAGAATTCATAATTTCACAATTTTAATAAAATATCTGCATTATATAAGAAGACATTGAAAGTACTGTTTACCATATGACAAATCAATTATATGAAATAACTGAATCATTCTCATTAGAAGAACTGTTCAAAATTGAAAATATGAAAATTACATTCATCATAAATAAAAGATTGAATTCCAATTTTATTTCAACACGAAACAATGAAATTCATGATTACCAAACTAGACAACATGGTTTATTTCATCTTAATATCGCTAATTCTTCTATAGACCAAAAAAGATTCACCCACGCTGCACTTCTCGAATATAACAAATTACCAGATAAAATAAAAAATTGCAGAAATACAATAAAATTCAAATACGAACTTAAAAAAATTATCATTTCTGAACGAAATAGATGATTTTTTCTCCAACTTTTGATTGTTGCTCACCAATATGAAATGATTTGTCAAAATATAATACTTAATGTATTCAAATATTATGTTATTTATGAGTTTATTATAATTGTATAGTTTTAGGTTGTTATTGTTAACTATACTTCCTTGTACCAGAACTTGATTCTGACTGGAAGTCACATTTTCAATAAATAAATAAATAAATTATTGTAGCAGCATCAATGAGCAGACGATTTCACCAAATCTCGAATGACGGATAGAACAATTTTAGAACAATTTTTTTTTCACACAATATTCGAAAAAGACTCCATAGCAAATGGAAAAAACTTCACGAACGATCAGATTCCCACAAAATAGCAAAATACTTACTGCAAGTAGTGGCAAAATTCAAACTATTTTTGTCAGTAACGCGCAAATGTGTACGTGTACTACTTTTTAATGAAATCTGGAACATCATAGGCAGGTTTACACCATACAAACCTTGTACGACTTGTTTATACACACAACCACGGTTTGTATATCGCCTGAACTTTATTAAATCCACAAAAATGGATGAAAATACAAAATATCGATATTTCACATCCTGTCTAAGGAAGGTCCTAAATTCCAAATTCATTTCGAGATATGGGTTGCCTGCAAGAACTGTCAAATAACCGACCCTGGAGATGAAACATTGAAACACAACCTCACTTTTCTTATTTGTTTACAAGTGATTGAAATAGTTCTCCACAATTATTTTGGCACACGAATCGTATTTTTCAGCTTTCCATTAAATCGCGCATGCCATCACATTGTGTTGTTATAGAATGCACAAAAAATGCAGCGAGAGACGAAGAAATCTGGTTGGTACATTATGATTTAAAAGTAAGTACCTACTATAGTCACTCACATATAGTTTTCATTTGGAAATTTGGTAATTTCTTCTGCAATAGGAGCTAATAGAAATACTCGTGAAATTTCTAAAAGAATGCAAGAAGATTGGATTCATGCAATCAAACGGGAGGACTGGTCTGGCAAGCTGACGAAATATGATCGTGTGTGTTGTAGACATTTTCATACTATTAGCTTTAGCTTCTATTGCAGAAGTGGCAGAAGGAATTTTAATCAGAAATGACGAAATTTCATAATGAAAACTGTGTGATATTATTATTTACCTGAAAAATCATATTCCTTCGTTTCTCGCTGCATTTTTTGTGCATTGTACAACAGCACAATGAGGAGGCATGCCTGAATCAATGAATAGCGAGAAAAAAAACGCGATATCCGTATGCCAAAATATCGTGAAAAACTATTTCAATCCTTTGATTCCTCTGTAAACAAATAAAAAAGTGAGGTTGTATTTCAATGTTTGACAGAAGAGTGAGGTTGTGTTTCTATAGTTTTCCTCCAGGGTCGGTCATCGTGCACGCGATAGGCGAATCATGCTAACGAGTACGCCGTCTACTATTTTCAAATGTATGTCTATTATGAATATATAATACCTACTTCTTGAGGTGATGGTAAAAAAACGAACACATTTTAAACTGATTATATCTTTACTCATGAACAGTAAAATTTTTAAATACCTAGTAAAGAATTTTATCAATCAGGGTTTTGATGATTGTGTTGTAAAAAGTCAAGTAGAAACTGTATACCTAAATTCACCTTCGAAAGAACATTTTATTCCAAAAAAGTATGCTGGATTTTCTTTTAAAAATATCATGCTATCAGGGGAATATCCCAGCCATATATTCGAATTGGAAATCAACATCCCACACAGGTTTTCATGAGAATTCTTGTTCAATAAAAATTACAGCTTATGTATGTTGGTAGGTATATACGAAGTTCAACTAGAGGTAGGGAGGTTATCTAATGTTGAACAGAAATAATATAGTCCTCAATCAAAACACAATAGACCGCTGGAAGATACAATGTTCGAAAATAGACAAATAACAAAGCTGCACGTTTGAAAACTCAAAACGAAATGAACATAAACACCATTACCAAACAATGTAAACAATCCTCCAATGGCCCATAGAGTAGTACCGACATTCGCCGTTCTGGCGCTACGATCTTAATCTCAGTCGCCTATACGGGAGCTCCTAAATTATTTCGCTTATGTAACACTCTTTTTGATCACTAATGTCATAACTGGAAAACTTCGAAAAATGTCGAACACTGCATTCCGATTGACGACCGGTTGATTTGAAAAAAGTTATCGCATTTTGAGAAACGTTGAAAATTCGAGTGGTCCACTCAATTCTTTGAGCACTTTATTTACCTGCCGATTCGATATGCTGCCTCAGATCGAGGTCCGACCCTCTGATGGGTAGGTATCTGGTGAGAGGTCGCTGCTTGTCGCCGACCTGTTTCCGCTTCTTGTTCAAGGTTCCCACCTCCACGCTCATCTCGCTGGTCTCCGATAAAGGCCTGGGGGAGTCCGTGTCTTCAGCATCACGAGCCTAAAACGAAAACCAAAATGTCAGTCGGTCAAGATAGCCATGACTATAGTTCCGAGATTATCTTTCGCGGAATAGACTTTTCGCGCTCGAAGGATCTCGAAAGGTTATGACCAGAGCCGGATTTAGAGGTCTGGAGGCCCTGGGACAACAAAAGAGTGGAAGCCCCCTGGCACCTAATTGTTGTCCATATAAAATTAACAATAAAGGACCCCGCACAAATCAAATGCAATTTTGATTTCTGTCAATTTAACTTAAATTATGGGGGAATGTAGTTCAAAGTGTGCTAAACTAAAGTCTCCATGTGGTCAAACGATTTCTATAAGTAGTTCTCGTGCTACGCTCTCGTGAATCCTCTGATGCTACGTAAAGAAAAAACTTACGCACTTGTGAGATAACGAAATCTAATTCAGAAATTCAGGAAGTTTGCTGATTGGTTAAGCTATATTTCATTATTATATTTTACATACGTTAACATCTCTATCTACTGTCATATCATTAATCATATCACCTGTTCTTTGCGCTACTCAAGGCCACCGCAGGTGGACGTGAAACAGGTACTTTGGCCTCTTTGTATGACCCTATACATACAGTGTGACTCACTTTTCATGGAAACACCTCTGTATCTTACGTAATCGTTGGGTGAGGATCCTGAAATTTGCTAGAGCGAGAGATATACCAAAAATGTACTCTATGACCAAGTGGGGTCATCTTCAATGATATACACTGCTCGCCAACAGCCATGGAACCAACCGAATTTCCGGAAAATGATATTAGGCGTCAAAATAGCTTGAAAATCACTTCGGATTCGGAATCAGGACGCAAAATACACTAACTATTCATAGTTTTTCTAGAAAATTTTCAGTTCAGAAAAATTAAATTTTGTCTCACTTCTCATGGAAGCACCCCCGTATCTTCCGTAATTATTGAGGTAGGGTTCTGAAATTTGCAGGATGAAGGGAAAGTCCAATGATAAAGTCAATTACGTAAGATACTGAGGTGTTTCCGTAAAAAGTGCGACAAAATTCAATTTTTCAGGAAAAATATGAATAGTTGATGAATTGGGCGTCCTGATTCCGAATCTGAAGTGATTGCTCGTTGGCGAGCAGTGTATATCACTGAAGATGACCCCACTTGGTCATAGTGCTGTACCCCCTTTGTAGATCATTAGGTCGAGTTTTTTCTATACGTAGCTTCAGAAGATTCACGAGAGCGTAGCACGAAAACTACTCATAGAAATCGTTTGACCCCATAGAGACTTTTGTTCAGCACACTTTGAACTACTTTCTCCCAAAATTTCAGGTAAATTGACAGAAATCAAAATTTCATTTGATTTGTGCGGGGTCCTTTCTCGGTCCATAATTATTTGCGAAACCAACTAAAAACAGGGTGTTCCTTTAGTACGTGTTCACAATTCAGGAGCATGTTGCTGACATTTAAATAAGAAGAAAAGTTTGAACAAACATATGTCCGCAAGTTATTCAATCAGAGATACAGTGTCAAATGTTGATTGTTATTTCGGTTTTTTGTAAATGAATTCCAAAATAATCGAGATATTCGGGTGAGATACCAAATTTTACTCTATTATCACGTTCATTTCTGAATTTACTCAAAAAAAAACGGGACAAAGAATCAAACCTTGACGCTTTGTGTCTCAGAAATGAAAAACTTGCTGACATATGATTATACAAACTTTTCTTCTCATTTACGCGTACTTATCATTATTACCTGTATTATTATATATAGAAAATTGTATCTACTTCAACTTTCTTCATGGTGGTCTTTTCGATAAAACGTGTAGTTTCCGAGTTACGGGCAAAAAACTGAAAAAAAAGTACGAAACTTTCGCTGTTTTCTGCGAATATCTCGGAAAATTTTATTTGCAAACTTCAGATGCGGATCCAGGACGATCAAAAGCATATCAAACCACAGAGAGACCGACATTATATATTCACAAATATTTATATTTATCTCTACAAATGTTCCTCACTCAGATATTCAGATTTTCGTTGAAGATATATGATTGACTTACGTTTAAATTCACCACTAAGGAAAGCATAGCAGCACATTGGGGATTCATCATCAGTTACAGTCACGAATTTCAAGGTTCAACTGTGTAAGGGACACACCTCATAAGTTACTAACATCCACAAAGTTTACTCGACTGTATATCGATTTACGATCATATTTCTAAATATTGTTGAAGTTATGGTCGTAATATTATACTTATAATACGGGGATGACTATACCTACGGATTCTGATACACCTCTATTCATCCTTGTTCGTGTAGCAAAAAAAGTCAAAGATATGGATATTGATGAAACGCTACAATATCCGGACACATTTTGATTTTTTCCAGTTTCACCGGAAATGACACCATCAGAGTTTCGAAACTCTAAATGGGACACCCAGTATAACATTCCATAGTCAGTTAGGAATTATTATCATATTACGAGTTCAACGATTTCAGGTCTAATGGAAGATATTGGAAAACATTCCTTCGATTTGTCCAACATGTGTGACATGTACAGAGTGACCCATTTGAAAGCGAGCCGCCCTCATAGATTTTTTTATTCATAGACCGATTTTGACGATTCTTTTCAATGTGGAGGCGGAAAAGGCCTATTTTCGAGCTGAGCGGTGTCCACTTTTTCAAAAAATCAAGGCCCTATTAGATCACATTCGGAGGTTGAAAAATCCAGAATTTATATTAGCGACTTTTTTATCTGTAGCAAATTTCATGGAAACATTTTCAACATTAACAATTCTATGACCAAATTACTGGCAAGTTGTTCATCATGCTTTGAGAAGCTTTTCATGTTGTAATATTCATAGTAGTTTAGTTCAGTTAATTTACCCATAATGAAGTAATTCACAACAATAGTAGTAGGCTTTGCAATTAATTACTGAAGTCACACCCCAGCGAGCACAAACATCCCTGGGATGTTTTGGGATGTTTTGAAAATGTTGGCATGAAGATGTTATTTTGAGACGTAATATATGCACTGACCAAAGAGGTCTTTGAAGGATATTGAAGTATTGTTTTTGTTCTTCTGTGGCATTTCTTTGTTTGCCTACTGACTGAGAGGTATCCCTGGGATGTTTTGGGATGTTTTAGAAATGTAGGCATGAGGATGTTTTTTTGAGGCGTAATATGCACTTCCCAAAGAGGTCTTAGAAGGATATTGAAAGTATTGTTTTTGTTCTTTTGTGCCCTTTCTTTGTTTGCCCCACCACAACGTCTCATGCTTACGGCACAATACGATGAATTCTGATTTGTTTCCGATTTTGTTCTTCTTACGCTTACATCACGCTGCTAACGAACAGAAAGGAATTTGGTGAAGTTTATTGTGTTAGAAGACTTATTTAGTTTGTAATAATGACCATCAGATGCAAGATGTGTTGTTCGGTGCCTCAGTGTAATCAATATATAAAAGTACGAATTTATCAATACACAGCTTCTCCGCAGTTGCAAAATTATGCATTGTGGAGAACATTTCAAAAATTGGGAAACCTATTTCCAATTATATGTCTGTTCGAGTAAGCACTACTCAGAAACCGATTAAGAATCAAGAAAATATTTCTATGTTCAATCTATTTTTAATGCATTTTTTCATTCAAGGGAAATGGAATCCTAATGCAAAAGTTCATTTTGACAAAAGGCTTCAGAAAAGTACCTCGAAAATGGTTTTTTACAGCGATTTAATGTGCGCAAGACGCGTTGAAAATGTGTTGCTGTGTTCATGAAAAGGCTTTAAAAAGAACTAGGGAGAAGGTAGTTTTGTGACATATCAAGGACATCTCGATAATTGCCGCCTGCGGCGGACATTGGCTGTTCCATAATAGTTCTATTCATGTGTGAACAGAACATCGCAGTGGAGGTTCAATGTCTCGAAATCTCGTACTTTTAACATCTCTGAGATGTTTTTGTGCTCGCTGGGACTCCACAGATGACCGCAGATTAATAGTTTCCACCCAGATATCTCGACTTAACTCTCTTAGATTTTTTATTTTAAGAGGGTTTAATGAAGAAAAAGTTGAAAAACCCAGAATTCAACATCAATTCGAAGAATGTCTTTATAGGAATGTCTGTATAAGAATGTCTATTGAATGTTGTTACTTGTCAGTAATGTGTTTCACTATACGTCTGCGCTACATACTATCGCAATTAGGCCTGGGAAAAAATATCGAAATATCGATATATCGATATATATCTTCTCAATATCGATCCGTCCTTTTTCCTCATAGAAAAAAATAGTGTATAGTACACGGGAAAAATTATTAGATTTTACCTTACGGTTTTTTGTTTCCCGATGCTTAGCGTAGCTAAAATCTACTACATTTTTACCTTACATAATAAATAACTATTGTATTATAACCGTAGAAAAAAATCGAAGACTTCATTATATTATCCTGCTCATAGTCGGGACAAGAATTAACAGATGATTTCTAACGCAGTCATCAGTAGGACATAACAAAATATATTAGTCAGCAATGTTGATGCTTTATTTATGTGCTGACAGATGTGTCTAACCGCTGCCAGGGTCCCAGAATAAGTGTTTAGCAAATCTATCTCAATGAATGAGTTGTAGGAAGGTATGAACTGTATAATCCAAGCAAATCTAATCATCTAAACGCTAACAGATGTTCAACTTTTTAAAGAAAAAATAATTTATTTGAACAGTTAAACGGAACAGATGACGGATTTATTCAATTTTAATTGTCAATTATGTAGAGGATGAACGCTAATTTATCTATACTTTCGCGATAGAGCGGAAATTCGAATTATAAATTTCCTTTGAAGAAATTCGACTCAGAAATGAAAATGTGATGAGCAGAATAAACTCGATTATGGAATTCTAAACTTATCACCCTGAATTACTAGTTTACTTGAATGATTTTAAACTATCAATGTTAAGCGGAGTCCACAACCAAACTTTTTACGTTTTGCTTTTTACGTTTCGTAATCTGATTGGTGAATCAAAATCTGGAAATGAAATGACGCAAAAAGCTGAGAATATTCAGCTTTTTGCGTTGCAAGATGTCATCATCTGTGAAAATGATGAAAATAGACAAATATCCAGTACTTGTGAATTCAAAGGGAATAGTAAATAATGTTCAATTTCCTATTATCCTCGCTATTATCATCCTCACACCTCATTGATGGCCTAACCAACCCAATATTTCCATTGTTTAGGATTAATTTTTGTCTCTAATTATAGAATAAAAAGCAATTTACCTCTCTGCCAGTTCTCATGAATATTCATCATTATTTAGACACTATTATTGTTATGAATATTTCAATTTATTTTAGGATGAAGAACAGTGATAAAACCGAGGAAACTGATAAGAGTCTTGAAATTCACGACAACGTTGTTTTTTTTTTGAGAATGAGTTTTGTTTCATTTTAATTCACGTCTAATTTCTGATTCTGCTTCACCAATAATACGGAACGTAAAAAGCAAAACGTAAGAAGTTTGGTTGTGAACGCCGCTTTATTGAGCAACAGCAACGTCTTTGACATTTTTCAATATTTGAATTGACATTAAAGTGAATGATACACTCACCGGCAATAAAAACCGGCCACCAAAAAATTTAGTCAAGTTGTTCACCCTGTAACTTCTTTAGTTCTTGTCGGATTTCGGTGAAATTTTGATCGAATCGTAGATTCATGTTCCGGAATGTTAACCTGAATATGAATTCCCAAAAAAGGTGATAGCTTGGTCATTATACAGGGAAAACAAGAGTTACTCATTTACCCATAACTTCTTAACGCCCTGTGGCTGAAGTGAGTGGTTGAACTCCTCTTCATTATGTCTTGGATTGAAGAGTATTCTTTTCTCATCACAATAGTTTTTGATTCACGTCGATATCTCATTTTTTAGAAAAGATACGAGGGTTTTAAGAAAGTATGGAGTTATTCAAGTTTTATTAACAATAATCAGAACGTAGACACACCTACACAAAAAACCTTAATTACAAAAAACAAACGAAAAGTAGATCTCCTAGATGTATTCAATACCGAGTATGCCCTCCTCGAGCTTGAATTACAGCATTTAATCGCCGTGGCATCGAGTTGATCAGATTTCTCAAGCAGTCTTGAGGAATTGCCCCAAATTCGTCTTGAAGGGCGAATCGTAGCTCTTGAAGAGTCTCTGGCAATGCCGGACGTAGACGAATGCGCCTCTGTAGTTCATCCCAAAGATGCTCTATAGGATTGAGATCCGGGCTGCATGCTGGCCCAGTCAAGCCTTAGAATTCCGACCTCATTCAAATACTCGGTTACAATTCGAGCAACGTGTGGTCTGGCGTTGTCATGCATCAAGACAAAGCCGTCTCCAATAATATGGGAAGTATACCAAGAAAACAATGTGGAAATAAGCCATATTGATTTAAAGATGTTTTTTTTTCAAGTTGTCGATCGATAAGTTTATGTACGTTCTGATGATTGTTAAATAAAACTTGAATAACTCAATACTTTCTTAAAACCATCGTATCTTTTCTAAACAATGAGATATCGACGTGAATCAAAAACTATTGTGATGAGAAAAGAATACTCTTCAATCCAAGACATAATGAAGAGGAGTTCAACCACTCACTTCAGCCACAGGGCGTTAAGAAGTTATGGGTAAATGAGTAACTCTTGTTTTTCCCTGTATAATGACCAAGCTATCAGCTTTTTTGGGAATTCATATTCAGGTTAACATTCCGGAACATGAATCTACGATTTGTTCAAAATTTCACCAAAATCTGACAAGAACTAAAGAAGTTACAGGGCGAACAACTTGACTAAATTTTTTGGTGGCCGGTTTTTTTTGCCGGTGAGTGTAGTTATTAAGTAAACACTTTCATAAAAATTTGGAGTCGAATCGATTTTTTAGTGTGACAAGAAAGTTGTATTTTCAATCAAAAATCAAAATCTAATCAAAATATGACACTCAGTAAAACCAGTGGCGTACAATGATATTCATCATGAATATTGGTGAAGTATCTCACTGGGACGCCACTGGAATTATTATTTCGAATTTGATTACACCAAAAGAAGCACCATCATGACACTGTTAACAAAGCCAGAAAACCACCAAGTTAAATTGACAGAAAGACTTCTAGCTAATTAATAAAAATAGTTATATTATTTAGAAATACTGCATTTATGGTATGGATGAATATATTATTTTGAGGAGCTGCTATGAATCGTAAATCGTACTAAACAGCGTACATAATGTATGTACGCTGTACTAAATAGATTAGATTATGATTTTCGAAGAACTAAAAAAAATAATTGATAATTTGTTGTGTTCAATGGTGATCGAGTAGGTAACAAAACAGTTCAGAATTGTTTTGACTGGAAGCTTCATTTTTTTTATCAATTCTATTCAGATTTTTGTTCCGTACGGAAAGCAACTTTACACCTCAACAGCATCTCATGATCTACAAAGCACAGATACGGCCTGCTCTATAAAACTGTTCCCACATTATGAGGTTCAGCACCCAAACATACTCTGGTGCTCTTAGATTCCACCCAGAAAAGAGCAATTCGCCTGGTGGGTGATACCACACTCACTAACTCTTTGACATCATCGGAACACCATAGGAAGGTCGGCGACATTTCACTTTCCTGAAGATACTGCCACGGGAAATGTTCTTCGGAACTCTCTGCTTTCATTCCATCACTAGCCATACCAGTCAGACGAACTCGACAACCCCAGTCAGCACAACCTTTCGTTGTCAACCTCGAAATATGTCGAACACCACTTTATCAAAACTCGTTTGTCTTTAGAACGACAAAGCTCTGGAATTCATTGCCTGAGGAAAGTTTTTTTTCAAGTTCTGGTTCCCACGAAAAGGGATATCCTGTAATGTTCAGAGAACATCGTGAGAGTCAAGGGAAATAAGGTAGGAATTGGTGTTCTTCTCAAATTTCTGGAGGTTATATGTCTCCCTTGGCAATGTGTTCCAGAGCCTCGCTGTTCGTTGGATGAACGAGTCTTTGGAAAGAGATGTTCTGCAGGTCTTCAAAGTGACCACGAAGGGGTGCGAAGCCTCAACTTCACGGGTTAATCTCGCGGGGACTGCCAAGGGAGGAACAATTATTGATATTTCAGAAGAGCATCGTCCATGAAAATATCTATAATATAGAGCCAGATCGCCAACTTTTCTACATTGTTCCAGAGAAGTGAGTGAGTTTGTGAGCGAGGCATCACCCACGAGACGAATGGCCCTTTTTTGGACAGAATCCAACAGATTCCTGCACTCCAAATATGGGAACAGTATTCCAGGACAGGTCGGATCTGTGCCTCATAGATCATAAGCAGCTGACTGGAAGTGAAATAGCTCCTGTCCCGAAACAGAAAACCACGTTTTTGGGATGTACTTTTAGCAATTGATCTCACGTGATTTTCCCAAGAAAGGTTATTGCTGATAGTAATACCAAGCATCGAAATGGATGTCTTCAAAAGTATGGTTACTTCTGACAAGCTTATGTTGGGCACAGTGAGAACTAACAATCTCGAAAAGTTTACAAAAAATCCAATACCTACCTCCTCTCCCTATCTTCCCTAGGTACGCACGATGTTCTTCGAACATAATAGGAATTTCCTTTCGTGCGCTCCAAGCGATAAAAAAAAACACTCAGCAGCACTCACTTGAGACGATCTCCTCTGTTTTCTCCTTCTGCTGCTGCTAGACTTGTGTTCCGACTTCATGAAACTGATCCACAACGACATTTCGAATAATATTATCACCGTCAACGATCCACAAAAAAATCAACCGACACCGAAAAAACCACCGAAAATTCGTCACCTATCCAGAAGCTCTAGCTATCGACTAGGTTTTCCCACAGGACTCAGTGATATAATCTCATTCGGACCGAAAACGAGCTTTGAATGAGTGCAGACATGTGCAGAGAAGCGACCGCAGGTTTTTCCAAAATAGCTCCCGTTCTATCGGATGTGGCTCAATCAAGGGCGGTCCTAAAGTGAAATTCTAGGGGGGGTAAAACTCAGTAATAGTCAGTCTTGTGATGTTTTTCAAACTAAGTACAGGGTGATTCACCATAAATGTCCCGCCCTCAAGCTCACTTATTTTTGAACTAATGTCAGAATTTTAAAAATCATCTGAAATGATTTTTGATACATTTTTTTTTCGCTACATCAGAAAATACAAGGTGCTCGGAACATTGTCGTTTTAGATGACAAACTAGTATGGTAGTTAGTAGGCAAGAGCTATTTTACCTCCTCGCGTACTAGGTCGCCTACTAGGTTTTCATTTAGATCGACAATGCTCGGAACAAATGATCTACAGAGTACTATGTAGTTGATTTTTTCAAATGGAACACCTTATATTCCATCGCATTCTTAGATTCTCATTGACGAGCTGATCTCATCAATACATCACACTTGGGGTATAGCGGGAATGATTAGATATAGGGTGTTCAAAATCGAGATTTTTCAACTTTAGGATTTTTTCGTTTCTAAACTATTCACTATCGGTCAAAACGACTCACATGTCCGTATGTTAACTTTTGATTTATTATCTACTGACATTTAATTGCAACAATACAGGCTGGTTCAAGATTCAGAATTCAGATCACCCTGTGTCTGCTTCAATTATTAAATGTCAGTTGATAGTAAATCAAAAGTTGAGACAGGGACATGAAAGCCCAAAATTTTCTAATTACCTGATCTGGATTGAAATCCAATATTTAATGTGAAGTTTAATAAGTGTATGTGAGAAATATCAGGCTCTTTTATTTCTGCGCCGGTATAGAGGCCGGATGATGACGGATTCATCGGATAAGGGGCTCATACTTGGAGTCAAACGTGCCCCATTATCTCTACGCCGGTAACCAGGCCGGATCAGCAACGGATTTGCTGGATAAGAGGAGTACATACGATCGAATCTAATGAACACTGATGACTCGGCTTCAGGCCATTGTGATAGACAACCGGTGTCTTATGTGGTGAGTCGAGTGATAATATCATTACATAACCAAGTATTTATTCTTGAAAAAAAAAACAGACAGACAGAAATCCAATAAACCCAAAGAGAAGAAGAAGAAAGCCGCTTCGACAGATTATGAATAGTTTCGACATAAAAAAATCCCGCTAGACTCCAAGTGTGATGTATTGATGTAATCAGCTCTTCAGGAAGAATCTAACAATGCGATGGAATACAGGGTGTTCCATTTAAAAAATCAACTAGTACCCTGTAGATCGTTTATTCGAGCACCTTTTATTTTTTGATGTATCGGAAAAAAATTATCAAAAATCATTTCAAAGGATTCTTCAAATTTTGGGATCGATTAAGAAATAACAGAGCTAGAGGGGGGAGGGCATCAACCTGTACCTCTTAAGCATGTGATATTTATTTGATTTTTATTGGCTAGAGCGGTTTCACAGTTTCTAATTTTTCATTGCATGCAATTGATTGCTGCAATTTATATTTCTCGCAATATCGATATACATGCTGTTTTACACTGAATTCTTGACAAGCTTGCAATGTCTTTTCGTCAAAAAATCTGTGTTCTGCTTCTATTCAAGTTATGATTTGGATATAAATGAACCCATGAAAACGGCAACATTCAATTTGCATCTTCTGATGCATAATAAATAATACATGAGATACCAAAACTCCATCAATTAATCGAAGGTAATATCACGAGTTTTTGAATTTTCTATGAAAACTTTTATTTGGCAATAACGTGAAAACAATTAACCTATTGATGAAATCACCGTCGGACGTAGGACGAATGATTTTATCTAATTCGGTTTGTTTGTATCATTTTGCCTCGAATGAGTTAGTTTGAGTGATGAAAATGGAAAATCGAGTGGAAAATTATCGGATAAAATTTGAGGGACGAGTTGTAAGACTATTTTTTTCACCAATTTGATAAAAGCAAATTGGACCAGTCAAATTAATACAACGTCCTTTTATTATAGTTGATCAAATGGTTCGTCGTATAACCTTCGAAAGAAATTAAACATTATTTGTGTTATTAAATTGAAACACAATTGGAAAAGTTACGTTTCGTTTTCTCGGA
Organism: Phaedon cochleariae; assembly: GCA_918026855.4. Lineage (NCBI taxonomy): Eukaryota > Metazoa > Arthropoda > Insecta > Coleoptera > Chrysomelidae > Phaedon > Phaedon cochleariae. The sequence goes on along the minus strand of OU896719.1, from coordinate 23,704,017 downwards.
GAATTGATAATTGATTTTATTGTCACTCACACATAAGATAGGTCGAAAGAAACAAGATGGCGAACACTGGTAAGTCAGATTAATTTTGACAGTTCAATGTAAACAAGGTTTTATCAAGCACCATGCAATTTGATCAGTATAATGCCGAATGATTCGCTAGAATTACGCATTGCTACTGGTTGAAACAACGAAAACGTCACATTTTGACATGTGAAAAAAATAATCATCAGAATTGCACCATAGCTATTCCAATTACCGCAATAAAATAGGTCCGGACTCATGTATTTCGTACAATGTAACGAGATATGACGACAGCTGTCCAAAATGACACTAGCCCAGTAGGCGCACAGTAAAAACTGTTGCAATTTTTTGAAAAATTGGGACCTATATATAGCGGCTCTTATAATTTCAAATTTTTGTTTCTTTTGTGTTGATATTATTTTCACCATTTTTTTATTGATGAAATTTAAAGAATGTATCTGTCGTTATCCTCTGGGAGGGGAGGGGGATAAATACCTTCTCTACCCCCCCCCCCTTAGAACCGCCCTTGAGCTCAATGAATCGAAGGTTGGCGTTGTACAAATAATCACAGGAGACTGCAGAAAGCAGAAACAAACGACCATCTCACTCCAAATAGGCGGCGAGAACGTTTCCTGATTGTTTGACAATTATACAGGGTGTTATTTTATGTGTGTGACCAAACTGCAAGGGAAGATTTTTCAGATTATTCCAAGACGAAGACTATTGCATAGGTCTTATTTTTGTTCTCTAGTTACTACCCGACATAATGACAAAATGGCCGACGCGAGCGGAAGATGTTCCGATTCTATCAAGAAAAAAAAAAGAGATTGAGTCGTCATTCAATGACTGTTGTGTGAAACATAATTTTTTCTCCAAATTCGTCCATTTTCACGCAAACTCCAAATAATCCATCATTTTGTGTTCACCCAACGTCAGTGTCAATTTTGATTACCAATTTGATTCGAATTATTACTTGGAACGTTGCATAGCAACACACTTTTTCTGTCTAGGCAGTAAAAGTACACCTTTTCTGCCTGTTAAGTGTCATTGAAAAGTCACTTTTAATGTCATTTGGAGAAAAATAATATTGTCAAATCGTCGCCGTAGAATAATATGGAACTATCTGGACCAAGTATACAGGGTGAGTCAAAAATGTGTACCGAGCTTTCTGGGGGTGATAGAACATTGAAAAATGAGTGTAGTTTGATGATCAAACTCATGGCCCAAAATGCATATTAAGGGAGATATATCCTTCCAAAGTTGATAAAATTAAAATAATTTCTCCGCATAACTTCGGAACGATGAAAGCCACCCGATTGAAATTTTGTGTATAAATGTATATTGTCAAAATACATTTTTTCGTCACACTTCCACATTTCTGATATTGTTATAAAGGGTGTTTTCAGAGGATGAGTCATGATTTTTTGTAGAAAACTTTTTTCCCTGTATTATTTTCGGTGAAAAAACAGGAGCATTTGATGGAGCGAAGAAAATTACATGAAAAAGGTACTCTTATCCAAATACAAAATATTGAGCCGTTCGTGAGATATTTGAGTTTTTGTAGTTACATGATATCAGCAGATTGATTTTATTCATCGCGAGATTCATCGGTAACAATATTTTAGCAGGCCATGATGAATAATTTTGTTCTCAATTTTGACGTTCATGTCATCAACATTCGAGTCAACATTGTTGTAGTTGATTCGTTCGTGTGGTTTTTCTGTGTCATTTATCACTGCGATTATCAACTGAGATTTTAAGAAATATGGCAGGTTATTCGTTCTCTGAACAAACTGATATGCTTCTAATGCTTGGCGAGTGCTTCGGAAATGCAAATGCTGCTGTGAGACGATATGCAGAGATGTTTCCCGTTCGACGCGTTCCAAATTCGAGAACAATTTTGAGGATTGTACAAAGACTGCGTGAAACAGGATGTTTGAAAACCAATAATAGAAATGGTGGCCGACCCAGAAGTGCGAGAACTGTAGAAGTATTAAATACTGTGGATCAGGATCCGGAAATAAGTACAAGGAAATTAGCAAGCCGAATAGATACAACATAAGCGAATGTAACCAGGATTCTCAGAGAGCAACAGCTACACCCTTATCATTATTTGCAGGTACAAGAACTGTTACCACGAGACAATGAAATTAGATTGAGATTTTGCGAAGAGTGGCTGGAACGAACTCGAAGATGTCCTGAGTTTTCAAACAAAATATTGTTCACAGACGAAGCAACTTTTACTAGAAACGGTGTTTTCAATTCGCGCAACACTCATTTCTGGGCTGACGAAAATCCACACGTTGTTGAAGTAACGCATTTTCAATATAATTTCAAAGTGAACGTCTGGGCTGCGACTTTAGGAGACAAATTCTTGGATACTACATGTTCCCAGAGTCTCTGAATGGTGCAATGTACCTCAACTTCTTAGAAAATGAGTTAGGTACGATATTAGAAGACATTCCTCTCAACATACGTAGGGAAATCTGCTTTATGCATGATGGAGCACCACCTCATTATGTAAGAGTTGTACGTGAATGGCTTAATGATAATTTTCCTGATAGGTGGATAGGACGAGGCATAGACGCTCCTATTTTCTGGCCCGCTCGTTCGCCTGACCTCAATCCACTAGATTTTTCGACCTGGGGTTACATGAAATCTAGGGTTTATTCAAGCGAAATTCGGAATGTTGAGGAGCTGAGGCAAAAAATTGTGAACGAATTTACGTTGTTGAAAAATGATCACCAAACTATGAAGGTTTGATGAATAATTTACGTGAACGCCTCAGATTATGTAGGTATAACCGAAAACGGTGGACATTTCGAACAGCTACTTCAATTTGCTTTTTTCCTTTTTCTTCCATTCAAAATTATGTATTAATTAAAAGTACCAAAAACATTATCAAACTTTTATTTTTATTCAAACCTTGTTGGGACAGACTTATGCTATGTACTTAATGCTCAGTAACGTGGCACAGGGAGGTGATATTATCGACAAAATTAAAAACAAAATTGTTCATGGCCTGCTGAAATATCGTTATACCGATGAATCTCGCGATGAATAAAATCAATCTGCTGATATCATGTAACTACAAAAACTCAAATATCTCACGAACGGCTCAATTTTTTGTATTTGAATAAGAGTACCTTTTCCATGTAATTTTCTTCGCACCATCAAATGCTCCTGTTTTTTCACCGAAAATAATACAGGGAAAAAAGTTTTCTACAAAAAATCATGACTCACCCTCTGAAAACACCCTTCATTACAATATCAGAAATGTGGAAGTGTGACGAAAAAATGTATTTTGACAACATACATTCATGCACAAAATTTCAATCCGGTGGCTTTCATCGTTCAGAAGTTATGCGGAGAAATTATTTTAATTTTATCAACTTTGGAAGGATATATCTCCCTTAATATGCATTTTGGGCCATGAGTTTAATCATCAAACTACACTTATTTTTCAATATATTCTATCACCCCCAGAAAGCTCGGTACACATTTTTGACTCACCCTGTATAGTTGCTCAGAATCGTGCTGCGAACTTTTGACTACATCTATTTCATTTCAATCGATCAGATTTTTTGTTCTGATTGAGTATATTCAAATGAGTTGAAGTTTTTGTCAGTTAATTTTTTTCCTTCTCCCATTCTCAAATAAATGTCAATTCGAACATCTAAAATGTAGATAGAATTTTGTTCCAGAAGAATTTTCTATTTAAGTGATTCAACAAGGTTCTAACTGACATGCTATAATATATACGTCTTTTTTAGAAAAATAATCTGGTTGGGACATGGCTTGACTGTAGACTCCTGGGATAAAAATAAGTTGATTTTAGCCAACTTACCTATATCCAAAATCGTTCCTTTGAGTTGGTACAAGGCGTTATAGTGGTCACCTTAGGTCCTGAATAATTATCGCTAAATTTGTAACGCGAGATTTCTTGTAAAGCCCGCGAGGACCAGCAACATTCCAGTTTGTTTAAAATAAGGATACATTGTAGCCATGATCAATAAACCGAGCAATAAACAGTCCGACTAATTAAATTAATTTTCAAAAATGCGCAGGATGATCAGATTTGCAAATGAACCTCGAGACAAAAATTAACACGATACAAAAAATATTTCTGAAGAATATATCTTTCTGGAAAAATGAACTGGAAGCTTCCAGTCTGACCTCTGAAGAGTTATCAACAAATTTGTACGGCAACATGGTTGTTTGAAACACTTGCAGATCACTGATGATAATCAAAAACACCTCAAAACGTGACTTACAGACACAGAACATGCCATGCCATGCCAAAAATTATGAAAATCGATTTTAGCCTACCCTTTTTATGAGCCAAATTATTTTTTTCCAAAATAACGTTTTACCAAAGCAACGAGACGATTTTGGATATAGGTAAGTTAGTCTAAATCAAATTGTTTTTATCCCAGGAGTCCGCAGCCGAGCCATGTCCCAACCTTTTACAGACAACCTGTATATTAAACTTCGAAATTATATTTCGATTTTTTGCGACCCCCGAACGTACTGCAAACTGAAATATGATCAGTACCCTGGATTCCCAATCCAACCAGCTTTCCAATGAGGGGTCGCCTGCACTTGGATTGCATTTGAAAAACACATGTTGGGGCTGATTCCAGGGGGACCGGTCAGTTGGACCACGAGTACCTGTATTAATCCTTTTTTGAAAAAGGTCGAGTTAAGCCTACCCTGCAGTTCGACCAGGTTGAAATTGTATTTTCTAATCGATTTACCTAATAAAATTCTTCCAGTAACGTTCAAACGTTCTAGTAAGCATAATTATCCTTCATAAGTATCTAGTTAATTTAGTTTGTTAAATAAGTGTAACTGCAACAAAAATGGATTTGAAGAAATATCCTTTCTGCATAAGAAAGGAGACTACTTTTTCTGAACATTCTAACCTTGCTCGGCCTAAATGAACCTCCTTCCTAGGAAATATTTTTCTGAATATTACTTGAGAGAGCAAAAAAGGCTATACTTTTTCAAAACAATCTAACCCAACTCGGACTAAATAATCCTTCCTAAAAAGTATATTCTTCGATGAATTGCTCGAGGGAACAAGGAATACTACTTCTTCTAAACAATCTAACCTAACTCAGCCTGAATCAACCTTTTCCATTTTTGGACCCTCATGAAGTAGGAAACTTTTTTTCTGAAGAAATTCATTCAATAATGCCCAGTAATCCAAGTCTATCGAAATTTTGCGATTAAATCGTGGAAACTTATATCGATGAAGGAAGTAATTTTCCCCCAAGTATGTGAACTTGTACTACAGATAGTATGTACAGGACCACAAACGCGTGTGAATCATTTCATTCTCATTTTAATTCTAGTTTTTATAGTTCTCACCCAAGTTTGTTTAATTTTGTAAATATTTCAATGAACTTTCAAGCAGAAACAAATATTAATATAATATCCGTAAGATGTTCCTTCAAGAAACTAAAAGTGCAACACAGAAAAAAAAAGATTTTATCAAAGCTAAGATATCAGAATAAAGAAATGGCCTTTTATCACAAAAAGATTTTGTAAAAAGTATGTTTCATTATTATTCACCTCAATAATAAATAACATATTATTTCAAGAAAATAGTGATTGTTTTAATTCTTAGAATACAACCTTAATCCGCTCGAAGAACGGTCGTGGTCCAACTGATCGGTGTACTTAAAACACGTACCTGGCCCGTGGTCGAACTGTCCGACTCCCGATTCCAGCTACCTCTGATGGGTTGTATTCTCCATATCGCTTGCCAAATGTAGGTAAATACATTTAAACGTTGACATGTCTCGCGAATTTCCAGAAAAATCATTCACTCTCCCAGTAGCGAATTTATTCAAGTTAAAGTCTCCACCCTGTATATGTGGGTTTGTTTGTTTGTAAACGGAATCTTCGAACTTGAATTTGACTTTAAAACGTCAGATTGAGTTGGAATTTGGCAGGTTTCCATAATTCTAGTGAGAATGTATCATGAAATTTTTGTTAGACAAAAAAACAAAATGGCGGCTCCAAAATGGCGGATGATTTTGTAATCATTGATCCGATTCTATACAAAAATGGTATCGGGGATTTTCGAGGTCAAAGATGATATGATACGATTCTTTCATCAGAATTTGGAAATTCAAGATGGCGGGTCCAATAAAGCGAACAAGTTTTGTAATTATGATTTATTTATTATTCAAAATTGGGATCTGAGGGTTCTCGGGGTCGGAGATTGATTCTTACATCAAAATCGGAAAATTCTAGATGGCAGATCCAATATATAGGGATAGAGTATTGAAATTATGATCCGATCCTATTCAAAATTGATATCTGGGGGTTTCGATATTGGACATTTTGATTCTTTCGCCAAAAATAGGAAATTCAAGATGGCGGATCCAATATAGCGGGAGTTTGGTAATTATGATACAATTCTATTCAAAATTGTTGTATGGGGATGGGGGTTCTCGGGGTCGGAGATTATGATCCCTTTGTCAAAATTGGAAAATTCAATAAGGCGGATCCAATATGGCAGGCAAATTTTGTAATTAGGGTTCGATCCTATTCAAAATTGGTATCTGGGAGTTTCAGGGGTCGGAGATTATGATTATTTCGGCACAATAGGGGGATTTAAAATGGCGGATCCAATATGGCGAACGAGTTTTGCGATTATGATCCGATCCTATCCAAAATTGGTATCTGGGGGTTTTGGGATAGAAGATTATGATTCTTTTGTCAGAATTAGGAAATTCAAGATGGCGGATATAATATAGCGGACGAGTTTTGTAATTATGATACGATTCTATTCAAAATTGGTATCTGAGGGTTTTTGGAATGTCGAAGATTATGATTCTTTTGTCAAAATTGGAGAATTCAATATGGCGGATACAATATGGCAGATGAGTTTTGTGATTATGATCCGATTCTATTCAAAATTGGTATCTGAGAAGTTTCGGGGTTGCAATAATTTTTTCGTCACAATTGGGAAATTCAATATGTACTCTCTATCAGTAGAAAAAGTGTATGTACATATATGTGAAAACTTGGCAATAGAATTTGAATTTTTAATAATAAAAATCGAGTATGTGTTTAATCTCTCAATGACAGACATACAAAATGTTCCATGTGCACATTCTCAAAGCTAGCAAGTCCATTAGACTCTCCTATCAGTCCTATCTAACAAATGTGCAAAATAAAATATACCATTACATAATATACAGCTTGTCTCACTTTAAACGGACCCCCTCTCCCTGCTATGCTATGCTAGTCAACAGATAATTCACCTATGAGTGAATTCGCTAATGAATCGTCTTATTTACTAATATCTGGACTAATATGGAACTGATATGATATACAATCTGAATATATACAATATATGCAATACATGTCAAACTAATAACTAGATATTGGGTTTGCTTCTTAAAATCCAAGATGATATTTTATTTTTTATTTTTTTGTATGGTTTGCCTTTGAGTTCGTTTGGCAGAATGTTATATATTTTTGGTCCAATATAAAAAATATACTTTGTTGAATGGTTACATAAGATGTAGTAGGAACAAATACATTTTCATTTGTTACTGATCTAGTTGCTATAACATGATTAACTTTCGGTACATTCATTTTTGATAGATATCTTACAACAGATTTTAAGTATAATTGAGAAATGTCAAGAACACCTGCATCTTCAGAGAGTTTGTCAGTAGGAAATGTTTTATTTCTGAACATTCTAATTTTTAAAATGTATTTTTGTGCTACATTTAAAGGAGTCATGGCATTAGCATAAGCTGATCTCCAGGCTGAGATTCCATATGATAACACAGACTCTACCAAAGCCCTATAAATATTGTTAATGGTATTGATAACTGTCAATACGATCAGTTTTCCATTTTGGACAGTGCGTTTTCATTGAAATGAAAAGGGGTATTTTTTTAATGAAATCATATTAGGATTTTTTTCACAGGAAAACTGACCCCATGGTATTGGACTTTCAAAAATTCAGAGATATAGAATGAATAATTACAAAATGAAATTAATAAATGAAAAATAGCTCTATGAATCAACTCAATCAACTGTTCGCTATATAATAGAATGCATAATTCAACGCGTATTTTTGTGTCAACTATGACTGCATAAATATAGTCAAGTTTCCAAAATAATCGAATAGAGAAAGCGTTATATAAATACATTGTTAGTTATATATCCATGAATAAACCGAAAACTATTCGCCACATATAATATATCCTACAATGACGCAAATCCTGTAGAACACTTTATGTATTATTTAAAAAACAATTACAAGTAATTGACAAATTGCAGGAATATAACTCGTACTTTTCAGAACTGCGAATTTATAAACAAGTGATAAATTTCGCAGTGGTTTGTTAGGTTTGTTTGACGAACACAGACCGAGTAGAAGCATGTGTTTATTATTGCCTGGTAGAAAAAAAAAACGATGCATTTCACATCAGTACCCAACTAATTATTTGGATTAAATTTTTCGTGAGCTGATCAGAGAACACAGACACGACATATTTTTCCGGTAAAAAATAATTAATTCAATTAACAAAAAAGACGATGAATTTCAGAATCAATATACCTGGTTGAGGAAATTGTACAGTGGCCTATTGATCAACTCTGTATGATGTCCGAATATTCTTTACATTCTAGCTGACTAGAAAAAGCGTTCAGACTCAACGTAAATCGTTTAGATTGCAAAATACAGGGTGCATCTAAATTGCACCGAAAAAACTCAAGTGGTGATTCTTTGTGATATTCTAGCAAATAAAGTTCATATAGACATGTATCCTAACTTGCTCCGTAAATCACACACCAAAGAGAAGAAAACTCAAGGTATAGGAATCTCATCAATAATACCAAATACAACGAGAGAAACACCATAAGTATGGAAGTTTGGAAAAATGATCAGAACCAGACCAGTTGTGCATGTTGAGATTCTTGCTGAATGGGTGAAATGGACATCAGAAGATATCACACGTGTTTTCAAGTCGAGATATTTGAGCAAGAGGACGTTACCCAATGAAGAGGAGCTATGTTTATTTGAGAGATTCGTTGAACTATTCTTTACAATAGGTTCACTTATAATAGTGGTGTTATTTTTTATTATTTCGTTATTTTGAACAGTATCATATTTTGTTATTTTTTTATGCTCATACACTTCGATCAATTGCTCTGTTTTTGACTCTACAATATAATCAAACAATGAGATACTATTTTTTCTTGTATTTTCTATAGGTATCTAGGGAAGTTTTTTAATTCTTCAGAATACAGAGTTATATTGATAAAATAAGTGATCTTACTATACTACTTCTGGATCATCAGTTGATTATTCTTATATTTTCTGTAGTTTCTTGTTCACTTTATCTGATTTGCAGGATATTTATAGGATGCGTAGGTTCATAATCAATGCATAAGTAATCACTAGCTACATAATTATGCTCCATACCACAAAACACACATACCTGGTACCACGACCTGGTAATAAATAGCCCCTGGAACAAAATTTCAGATAGGTATTCCTCTCTGTACTACTGATCCATCCAAAATTGCCTTCTCATTTCGAAGATTGAAGGTGGTATTATACAGAAATATATGTAAATATCCATATTTTATAATAATATAATTATATACTATAAATTAATATAAATATGCTGAGCAGACCAAACAGTTTGTATACTCTATTCGGTAAACAACATTTCATGACATTTGGCTTTAAGGTTGACAAATTGTCATCTTACTGCCTGTGACGTCACGAGTGACCGTTTCCCCCCTTGCCGCACTATCGATCGAGGCAACCTTCCTATACAAATTATAGTCAGTTCTACCAACCTTGTCGTGCCACATAAACTTCACAGATATAATGAAAATTCCAAGTCTCTTTCATTAAATCAATCACTTTTTCTCAATGTTTTTGAATTACGAATTAATATACGTAAATGTAAACAACAAAACAAAACAGAGCAAGATCACTTCGGGAACAGCGCCATCTAGCGTTAGTTTTGCGCGACCTTACTACGGTGATAGAATTCGACATAATCAAGTAGGCCAGAGGTCTACAAAAATTTCTAGGGTTTTGTAAGAGGGAGCTATTTCACCATACATATATCCACCTTTCTCCATGTATAAGCTTTCAAGATGCCAAAATTCAGTATGGTTGGAGACTGAGGAAGCCCTAAAATTTCAAAATGATTCTGATTTGGGTTATTGAGTAATCTCAATGGAAGTCTTGAAACACCTACAGTCAAATCGAATTTTTCTAGTTTCCTCAAAAAATCACACAAAGTTGTTATTTCAATAGTCCAATCTGATAAAAATATGAAAGCCAGAAAAACCCGTGGCATACAATGACATTCACCATAAATATCAACAAATTTACCCATTGTGACGCCACTGGAAATATTATTTCGAATCTAATTGCACCAGAAGATGCTCCATATTACTATTAACAAATCCACAACGTCTTATTGAAATTGACGGAAAGACAATTGAGTAATAAATAAAAAAACGATTTTTCAAGGAAATATTGATACCCTGTATCTCGAAAACGAAGCAAGTTAGGACACATGTTCATATGAATTTTATTTCCTAAAATATCACAAGGAATCACCCCTTGAATTTTTTCGGCGTTATTCAGATACACCCTGTATAAGCAATATAAATAGACGACCATATTTTTCGGATCAATACACAAAAAAGTCTAGAACGGCTGCATCCACGCCATGATATATGGAATGAAAAAGAACGATGGAAGTGTTTGCTTTCCCAAGAAAAATGGTGTTTGACAACACGTTTCCGTTACAAAAACTAAACACACGTATCATGTATTTATGCATCTCTCATCCACATTCTAAATTGAGAGCATTTCCGGCTAGCTTAAATAGGCACTAAAAAATGAGTAGGTTTTTTACAACATATCAGGTTTTTCTTCTAGTTTTTCAACTTTTGGTTTAGCCCCATTGTGTGAGTCCCAAATTGAGGGTACTGCAGCAAAATCTGCTTCGATCTCTTTCCTCAAAATAAAGACATAACATGTATTTATAAACTACCGTTTCCGGAATCAACATTTAGACTGTACAAACCAAGGGATCTGCTATATATTGACTGTCTCATCAATTTCACTAAAAATGAGGAAAAGCACTCGAATTTTACTCTCAATATCAATTCTGATACCCATGAGCATTACACCAGACAAAGTGAACATTTGAAAACTGTCAAAGTAAAAACCGAATATGGGAAAAAATCATTATATCTTTGTGGAATGAATATTTATAATAGTCTACCCAACAGAATAATAGTATATTATGTAACAAGTGTTATAAACGTCCTTTTAGTAACGAGTAGTTTAAGCACGAGCGGAGCAGAGCGGAGCGACTGTTTAATAAACGAGTGTCTAGAAGAGTTTATAAACGCGTAACATACTATGATTTTTCTACGAACTCCGAAAATTACTCGAAGATACCTGCAATTTCTGCTAACCTAAAAAATAATTCGAAAGGAATGGGAATTGAGAACATAATACATGCAACTGCATGCAACCAGCGAGACAGGTATAAGTGATATTGGTTGTAGATGTGTCTAGTCCATTGCCCACTAACCTTTGTTTCACGTTTATTGTCATGCTTATTATTATTATTATTATTTTTATTTTTTTTTTCGCAATTGCATACCTCGTTAGTCCCAGCACTGGGACCAAACGCCCCGCCCCATAAGTCGAAACTTGTGCGGGGTTAGGTGTACATACAAACACAAACATCCATGGCCTAACTAGGATGCGAACCTAGGTCTCGGTGGGAGTCCCCATACGAACTCAGCGCCTTAACGCTCTCGACCACCGAGCCGAGTCATTGTTATTAACTTTGATTCTTCATTTTTTCGAGGATTTTTATGATAAATATTACTTTTTCTACTCCCATAACTAAAATGGCATTTAGCGTACGGATACGTACCACGCTAAATGGTCGATCAATCACGGATTGGAGATCTGTGATTTATTCAAAATATTAAACACGTTACCATGGTAACACGATTTCTTAAACACATTACCATGTCAACACAGGTTATCAAACACAGCTTCAGTATAATTTGAGACATGTCCGGCCTATCAATGGGCGTGTACACCTTAGTAAAACTTTCAACTCAAACCATGTTTATAATGATCCTTCTATACATAAATAATGATTGACGACATGATTCGATCAAAAAATCAACTGGAATGTTTTATTTTTGGACATAAATAATAGAACCTTCTGAAAACGGACCGTCTTATGACGGAGAAACCCCATCTAGCCATTGTTAAAAGAAAATACCAAACGCCCGACGGAGACAACTGATATCTTGATTCTTTCAACTGTGATCTCGCGCTAATTCACTTTGTCAGAAATTATGTATCATTCATCTCTGCCTGGAACAGTCTTGTTTCAGTATCAGGGTTTTGACGTCACAGCATCGCCTCGTTTTCAGAGGTCCGAAAAATCGGGGATTTCAATAATTTTTTATAAAACTTAGGGAGCTCACAGCAAGAAACGGTTTGCGGTGGTGAGCTAGTTTGGGTGAGTTCTATCGAATTATGAAATAATTTTTTTTTGTGATATAAGCCCATTGTAGGAACTGCCAACTGTCATTTCCGAATTTTGTATCAGAATTATTCAAATAATTTTCGTTTACTGTATCAGAATTCTTCATCAAAAATATATGCGAAATGTAGACAAAAGTGAAACCGAAGATAATGTTTCGGTACTTGCATATCTCCAAGAAGTGTAAAAATGAAGCATCCATCTTTGAGAACTATTTATTTATTATGCGCTAAGCATGACAATAAACGTGAAACAAAGGTTAGTAAGCAATGGACTGGACACATCTACAACAAATATCACTTATACGTGTCTCGCTGGTCGCATATGGAGTTACATGCATTATGTTCTCAATTCCCATTCCTTTTGAATTATTTTGTAGGTTAGCAGGAATAGCAGGTATTTTAATGTAATTTTCGGAGTTCGTAGAAAAAGCATAGTATGTAACGCGTTTATAAACTCTTCTCTAGACACTCGTTTATCAAACACTCGCTCCGCTCTGCTCCGCTCTGCTCTGCTCGTGCTTAAAATACTCGTTACTAAAAGGACGTTTATAACACTTGTTACATAATATACTATTAATTTCTATATTTTTTGAGATAGACATGTTCTCTCCTAGTCTTATGTAATTTGCCTCAAATAGGCCAGTAGACTAATTTCTTTTTATTTCTTAAATAGAATCATCACTCAAATACCTTTCGATTTCATATTACTTTGGAAGTTTTCGTTCGATTTCAAGGTGACAAGATCATCAATAATGCCACGGTAATTTTCAAACGGCTAGAAATTTACCGCGAGTAAAAACTGACGTCACGATTCAGTAGGTAGGGGCAGACCATAGCACAGTTGCCATATGTTGAAATACGATTGGGAACTTCAGAAATATTATTTATTCAAATATACATGAATTCTCAATTACCTATTGGTAATATTCCTAATTAGCATTAATATATCGATTGTCTCAATATGTCCCCTCAAGTGTTGTGGCTTATTGGTTATAAAACATTTGTGTAAATAATAATCATATTGATTCACACTGAAGGACATTTGAACCGGTAACCGCTCGGGTGAACGTGACTACAACGGCGTACGAATTGTGGGCGTGGTCTTGTCAGTTCTCAGCATCCAGCACAATGTTGCCAAGTCTCTAACATTTACATGATATTTTGTTATGGAGTATGAGAAAAATTTGAACATGCTGGTTGCTTGGAAAAGTCAAAAATTAACTATAATATATAATTTATACTAGTTCCTCCTATGATGTTTTATTCAACGACAGGACTCTAACAACTTTTTGTTATCAAGATCATAATTGGTGACTTGGCAACCTTGCTTCATGAGTGGGAAAGAAAGATTATCTGACCAATAACGAAACAGCATAAAAACTTGCGTCATCATTTATTTGACGTAGACTCATTATTTACATAAAAAAAGCGTGAGAAGTGTTGCAAAAATTAATTTAGTTTCCTTACGATACAGTGGAGTAATTGAATGCCAATAATTGATTATTAGTCCACTCGCCCATTGTCACTGCGCTAAAAATGTCACTGATATAAAACTGTTGGCCCGCGACACAGGGTTTATCGATGTTCTAAGTCGGTATGCCATTCAAGGGACCCACTCACTCAGTCCGAGTTAACAATAAGAAGTGCCTCGGAGAGTCGCAACCCAGTCCTTGCCCCGGCCCTGACCTCACCTTTCGGTTGGAAACAATTTCAAAATTTTTTTTAAGAAGAAGCTCGGCAATGAAGTGCAATGATCTTATCTCACGAGAATTGGGGCGCTTGCCGGTTTGCATACGCCTAGGTCACTCCCCAAGGGCGACATACGAACCTAAAGTGGGAATTTTTCAGTGTTATAGTCGATGATCGAAGAATGTATGCCCTTTGGCGAAACAATGAATTCGGATCCATTAATCAGTTTCCCGACATTTGCATACGATTCCGGAGAGGGGAGCTCGACTTATTCGAACATCATTTGACTGGATATTCTTCAAATAATCGATAATCGAATAAATGTTCAAATTTTGACCATGGTTAGTGGACCACACACTATAGATGAGATGATGGTTTGCATACAATTTGCACATTCCGTACAGGGTGTTTCACCATAAATATCTCCCATTGTAACTTAGTTGTTTCTGAACCGATTTGAAAATTTCAAAAACCAATTAAAATGATTTTCCTAAGAGATTTTTCATTGTTATCATAAAATTCACAGGCCGTTCATAACAAATGAACTATTGGGTAGTTGACTAGTTGTTGATTTCTTTTTACTGGAACACTATATTTTATCTCACTATCGAGTTGAGATTATTATATGACGAATACAGCTCTACAGCATCTAGCGATATCATTTACACGCATCAGCACTCTTATTATAGCGATCATGCGCCAAATTGTCAAATTGTGCCAGAAAAATGAATCCCGTGTTTGAAGTATTTCCTTTTTTTTTTTGTTGAAACAATTTTCATATCTGAACAATGATTTGCTGCGTCAGCCGGGTAGAGTGTAGCACGTAATGATTTAGTAGGCATTCAATAATGTTTTTCCCTTTTGTCGGAGATCCGATATTTAAATATCTCAAAAACCATTTACTTTTGTATAATGTATATTACAGATTTATTCACTTCTTACTGCCTCCCCTACCAGTGGTATGAATCGGATTACCAGTAACCCTGTATATAAGTGCAGCGTGTGAATCTTATCGCTAAACTCAACTATACTGGGTTTGATGAGGTTATGTCATTGTCAGTTACATGAAAAATAATGAAGGGGGCTGAGCCCTTGATACTTTTTTTGGGTATGATTTCCATCGGTACCTTGCCTGCTGGAAGAGCTCCATTCCAGGAGAGGTTGGTGATATCATAATCTCGTAATCTCTGAGACTTCAACTGAGAAAGTATCAAGTATATATTTCGATCATGCCAAGATTCTTCAATAATTAAATAATATTCCCACTAACAGGTACTGATGACAACTCTGGAGAATCATCTTCAGACAGCGAGAGCGAAGATGACTCTGAAGATAATGATAGAGAGGGCGACGTATAATTTTTCCTTTGAAATATAATGTTGTTCTCATTTAATATAATCTCATTTCCAAATAATTTTGTTTTATGTGAAAAACAAAAATGTAGATTAATGTTCAGGATACAGACCCCATACTATACCCAAAACATTCAACAAACTAAATGTACATACATTCTTTATATATTTTTCAGACGCCAGTATTATGATAAGCAGTCCCATAAGCTCCAGGAAGAATTTCAATTCGATTCATTGTGAGTTTCGATCATGAGCAATAATCCACCCCTCTTCTCCCTGTACGATCCCTCTTGATCATCCTGCGAGTATCTTGTCAATTTTTTTTATCATCTTTTCAAAGCCCTGTTTTTCAGATTAAAATCAAACCAGCAAGCGCCCCAATTGTCGTGAGATAAGATCATTGCACTTCATTGCCGAGCTTCTTCTTAAACAAAATTTTGAACTTTTTTCCAACCGAAAGGTGAGGTCAGGGCCGGGGCAAGGACTGGGTTGCGACTCTTCGAGGCACTCCTTCCTGTTAACTTGTACTGAGTGAGTGGGTCCCTTAAATGACATACCGACTTAGAACATCGATAAAACCTGTGTCGCGGGCCAACAGTCTATATAGGAACCAAAAGGAGAAATTGAACCGATAGATAGTATTTCAAAGTAACTAGTAAAAATTTCAACAAACAAACTTACCGATTCCTTCACATCTTGCTCATCTGATAATAGTTTTGGTTCATCCTTCTGTTCTTCTCCAATTCCACTGGAACAAATAAGGGTAAATATTCAGAATATAGTCATATCAAAACATAACAACGGACTGCAACCTTACTTTCAACAGGAAGTATGCATTTTATTAGATAAATATAAACAAACGAGGATATTCAAAATATTATCCAACTGTTTCAAACAATCATTGAACAGAAACTTCTGAGAAATGATTATTTATGTTTCTTGTTATTGTGTGGAATTTATATTTGTCTCAAATATTTCAAATATTTATTTTTGCCATCTTTATGAAAACATCTGCACACAATGAACACTATACCATCTTTATTTCTAACTAGTTGGAATCTGATATCTATAAATCACCTGTTTACTGCACAAAATGTCAGGTTAGGTTGGGTATTTTAGGCAAATAAATACAGGGTGTCCAGAGAGGTCATTTCGTAAATGATAGTGCTGATGGAGGGTTCCAATATAATGTTACTAATCCATATAAAAAAATGCTCGTTTCCGCACGTAAACGGCTGTTTTATACAGCTTCCGCTGTTTGATTTCATCATATTTAATCTACAAAAATGGTATACTTTTTTTAATCGATATCTTGTATCGTTCTAAAGAAAATTGCATTTTAAAACATACATTTCAACCGTTTCAGAGGTAATAGAAGCTCCATTTACCTATTTAATGACATGAGTGAATACAAAAACATTATCAAAAATTGTTTTCAATATGTGCATCTGAACTTCAACGCATTTTATTAAGTTGTCTAAACATCTGTGTTGTACTCGACATAACATGTGATGATCATTTATTACGATGTGAGCAGATGTAAGAATTCGATTCAAAAGCTCATCACTAATATTTACAGGTGTTTTATAGACTAAACATTCAAGATAGCCTCAAAGTAATAAATCAAGTAGATTAAGATCAGGCGACTGAGGTGGCCATGGAAAAGGACCATGGGGAAATGTGATGTTCAAATGATCTCTTACAACTTTGTGTTCTAACAACGAATCTGGATGATGTTCTTGCAGAAAAGTTGAATATTTATTTACATTTGAAGTTTCATCAATGATATAAGATCCATAATTTTCAGCATTTGCCAATTAGTCCTATCCATACATTGATGAGTTGAGTTTTTTCACCTTTGAAACGGTTGGGATGTATGTTTTTAAATGCAATTTTCTCTAGATTGGTGCAAGACATCGATTGATATGATACATACCATTTTTGTAAAAAAAAATGAACGGATCAAATGGTGGAAGCAAAATGTCAAATTTGTCACCTCTGTCAAAAATTCTTTCATAAACGGAAAAATTTCGTCAGGAGAGGAGCATTAGTATGAGTTCATTTACCTGCCCCAAAATCATTGAAACCATGGCCATTTGCAAGTTATAAGTGAAATTAATTTTTTTTAGTTTAACTTTCGAGGCCAATCACTTCGTAACGGAGCGCGATAGACATATTTTTCATATGAAGTACTAACATCATTTTGGCTCACCCTATCAGTTCTATCATTTACGACATGACCTTTCCGGACACCCTGTATAAACATATTCTGATTTTTGGAACATCATCGTGAGCCCTATAGCTAAAAACTAACCAATAATACTGCAACACTGCAGAATCGCAAGGTATCAGAGAGAGTGGCCAGCATAGCCTTGTGGTTGAAGCGTCAGTATTCTATCCACGTACGATCGCCGGTAGGTGGGTTCGATGATGGATAAGAATAATTTTAGAACAATTTTTTGGATAGCTACAGTTCGTGACTTATAATATGCTCCACCTTCATATCTTGCTTTTTGAAATACGGATGTTGATTCCAAAACGCTTCAGATTCGATTTCCTTCAACTTCAACTTATAGTATAGATTGTACATTAAGTGTGAGTCCTGATTCAACGGTTGAAAGAGGTTTGGACGAATTTCATCCCTCACTTAATAACTGCGTATAGACACGTGGCGTTTCATTTTATTGCTTCGCCAATATCATAGCTTTTGTCATCTATAACAGCTCAAACATAATCGCGGCCTAACGCGGATTTGGTGTCTTCTAATTAACGAGAAATTAGATCTCGCCACTTCAGGACAATTAGAATGATTGAAATCTGTCAAATTGCCCTTTCCGATACAGTATAATCTTTGAAGAGGAAAAATGTGCCAGCCCTAATTTTCATTTCGATCCCCATAATTTTTTTAATGGTCCTTTAGTCAATGGTATATCTTGATCCATGCTAAGCTTTCAATTATTCTCAATAATTTTAATATCACGCTGTATAATTTCTTTGATTCGATATCAACTAATTTCTATTTTACGCGATAATTAGCCGATCACTTAGTGATTGAAGAATAAAGGTTCCAATCTCAATTTATTATTCGAATGAATTTTTCAACCAATATGCAAGTACGACCTGTAAATATAAAGTTTTCGATTTCTGAATAAAATGTTGTCATGTGGCGTTATATTTAGGAGACACGTTGAATTCATGAAATTCGCATTAAATGGAACGGATCAGATTTGACGTTTAACAAGACACCTGTTCAATAAATTTGTTCGAAACAGGTGGATTCTACAGAGATTTTGTATAAAAATAAAATTTGATCTGTCATGACTATACGATGCCAAATATTTTATGAATTATAACTGAGAGAAAAATAATATCATAAATTAATATTAGATCATTAGAATGTCAATTTTGTTTGAAAGCATATGGTTTTGGACTTAATTAATTATGAATATTGAATATTTGATGGATGATTTCTCGCGGTTCTCTTGGTAAATATATTCTTACAGAAAAAGAAAATATTTCGCAAAAGACAGATGAAAGCATATAGTCCAATCAAGATGTACATCCGTGCTTGCAAAAGGTTCGGTCATTCTGAATTTTTTATATGTTGTTAGGACCTGAAGTAATATTGAAAAACCAGATTGGCAATTTCCAAACTGCTATGGGAGCGACGGTATACCACAAAAAACCATGACATTTTTGGACTTCTTTCAGTTTTCGCTCAATATCTTAGAAAAGAAAGGGTTTGACCGCTATAGTCACCCCATAAACTTTTGAAGATAACTAAATTTGCTACAACTTGAGGCCAAGGCGAGCTCAATACAGTTATTGGTTCCCAAGATACAATTCTTCGAAAGACCAAGGGAAGACCAAAATTCGGCCAGATTCCACCCCACAAGCCTTGAGAGAAGCAGGCATTAAATGTTTTTTGGCTCTATATAAGGGTGATATCGCGAAGGATACTTTGGATTTCCTGAGGTATAAATCGTTTGTTACTTCAAAGAGCATAAACCTCGCTCGATTGCCATCGACAAAAGATATCGCAGGCCACCACGCAGCAAGTGCAGAAGTGGCGGGGAGTGAACTTGAGTCCTACAGATTGGGGGTGGAAGATGTCTTCTCAGGGACTCACCCCCATCTCCACCACCATGGATCCCGCACCTCTTGCTCTTCTGCGAAAGATGTCATGTAAATGCAAGAAAGGGTGCTCTGGGAGCTGTTCGTGCAGAAGGACAGGGCTCCACTGCTCTGTCCTCTGCCAGTCATGCGGTGGCAAATTGTGCATCAACGTTCCGGATGTAGAGCTGAAATGCTCGGATAATGAAGATGACCCGACTACAGATTGGGCGCCTCTTCCAGCATCCATCACAGCCATCGAGACACTATCTTCGTGCGAGCCCAAGTCCGAGCCATCGGAGATAAAAAGAAAGTCATGATTTGGCTACCTGACAATAACTACATGTTTTATTTTAGATTTATTTGTTGTTTACGTTGATGTAATTTGTCCTTATAGCAGGTACCATGATGTTTGTGCAAGCCCTTTTCGCCCTGTACAACATCCTAACAGTTGTGAGGGAAGTAGCGCTGGAAAATTGCTGCGAATACTTGCGGATTGTCAGAAAACATGGCGTTTTTTAAATTTAACGATTACTATGTTATGGCACGGCGAGTTTTTCGAAAATTGGGGATACCACTTCCCCGACAAAATCGCCAGATCTTACGCCTCTCGATTTTTTTGTGAGGATTTAGAGCATCGTCCACTCCGATCCTCCAGCTACTACGAAGGAGTAGAAAGACAACATCCACAGAATATGTGTTAGCGGGTATTCCAATATTCAAGAGAATGGACGACAATTGGACAACATTGTGTTCGAGAAGTGAAATCCGCATCCCTGTACTTTAAAAATTGATGATTAATATTATCGCAACACTTTTAATGTTGTTTCCATACCATATTAAAAAAGAAAATTTTCTCTGATTTTCTGATTATCAAAAAATTCTTCAATAATAACAAAAATAAATAAATTGTAACTGTTTGATAAATAGAAAATGAGACGTGAGAACTGCTCATTTTTATTATTCCCTGAAACCCACATAATAATATAACTGTTCTTGGATTTCTGCCGTTTTCGAGAGAACCGCCGGGCTTACAGATACCAATCTCGTCTCAAAACAAATCTTATTGAATTCTCTTCAACTTCATTTCATATGATATTTCACGTGGGAAGCGTATTATAGAAGATAACTCACAAAATATGTGGCCATTTTGAAGAAATTTAACTTTTTCGAAAAAAATGCATATTTTCAAAGAACTGTATCTTGGGAACCAATAGCTGTATTGGGCTCAGCTTGGCCTCAAATTATAGCAAATTTAGTTTAATTCATGAGTATAAATGGTGACAATACCGGTCAAACCCTTCCTTCTCTAAGATATTGAGCGAAACCTGAAAAAAGTCCGAACAACATCATTGTTTTTTGGGTATACCGCCGCTCGCACAGCAGTTTCCAAATTGCAAATCTGGTTTTTTAATATTGATTTAGGTCAACTCTGATCTTCATTTATTTGTTTTGATACTGCTGGGAGACAAAAAGAATTCGAAAAAATCTGAAACTTCTGCATTTGAGTTTCTTCAATAGCCTTGCAAATATGAAAAGCAACTCCATTTCATATGATATTTCACGTGGGAAGCGTATTATAGAAGATAACTCACAAAATATGTGACCATTTTGAAGAAATGTCACTTTTTCGAAGAAATTGCCTATTTCCATAGAACTGTATCTTGGGAACCAATAGCTGTATTGGGCTCAGCTTGGCCTCAAATTATAGCAAATTTAGTTTAATTCATGAGTATAAATGGTGACAATACCGGTCAAACCCTTCCTTCTCTAAGATATTGAGCAAAACCTGAAAAAAATCCGAACATTTCATTGTTTTTTGGGTATACCGCCGCTCGCACAGCAGTTTCCAAATTGCAAATCTGGTTTTTTAATATTGGTTTAGGTCAACTCTGATCCTCATTTAATTGTTTTGATACAACTGGGAGACAAAAAGAATTCGATTCAATAGCCTTGCAAATATAAAAAGCAAGATGCCCGTTGCATAATAAAAATTATACCTTCAAAAGTTCTACAATGTATGGATGAAAATTCTGCAAAAACGATAGTAATTGGAACTGTTTTGAGATTTGTGTGCCAACTAACTGTATTATATTTGTATCCCAATGAATTTGAAAAATTCATCCAGCCTGATCCGGCGAAAACAAGGGAATATAAAATACACCAAACAAAATTAATTGCAACCGCGTAATGTTGAAGGTTCAAATGATATATTTATAGAAAGTTACACCCAAATACCTCATTCTTTGTGTTGATAGATTGGCACTACTATTCATTTCATCTCAAACGTGAAATATTAGAACATAACTCACGTTATCACTCACTTATTTCCCTGTTTAAGATAGGAATGGTAGGTAGGTAGATGAAATATTTGAACACCATTTGTATTTTCATATAGAAACCTTTCATTAATCCACTAGATTATAGATATCAGTAGGTGCGATTAGATAACGTCCTGTTATTGCAAATAACAAGATGTCACTGATGAATAGGTAATATATTATAGTTCGAAACATTTCCAGTATGTCTACTCAGCTTTCTTATGGAAGTTATTCAGAAGAAAAAATAGTAAAAAATAGTTTTTTTTTCTACAAGCGTGTGTGATTCACCCTTTACCCGCACGCAATTTAGTTTGGGAAGTGTAATTTTCCCACAACATTGCCGGAACATTTTTCCCACACTAGTGCGGGAAATTTTTTCCCGCACTAGTGCGGGGGCAAAATATAACTGGTTGGTGATGGAATATGAGAGTTTGAGTTTGTTTGTTGCAGTATTAAGTATGTATGTTCAGAATCATCCATCAAATTGCACTATTTATTGTGAAAATTAAGGAATATTGAAAAATAAGAATTGATTATTATAAAAATCCCCCTATACAGGGTGGGCCACCAGTAACGCCTCGGTCTCTAGAAGGCTAACCACTTATCTTCTTGGAATTCTTCCTCTCTAGGAAGTTGCATGTCAACATAGGCTACCATTTGAAATTATTTCGAAACATATAGGGTGTCCCCAAAAACCATAAAACACTGAAGTTAAACTTTTTTCTATCGAACACCCTATATATTATTTCATTTTGAGATTCTCCCTGATGAGCTGATTTCAACGACCCATCATACTTGGAGTCTAGCAGTTATAATTACTGAGATATAGGGTGTGAAAAATCGAGATTTTTCAAGTTCAAGAATTTTTTGTGTGGGAACTATTCATAATTGGTCAAAACGGCTAACATGTCCCTATCTCAACTTTTGATTAACTATCTACTGATATTTAATTGGGACATATACCGGGTGATCAAGATTCTGAATTCTGCACCACAAAAGACACCTTAGTTAACAATAACTATCCATTAAATTTGATTAACAAAACTATAAAATATAGAGTACACCGATTATACAACAGATCACAACATAAAAAACAGAAAGAATTCAACTTATTAAATACAATTTCAATCCCTTACACAGTTGGTTTATCACATAAAATTTCACACATTCTATCAAAGTTCAACATAGATACATGTCATAAATCCCATAACACTACTAAAAATTTTTTTACAAAACTCAAAAGCGAAACTCCAACACTAAAGAATTCAAACCTTATATATTCCATTCCATGTAACGATTGCAACAAAACATACATAGGTATGACAACACAATACTTAGAAAATAGACTAAAAGGACATCACAATAACAAACAAAATCCAACTGCCCTAACAAAACACTTAATTGATAATAATCACACAACTACATTCAGCAATGTTAAAATTCTAGATCATGGAAGTAATTACTACAAAAGGTGCATCAAAGAAATGATATATATTAACAAAGACAAAAATTCGATGAACGATAGAACAGATATCAATAATTTAAGCAATATCTACCATACCATCCTATAACTATAAATCACAAAATTCATACTGTTTCCATTTCAATATCAATTTCAAAATATGATAAAATAAAAAAACCGAACACCAGTCCATCCTTAGAAATTTACCAAATATAAAATATGTTCTATGCCGACATTCTCTATACCAGTGTGTTTTGTATTTCATGTTCCGTGTCATAATTAAATACATCTGTCATTGTCAAAAATATTTCCAAATTAACCTCCAAAACATTTTCGTCTCACCTCGTTTTTCGCAGGCCTTATCAACGAAACATCAAAAAAAAAAATTTTTGTTAACTATGAAACCGAAAAAGAAAAAATAGTACAAACGATTCTCTAATTTTTACTACTTGGTTGAGGTACGTATACTTTTAATCATTTTCACAATATCAAAATGTAAAATTGTATTTTTTTAATTCACAGCTAACCTAACTCTACTGTCCATCATCATGTCGTCCTTATAATAAATTGACAAAGCCCATGGCCATGGGCGAAACGTTTTTATAAATTCCACCACTTCTTAACTTCACAAACGAATCCAAAACCCAAGAAACCCCAAAAAAAAAATATATATATATATATAAAAAAGAATTTACATTATTATTTAGTTGTGTCACTACTGATTCTGTCAAAAAACGTCCATTTCTGTTTATAACGACGATAAACTATAGACCAAACACATGTAACCAAATAAAGCGCGCGAGAAACTACACCTCTTTCAATTGTAATTCAGAAAGTGTAACTTGTAATCCAGATTAGTAAAATGTAAGTCAGGAAGTGTAATTCGTAATTCAGAATAGTTGATTGTAATTTAGAAAGCGTCAATGTATTTCAGATTAGTCAATTGTAATTCAGAATGCATAACATCTAATTCAGATAAGTGAAATGTAATTCAGAAATTGTAACTTGTAATTAAGAATAGTCAATTGTAATTCATAGTGTAATTTGTAATTCAGAGAGCATCACTTGTCATTCATAAACACTATGGACTTGAATAAGGGTAGGGAATGGAAATCAACGAATGGTTCATTGTGTGGTGAACATCAATATTTTATATTTATCGACCAACGGGCATATCTTGAAATGCCAGAGCTGCAGCATGGTGAATGGTGGTGTGTTGTGCCCTAGCACATCACCTCCAACAATTGAATTTTTAGCCTGGTCAGTATTCTGTTCTATGTAGATGAACAAGTCGTTGTACTCCAACACCCGGACCTCAAGGAGAATGGATGCATACCGGGTGTTCCTAGTTTCTGAATCATAAGTTATACTTTCTGAATTACAAGTTATGCTTTCTGAATTACAAGTTATGCTTTCTGAATTACAAGTTACACTCCCTGAATTACATTCCACTAATCCGAATTACATATTACACTTTCTGAATTACAATTAACTAATCTGAATTTCAAGTTATACTTTCTGAATTACAATCAACTATTCTGAATCACAGCTTATACTAAAGGTGTAGAAGCCATGACAGCACATACAACGTTTTTCCACAAACTCTCCAAACTTGACTAACCGAAATGACACCAGAAATCACCATAAAAATTCCCTATGCCCCCACTATCATGTAACTATACAAGTCTTGTATAATCAGATAAGAGAAAATAACCAAATCGAATGAATTTACCTGTTTCTGGTTTCCTCAGACTCTGAAGAATTGACTTGTACTCTTTGTGCCCATTTACTCTTAACTTCTTCTTGAACCCTCTGTTTCAGAGCATTCACCCTTTGCCTTTCCTGTTCTATCACTTGTGACCCTGCAAAAATCAAAATTCGTACAAATCATCGAGGTACAATTAAATCAAGATTTCTTCACCTTGTTGACATAGATGTAAATGTCGTATCCTTTCAATTTCCTTGAGAGATTCTATAGTTTTTCTGCCCAACGAACCGTGACCTTCATCGATATTTATAGGCGCATCTAAGGTGACTTTGCTTATTCTATCTATGTCGTCTTGACTAGGGAATTTTTTATCTGAAAAATAAATATTACTCGGCTCGAATGAAAAATTCGAAGAAACAATCGTAAAGGAATACAATTCTCAGACGAATTAAGGCACAAAGCAAATTCCCTATACTCAATTAATTTTCAGGAGCATAAACAATCCAGTTCCTGTTTATAAACACAAAGTCGTTTAAGAGCATTAGTGAAGTCAAATTCTATTAGGTTGTTTTCATTTAAAACTCACGATTGTATAAAAGTGAATCACCAATAGTTCATCAATTGGTAGATATTTAAAATTTTGAATAAACATTGTAGCCATAAAACATTATAATGGCTGAAATAGAAGACAGCTAGGACCTGAATTGAATCCCAAGGATGAAAGAGAGGAATGTTATTTAATGGTCAATTTAAACCTGAATCTTTCACTTGCGTAAGTTGCATGTTCATTTGTGTTTGATCATGGTTTGATCAACCTGTCAAACTTTGTTTCTATGAATATCTCTGTTTACATCAACTTTAGGAGGATGATCAACACTAATTAGGGGACCTGTGATCAGCTTTCACATGAATGCCCGTGCTTTTTTCGTCAGAACTAGTTCAAATGTAAGGTAGGCACATCAGTTCAAAATATAATAAAGTGACATATATACGGCAACTATATCAACGTTCATCAATCATTGTAGAACGTGTTCTTGTTGCTTTTTTAATGTTCTGGTTCCCACGAAAAGGGAAATCCTGTAATGTTCAGAGAACATCGTTGTCGAATGTGATATGAAAATGTGAAATTTGACAGAATTCAAAAGTGGAATAATTTCCTATCTTCAATGACATTTATAAACATTGGATAATGACAGACAAACCAGTGGTACGATGCTGATAACTGCCCAGTTCACCAAATCATTTATCGTATTTCCAAAGTCAATTGAAACAGCAAAAAACATCCGCCGTCTTTTAGAAGTTA
This sequence comes from Phaedon cochleariae, assembly GCA_918026855.4. NCBI lineage: Eukaryota > Metazoa > Arthropoda > Insecta > Coleoptera > Chrysomelidae > Phaedon > Phaedon cochleariae. Next base: position 23,677,459 of record OU896719.1, on the reverse strand, counting down.
AGAGAGGTTGGCGGTAGGTGGCAGACTTTTTTTGCCGCAGCCAATCTGTCTGATTTTGGAAAAACTATAACAGCTTTGTTACTACTGCATCACAAAGGCCGGGATTGGCGCAGTGGAAGAGCGTCCGTCGCACGACCGCAAGGTCGTGGGTTCGATTTCCAGCACGGGCAAGGAACTTTTTTCAATATTTTATTAACGAATTAAATATTGTAAAGTTTCGGAGCATCGGCTGGGGATAGTCCTGCACGATTCGCTGTTGCGTTCCAATTAACAGTGCTGCTCCTAAAGTGGCGCATGGAGTTAGTAACAAAGCCTATACAGAACACGCAGAAAGATATGATGATGTGGTTGTGAGCGTCAGAGAAGAAGTAGGACGGTGTATGTAGGTGGGTGTGGAAAAACTACCAGCTGAGCGTGAGAGCGGGCCAGCTGCTTAAGTAGACCTCGGTCTCGGGGGTTAACGATGATAGTTAGCAGGCCTGCCACTGCGCATATGGTAGTGAGTACATTACTAGCCTACAAAACACAGCTGAAAAACTCTGAAAAGAGAGCTGATGGGCGGTGCCTGAAAAGGATGTTAGCCAGCGCACTCAAGCGAACCACATCAGTCATTGAAAACACTTGGGGTTGGCAAAAAGGTCCCATTGGGGACTAGTTGCTGACGTGGAAACGTCCCCCACCAGTACCAGTACCAGTACTGCATCACAAATGTTCCATGATTTTAGGTGGACTTATGTCGGATCAACTAGAATCACTGGATGGTATTAGTTAGGGTCCCTTGATGGAAATTGACGTTAAAGTCATCTTGAGATGACTCGTCAATTTCCATCAAAGGACCCTAGTATAGTATTGGTAAGATAAAAGTTCGGACACAGAAATGACAACTGTTAGTGTTAGTTAGACAACTGTTAGTGTTTTGAATGTTTAGATTTATTGAGTTACACACCTTGCATTGTGTGACAACAGCATCATAGTCGTTCCACGCTTTTTCATTCAAGATTATTTTAATTCGACAATAACTCCACCAGGGAAATTGAAAGACAAAGAGCAGAATATATGTCCAAACTCTTATCTAACTAATACCATCCAGTGACTCTAGGAAGGATCAGGAGCTGGTATTTATGGGGCCAAGCCAAAGACAAGAATCTCACTGAGCTTAGGTAAATACGCGACGTTGTTTCAGGCAGAAGTTATTGCAATACATCATTGCGTGAAAGAACTGATAAGGCAAGCGTTTAAAGGCAAAACCATTGCAATCTATTCAGATAGCCAGGCGGCCATCAAAGCAGTCAAATCTATGCAAGTCAACTCAAAACTAGTATGGGACTGCATAGAAACCCTAAATGAGCTGGGCAGTCAGAACAGACAGACTCAGCATGGGTACCAGCACATACAGGGTACGAGGGCAATGAAGAGGCAGACTCACCTGCCCGAGCAGGAGCAAACAAAGCTCTGAATGGTCCAGAACCCTTCTGTGGTATTGCGAAAGCTATACAAAAGACTACTATCAAATCATGGATGCAAACCAAATCTCAAGAATGGTGGAACAACTCGCCAGGTATGGGACAGGCAAAAGAGTTTATTAAAAAACCATCGCCAACATTCACAGAATATCTACTGAGCCAGAAACGAAGTTCAACTAGAATACTAGTGGGACTTCTCACAGGGCATTGTAGGCTCAACAAACACATGAGTACGATAGGTCTGACTGAAGAACTGCTCTGCAGGTTCTGTCATGATGAAGAGGAAACAGCAGTACACATACTTTGCCACTGTGAGGGCTTGTCAAGACTAAGGTTCCTTACGCTGGGTGAGGAAAAACCAGAAGCCCAAAGATACACAGGGGATCTGAAAGCTAGCCTATGGAGTCTCATAGAGAAGGCGGGGCTAGCCGAAGAACTCTAATCGATTTTGAGGGCAGACACAATAGATCTGAAAAGGTCGCGGTGTGGAGGCAGATAGCCCGAAGGCCCCATTCTAAATCTAATCTAATCCAGTGACTCTAGGAGCAACGAGTTTCAAACGAATGAATAAAATATGAATTGTGGTAGAAAATTGCAGTTTGAACTGACCTATAACTGATATATAACATACATGCTTTATTGATATAATTTACCAGCTATAACAAAAGTTAAAATGTATTTCACTACAACAAAATAAGTTATTCGTTGCGCCCTGTCTGTAGATGGAGCAATTCAGGTCGTATTGAATCGTGAATTTTGGCTGCGCAGAATACTAAAACTAGGGTCCCTTGATGCAAACTGACGTATTTGTCATCTTAACAGGGTACGGACAGATCCTCGTCTCCTCTCACTCTAAAGTGTTTGTGAAACAGTTATATAGTTCCATCCCTGTTCAATTCTGGGGAGAAACACTAGATTTTTGACATTCATTGTTTTTTAGGTTATATTGATGTCATTGGCGCATCATACGTAATCTCCATATGGAATTCCTGATTCAACTATACCAAGATATAGATGAAAATCCTCTAGTTTTAGAGTTACTACTCCAGCATAATCTTTGCGAGGTAGGGAACATATAAATTGTACTGAAAGCTTAATATATTTCACCAAAAGAGACTATTCATACACTGTATACCAGGGTTGACTGAATTGACTGTATGAATTCTGATTTCAAGCTGAGCAGTAGTTTATCTATGAGCTGAATGAGCTGAGCAGCCTTATGATTGAGAAATAGTGAAAACCTAGATGTGGGTGTTTAAACTACTGTACTCATGTCATGCGTGCTGAATATATTTCCGGAAATCCAACTCGGAGAAGAATTCATGGAGTGACTAATATCACACTATGTATAAAACTTCGTCTAGGACGAAAAGTAGCAGGCTGATAAAAAGTAATACATAAAATGTGCCGGAGAATAAAGACTATAATATACTTTACCCTCAAGTTATTTATATGATTTTTCCGTCTCCCTTGAATAAAAAGTCATTTTCAAATAATATATTGATGAAAGTAACAAAGAAGTAGGTATACAGTATAACTTATAGGCACGTTATTCTCACTCTTGCATCCTACATATTTTCAATTTGTGGTAGAGTTATAATTAAATAAACTAATGTGAAAAAAAAACATTATTACACAGAATTCGTACTCGGCTGATTAAAATCAGTTTCATTGACTTCAGTGACCCACAATTCGGTTAGAAATATTTTGCTATTTTGTGAGAGATTGCTGCACATACCCTTCAGCGATATTCGTAGACTTCCAAGCAATGTCTCCTCCAGAATTTGCAAATAAACTTGAATTTTCCAAGTTTGACGAAAAAATAATTATCTCCAACCCCGGAAAACTCCGATGCCTTCCAATTTTGAATAGAGTCGGATCATAATTACAATACTCGTTCGCCATATGATCTTCCTCAACAAGTAAATTCCCTGTACATACCTATTATTAAAATTTTGAATGATTTTCTGTAGCGCCCTTGGATGTGACGTGACAGCAATGTCAGGGATGCCAGTAGACAAAACTAAAGTCTCTAGGTCATTAAAAAAGAATGCAGCTATGATCTGTCCGTACCCTGTTATGATGACTTTAACGTCAATTTCCATCAAGCGACCCTAACTAAAACTAGGGTCCCTTGATGGAAATTGACGTTAAAGTCATCGTAACAGGGTACGGACAGATCATAGCTGCATTCTTTTTTAATGATCTAGAGACTTTAGTTTTGTCTACTGGCATCCCTGACATTGCTGTCACGTCACATCCATGGGCGCAACAGAAAATCATTCAAAATTTTGATAATAGGTATGTACAGGGTATTTACTTGTTGAGGAAGATCATATGGCGAACAACTTTTGTAATGAAGATCCGATTTATTCAAAATTGATATCTGGGGGTTTTCGGGGTAGGAGATAATGATGATATGGCGAAAGACATTAGTTTATATAATTATTACTCTACCACAAATAGAAAATATGTAGAATGCAAGAGTGAAAATAACGTGCCTATAAGTTATACTGCGTATACCTACTTGTTTGTTACTTTCATCAATAAATTATTTGAAAATGACTTCATTCAAGGGAGACGGAAGAATCATATGTATAAACATAATATGGGGGTGAAGTATATTCTATTCTATATTTCCCTGCACATTTTACGTATTACTTTTTATCAGCCTACTTTTCGTCCTAGACGAAGTTTTATACATAGTGTGATATTAGTCACTGCATAAATTCTTCTTCGTGTTGGATTTCCGAAAAAATATTCAGCACACATTACATGAGTACAGTAGTTTAGATACTCACATCGAGGTTTTCACCCTTTCTCAATCATAAGGCTCAGCTCATGCAGCTCATAGATAAATCACTGCTCAGTTTGAAATCAGAACAGAGCAATGTCTGCTGACGTCACAACATGGCGAACTCGTCGTTTTCATCAGCTGATCGGGAGACAAACAAAGCTGTGTGTGAATTTTGATTTTATTATTTCTGACCCATCGGTGGTCTTGTTGAACTTGTAGATATTATACAAGAAGAATGTGAACATTTTCTTCCAAAAGGAGTATCTATTGATAGGTATATCACGTAAATCCAGCAATTTAAAATTGACAAATAAACCAATTTGAACTGTTCTTTGGACTCATTCACTTCTCTCACATGATTCATGATGAATGAATTAACAAACATTTCAATAAATAAACGCTCCAGGTATTGTATTTTAGTGGTGAATGTTCAAGAAAGTTACATGTACCCTTATGGAAAATGTGTATGCTTGTCCCCCCATCAGCTGTTCAATGGCCGACATATGACGTCACTGACAATGCTCTATTCATTCAGTCAATTCAGTCAACCCTTGTATACAGTATACGAACAGTCTCTTTTGGTGAAATATATTGAGCTTTCAGTACAATTCATAATATGTTCCCTACCTCGCAAAAACTATGCTGGAGTAGTAAACTCTAAAACTAGAGGATTGTTCATCTATATTTTGGTATAGTTGAATCAGGAATTCCATATGGAAATTACGTATGATACGCCAGTGCCCTTGATATAACCTAAAAAACAACAAATGTCAAAAATCTAGTGTTTATCCCTAGAATTGAATAAGGATGGGACTATATAACTGTTTCACAAACACTTTAAAGTGAGAGGAGATATCTTTACGTCTTATGGAAATATTATCATTGGGTTTCAATTTAGGAAGAACTTTAGCATTTTTGTTGTAATAATATGCTTGCTTCTCTTTATTTTTCTTTAATATTTCTACAATTGATTTTGGATCTATAATTTCACATTTCAAATTTTCAACAGTAATTGGAATCTTGGTTTTGACAATTCTGTTTAGTAACATTTGGGAGGGAGAATACCCAATATCTGGTATTGGTGTATTTCTATAAGCTAAAAGAGACTGGGAGATATCATCACCATCACCATCATTTTTTTTCCTCATCATCTGCTTAACAATACTAACGGCTTTTTCTGCCAAACCGATCATAAAACTACACTCATTCGAAAATTCTTTTAATAATTTTGAATTGAATGGATTATTATCTGCAAATAACACATCTGGATAGCCAAATCTCCCAAAAATTGATTTCAAAATTTTTAAAATTTCTACAGCACTCTTATATTTCAGTTGAGCCACTTCAATCCAATGGGAATACGCATCAATAAGTATCAAGAAACTTCTACCTTCATACTCTAATATATCTGTATGTAGTCTTTCATGAATACAGAAGGAATAGAGAATTCCTTAATAAAACGAATATTCCTTTCAAACAGTCCTGCAAGCTTAGTGATATTACTGATAATCTTAATTCTGAGTCGGTAATTGAAGAACCGGTATCTAATGATATCATTGCAGCAGAAGAAAGTATACTCGACTTTGATATTCTCAATGAGCCCAGTGGCAGTATGGCATCTCCTTTGATCTCTAAGCCCAAGAGAATAATCAATCGTCCACAGTACTTGAGAGATTATATAACTTGAAAAAAAAAAAAAACGTGTTATGTTATATAGATTTATAGTTGCCTAAGAAAAATGAATGTTTCATTTAGGTGATCATGACCACGAATACACATGTCAGGTTGACATAGATAACAGATACTGAACATTAGTTGAATATTGAAATATCAATAAAAATATAAAAATAAGTATATTTGCCTGATTATTACAAGAGACGAGGATCTGTCCGTACCCTGTTGAGATGACTTTAACGTCAATTTTCATCAAGGGACCCTAACTAAAACTAAACTAAAACGTACCCACCTGATGTTTGGTTAGATATTTGTCATTTTCATTTCATTATTTGAATAATCCGACATTTAACAGTTGAAGAATACGTATTCTAATAATTAATATCTGAGGTATCGACGTATAGAGTTTCATGTCTGATTGTTGAATATTTTGTGTCCAACATTCATGACTGTCAACATATTTTTTTTGATTTCGTGAAAATTTCTCTTTTTTAATTAACACATCTAAGAATATGAATACAGAATTTCATGATAATCGGTTGAGTAGTTTTGGCTTGAAAGCCCGACAAACAAACTTACAATCACATTTATATTAGTAGGGATTCACGAATACACTTCTGCAAATATTCGTGTACAATATTTTTGAGAAATAAAAGCTGCCATATCGATATTATTTTCAATTCGATTACTGATAAACACGAACAAACGCACTCAACCCACTGTCATTGCACACTGCACTTACCGATTCCAACTTCCAATATCGACTTCTCCTGGAACAACTTTTCGTTGAACGATTGCGACATGTTGTACAGGTTTTCGTCGGGTACCTTCGAATTGCTGACGATCATCGAGCAGCTGAGGTCAGTCATTTTGTGCAGCGACATATTCGACAGCTGCTTATCGATATCCTTGGATTTGTCGCTGTCTGTATCGCTGGAGAAATCCTGTTCGGATTCCTCGTTCGAATAGGTGGACAGTTCGTTGTCGATGCTTTTCAGTCGCTCGCGTATTTCTTCTAGTCTCATCATGCATTCCACCTAAGGACATTTTTTTTGGTTAGATGTCGATTTGTTTGCCGATTTTTGCCTGTACGTATATGAATCCGAAATCGAAATATTTTAAAAATAGTATATTTAAGTATAAATATGAGATATTAAGGTTCCTAAGGTTTTTAATTTGGTTAGTAACGAAGAGGTTTGGGACATTAGATTATGACGTTTTGCAATCATATTGGCAGTCCCTATAACTCCATAAGTTTTGTCGGTTTCGTCTCAAGATACCCTATATATATATTAAGAACATTCCTCTTATAGAACTATTATTTAGCAGGTTAACAAAAAAATCATCAAAACCAAATAGGAAAGTTTTTTCAACCATCTGAGTCGATCCATCTTGCAGTGGAATGAAGAACAGGGTACGGACAGATCCTCGTCTCCTCTCACTCTAAAGTGTTTGTGAAACAGTTATATAGTTCCATCCTTATTCAATTCTAGGGAAAAGCACTAGATTTTTGACATTCGTTGTTTTTTAGGTTATATTGAGGTCACTGGCGTATCTTACGTAATTTCCATATGGAATTCCCGATTCAACTATACCAAGATAAAGATGAACAGTCCTCTAGATTTAGAGTTTACTACTCCAGCATAATCTTTGCGAGGTAGGGAACATATAAATTGAACTGAAAGCTTAATATATTTCACTAAGAGAGACTGTTCTTAGACTGTATACTAGGGTTGACTGAATTGACTGAATGAATTCTGATTTCAAGCTAAGCAGAAGTTTATCTATCATTTTAATGAGCTGGGCCTTATGATTGAGAAATGATGGAAACCGAAACTACTGTACGTATTCATGTGTGCTAAATATATTTTTGGAAATCCAGCTCGGTGAAGAATTTATGGAGTGACTAATATCACGTATATCATGTATAAAACTTTGTCTAGGACGAAAAGTAGGCTAATAAAAAATAATACGTAAAATATGCAGGAAAATAAAGCATAGAGTATACTTTACCCCCATGTTATACATATGATTTTTCCGCCCCCCTCAAATTAAAAGTCATTTTCGAACAATTCATTGATAAAAGTAACAAAGAAGTATAGGTATACGCAGTATAACTTATAGTCACGTTATTTTCACTCTTGCATCCTACATATTTTCTATTTGTGGTAGAGTAATAATCATATAAACTAATGTCTTTCGCCATATCGAATCCGCCATCTTGAATTTTCCAATTTTGACGAAACGATCATTATCCTACCCCGAAAACCCCCAGATACGAATCTTGAATAGAATCGAATCTCCATTACAAAACTCGTCCACCATAATGGATCCGCCATCATGAAAATCCCAATTTTGACGAATTAATTATAATCTCCGACCCCACGGAAATTCACATATACCAATTTTGATTTTTGAATAGAATCGGATCATAATCACAAAATTCGTTCGCCATATTGGATCCGCTATCTTGAATTTCTCAATTTTGACGAAAAATCATAAAGTTCGACCCCGAAAACCCCCAGATACCAATCTTAAATAGAATCAGATCATAATTAGAAATTTCTTTCGCTATACGGGCAGCGCTGAGAATATTTCAGGTCGATAGAACACAACTAATTATTCAAGGCACCAACTTTTCAGAATAATCCTGAGTTGCGTTTTCCAGAAACGTCTAATGTGCCATCCACTGTGAATCAGCCTGTATATTGGATTGGTCATCTTGAATTTTCCAAGTTTGACGAAACAATCATCATCTCCAACCCCGGAAAACCCCAGATATCTTCCAATTTTGAATAGAATCGGATCATAATTACAAAGCTCGTTCGCCATATGATCTTCAACAAGTAAACACCCTGTACATACCTATTATTGAAATTTTGAATGATTTTCTGTAGCGCCCATGGATGTGACGTGACAGCAATGTCAGGGATGCCAGTAGACAAAACTAAAGTCTCTAGATCATTAAAAAAGAATGCAGCTATGATCTGTCCGTACCCTGTTAAGATGACTTTAACGTCAATTTTCATCAAGGGACCCTAGAATGAAGATAATAGGGCAGGAAGATAATCTTACAGTCAACTTCACCAAAACTATACTTTATTTAACATTGGAATTGGGACAAGTTTCAAAGCTTCAAAGCTTCATTATCAGCAAAAATCATTTGTTACAGGAAGTACTACAATGAGAAAGACAAAAAGTTACGTCAGAGAAGCATCCAGATAATGAAAGTCAAATAATCTTCACCTGTTCTGAGGAAAAATATTTCAAATGATGAAAAACCAAAAATGTAATTTACATATTAAAAATTGTTTTAATAAAAATGAAGTGTCCGCAATTGAATGCGGATCACCTTTGTCAAATTATTAATATCCTCATAATTAAGAAAGTAGTGGTAAAGATTTCTTTCTGGAGTGAAAAATTTACAACATTGCTTGGCTCCGACTGTCCTACATATCAGAAGTAAAATTAATTGAGTGAAGATTTTGTTTATTGAGATTTATTGTTACATGTTTGTTATGTAATTTTTTGTGCTCACCAAGTTGGATAAGGAATCCATCGGTCGGTAATTTTTTGTACTTGCCATCAATAAAATATGTAAAAAGTTGTACAACTGTAACGAGTAACGACCATGTTTGTATTCAATTTAGTGACAGGAAACTCACAAAAATATCTGTCTTCATGTGAATTACAGTATTCAAAATAAGCGACACGCCCTCTAGCGGATATTCAAGTAACTAAAAGAAAGTAAATTGCATGTTTGTTACCATTGCTTCAAAAAACTTAGTACTTGTAAAATTTTTCGAGTTAGAATTCTTCAGTATAGAGCATCTTGAATCATTATTGCTCTGTTTCTCATGTAAGGAATGGTTCCACACTGCATTTCACAGAAAATAATAATTTCAATCAGTGTTATTATCTCTTCGAGATTGAGTTCAGTTGCATTTTGTTCCCGGAAGTGAGAAATTACAAGAGACATTTATAAAAATACAATCCTTACACACAGTGTTATTGAAAGATTTTCTCCTATCTTCGAGATTGAGTTCAGTTGCATTTTGTTCCCGGAAGTGAGAAATTACAAGAGACATTTATAAAAATACAATCCTTATACTCAGAAGCAAAACACCTGAGTTGAATTTTTCCTGGGTAGATCAACTGAGTTATTTGCACACTCATCCGCAGCTTTGAGGTATTTTTCTCTTCTATAAACACAAGTAGATGGATCGACTCAAATACCTACTCTATGAGAGTCAACATCATATTTACTCCACTTAATACAATATTTCTTCAACTTACTCCTGAATGGAAACGAAATGCAAACTAACGTTATCTCAAGTTGGAGCATTTTCATTTTATATGAATTTCATGAAGTTGAAATAGTGAAACATGTCTGCTGAAAAGCTCCCTCTAATCACAAGAGTACTGTTTTGTAACTATATCTTTGTGTGTAGTGTTTGATATTATTTCATAATAAAAGTCGTTATTACTTGATAACTTTATTAATACTTCTGGTTATTACAAGCGTGCTTCCCTTCTCGTGTTGCCGTGAGGGAGTGTTGAGATGGCGGACGGAAGTCATCCTTAAAGTAATACCATAACGACAACCGTCAACAATGTCATGTCATTTGTCACTTTTCATTATGGTATGTATACATGACGAAAGCCTTAAGGTAGATACACAAATACATAACGTTTAAATGCCTAAAGCCTTAAGGTAGATACACAAATACATAACAAGTACATGGATAAACAGTCAAAAATGAAGTTTAGCCACTTTGGCACTGCGATCTCAAATTAAATGGCCTATAGTAATAATTGTGTTTTCATCTCTTGGGGCGCATGAAAGGGAATCCCTTTAATTCATAACGTTGATAAAAATGAAATTACTCCTTCAGCAAATATCTTCAAAACTATTGGAATTCCGGATTCATATGATACACTTTGGAATCGAATGTTCCGTAAATCAACTTGATTATTTCGGTAGTTCTCCGTTTCGTAAATATGGAATGTTCAGTCTGTTCCTGAAGAAAGGTTATTTGCGGAACTCAGTTAAATTACAACGACAAACAATATTCCCATTTTAATTATTGCGTTTTTATTATTGCGGATTCGTTCAGTGAGGTAAGTCAATAATATTCAATATATTTTCAGTGTGATGACTTTTTTTTTTATTTCAGGACATTACATCCTTTGCTTGTTATTACTGTTTCATAAGGCTGATTTAGCAAAGAAAATTTTTCAAAATAAAATTATTCCACTATTCGAGAAAATCACAAAGTGTGCGGCCGCCTCTGGTGGCTAACTTTACAAGTCTTGCGAGTATGAACAACAAATATGGCGACCATTGTTTCGAGTTTCTGTGTTTTATTTGAAAATAATTTATTTGTTGAAGTGCATATTCCAGAACCTCATTTTTCCCTGATGAAAAAACTCGAATTATTGCATCAACTTTTATTGTTTACAATGAAGAAGCCAGTACCTACCTTATATACATTTTCTGAAGCACAGTTAGAATCCTTGTATAAATGTTGGTTGCAATGATTCGATCTTGAGAATAACTCCAAGTCTTCAATTGCTTGTTTATGTAAATCGATGATATTGTTCATCCTGAGCAGCCTTTCCAACCATATCTTCTTTTCCCAGCCCCTTCACTAGAATTACATCTCCTTCATAAAAGCCAGTGATATTTCTTGATGAATTCGATTATTTCTTCATACCCATACAATATTGTTGTAATAGCTGATTGCTTATATGGCTCCATTCCAGTCCATGCAAGTGTTGAGTGGACCATTCCGACATTTCCATATGTTTGAAAACTGTGGAATTGTAGTGTAATATCAATGATGAATACCACCATTGTCCACATCAAAATGACAATTTCTCTGCACAAAAAGTAATTTTTCCCATACTGGAAACCTTGTACGTATTTTACGAAGTCAACTCATTATTCACTATTTTACAAAATGATTGCCAAATAACCAACTTGCAATGTGTGCATACGGCAATGTTTTTGTTGTTCATACTCAGTTTGAAATTTGACGTTGATTTGACGTTAAATAGAGCCATCTATTGGTTCGTGATTTTCGCGAATGTCCATATGTCACTGATACTAGTGTCACTATTGTCATAAACAAGTCAGACCAAAGCCACTTATTGGAATAATCATGGAATAATCATGAAATAATATACCGACCACTCTCTGAACTGACAGACTGCGTCTGCTTTTTAAATTCGACGTTATCATACGTTAGATAATCGTTGGGGCTGTCCGGCCACGACAACAGTTGGATTATCCAATAATCTGTCCCTACACACACCCTAAATTTAGCATTTAGCATGACCTCGGTTGATTAACGAAACATATCCATAAGAACGTTTCCTCCTACCTTGTGCTTCTCGATGGCCTTGAACTCGTTGTTGTTGGTCTTCGAGGTGTCCGACTTCTGCTGCTCCAGCTCCCCGATCTGCGACTGCAGCGACTCGATCCGCTTCGACAGCTCGAGCACCTCCCGCTGCAGCTCCTCCCTGCTGGCCAGCCAGTCCGCCTCCTCCTCCAGATGGTGGAATTCGAGGTCCTCGAAGGCCTTCTTCTCGTTGTCGAGCTGCTCCTGGGCGTGCAGGTACTCCTCGAACACGCGTTCGTATTCGGGGCCGGTCTTGTCGGTGTTTGCGAACTTTTCCTCCACTCTCGCCATGTTTTCTTGCGCGTGCTCGAGTTTCGTGCGGCAGATTCTTTGGTCTTCTTCTTGCTTCATCTGGCAGTCGCGCATGCTCTCTTCTATTCTTTGAGAGCGCTTTTGGAGTTTGTGCTTTCTGGCTTCGACTTTTTCCAGGTCGAGGAGCTTGGATTGGTGTTCGCCGGATATCAGAGCTTTCTCTAGTTCCATCTGTAACGAGGCCAAAAATTACGACGATCGCTTGGATTATAATTCCTCAATGTACGTGACACTGCTGTTCTGACTTTATTGTATATTTAGAGAACGGACACTATGAAAAGGGAAGATCTGTACTAGCTGCATACACGTAACTGATCAATAGAATGAAGAGATCTTGTATTTCATGTAAAATTCATTATAAAATCGTGAAGCGCTTTCGGCTAAATAACCATCATCAGTGCTATACTCGTTAAGAATTTACAAAAAGGTTCAAAAATTAGTGATCGACGACATCATCATGGTACAGTCGTATTAAAAAATAGCGTACATGTATATTACAGAGAGAAATTAATGTCATCCTATTAGCGTAAAACGGGCTATTGGGAATGATTGTTTACCAAATGTTGACAGTAAAGTTGTCGATAAGTTCTCAAAAACACAAAGCATTGGCTGAGCATAGTTTTACACAACTAGAACTAGGATACTTGTACGCTTTTTTATTGAATATGACTGTACAAACGGAATCAGGAACATACATACATTTAACAAAAAATACACAAATTACAAATTTGTTTCATGGCAGAAGACAGAAAACGGCGCTTACACACCGCTTGCACCGCTGTAATTTTGGAATTTTAATTATTGTCAGTTCTATCAGCCTAGAATTTCGGTTGAGATTCCGCCATCTAACGGGTAAAATGCGACCTATATTCCGCGATATTGAAAAGAATCCTTTTGTCAAGTAGGCCGTAGGTCAAGAACTTTGACCGAAAAACAATAGATGGGATTTGATAGGAGTTTCTACACCATCTTCTGTTCATCCTGGTTCGGATAGTAATTCATTGGAATGCATTGTATAACGATGACTCGATGGCGAGATATGTTCTATGAAATCGGCAGTATTTTTCGGTGATTGATTGAAATGGGATGTAATAAAGAATTGTTACCAGAAGCGTGTCTAAGTGGGAAGTGTCCTTTTGACTCTAGATTTCAGAAACAAGAACCCGATCAATTTGAAACATATCTGATGAAAATCCATCAAAAGGAATCTTTTCTATTGGATTTCAAAAAAAGTTTCTGAATTAATCCCAATGTATCGTATTATGACAGCCGGATAGTGCAATGGTACCACTACTTGACACCCTCTGTGGGAGTTTTGTTCTGTTGATTTTTCCTTAGTATTGTTACCTCAGAGTCGGTGAAAATCATAAAGTAGTAGGTAACGTTATTATCCCTTGAATCTAAGACAAAAATGGGTATAGATTCGGAATCCTCAGACATTTAACGTTACATTAGCTAATGATTGAGCCACTTTCGAAATTTTTCATGTTTTCTTCAAATATCAGACAAAAATGAGTACAAATTTGGAATCCTCGTGACATTTATGTTAGATTAGATATTGAGCCATTTTTCAAATTTGTCACTTATTATTTCAGCGAAACACGTTAAATTGGACAGTTACTATACAGTGTCTGTCACTTTTGATGAAAGCATCCTTGTATCTGTAATTGATTATTGATTATTGAGGTGATATTTTGGGATTCGCACAATCTAGATATTCTGTTTGTTCATTTGACTGACCAACTATTTGTATCTGAATGAATCATCATTCTGAGTTTCATTGAACTATTGACTCATTTTACTCGATTATTTGGGATTTTATCTCCTTGTTTCTATAAAATAAAAATATGAGTATCATTCCAATATATGTGTAGTAGGACAAATCAGATGATTTGCCCCAAAATGTCACTGCGTTTAACAAATTTTTCTATCACTGAGGCTAAAAGAAAAATCCAATAGCTTGTCAGTGACACTTTGTTTGAAGAAAAGAAATAAGGATATATTGAAAAAATATCGAATTTTTACTTATCTTTGGACGTTTCGGGAAAGAATCTCGTGTTCATTTAGTTTGACACTTCTCAGTGACATACTGATGTTGGTATATGGATGAGTGATGATGTTATTATACAAATGAGTTACAGGATATTTTCATTGATTGATCTTGAATCTACCATTTTCATGTTCATTTTTCAGTAGTGAATACCATGGTATTTCTATATCAACTGAACAGGAAACAATTCTTTCGTCTCTTTTGGTTGTTATCTTCCTTCCCTATGATTTTAATATTCCACTCTGCGATATGTCCATTGTCCATTGTCAGTAAGGATGTGTTCAGTTAGCTTCGATTTATCGATATGTCTTTTCTTGATATTTTACTTGTGTTCTTTCATCCTTACTGAGATAAGTCTCTGTTTCACCTGTATAAAACTTTCCACAAACACGAGGTATACTATTTATACTATATCTACAGACAGTATTTAAACTATTGACTGTTTTATGCTGAACCATTTGAACCCACCTTAGAGAGAGTAAATAAATAACATAAATAAGAGTCTCACACTTCAAATTACTCCTTACCTCTCTATGCAGCTCTTCTTCTTGTATCTCGATCTCGGCCATCTGCCTTTTTATCCTCGAAATGACGGCCAAAATCTCCTTCTTCTCCTTCCTCAATTGCTCCAACCTCTTCTTCTCGTCTTCGTTCCTTTCTTTAGCATCGTCAAAGTGGCTGCTGCTGTGTGGACTGTCGTGGTCGCCGTTTATCTTTTTGTGTTCTATGGACGACGAACTGTCCTTCGAGTAGTTTTCTATCGGCGATGGACTGCCCTTCGAGACGTTTTCCAGCGGATAGATGTAGTCAGTATGGGCGATTTTGGGCGGAGGAGTCTCGAAGATGTCGATGTCGGGCGGGAATTCTTTGGAGTTGTGCAGGTTCTGTCTGAGTATCTGTTCGGCTTCCCGGAGAAGTTTTTGCTCTGCTTCGAGGATGGCGTATTTGCTTTCGATAAGGTCGGCGTTATCTTTCGGAGAACTGCAATGAAGAAGTACCAAAATACAGGGTGTTTCAGATTTCAATCGGAAAAATTTGATAGTACTCGTGAATATAAAAAAGAGGTTATTGAAACTTGTGCGTTTTGGAGATTAGCGTTCGAGCTTCAAAATGTTGTCTATAGAAATATTATATATTTTGCTTTTTGGATGTATGATAAATTGATATTCATCATACAGGACGTAGAAAGAAATTCTGAATTGAGAAAACCTAATCACGAATGAAAATTGTGTATATAATGAAGAATGGTTGAAAGAATAACTGGACTTGTCTATGAGTTCTGTGGCTACTTCGCGTACTGTAGCTGAGTTCGGAAATAGAAAAGTGTCTACACTTTTGACATAGTGTTCACCATTCCGTTCGTTAAATAATCAGGTATAAATGCAGAATGCACTATTCAACGTTCTGAATAGAAAGATAGTTGTTATAAGTATACAAATATGAAAAATTCATTATCTTGTTCAGTGAACAGCTAATTGTTTTTCTGTAGATTGATATTCAACTTGGATGGAAATAAAATGAAGCAAATGAAAAGAGGTACAACATAATTTTATTCACAATGTTAGTAGATATCATATGAGGTCAAGGTGATTCACATCACTATACAAGATACATCACCTGAAACTTTCAACATGTGCTAAATACCACATGGAGATAGCAGCATTCTTCAACTGATATCTCTGGATGTGCTATTCTCGAAGTTTCATACATACTTTGCGTGTATGCCGTGTATTGATAAATCTGAATAATACTCGTATATGTTTCGTTGAACAACCCATCATTTGATGAAGATCCATCAGTTGGTGAATTCAGCAAAACAGTGAATATGTATTTACTATACAGTGAGGACCAAAAGTCCGTCGCCCCCCCTGTAACTTCTTTATTCTACATATTACAAAAAAATGTTGAATACATAAGTTGTAGGGTTTCATTCGATCTCTTTAATGGTTTAAGTTTCATTCATACAGAGTGTCTCTGAAAAGCACGGTGACTCAATAGTTAATTTTTTTAAATGGGACACCCTGTATTTCATTGCATTATTACATTCTACATTGAATTCTGAACAAGTTTGATAAATGGTTTTCTATCAAAAAAGTTAATAGTTTTGGACTTATGAACACTTGTAAATAATTATTTCAACTACTTTTGCACCAGTTCACGAATAAATTAATGAGGTAGGCTATGCACGCTAGGCGCGTTTATTTTATCCATGACAACGAAAAAAAACTCCTATCTGTTTTTGCCAAATGTCATTGACATTTTGAAGGTTTTCAGAACTTTGTTTCAAACGGTTTTCAATTTCTCTTGTTGATTAATATGGCTCGTTCAGTAGCAGACAAAGACAAAGTTGAAGCCGTTATCATATTTGGTGAAGCTAACCGAAATTAAAACGCTGCTATTCGCATTTTCAATGAACGGTTTCCAGAACGTCCGATGTGTCGAAAATATCTGCAGGAATTGGTGGCAAAATTTAATCAAACTGGCACCGTGAAAGATGCTCCGAGATCTGGGAGGCCGAAAATAATTACGGAAGATGTTGAAATTCAAGTACTAGCCGAAATGGTAAAGAACCCACAAATTTAGCTTTCAATGAAGTCAATACAGTCCATAATTATGGGACTAGACAATTGAATTACTTGATTGCAAATACATTCAAGTCAAACATTGGCAAACAATCTGTTTTTCACAATGGAATAATTTTATACAATTCATTACCGAATGAGTTAAAAAATATACATGATGCAAGAAGGTTTAAAATCAATCTTAAAAAATACTTGCTCAGGACAATTTGAAAGAAAAATATGTGGCATGATTTGATTACTTAGGAATGAAATATAACTTCAATCTTATAAGACACAATATTAATTCGTTTCCACTGAGTGGAATTCATTATAGTTAACCCTTTATTATTTTTTTTTATATGTATTCATGTATCCCTATCATAAACAGAAATGTTTCTTGGGGTAATAAAGACAATCAATCAATCAATCAATCAATCAACTGAGCAAGTAGCTGAGACATGTGATGTTTCTAAAACATCAGTAAAGAGGGTTTAAAAACAAAATAAATTCCATCCTTACAAAATAAAAATTTTGCACCAATTGGTTGGAGATGATCCAGACCGGCGACTTGAATTTTGCGAGACCATGGCAGAAAGAATTGTTGCAAATCGACTTTATTTGCAACACATCTGCTTTAGTGATGAAAGCACTTTTTACCTAAATGGAAATGTGAATACCCAGAATTGTAGATATTGGAGTGATGAGAATCCCCATGAATTCCGCGAGGGGCATACTCAATTTCCCCAGAAAAATTAATGTTTGGGCTGGTATTTTAGGTAACCACATTGTAGGTCCGATATTCTCGGAAGAAAATTTAAATGGTCCCAGATACCTCCAAATGCTGCAAGACACAATAAGTCCCAGTATCAATGAGATCGTTGCGCAAAACCATGAATTTTACTTGGATGTAACATTTCCGAAAGATGGAGCGCCACCACACTATTTTCGGGGGGTGAGAAATTACTTAGATGAAAGGTATCCAGGTAGGTGGATTGGACGTCGAGGTACAACAGAGTGGCCAGTTCGCTCACCGGACCTCTCACCGCTTGATTTCTTTATCTGGGGCTATGTGAAATCCGTAGTTTGTAAGACAGTTTGTGGGTCGTTAGATGAACTGCGCCGTCGAATTATTGAAGTGTGTTCAGAAATAACACCTCAAACCTTGATTAATGTTAGGGAAGAGTTTACAACCCGACTATTTATGTGTCAAGAAATGCATGGTGGACATGTCGAGCATCTTTTGAAATAGATAAAAACTCTTCGTTTTTAGTTATAAATTAAAATATCTCTTGAATTTTTAATGATTCTTGATCTGTATTTATGGACTACCTTATTTGTTAATAAAATGTTTCAACTTCATTTGTACTAGTTTTTCGTGAGATTCAAGAACTCTAACAATTGTAAAATGGTACGACGAGGTAAGTTACACATGGTGCCATCAGCAGTTTGCAACATTGGATAGCTTTCAAAAAGTTAGGATAGGAAAGTGGAATACATTGTGATCCATTTGTTACGATTTTCTCATTGAAATGGCGCGAAAGTAGTCAATATAATTATTTACAAGTGTTCATAAGTCCAAAACTATTAACTTTTTTGATAGAAAACCATTTATCAAACTTGGTCAGAATTCAACGAATTCAACGACAGGGTGTCCCATTTCAAAAAATTAACTTCTAAGTCACCGTGCTTTTTAGAGACACTCTGTATGAATGAACCGTAAACCATTGAAGAGATTGAATGAAACCCTACAACTTATGTTTTCAACATTTTTTTGTAATATGTAGAATAAAGAAGTTACAGGGGGGCCGACGGACTTTTGGTCCTCACTGTATATACGAAATAATTTGACATCCGATGCCAATGCGCGTTCGTTTATTTTCCGTGCAGTGCTATGAGCAAATGACACCAAGATCACGTGACTTTCACACTACACCAAACAACACCACACCATCTCGCCTGACACCGTGATTTCCGAACTCACCTTGTGTAGAGAACACGAAGTACTCTCTTCGCATTCGATTGCACGAAAAGAATTTTGAAAAACTCACCTATCCTTGTTCGAAGTGACGAACGTCTTAATCCTCGTCCTAGGCGACGGCGGATAATTCCCCGCCGGATTATGCTGCACGTACACGTTCTCGTAAGGACTGCCCCGCTCCAAGCTCCTGTACTCGACGTTCTCGTAGTGGAAGGCAGAAGGGCTGACGTTCTCGTGACGTAAGGCTGCAGGGCTGACGTTCTCGTGACGTAAAGAAGCAGGGCTGACGTTCTCGCGACGTGAGGCGAAAGGGCTGACGTTTTCGTAGTTTTGGTGGTTGTTTTGCTTCAGCAGCTCGTTGTGCAGCACGTCCAGAGGGGAGGGAGGCGGGGTGCTGCTGTAGCTGGGCGAGGGGGGGCCGTACGGGCCCCGCTTGTCGCGAGGGAGCGAGCCGTTCGTTATTATCCTGAAAATTAATTTTGGTTTGGTCAAAGATCAAATACACACTAGATGAGCACCGTAAATGTAAGAATGGGCAACGAAGTTGGGAACGAACAGAGCGGTGATAATCCGCTGTGCGCATCTATTCATTTTATGGACGCGTATTCCACCGACTCGGATAGTTTTACACAGGCGTTGACTATCTAGTGTGTGTATGATCTTTGGTTTAGTGAAGTTATTTTCTGATGGTGAATTTTCCTATTTGCAGAATTTCCGAAGTTGAGTTCTAACACCATATAGGAGTAACTCGCCCGTATGAATTTTTATACAAGCATTTCGGATTTGATCACATTACAATCCAATATGGTGAATTCCTGGTTTTTCTGGAAATGCCAGCAACTTAGTTTTTTTCACAAATTCGAATTGAACAGGTCAAAACAAGTGCAATCTTTATTTCAAATGTTATTTTTTCGAAAAAATTGGAATTAAAATTGTTCTTTAATTTTACCTCGTGGATAAATGAGATGTAGTCAAGGCTATTCAAAACAGAGAAACATAATTTTTTGAGTTACTTATCGATGAATCAATTCGTCACATCACATTTTGATCACTTTTTTCTTCAAATGGAACCCCTATGCGCCACATGTCTCTCTAGAGTCTAGAACATACTTGGAGGAAAAGAATGACATACCATTTTAGTATTTCTATGATGATGATAAAACCTGCAAAAATTTCGATTCATCTTCAATCAGGATTCCTTCTAGTAGTTTTTTAGAATGAGATTCTTTCTCTTGAATTTTCATCAGGATTTCAAATAGGAAATGGTACTTTTTCAAAATTAAGTTTGAAGTGAAAGTCAGTATCTACAGATAAATGCTTAATAGCTGTGCCTCTAGTTTTTAGGGCTAAGTTTAAAAAAAAATATTTTTTCTCGAAACGGTATAGAAAGTAGATTTTCTATGACACTTAACAGGCACCAAAGGTGTACTTTCTCTGCCTAGGCAGAAAAACTTTGTTGCTATGCAACGTTCCAAGTAATTTGAATGCAATTGGTTATCAAAATTGACACTGTGGCATTGGGTGAACATAAAATTATAGAAATTTCAATAAGAGGTGGGAAATATGTTGATAACCCGTCAATTATCGTACGATCGTGCACTATTTTACCCACTACCAAAAACGCTAATTATTTAATCGAATATACCTTGACTTAACGAATCGTTAGGAACATGTAACAAGCGAGCGTTGTATACTATTAGGCAATCCAACTCAGGTTAGAATCAATATGGCGCCTGGTTGGCACCATCTAAAAAATCAATAGAATTATGTTACTAGAACAATTGAATACTTTTTGTGATTTTCTTTGATTATATGACTTGTACTTCCAAAAGGAGTTCGTGTATAAAAACGCTTTGTCTACAACTGTAAAGTAATGATTATGATTTGACACTTTTTTGAATGTCATAATGACGTTTATTAACACACTCATGCTTTTTTGAATATATTACTGCACTAGTTACTGTGATGAGATAAGAAATGAATCTCAACCAAAATAAATCGTTTATTTAATGAATACAAAGAAAATTCAAATTACACTTGTCGCTGCATTTTCGAGGTCGGATGGTAGATCATCTTCACTTGAAGACATTTTCACTCAAGAAACTTGATGATGGTTCTGGATATCCATCTGACAATTCAATTTAACATCTATAAACGGCTTTGCTTATCCCTACCGATGCTACCGTTACAAAAATGATCACAGGCAACTTGTGTTTCCAATTATCAGAAAACTGTCATGAGTAGGTACATCGAAGTAGAATATTAATAAGGTACATTTGAATATAGTTATGAAAACGTTGACATTTGAAGATAAAATTTAGTACTTGCACTGTGCACTGTGCAATCCTCCCACGCGTGCGTTAATAATGTCTATGTCCCACTTGTCACGTTAATAACTATTATCACAAATAAATAATTTTGTGCCAACCAGCGCATAGTTTGACAAGTCATTGGATTGTCTAATTGTGTTCTCGGTTGTCACTCATTCTACGAACTGTCAACTTTGACGCATTCATTTCAATTTGAGATAAAAATGTATCAACAGGAATTCTGATCACAATTTGAACTTTAGTTGTCGCTATATTTATGATCAATTAGTTGTTATTTCTATTTTTTTGTAGAAAAAATTATGTTTCACATTGCAGCAAAGTAGATTGACTGCCGCTGCTGATAGTTCATAGCGAGGCTAGGAATTCAGTCAATCTTCTACTCTGCTGCCTGGTTAAACAAATAACTATCGTATTACGTGTGACGAAAAGTAACATTTTTTGAAGCGAGAGAACAATTTACCAGCCGAGTATTAAGTGATTTTGGACAGTTGATAGAGAGGTTCAGAAGCCAATTTTCCTATATTAATATCATTGAAAAGAAAATGTATCATTTCTATTTAGCACAATCTTACCTATTGGGCGTTATAGGTTTATTCTTCTCGCTCTGCTGCTTCTCATACTCCGCACACATATTCAAAATCTCCTCCAGTCTCTGTTGCTCAGCCTTTTCAATCTCCTGTTCTTTTATCCTGTCCTGCTGCGCCTATAGAACAATCACATCACCGCCGAATCGGATTTATTACTAATCGTAAAAGTATCAAACTTATCTCACGTTAATCGAAACCAAAATAAATAATCAGTCGAACATTGCACCATAATTGTACCTCATCAGCTGTGCCTGAGTGAGAATGTTTCATGAAAAAAGACTATACTTATATTGACCTCAACGGAAAAACTGGTAAATATTTACTTTGAATAGAGTAGATAAGAGGAGGATGTGTATTTTAATCTGTAATTTATTTGAATAATATGTGGAAAGTGTTGCAAACCTCTAACATGTAACCAGGTAGGGCAATCAAGGTTGGTACAATTGGTAAAAAGGTTCTTATTTAGGGTTGAATGGCATTGTTTGAAATGGGATAGTGGACTGATTTATTTTTTATTCTTGATCTTCACATTAATGCGTTCAATTTTATTTTTCTCATGGTTTCAATGCCTCAAAATCACATATAAAGTCACAGTCTAATTCAAACGTTTCAAATTTGACACTCGTAACTAATGATGTCATGACCCAATGAGTAAAGCACATAGTTGCCAGATGTAAAAAAGTACAGCTAGAATGCTGGAAATTGTGATATATATCTGATGTATGCAACCACCATTGCATACATATGTACATGCGCGGTTGAAGCCAGAGCTGACAGCAGCGCTGGACGCTACAGAGTTTTGAATAAACCAGTTGCCTTCTAGATGTTGTCTTAGTCACACCACATACCTGTCCCAGAATATATAACAGAAATAGCCGAAATTGTCTGAATAAACATTGATGAATTATGGTCTATTGCTCTCCTGATAAGTGGAAATATTCCTAGTTGTTTTCAACTCGATGATATTTTAGGTGATTTTGCGCCACGATTTCTCACAAGTTCAACCATTACACTGAATTTCAATGTGGATATTGAGCATACTTTCCGTAATGAAGGATAGCCTAGCCTGCTCTCAGGTTATTCTAATCCTTTGGGTATGTAAGTATACAGGGTGAGTGAGGATAAGACCGACAAACTTCGTATACGGATTCCTAACCTCATTTTGAGGAGAAAGTTCCTGAAATGCACCCTCTCTGAGATACGGGGTGCCAGAAGTACGAAAAAAAGTAAGTTTTATATTGATTTCTTCGGAACCCCAGCAAGAAAAAAATGCAATCTTGGTATACTCCTCCAGAATAATCAGGGTGATTAGTTGTAGTTTTCATTTTTTGATTTTGTTTAGCAGTGGCGTAGTAACGGTTGAATGTCGAAACATTTTCCTTCACATAATTATGTAGACATATGAAATGTCAAATTGGTGTGTGCAATCAGTTAGGTGCATTGATACTTAACCTAAAAGTAATAACATTCCACATGTGCATGTGCCTGAATGTGCAGGTTCACAAGATATTTGTGAAAAACTGAAGATATGTCTTGAGATAATATTGCTACCAGTTCGAGAAAAAAAATTGTTATGTTCAATTCTCTTCCCATATTCAAGAACCAGTATCATAAAGAGGTTGCATATTTGAGACATAACTCAAAATTGTTCCCGTGTGCAATAAGAAGTAGGTTTGTCGATTTACTTCTGACTCACCCTGTGCTATGTTGCCAATGTTCTCAACATTGAAAAATATTCAGGTGGCTGAGACATTTTCTAATATTTCATGAGAGATAAGCGGTAGGCGATTATCGCATGCAGAAAATTGGTCTCAATATTACCTCAAGACATATCTTTAGTTTTTCGCAAATAGCTCAGAAACCTTTACGTTTGGGCATGTGGAATGTTATTACGTTCAGGTTATGTATCGATGAGCCTAACTGATGTCATATTCCAATTCGACAATTCGTCTATCTGAGAAAAAATATGAAGAAAAATGTGGCGATATACAACCTTAACTAAGCCACTAATTAACGAAATTCAAAAATGAAGACTCCATTTGATTTCGTTGAAGAATCTGGAATAGAATACTAAGTTTAAATATTTTGACGACAGGGGTTCTGAAGAAATTAATATCAACCTAATTTTTTTGGTACTTTTGACACCCTGTATCTCAGAGAGAATGCATTTTAGGAGATACGTTGTTTTCACCCTTAAACAAGGTGCGAGGAATCCGTATACGAAGTTTGTCGGTCATATTCTGTCTCACCTTGTATATGTATAAGTTAGACAAATCTTAGGATACATATTACTGTAAGAGTTGAAAAAATCTGGATTCGACACAGCACATACATGCTGTTAAAAAAACTCAACAAAACATTATTGGTGTAAGAACTATAAGTGGATAACTTTGTAAATTTTGAATCTGCACTGAGATTTGGAATCATCTTCTGGAGAAATGATAGCTCCCTCCATTCAATTAAAAAAATTACACGAGAACAAAGAATGTGAAATACCCCGTACCTACATAGGTTAACTGTATCAGAAAAATGCCCTCAATACTCATGTGTAAAATTCTTCAATTCCTTACCGAACTGGATGAAGGCTATAAAATGTGAGCTAATACAACTGGAATCTTATAACCTTGTAGGCTTTTGTATATGATTTTCTCTACCTTTTTGTTGACGTAATATAAAATAAAATGAATATTATTATTATCATGTCAAGTTTGACACGGTGTGACTTGTCAATCATCCCAGACAGCACCAGATATTCCATGAATATTCAAAGAATATTCTTTTTGGATATTGCGAATATTCATGAACATGCCAGGGATATACATATCAACTATGGAGTATTCCCTGAATGTGCTGGTGGGGAAAATTTTGTATATTCCCGGAATATTACACAAGGAATATTCCCTATATATTCAGAATGTACCTATAATATCCTAGGAATATTCAGATAATATTCGGAATATTCCTGGAAAAATACAGGAATATAAATAAATGAATATTCCGGGAATATTCCGTAATACATATTCATAATTGAAAAAAGCTGACCCAAGATGGGCTCGAACTCGGGACTTTCAGACTGCCAGATCAACGCCTTAACCACTTGGCCAGTTATCGAGTTGAATAATAATGTACATAACAATTTATTGAATTGCGTTGTTCAGAAGGGAACCATAAACACTTCCAGTTCCATATGGGCTCTTAACAATTACGATGATCTGATTGAGTACTTTGATCACCATCAAAATTGTGGAGACGACTTTTTGTTTTTGATCCCTGGTAACATAACCACTTCACTTTGAAATACGATGGACTTCCACCACAGATTTCAAAATCAATGTTTGATACTCACATCTATAAAATTGTGATTGGTTAATTTTCATACTTTACAATTCCATTGAAACACATGGGAATATTATTGAAATATTCCATGAATATACAGGAACAGAATATTCAATTGGGAATATTCCTGGAATATTCATACCTGAATATTCCCTGCACTATCCAACTGGAATATTCTAGGAATATTCACTTCAGAATATTCCTTCTGGAATATTCCCTGTATATTCATTCTGGAATATTACTAGAATATTCACATTTGAATATTCCTTGAATGTTCCAGAGGCACGTATATATTCTGAGAATATTCGAAGGATATTCGGAATATATTCTTCCCTTTTAGCATATTTAGAGAATATTCTAGGAATATCCAGTGCTGTCTGGGATATACAATTATTGTTATCTCTTAAAATCTATGGCATAAGGGGCTTATCGAGAGGCTTATCCTCTAATTGGATCTCCTCTTTTCTAAGAAATCGTGAATAATTCGTCTCCGTTCAACATTCTAATCATGATGGAATTCTAAGGATTACCTCCAAACCTATCTCTGTTGATATGGGAGTTCCGCAAGGGTCCATTCTAGGACCTATCTTATTCATACTGTATGTCGATCAAATTGAATCCGTTCTTGATAAAATTAACTACATTGCTTATGCAGATGATTTTTCTCTGATTGTATCGGCATCTGATACGCTCTCTGTGGTCGAAAAATGTAGTAATTCTGTAAGTCTAGCATCAGATTATTTCGATGATTTTTTAAAGTTGAAAAGACACAAATCATCAGATTTCATCATCGTCAGAATAAGATAGACCAATTTGTATTCGACCATAATCACTAAATTTTGAAAAATAATGATGATCCAGTAAAATTTTTAGGAATTAATTTCAATGAGTGTTTGGATTGGAAATCTCAATGTTCTCACCTAATTCCAAAATTGTATTCTCTGGCATATCTATTCATGATTTAACGTTTTGTGCTTGATGAAAATCAGTTGCTGAGTTTATATCATGCTCAGGTGGGATTTAGACTAAGGTATGCTATCTGCTTTTGGGGTCATTCCACAGTGGCCAAAAATGTGTTTATCGCACAAAAACGTATTGTTGGGTGTATTTATTGGCAGAGTATCAAGAAGAAACACATGCAAGGATTTGTTTCTTCAATTTCATATTCTGACATTGCCTTGTATTCTTATATTTGATACATGTGTACATGTATTCCAGAACAAACAAAATTTTGTAGTAAATCGCGCTATTCATCAAATTGATATAAGACGCAAAAATCTTTTTCATGTACCATATGTTAAATTTAAAATAACTTCTGTTGCTCCAAACTATATTGGCCCCAAAATTTTCAATCATTTACCTGACATAATAAAAAATAGTGATTCTATATCTTTATTCAAACGTAGACTTAGAACTTTTCTAGTAGATACATGTTTTTACAGTGTAAGAGAATTTTTCTCATTATGAATCTTTGATTCTGACAATTTGACTATTCCTATATAATATTTGTATTATCAAAAAGAAGATAAATAATTTATTATTATTATTATAAGTTATTCATGAAATATTGTTCAGAGGAAGTAACATTGACACAGCATTGCCACTAATATGTAAACGAATGCTATGGACGTGTCAATAATAATTACAAAATTCTTTCCACAACCGGAAATCAGGCAACAGCACAGTGGACAGGCAATGTATGATCTAGAGTTGCGTTTTATTTGGTCCATTCTGGTAGCGGTGGTGGGAACAGAATGACGTTTACAAATAAAACGAGAAACTTCATAACCTTGCTTGAGAGAATTTACATAGATCCAAATAATTTCAAAATCATAATACTAGAGTTAAGAATCTAGAAAATAAATCAACTAATATTTGGAGCAGTGATTGTGGTGATTGAAGAAACTTCTCTGAGATCGACAGAGTTTATTTCATCTGGGAATGAACATATGAAACCTGTCTTACTTGAAAAAATCATGAACTAGTGAAACTCATGCTGAAAATGTCTTCTAAATGTCTTTTACTTTCAAAAAGGTTCGTTTTTCGTCAATATAATTTGATTTTTTGACACCTGTCAACAGTCATTCCACATCATTCCTTGTAGTGAGACCGAATGGAAAGTAGCAACCGGAATCGGAAAAGTTGCAAATAAAACGACACATCAAACTGATTCCGGTGGCGGAATCAGATAAATAAAATGCAACTATGTTCAAATATAAATAATTCTGTCTCATTGAGCCAATAAGTCTACAGCTATAAATATTCACCTGATTCCTTTTCAGCTCAGCCTCATATTTCCTGTGCCCTTTCTCCTCACCAACATCGCCGAATCCAAACTCCGTGAGCTCCCCAAGAGACCCACTTCTCCTTCCATCCCCCCTCGACAAATTCGAAGTAGGCCCCGGCGTCACACTTCTTAAGTACCCCCCTGGGTTCCTGTTGAAATTAGGAGAAGGGCAGTTGAGCTTGCTAACATTTATATTCTTTCCGGCACTGGAAACTTTGTTGTTGAGCTCGTTGTGGTCGAAGTTGACGTTTTGTGTCTTGGCGATGCAGCCGTTCTCGAAGATGATCACCCTGTTGTTGATGTTCTTGGTCTCGTTCAAGGTCACGTTGACGTACTGGCTGTGCTGGTGGGGTTTCTTCGTGAGGAACTGCTGCCCCAGCGGCTTCACCTGCTTGTCGATGTGGTTCAGCTCGGCGTAGTTCAGCGCGCTCTGCGGCAGGTTCTTGGTGAAGCTCTTCAGGTCTGGAGGGGCCCTGCCTATCGAAGTTTTTCGACCAATTAAAAGATTGATTCGTTGTTAATAACTTGATTTCGAGAATTCTAACCTCAAACTTTGTTGGAACTTTCAAGAACTATTTTTTTCAACTAGGAAAAAGCCAAATACTCAAAGTGGAATGCAATGGTCACAAATAGAGAGGAACTCAAAGTCATTATCACAATAGTTCATAAATTGAACGGAAATGGTAGATAACGAGAGAAAAACAACTACTTTCCTGGCTATATGCCACGCAGAACATTGGATTGAGTACATCCTTCCGAAATCTGTGCAATAATTCGTATAGACGAATAAAATCGCAAGTGTTTCCCTCCTAAACGCCGAGCTGCGCCTAAATGGTTCAGGAACGGGTAACTACCTGCAGACCGGTTTCGAGCTGTTCGCTCGCATCAGTACTGATGAGAGCCAATAGCTCGAAACTGGTCTGCAGGTAGTCACGCGTTCCTGAACCACTTAGGCGCAGCTCGGCGGTTAGGAAGAAAACACTTGCGATTTTATTCGTCTATACGAATAATTGCATAGATTTCGGTAGGATGTAATCCAATGTTCGTGGCATATAGCCAGGAAAGTAGCTGTTTTTCTCTCGTTATCAACCATTTTCGTTCATTTTATGAACTATTGCGGTAATGACTTTGAGTTTCTCTCTATTTGTAACTATTTTTATATTTTCTTTCAATGAAATGAAAGCAATGATTAGATTCTTCAGAAAGGAATGGGTCTGAATCAAGGCCGGAGTTTCATTACATAAAAGTCGATATTTTTTATGTCAATTAGGATCCAGAAGGTTAATTTTTTGAAAGATATTCTGCAAATGAAGTATTATTGCAATAGTTATGTTCACAGCAAACGGAAAATAAGAAATATTTGCATCTGAATAGTACAGAGACTCTATACTGAATACTGAATAGTATCTCACAATTCCATATGTTGGCCAATGAGATATCCACTTGGCGAGTGCTTGAAAACTGCCATCTATCAGATAGCGTCCTGAACTACCCGATTTCAGGTATCTACCTCATGCTTTTCTTTCGACTCTAGGGTGTTTGCTGAATCTGACGAACTTGACCACAGAACTGAAAGAACTTGGCTTCTTCCTAAGACTTTCTCTGTTTACATCATACGATGAAAAGAGATGACCATTAGGAAACAAATCAACTTCAGCAGATCCAGCAGCGAGTACTAACGAACTGACCTTATGAATTGATGTAAATATAATTGATTTGTGAGCTGTTCGTCAGAATGAATACATTTCAGGCAGAGTTTTCATATGAATAATAGGAACAAGGTTACGGTGAAACATTCACCTTGAATTCTTGTAATTCATTTCTAATGACATCACATAAGGGCAGACAGAATAGTCAACCCGACAGATGCCAGCACATTATGGTTAGGATTTGTCAAATAACTTTAATTGCCACTGCATCGCTACGTGATCGCTGTATATTCGAATCTTGACACATAATATTAGTATAGTAAATTGTTTAACGCGCACGAAATAATAGTCATTTTCCACGAGAATGAAATTCAAATCATACGAGTGGGGAACTAACATTCCGTGCGAGTTATACACTTTACTCTTTCTACGGTTGTAACAGATGACAGCGAAATTTTTGAGTTCTTCAGCTTGTAGCCATCTGATTTTCTTTTGAGTAATGCTCATCTATCAGACAGAGCTGGCATTGCTTGAAATTCAACATTTCATGATTTGAGATTAGATTTTGTGAACTGAATGAAGACATTGTGATATCTGATACGGAAAAGAACTTGGTGACATACGAATTACCTCATCAATTTATTGGACACAGTAAACCAAGAGCAATTATGTGTTATAGCCTTATATCCGCAGAAAAAGTATATTTTTTCATAAGAGAAAAAATCGAAAATAGCGAAAATATACAACCAAATCAAATACTTACTCATGTATACTGCCTACATAATATTAGCAGCTTACAGAAAAAACATCGACTTCATTAGAATAATGATTGGATATTATGGAATTTTGTAAGAATATTCAAATGATATATTCTATGATTATTTCTGAAGAATATTCATGTAATATTATGGAATATTCTAGAACGTTTCCAATGATAAATTCTATATGATTATTCCTCAAGAACATTGAATATTCGAAAGATACATTCTATGATTGTTCCTGTAGAACATTAATGGCATATTATGGAATATTCTAGAACATTATGAATGATACACTCCATGATTATCACTGTAAAAAACTCATAGAATATTATGAACTATTCCGATGATACATTTGTTGAGAATCGGTGCATTCAGAGGAGCTGATGATATTTTGTTTCAGTTTCAATTTTTATATACATATGTTGTCAAGACTCTGTATAAACACACAGTCGATTTTGAGTTTGATGGTTATTGTCAAAATAATAGGATTGTCTTTCAATTCACATAAAAATATTAAAATACTTTCGAAACCAGTCTGCGATATATTTTTCGACGTATTATACACACCAGGTAGGTGCTATAATATCAACATTTGGCGACCGTGACAGGACCCGGTGCAGAAAGTATGGAAAAGTTGATGAAGGCACTTGACATCCATCGAAGATAGTTGAAGTTTTCCCAGGGAAAGATGGCGAAATACGAGTTGTACGTTTGAGAACTTCTTCTGGATACATTTTGAGACCCGTACAACGATTATATCCATTAGAAATGGATTCGCAAGATGAAGATACTGATCATTTGATTTCAGCTCGTGATTGTATCACTTTCTCACCTCAGAACGAAATCAATAAACAAGACAAAATAACAAGATCTGGACGAAAGAGCAAACCTCCGTCAAGGTATGGTTTTTGAAGATATTTGAATCATACTCTTCCGAGGAAATGACTCAAGGTGGGAGGAATGTTGAGAATCGGTGCATTCAGAGGAGCTGATGATATTTTGTTTCAGTTTCAATTTTTATATACATATGTTGTCAAGACTCTGTATAAACACACAGTCGATTTTGAGTTTGATGGTTATTGTCAAAATAATAGGATTGTCTTTCAATTCACATAAAAATATTAAAATACTTTCGAAACCAGTCTGCGATATATTTTTCGACGTATTATACACACCAGGTAGGTGCTATAATATCAACATTTGGCGACCGTGACAGGACCCGGTGCAGAAAGTATGGAAAAGTTGATGAAGGCACTTGACATCCATCGAACATCTTTCACAAGAATCTATGATGTTATCATGGATGGATTACAATCATCTAGCCCTGATACATTTGAACTACAAGGTAATCTTCAGATACTCGAACAGAAAATGCAAATAATACAAGATCTAGACAAGAAATTAGTGGAACTTCTTTTGGATTCTGACTCTATTACCAGTGATATCGACTCCGAAATGGAAAAAGCAGATCAATATGCTATGCAATTCAACAATTTGAAGCTAAGAGTCAATAATAAAATAAGCTCTACTAGTATACAAGATGTAGATCCACACATTACCTGTAGTCAGATAGGCCAATTTCAGCGTAAACTGAAATTACCTCAGATCGAATTCAAGAAATTTGGTGGAGATATTCGAGATTGGTTATCATTCTGGAGCCAATTCAAACGAATACATGAAGATGAACATCTAGTCAATGAAGATAAGTTTCAATATCTCATACAAGCAACGATTCCTAAATCTCGTGCAAGACAAGTTATTGAAAGTTACCCACCTTCTGGAGAAAACTATCCAAAGGCCATAGAAAGTCTAAAATCGAGATTTGGCAGAGATGATCTTTTGGTCGAGGTTTACGTACGTGAATTGTTGAAATTGATCCTGAATAATCTAAGTGGCAAGTCCAAACTGAGTTTTCTTTATGATAAGATCGAAACGCAACTTCGAGCTCTGGAAACCCTTGGTGTAACTTCTGAAACATGTGCTGCCATGTTATATCCTTTGATCGAATCTTGTTTGCCAGAAGAATGCCTGAGAATTTGGCAAAGAAGTTCGCACTTTTCTGTTGATGATGGTCTGAAGAAACGATTAGATCAACTGATGAAGTTTCTGAAGGGTGAAGTTGAAAATGAAGAAAGAATCACTCTAGCTTCAACTAGTTTTGATCTACAGAAACAACAACAGAAGAAGAAAGAAGATTACAGTCTCCCTACTCCAACCGCACATTCCTTGGTCAGCACTAGATCTCTGAAATGTGTATTTTGTAAAAAAGAACATCGTAGTGATGATTGTACCGAAGCAGTGAAGATGACTCTTGTAGTATAAATACTTAGAGTAGTCTCAATGACGAAGTAGCTAGGTCGGCGGTGAAAAAATGTCAGTTAGTTGTCATGTCACGTTTGAACTGTATGTCTATGTATTTTTGATATCAGTTTGTAATAAAGCATAAATACCTATAGTCTGGTATTATTCTATACAACAGTCTGTATAATACACAACAGTAAATTGGCGACGAGAATTCGGAAGTCTGGAATAATCGTTGGTCACCATTTCATCTACCAAAGTGAGTAGTAGTCCATAGTCCATGAGTTGATATCGTCAGTCTTCAAGTTATATAGGATCATCCTGATAGGAATCAATAACGAAATGGCATTATTCGTTGGAAATATAGAACATTACAAGCCAGGAGTCACTGATATTGATTCTTATTTAGAAAGGATGGATTTCTATTTCAACTGTAATGATGTTGAATGCGACAAAAAGGTATCACTATTTTTAACACTAATCGGACCGGAAGGTTACGATATGTTGAAAGACTTGGTGTCACCATCAAAACCGTCAGAAAAGACATATGCTGAGATAAAAGCCATTTTGAGTAGACATTTTTGTCCATCAAGATTGATAATTGCGGAAAGATTCAAGTTCCACCAGTGTCATCAAAAGTCAGATGAGTCACTCAGTGAATACATTGTGAGGATAAAGAAATTATCTAAAACTTGCAAGTTCAACTCTTTTCTTGATGAGGCTCTACGCGATAGATTTGTATGCGGTTTGGCAAATGAGAAAATACAAAACCGATTATTGTCTGAGGATAATCTTTCGTTTGATGTAGCCTGTAACATAGCATTAAGCATGGAGTTGACTAATGAGCAAAGTAAGATATTTCAACCAGAAGCTGTGCATAAGATTGTGAGGAATAGAAGTAACTTCAATTTATCACAGAAGTCACAAAGTCAAAGTTCACGTCAAAGTCAAGACGAGAAGAAAAAGTCAGATATTCCAAACAATAAGTGGTCTGGAAATCGCGAAAGATGCTTCCGTTGCGGCAGACTTCACGACCCGGAAAATTGTCCTGCTGTTAATTGGGAATGTTTCCTATGTAAAAAGCGAGGTCACACATCACGTGTGTGTAAATCAAAACGCAGAGTTCATATGCTAGAAGATGAAGTCGAAGAAAATGATTCTGAAGATGAAGAATGTCATTTCATCAAACAGATAAATACAGTCGAGTCAGTCGAGTCAGTCGAGTCAGTCGAGTCAGTCGAGTCAGTCGAGTCAGTCGAGTCAGTCGAGTCAGTCGAGTCAGTCGAGTCAGTCGAGTCAGTCGAGTCAGTCGAGTCAGTCGAGTCAGTCGAGTCAGTCGAGTCAGTCGAGTCAGTCGAGTCAGTCGAGTCAGTCGAGTCAGTCGAGTCAGTCGAGTCAGTCGAGTCAGTTGAGTCAGTCGGTGCAGTCGAGTCAATTGGAGCAGTCGAGTCAGTCCAACCCGTCAAATCTAGTCCAATGGAGGAAGGATTTGAAGTAAAGAAATCGAAAGTCCAGTATTTTGCGGAAAAAGTAGATGTTAAAATGATTGAATGTGTAAATGTATTAAGGTCAGTACCTGCACAGTGCTCAGTTTGCATAGAAGAGAAACAAGTTTCTATGGAACCTGACACTGGTGCTTCAGTAAGTCTATTATCAAAGGAAGATTATGTTAGAAAATTCTCTGAATTATCACTAAAAAAATCTGATATAAATATAAAAACTGTGTCAGGGCAAAACTTACCAGTAGCAGGCGAGTTGTTAGTTAATGTAAGGCTAAGTCATTCTGATAAAAGTCATGTTTTACCATTGATGGTTTCTGCTTCAGAAAATAGCTTTCGCCCTCTACTAGGTAGGAATTGGTTAGATGTGTTGTTTCCAGAATGGAGGGAGAATTTCAACTGCTTCAAAATTCGAACTAATCTAAACTCACCAGATTTTATTTGTAAATTTTCTAATAGTATTGTCATGGAAGAGTTGAAGTCATCATACCCAAATGTATTCTGCTCAGATAGAAAAAGTCCTATAAAGGGTTTTAAAGCACAATTGGTGTTGAAAGAAAATTCCTCTAAGGTGTTTCATGCTGCTTATTCAATTCCTTATAAAATTCGAGAAGAAGTTGAAACAGAACTAAATAAACTCAAGTCAGATGGAATTCTGATACCGATTCAACACGCTGATATGGCAAGCCCAATTGTATGCGTTCCTAAGAAAACGGGGGGAATAAGAATTTGCGTTGATTTTAAGAAAACCTTAAATCCAGCTCTGAGGACTGATTATTATCCGTTACCACCATTAGATGATGTGTTTCAGAACATAAGGGATGGATCAATTTTTACCAAATTGGATTTGTCAAATGCATATCTTCAACTTCCAGTTGAAGACAAATGTCAAGAATTGCTTGCAATCAATACACATTTAGGCCTTATGAAGTACACAAGACTTCCTTATGGAGTCTCATCAGCTCCAGCTATTTTTCAGAGTACAATGGAGAGAGTTTTGAAAGGTTTGAAAATCGGAATTTACCTGGATGACATAATCATTTCTGGAAAAGATTTCAATCATTGTCTTGATAATGTTAAGCAAGTATTAAGTCGATTGAATACATATAACATAAAAATTAATGAGCAAAAATGTATTTTTTTCGCATCCAAAGTTGAATTTTTAGGTTATTGTATATCAAAAGAAGGTATTAGACCACTAGAATCTAAAGTAGAGGCAATTAGTAAGGCTCCTGTTCCTGAAAATGTGACTCAATTGAAATCGTATCTCGGAATGTTGAACTTTTATTCAAAATTCATCCCTATGCTTTCTAGTGAATTGGTACCTCTTTATAATCTTTTGAAAACAAACCAATCATTTGAATGGACTAAAAATTGCCAGGAATCATTCGAAAAAAGTAAGAATTTGTTGGCGAAGTGTGTTACTTTGAGTCATTACAATCCTAAAAATGAAATAGTTATTACAGCTGATGCTTCCGCGTACGGCATAGGAGCTGTAATGAGCCAAATTATTGATAAGGTGTTGAAACCAATAATGTTTGCTTCTTGTACCTTAAATCAAGCAGAAAAGAATTATGCACAAGTTGAGAAAGAGGCACTAGCGCTTATCTTTGCTGTAAAAAAATTTCATAAATTCATATTCGGTCAGAAGTTCACACTAGTCACTGACCACATGCCACTGAAAGCAATCTTTGGTTCGAAAAATAGTATTCCAACCATGGCTCATGCGAGATTGCAAAGATGGGCAATTATTTTATCAGCGTACAAATATGATATTATTTACAAAAAGGGATCTGAAGTTGCTAATGCAGATTGTCTGAGCCGATTACCTTTACCAAATGAATGCTCTGACATTGAAGAAGTGAAGTCATTCACTTATTTTCATACACTACCTTTAACTGCTCAAGATATTCAAAGGGAAACACAACGGGATAAAGTGTTGGTGAAAGTTTTAGAACACACTAAATTCGGTTGGCCGAGTCATGTATCGGATGAAAATATAAAACAATATTTTGCGAAAAGAAATGAATTAGGAATCGAGAATGGATGTCTCACATGGGGGTGTCGTGTGATCATTCCTAGCTCTCTTAGAGAAATCGTGCTTGACTTGCTTCATGATCAGCATCCTGGAATAGTTAGGATGAAATTGAGAGCAAGAAGTGACTTATGGTGGCCTGGTATATCTCACCAAATTGAACAATTGGTTGAACTTTGTGAACCTTGTCAAACATATGCGGCAAATAAAAAAGAGGTGAAACTTATTCCATGGCCCACTTCTTCTAAAAATTGGAATCGAATCCATGTAGATTTTCTAAAAACAGAAAATACGGATATTCTATTGATAGTAGATGCTACAACAAAGTGGCTAGATGCATATATCATGAAGAATGGCACGAATACATATAAAACCATTGAAAAGCTTCGTCATTCCTTCGCTATTTTCGGTTTACCAGAAACTTTAGTTAGCGATAATGGGCCTCCATTTAATAGTGAAGATTTTCAAATATTTTGTAAATCGAATGGAATAACTCTAATGCATTCACCTCCTTATCATCCTAGGTCGAATGGTCTAGCAGAGAAAAATGTTTGTACTGTAAAACAAAATCTAAAAAAACAACTCTTCGAAAATTCTAGACAAAATGTAAATATGTCGATGCAGCACCGTTTGGACAATTTTCTTTTCAATCATCGGAATACCCCAAACGTTACAACCTGCAAGACTCCTGCGGAAATAATGTTCAAACAACTGCCAAGAACGAAAATTGCTATGCTGAAACCATGCAATTTAGATAGGAAAACTGAAACAAATAACCAAGAAAGGGTAACAAATTCAGAGAATAGAACTAGGCGAGAAATAAGGTTTTATACAGAAGGAGAAACAGTTATGGTTTATCTGAATCAAGATAAAAAATGGGTGAAAGGTAGAATTATGAAGGGTTTGAGTAATTGTACATATTTGGTTTGGAGTGACGATAGAGTTAGATTCATACATGCAGACAATTTAAAACCTACAAATTTAGATCTTCCTCTAACCTTCAACAAAACATTAAGACCTACAGAAGTCGATCCGGAAATAACAAAGCAGCATGAAACAACTTTGTCCAGAAAAGTAGAAAGTGAGCAACCTGATAAAAACTCACTCCCTACTTCTGGTGTGAACACTTCTAAACCTATAGATCAAGGTATTTTTGATATCAGTTTGTAATAAAGCATAAATACCTATAGTCTGGTATTATTCTATACAACAGTCTGTATAATACACAACAACTCTGAATGAGCGCAAGAAGATTCTTTCCGACAGAGGATGTTGTCATGTTTGTCTAAAATTTGGACACATTTCTCGAAGATGTAGAACTGCAGCAATTTTGAAGTGCAAGACTTGTGGAGGCAAACATACCACTTTGATGTGTCCTGGTGATAATGAAACACAATGTATAGTTTCCATAACCGAGAATCTTTCAAACCATTCCCATCAAAATGAAGTTTTCTTACAAACTCTATTGGTTCAATTGAAAGGTGTACATGAATCTCGATGTGTACGTATTATTTTCGATACTGGTTCGCAGAAGTCGTACATCAGCAAACACATAGCTATTGATATGCAACTAGAGAAAATAAGATCAGAAGAAATGGTCCATGCCCTTTTTGGCGGCTGTTTATCTCAAGTTATCCATCATGATTGTTACAGGGTGATTCTAGAGAGCCTTGAACAAGACTATTCTTGCAGTCTTGAAGTTATGGATCAAGCAGTCATTTGCAGTGATGTTGTTTCAATACATGATGGCCCCTGGTCCAAAGAACTCGAAGAATTAGGTATCCAGATAAACGATGAAAATATCTCAATAAACGTTCTTATTGGTGCTGATATTGCTGGTAAACTTTTCGTTGGTCCACAACATGTCCTAAAATGTGGTCTAGTTGCTATGAAGACACTTCTAGGTTGGACACTCATGGGAAAAGTTCAAACAACTCCTAATAGTCCGCAACATACAAATTCCATGATCATTACTTCATTGTTCAGTAAAGCATTTACTATAACAGATATCTGGAATCTAGATGTGTTGGGAATCACTGATCCTGATGAGCAGAAATCCAAGAAAGACCATGAAGATGACGTGATGGACCATTTCTTGAAGACTGTTACCAGAAACGAAGACGGCAGGTACGAAATCAGTATGCCATGGATTGTAGGACATCCTCCATTACCTAACAATTTTGATTTGGCTAAACACCGACTAGATAACCTCATGAAAAAATTCAACAGCGACGGCTACTACGACGAGTACAATAAGGTTCTTCAAGAATGGTTATCTGAAGGTATCATAGAGGAGGTGTCAATCACAGAAGCTCCACATGCAGCACATTATTTGCCTCATCGTCATGTAATAAAGCTGACTAGTGCTACTACAAAACTTCGTCCAGTTTTTGATGCATCTGCGAAACTCAAGAACTGTCCATCATTGAATCAATGTCTAGAAAAGGGTATCAATTTAATATCTTTGATACCATCGATTCTAGTGGGGTTCAGAATGTCTCGAATCGGCGTTACATCCGATATAAGAAAAGCATTTCTTCAGATTAGTCTGCAAGAAAAAGAAAGGGATTTCTTACGATTCATCTGGTACGGAGATAATGGTGAATTGATATGCTATAGACACACGAGAGTTGTTTTCGGGGTCACCTGCAGCCCATTTCTTCTTGGAGCTGTAATCAATTATCATTTGAAGAAAGCTCTCGAAGAAAATCATTATTCAAAGGACACTATTCTGAAACTCATGAAGAGCTTTTACGTAGACAACTGTATCACGAGTGTTGATACCGAAGAGGAATTACAGAAGTTCATACAAGAATGTCAGGAAGTGATGGCTGGAGCAAAATTCGATCTACGAGGATGGGAACATACGCAAATCAATGACATTCCTACAGATTCCAGCATATCACCTATTCTTGGTATGAATTGGGATAAATATACTGATACCCTGAGATTATGTTTTGACAATTTTAAGAATTTGAATACCGAAAAAATAACTAAAAGGGTCATCTTGTCTATATCAAATAAACTTTTTGATCCACTTGGTTTGGCGTCCCCTGTACTGCTTTTCTCCAAATTATTACTACAGAAAACATGGATGGTCAAGCTAGGATGGAATGAAGAGGTTCCTGAAGACATATGCCGAGAATTTCTGCAGTGGTTGAATGAATTGAACTGTCTGATGAATCTACACGTCCCTAGATGGCTTATGCATGCTTCAGATGTTTCTTCAAAATTGAGTTTTCATGTTTTTTGCGATGCAAGCAAAGTTGCTTATGCTACCGTTATTTTTCTGAGATCTGAGTCTAATAACAAAGTTTCAATTCAACTGGTACAAGCTAAATCCAGAGTTTCTCCTCTGAAGAAAATATCTATACCTCGACTTGAATTATTAGCAGCAACAATTGGAGTTAGACTAATGACAACAATTACTGAAATTATAGAAAGAAATGATATTGACATATACTTCTGGACAGATTCCACTACAGTGTTGGCATGGATACAACTGGGAGAGAGATGGAAGCCGTTTGTATGGAACCGCGTTCAAGAAATAAAAAGATTTTCGAACGCCGAGTGTTGGTTCCATGTGCCTGGAACTCTCAATCCTGCAGACCTTCCATCCAGGGGCTGTTCAGCAACACAGTTACTTCAATCAAAGTGGTGGGAGGGCCCTTCTTGGCTATATAGGCAAGAAAACGAGTGGCCTACACAACGAATTGAAGTGGACGAAGACTCTGTATCCGAAGAACGAAGGAAGAATGTTATTGCACTATTCTCGTCGAAGAAACAAGATAATTCCTGGATTTTTAGATATTTTTCGAAATATCATAAAATTGTTAATATGATTGGGTGGATCAGAAGATTCATTTTCAACTGTTTGAACCCCTATAATCGAAAAAAGGCTGATTTATCTGTACAAGAAATAGAGGACGCTGAAGTATTTCTGATAAAGAGTATACAACACGATGCTTTGGTCAATATAGAAGAGAGTATCAACTCTCTGATGCCTTTTCAAGATCAAGATGGGATTTTGAGGATCAAGACAAAAATAACTGAGAGAAACGACATGGAAGAATTTAGAAACCCAGCTTTATTACCAGGAAAACACCCAGTAGTACATCGTTTGATTTTTGATGCACATGTTCGCTTATGTCATGCTGGA
This sequence comes from Phaedon cochleariae, assembly GCA_918026855.4. NCBI lineage: Eukaryota > Metazoa > Arthropoda > Insecta > Coleoptera > Chrysomelidae > Phaedon > Phaedon cochleariae. The sequence continues at coordinate 23,637,276 of OU896719.1, read as the reverse complement.
GTACAAAGCCTTCTGTCAGTACTCAGGGAACGATTTTGGATACTTGGTGGGAGAAAAACAATCAAGTCTGTAATCTCCAAATGTACAAAGTGTCGAAAATATGATGCCAAGAAATGTGAAGTTGTGCCAGTAGCCTTACCGAGAGATCGAGTACGAGATGCGGCTGTTTTTGAGATTATTGGTATAGATCTGTTTGGACACCTCTTTCTGCGAAACAAAGAAAAGGTATGGGTCTGTATATTTACCTGCGCGATCTTCAAAGCTGTGCATTTCGAACTAGTATCCTCGTTATCAACAGACAGTTTTCTTCAAGCATTTCGAAGGTTTGTTGCTCGAAGAGGAAGACCCTCAACAGTGTATAGTGATAATGCTACAAACTTCAAAGGAACAGAAAATTCTCTCAAAGCACTGGACTGGTTCGAAATTGCAAAATTTCACACAGCTGAGAGGATAACTTGGAGGTTCAATGTTCCGACCGCCGCATGGTGGGGCGGTTGGTGGGAGCGTTTGATTCGCCTCATCAAAAATATCCTAAGAAAAGTGTTAGGTAGAGCCTGTTTGTCATATGAAGAACTTTCATCGGTATTATGCGATTGTGAATCTATTGTCAATTCTAGACCACTCACTTATATCTCTGAAGATGAGTCAGACCTAGTAACATTAACTCCTGCTATGTTTCTTCAGGATATAAGGGAAGTTGGTGTTCCAGATCTAGATTTGATAGAAGCAGATTCCTTGAAAAGAAGATACAGATACAGATGTAAAGTTAGAGAAGACCTACGAAGACGATTCCGAAGTGAATATCTAGGACAACTGGTACTACGAAAAAAGAAATCAAGAATAATCGATGTGAATGTCGGTGATGTGGTCATGGTAGGAAATGATTGCACTAGAAGAATTGATTGGCCATTGGCGAAGATAGTTGAAGTTTTCCCAGGGAAAGATGGCGAAATACGAGTTGTACGTTTGAGAACTTCTTCTGGATACATTTTGAGACCCGTACAACGATTATATCCATTAGAAATGGATTCGCAAGATGAAGATACTGATCATTTGATTTCAGCTCGTGATTGTATCACTTTCTCACCTCAGAACGAAATCAATAAACAAGACAAAATAACAAGATCTGGACGAAAGAGCAAACCTCCGTCAAGGTATGGTTTTTGAAGATATTTGAATCATACTCTTCCGAGGAAATGACTCAAGGTGGGAGGAATGTTGAGAATCGGTGCATTCAGAGGAGCTGATGATATTTTGTTTCAGTTTCAATTTTTATATACATATGTTGTCAAGACTCTGTATAAACACACAGTCGATTTTGAGTTTGATGGTTATTGTCAAAATAATAGGATTGTCTTTCAATTCACATAAAAATATTAAAATACTTTCGAAACCAGTCTGCGATATATTTTTCGACGTATTATACACACCAGGTAGGTGCTATAATATCAACAACATTCATAGTATTCTATGAAATATATTAGATTGTTCAGAGACTTGATGTTATAGATGATTTTTTTACGATTGGTACTGTCAAACAATCATAAAATATTATAAAGTATTCTAGATCTTTCTAGAAATATTCAGATGAAATTCGATGATTATTCTTGAAAAACATCCATTGTATTGTATGCATAAGTGGTGAATATACGGCGACCTAGAATGAAACGGAGTATTCTAGAACATTCTGAGAATATCAAATGATTCATCATATTATTGTTCTTTTAGATTATTCGTAGAACAGTATGGAATGTTATAGAACGATCGGAGACTGAGAATATACAATATCAATAAAATCAATGAATGAAGGAGGATTGCAATACAAATTGTAATACTAATATTAGTCTCATTTCATTATCACACCTATACAAATACAGTTCACTATCTATTGAGCATCTAACATATTGGTTATTGGTCCTTCGAGCCGGAACAATTCATATCAAACGCTGAAGACTGGCAAGCTCTTCATAAAGGATAAAGAGCTTCACTCAAGACTACCTTATACATGTGAAAGATGTAATAGTAACACTCATTTAAAGTGAACATATTCTATGATATTATGGAGAGTTCGGATGATATATTCTTCGAAATTGTGGTTCAAACGATCTGTAAAGCCTACCTATGACGTCCTTGACGGGGGTGTTCACTGTGACGACGTTGGAGGAGAACACCTTGGGCGATATCGAGTGCTTGTAGCTCTGGGCGGCTAGGTACTCGAACTTGGACACCTTGGTCATTATGCTGGAGGGCGGTTCATCCCCACCGCTATCCGACAACGACTCCCTTGGACTCCTGCAGTGGGGTAGAGTATATATATAAATCCTTTATTGTAGCCATAGACTAATAGACTATGACACTTAATAGTTAATAAACATACTTGTCACATATATACATATTGAAATTAAATTTATGAAAAACATGGTCAGAAAGTGGCAACTGGGTTTTTATTGATTGCAGAGGTATCATTTTAATTCCCTTTTGAGAGCTAGAGATGCTATGCTTTTAATGTCTTGTGGGAGATTGTTGAAACTTTCAACCCCTTTGAAAAAATTGAATTTTGGGTTTGCGTTAATCCAACTTGTTGAATGTGGAAGTCAGTTTTATTTCTAGTGTTGTGTGCGGTGGATTTGCTCATTATATTTGACTTTCTCTTGTAAATAGGTTGGCGCAATTGTATGTCTTATTTTGAAGATTAGAAGCAAGGTTTGGTAAAGAAGAAAAGCTTTTATTGGTAGCCAATCCAGTTGCTTCAACATACCACTTATAGGTGTTACTAGTCTTCCACAATTTAAAATAATGCCCATGGCTGTTTTGAAGTTTCTGCATCCATGCTAATTTATTTTGGTTCAGTATATACAGGATTGTGAAGCAACAGGTGGAATGCGGTAGGACTAATGTATTATACAGCAATGATATTGTTCATCTCGTTAAGTATTGAGCACATCGGGCTAAATAATGTATTTCAAATAATATTTCGAAGGAAGGAAGGACTTCTACCAAAGATTAAATGATATTGTTTTCATAATACAGTTAGCATGCTCTTTGAACTGTATTCTCCTATCTACATTTACCCCCAAGTACTTAAATATGTTTACCTGTTCTACGTTGTCTTTGCCAATTATTACCTTATACTTTTCTTTACTAATATTTCTATACCATTTTACTGTACTTATTACCATATATTTGGTCTTTTCAACGTTTATCCTCAAATAATTGGCACAACACTATCTGTATATAGCTTCCAATGTTTTGTTGATAGTTTCTATATGTTTTAAGTAATATTTACTTGCAAAATATATCAGTGTATCATCCGCAAATAGATGCACTGAACAGTTCCCTATCACCTCTGGCATATTTATATAGTTCAGAAATGACAGTGGCCCCAGAACACTTCCCTGTGGTACACCGTGATTACATTCTATGTTATCTGAATAGTCATTATTCATCTTTAATTCTTGTCTTCTGGTTTTTAAATAGCTCTCTATCCATTTCAGAACTATTCCTCTTACTCCTAGTGCCTCTAACTTTTGCAATAGCCTATCCCTGTGAACCGTCTCGAATGCTCTTTGAAGATTCAAGAAAACAGCAATACCGCAATTATTGTGAAAGAGTTAGAGTGAGTAGATTAGGGGTGAATTTATAAAAACTTTTAGCATTTAAGATTTGTCATTGAGAGTCTTAATGGTGAATTAATGCATGATTTGACTTAGCCTTAGCTATCATTACTGATTCAACAATTAAATGTTTTCAATACCTGCACATCTCAATAGTTTTCTTTAGCATTTAGGTAATTTTGAATTTTCGGTAAATGCTATTTCGTAACGAAGTGCTTCTGTATCTCAATCATCATTTCAGAAATTATTGCAATAAACTTTAATGAGACAAGCGTAATTATTATATTTCGAATATTTTCCCTTTCAAATATTCAAGGTTATGTGTATAGCATCGTCGCACAAGCACGGTTCTGAAAACTCAAAGTTTGAGCGAGAATTTCTCAGTGGACCACACAAGAGTGCCAAAAAAGTTCGAACTAGTGCGACGAGTGGAAAACGTTATATAGCCAGGAAAGTTGTTGTTTTTCTCTCGTTATCTACCAATTTCGTTCATTTCATGAACTATTGTGGTAATGACTCTGAGTTTCTCTCTATTTGTAACTATTTTTCTATTTTCTTTCAAAGAAATGAAAACAGTGATTAGATTCTTCAAAAACGAATTGGTCTGAATCAAGGCCGGAGTTTCACTATATAAAAGTCGATATTTTTTATGTCAATTAGGATCCAGAAGATTAATTTTTTGAAAGATATTCTGCAAATGAAGTATGATTGCAATAGTTATTTTCACAGCAAACGGACCACAGTGGACCACACAAGAGTGCCAAAAAAGTTCGAACTAGTGCGACGAGTGGAAAACGTTATCAAGTATCCGTATGACACGGGCGCCAGTTTTTCATCCATTTTCTGAATGAGAATTTGTATTCAGAATTCACTGCACCGTGTTTTACAGAAACAGAGGGGCTGAATGCAAAATTGGATGAAATATAGAACATGTCCTATTTTTCATTCATTTTATGTTGAAGCGCTTGCGTATAACGCCGTTATTTAACCTTTGAATTGTTTGTTTTGATTTTAAATTTGAAGTGAGAAACAATTTTTTGGGGTTATGGTAATGTCTCTTTATTGGTATTTTGGAAAGGTAAATTATGTAATATAAAATACAAATAAAATATGTCCACTGATTAATTTCAGAGTGTAGAGTGTAGACGCTTTGACATGTTTTGTTAAAGATGAAATGTGGATTGAATACCTACCCCATTTCTGCTGAAATACATTCTTGCATATTTGCATCTTTTTTAGTTTATTTTGTCCAGAACAAAAGTGAACTGATCATTATTCATTCTTATGAAATTTGTGAATACTCTCATGATACAGGGTTTCCAGAAAGGTATTCATTTTGTACCATATTCAGAACTCCTAGCCCAGGTGTTCCTTGTTTGGAGCGATTCACGAGACAATCTTTTCATATTTTTCCATTTCGGTTTTTCCATACAAATACGCTGAGCATTGCACCCAGTTTTTCTTAGTTCTTGTTTCATTTCAAAAAGGTAGGGTAGGTAAATGAACACAACAATGACTATTATATTACAGAGGATGTCTATCTCATCATTGTCTTCACTATCTGAAGAACTACTGATTCCAAGGCCAAGATACTTTCGAAATAGAAACAATCCATTCGAAATATGATTTCAATACCCGATTCATGTTTTCAAAACCAGTTGTAACGGAATTAAACTCATTCTGGATTTTTTTTATCCATGTATTCAATAATATTTTTTTACCTGTAGACAAGATAAATATAAAAGCTTCATGAGTTTTGAATGAAAGATATCAAATGAAATATTTAAATCATACCTAGGTGTATTATGCAAAACTTCACTTGAGTACTTTTTTAACAATCTCCATTAATTTGCTCCTCGTTTTTTCTTCGAATTATCCATTATTTTTGTTACTTCTGTCAATCTGAATGAAAATCAAGCAAATAAACCTAACCTAAAATGCATATCGACAATGGGTTGCGTGCAAGAACTGTTAGATGACCGACCCTGGAGGCACAACATTGAAACACAACCTCACTTTTCTTATTTGTTCACAAGTGATTGAAATAGTTTTTCACAATTATTTTGGCATACCAATCGTATTTTTCGCCTATTCTTTAATTCGCTCATGCCATCACTCAATGCTGTTGTACAAAGCACAAACACTGCAGCGGAAGACGAAGGAATCCGGTTGGTACATTATGATTTAAAAGTAAGTACCTACTATAGTCACTCACATATAGTTTTTATTTTTGAAATTTGGTAATTTCTCTGATTTCTCATCGGAATTCCTTCTGCAATAGGAGCTAATAGAAATACTCGTAGAATTTCTAAAATAATGCAAGAAGATGCAATCAAACGGGTGGACTGGTCTGACATGCTGACGAAGTATGATCGTGTGTGTTGTAGAAATTTTCAATCTAGTAGCAGTATTAGCTTGTATTGCAGAAGAGGCAGAAGGAATTTTGATAAGGAATGACAAAATTTCATAATGAAAACTATGTGTGATTACTATATACTATACCTGAGAAATCATATTCCTTCGTCTCTCGCTGCATTTTTTGTGCATTGTACAACATCACAATGCGAAGGCATGCTTGAATTAATGAATAGCGCAAAAACACGAAGCACAGACCAGTCCTCCCGTTTGATTGCATAAATTCAATCTTCTTGCATTCTTTTAGAAATTTCACGAGTATTTCTATTAGCTTCTATTGCAGAAGGAATTTCGATGAGAAATCAGAGAAATTACCAAATTCCAAAAATGAAAACTATATTATGTGATTAACTATAGTAGGTACTTACTTTTGAATCATAATGTACCAACCGGATTCCTTCGTCTTCCGCTGCAGTTTTTGTGCATTGTACAACAGCACAGTGTGATGGCATGAGCGAATTAATGAATAGCCGAAAAACACGATTCGTATGCCAAAATAATTGTGAAAAACTATTTCAATCACTTGAAAACGAATAAGAAAAGTGAGGTTGTGTTTCAATGTTTCACCTCCAGGGTCGGTCATCTGACAGTTCTTGCACGCAACCCATGCGCGGAACGCAAAGAGCAGACAGATTAGCGCTGTTGCCACGCCCTTCTCGTCATTAGTAAATGGAATGATTATCATCACGGCTATATTCCGAATTCAACTGACAGTACTGAATCTGCTGATTTTCCATTCCGAAATCAAAAAATTCACTGAAAGTGACAGATGCTTGTCAGCAGACATACTATTCATTCCAAATATTTCGACTCAACATTCTGCTGGAATTGCTGAGTATCAAAAGGTAGTGTGGCTTCAGTGAACTGTCATATTTTAGAGGGGGAATGTAACATTCATTTCCGTTGTTAATGAAATGATTCTCAATATCAGAAAATACCTGGAGTATGAAGTAGTAGAGCAGGTAAGGAAAGGAGCAGCATTGGCTAAATAAACTTAAATAAACCTGGAATGTCTCCAAAAATTCATCATCATTAAGGCATATTGCGATTTTCATGAATCTCAATTCTCAATCTGGTGCATCATGAGAAATTTATGGCAACAAAATGTCCAAGTATTCGAGCTTGAATCGCCATCGTCAACAATCGTAGAAACTATAGAGGATACAAGAATCGAATGTTAAATATTAAATTTCCAAAATTTATAACAAGTAGGAGGCTAAACATCTAGTTCAGATAAACGAGAAACAACTACTGATGAAAACCATGAAAACGTATCCCGAATTACAGTAGTGAATTTTTGATTTTATATTTCGGAACATAGATTTTCAGCAGAGTCAGTGGATCAACTGACAGTACTGACCAGTTGAATTCGGAATATAGCCCACATCAGATTGTTTATGCAACGCAAATGACATTAAACATAACATCAATGTTATTGTGGCATCAGTTGATTGTATGATTAATTTTTCTTTATGCAACGGCCCTTTGAAAGTGTTTCATAAAGTGGCGCTAAAGTACCTTCGTGGGGCCACGGGCGGCTTCCTGTTGTGCTTCGGCTGAAAGGGCGGCACGTGGTCCGGCTCGAAGTTGATGGGGGCCATCGAGATGCGCGGGTTGGGCAGCACGGACTTGATGAGCTTCGCTTCGGCCGGATGGTTGAATCGCATGTAGTTCGACCGACCGATCGTGAGCATAACACCTGCAAGGAACGGCGGTCGTTTTCATGGTTTTGAGTTTTCTGTACGTTGATATCACATACTTATACATATCTTATCGTACCTTTGAAAAAAATTATTGTTGAAATATCTGATAGAAAACAATGGGATTGTACAGGCTTACTTATTTTTGAAGAGAGAGATTTGCGGTTTTGCGAACGTTGGCTGCTTTTTTGTGAAACTCACTATGCCCCTACAGAATTTTCATAGCCTGCTTCGTTTTTGAGATAATATGGCGAAATTGAAAATGTTGCATTCTGGGACCAGCCCCTGTATCTCAGCTATCTTTCAACTTTCAGGAAAAGTAAAAACTGTCACTTATATATTTTTCTACGTGGAATCCAGTGGCGTAGTCAGATTTCCAAAATAAGCTGTTATTCAAATAGGAAAAAGCCAAATACTCAAAGTGGAATGGAATGGTCACAAAAAGAAAGAAACTCAGTCATTACCACATTGTTTTGTAATTAAATGAGCAATTTAGTATACATGCTACCCACCATGTTTCGAAATCCGATCTTGAATGATTCAGAAGATACAGCACTGGCCGATTTTTGTGCACTTATCTGTACGTATATATCTTTTATTCTGATCATTCCAAGTATTTGAAGTATTTGATACAGTTTTTCATTATTCAGAAACATCACAATTTTTTTTTTTCAGAATAATCACCTGTCAAAAACGCTAGCTTACGATAACGTGACATACTGATAAGCACTATTAGTGTTTTATTGCTCGAAAACCGATGAGAATATTTCTACATTCATCATAGAAATAAAAATTTTATTTCACAGTATAGGAGTGTACTGAAATTAAGACAATACATAAGTCGTATATTTGCAATGGATTGAACGCGGTATATGACGTAACGCGCCAGTGATTTTCTGCCGTGTATTAATGGAACACCCTGTGTACACATATCGAAGAAGTATGAATTCAGAGAAAAATCTGAATTCAGATATAAAGTAAAATACACACAACATTTTCCTCCCTACGTATTTGTACGTGAAAGAAAATACGTCGAATTTGGGGTTTTAGTTCATTTGTGAGGAAAATTAAGTGTTTTGAAGTCAAATTCGAGTATTCATTTTAGTTTTGAAGTGTTTAAGTGTTTTAGAGTCGACTTCGAATTTTCATTTCATTTGTGAGAAGTGTTAGTGTTTTGAAATTGAGTTCAAGTTTTTATTTGATTCGTGAGGAGTGTTTATAGTCGAATTCGAGTTTTTATTTCATTTTTGAGGAGTGTTTATAGTTTTGAAGTCGACTTCGAGTTCTCATTTTATTTGTACGAAGTGTTTCGTGTTTTTAAGTCGAATTCGAGTTTTTACTCCATTCGTGAGGGAGTGTTCAGTGTTTTTTATACCTTGGGACAGTCGTGTAGATCCTGTCACCCGCAAGCTAAAAAAAAGTATGAAATTGGATGAAAATTTTCTAAATTCAGAGAAGAATAACACAAAATACACAGGACAATGGTCTGTCCGCGCTTTCGATAGTTAAAAGAAAGGAAACGAATTCGAGATTTTATTTTGTTTGTGGAGAATGTTTAGTGTTTTGAGGTCGACTTCGAGTGTTTACATCATTTGTGCGGAGTGTTTGAAATTTTGAAGTCAAATTCGAGTTTTTATTTTGGTTTTGAAGAGTTTTTAGTGTTTCAAAGTCGAGTTTTCATTCTATTTGTGAGGAGTGATCAGGGTCATGAAGTCGAATTCGAGTTTTTATTTTAATTGTGAGGAGTGTTTAGTGTTTGGAAGTCGATTTCGTGTATTCATTTTATTTGTACAGAGTGTTTAGTGGTTTGAAATCGAACTCGAGTTTTTATTTCATTCGTGAAGGAGTGTTCAGTGTTTTTTATATCTTGGGACGGTCGTGTAGGTTATGTCACCCAAGAGCTCAGGAAAAAGTCTGAATTCAGATGAAAAAAAAATATATTCAGAGAAAAATAACACAAAATACAAACGATAGTGGTCTTTCTGTGCTTTATTCGTACGTTTGAGAAAAGAAGTCGAATTCGAGGTAATATTTTATTTATGAAGGATGTTTAGTGTTTTGAAGTCGAATTCGAGTTTCTATCTCATTTGTGAGAAGTGTTTAGAAGTCAAATTCCAGTTTTTATTCCATTCGTGAGGGAGTGTTCAGTGTTTTATATACCTTGGGACAGTCGTGTGAGGTATGTAACCCTCGAGCTCAGAATGAAGTCTGAATTCGGATGAAAAAAATCTAAATTGAAAAAATATAAAACAAAATACACACGATCGTGGCCTTTCCGCGATTTATTCGTAGTTTTGAGAAAAGAAGTCGAATTCGAGGTTATCTTTTATTTGTGAGGAGTGTTTAGTGTTTCGAAGTCGTATTCGAGTTTTTATTTCATTCGTGAGGGAGTGTTCAGTGTTTCTTTATACCTTGGGACAGTCGTGTAGGTCTTGTCAATCTAGATTCAGAGAAAAATAACACAAAAAACACACGACAGTGTTTTTCCCGCGCTTTCGTACGTTAAAGAGAAGAAGTCGAATTCAAGGTTTCATTTTATTTGTGAAGAATGTTTAGTGTTTTGAAGTCGAATATGAGTATTTATTTCCTTCGTGAGGGAGTGTTCAGTGTTTTTTATACCTTGGGACAGTCGTGTAGGTCTTGTCAATCTAAATTAAGAGAAAAATAACACATGATACACACGATAGTGGTGTCTTTCCGCGCTTTATTCGTACGTTTGAGAAAATATGTCAAATTCGAGGTTTCATTTTATTTGTGAAGAATGTTCAGTGTTTTGTGGTCGAATATGAGTTTTTATTTCATTCGTGAAGGGGTGTTCAGTGTTTTTTATAGCTTGGGACAGTCGTGTAGGTCTTGTCAATGTGAATTCAGAGAAAAATAACACAAAATACACACGATAGCGGTGTCTTTCCGCGCTTCATTCGTACGTTCGAGAAAATATATCGAATTCGAGTTTATATTTTATTTGTGAAGAATGTTTAGTGTTTTGAAGTCGAATTTGAGTTTTTATTTCATTCGTGATGGAGTGTTCATTGATTTTCATACCTTGGGACAGTCGTGTAGGCCCTGTCACCCTCGAGCCGTCGATTGAGAGGTTCTCCGATAGGGGGTAGATCGTAACCACACCCTCACTGTTCTCAATGTGGCAGTGCAAGGGCAGCACCCCCGTGCCCTGCACGTGGATATCCACCCCTGGACGGCTGCCCAATGTTACTCGACCTAGAAAAAATAAACCATAAAATTAATTAATGGAGATTTTTCGTTGATAGGCACGGCACAATCATATAAGTAGCAACAAGGGTGGATTTTTGGAACTCTTGAAGGTCTTTTGCGCTTCAAGTGGAATGAAATAAATTGGAAACTAATCGAACCACATTTCTTGACATGAATAGACAACCAGTACGTTTCTCCTAATGTAACTACAGGCTAGTTTTTTTTCAAAATCATGGCAAAATATTGGTACTAGTGAAAACTCACTAGAAAGCTCTAAACAAATTCGATACAATTGCCAAACGAACTTCAACTTTTTGATTCCAATATCCCTTATATTGAATTATATACAGAGTGATTCAGTTCTAAGTAAATATTCCAAGGACGTATTGTTGGGACCAAAATAAGATATTTTCTTTACAAAAAATATGTGTCTTTAATAAATGCACCCTCTCCCGAGTGTGGACACCCCTTCAACTCCCCCAAAACTGGGTTCACATAATTTTTGAAGCAAGAAGCAATAGAGTGCCTGAAAAGGCATGCCAATTTTCAGAATATTTGATCCGTTATTTTGGTTTCAATTTTAGATAATCTCTTTTTTTCAAATTACAGTGGCTTAGCTTGGGGGGATGGGTGCATTTTAGGACACATATAAATACAAAGTATTATTTTGATTCCAATAATATGTCTTTCAAATATTTACATCTTATTTTTGAATCACTCTGTATATCGATTCCAACTTGAGTTGCCACCGTTTGGGTTATATGAATGTGAAAATATTCTCCTATACAGTGTGTCCCACTTACCATGCTCACCATGGGTATCTTTTTAACGGTTAGAGATACGAGGTCGGTTAAATGACACCAAATGTGGAGTTTGTCAAGGCCAACTTCAATTTGAAAAAATATTTTGATAAAATCTATTCGTTTTTGTTGCACGCAAAAAACAGATTTTGATCATTTTCATGTCTCCTGCGTAACTTCTTTATTTATGAAAATATTCAAATAGTAATTTCACATTGTCATGGCAGTTTTTCAAAGTGATTTCGAAAAAAATATGAAATTTATACCAACTCTTCTAGAATTTGAGATATCAGCACCAACTTTAGTTTTTCAAATGTAGGTCATAGCTCACTATGACTTAGTTACAAATAACTTCTTTTTCTCTTACAGATGATGTATCGCAGTAATAGTTTTGTGTTGATAACAACGGAGTTATCGTCATTTATACAAAAACAAAAAAATTATTTGGAAGCCGCCATCTTGAATTTATGAATTCCAACAAAAAAATCATGATCTCCGTCCTCAAAAACCCCCACTTACCAATTTTGAATGGAATCGGACCAAATCTTGTCCGCCATCTTGGAGCAGCCATTTTTTTTTTATTTCAACAAAAATTCCATAACTCCGATTAACTTGGAATTTGGCAGGTGTTCATAATTTCGGTGACAACAAATTATGGAATTTTTGTTGAAATTAAAAAAAAAATGGCTGCTCCAAGATGGCGGACAAGATTTGGTCCGATTCCATTCAAAATTGGTAAGTGGGGGTTTTTCGAGGTCGGAGATCATGATTTTTTTGTTAAAAGTCATAAATTCAAGATGGCGGCTTCCAAATAATTTTTTGTTTTTGTATAAATGACGTTAACTCCGTTGTTATCAACACAAAGCTATTACTGCGACACATCATCTGAAAGAGAAAAAAAGTTATTTGTAACTAAGTCATAGTGAGCTATGACCTACATTTGAAAAACTAAAGTTGGTGCTGATATCTCAAATTCTAGAAGAGTTGGTATGAATTTCATATTTTTTTCGAAATCACTTTGGAAAACTGCCATGAAAATGTGAAATTCCTATTTGAATATTTTCATGAATAAAGAAGTTACGGAGGAGACATCAAAATGACCAAAATCTGTTTTTTTGCGCATAAAACGAAAACGAATAGATTTTATCAAAATATTTTTTCACATTATAGTTGACCTTGACAAACTCCACATTTGGTGTCATTTAACCGACCTCGTATCTCTCACCGTTAAAAAGATACCCATGGTGAGCATGGTAAGTGGGACACACTGTATACTTGATTCATCTAAATTGTTATAGCTCGAATGTGCATGTGTCTGTTCTACATGTATTTCAACAAAATAGTTACAATGAATTTCATAATTTTCTGATATTTTCGAGTGTATCTACTTGTATTACAGGGTGTCAGGGAAGGTCAAGTCGTAAATAATAGTGCTCATAGAGTGTGCAAAAATAATGTTTGTAGTTCATATATACAAGAAATGTCTATCGCACTTCGTCACGGAATTTTTGACCCAAGAAATAAAATGAAAATGTTGTTATTATTATTATTATTATTACTTACTACAAAAATTCATGATGTAGCTAGATCTTATTTGGATGTAAGTATGGGAAAAAGGTCACTTCATGAGATTCATAGAGATTTCGCCTGCATATTCTTCAGAAGCATTTGAAAACCATCCAACATTTTATCTGCACCGTGGTGCATCAATATTGAATGAAAATGCGTACTTATCTCGGTACTTATTGACTTACATGGTGATACATAATTGTAAATATGGCATGATTCTTCTGAAAAAAAGGGTACTTAATGACATTTTTCTATATCGTTTAACATGAAGAACCATTCGGGAACAACTTTGGATTGTATTTAGTATTCTGCTGTCTAGATTTTCTTTCAATAGGTCCAGAGAGAATTATTCCAGGTGAATAATCAATTAGAATGGTCAAAGATCAATCGTAACGGAACATGTTTCGGGCTTATATAAGTCAATATTCAGCCAATAGAAGGTATCAAAGTTCTAGAAAAATCTGTATTGACTCAGGATATAGATGCAGTAGTATAGTTAATAAAAGGGCAAACAGAGAAATATGCTCCATGATCTGGAAAACAATGGGTTTAGAAATATTAAGGAACAAACGGAAAAACCTCACTGTCTCTGTAAAATGATATAAATTTATCATGTTATAAACTTAATTGAACGGGTAAGGGTTAATGAATTTATATCATTTTTGAGACAGTAAGTTTTTTCACTTTGTTCCTTAATATTTCTGAACCCATTGTTTTCCAGATCATGGAGCATTGTTTCCCTGTTGGCCCTGTTATTAACTATACTATTTGTATGTCCACTTTTTTCATTTACTGAGTCATTTTTGCATCTAAATCCTGAGTCAATACTGATTTTTCTAGAACTTTGATACTTTCTATTGACAGATGATGGGCTTATATAAGCCCGAAACATGTTCCGTTACGATCGATCTTTGATCATTCTAATAAATATTGTGCACTCAAAGAAATAGTTTGAGTTGTATTGACAAAAAAATGTGTTTAATTAACTACATCATTATAATTGTTGAATAAAACTACAATGATGGTACATTCAATGATTAGGTGATCGTCCAAAGAATTGAGGAAAAACTGTATTTGAACAAATTCAACGTCAACCAAAGATATTAGTTGGTTTAGATGATATATTTGTGGCACAAACAATAATTTGTAAAAATTAGTCAAATCGAACTAGGAATAGTATTATAACAACATTATAACTGTAACTGAAATATCATAATAGCTCTCACTGTTATATTTGGTAGACAAACGAATAGAAAGTTATAATCAACATATTAGTATTTCAAATCGAACTAAAGATAGTATTTCAACTATATTATATTGAAACTAAAATATCATTACAGCTTGCTCACTGTTAAAGTTGGTAATCAAACGAAAAGGAAGGTAAAATCAACCTGCAACTATTTCAAATCACGCGTAAGATAGTATTTGAACTATATTATGTTGTATAACTAATATATTATTACAGCTCGTTCACTATCATAGTTGGTACTGTTGGTAGACAAACGAACAGTAGGTTAAAATCAACCAACTTTCTTTGAAGGGTTGACAATGAGCTTGTGATCTTCCGATTGGTATTTGCAGGGCGACAGCGTCCACATGAGATTTTGTTGCTAGCGTCTTATTTTGTTCTTTGTGTTGTGGCTTTATATTAGTTGGATATTATCGTTTTACGTTATACCTATTCTGCAATGAAGTGACTTTGGTAAGTTGATTATGTAATCACTGTATTCAATATCGAGTTGTAATTTAGTACTAAATTTGGTAATGATTTAACACACTGTATGAAGTTATTGCTGAAGTTCGTCTCTTTTTCTCAGGACTCTCTTCAATTTTTGAATCATTTAGTACGATACAGTACAGAAGAAGTGGATATATCCCCAGGGAGGTTTTATATGACAAGTACCAGAACCATACAAGAAGATTGAGAACATTTTGAAATCTCTGGTCAAGAAGTACCACTGATGTTGGCTTCCCAATTTATAATCATGATGAAGAAAATTCATCAGATGATCGTAATTATGTGATAGTGAGTATTATTCATGAATTCAATCAATTCAATATTGAATTCATGTTTCGATTCTACACATTTCTTGCAGGAAGAAGATGATAAACTGTGGTAGCAATTATATAACGTCCATTGAGTGTCACAAAGGATAAATGGAAAAGTACATTCAAATAACGGAGACGAGAAATTACAAATGAAGAGAATTATACTGTAGATATTTTGTGAAGTTGACCACCATGTAATGAATAAACTTGATGTTTATTCGAAATCTGTATTAATTCAGTGGTACAAGAACCTGAAAAATAGTCAATATACCTATATCTACTATGCACTTTGTTGGTGAACCAAATATTATGGCTATCTATACAAAATAAATGTGAAGGGACAATAATTATGGTGGGTTAACATACCACTCATTTTGTTGTGAGATCAAAATCTAGTTGATAACCAATTTTCTTGATCAAAACAACAATTCCATTCGTATGGTGACTAAACATATTCAACTATTGTTTGCTGGTTAATTTGATTATTAAACCAGATAGGCTCATTTTCATATGCTCTTTTTGCTTGATTTAACGCATCAATTTCTTTGAGTGTGGAGATGACTATGGGTTTCCATCTATGAACTACTCCACTCCACTTTGAGTTACCATGGACTTCTTCCAAAGATTGAATAATCAATTGTTATTCGAAAAGTCAATATTGTGGTGGTCATAATTCAGTAGAGGTATCTGACTCTCCTTGTAAACTACGTGTTTAGCATACTCCAAATGGTTCATGATAATAACAATTCCGAATATGATACTGTGGGTTGAAGGCTATCTTCGTGTGACTGTTAACCAATTCAACTCGATATTATCAAAATAAAAATAAATTGTCACAGAAACAGATGTCATGCCCCTGTTTTAAATAGATTCAATTTCATGTAGGCATTGTAAAGTGATCTTAATTGCATGCAACTGTTCTGGATTAGATTATGTTATGGAATATGTCGAGGAATTGTTAGTTTTTCTGTAGTTCCCATATGCCACAAAGAAATAAGTATTTAACACTTTTCAACAGATGTCCTTGTTACCACGAATCCTCATTTCTCGCATTAATTATTTGCACTAATGCACTCAATAAAATAATTCGGCAGGTGGAAAATAGATGATTATCTTTTAATTTCTAGTTGACGAAGAATTATTTTATTATATTTTTTCTACTCACATAACTAAAATGACATTTTTCTACTCACATAACTAAAATGGCATTTAGCGTACGAATATGTACCACGCTAAATGATCGATTAATCACGGATTGACGATCTGTGATTTATTCGAAATATTAAACACGTTACCATGGCAACACGATTTCTCAAACACATTACCATGGCAACGCAGCTCATTAAACACAGCTTCATTAATTTGAGACATGTTTGGCCTGTCAATTGTATTAACTGTCAACTGTAATTTTCGAATTTTGTATCAGAATTATTCAAACAATATTCGTTTGTATCAGAATTCTTCATTAAAAATATATGCGAAATGTAGACGAAAGTGAAATCGAAGAGAATGTTCTGGTACTTGCATATCTCCAAGAAGTGTAAAAATGAAGCATCCATCTTTGAGAACAATTCATTTTTCTGCGCTACGCATGACAATAAACGTGAAACAAAGGTTAGTAAGCAATGGACTGGACACATCTACAACCAATATCACTTATACGTGTCTCGCTGGTTGCATGCAGTTGCATGTATTATGTTCTCAATTCCCATTCCTTTCGAATTATTTCGTAGGTTAGCACGAGGGTTAGCAGGAATAGCAGGTATGTTAATGTAATTTTCGGAGTTCGTAGAAAAAGCATAGTACGTAACGCGTTTATAAACTCTTCTAGACACTCGTTTATTAAACACTCGCTCTGCTTTGCTCCGCTCGTGCTTAAAATACTCGTTACTAAAAGGACGTTTATAACACTTGTTACATAATATACTATTGTATACTTTTGAGAAAACAGAGAAACAAAGATTCATTCATGGAAATTACATAATTTTGAATTCGTAATATTAAGTAAATAACTAAAACTTCAAAGAAAAAGAATTGAGGCAAAGGAGATAGGTACCATCACCCTCGGTGCCACTTACCCTAAATTAGAATAGAGATTTATCATTTGAAAACATTTATACATATAGGTATGTACTGCATGAAAATGAATTATCTGGAGTTTGCAATTAATGAAAAAAATAAGCAATATTCAGTTTAATTATTTGGATAATACCTCGATATAATCTCGAATAATACTTAGTGATACATAGTAGACTACGGTTTCATCACTTCCTTATCCTAATTATCATACTAACAGGCGTACACTCAATTGAGATAATATATTCAAGAGTGGCTAAATAAGCTACTTGAATAACTTCAACCAGATGTGTAAAAATTCCCATGTAGGTATTTTTAAATCCTTATAAATATTTATCCAAGAAAATATATACCTAATGGCGTTCCTGCAACAAAGTCGTATATTTTTTTAGTCCGATAAATGTATCTATTCCAAGTATCTAAGATGATCTAAGTGCTTCATGAAATGAACTACTCAACTATTGACACGTTCTAAGTGAGAAATTAGATGGGCATCTCATTCGTGAAGGAAGGTTTCGATTTCTATATTTCTCAGTCGAATCATTAAAACAAAAAAATGGCACCAACAAAAATTGTTGTTCAAAACTGTTAATGCCAATACTTTGCACACTATGCCCAGATTCGAAAGATTCAACATGCTCACATTCAATAGATTCTCGTTATGACCACATTAATCCTCATGTTTACATAGCGAAGCATGCCAACTTTTTCGAGTCGACGTTTTCAATGATGCAATCATTATTCAAATTGTTTTATTCCAATCTTGGAAAGTGGAAAAGAATGAGATGCTTACTATTTCGAGTCATGAGAATTTTTTTAAATTTGAAATATACAGTGTGTCTCACTTCTAATGGAAACACACCTGTATCTTACGTAATCGTCGGGTAAGGATCCTGAAATTGTGCTGGAGCGAGAGATATACCAAAAAGCACTCTATGACCAAGTAGGGTCATCTTCAGTGATTCACACTGCTCGCCAACAGCCATTCATATTTTTCCTGAGAATTTTTCAGTTCTGAATATTAAATTTTTGCCTCACAGCACACGACATCCCTTGGACGTCCATTTTAGGTCCATTTCAATTCCAAACGTCAATGGACATTGAATGGACATTCAATGTACGTACAAACATAGATTATCATTGGATGCTTCAAATTGTATGTACAGTGGGCGTCCACTCAATGTCCAACCACGCATGTACGTAGAATGTACATTCATTGTACTTATAAAGATGGATGTACGATGTATGTTTCAAAATTAACGTCCGTTGGACATTCATTTTATGTCAACTCAAGGACTAAAACCCTCGTGGACTTTTGATCAACATCCATTGTACGTACAGAGACTGACGTACATTGGATGATACAAATTAAACTTACATTGGATGTCCATTAAACGGCCATTCTAAGTTCAAGCGTTCATGGATGAAGAATGAACATTATATTTATATGTATATAAATAATTGTTCAAATCATTTTGAATCTGAAGGTTTATGGACGTTAAATGAACGGACCACCCTATGTATATTTACCTACCATAAGAAAAGGAACAAATTTCGAATCTACCTACAGACAGTATTTATCAATATTAAATTGCTTATAAGTAGGTACTTGGCTTGTGACGTTTCAAACGTTTCGGGAAGTTTAGGAAGTTCGAGGTAGTTTGGAAAGTTCGAGGAAGTTTGGGAAGTTCGGGGAAGTTTGAGGAAGTTTGGAAAGTTCGAGGAAGTTTGGGAAGTTTGAAGAAGTTCGGGGAAGTTTGAGGAAGTTCGGGGAAGTTTGAGGAAGTTCGAGGAAGTTTGAGGAAGTTCGAGGAAGTTCGAGGAAGTTTGGGAAGTTTTGACCCATGGGAAGTTTGGTGTACAATTTTTTTCGCCGTGATTTACCCCTCGAGCAACTCTAAGAACTTCGAATCTACGAGGCATACTGGAAATTAAGTTGCTTATCGTTTCCATTGGTATACGATCCCATTCTTCCACTAATGCATCTGCCATTTCTGCGAGACTTTCCGGAGACCTCTCGCGAGAACGTACCCTTCTCCCTAATTCATCCCACAAATGTTCTATAGGATTCATATCGGGGCTTCTCGCAGGCCATTGTAATGTAGCAGTAGCTTCTAAGAAGTTTCGCACTATTGCTGCGGTGTGTGGTCGGGCATTATCCTGCATCAATATAAAATTATTGCCGACTAACTCTGCATAAGGTAAGACATACTGCTCTAAAATGTCAATGTAAATTTGGGCATTCATCGACTGCCTCACCGGAAAAACATGAAGGGGTGTCTTTCCATTCATTGAAATCTCTCCCCACACCATAACGGACCCACCATTAAAATTTCGCATTCTGTTATTAAATTTTGATTAAACCCTTCACCAGTTCTTCTCCACACTCTTTTTCTTCAATCCACCATGTTAAGGCAAAACCTTGACTCATCCGTAAACAAGACATACGACCATTCAGGAATATTCCACTGTCCATAATTTTCAACAAAATTTTTTCTAGCAGCACGATGTTCGGGCAATAATTCGGGACCTTTTGCAGGTCTCCTAGCTTTTAAATTAACTTACGTGAGATCCAGCAGTGTTTCCATTAGCAGTGAGACACACTGTATGTGTAAAGTGACAATGGTCAAAATTCACTTGATGAGTTTTGAAACGTGTTTTCCGAAACAGTTCAAGACATCTTCGATATTATCGTTTTGCCCAACCAAATTTCAGCCTCCCTGCGCTCCTTTACAACTCACAATCAGACACATGCTCATCTAGTTTCACTTTGACCATATATGAAACGATATAACTATTTCACTCAATTCCATATTTTCAATTTCACATCTGAATCTCTGTTAAAATAATGATATATATTATCTCGTCATAATGTAATACATCGAATATTTCTCATATTGAAAATGTTCGCAATATACTTTCCCTATATACGAGCATGCAGAAAAGTAACTTTTCCGCATGATTTTTCGTTTTGGCAACTGACTGAAATATTGATACCCTGTATCTCGAAAATATGACCTTTATTTCCTTAAATATCAGAAAGAATCACGACCCCTCGAATTTTTTCGGTGTTATTTAGATACATCCTGTATAACCAGAATATTTTCAAGTACTTATAGTATTATTACTGAAAATCATTATTCAGGCCGGAAAGATTCGAGGTCGTTCAACCCGATGAAACAAACACCCTGTAATCAAATGTGCATTCGATTCAATGCACATCATATTCACACAAATATCATGCACAATGCAACGCGATGGTATGATAAGTATGAAATAACGGGACATCCTGGCTCTATAAGCGAACCACATGTGGAAAACGAGGTCTACAACATCCGGGATATTTTTGTGACCAAAACAAACAAAATTTCAATGGATGCGTGTGCTGTCGTCTCCAAAAACGTGTACAATTGACACGGGCCACGTGCCCCAAAAAAGAGATAATTCATCAAAGGTTTTCCTTTTGATGTTCGTGGTTTTTTTCAAGGAACATAATTTGTCAATTTGTAATAATTAATCACTTCACACATAATAGTCGAAGATACGGTATAGAAAATAATACCCTCATCTGTTAATACATAATATTGATTCATTGCGCCTAGCTAAATCAAGTGCCGATTATTTGAAATAATAATATGTTTAATTACATTATTGTGATAAACTTCCCTCATTTGTTATTCATAAAGGTCGAGTAAAAATATAAGTTGCCTACCTTTCCCAAAGCGTAGCTATAGGACTGACAGGTATAAACAGAGCGTAATTTATATAAGTACCATCATAAGTTATTTTTTCTATTCACATAACTATAAAATGGCATCTAGCGTATACGGATATGTATGTACCACGCTAAATGATCGATTCATCGGGGATTGACGATCTGTGATTTATTCAAAATATAAAACACGTTACCATGGCAACACAACTTCTTAAACACATTACTATGGCAACAGAGTTTTTTGAAACACACCTGTCGTTCGAGTCCTTTCCAGCCTGTCAATGCGGGCTTGTATCACAAATATTTTTTTTTATAATTCGATAGAACTCACCCAAACTAGCTCACCACCGCAAACCGTTTCTTGCTGTGAGCTCCCTACGTTTTATAAAAAATTATTGAAATCCCCGATTTTTCGGACCTGTGAAAACGAGGCGATGATGTGACGTCAAAACCCTAATACTGAAACAAGAATATTCCAGACAGAGATGAATGATACATGATTTCTGACAGAGTGAATTAGCGCGAGATCACAGTTGAAAGAATTAATATATCAGTTGCCTCAGTCTCCGTCGGGCGTTTGGTATGAGGTTTGTACGTCATAAGAGGGTCCGTTTTCAGAAGGTACTATTATTTATGTCCAAAAATAAAACATTCCAGTTAATTTGTCGATCCAATTATGTCGTCAATCATTATTTATGTAAAAAAGGATCATTATAAACATGGTTCGAGTTAAAAGTTCTAGTTAGGTGTACACGCCCATTGTAGGAATTGTCAACTGTGATTTTCGAATTTCATTGCAAATTATTCAAACAATTTCTGTTTGTAACAGAATTCTTCATAAAAAATTTATGCAATATGTAGACGAAAGTGAAACCGAAAGGAATGGTTTCTTGCATATTTCCAGGAACTCTTATATGTACAGTGTGTCCACCTTAAGGACTTACCACCCCTGTAAAATTGTTATTACCTGACCAATTTCAAAAAACTTTTTTTTCTTGGATAGGTATTTCAAATGTCCATTCAACAAGAGAGTGATTTTACTCATGAACTGTAATCGTGGCCAACTGCGACCAGCTTTATTGACCCATATTTTAGAAAGTACTATTAGGGATTTTTTTTCACAAAAAACAATGATGGATTCTGAATCACGATCACTTGAAAAACACCTTCACTGATTTTTATCATCATAAAACACAGGGTGTCCGAAAAAACGAATTATGTTTTTTTTTAATAGGTGATCAGAAAATGTAGTATTGTGGTATTTTTGAGAAGAATTGATGACACATTATTATTGAGGATCACTTTGAACATATCTGTACCCTGTACCGATTTTCATCATTCAAAAATACGATGTGTATGAGAAAACAATTACAAAGAAAAAGTAGGCAATATTTTTTCTTCAACTCAAAAAAAATATTAATTTGATTTTTCGAACACCCTGTATTTGATGATGATGAAAATCGGTACAGTTATGTTCCAAGTGATCCTGATTCATCTTTTTATTTTGAGTGAAGAGTTATCAGGATGAAAAATATTGCTCACCTATCCTTTTTAACTTTTTTCTCAGACACATTGTATATTCAAATCACGAAAATTGGTACAGGTATATTTGAAATAGTCCTCAATGATAATTTGTGATTATTTTTTTCTAGAAAAACCACAGAACTACATTTGCTGATCACCTATTTGAAGAAAATGATGATTCGTTTTTTCGGACTCCCTGTGTTTTATGATGATGAAAATCGGTACTGATTCAGAATCCATCATCAAGTTTCGTGGAAAGAAATCCCTAATACTACTTTCTGGAATATGGGTCATTGAAATTTGTCGCAGTTGGCCACGATAACAGTCCAAGAATTAGATCACTCTCTCATTGGATGGGCATTTCAAATACCTATCCAACAAAAAAAGGTTTTTTGAAATTGGTCGGATAATAACGATTTTACAGGGATGGTAAGTCCTTAAGGTGGACACACTGTAGGTAAAAATTGAGCTCTCATCTTTATGGGTAATTCATTCTATGCTAAGTATGACAATAAACGTAAAACACAATATCTATATGAGCAAAATCATGCAATCAAAATATGGATACAAACCAGAGAAATCGAAAACTTTGACACCTCAGCGAATCGAAGAGTTTTTATCTACTATGAAATCTTATTCACAAAGGTCAGTGAACAAGCCATTTCAATAGAAATTTATCTATCCCATGTATTATGTATTATGTTCTCAATTCCCATTCCCTTCGAATTATATTGTAGGTTAGCAGATAATGGCAGATAGGTCATAATCTAATTTTCAGAATCATGGGATCTTGTTGAAGAGAGGAATTATGAATTCGTAGAAAAAGTATAGTATGTAACGCGTATATAAATCCTTCTAGACACTCGTTTATTGAACACTCGCATGTTAAGCCAAAACCGAGGGCAAAACCTTGACTCATCCGTAAACAAGACATTCGACCATTCAGGAATATTCCACTGTCCATAATTTTCAACAAAATTTCTTCTAGCAGCACGATGTTCGGAAAATAATTTGGGACCTTTTGCAGGTCTCCTAGCTTTCAAATTAACTTCTTTTAGACGTCTACATACCGTCTGCTTACTTACTGCATTATCACGAATTTGGCGAAGATCTTGCTGAACATTTACCGCAGTATTTGATCGATTCCGTAAAATCCGCAATCTCAAGAAGCGATCATCTCTTGGAGAAGTTTTTCGGGGGCGACCAGAACCGACCCTCCGAGCGGTGCTTCCTGTTTGTTCGTACTTGCGGATTGCTCTACGAGCAGTTGCTTCATGAATTCCCACTGCACAAGCGGCGTAACGTTAACTACGCCCATTGTTTACTAACGCAACTAATCTTTTACTTGTTCAGGATTTATTTGAGGCATTTTATGTAATTTTAGTCAGTAAAACATGACACTTAATTAATGACACAACGACAAATGGTCAAATATGGAGGCATACAACAAATTAGTTGCTATGGCAACGGCATTTGTTTTTTTAAAGACAATGTGATCCTACCAGAGTACAACCCAATCAATTTTGAGTACTCTGATCCTTCAATAAATTTAATTTGTGGGATAAGCGTAAGGTATCAGCAAAAAAGCTGTAATTCGGAAAATTTTAGAGATAAATCAATGAATAAAAAAACAAAATGCTCACAAAAGAAACCTCTTTCGTATAGGGTGTAAGCACTTTGTGTACCAATACTCAATTAACACACAGGGTGAGTCAAAAATTAAGAATAAATCATGGTTCGAGTTATTCCACCACCATCAAGGAGGCTTCGAAAAAATTGTCACCTTTTAATTTTTTTTCAAAGACATATGCATTACCTACCAACAAATAAAAAAAATCGGCCTACAATTTTTTTTTAAGAAGATATAGGTCAAATATCAAGTGCGTCACTTTTTTTGGAACTGAGTGTATCTGAGTGTAAGAACGGTCACATTTTTAGTATTTTGACAAGAGTACCATTTCTAGGTAATTTTCTGCTCTTTATCAGATGCTTCTATTTTTCGATGAAAAGAATACAAGGAAAAAAAGAAAATCATGACCCAGCCACTAAAAATACCCATTTTAACTATATCAGAAATGTAGAAGTGTATCAAAAAACTGTATTTCATCAAAATACATTTGCAGGAATTTTTTCTATTTGGTGGCTTCTACCGTTTAGAAGTTATGCGAAAAAATTATATTAATTCAATCAATTATGGAAGGATATATATCTCCCTCCAATTCTGACAATAATTTTTAAATTGGATGTTTGAAGAAACAGGTCATTGAAAATGTTGACTTATTTCTCATATCAAACGGATTTTATTGATTTGATATTATTATATTATTCATAATATACAGGGTGTCCCGTAAAGACCACGTCAAACCTAGGGAGAATGTAGATCAAAGGATAACCCACCTGCTATGACGAAATTCCCATTATAAAAGTCTTACCGTTTTCGAGATATATTTTTTTAAATATTGAATTTTTGCCCCTCTCAATAGTTTTGTCTGTATATGGTTTATACAATTTTACACCTTTTTGGTTCATTTTTTCAGTAAATATTGTTGAAGAATGATTTTAACGTAGGTATACATTGAAAACATTCTCCGAACATTCTAGAGAAATATTCTTATTTAAAACTTTGATAAGTAGTGGATATTTTCAAAATAGAAAAAAAACTCGAAAACGGTAAGACTTTCATCATGGGAATTTTGTCATAGGCAGGTGGGTTATTCTTCAATCTACATTCTCCCTAGATTTGACGTGGTCGTGGACGGGACACCCTGTATATGTATTATTCATGGTGCATCTCCCTCAACACACATTTGTGGCCATTAGTTTATTCATCGGAATATACTTATTTTTCAAAGAACTATCACCCCCAGAAAGCTGGGTACACATTTTTGACTCACCCTGTATAACATTATATAAAAATTCTTAAAAATGTTAATAACGAAACAGTCCCAATCAGTGTCATCTCGTCATTATCATGCCAAAAAAATCGAAGTTGCACTCGCTATAAAATTTTCATCAGAATATAGAAACTCACCATTGTTATTGGAAATAGCCTAATGAGTAATCCTTCCGGAAACGGATCAGCCACTCTATTTCGAAATCCAAAAAAACACGCCACTGTCGCCTATACACACACGGAAATAGAATCAAAACACATCAGCTAGACAACCGAACGTCCTCGGCGTCTCAGTAGGCGACGCCAACTACATATCAATTATTTCAAAGTAGGCGCGTTTGCCGAGAATCTCAATCTTCTTCTGTCTTCTCTCGGCCAGAGATCACAAAGACGAGAAGAAGTCCCCTGATAAAAGCAATCTAGAGCGGCTTCGAATTTCCTTAGTAGGCCTCGTCGTTCAATCAACAACTGACTGACGGCGCTACTATCACGTTATCTCGAGAGCGGTTCGCGCCAGATAAAAGTTCTAATTATTGGCGGAGGATTGCTACGAGGGTAGGACGTTACCACCACCGAAATGGTATTGAATTTCTGTCACAGACCTCAACCTATGCCTCATCCTGGAATACTGTTCCCATATTTGGAGTGAAGCACCCAAACATACCCTGAAACTGTTGGATTCTGTCCAAAAAAGGGCAAATCGTCTCGTGGGTGATGCCTCGCTTACGAACTCACTCATTTCTATGGAACACCGTGGAAAAGTTGGCGATCTGGCTCTATTTAATAGATATTTTCATGGACGATGCTCTTCTGAAATATCAATAATTGTTCCTTCCTTTAATCCGTCGAGTTGAGGCTTCGCACCCCTTCGTGGTCACTTTGGAGACCTGCAGAACATCTCTTTCCAAAGATTCGTTCATCCAACGAACAGCGAGGCTTTGGAACACATTGTCAAGGGAGGTGTTCCCCGAGGCATATAACCTCCAGAAATTTAAGGAGAACACCAATTCTTACCTTATATCCCTTGGTTCTCACGATGTTCTCTGAACATTACAGGATATCCCTTTTCGTGGGAACCAGAACATAAAAAAATGTTCTCAGATGTTCTCTTCTGGCGTTCTGAAATAGTCCTAGGATTCGAAACGACTGCGCACTAGTTCTACGCAGTTCGAGAACGATTCTTGAACAGTTCTGAAATCGCAACCCGAATGCACCTATTATCATTCAAATGTGTTTTGTTGTGAATTAAGAGGCAATGCGCAGTTCAAAGTAGCTGATTTCGATGACGACAGATATTGCCACGACAACATCGACAAAACTCAGTCGAATTTGGCAACATGTTGCCAAGTCGCAAATTATAGTTGAGTTGTTTGCAAATTGCCGATGCCGAATGCGAACGGAATGCACGTTTTCATCACATGAAAGAATGTAATGATATATTTTTCATTGCATTTCAT
The DNA here is from genome assembly GCA_918026855.4 of Phaedon cochleariae. Lineage (NCBI taxonomy): Eukaryota > Metazoa > Arthropoda > Insecta > Coleoptera > Chrysomelidae > Phaedon > Phaedon cochleariae. The sequence goes on along the minus strand of OU896719.1, from coordinate 23,610,251 downwards.
GAGTATACAGTATGTCCAAGATAAGGTTGAACAGCATGGGGATCTCGAAAACGGTAGGAGATACGAAGTCGGTTAAATGGGGAAAAAGTTGCGCATTCGGAGGCTCATATCAATAGCCTTCGGAAATTTTTAAAATTATTTTTAGTTTTTTAGTTATATCGAAAAAAGTGAATTTTTGGAATATCTATTTTATTTTTTTTCTCCGTTATTATTAGAGATACAGAAAAACTGAGAATATTTTTTCATAGCAACTTTTGATGACGTTCAACGTGGTTATACCGATTTTTTTATGCGACGTTTCGTATCCGTAGAACCATCATCAACTTTTGTTTTTTAAATACGGTTCTGATAATTTTTTCACAGATTCTAAAAGTTTTTTTTCATTCTGAATTTAACCATGTATTATACAAGGTGATTCGAATGTGTTTCGACCTATTTCTATCCATCATCAATGTTTTTTCGAACTACCAAAGGAAAAATGCCATCAGTTCCATTTATTTCTGATCATTCAGTGTCAAACATTGATGGATTAGTTATTCAATACTGAAAAGTGAATAAAAAATATCTTTCAATGCATCGCTTAAAATTGTTGATGAATTCTTTCACGAATTACTATAACAACTCAACTTTGACAATACCTTCAGAAACATTCAACATTCATAACAAATGTTCAAAATGATAACCATTATTTTCTGAACAAAGATATCGTTGAAACCAACAGTTCTGAACATCCGCAATCGGTAAATCATCCAGAGCTTCCTCAAGATGATTCTCAAGCAAATTTCTATAACGTTAGGAAGTCTGTGTTTCATGGTGAATAAAAGGACCAATAATTCGTGTACCAAATATTGCAACCCACATATTAAGGCCGAAACGGTGTTGGTGTCTCGCTGTAATGTATAAATGTTCATTTTCTCGTGAACTCTCGGTGGTAACGGCTCTGCCCTGTCCATCTATTACCTGTAAGGTAATATTATCGAGTCAGGAATAGGGCAACTGGGAACATGTTAGGAGAGCAATGAATCATAATTTATACGAAAGTTGGTGTCCAGACGATTTCTGTTATTTTGAAAATTATCTAACAGATATGCACCTAATCGATAATAGCCTATTTTTAGATTTACATAAGTTTTTGTACGATATCGTTATCTTCCCTCGTACATTTATCCGAGTCAATTAGGTCCTCATTGAGTTTTTACGTAGGGTTATTCATAATACATTGTTGGTGTAGTGTAGGCGGATCAACAAACTGTGATGAAACGATGTATGGTACACTTATGGTGTTTGAAATTGGGTCGAATAGAGATAAAAGGTTATCAATAATCGTTCATTCAATTAAAAGTCTTTCAGTGTTATCGAACATTATTTGTTAAAATAACGAGATACCTATTTTTTCAACTAATTCGATAAGTAACCCCAAGAACCCCAAGAACCCATAACAAAAATAATTCTTCTCTTCTTTGCTACCTCAGGTAGGTACAAAGCGTGGAGGCAGGTTTTTTCTTAAATTTCTTAGAATTCAGATTTTTCTTGGAATTCAGACTTTTTTCTCTTAATTCAATCTCTATTTTTTGAGTTCAGAATTTTTTCTCTGAATCCAGACTTTTGCTCGAGTTCAGACATTTTCCTTTGAACTAATTCAGAATTCAGATTAATTTTGAATTTTGGGCGATGTAATGTAATGAATAAGCACATATAATTCTGGTAATACATCCTTAATTCATTTTTCATTTATAATCACACCAGCGTCGATATATACACGGAAACAATATCAATACAGAAAGATCCCTGCAATCGATAAAAAATAATCAACTAAGAAAAAGCCAAAATACTCAACGTGGAATGAAATGGTAACAAAGAGGGAGAAACTCGATAATGTCTGAATTCAGAGGAAAAACTCCTCGGAATACTCTGATTTCGAAGAAAGAATTTTGAATTGACTTGGCCGTAAGTTGATGGAAATCCATCCAAGATTTCCACTAAATTCTCAATCACACGACATGTTTCGCTCACACAGTAGCTTCATCAGGTGAAATACTGGTACAATGAACTAAACTAACCTTGGCTTGTCTAACTTTTATATATCCTACTTTCCCAACCTCAAGGATTAGAATTACCAGTGGACAGGTTCGATAAAACTTCATTTTCGGAAAATAGGCACAATATCTACATTAAAATACGGTGTACCGGTTTAACTTGAAAGGGTTGTTAGCAAATACATATTCAGTGGTGAACTATTGAGGTCTAGTTGATCGTTAAGTAAAATGTTGGAATTTTTGAGTTTGTTGATTTCTAATGATTCAAAATGATTGAGTTTTATTCCTTTATTTTCTACGTGTAGAATTTCGAATTTATCATCAAAACTATGGTTTTCTTCAAATCTTTCAGGTTGGGAAAGTAGAATATAAAAAGTTAGGCAAGCCAACGTTAGTTTAGTTCATTGAACCAGTACCTCTTTGAGTTTTGTATCACTCAAACTGGACTTCATTCAGCAGAACCATCCAACAGCTGAAATCATAATCATGGGAGACTTCAATGTACACAACGCAGCCTGGCTCAAATTCTCTAACAAAATAGATGATGCCATCACTCATGGTCTGGAACAACTAGTCGAACTACCAACCCGCATTCCAGATGTCAACAACCAGTCTGCCAATACACTAGATCTTTTTCTCACCAGCAATCCTGATCCATATAGAATAGAAGTTTGTACCCCACTTGGAAACTCTGACCACACCCTCATCTCCACAACCTGCTCTTTCCATGTACCACCCAGCACCACAATTCCTACCCGTCTCATGTGGCATTACAATTTGGCTGACTGGAAAGGTCTTCGTATGTTTTTTTCACCGTTTCCATGGAATAGAGTTTGTTTCTCCTCATAAGATCCAACACGATGTGCTTAGAGAATTTCTGAAATCATCATGTTGGGGATGCAAACCTATATACTATATACCGAACACTGCAAGGAGAACATCTTCCGATAAGGCCTGGTTCAGTAGAAACTGCTCCAGAGCTGTCGCTTCCAAACAGGCAGCATTCCATCGATGGCAGAAAAATCCAGGCCCTAAGACTAGAGCAGAATATGTCGAGACTAGAGGCATATGCAATGAGACAATTCGATCATCAAACGATGCTCATAATGCCAAAATAAGATCAAAACTTGTCAAATGTCCTAAAGGTTCCCGTTCATTTTGGTCCTTCGCCAAAGCTGTAGGAAGAAACTTCACTTCCAGCTCGTTTCCTTCTCTAACCAAGGAAGATGGTACACTAGCCACCACTGCCCAGGAGAATGCCAACATTTTCGCTGGAAATTCCACTCTGGATTAATCAACAACCTCCAAACATAACGCCAATTGATAGTTATATGCCCGAGATCACCTTTCGCCAACATACTATAAGGAAGATTTTATTGGGTCTCAACACCAACAAAGCTTGTGGCTCCGACGCAATCCCACCGATTGTTCTTAAGAAATGTGCTCCCGAACTAACAACTGTTCTCTGCAAGTTGTTCAACGACTCTTACAAATTGGGGATATTCCCGTCCAACTTGAAAATTGCAAGAGTACAACCAGTTCCTAAAAAAGACAGAAAGACCCTACCTAGCAACTATAGACCGATCGCACTGCTATCTATCATTTCGAAGAAAGCTATCAACATCGAGCTCATGAAATACCTGGAACATTCAGGTATTATCAACGATAGGCAATATGGCTTTCGTCATCAGAGATCAACTGGTGACTTGCTCGCTTACGTCTCACATATATGACAGCAATCTATTGAAAAATATGGTGAAACCCTAGCAGTGACACTTGATATCTCCAAGGCATTCGATCGAGTCTGGCACCACGGACTCCTCGCCAAGCTTCCATCTTATGGCTTGCCTCCCCAGCTATGTTCTCTGCTAGCTAGTTTTCTCTCAAACAGGTCTCTCCACGTAGTGGTCGACGGAGTTTCATCTGACTCTCTTATCATAAATGCTGGTGTTCCGCAAGGATCAATTATAGCACTAACACGATTTTTTAGAAGCAACTTCATGTCCAGTACACAGCTTCGCGGATGATAGTACCCTCCATACCGCTTTCTCTTCCAGGGCTCCAATACCAGACAGGCAAATCAGAAACGAACGAGGGAGAAATGTTGACAACATAAATATGGACTTGGCAACAATTTTAGAATGGGGATCCAATAAGGTAGATTTCAATGCAAACAAAACACAAGCATGCCTTTTCTCTAGGAAAGCCGATCCCACTGTGCCCAACATAAGCATATCAGGAGTAACCATACCTTTGAAGCAATAACCTTTCTTGAGAAAATCACGTGAGATCAATTGCTCAAAGTGCATCCCAAAAACTTGGCTTTTTTTTCGGGCCAGAAGCTATTTTACTTCCAGTCAGCTGCTTATGATCAATAAGGCAGAAATCCGACCTGTCCTGGAATACTGTTCCCATATTTGGAGTGCAGCACCCAAACATACCCTGAAACTGTTGGATTCTATCCAATGAAGAGCAATTCGTCTCGTGGGTGATGACTCGCTCACTAACTCACTCACTTCTCTGGAACACCGTAGACAAGTTGGCGATCTGGCCCTATTTTGTAGATATTTTCGTGGACGATGCTCTTCTGAAATATCAACAATTATTGTTATTCCATTGGCTCTGGAACACATTGCCAAGGGAGATGTTCCCCGAGGAATATAACCTTCATTTCCCTTGGTTCTCACGATGTTCTCTGAACATTACAGGATATCCCATTTCGTGGGAACCAGAACATAAAAAAAAATAACCTGATGAAGCTACTGTGTTAGCGAAACATGTCGTGTCATTGAGAATTTTGTGGAAATCTTATCGTTTGTGGAGTTTTTATATTCAAAGAAAGAAATATGAATTCATGAATTCATGACCATAATAGGAATTTCGAGTAAATATTATCAATACAAATTCAAAAATAGCATATTTCAACACATGCTTCAGAATTTCAGATACTTTCAATACCCTCTCATAGCCTTAGTTAGATAGTTAGTTATATAGATAGCATATGCTTATTCACTTGAGCGGGAATGGGAAAGATGAGTTTATGAAAGCATTTTATCATGTCATCTGACACATCTTAAGTATATAGGAAGTGTTAAATATGAGAGAACCTCGGAGAGAACAAATATGTAACATATGCTTCTATCGGTTTATGGCAATAATGCAATTAAGATTATGAACATATGAAGTCATATTCTTGGTATGTTCATGTCTTTTTTTAAACACGGTTATAAAAATAAATTGTGTTATTATCGTAAACAATTATGTTGTAATATATGAAATGCGATATCCGATGATTGTTAGTAATGATCAAGGAATCAACTGAGTACAAGTTTTTTTTAATCGATGAGAAAAACAGTGACAACAGGATGTTCAATTCCAGCTGTTATTTTTTCTTCCACTATATAACCTACCATTATTTATACTCCTTTTCGAGACGTATAAAGTGTGTTTTCACTACCTGCAACGGCGTTCGCGCGGCGAAATTTGAATTTCTTCTTTTGCTGACATTTCAAAATAAAGTAATATCTTCTCAATATTGATTCGTCCTTTCTTCTCTAACAGAAAAAATAGTGTATTATACACAGGAAAAATATTAGATTTTAGCTCACGGTTTTTTGTCTCCCTCCGCTACTCGTCGGGAGACAACACAACCTGGAGCTAAGATCTACTACTTTTTTCCCTTGTATAATAAATAACTATTTTTGTAAACATTGGGGCTGACCGACCAGCTCCCGCCACCACAGTCAGCTGACTGACTTTCATAACTTTCATTCATATGCAATATACAATGTGTATAATGATTTTCAGCCTCGGTAAATTCATTGCATTACCTCGGTAGGAACGACAACTTCGATAGTATACCAGGGACACCTGTTCTCAGTTTCGCTTGACTGACCGCAGTATGTTTGTGTCTAAAGTGTATCATCTTCAATGGAGAAATTGTTTTTATGTGTATGTAAGAAATTCACAAACGATAAGATTTCCACAAAATTCTCAAACACACGACATGTTTCGCTAACACAGTAGCTTCATCAGGTGATATACTAGTACAATGAACTAAACTAACGTTGGCTTGCTCAAGTTTTATATATCTTACTTTCCCAACCTGAAGGATAAGTTACCTGTGGACAGGTACGATAAACCTCCGTTTTCAGAAATTAGGCACAATATCTACATTAAAATACGGTATACCGGATTAACTTCAAAGAGTTGATAGTAAATACATATTATTACTTACTAAGAAAACAAATTCAACAGTGGTGAACTATTGAGGTCTAATTGATCATTAAGTAAAATGTCAAAATTTTTGAGTTTGTTGATTTCTAATGATTCAAAATAATTGAGTTTCAGACCTATATTTTCTACGTGCAGAATTTCGAAATTATCATCAAAACTATGGTTTTCTTCTAATATATGGTTGGCGTATGTTGGATTTGTTTTCTTTTTCATAAAATTCATCTTATGTTCATGAATGCGCTGATTAAACGTACGACCTGTCTGACCGATATATACCTTAGGACAAGATACACAGTTGAGTTTGTATACCCCTGATTTTTCGAATTTAGAAGTTTTATCTTTATTATTCTTGATAAACCGTCCCAACGTGTTGTTTGTTCTATATGCCACTTTTAAGTCCTGTTTATGTAGAAATGAAGTTAATTTCTCAGTTGAGTTCTATAATTTTGATTATTATTCTTGCTGATAGGATAAACTTCTTGAATAGCTTTGCCAAGTGTTTGGGATCACACGTTAAAAGGTAAGGCCCCCGTCATTCCTTGCTCGCACAAAACTTTCGAAGACTTTTGAGGGTTGCTCGTAAGGGGGCAACCGAATGACGGACAGAACAAATTTTAGAAACAAAATGATGAAGTTTTTGAGGAAGAATACTGTCTATCAAATTAACGTTGTATCCGTTGTTGACTGCAATCTGTTTTATGATATTGAGTTCTTCATTGAAATTTACTTCCGAAAGAGGGACATTCACTAGCCTGTGTATCATACTATTATATGCTGCAATTTTATGTTGATAAGGGTGTGTTGAATTATTATGAATAGTGATATCAGTGTGGGAAGGTTTATGGAAAATTGAAAAATCATCTTTATCGTTAATTTTACTCATTGTCAAATCTAAGAAATTGATTGCATTTTCAGTCTCAATTTCTATTGTGAATTTTATGTCGAATCAATGGATGAATAGTATTTATATATTGATGGAAAGTGTCGAATTGTCTATTGGTCCCTATAAAGCATACTATAACGTCATCTACGTATCTATACCAAAACAAACATTGTTTTATTAATGAATGTTTATGTATTATTCGCTCCAAGTTGTCCATGAAGATTTCAGCAAGTAAAGGGCTCAGTGGATTTCCCATAATCAACCCTTTTGACGCGGAATATATTTTGTTGTCAAATTGAAAGTAATTTTGTTTGAGACAAGTTTTTATGTGTGATGGTCGACTGACTTTTGAGCATTCATTTTCGTTGAAAGGACTCTGAGTCTCTATACAGTGATATATCCTCTCACCTTGCGGAATGGGGTGCAGAGTGACGGAGGTGCTCAGTCTGTCGCCGCCCATGCTGACCAGGTGCGGCGCGTCGGTGTGCAGTTTGAGGGCGCGCCCCCCCGACTCACTCACCTCCAGTGGCGTCGCGGTGCCCCCGCCTGCTAGACTCACCCCAGACATGTCTGAAAATTAGAATAGAATAGAACTTTATTCACGGTTATCCATTGCATACATTATAATCACAAATATTATTACAGGATGGAAAAAATATATAAATATATACCTATGTAAATATTAACCCTCAATTACTCGCGCTGGTGTATTTTGTACACCAGCGCCCAATTTCTTGCTACCATCGAACGTAGAATTTTTTTTGTGGCTCTAGACTCCCACCTAACCTATGTCTAACATGTCTGGAATGTGACGCGTTGTCACGTTGGTGCCCGTTGGTGCCTAGAATACAATACACTGCGTGGGAAATAGGGTAAATTATCTAAGTATTCAATAGCACTAAAAACAGAGTGACTTTTTTTTTTCCAATTGCATAATTGCATTTCCTACTTGGACCCAGCACTGGATCCAACGCCCCATAAGTCGAAACTTGTGCGGGGTTAGGAAAGCATACGTTTTTGTTTCACCTAAAAACAAGTCAAATTCATGGTGGTGTACAAAAAACAACGCGCGGGAAAAGTTCGAATTAATTAGCGCGAGTAATCAAGGGTTAAACACAACGAATACGGCCGAGTTAATTGATAAAAAAACAGTCAATTGAATTTCAGAATAGTTACTTGTATTTTAGAAAGCATTAATTATTGTATTCCAATGTATCAATTGTGTTTCAAAAAGCATCAATTGTGTTCCAGAATAGTCACTCGTATTTCAGAACACAACAATTGTATTTCAGGTTTGACAATTGAATTTTAGAAAGCATCAATTGTATTTCAGAATAGTGATTTGTATTTTAGGAGAGTCACTTGTAAGAACATAATTGTATTTCAAAAATTTCAAAATAACCAATCGAATTCCAGAAAGCATCAACTGTATTTCAGAATAGCCACTTGTCTTTCAGAAAGATCCAATTGATTTCAGGAAGCATCAATTTTATTTCAGAATAGTCATTACAATTCATGGATATAGTATAACAACATAAAAATGGGAGACAAATAAATCTACAGACTATTCTTTGATGACTTCAAATTGAGATTAATCAAGACTGATCATTTTCTCATTGTGAATAAACACATCCAAATCTGAGCTTAATAATTCAGAATCAATTAAACAAATACAAAGTCAGAATTGACACTGAATCAGATTAAAAGAAGTCAGTTTGGGTCACAATTTTTACATTTGTTGCCGTCAAGTTGTTCATTTCCAGACTGAATGTATTTATTCCAATTTTGAATGTGTTCAACAACTCGAATGTGCTCTCGCAATTTGTAAATGATGAGACTCGATTTGAAATTGATAGAGTAGGTACATACCTATAGTTTCAAAAGACAGACAACATGCTATGGTACGATCTTGTGTACATTTCCAAACATCAGATATATTTACCATTTTGGTAAAGTTTCGAACCGATTTGAATATATTCTTTACTTCATCAATCTCTCGACTATATACTATATTTTTTGTATGTAGTTTGCAGGAAGCACTGATGATGACGAAAATAGAAAGCGCTTTGCAAATGAAGATTTATACACGAAAAATACAAATTATGTTCTTGTCTCCTATTGATTTCAACATCACGTCTAGCCTCATCATATTTTGATAATTATTATATCGTGTAAGCTAACTTTCTGAAATCGGCCAAGTATTCACATAAATGAATCAGGTTGGCCCATGACGATTAATCTAGATCTGATGGAAAGACACCTGACACCAGTCGGATTCACTTATGCTTAAACTTAGAGAAATTGGATCCGTTAATCAGTTCTGACTGACGCAACCGTCAGCTTCTCCCGAGAGGAACATTATAGCATTATACCTGGGGCCCACACCACCAGTCTGGTCTGACATGATAAAATTTTATTCAATTACTCACAAGGGCAGTCCTAAGGTAAACTAGGGGGGTAATACTGTAGGGCAGAGATTAGTCAACCATTAATCTCTAGCAGTGTTCAACAAACTGAGGCAATCCATCTTACAGTGGAGTGAAGGCAATAGGACAGGGCGAAATTCATACAGTCATGACATTTATTTGATATTTGACAATTACTATTCTATTTTCTGTCGAGGCCTTCGGCATAATTAAGAATAAGACATTTTTTCAATTCATCAATTTGATCTAAATCAAATTTTTCATAATCATGAAGTTAACAGTTCCCTAACATATAGGTGATCCGCGATAATTGCGGTCCCCTTTTCACTTTATCAACCATGTATTAGCGAAAATGTTTTCAATTTTTTGTTAAGTATGTGAACATAATGTTTTCCTCCAGAACAGGTCCTCAATTTTTTTCGAGAAACGAACTGTTTTTGAGATAAATAAGCATATACGTTCAAAAACATGTTAATTTTGCTTATGTTTCGCTTAAATTGTATTCTTTGACAAAATTCGTTGAAAATGCAACAAAATGTTCTAAGATTGCAATGTTCTTACGCACGTTACTGATCCAGATTGGACTCGTGATTTCAATTTTAGTGAGTACATTTCATTGCATTTTCAACGAATTTTGTCAAAGAATAAAATATTTTAGCGATAGTATAAGTTCTTTCGAGTTCTTTCTGGGTGATATTTTGCGTGTAACTTCGCAATATTCCATTTTAGAGTAAAACAATTAAGATAACGACGAGAATAACGATTCATGAAAAACGAAACTTGCCGTCGTTTGGCATTATTGGAATGAGTTTCATTTTTTATGGCTGGAAATTCCAATACCTATATCATTAAATGGCCTATCAAAATTTATTACCAATTTCAATCGGTCACACAAAAATTGCTTATTATTTCGAAAAACGCTTTTTCTGTGAAAATGATATCCAGTTATCAGAAAGAAGTTATATACGGGTAAAGTTGCATCAAGACTATACAGGGTGTCCCAATATCGAGCCTCATCATTGGGATTTCTGAAAGTAGAAAAGATACAAAATCGGTTGAATGGAAGCTTTTTTTTCATGTTCTGGTTCCCACGAAAGGGAATATCCTGTATTGTTCGGAGAACATCGTGAGAACAAAGGGAAATAAGGTATAGGAATTGGTGTTCTTCTTGAATTTCTGGAGGTTATATGCCTTGGGGAACACCTTCCTTGGCAATGTGTTCCAGAGCCCGCTGTTCGTTGGATGAACGAGTCTTTGGAAAGAGATGTTCTGCAGGTCTCCAAAGTGACCACGAAGGGGTGCGAAGCCTCAACTCGACGGGTTAATCTCGCGGGGACTGCCAAGGAAGGAACAATTGTTGATATTTCGGAAGAGCATCGTCCATGAAAATATCTATAAAATAGAGCCAGATCGCCAACTTTTTTACGGTGTTCCAGAGAAGTGAGTGAGTTTGTGAGCGAGGCATCACCAACAAGACGAATTGCCCTTTTTTGGACAGAATCCAACAGTTTCAGGGTATGTTTGGGTGCTGCACTCCAGATATGGAAACAGTATTCCAGGACAGGTCGGATCTGTGCCTTATAGATCATAAGCAGCTGACTGGAAGTGAAATATAGCTCCTGGTCCAAAACAGAAAACCAAGTTTTTGGGATGCACTTTTAGCAATTGATCTCACGTGATTTTCCCAACAAAAGTTATTGCTGATAGTAATACCAAGCATCGAAATGGATGTCTTCAAAGGTATGGTTACTCCTGACAAGCTTATGTTGGGCACAGTGAGATCGGCTTTTCTAGGGAAAAGGCATGCTTGTGTTTTATTTGCATTGAAATCTACCAAGTTATATTGGATTCCCATTCGAGAATTGTTGCCAAGTCCATATTTATGTTGTCAACATTTCTCCCTAGTTCGTTTCTGATTTGCCTGGCTGGTATTGGAGCCCTGGAAAAGAAGGCGATAGCTGCGAAGCTGTGTACTGGACATGAAGTTGCTTCCAACAAATCGTTGATATGTAGTAGAAATAGTGTTGGTGCTAGAATTGATCCTTTGCTGTGAGGAGTATAGCTTCGAATATAACTTATATAGTGATCAACAGTGGTCGACGGAGTTTCATCTGTTCATTGTCGATCTAAATGAAAACCTAGTAGGCGACCTAGTGCGAGGAGGTATCCTGCCTACTAACTACCTAACTAGGTTGTCATCTACATAGAACGACAATGGTGTAATTCTCGGAGTGACAGATAGAGCGTTACTGTCATTTTCGATTCATTGGAATAGCGATGAAAAACTTCCAGCTACAGATGCGATACAGATCAGTTATTGATTGCTAACGAAGTCTGAAGAAAGGTATGAGAAGCATTACACAGGATTTATCGAATGGTGCAATAGTAAGAAAGTGAAAACACCAAATGAAGAAGAAGTATTTTTGGCTCATTTCCTAGAAATGTCTGAAACCTAGAGGCCAAACACCATGGGCATGCTGGCTTCCGCAAGAAGCTTATCTACATAATGCTTCAAACGGTACACACAATAGATATATACCCGAGTATATACCAATTATTAGAATACATCACTATTGTTAGTTGTTCCTAATATTTGCAGGAATAATTGATTGAACAAATCCATCAATTTTCTACGCTTGTAGTTCCTAACTCATTGAGAAAAAATATTTCTCACAGTATGAGCAATACATGGTTTTGAAACTAAGTAAGCTATGAGAAATGCGCTACTTTTCATAGCAGTAGTAGAAAAATTACTATTACGTAGAATGGGGAAGTTTGCTTCAGAAGAATTGTCATCAATTAGTCTTACACTGATTAGCGCTATGTTTTTGCGATCTAGATCTAGAATACCCGTTGAAAAGATTCAAATAACTCATATTTTAGAACACCAAATGATGGCGAAATCGAATAGAATCTAGTTTGGAAATAGGATTAACTTCTGCTGTTCATAATCAAATATACCCAAACCTCGACCCGAACAAAGTATTCAATTCTCGAGGCAATTCTGGATATTATCGAAATAATATATGCCCCTGTTCCATCATTTTACCAGGCATTTATACTTATACAATATTTATATGATATTTTTGGAATAATTTGGTTCATACGTTTCGACCGAGTTTTCGACTTATCAGGAAATCGGGATTTCAAAAAATATGATTTTACCTCTCCAGCAGAGATTATATACCCTTTAGTGTAGTTCTTGACTCTATGTAAGAACGAATGGCACCCTATGATGGTGTTGAAAATCTCAATGTTAATTCTCACTATAACAATCATCAGGACCTCATCAGGGGATACCCAAGGGTGTTAGCTGGTGTTATTTTTTTTCACTGTGTAAACACTATACTTTTTCTACGGTTGTAACAAATAACAGCGAATTTTTTTATTTCTTTGGCTTCTAGCCATCTGATTTTCTCTCAAGTAATAATGCTCATATTAGACAGAGTCGTCATTGCTTGAAAATGTCAAATTTCATGGGAGATGAGATTTGGTGAAATAAAAACACAATTAAGTCATTGTGATATCAGATACGGAAATGAAATTGAAGACAAGCAATTTTGTATTATAGCTGTAGAAAAACTTTATTTCCTGTTCCAAAATTGCTTTGATGTGGTATGATTTGCGTTTCAATGATGCCAATAGTGGTATGACAAGAAAAATATGGCCTGTAGCGACACCACTATGAAAATTAATGAAATAATTTTGATACTTTCTGTAGGAAATTCCAGCTGATTCTCACATAAATATCATTTACATTCCTGTTATGAATCCATATAAAACCAGATTGACTGGTTGGTTCAGGAACATAATTTGTTCGAATTTGTTTGTCGTTTGCATATAAAAAAGTAAATTGAAAACTGATGGTTTATTAGTATGTGAAGGACGTATTCAAATCGAAAACTATAGTCCATTACATCATTGCCACCTGTAATTTGAATGCTTGAATTCGACATTGATATTGACATGCAACATCAACAATAACAATATACCTTTATAAAAAACAACTTACGATCAAAGTTCACATTCGTGTAGGTATACCTCGTGGGTATATATTATACAAGGTGAATCAAAATTCGAAGTAAATATTTTAAGAACATATTGTTGGGATCAAAATAAGACTTTTTAATCATATAAGCACGTGTCCTAATATGAATAAAAGTGTGGACCCCTTTAACTCTTTCCATAATTTTTGAATAAAAAAAGGAGAAAGGTGCCTAAAAAACAGGGAAATGCCTATTTTCAGAGGATATGATTTGTTATTATAATCACAATTTCAGATGATTTTTGTAATCCAACTTACAGTGGCAGTTGCTCAGAGAGGGTGCATTTTAGGATACATGTTTATACCGGGTGTCTCAGATATTTTCATGCAGTTATCTCAGTTATGCACTTTTGTCAAGCCCAAATGATTTTGAAGCCATTGTGTCAAGTCACACCCTATACATTTTATCGTTGATTAGTGAAGTGCAATCAATTCTAACTTCAACGATTTTTTTTATGTTCTGGTTCCCACGAAAAGAGATATCCTGTAATGTTCAGAGAACATCATGATAACGAAGGGAAATGAGGTAGGAATTGGTGTTCTTCTTGGATTTCTGGAGGTTATATGCCTCGGGGAACACCTCCCTTGGCAATGTGTTCCAGAGCCTCGATGTTCGTTAGATGAACGAGTCCTTGGAAAGATCTGCAGGTCTCCAAAGTAACCACGAAGGGGTGCGAAGCCTCTACTCGACGGGTTAATCTCGCGGGGACTGCCAAGGGAGTAAAATCAATAGAAGATTTTGTTCATTCGACATCAAGTTAAATTTTCGACTCTAGCTGGCGATCATTTCGCCTCGTCCTATAACGGCCTGCCTCGGATTCATTATATACGTGAAGCCTGATTCTAGTGTTTGAAATATCAGCTGGATAAATCGAACTTAGGATGATTAGCAATCCGAAATAGTTTTGCATCAGCTGAAGAAAAGTAAAGACTGGAGATTTATGCTAGAAGTCGACTAGTTTCATAGTTTAGTTTATTCCATTGATGTGAAATTTTGGAAAATTCCCGAATTAATATACTGAATTTGGTTCAACAAAACAATTTGTTGAATGGAAACACAAATTCTCTTGAATCAACGAAATATTTCATTGAATCAACAAAATATTTCATTGAATTAACCAAATATTCCATTGAATCAACCAAAACCAAATATTTCTTTGAATCAACCAAATATTTCATTGAAACAACTAAATATGTAATTGAATGAATATCTTGTTATTTCAAATCGAACAAAATGATTGTTTGAGCCAATTCAATATCTCTTCATGAACAATTCATGGATGTGCTTGATTGAATAAGATATTTTGTCGTGCATATATATGACACTTTTATTCGCATCATTCAATTACATTTTGCTTGATTCAACAATTCCTTTTTTCTCCGTGTACAGGGTGATTGACTATGGATTTCTCGACTTCAACAGCTGATATCTCGAAAACGAAAAAAGATATTTGGAATTTGGAAAAAGTTACTCGAATGAGATGTCATTTCCTTCTGGAAAATGTGTTCTCTGCTTGATTTTATCATTTCATAAACGGGGTATGTGAAAAATTTTTTTTTTTTCAAATGGAACCCCCTGTATATTATAGCATATTTGGAAAGAGCTATCTTTCCTGATTTTGAAAATATATACTTTCCATATATTCTATCAAGTGCTTGACGAAATATCAGCAAAATTAGATATCAATATTTGGTCCAAGGTAGCAATGGTTGAAATAGAATGAGATGATGAATAAGTGAATTGACATTTGGCCAACATTCCAGTGACATAAGTGCGCAAAATTTCGACAATTTTCTCACGATGCCATATCCAGTGGAAAAAAGAAGAGATATTTTGGAGTGCTATTTTTCAGTTAATAAAAATCTTGCTGAAACACTTACACTTATACTTACTTATATTTTATCTTTCAGATATGACAAGTCAAAATTCAATCCGCTTCTCATTATCATCATAATTGAGTTTGTGGCATGGTCTAATTCTGAAATCCCTATATTTATATTTCTTTAAGGTATATTGAACAAGATAATAGCTGAAACCAAACTCTCTCACTGCATTTCTTATTGACCGTGAAGGATCCTCAACAAAATACTGGATTACAAGAAGTTCCTCGTCTTCGTTGTCTTGCCTTCTCACTATTCTCTTGATATTCGACAAACTGGAAGTTCTGTCAAATTCAGCAGCCAAATACTTTACATAATTCTTACTTGGTGATCTCCTGCCTGGATAACTCCTCATAAACTTATGAAGTGTTTCAGCAAGATTTTTATTAACTGAAAAATAGCACTCCAAAATATCTCTTCTTTGTTCCAGTGGATATGGCATCGTGAAAAAATTGTCGAAATTTTGCGCACTTATGTCACTGAAATGTTGACCAAATGTCAATTCACTTATTCATCATCTCATTCTATTTCAACCATAGCTACCTTGGACCAAATATTGATATCTAATTTTGCTGATATTTCGTCAAGCACTCGATAGAATATATGAAAAGTATATATTTTCAAAATCAGGAAAGATAGCTCTTTCCAAATATGCTATAATATACAGGGGGTTTCATTTGAAAAAAATTTTTTTTTTACATACCCTGTATATGAAATGATAAAATCAAGCAGAGAACAAATTTTCCAGAAGGAAATGACATCTCATTCGAGTAACTTCTTCCAAATTTCAAATATCTTTTTTCGTTTTCGAGATATCAGCTGTTGAAGTCGAGAAATCCATAGTCAATCACCCTGTACATCCAAATTCAGTTATAGAAGTTATTGAATTGATTGCACTTCATATATCAACGAAAAATGTATAGGGTGTAATTTGAAAAAATAAAGTTGGGCGTTTGGGGTAGTTTGACAGAAGTTGACTTTGACACAATGGCTCCAAAGTCATTTGAGATAACTGAGATATTGGCTGTATGGAAATCTGGGACACCCGGAATAAATAAAAAGTCTTATTTGGATCCCAACAATACGTTCTAGAAGTCTTAGATCGAATTTTGAATCACCCCATATACTTATAGATTAGAGTAAGAATATATCTTTGATATACTAAATTTTTCCCACAAACTTTCCAAACGTACGCACTGAAGAAAGATGAAGGTTTGAAAATTAATTAAATAACTAGACTTTGCTATTCGATTCATACAAGGAGACTTTGTGAACCTACCATTCCTAGAACCATAGCAGGAAATTTTATTCGGAGAAAACTATGTGGACGTCAAAAACAAATCAAAGAATTGTGTAGGAGTTCTACTCACGATAAAGGAATAAAGCCGATCCTTTAAACTAACAATACATTCTTCAGATTCCGACAAGATAATATTGTTTTTGTAACCGCATTTTGAGGTAATTGCTATCCTGATTCCTTTAGCCAATGGCAATATGCATAACAGCTTATCGACATGACTCTACTACTCTATGAGCTCAATGCAAGATGCAAGAGAGAAAAAACTCAGGAGATTGTGGTCTATAGGTCGCGTGCACGATGACCGACCCTGGAGGCGAAATATTGAAACACAACCTCACTTTTCTGTAAAACATTGAAACATAGCCTCACTTTTTTCATTTGTGTAAAGAGGAATCAAAGGATTCAAATAGTTTTTCACATTTTGGCATACGAATTGTGTTTTTTTGCGATATTCAAGCATGCCTTCTCATTGTGCTGTTGTACCGGGTGTACCACTAAGAAAGGACGCCGGCTGTATCTCGGAAACTATTTGCCGCACAGGTTTCGAAAAAAAATATAAATGATAAAAGTGGCCAAGAGAAATCTCTGGAAATTATTTTCAAGTTTCCAGGACAGCTCCTAGAGGGCGTAATTGCATTGGCCAGTTTAATAAACGGGATTTTATGAAAATTTGATATATCAAGACATATCAAAAACACTTTCTTCATGTTCTCGAGTTGATTTCCAATCATTTCGATCAAAAAATTGCGCTAGCTCTTTAAAAGAAAGAGGGAGGGAAAGATGAATAGTACATTGAAGAAACTCTCATTACTACAGTTTGGTGTAACGGAATTCAACGATCTTGGTCTCATTATGAAGGGTTTTTTTGGTTCTTCCAGATGAATCACGAATCAAGTCGATTTAAATCCTGTGGTGGCCGCTAGATGGCATCGTTTGAAAAAATCAGACAATTTTCCACTTTTTTTTCGAAAATGTCAAATGGAACCATATATTTATTCTACTTTAATATGAAAGTAGAGCAATCAAAAAGAAAAATGGTGAAAACCGCGAATTGATGCCTCTTGAGGAACCGGTGGAATACTCGAAATAATATTATGAAAATATTCACCACAGGAATCTAACTTCAATAATCGTCATCAGAAATATCTTGTATCTATGAAATTACGATTTCACTAATTCATTTATTTTGATTTCACAAACTGCTGTTATATCTCACAATAGTGAAGGAGACTCTTAGTAATGACATAGCTAATTGAAATGTAAGTCGTGAGTATATAGGCTCAGGAATGAGAAAAGGCAAGTTGGCTCTAAATGAAAGAAATGTCAAAATATAATTGAAGTTCCATTGAAAGTATTCACTGTGGATTGCTTATTTGTCAAAATGACGTTACCGAATGGGAAGGCATTTTACATGCTAACAGTTTAAATTTTAATATTATTCCGAGTGTTTCTCCGGTTTTTTAAGAGATATCAACTCGCGGTTTTTACCATTTTTCTTCTCGTTCACTTCACGTTCATATCATAGCAGGAAAAATATATGGTTCCATTTGAAATTCTCGAAAAAGATGGCAAATTGGCGTGTAGCAAGTTTACCAAATGGGCGAGTCGACTTATAATAAATTATAATGAGTGTACGCGTTGCTCAAAATTGTTGAATGTCGGAGCTTATTTCAAACGTACCGTCATGGCCACCATTTTGCGATACGTCGAATAAATGGTGACGTCAGCTTTTATGCCGTTTCGTTATCGATCAGATAATCTTACATTCCCGCTCACTAAGCAATGTTGTCAAGTGACCAATTATAATCGAGATATCAAAAAGATGTAAGAGTTCATTCTTGACGTTTTCGAGCAACCAGCATGTCCAAATACTTCTTATACTTCATAACAATGTATCATGTGAATGTTGAATACTTGGCAACATTGTGCTGAATGCTGAGAAGGGACAAGACCACGCCTACAGGTCGTGCGCGCCCCGTATTGTCACGTTCGCCGCTTCAAATGTCTTCTAGTGTGAATTAATATAATTCTTATTGACACAAATGTATTATAAGCCATAAGCAACAAATCATAAGGGAACATTTTGAAAAAATCGATTTTTTTATTTCTAAATAGGAATATTACCTATACATAATTGAGAATTTATGGATGTTTGAATAACTAATATTTCTTGAGTTCCCAATCGTATTTCAACACATGGCAACTGTGCTATGGTGCCCGTACTCACGAAATCGTGGAGTCAGTTTTCACTGGCGGTAAATTTCTATCCGTTTGAAAATTACCGTGTCATTGTTGATGATATTAGCACCTAAAAATCCACCGAAAATTTCTGAAAAAATATGAATTTGGAAGGTATTTGAGTGATGATTCTATTTAAGAAATAAAACAAAAATTAGTCCACTCGCCTATTGCTCATCAATTGATGATACAATTTTTGTTCCATCACTTCTGGTTTCAACGGAAACGACCCCAACTTCTGATTTTCAAATGGCACATCCTGTATATTTTATTCCATAATCGGTTAAAGCTTTTCGTAACGAATTCAACGATACCGGGTTTGCTCAATGAGTGTGACAGACAAAGAAGAGGTCATACGACATTCGCAGGAATGTCACTCCAATCTAGTATTCGCGGGAATCAATGTCACCAGATGGCGCTCGGTTTTCATCGTTCCATGTCAAAGCCACGTCAAAACTGGGGGGAAAACAAACTCAATCCTCACTCAATCCCATTAGTTAGCTTGTGTACTGTGTACTGATAAGAGTGATAACACTTTATGTCATTGACAAGTTTGACAACTACAGCTACTGCAAGATGTATGCAATGTAGTCTATGCACTTTATCCATAGACACTAGTTTGTTTTCCCCCAGTTTGAAGTTCGTATTATGTAACCTAGATGTCGCCCACTTCGTGAATCTCGCAAATAGGTATTTTTCATCAATAACGATTTGGCATAACTATGCTGTCATGGTCCTAATTTCGATTGGAATTGAAAAGAAGTGCTTTCATAGTGACATTAGGTCCAAATTTCAGTTTCACAGAACTATAATGATTGAAATATATTTGTAGTGGTGAAAAAATTGCAATTTATACATACTTACTTACCTTGGTAGTACAGAATATTATTTACTTCGACCTTAGTGGATAAATAACTATTTTGATAGTCCAATAATGGATTTTTATGCTATATGTTCCAGACCTTATGGACGACTATGATGACACTGTACATAGATGGACTGTCAACAATTTAGAAATATCAGTCCGAGTATCAGTATTATAACATATCGCACATATTTTGAATGTGACGCACAATATTATTGAGCTATTAGTAATTTATGTGCATGATCATATCCCCATAATATTGAAGTTCTGAGAACTCATATAAAGCTAATTGCTTCTAACACAGTGAATTACATAATCTAAATATTATGTTCGTAAATACAAACGATATTACACTGTAAATAAAGACAATCTACGAATACAGAGCGACCCATCGACTTCTGCGTTGAAAGAAATATAGGTATCTATTTTATTGCCTCGATTGGTGTATATTTGAGATATTCGATATTGAGAGTTTTAGGAATATTATACTTTCTTCTATGCGGAAATTGTTCGAATCGAATGGTACTGATCTTCCGCGTGTTATCCTTGGTTATATGAATGTAAATGGATACAAAACCATCAATTGCGTACCAAACAGATGTATACGTCATATTGCATTTATATTCATATGAATTTTGGTAAGTATTTCAGATTTTCAAAAATGCAATTGCTGTAGGTAGGTATACATATTATAAATATATATGTGAAAAAAGTATAATTTCAGTGGGTATCATAATGAATCAAAGTATTTAGGAATACACTATAATCAAAATGTTTTCTGATATATTTCCACTAGACCCAATCACAATTTTTCTATAGTTTCAATCGCCTTTCCCTTGCGATAAATGTTATCTGGTATTAGTCTAGACACTATGTCCCTAGAGGTACCATAAACACAATCCATAAAATATCTCCCTTTCTGTCCAAATCCTCTCATTACTATTATTGACAGAGGGTGAAAATATCAGATTTAGGACCCTATTATACCCAAGCAGGGAAGGTATCTTTGACGCAGATTACCAGTGGCATTCTACCATTTAAGATACCTACCGATAGTATAATGTCAATACCACATTATAATGGTTGTTATAGTTTGTTGGACTATGATATAGGAAGAGAAAACTAATGAGGTATTCATCCATTACATGCCAGTTCGTTTGAAAAGCTCAACATGTTCAAGAAATCATGAAGATCACGTAATCTGACGTCGCTGATTTGATTTTTGATGATGATTTGATGATCCAGTTGGAGCATTAATCTCTTGATCAACTCAAACAAACGGAAAGCTTGAACATAAAGCAGTGGCACAAATCATTTCTGAACATAGCCTGTCTGAGTGATTTCCAAAGGAGCTCGCACCGCTCTTATGGGTTTTTGGGTCCCTGTCAAATCGACTGGAATTATAGTATGTTCCCAGCGAGCACAAACATCCCTGGGATGTTTTGGGATGTTTTGAAAATGTTGGCATGAAGATGTTATTTTGAGACGTAATATGCACTGACCAAAGAGGTCTTTGAAGGATATTGAAGTATTGTTTTTGTTCTTCTGTGGCATTTCTTTGTTTGCCTACTGAGAGGATTCCCTGGGATGTATTGGGATGTTTTAGAAATGTAGGCATGAGGATGTTTTTTTGAGGCGTAATATGCACTTCCCAAAGAGGTCTTAGAAGTATATTGAAAGTATTGTTTTTGTTCTTTTGTGCCCTTTCTTTGTTTGCCCCACCACAACGTCTCATGCTTACGTCACAATACGATGAATTCTGATTTGTTTTTGATTTTGTTCTTCATGTTCGCAATTGGCATTCGCGTTTGCAGCGTGTCACGCTTACATCACGCTGCTAACGAACAGAAAGGAATTTGGTGAAGTTTATTGTGTTAGAAGACTTATTTAGTTTGTAATAATGACCATCAGATGCTCGATCAGATGCAAGATGTGTTGTTCGGTGCCTTAGTGTAATCAATATATTAAAGTACGAATTCATCAATACAGAGCTTCTCCGCAGTTGCAAAATTATGCATTGTGGAGAACATTTCAAAAATTGGGAAACCTATTTCCAATTATATGTCTATGTGTAGTAAGCACTACTCAGAAACCGATTATGAAGGTAATTTCATATCAAGGAAATATTTTTATGTTCAATCTATTTTTAATGCATTTTTTCGTTCAAGGGAAATGGAATCCTAATGCAAAAGTTCATTTTGACAAAAGGCTTCAGAAAAGTACCTTGAAAATGTTTTTTTACAGCGATTTAATGTGCGCAAGACGCGTTGAAAATGTTCTGTTGTGTCCATGAAAAGGCTTTAAAAAAAACTAGGGAGAAAGTAGTTTTGTGACATATCAAGGTTCTATTCATGTGTGAACAGAACATCGCAGTGGAGGTTCAATGTCTCGAAATCTCGTACTTTTAACATCTCTGAGATGTTTTTGTGCTCGCTGGGTTGTAGTTTGTGATATCCTGATCAAATGCTCTCATGGGCCCAACTCAATCATATGACTAGTTTTTGTGCAACAGCGATTCACATGTTGTATTGTGTGCCTTTAAGGGTGGGTGGTAGAACAGCCATATTTTTCTCAGTGAATTTGTACCCTATGAGCTTCAAAAAACGACTTGTTGATAGAATGTCAACCTTAGTAATAAGTTTTTTTTAAGAATAATTCAATCAACTGAAATATTGATAACTAATATCTTGACAATTAATTATGTTTTGTAATCACGAATTTTCGAATATCAAATAGAAAACACAGAATATTGAGAATTGCAGTTCATTGAATGAATGAAGAAATCGAGTATAGAGGGCGGTATTGCACATACGTATCAGTTACTCGAATTTCATGAATCTCAATTGATCTGACTAAATGTTATGCAAAACTTACTACTTCAAGATTGATATATTGAATCTTTTTTCATCTTATACCCTTGTTGATTCAGAATGATAAAATAAGGGCATATCACAAAGACATGAATATATCCAGAGCTAGAAAGTAAGATCTGAATAATGTCTGTTCAAGTAAGATAAAAAAGGAATTGATAAATCAAACTTGAAATATCAAGTGTTGTATCATATAAAATAGCACATAGCTTCGCTCATAATTATAGTCAAAATATTAATTGAGTTTCATCACCCTGTTGTCAATATTTCAGTTGATCGAATTATTCTATCAACAAGTCGTTTTTGAAGTTCATAGGGCACAAATTCACTAAGAAAAATATATCTGTTCTACACCCTTAACGGCAAAAAATCCAACATTTCGTGGGTCACGTAATGGCGTATCTCATAAAAATCGGAATCTGAGATACTTCGTCAAGTGATTTATATTCTTGTACACTATGATCTCACGAAGTGGCGTAGCTCAATATTCAATGGTTTTCGTGCAATTGAAAATCAACTACTCAGCCTATCTCAAATTATTGGACTACCGAATCTCACGAAGTGACCTAACTATAGGAGTTACGTCAGTACGTGAGATATATTTTCATTATGTGTTGAAAATGTCGAAAGTGACGTATCTCACATCGGGTTTGTCGCGGAAATTTAAAATATCTCGGGTGACGTATATCAAGGTACTGAAAGGAGGATTGTACGAGTGGAATGAATTTCTGTGTTTTTATTAATAAAAATGAATATTCGGATCTGTTATTCATTTGAATTCACTCGATATCCATGGGTGTATCTGAGGCTCCATTAACAAACATGATCTCACCTAGTGACGTATCTCATAACTTTTTTTTTTCGTTTTTGGGGATGCTTTTTCGAAATCTCACCATATCATGACAACTAGTTCCAGTTCATCCACTGATAAATGAAAAAATAATGATCTTTTATAAACAACCCTCTGAGTTATGAGCTAATTAAGATGTTGAAAATCTTTGAACTGCTCTGCTGTGAAATTAGGAAAACTGAGATACGTCACTACGTGAGATGACCGTCGATTCGAATCGCTGTTGCGAAAACTAGTCATAGGATTGAGTTGAGCCCATGAGAGCTTCTGATCAGGATATCACAAACTACAACATACTATAATTCCAGCCGATTTGAGAGGGACCCAAAAACCCATAAGAGCGGTGCGGAGTCCTTTGTTTTGATGTGGTTTTGATTGGAGGTTTTGATCGTTGAGGTTGATCGAGAGAAAAGAATAAGTGATTAAAATGATAAAACCGTTGTAATTATTCGATGATTATGTCCGAATTCGCGTCTATTTCTTCGGCAATGTCAACAATTCTACTCTTTTATGTCATATTTATACATTACTAGCTGACCCGGCAAACGTTGTTTTGCCATAAACACTATTTCTAGAAAATATTTTTTTAGTTAAATATTCATCAACAATCTTTTGTTATTTTATTTTCTACTTTTTTTTAGTTTGGCTATCCATAAAAGTGTGTTTCATTAGTTTTTCAAACTATTATTTATTGCAATAGCTGACCCGGCAAACGTTGTTTTGCTATATACATTTATTTCTAGAAAATATTTTCTCAGTTAAATACACACTTCTATTACTTTGTTTTCTACTTTTTTTTAGTGTGACTATCCATAAAATCGCGTTCCTTCAGTTTTTCAAACCACTATTTATTTTCTACTCCTTTTTAGTTCATCAATCTATCTCTTCAGGTTTTCAAACTATTATTTATTGCAATAGCTGACCCGGCAAACGTTGTTTTGCTATATACATTTATTTCTAGAAAATATTTTCTCAGTTAAATAAACACTTCTATTACTTCGTTTTCTACTTTTTTTTAGTGTGACTATCCATAAAATCGCAAGGACTATTTATTTTCTACTCCTTTTTAGTTCATCAATCTATCTCTTCAGGTTTTCAAACTATACCATCAATTTTCTACTTCTTTTCAGTTTGGCCTAGAGTTTGGCTATCTATTAAAGCGTGTTTTATTATAGTTTTTCAAACTAATATTTATTACGAAGCTAGTTAGCCATATTGGATTCGCCATCTTGAATTTCCAAATTTTCATGAAAGATTCATAATTTGCAATCCCGAAATCCCCCAGATACAAATTTTGAATGGAATCGCATCATCATTACAAAACTCGCCCGCCATATTGGATCTCCCATTTTGGATTTCCGAATTTTGATGAAAGTATCATTATCTCCGAGTCTGGAAACCCCCAGATACTAATTCTGAATAGAATCTCTTCATAATTAAAAACTGGTCTGTCATATTAGATCCGCCATTTTGAATTTTCTAATTTTGGAATCATGATCTCCGACCTCGAAAACCCCCAGTTCCCAATTTTCATAGAATCTGATCATAATTACAAAAGTCGTCTGCCATATTGAATCCGCCATCTTGAATTTCAAAATTTTTACGAAATAATTATAATCTCCGACCCCGAAAACCCCCAGATGCCAATTTTGAATGGAATCTGACCATAATTACAAAACTCGTCCGCCATATTGGATCCGCCATTTTTAATTTCCTAATTTTGATAGAGAAATCATAATATCCGACCTCGAAAACCCCCAGATACCAATTGTGAATGGAATCTGACCATATTTACAAAACTCGTCCGCCATTTTGGATCCGCCATCTTGAATTTCCAAAATTTGACGAAAGTATCATAATCTCCGACCCCGAAAACCCCTAAATACCAATTTTGAATGAAATCGGATAACAATACTCGTCCGCCATATTGGATCCGCCATCTTGAATTTTCGATTTAAAAAATAGATTACGACCGATTCTCATACCTAGCGAATACGCACAAAAAATTTCATACGAATCGGTCGAGCCGTTTCGGAGGAGTTCGACCACTAACACCGTGACCAGGACAGGAGAATTTTATATATTAGATTGTTACATTTTCGCCATTTTCTTTGTTTGCATTTGTCATCCACCTTGATAAATCTGGTTTTATTTTTCTGCTCCCTGAAAATTCGCGGAGCAAATAAATCCTGCTTCAATGCTCAATCATCAATTGCTTGGAACAAACGAACATAAAATATTGCTCACATCACTTTTTTAGCACACATTTGCTTATTTCTTGACGATAGCCAAATCATTTCTACGAAAGCGTAGAACGGACATACAACATTTTTTTAGATAGCTTCGAGTTCGAACTCGAAATTATAGATAGCTTCGAGTTCGAACTCGAAATTATAGATAATTTCGTGTTCGAACTCGAAATTAAGAGATAGCTTCGAGTTCGAACTCGAAATTATAGATTGCTTCGAGTTCGAACTCGAAATTATAGATTGCTTCGAGTTCGAACTCGAAATTATAGATAGCTTCGAGTTCGAACTCGAAATTAGGAGATAGCTTCGAGTTCGAACTCGAAATTATAGATTGCTTCGAGTTCGAACTCGAAATTATAGATAGCTTCGAGTTCGAACTCGAAATTAAAGATAGCTTCGAGTTCGAACTCGAAATTATAGATAGCTTCGAGTTCGAACTCGAAATTAAGAGATAGCTTCGAGTTCGAACTCGAAGCTATCTATTTCTTTATTACAATATGACCACAACGGCATTCCTTCATCCGGCATGTATGTGTGAGGTTTGAATTAAGTAGTGATAATAGTGTTGTCTCGGTTTTCTGTGAATGCAAGATCGTGATTTGAAATAAAAATACATTTCATTGGAAATTGGTTTTCTAGGACTTCATTGAAACCTTAGTTTTTGGGTTTTTTAATGTATTTTTTCCTGTATGTATGACCCTGAAGAGTGCAATATTAACGAAACCTAAGAACACACCCGGTGTGTATATTTAAGTTACTATTTTTTATAATGCTGTGGAGTATATGTACTAAGAACTGTGAAATGTTTAGTTTCTGTTATTTTTTACATTTGATACAATAAATTTAATACAAAATGAATAAATTACGATTTTTTTATTTCGTTTTTTATTAATTTTTATCACTCACAATAGGGACCAATTTGGAGAAGTGACAAAAGCAAGTAATTTTTCATAGACAATAAATAGTATATTGCTTAACTAGCACGGTATGATAGTAATTTCCCACGAGTATGACGTTTATTGCAGCATGCTGTAGGCGGAATGATGCAAATCATACGAGTGGAAAATGAGTATACTGTGCAAGTTAAACACTATACTTTTTCTTCGGCTCTAAATATATTGAATTGCAACATGATTTCATAACACGTTTTACTGAAATCTTGTTTTACAGAACTCTCATATAAGTAATCTTTGCTTGAAATTTGACATTTCATAGGAGACTTGATTTATTATTGTATAATAATAACTACAGCTCTTACACAAATGAACTCATTGTTTTAACAAATACGGAAATGAAATCGAAGATAAACTATTTATATCATTGTTCTATCAAGAACAGTTAAGGTAGAGCAGTTTTGTGTTATAGTCGTAGAAAAAGATAATATTTATCTCCGAAATTAAACGGAAACAACCAGTACATACTAGGTTTAGGGCTATGGTAATAGTTTTCATTTGAACAACTTTGAAATTTCTTTCAATCGAGATTTTCACATGAAATTCACACCTTCTCAGATTTTCACGAGAATTTCGAGCAGGAAACACTACGGGTTAGGAAAATTGAGCAAATGAGTTCAAATTTGGTGACGGTAACAAACCTACTGAAAAGTAGAGTCTGAAAACATGACAAATCAATCTGTTTTTCATCCCGTTGTAGAGTTTTTTCCATTTTTTTATGGAGAAAGTACGTGGTCTGAGAATATTATTGAATGTCAGAAACATTATGTGAAATCCTATCTACATTTGTACTTAATTATTGAAAATAAGTTTTAAAAATAAAAAACTACAGATAGAGTAGACTGAAACCAAATGAAAACTTGCTCAACCGTGAATTCATTGTTAGCAAGGAAAGAATACAACAAATATATAAGAACTATAATCATCAGTACAGTGAATATGTTCAGAACAAGTGCAGATAAATTCAAAATCAATAAATTATAGAGATTCAAAAAGAAATTTGATGCCATATAGCAGGTAATCAAAATGTTTTCTTTAGCATTTTGATATACTTAACAGAACCATGTCGACTGCTCAAGCTCTACTTCAGTTCTGTGAAATTCTTCACCTACCAATTATTTTTCTATTTTTCATGTACAATTTATCATAATATGAGGTCTCAGAACTAGCCCATAGCAAAACAGACATTTTTGTCTATTAAAGGCATGAGGCTGATTCTGAGTCATTATTCTCAATAATGCTTATAAAAAACAAAACAAAATGTATACTTAATCAATCGAATAAATTGAATTGAATTGAATTGAAGAAAAAATTTGTATTTCGTGAACGAATTTCCATTTATGAAGCGTCTTCGTCTTCCGTCACCATCAGAGATGTCATCAGTGCTTCTTGCAGTGAAAAAATAGGTAGGTAGGTAGATACTACTTTTTAAATGATTAACAGTAGTTGATGAAATTGGTTTAAAGTACTTGAATGACAGTTTAGACTATTTTTGTTATACAGGGTGAGTTAGAATAAGACCGACAAACTCCTTATCCAGATTCTTAACGAAATTTTGAGATGAAAAGTTCCTATGAACGTATGTCCTAAAATGCATCGTCTCTTGAGATGTCGAAAGTACGGAAAAAATTAACTTAACTTCTTTTCCTAGGAAACCCCTGCAGGAAAAAAAAATGATACTCCGAATTCTATTTGTGTTTGAGCAAAGTAATCATTTGACGTTTTTATTTTTGAATTACGTTAGCCAGTGGCGTAGATACGGTCATATGTGGCCACACTTTCATGTTTTCGGTTGACAAATGAGTGGTCGATTGGGAGTTTGACATCAGTTAGGTTCATCAATACTCCACCTAAAAGTGATACATATCATATGCCTAAATTCAGAGGTTTCCGAGATATTTGCGAAAAACAAAAGATATGTCTTGAGGTAATATTCTGAAGAGATATAAATTACTGCGTGCAATAATTGCATAATGCTGATTTTTCACAATATATCGTAATATTAGTGAGTCTCCTGAACAGTTTTGAATATTGAGATAATATAGAACATAGTACGAGTGAATCAGAAAAGACGGACAAATTCTGCATACCTTACACATGTTCTTCTGACAATTCTTTAAATATTCAAAAATGTTCAGGAGATTGACAAAAATTTCAATAAATTGTAAATACTGATGTATGCAATTATGGCACCCAACAATTTACGCCTCTACTGAATATTACCTCAAGGCATATCATTAAATTTTTTGCAAATATCTCAGAAACCTCGACATTTAGGCATATGGCATGTTATGACTTTCAGGTAGAGTATTGATGAGCCTAACTGATTTCAAACTCTCAATCGACCATCCATCTGTCAACGGAAAATATGAAGGAAAGTGTGGTCATGCATACGACTGTATCTACGCCACTGGCTAACGGAATTCAAAAATAAAAAGGTCAAATTATCACATTGCTTAACTTCAAGTAGAATACGGAGTTTCAATTTTTTTCCTGCAGGAGTTTCCTAGAAAAAAAATGTTAATATTTTGCGTACTTTCGACACTCTGTATTTCAGAAATGATGCATTTTGGGACATACGTTCATAGGAAATTTTCATTTGAAAATTTCGTAAAAAATCTGGATACGAAGTTTGTCGGTCTTCCGCCTCCCCATTTTGATACACCACTGGATTTAATTTTAAGGTGATTTTCATTCCATTTGAAGAAGCATCAAATAGTTAGTTAATGTACAAATTTTGTATGTATGCTCCCAAATTTTGACCACCTATTTTAGAATCATCTTGTATAGTTAGTCATACCCGAGATCATATCAACATTACATTACATAACATTACATTACCTATCAAAATTTCAGTATTAAAGGAAGGGAAGGAATCTCAAAGTCTTTTCCACAAATTTAATATAATGTTAGGACGTTAGGTGGTGGGACATGTTTCGGACTTATAGAAATCCATCCTCAGCCAGTTATATAAGAAAAACTACAATAAAGTATAATTGGCTGAGGATGGACTTCTATAAGTCCGAAACATGTCCCGCTACCTAATGTCTTAACATTATATTAAATTTGTGGAGGAAATTTTCTTCCCTTCCTTCGATCTTCCACTCCACTTTGGGATACCATGGACTTCTAACAGAGATTATTTTATTATTATAAACTGCTCGCCAGCAGTGACGAAATCACTGAGAATTTCCATTAGAAGTGTGACAAAATTAAAATTTCAGGAAGGTTAAATTAATAATATACAACTTAAGATAATTATGGGACCCTCTATATGAATATAAATCAATCTGATGGAAAATAACGAATAACTTCAGATCTCAACCTAATATATAAACCGGTTGCAATTTGTGGGTCATTGGATAAATATAGATTATTTTCACCCATTACTATAACAATCAGTTCGTACACATCTTTATCACAAGGATAATTTGTGGGAAAATTACAGAATTCCTCAAGATTTGAACAAGTGCTGTTCGAAACGGACGAGAGATAGTCCCGGGTCCCATATATTTGTGGCATATGGTACATCATGAATGGACGTCCTCTTGGAGCGATACTATTTCTTGAACTAGAAATCTTATGCATATTCCATTCTAGAGATACTTGATCCAGCTCTTCCTGAAATAAAAATATGCATTTTGTAAGCTATTCACCAATTGAATTCTTAAGGTGAAATTATTACTGCTTGAAAAGAAAACATCAACCCACCCACCCCAATGATGACTCTGTACGTAGTCATTGGTTTCCACCCTCAAATCAATAAATAAGTTATTGCAAAATCCTATCATGACAAAAGTATAATTTTCTCAAAGTGAAATGTACTTACTTGTATAATTTTCAGGAAAAAAAATTGTATCAAACATTTATCCAAGTAACTTCCAGGGAAATGCCCATCATATTTCAGGTCGTGGAAAATATTGAGCCAGAATTGAGAATGATGTTTTCTCAAAATTGCCCACCAAGCTTCAATCCTTTGATTTGCAGTACTTTTTCCACACAAAAAGGGTGGTAGTCTATTTGCCTCCTCGTCACCCAGAACTTCATCCCATAATGATATTTGTATATCGCGGACCACCACATTTTCGGTTCCCATATCTGCTCGTAAGGTCTGGGGAAAACCACCCACTAATTTTAGTGTTTTTAAATAGTATGCTGCGATAACTTTTGGATCATTACTATTTGTTCCAGCATATATCCACATGATTCTTCTCGAAAAGCCATCTATACATCCACTAATACAAATACCGAATGGTTTCAACTTATCGTAACAGTCCATGTGCCATAAATAGTTTGGACCTTTATTTCTATATTGCCTCCTTCGCAACCTTCGTCGTGTGCGAAAATCAACTCCTTCTGGGTCTACTGAAAGTAAAACACACCTAACCACTTCTTGAGTAGTAACCAAATTATTTTGCAGGCACTTGAGATGCATCCACCTATAACCATGAAGTTGACCATGACGCTGAACAGTCTGCGTAATGAACTCTGTAACTTCATTAATATCTGAGTAATTTTTTCTTCTAAATAAATTCATATCCTTCAATTTTCGTCTCAGCTGACGGTCGCTAATGAAAATACCATCAATCAAAGCCAAACAGGACACTATTTCAAGTTGCTGTAGACCCAATGAGAAGTAAAACGAAATCAGGTCTTCCATTTTCGCAGAAAAAGTACATATAAATCTAAATAAAGTAAAGAGGAGCTCTTCCTCGTGGAAGCCGAAAGCAAGAATGCCGTTGTTTTCGTATTGTACCGAACAATAAAGATAGCTTCGAGTTCGAACTCGAAGCTATCTCTTAATTTCGAGTTCGAACTCGGAATTATAGATAGCTTCGAGTTCGAACTCGAAGCCATCTCTTAATTTCGAGTTCGAACTCGAAGCTATCTTTAATTTCGAGTTCGAACTCGAAGCTATCTATAATTTCGAGTTCGAACTCGAAGCAATCTATAATTTCGAGTTCGAACTCGAAGCTATCTCCTAATTTCGAGTTCGAACTCGAAGCTATCTATAATTTCGAGTTCGAACTCGAAGCAATCTATAATTTCGAGTTCGAACTCGAAGCAATCTATAATTTCGAGTTCGAACTCGAAGCTATCTCTTAATTTCGAGTTCGAACACGAAATTATCTATAATTTCGAGTTCGAACTCGAAGCTATCTATAATTTCGAGTTCGAACTCGAAGCTATCTAAAAAAATGTTGTATGTCCGTTCTACGCTTTCGTACATTTCTAACAAAATGAGAATTATAAAACTTACGAGAAAATATGCTGACTTCAGCTTCAATCCCATGTTCGATCAAATTTGAAATAATTACATAACGATTAACACGGCTCATTCCATGTGAGAGATATAATATGTTACAAAACTCATAAAAAACAGTTCTTAGGATGATTTCATGTGATGAACATGTTAAATCACTTCATCGTTAAACTATTATCACCAAGAAATAAGATATGAGTAAAGGTAATTACCGTCTATATGTAATTACATTGTGAGATAAGAGATGAATGTACTTAACTCATATTTGTGTGTGCTCAAGATGATTTATTGCTAGTAAAATATAAAGTTATATGAAATTTCATGATTTGTTTGAGGCGATGGAAAATAGGTTAGGTCCAAATAATCATCACTTCTACCAAGCTTGGTTCGGTCTATAATTGGTACAAAGTTCACGAAGTGTATGTTAAAGAATTTTGAATCCTAATCTCAAACTCACAGGTCAGAACGGTTTTGTATACGAAGATCATAAACTGAAGAAGTGTTCTTTAAAAGTCTTCTAACAAGAATGAAACTAACCAATATTCACATTATATGAGTTCCAAGTACAACTAAGTAATCCTATAATATAAACATAAAATGATAAATTCCAATAATTCCATTTCCTATTCTTTACCTACCCAAGTTCCTTTTAAAAGGTACATACCTATCTACCTAAACGTTATAGCTTCAAACTGAATTAATTATACGAGTTCAGTGAATTTCGATTGTCTTCCGTATCACTCGTTTCTTTTTACTTTCATTAACAACCTTATTGAAAGCTTAAATAGCACCCATCACCCTGAACATCCGGTGTGAAAACAAGGAAGATCCTGCTCCAAATATATCACATCCGGTCGATTTACACTTTCAATAGTTTAAATACATACAGCGAATGCATACTTATGTAAGATATTAAATTTCAATCACACATCAACAATATACAGAGTATTCTTCCTCCCAAAAATATACTGTGCAACACTTCATCATATACCTACATCTCATAAATATCTCCAAAATCACATTCAGTATAACCGTATGGAGAATTGAACGACGTTTCATATGAGGCGTACGAAAGCGTAGTAAGCTCAGTTCCAACTGTCTATTTAGACACTTGCAACTGTTTCTATTATTGTAGACAGTTGTATCTGCCTAAATAAACAGTTGTATCTGTCTAAATAGAGAGTTGTATCTGTCTAAATAGACACTTGTAACTGTCTAACAATTGCAACTGTCTAAATAGACAGTTGTAACTGTCTATGCTCATTTATATTGATTGATAGGTACTTGTGAGATTTTTGTCTACAATGATAATATGCTCCATTTATTCGACTTCAATTTTTTCAGTATTATTATTATAATCAAGAGATAGGTATTATTGAAAATAATAATCAATGTAATCATGATCAAATCCAGGTCTTGTTTTCAACCAGGTACCTGCTCATATGACCAATATATTATAAAATATAACCGGTGTCCGGAATTTATGCGCAAAAAATCGAGAGGGCGATTCTGCATGAGAAAACATGAAATTTATTTAATATATACCTGGGTCCGGAAATGCATGGTTTTCAAGATACAGTGTACATTGATCACGCAATTATATATATTATAATGAAAAAATATATCATTGCCAAATTTCGAAAAAATCGGCAAGAAGGACATTTGAGATATTCATCAAAGACCGATCTGTTTTAGAAGTTTCAACACACTGTATGTTGAAAACTGCATTTCCGGACCCACGTACATATGAATGAATTTCTTATTATATCATGTAGAATCACCCCCTTGATTTTTTGCGCATAAATTTCGGACACCCTGTATATACCATTTGGTTATATGAGTTTCTTCATCAATCACCCTGTATAAAGGACAATAGCAAATATTTCTGGCTTTGTCTTTAGGCAGAACTATATAGAGATGGATGAAAATAAACTTGCCAATTGACACGTGCTCACCAAGCCCTGCTCTAGGCACCGTCACTGACCAAATTTGACTAATCGGACGTGAATCGGACACGCACCGAAGATTCCTCGAATCGCGATTGCCGGCACGACATCACTTTCTTCGGAATGCCTTGAGAAGGCCTTAAGTTTAAGTACCTTTTCCGATTGAATTTCTCAAGAATGCAGCCGGCAGCTGACACAACGGCAGGTTCTGTTGGTTCGACCTCAATGGTGCACAGTACCACAAGAATAAGAAGAAGAGTGAATGAAAAATTCACTTTGCCGCTGTAAAGGGCAAGGGCATTGGTCATGTGCGATGATTCATTAGTATTGATTGTTGATTCAGAGGAATGAGAGGGGTTGAATAAATACAGAATATAATAGGTAATTATTCCTATGGACTATAGAAAGCCGGACATCAGGGAGTAGAGGGCAACGAGATAGCAGACATCCACGGTGACGCTATAAGTGCAGCCAAAACAACTCTTTCGGACTGGGCGGAGAAAAAAAAGACTCACGTACTGGTCTGAATTCACAGAATTTGTCTTATTCTTCGAAAAGGCCATCACCTTCGAAACCCTCGTTCAACAAGAACTGTTCTAGAGCTGTTGCCTTGAAACAAACAGCCTACCATCGCTGGCACAAAACCCCCAAGCAAGTTACTAGAGCAGAATATGTTGAAGCCAGAGGAATAGCTGCAGCCAAACAATAGACGCATCGAAAGAATCACACAATGCCATAATAAGATTGAAACTCATAGATTGTCCCAATGGCTCCCTTTCGTTTTGGTTATTCACCATCTCGTACAAGTCGGATGTTTTTCCATCTTGCTGGAAAATAGGTAGAGTTTTTTTTTAATGTTCTGGTTCCCACGAAAAGGGATATCCTGTTATGTTCAGAGAACATCGTGAGAATCAAGGGAAATAAGGTAGGAATTGGAGTTCTTCTTGAATTTCTGGAGGTTATATGCCTCGGGGAACACTTCCTTTGGCAATGTGTTCCAGAGCCTCGCTGTTCGTTGGATGAACGAGTCTTTGGAAGAGATGTTCTGCAGGTCTCCAAAGTGATCACGAAAGGGTGCGAAGCCTCAACTCGACGGGTTGATCGAAGACCATCGTCCATGAAAATATCGATAAAATAGAGCCAGATCGCCAATTTTTCTACGGTGTTCCAGAGAAGTGAGTGAGTTTGTAAGCGAGGCATCACCCACGAGACGAATTGCCCTTTTTTGGACAGAATCCAACAGTTTCAGGCGAGGTTTCAGGGTATTTCTGGGTACTGCACTCCAAATATGGGAACAGTATTCCAGGACAGGTCGGATCTGTGCCTTATTGATCATAAGCAGCTGACTGGAAGTGAAATAGCTCCGGGCCCGAAACAAAAAAACAAGTTTTTGGGATGCACTTTTAGCAAATGATCTCACGTGATTTTCCCAAGAAAGGTTATTGCTGATAGTGATACCAAGCATCGAAATGGTTATCTTCAAAGGTATGGTTACTTCTGACAAGCTCATGTTGGGCACAGTGACATCGGCTTTTCTAGATAAAAGGCATGCTTGTGTTTTTTTTGCATTGAAATCTACCAAGTTATTGGATCCCCATTCGAGATCTATTGCCAAGTCCATATTCATGTTGTCAAGATTTCTCCTGCGTTCGTTTCTGATTTGCCTGACTGGTATTGAAGCCTTGGAAGAGAAGGCGGTATGGAGGTTACTATCATCCGCGAAGTTGTGTACTGGACATGAAGTTGCTTCCAACAAATCGTTGATATGGAGTAGAAATAGTGTTGGCGCTAGAATTGATCCTTGCGGAACACCAGCATTCATGATAAGAGAGTCAGATGAAACTCCATCGACCACTACATGGAGAGACCTGTTTGAGAGAAAACTAGCTAGCAGAGGAAATAGCTGGAGAGGCAAGCCATAAGATGGAAACTTGGCGAGGAGTCCGTGGTGCCAGACTCGATCGAATGCCTTGGGATATCAAGTGCCACGGCTAAGGTTTCACCATATTGCTGCCATATATGTGAGACGTAAGCTAGCGGGTCACCAGTTGATCTCTGATGACAGAAGCCATATTGCCTATCGTTGATAATACCAGGTATTTCATAAGCTCCATGATCTTTGAAATAATAGATCTGTAGAAAAGTCGGCGACCTTTCACTCTTCTATAGATGTTTCTCAGAAACCTCCGCTGTCATTCCATCACTAGCAGTACCAGTCAGACGAATTCGACAGGCCCAGAGAGCTTCTTTCGTTGTAAACCTACCAAAACTCCTTTGTCTATAGAATGGCAAAGCTTTGGAATTCTTTGGAAGTATTTACAAGAACTTTCAACCTCCAAGAGTTTCAAAACAAAACCAATACCTACCTCCTTTCCCTATCCTTCCTAGGGACGCACGATGTTTTTCGAACATCATAGGAATTTCCTTTCGTAAAATCCAAGAGATAAAAAATTATATGTCTTTATATCGAGAAACAGTCGCAAGAAATTTATGGAAATGGGCATGCTTATATTTGAGATTACCCTCTCTTTGTTTGAACTATTTTCGCTAATGCAGTGTTGCCGCTCGTACCGAAAAGTATCATCAACTTTGTTATTTCAAAGGGTACCCTGTATTTCTTTGCATTTTTAGATTCTACCTGATTAGTGTTGATTTCATTAATGCATCACACTCGGGGTCAAGCGGAAACGATTACAGAGATATAGGGTGTTCAAAATCGAGATTTTTCAAGTGAAGGATTTTTTTGTGTATAAACTATTCATTATCGGTAAAAACGGCTTTCTGCTTTCATGTCCCTATATCTTACCTTTGGATTTACTATCTACTGACTTTTAATTGGAAAAGATACAGGGTGATCAGAATTCTGAATCTTGAACCACACTGTATTTGTTCCAATTAAATGTCAGTAGATATAATATATCAAAAGTTAAGATACGGACACAGACGTGTAAATAATAATTACAAAACTCTAACTGAAATGAATGACATTTTATGAAGATATAATTTTCATTTTCTCCAACACCATACACTGATAAAAATACCCGATTGGTGACAAAAGAATGATGCTTTTAGATTCTTTTCTCTCCTGACAAATACAATTTCTTCCTTTCAAATACATTGCTCTCATCTGCAGATTATTGATTTTTTTGTAATAAGGTTTTGAATCTTTTGGCTGAAAACGCTTTTGAGAGAACATCATCGACCTTGTCTCTAGTCCTGCTTGGTTTGCATCTACCTCAAGATCACAAGACTTTGATACAAAATCTGAAATCGTTCGGTTGAAACCGTTGATGAGATCGAGTCCACCCGAGGTTAACCGAAAACATACCGACTCCGCTTGAGTCATGCGCAATGAATGGGTCGACCCCATCTTTCCATCATCCTTCTTCTTCTGCAGTAGGCCCTGGCCGAGTACCGTCCCGTTGACAATGCATTTTAGCGGCCATATCTGTCGTGTAGCGTTGTGCTGTGGATCATGAGCGATTCAGTGGAGTTTGAAAAACTTCTAGATGCGTTGCGTTTGAGCCATATGATGCAAACATTTCAAGGTAAGTACCCACCTATACTTATTCCAGTAGATAGGTATTTCATCATCATATAAAATGTTTCATGTGTTATTTTATAAAATGAATGAGTTTTTTATCAATGGTTGTTTTTTCAGGATTTCCACAATCTTCGCCCAAGGATAAATAAGAAGCTAAAACAAGTTGATGGAATATTTTGATTTTCGAGTATATTTCAACCTATGCAAAACGTTTTTTCGTCAGAACATCAGAACTAAATCTAATATCAACAAACCAATAATGGGGTTTTGTTATAAGGATTCATGATTGTCAAAATTTTTATAGAAATCAATTAAAATTCTAATTATTATTTCAACATTTTACAGGAGTATCCTCTCAAGAAATCTCCAGAGAATTTGCATCAAGATCATATACATTTTGTTCCAAGACCATAAGATATTGCATCAAACATTTGCTGTATTTACAGCGAAGCCCTATATTTCAATACAATAATACCATATCTTTCATCTTAAATCTCATAACTTTGAAATTATATCTCAATGATTTTGACCAAAAATCATTGTTCATTATGATAAGTTCAGGGTATTTTGCCATAAACTCATATATCATTGGGTTAAAGAAATCATGGCAATTACCTCAACATTCCCCATAAGTTGGGAAAACTACGATTTTAAGCCAAAAGCATTAGTTATTAGGGCAAAACCAAAGTTTCTTGCCCCGAATTCATATAATTTCATGCTAAAGAAACTTAGGCGCTTGCCTCAAAGTTTTTGGAACATTGGGTCGAAATGTCCATGCATTCCGCCCTATTCAAATGCTTGGCGCCCTTGAGGTAAAATCAAATTCCTTCAATTCAAGGAATCCTTTTTATCAGTGTATTATTCAAGAACTTGTTTGGGTGCTGCCAAATGTGGAAATGTTAATTAATTATGGAACAGTTGACGTTCGTAGAAGAATTTCCAGTTACGTCATCGGTAACAGAATATAGTTGCTGAGCTGAATATCAATAATGCATTTGTTGGTTTATGGTTCGATCACTTGATCAGGTATATGTATAACTCGTGAAAGTTATTATTTGTTAACGATCGATTTGTCATGAGTAGGTAGGTATTTCTGATATTCCCCAGATTATATATTTGGGTAATTAGTGGTTAGTAGATTAATCATAGTAGTATCCTATTAGCTGCTTTTGATAGGAATGAATCAGCGGGTTTTTGTGTGATGGCTCATAAGAAGAAGGTAAGCTAACCCCTAGGCTAGACGACCGACCATCATTACGAATGTTCTTGCATATTATTCTGTTTTCTTCGCTCGCGACCTGATTAAAATAGAATAGAATAGAAAATAAATTTCACCAGGTTACAAATCTTATGTTTTTGGCAAGTCAGGTACAAAGGACATATTGAATGTAGTTGATAAGAAAAAACACATTAAAAGTATTCAGAATAAAGTCATACACGTACATTTCTGGCAATAAAACAGACTTAACAGTGACATGTACCTACCACAAATAAAACAATAATTCGTGATTACTTTTTTTTTCTTCCTCAATTCACAAAAGGAGAGAAACAAAATTGGAATTGTAAATTTGCAAAGCAAGTATGAGCTGTATGAACGATATTTTTTTTTCAGTTGTTTTCATAGAGAGAATGATGAATCTGGTGAAGATAAGTATTCCTCAACAGAGTAATAACATTATCTCAGAAAGTGGTCCTTGATGACTTTTTTGAAATATTTGAGGTCAAGGTTGCGCACATCTTCAGGTAATTTGTTAAACAAATTCAAATTCAAAGAATTTCGTTTTCTAGTCGATATCTTTGTGGTCTCAACTTGTCAGAATCCCTCGTTGCATAATCAAGGAAATCGGAATGCACGTTAAATTTATCAAAGATTTTGTGTATCTCTAAGAGAGATTGAAATATGTATAAAGATGGAAATGAAAATATCTTTAGTTTTATGAAGAGTATCGATAAAAAAGTGAAAGGTCGCCGACTTCGCTACGGTGTTCCAATGATGTCAAAGAGTGAGTGAGTGTGGCGTCACCCACCAGGCGAACGGCTCTTCTCTGGAAGGAATCTAAGAGCATCAGCGTATGTTTTGGTGCTGAACCCCATATGTGGGAACAGTATTCTAGAACAGGCCGTATCTGCGCTTTGTAGATCATGAGAAGAGTGTTGGTGGGTATGGTGGTGCCAGACATTACAATATCGGGCATACTGAGTTCCGCCTTTCTAGAGAAAATACAGGATTGAGTTTTGGTGGCGTTGAATTCAACTAAG
The DNA here is from genome assembly GCA_918026855.4 of Phaedon cochleariae. Taxonomy (NCBI): domain Eukaryota; kingdom Metazoa; phylum Arthropoda; class Insecta; order Coleoptera; family Chrysomelidae; genus Phaedon; species Phaedon cochleariae. The sequence goes on along the minus strand of OU896719.1, from coordinate 23,570,407 downwards.
TTGTTGGTTCCCCAGGCTGTGATTTCAGCTAGGTCTTCATTGACAGCATTGACCTGCCTGCGCCGTGAGTTCTTAGTTTTCTTGGAAGATATGGGAATTCTGGAAGAGAATGCAGTATGGCTTTTTTTAATCATCTCCTAAAGATAATAACACGTGTCGAGGTGTAAACAATCGGGTAGAGCTAGTTATATGTATATATAATCAACTCTGACATTTCACAGATTTGAGGTCTTGCTTTTGTTTATGAGATATGAATTCTGATTTTACTGTTTATTTTATTGGTAAAATCGTTCACAAAGCTGGATTCATATATTGAGAATGATCGATTTGGAAGTTTGTGTTATGAATAACTTGACGCTTGGGAACAAACTAAGATTGATCACGTGGACCATTAAAAGGGTTAAGAAGACCCGCACATCATCATTTTCAAAAACATGTTAGATTGATTTAATAACATTCAACACACGTAGGAGAGATGAATCAGTATGAATTGGTCATATATCTTCGTTTGAGTAATGAGATTAGTGAAAATACCTTGTTCTATTTAAATCAACTGAAGAGAAAACAATTAATTGTCTCCCTTCACAGAAGAATGGGAGGCACGAGCGGGTTCTTCGAATATTATTTTTAAATTTTCTCATTTTCCTATATATGATTTCAATTTCATTTCACTCTTCTAAATTTTGTTAATTTCCAGTAAGGATATGTTCAGGTAATTAATATATGTAGATATGTCTTTTTTTATTGATCTCATATTGTTCCTATAATATGTTCTTACTGAGAGACGAGTCTCTGTATGAAAAAGGTGAATTCAAGATCGATTAATGAAAATATCCTCTAGTGAGTTGACACTAAACGCGATCTTATGTGATTTATTTTCAATATCATCGGTTATGATAACTGCCAATTATGGTGATTTTATAAAGCAATGACGTAAGTAGTCTGTGTTGCGTATAAATGTTTTTCTAATTAGAGTGTTCAGATTATTGCTCTATGGATCTCACTCGGATGATATTCAGGGTTTAAATTTACTGAAGAACAATAATATTCTTGAATATGTTGGGTTCATCGGATATCGGTATCATTCAGTATGGAAGTTAAAAAAAAACACTGAACTATTTACGAAAACAACTTCAGAGTTCCACACATAAGACCTGTATTGCAGTTGAAACTTTGTAAAAAATCATTTGCTCTTCGTTCTCAATGCGTTGATCAAAATGCAAAGATAAGAAAATTCCAATACATATCTCTATAGCTGGTTTCTTGGCAAGGATTTTAAAACACGTCATTAAAACTATCATTCGGAAAATTCATGCTGGTTTCATAGCCTGATGACTTTTCCCTGATCCTAAATCGCCATTTTAATGACCATCATTAATAAAACCTTTGACCGCTTGCACTACGAAATATACTTAGTTATTGAAATAAACGGTTGTTGACCCGGTAAGGCAAAACTAGCCTATCGTTAAGTGCTGTCGAGTGAATTGAAGTGTGGGACGAATACTTTACTGCTTCAATCGAACAATAATAGGAAATACTCAACACAATGCAGCAAATATCAATAGAAAAAATTTCAAGAAATTATTTTATATAGGTTGAAAATCAGTTGATGATTCAACAAGAATTTGTAGTCCCAGTAGGACTACAAGAATTTAATAGTTGAATTATTGAAAGCATTTTTTTGTCAATTATTGGATCAATTGCTAAGTGGATACAATCAGTAGTCATAAATCAACTAATAATCGAAGACCACAGGGGAAAAAGGGGGAATGTCACAATCACTACATCGTGGTCACAATATAGTGGAAATTGACTTGACACCGCCATCTGATAGCCTAACCACTATATTTTAGTATAAACAGAAGTCCATAGCAATAACGCAGCATAGTCAGCTAATATTATTAATTTTTCCTCGAATCTAACTAGACAAACCAGGTTAACTTTATGATGACGTCACGGTTTACTTGTGAAGCTTGACAGATGTCAGTTCATCAGCTGTTTTTGTTTATTGTTTGGTTTTAGTAGTAATACTAATATATTAGCGATAGAAAATAACACGTCGCCCCACCTGACGACAACTTGAACACTTCTGAGCGGTTCGTTTTGATAATATGACCAATAAGCACAAACAAAAAACGAATGTGAACCAATGAAAACAAAGTGAACATGTCGCTTTCACAGCTTCCAAGAACTCCGATAGGTGGCGTACGCTTCTTTTCTATCGCGAATTGAATAAGAAATTCATCATCTGTAAGAAAATATATCGAAGATAGGAACTAGGTACTTACCTACTACAAATTCAAGAAAATTCGAACAATTCGCTGTCTACACATATTTACAATGAATCAAATATTTATGTTCATCAATATGATGAGATCTCTCATTGAAAGATGCTTCTTATGAATCCATGATTATCTCTTCAAGCAGTATAATTATTTTCTCTTATCAATTATAATATAACCTCAGATTATAAAAACAACAAGAGCCCAATCCAGTGGCCAATCAGAAGCCTCAACTACTCCGTGAACTACCTCAGTGAGCTGGTTTGTGTGGTTGGTTAACTATTATACGCGTCATAGTTTGGAATACACCATGAAGAAAATTGATTGGTCAACTTGTTGTTAACTTGTGGCTATTATGCTCGTTCGAAAATACGTTCACATGGAAAAAACGCGGAATGTCCACTTCAAAAATGTGAAGAAAGGGGAACGTCCAAGCTTAGTGCTTGCTTGAATACATATTCCATTTTGATTTTAATAAGTTTTTTTCACACTGTCGAAAGATCAAAGTGATTTCTCAGGCAAACAAAATATGAGAAAAAAAGGAGATACGGCCACCCTTTTCTCATATCTTGGACCGTACCAAAGAGAATCCCTATAATGTTCGGAGGAGGTGGGTTTTGGGATTTTTTTCAACTTTTGGAGATTATATGTACTTGGTAATACTCTGTTAGGCAAAGAGTTCCAAAGCTTTTTCGTTCTATGTATAAACGAGTTTTGATAAAGAGTTGTTCGACATATTTCGAGGTTGACGACAAGAAGGTCTGTTGACTGGGCTTGTCGAGTACGTCTGAGTGATGGGGATTAAATAATGGGATTGCTATGAGAGGAGGTAGGTATTGGGACTTTTTTCAACTTTTGGAGATTAAAAGTTCTTGGTAATACCCTGTTGAGCAAAAAAATCCAAAGCTTTGCCGCTCTAGGTATAAACGAGTTTTGGTGTAAAGAGTTGTTCGACATATTTCGAGGTTGACGACAAAAAGGTGTGTTGACTGGGCTTGTCGATTACGTCTGAGTAATGGGAATAAAATAATGAGATTGCTACTTGATGAGATACTAGCTGTATTATATGACAACTTACCGCTCATTAGGTAGTCAGGCAAGAACGGAGGAATGTAACAGAGCAGATAATTGCGAGTAAACAATCCAGTTTTTTGACAATTTATTTGGACATTCTCCATTTTTCCCTTGAATCTTTGGACTTATTTTTTGTTTTCGATTATTTTTCCATTCAAATATGATTTTTATTTCTACTTCAACTTTATTGCTCATTATACTCCATCAAATGAATACAGGTGGTTTGATTTCAGTTTCCTTCAACTTCCAAAAAGTAAGGAAGTTTTAAACTTTGAAATGCGTTTTTCTCGAAACTTACTTTTTGTGACATTCCCTCTTTCTTCCCTGTGGTCTTCAATTCAATAATACAACGATTTGGAATACTTGGTTATACATTTTTCAGAAAAACTTGAACATCGGGAAACTTTGATCAAAACATTCACAGAAAATTCTGTTACAAAAATAAATAACAATATTGATCAATCATGAGTAAACCTACCCGTTGAACAGTCTTAGAATGTGTTAGCTAAATTACCTAGTCTCACATCAATTTAATGTATTCTCAAGTTATACCGAAGGAAAAACCACCTTGGAATGATGGTCTACAAGCTTATTCCGTGCATGGACTTACATGGAATTCCGTCGTGGGATTCGTGGTCTTCCGTGGGGTTCCGTAGAACTTCGTGGGATTCCAATGGAATTCCGTAGGATTCCAGTGCCACGGGATTCCGTTAGATTCAAATAGAAACCACTGGTCAATCGCCATTTTTAATACGATATATATTTTATGAGTTGATGTTTATAGTTTTGTATTATAGTGGGGACTGAATATTTTACTTCTTCTCACAGTACATTTTGAAATATATGAAACACTGACTTTCATTTCAGTAACCATCATTTAGTGCCATATTCAATTATAAATCTCAGAATTTTATGAAACTATCTATGAGGTCAATCATTCTTGATTTGTGATATAATCTCTATAGTATTACTATTTTCGACAATTTTTTTCGGTCAATAATTTAATGCAAAATCAAGTAAATTGTCTGTTGTTATTGCGGGCGGGTAAAAATGTAATTTTTTCGTTCAAGGATATTAGGGCTTATTCAAGGTAACTGTTTCCATCAGATTTAGAATCCATGGCTATCTAAAATTAACTTCTTCATAAAATTATATTTATCACAAAAAGCGGCTTTATTGAGAAAACTTGATGATTTTGGTATAGGAACAAGCTATGTCATCTTGTAGCATTTTTTTCGTCCTACAATTTATTGAATAAGAAACAGTGGGTTCTATTTGAAAAAATGAACTTTTGACCACTTGTATCAACAACGGATATAATAATAATTTCAGCACGCCCTGTATGATATGGAGGCGATTTCTCGATGTAAATTGAATACATCAAGCCTGTCCAAACCACCACTAAAATATCAACTCCTCATGAATTGAGAACCCTGAATTACTCAAGTTCAATTAGGGATATGTTTTGGATCATATTCAATACAGATTATTTTTCATCTCGAAAACCAATAGAGAAAGGTATAGGGATTTATCAACAAAAGAGTATTGTAATGAATAGGAGATTCTAAAAATGTATTAATATACAGGGTGTTACTTTAAAAAAAATGGAGTTGCTAGGACCTTTTGATAGAAACGGCAACGTCGCAATTTCGAAAATATTCTATATCGATAGAACAGGTGATAAAATGAAAGATGCGAAATTTTCAGAAAAATCCTGCGTTGCGTTCTCCATAAACGTCTAACCTACCATTGACCGTGAGTTACCCTGTATGTATACTGTACGGCAAACTACAACCAACTTTGGATACGGAACATACCAATTGTTTATTTAACGCATTTGTAAGTGGTTCGTCACTTTTTTTCAAACGGCCTAATTGTGGTAGCAGTAGTAGAGCCATGAAATGATGAAACGGATGAAATATATACTTGGTTTGTTCAATATTGAAAAATACAATTTCACGCACTGCCTCTCACCTGTTCCAAACCTACACGCCTCAGCGAATTCTGGTATTTCCTGGACTATAAGCAACTGTTGAAGACCAAAGACAAAGGCATACGAATATGTGATGGTCTTTAAGTTTTACGTGTCTTTATATGAAAATAACGTCGGTCTCCAGTGTTGCCAGAGCCAATAATTTTAACCCATGGATATTAGCTTCTATAGCAGAAGTGGCAGAAGGAATTTTAAAAAGAAATGACAGATTGTCAAATTACTATTCACCTGAAAAATCATATTCCTTCGTCTCTCGCTGCATTTTTTGTGCATTGTTCAAGAGCACAATAAGAAGGCATGCTTGAATTGATGAATAGCGCAAAAAACACGATTCGTATGCCGAATTATAGTGACAAACTATTTCAATCCCATTATAATTCCTCTGTTAACAAATGAAAAAAGCGAGGTTGTGTTTTAATGTTTCACAGAAGAGTGAGGATATGTTTCAATATTTTACCTCCCAGGGTCGGTCAACGTGCATGCGACCTATTCACTATATACCGACTATTTCTGAGTATTTTTTTTTTTTTTTTTTTTTTTTTTTATCGATTGGAGCGCACGAAAGGGAATCCCTATAATGTTCAAAGAACATCGTGCGTTCCTAGGGAGGATAGGGACAGGAGGTAGGTATTGGAATTTTTTTTGAATTTTTGGAGATTATATGTTGTTGGGAATACTTCCACAGGCAATGAATTCCAGAGCCTAGCCGTTCTATGGATGAAGGAGTCTTGATAAAGTGCTGTTCGACATCTTTCGAGGTTGACAACGAAAGGATGTGCTGACTGGGCTTGTCTAGTTCGTCTGATTGGTATTGCTAGTGGAGGGATGATTGCAGAGATTTCCGAAGAACATTTCCCGTGGAAGTATCGATAGAAAAGTGAAAGGTCGCCGACCTTTCTACGGTGTTCCAATGGTGTCAAAGAGTGAGTGAGTGTGGCGTCACCCACTAGGCGAATGGCTCTTCTCTGGATGGAATCTAAGAGCATCAGCGTATGTTTTGGTGCTGAACCCCATATGTGGGAACAGTATTCTAGAACAGGCCGTATCTGCGCTTTGTAGATCATGAGAAGCTGTCGAGGTGTAAAGTAGCTTTTCGCACGGAACAAGAATCCGAGTTTTTGTGAAGCAGCTTTTGCGATGGATCTGACATGATTATCCCATGAAAGAGTGTTGCTGATGGAAATACCGAGCATAGATATGGTGGGCTTGGTGGGGATGGTGGAGCCAGACATTACAATATCGGGCATACTGAGTTCCGCCTTTCTAGAGAAAATGCAGGCTTGAGTTTTGGTGGCGTTGAATTCAACTAGGTTGTTCGTTCCCCAGGCTGTGATTTCAGCAAGATCTTCATTGACAGCATTGACCTGCCTGCGTCGTGAGTTCTTAGTTTCCTGGGAAGAAATGGGAATTCTGGAAGAGAAGGCAGTATGGAGGGTACTATCATCTGCAAAGCTGTGGATGGGGCAAGTTGTTACTCCCAACAGATCATTGATATGAAGCAGGAATAATGTTGGTGCCAAAATTGATCCTTGTGGAACGCCGGAATTGATGCCGATGGTATCAGACGATACACCGTCCACCACCACGTGAAGCGATCTGCCTGAAAGAAAACTCGATAAGAGATGGCATAGCTGAGGTGGTAAGCCGTATGATGGTAGTTTGTGGAGGAGTCCTTCGTGCCAAACACGGTCGAATGCTTTCGATATGTCCAACGCGACAGCTAGAGATTCCCCGTGTTTTTCTATTGAAGATTGCCATAAATGGGTGACGTAGGCAAGTAGATCCCCAGTAGATCTTCGGTGGCGAAAGCCGTATTGTCTATCATTGATGATTCCTGAGCTCTCCAGATATTTGATAAGCTCAATATTGATGGCTTTCTCCATCACTTTGGAGATTACTGATAACAGGGCAATGGGCCTGTAGTTGTTGGGCAGGTTCTTGTTCCCTTTTTTGGGGATTGGTTGGACTCTAGCTGTCTTCCAGCATGATGGAAAAATACCCGACCTGTACGAGATGGTAAACAACTTGCAGAGAATCGGTGTTAATTCTGGTGCACATTTTTTGAGGATAATGGGTGGAATTCCATCAGGACCGTTAGCCCTATTCGTTCTGAGACCAAACAAAATTCGTCTGATAGTGCGTTGACGGAAGACGATTTCGGGCATTCGACTCGAGTATATGTAGAGTATTATCATTAACATTGAATCATCAACAGCATCACGAAATTTAGTTCTCGATCATTTCTTGAAAGTTTCCTCATTCCTGAGATATTTACTCCACTTCAATCCACACACACATTTGCCTTCACCGATGTATAGTTTGTTCAATATAAGTATTTCTCACATGCATGACAGTAAATATATATACAAGTCTTGCATATTTGATACCACATAAACAAAATTATTATTGAAATATGCAATAATATACAGGGGATTCTTTTGAGAAAAGGTACTTTTCCACTTGCCCTGTATAATAATGATGAAGCTTCACTGGATGGTTCACGATATTAGACTCAAAGCTGTCAAATTATTATTATTATTAGGCACGTACTATATATTGAAAAATAGACAGAAAGTGGCATCACTATTTCGTTTCTTTGACAATTTCGACTTGCGATGTATTATGTATATCAGTTTTTGATATTTTTCTCAATTTATTTATGTTCTTATAGGAATATCGAATATTATTTTATTAATTTTCTTGGACTGATTTTTATTTCTTTTTGATGTGAAAGTTTCAATCAAATATTCTACTGGAATAGTTATTGCTTTATTGTCGAACATATTTCTTCAAAAAATCTCAGTTGTTCATAGTGTGAAATATTTCTATGCTACAAAAACAAAATATGAACATATCAGGTAATTTTTGCACAAGCAATTATTCAATATTTGAATTTCCCGCGCGTAAATATCTGTGATGATTCGACGACTGGCACCATTGTGCACTATGTAACAACACTGATTAGACTCATTCGCACTCACAACTTCTTTCAGGATAGTAATGAACAGAATATAGCTATATAAACACAATATAGAGAAATATTTACAAGTATTGCCTGTGTATGTATTGCTCGTATTTCCTAAGGAATTCCTGTATTTCCTAAGCAAATCCTGTATTCCCTTCATATTACCTGTATTGCCTGTATTTTCTTCATTTTGCCTGTTCAAAAATATTGCTTGTATAATGCCTACAAGTTTTCTGTATTACCTTCATATCGCCTGTATTTCCTTCTTATTGCCTGTATTCCCAAAATATTGCTTGTATTGCTTGAATATTTCTCGTATATTTCCTGATAATTGCCAGTATTTCCAGCAAAATGTGGTATTTCCGAAGTGGTTCACCCCTCGCCATTCGCATACTGACTTATATCCTTTGACACCATAGGAACAATGGAACACCGTTGGAAAATCCGGCCACCTTTCACTTTTCGCAAGGATTAAATTTTCCAGAAGTTCGAAAGCAATAATTATTACAATACCTATACCGTCTCTCCCTACCCTCCTTAGGTACGCACGATGTTTGTCAAACATAATAGGGTGTCCCTTTTATACGCTTCAATAAACAAAAATACCCACATTATAGGAACCCAACTGTAACTGGATCATCTTATAATCAATTCCAAATTGTGAAATTTTAATTATTCCAGATTTTTTGGGATTTTCTCTACTCGTTTCTATGAAATTAAAATATGAATATTATTTCAATTTACGTATAGTAAGGACAAATCAGATGATTTGCCCCAAAATGTCACTGCGTTTGAAAATTTTTCCTATCAGAGAGCCTAAAAGAAAACTTCACTAGCTACTCAGTGACAATTTGTATTGAAAAAGGTTTGGAGAAGAGAAATAAAGGTATATAGAAAAAACATCAAATTTTCACTCAGCTTTGGACGATTCGGGAACGAACCTGTTCCCGTTTTCAACATAACAAATGGATATTTGATTAGAAAATTCGTATTTGTCTTGACACTTTTCAGTTCTCAGTGACAATTGGTGACGTTGACAATAAAATGAGTTACAGGATGTTTCCATTAATCAATCTTGAATTTACCATAATCATTTTCAGATTTCAGTAGTGAATACCATGTTCTATCTATATCAACTGGACAGGAAGCAATGCTAATGTCTCCGTTTAGATGAATGCAAGCAGATTCCTTGATTTTTCTTTTCTAGTTTTTATCTTCTTTTCCAATGATTTTAATATTATTCCACTCTGCCATAATTATGTTGTCCATCTTCAGTAAGGATATGTTCAGCTAGTTTCGATTTGTCGATGTGTCTTTTCTTTATCGATTTGCATGCTCCCTGTTCAGTTGATATAGATAGAACATGGTATTCACTACTGAAATCTGAAAATGAAGAAAAATTGTTTATGTTGAAAACGGGAGCAGATTCGTTCCCGAAACGTCCAGAGCTAATCTGATATTTTTCTATACATGGTAAATTCAAGATAAATCAATGAAAACATCCTGTAGCTTATTTGATTGTCAACGTCACCAATTGTCTCTGGGAACTGAAAAGTGTCAAGACAAATACGAATATGCTAATCAAATATCCATTTTTTATGTTGAAAACGGGAGCAGATTCGATCCCGAAACGTCCAAAGCTAAGTGAAAATTTGATATTTTTCCTATATACCTTTATTTCTCTTCTCCAAACCTTTTTCAACACAAATTATTCTCACTGAAAAGCTAGTGAATTTTTCTTTTAGGCTCTCTGATAGGAAAATTCTTCAAACTACAGACAGTATCAGTATGTGGAATTTTGATTTCTTATAATAGCGGAAATTCTAAAATTCTCAGACGCACTCATAATGTATACCGGAACGCTCTATGATACCTGAGATGATACCTATTATTATGGTCATTTGTATTTTTTCAAGTTCTCGCAACACTGGTTCGACTCCTCAGGTTACTGTCAAGAGCTCAAGACTTCATGGAGCGTATATACGAGCAAACGTTGCAAAAGTCCAGTGACGTATCTTGAGTGTCGCATCTGGGGAAGCTTGGACTAAAAAATAATAAAAAACGCCCTACAGGTAGATACGAAGACATTGAAGGGCCACCCCGATTATTTTTGTCGGAATTCCGACTTAATATCTGGGAATTCCGACTTATTATCTTGGGAAATTTGTCTTATTAGGTCGGAATCCCGAGATACTGAATTATTTAATTCCGGAATATCATGTCGGAATTCCGACTTAATATCTGGGAATTTCGACTCATTATCTTGGGAAATATGTCTTATTAAGTCGGAATCCCGAGATACTAAGTCGGAATTCCGACATAATGAGTCGAGATTGAATAATTCCGAGATAATAAGTCGAAAATTTGACATAATAAGTCGGAATTGAATAATTCCCAGATAATTAGCCAGAATTACGAGATATAAGTCGAAATTCCGACATAATAAGTCTGAATTAAATAATTCCAAGATACTAAGTCAGAATTATAAGATATAATTGCCGTGACCCTTCAACGTCTGTAACGTAACATCGGAATTTTAGTGAGGTTAGTTAAATTTTTCCATTCATGTCAAAATTTCATGAATCACAGACCACCGCCTGACAGGACACAGAACACAAATACAAAGTTCTGGATTCTTTACACAGGTCGGGTGAGTATCGGTATGAAAAGCAACAGGAATGAAATGAATCTATAAACAGGATGAATAATAATGGTGAAAAATATGATACAAATTTACATGTGCAACAGAAAAACACTATACATTAATACATTACACTGGCTTTGAATGAACTATGAGAGCACTAAGATATCAGCAAGAGAACCAAGAGCTTGAAGAGCAAGTCGAGCAGGTAGTGTAGACTTGTCGAGAAGAGAGAGATCCCTTAGCTGTCGACCTTGATCCAAGGACAGCTCGATCCTAGTTTCTTATTGGTCGGAATCCTCAACTATGCCAGCAGGAACTATCATCCATAAGCACATGTTATTAAACTCACAAAAATGCGGAAAAAATGATATTTAACCCTAAATGGGCACAGGAACCGAATCTATTACCCTTGCTAATGCTACTGACTGAATTTGACTGGAAAATATTCAATAACAAAAAAAGTTTTGACCAGGTCCATCATTTCAACTGATAAGTAATTCAATCAAACATATTATAAGCAAAGGGTTGAAAATTGTGAAGTCTTTAGGGTTGTAATGATGTTTATCAGAGTTAACTATCAGGAATAGCTTTGGGAAGTCAGGAATCAATGCATTACTCAGCTCTCTCAGGTTTTCAAGTTTCAAGCTTCCGAACAAGTGAAATTCAACTATAGAATCAGTTTCAGGTTACTTCACGTGAACGTAATAACAGTAATGAATTCATTTCATTTGCCTCATTGATACGAGAAAAGATCAATATAAAATACGAATGAATTCGACTAGGGCGTAATTATTGCTATTACCCACGAAGATGACGATTATTGCAGTACGATCCTAAGGCGAGTGCTGTAATCATCTGAGTGGGTAATAGTCATAATGCGCAATTAGAATACTATTCTTTATCTACAACTATTCAAGTAGCATAGCGTTTTTGAGGAAACATCCCGCGATGCCCAATTCCCACGATGCCCAATTCCCACAATGCCTAATTCCTACAATGCCCACCTTCATGTCGACGATTACGAAGATTGCCGAAGAGCACAACGTTGCCAGGTCAAGAGAAAAATTCAGAAAACACAAGATTCTCACCATGCCCACTTTTCATAGATTCCCACTATGCCCAATTCCTACGATGCCCAATTCCCACCATGCCCACCTTTCTTGAACTCCCACTATGCCCACTTTTCATACATTCCCACGATGCCCAAATCCCACCATGCAAACCTTCTTTGGATTCCCACCACGTTGAAGGTGGGCATGGTGTTCACATTTTTCCGATCATTTTTGACTTATTCCAATCATCATTCAATGAATGAAGAAGATATGATTCGTGTTTCTCATATCAGAAAACATGGAACTACAGAATTTATGTTCATGCTGTTGAAACCTCGATTGGAACTCACAAAGTTATTGAGACATTTCAAGATAAAATCTTCCCCTTAAACACCCTGTATCTCTAAATCCAGCAACATTCTTATGAGTCATGTTAGGCTAAATCTTCATATTTGGTGTTGACTATTTGTAGTTCAGAAATTGCCCATTCATAATGTATGACCCTGTAATGATATGGAGAGTTTTATACTCGGTTTTATACAACAACGCACACCTACCTATCTGAATTTGACAAGACGATGGGATTTCATCTAGGATTTCACAATATTACTCAACCGCACTGTCATAATTACTGAATTCACATCAGCAACAAGTAACGTTAACTCTTTGAGATTGAGTAAGCAATGGATGATTAACTTGATAGTTGTAAATAAAAATGATTATAGATGATGATATCGATTTTTGGTACCAAGGAGAGCTGGGCTTCCCTAGCTTCCATCGAGGCTTCCATGAACGTGAACGAGACGCCACTGTAATATTCTTATTGCATATGGCATGCCATCATAACCAACGTTATTATGTTCAATTCGACATTCTGCAAAAACCACACACCAGCACACCACGCATCACCTGGAGGGTCTCTGTACAGGGTGGTCCAGGTTACACGTCATTTATTCTGATCGGAGATAGAATAATGAAAAAAGGCAAACTTTCATGAGAAAACTTTGTTAACAAATGTTTCAAAAATACAGAGTATCAAAGTTATGGACGAATTGATGAACCACTCTGTTCTATCACATTTGATGTGGTGTCTCAATTCGTTTTTTGTTTCATATTCTGTTCAATCACGTAATTCGAAACACATAAACACATTAGTAAATAATATTTATGGAAATACTGGCTGTAGGTTGATCGAGGAGGTGATACATTCATTTTACTTGATTATTTGGAATTTCTCGTTTCTATACAAGATGAAAATATGAATGAGTATTATTTCAATATACGTGGAGTTGGCAAATCAGATGATTTGTCCCAGAATGTCAATGCATTTACCTAACACATTATTCTATCGTTTGGAGAGAAGAAGTATTGGAAAAATATCGATTTTTTTTCCACATGAGAATGGTATATTCTAGAGTCACTGGATGCTATTGTATATTCTAGATCAATTAATGAACACATCCTGTAACTCATTTGTTTACTAACATCATCACTCATCCATATGCCAACATCAGTTTGACACTGAGGAGTGACAATAGAACAGAATTATTGATGATAAATATTTTGCATTTCTATGTTGAGAACGGGAGCAGATTGGTTCTTTTCATTATAGTGTAATTAGATCTATGTTATATCTATGGGTTGCGTGCAAAAACTGTCAGATGACCGACCCTGGAGGTGAAACATTGAAACACAACCTCACTTTTCTGATTTGTTTACAAATGATTGAAATAGTTTTTCACAATTATTTTGGCTTACGAATCGTGTGTTTCGGCTATTCAATAATTCTTACATGCCATAACATTTTGCTGTTGTGCAATGCACAAAAAATGCAGCGAGAGACGAAGGAATCCGGTTGGTACATTATGATTTGAAAGTAAGTACCTACTATATAGTCACTCACATATAGTTTTCATTTTGAAATTTGGTAATTTCTCAGATTTCTCATCGGAATGCCTTCTGCAATAGGAGCTAATAGAAATACTCGAGAAATTTCTAAAAGAATGCAAGAAGATTGGATTCATGCAATCAAACGGAAGGACTGGTCTGACATGCTGACGAAATATGATCGTGGTGTTCTAGACATTTTCAATCTATTCGCGAGATTCACGAAGTGGGCGACATCTAGGTTACATAGTACGAACTTCAAACTGGGGGAAAACAAACTGTTGTCTATGGATTAAGTGCATAGACTACTTTGAATTCAGCTTGCTGTAGCTGTAGTCTAACTGTAGTCAAAATTGTCAATGACATAAAGTGTTGGCACTGTTGGTAGTGATGATGGTTGAGGTTAATTTTTTTACATTATTACATTTTTATTAGTTCAAACAATTCAAACTAATTATGACGAGCAAATCAATTGACACATTAAAGAACAGCTACAACATGTTTACAATTCCCAGATTATCCTGCTTTGCATGAACAAATACAAATCCATTGTTCTACAGGACTTCCTCTGGACCCAAACTTCAATTTTACTTCATGTGGGGAAGATTTCATCGCCGAAGTTTGTAGACAAAGTGTTAATCTGTGACAAAGTGCAAAAATGTGCCTTTTGTTGAAGTGTTCTGCCTCACACAAAATCACATGATTAGCACGGAGAATTGCTTCTCTTTCCACTACTGGTCGGTTTTTTCCATATAAATAGAGCAAAATATCTGCCAAGAGAACATCTACAGGCATTATTAGCGGTTTCGATCGAATATTGACAATTAATGTCAAGAAATTTAAAAACTTATCACTCTTATCAGTACACAGTACACAAGCTAATGGCACTAATGGGATTGAGTCAATTGAGTGAGGATTGAGTTTTTTTTTCCCCCAGTTTTGACGTGGCTTTGACATGGAACGATGAAAACCGATCGCCACCTGGTAACATTGATTCCCGCGAATTAGCAGTATTAGCTTCTATTGCAGAAGTGGCAGAATGTATTTTAATGAGAAATGACAAAAATTTATAATGAAAACTATGTGAAATTACTATTTTCCTGAAAAATCATATTCCTTCGTCTCTCGCTGCAATCTTTGTGTATTATACAACAGCAGAATGAGAAGGCATGCTTGAATTAATGACTGGAGCAAAAAACACGATTCGTATGCCAAAAATTGTGAAAAACAATTTCAATCCTTTGATTCCTCTGTAAACAAATAAAAAAAGTGAGGCTGTGTTTCAATGTTTTACAGAAAAGTGAGGTTGTGTTTGAGTTCCGCTTTATCAAGAATTTCCTGGATATTTTGGAGGTTCATAGCTGCTTGCTCGAAATTTGTCGAATATACAAGAACTGCCGTATCATCAGCAAGAAGCGACATCTTGCACATCACTGGTCTCAGCAAATCGCTAGTATATAAACTGTACAACAGTGGCGATGAAACTAGTCCACAGAAAATAATAGTTATGTGCTTGGTATCTATCATGAATTATTGTCTCATTTTCATGTGTGCGTTTCAAGGTGCGTATTTCTAATTATTAAGTACTTCGAAGACTTCGAATAATAGGTAATTGCCTCGGTAATCCCCCCTGTTTGACTTCCGCTTTATCAAGAATTTCCTGGATATGCATCTCGATATGCACAAGCAATTTTATTGTTTTAAATAATATATAAAGTGGGACCACAGCGGATATACTTTCAAATATATAATTTCGCTCGTAATTTCCCCATTTTTTAGAATAGAAGAAGGAAGCAAAGAAATTGAACGAGTGAAACTAATAGTAGTAGTATATTTATGTACTGCGTTGATATGTATGTGTGTTTATACACACATACAAACCAACTGGCCATCGACATTACGAGAGGTCCTTCAGCCCATGTGTATTCTGTGTATGCTTTGTTACTACCTTCAACGGCCACCTTAGGAGCAGCACTGTTAATTGGAACGTAACAGCGAATCGTGCGGAATCATCTCGATATGCACAAGCAATTTTATTGTTTTAAATCAGATATAAAGTGGGACCACAGCGGATATACTTTCAAATACCTACAACGTGAAAAATGCATCAGTATGTTCGATATAATTATAATTTCGCTCGTAATTTCCCCATTTTTTACAATAGAAGAAGGAAGCAAAGAAATTGAACGAGTGAAACTAATAATAGTAGTATATTTATGTACTGCGTTGTACATACACACCTCGATACACACATACATACCAAGTGGCCATCGACCTTACGAGAGGTCCTTCAGCCCATGTGTATTTTCTGTAGGCTTTATTACTAACACCAAACGCCACCTTAGGAGCAGCATTGTTAATTGGAACGCAACATCGAATCGTGCAGAATCATCTCTGGCAAATGAAATTAAAAAAAACAAAGATCTACAAATCAAGTAAGTAATACGAGAGCTCGTACGAGAGTAATATTACCAGACTGTATCGATGACGCTCGTTTATGGTATTGTCATACCCTAACCAACGAAAAAAATTCTTCACACAATAATTTTTATCACCATATAATTTAGTGCAATAATAAACCTAGATACTCGCCATGATTTTTACAATTCACAGATTCATACGAGGGGTAAACCGCGATGGAATTCTGGTGTACATTGGAATTTCCTGGAGTTCCTTAGAATTCCATGGGATTCCCTACAATTCCTCACGTTATAATTCTGGTCTACAAACAACTAGAATTTCTTGGAATTCCTTGTGAAATTGAAGCCTGCTGTCCTTGATGTACACAGTTTGACCCTCGGTTTGACCGCGGTTCGCCCATCGGATTCAAATTACCATATTATGAGCCATATTATGTACGAGATGAGAAACTTGTCGAATATCGTAATATATGAGTATTTTTTCCATCACTAGCTATAGAATCTACCATTATCTACTCCTTTTCAAGGCGGAAAGGTCGGCCTAAACCTTGTTTTTATTACCAAGGTAGTTTTCTTCATTTTATGTACCACTTGTCAATAAAGACATAGCCAGCTCTGTTATAATCGCGAGATTCGCAGAAATAACACTCGAATCCATAGTAAGTATTCATCAATAACCACTTTGTCTTATGCTGTGATGGTCATGGCTACTAGATTTTAATTAGAATTGAAATGAAGTGCTTTTATAGTGACATAGGTCCATTCTTGGGTCCATATTTCAGTTTCACAGAACTATAACGGCTGAAGCCTCGGGCTATAATCTTGGCCCCAATGTAATAACGATATTCTTTACAACCTTGGTGTATAAATAACTATTTTTCACCACTAGCTCTAGCTAATAGGTATAGAAATAGAACCTACCATTATTTACCTCTTTTCGAGGCGTAAAGTGTGTAAGGCGTGAGGTAGTTTTCGTCATTTTATGAACTACTAGTCAATGAAGACATAGCCCGAATATAGTAAGAATCTATCAATAACGACTTGTCATAATATGCTGTCATGGTCATGGCTATACTAGATTTTAATCAGAAGTGCTTCCATATAGTGAAAATAGGTACATATTTCACGATATTTCAGTTTCACAAAGCTATAATCGAGGCTGTAATGATTCAAACTCGGATTGAAATATATTGCTAGTGGTGAACAATTTTTTATATAGGTACATCTTGTTAGTACGCAAGCGAGTTACCTATAAGTACCACCGATGGTAACGACCGAGGTAACGACCTTATACGTCCTTATACCCCTCGTTATACCCCTCGGCTGAAGATATTATTCTCTCGGATATTCTTTACTACCCTCGTTACTACACTACCTATCACCTGTACTACCAATAACTGGAAGTACTGGAATTGAAAGAGATAGGTATATAAGTCTCGGTATGAGTAGAAAAGTATTTTGTGTTTTAATTTGATTTCAAAACCCAATATTATAAGTACTTAATTCTATCAAAATGGACGATCTTTATTCAAAAAACTAAAAGGCATCCATACGAAAATTATTCCAGTTCACCCCACTAGCGCTATGAAATAACTCACTTTTAGCACTAGTGCGGTAAACTACCTCTTTACCGCACTCGTGCTTTCCCCGTTATAAAACTTTTCGTAATTGTTTGAGATTATCGAGTATCGACATTACGTATTTTGTGATGGCAATAATAATTATTGATAATCAATATTCTCTCTGCGTGGATATTCTCAAGGATATTTCAAAAACTCGAAGTATAGGTATAGCTCGGGAAAAGTCAATAATAATAACGTGAAAACAATAACAATTATTTATCAACACCAACATTACCTATAAAGCTCGCTATAAAGTATACAAGTCATCAAAAATACCCAAGTTTTCAATTATATTCATATGATGATATAGGTACACGGCGAATGATGTCGAAACTATATAAAGTGAATGAAATATTTTTTCTAAAAATTATTAACCTTCATTGTGCAAACCTCAATATCGAGAATATCCCTTCAGGGGTAGCTGGAACGAGCTGAAACCACCATCAACATGTTTCAATTAATTAAAATTCAATTTATTTTCTATAAAGTTTTCAACGTAACCCCCCTTGAATTATTCATAGGTACAGGGTGGACAACAGGAGCTGACCAAATAAAGGGGAACAAATTGTGAAAATACCTCGGAAAATACCTATACCTACCTATTTTGGTGAAAATTACGTCAACAATATTTTGTCTCAAATGCGAAACCAAAACCCTATATAAGTAGAGTATAGATAATAGATATAAAATATTAGGTATATATTCTATTTTAAGAATCTTCGTGGAAAGCCGAGTGGAAAGCTATAATTTCAAAAATATAATACGAGTATCTCTACAGGATGGTCCAGATAGATCAAATTGAATCTTCTTAATAAAATATACAGAGGCGTCGAAGTCTGAGGAAGAAAGGGTTGTCGACCCCCATAGTTCTGCCACTTGACACTTGAGAGTTTCTTCCAATTACTTTGGACCACCCTGTAAAGGGCTGTAAGTACCTATCCAAAGTTTTTATTCGGACGAGAAAGGAATGTTCGTGCTCTTTAGAATCGAAAGCACAATCAAAACTCTGTTGTTTTATGTACCAGAGTAGATATAGAGGTATATGGTATAATCGTGGTATAATTATTATAATGATAAAAATTTAACTATTTCACCATCTACCTACTTACCGAATGTATTTCGCTTTTTGAGGAGAACTTGAATGCAACTCGTTTAGTTCATCATTATCATAACTCCCACTCTGATATCAAAAACCTCTATATTTTCGTCGAAATTTCGTAACTTCCAAACATTCACTCACGCACCATACAAACATAACAAACCGCTCCGACTAAAATCTGAAATGTAAACAGAAAGACTCCGGCTTTTGGCTTGGCTCCCTCGTCTTTTCATAAATAAATAACGTCCCGTCAGCAGCCAGCATTTCAATTCTTCATACCAATGCCATGACCATGGAGAGGGACTAGGAAGGGGGACATTAGATTCGCCATCTTTATCTGTATTTTGAGTTGCCTAACCTTTGTTGCAAGTGGCTCAGTAGCCAGTACCGTCTATGAAGAATATCTACATTACACTTTTTCTACAATATACAAAAAGATTTATCATAAGGAGACTATATAATTCACATTCGATATATCACGTGGGTCTGAGAATTCTGAGAATATGTAATTTTCAAAATTGAATAATATAAAAATATAAATTAACTTACCGTTCGACTTACTTCGAGGCATATTCTGAGATTATTGACATTGACAGGAGCTTCGTGCGTTCATGATCATGGTCATGTTTATGTCATTTCATGATATTGACATTTCATTTCATCAAATTTGTAATTTTCCTGAATAATATTGATAATAAAATATAATATTATGTCATAATTTTTTTCAATTATTATTGATATGGGTCGTAGGTACTACTGTGATTATTGTGACAAAAGTTTCATTGATGAATTAGAAGCAAGAAGAAAGCATTTACAAAGCTCCCATCACATAAAATTGAGGCATATGCACTATGAATCTTGTAGAGGTTGGTCTGATGATGTTTTTTTATCTCTCAACGTTCCTATTCTAATAAAATTTACTACTAGAGCCAGAGACTGTGTTGAAAGAGGAGCTGTTGAAAATACCATGTAGAAGATTCTTCCATTATGAAGGAGGCTGCCCTTTTGAGGGGATTTGTAGATATACTCATTATGCCCCAGAACAACTTTGTGAAATAAGACAACAAGGTATGGTAATTTGTGGCAAACAGTCCAAGGCTTTCCTTGAAAAACTGTGATAAACCTCTGAGTATTTGTCAATTCATAGTGGTCACTCTGGATAGTTTTTTTCAGTTGAATATGCACAACAACTGAAAAGAAAAAAGTTGGATGAAATGCCTGAGGTGCCTTCTGTTGGTTCCTGGATACAGAAATACAATGAGACCAGCAACAAAGAAGATAGTAACAGGGTGCATACAACATGGACTTACCCTGAAAATTTAGAAAATAGGATAGACCTGCCCCCTTCTATGGTGAAGTTCAAACCAGAGCATTTTTATGATGATAATTTTGAGGAGTGGGGTAATTGAAATGTCTGAAGCTTGTTAATGAATTATATTTTTGCAATAGGTATTTATAGCAAGATTCATAACTACCTCCACAATTAAATCCATTAAAGTGAATCCACCTACTGAATTTGGTTGTTGATAGCAAATATCAAATCCGATAACTATTTACTTAAGGGGACTGAGACTGAGATACCAAATGAAAATGATTTCTAAAGATAAACATTCTCTATTTCCCTTTTTTGAGACCCTTCTACTTTTATTTGAGTTTCTTGGTTTTCAGACCCTTGAGCCTTGTGGCCCATTGTGTTGTGTTGAAAAGATGGTTGCTGGACACATATTTGAATGAATTGAATTTTTCATGCTAGGGGTGTCTCACTTTATCAAAATGTGTACTACATATTGGATATTGTGAGATTCGAAGCAATATTGATTAGATTTGTAGCAATCCCTTAAGATTGGCAAGATTTCTCCAGATTTCTAGGGATTTTCTTAGGACATGTTGGATTTATCTAAGATTGAGAGATTCCTGAATATTCATCAAGATTTTCCTGGGATTTCCCAAAAATCTTCAAGATTTTCAAGATTTCTCAGATTCCTCGTCAGATTCCTAAGGATTCCTCAAGGATTTACAAGATTATTAAAGGATTGAGAGATTTCTGGTTATTTTCAGTATACATGAGACTGTTTGAAGTTTTACAAGGTTCATCAAAATTGAACGGATTTTTTCAACATTGCTAGAATTTTCAAGATCTGAAAGAATTTTTCTGGTCATAATGGTTGACAATCATTATGTTCTTTCAAGAATAAAATACTCTGTTATGAGAAACAAAAGATTCAGAAAAGAGAAATGCCAATAACCTTCAGAAAGTATACCTCTCTTACAAAATAAAAGCAAATTCATCATTTAATTTTAATGTCACTGCCACTGACTCCAACTGGTCGAGGTTATATTTCAAAAAATTCAATCTGGTGACATTTTCATTCAAATAAGCAATTGCAAAAAGCTTTATAGGTCCATTGAAATAAAAGACCTACACAATGACTTCATTGTGCATGTTATTATTTCACCATAATACTTTCTGTCAGTTTTTCGCTATCTCATAACAACCTGGGGTATATGTGGACCAACACAATTTAAGAAAATACAGACTTCAAAATAAGGTAGTGAAATTTTTATTTGGATATAGCTACAGAACACATACAGAGAAAATATATAAAGAAACAGGAATAATGCCCTTGGAACAAATATTACAAATAGAACAATGCAAATACACTTACAAGATACAAAAAAATCAACAAAAATGTAATACTAAATTCAACTTAGTTGACGAAACTCACACATATGAGACTAGAAATCAAAATAATTTTTACCTATCAAATATAAGAACAAACTTGGCACTAAATAATCCTATATACAAATGTCTAGAAACTTTCAACTCTTTGCCAAATCTTCATTTAAAATAAACTTGTTTTAGCACATAAATCAACAAACTACTGTACTATGATATACTTAAGATTGTAATTGTTGTTGTTTGTGTATAAGTATATTAATGTATACTAATGTATATTATGGTAACTACAGAAATTGTTATTGAATCATATGTCAATTATAATGTTCCATTACCAGCATGTTGCTGATTAGGAACAAAATGCTAGATGTATTTATTAATATGTATGCTAAAATGGTTTAATATCTATCGATCAATTTAAAACAAAAAAAAAAATGATATCTCTCATGAAATGTAAAATTTAAAGCAATGACAGCTCTCTGTTTTATAGAACGGCAAAGCTTTGGGATTCTTTGTGAAAGGAAATATTCCCAAGAACTTATATAATCTTCAAAAGTTCAAAAAAAACTAATATCTACATCCCTAGGTACGCACGATGTTTTAGGAACATTATAGGGATTCCCTTTCGAGCGCCTCAAGAGATAAATAGAGCATTACTCGAGGCATTACTGTTACTCACTGTTATCTGTTACAGTCGTAGACAAAGTATCGTGTATAACTCGCACGGAATGCTAATTAACAACTTATATGATTTCGCCTGCTCATGCTGCAAACTTCATTCTCGTGCGAAATGACTCAGTCCGTGCTCGTTTAACAATATACTATTTCGTTATCTTGTCTACACAACCATGTTGCAATACTTTCTGACTATCGCAGCAATAATGAAATCATAATTGAGTTATCTTACAGTTAGTTGACTGTTTCCAATGGTCATCACTTTGTTACTCCAAATGGACCACCCTGTATAGTCCAGTAGATAAGCAATCACACAGTAATTCACAATTATTGCCATTGGAATATTTTGTTCGAGAATCTGTTGAAGGTATTACCAAAGTGTCTTTGCGGCGAATAGGTAAGTATAGGTACTGCATCAGTTATGACGTCATGTTTTTTGAGAACAAGTTGTTTTTGTTTTGTTTACTATGGAAATGAGATCAGCGATCAGCAGCGGGCTCGAGAACGGACCCTTACCCCACCCTTTCTTATATTTCGCGACGAGGAATAACCTGGAGGATGTTGGATTGAGAGATTTGCTCGTGGAATCGAGAGATTCTTGCTTGGGATTGAGAGAATGTCACGATATTTTCGGGATTGGTAGTATTGGAAGAAAGATTGAGAGATTCGATAAGAGATTTATGGAATCTCAAGAATTGTGCTGTGATCTCCAAAGATTGACACAATATTTTCACGGATTGTCAGATTTGAAACGACATTGAGGGATTCGAAGAGATATTTGTGGATTTCCAAGATTGAAGCTTGGATTGGTGAGATTTTCAAGATTCGAAGCGGATTGGAAAGTGTACACCAGATTTTCAGAGTGAGACACCACTTGTTTTCATGGGGTAATAATATGATCAATAAAGAGATAAACTTGGTATCATTATTTATTGATTATAAACAAACATATGCACAATCTTGTTTCAAAGAATATCATACAATATAATCTATAGAAAATCATATAAGTAATACTGTTAAGCAAAATTCTATTCACATAGAAAACAAATATTTTAAATTCAATCAATATACAAATTTCAAATTTCCAAATCTGAATTTAAAATATTTAAAAGCCAATATTTTGAATATTTGAACTTAATTCAAAGGTTTTAATATCCCAATTAATATCCAACATCATTTGAACTCATGTAAAGCTATTTCTATGCCATTAAGCAACACATTTCAAAAATTCTACCACAGATCAAGGGTGTATTGAGATCTATGGTTCTAAACAAAGGTGATGTTGTAACAAAGTGCTGTCAGAAAGTAGGTATACCAGCAAAACATAGCTTTGTTAGGAATTAATAAGTTGGGTACAGCGTGATCAACCATAAATTCCCTCCTGTTACTTCCTTTTTTGTAAAGATATTTGAAAATTTCAAAAGTCAGTTGGTGGGAGTTATTCTAAATATCCTCAGATTGTGATGATAAAGAAACGCACGATGTTCTTTGAACATTATAGGGATTCCCTTTCGTGCGCTCCAAGCGATAAAAAAATATATAAATCATATATTTGAACTCAGGGACTAAAGGCATCTAAATTCTTTGGAATAAATAGGGTTTTCCATTGTTTATCATAGTACACTTTGAGGAGAGTCGAGATAAGTCCCAGAGTCCCACCAATTGCCTTTTAAAATTCGACTGTTTATTTCTATACAAATCTTTTATATACTGAGACACACTGCATAGTGCATACTATTAGCCCTTGTTGAACAAAATTCACATAAATGAATAGATTTTGTTTGAAATTATAGGTGAAACAGCTTAATGTAGTGAGCTTTGAAAAATAAAAAATACTGAAGACGGTGATTTTTTTGTTTTAAAGATGTTTTTAGTAAAAAGTCTTCAAAAAATGTGGATATAAGTAGTTAGTACATGGTATATTAGGATAGTGAGTATGTTTAGTCGAAATTGTCCTCCTTGACGAGCTTGTTGAGGAAAATTCTCAAAATATTCAACATGTTCACTTGTTCATACCCAGATAGAAAAGCCTTATAATAGCGTTCATAAGGTAGCAATAATATTCTGTAGAAAAGAAATTGATCATTTGTTCAGTTTTCGAAATATTTCCAGAACACGACAATTTTCAAGTTTTGATTGTAGATTCAAAAACCTTATAGTTTTCCTTGTATAATTCAATATCTCTATGTTGATTACCTACTGTTCATACTAGGTAATATTAAATTATTAGAATATTTTGACAATTCACTCCTTTCATTTTTACTAAGTTACATTACGTTTATATCAATAACCATTTGAAACATCCTCGATGAAAATGTGTACCTATAAAATCATACAATTCCTATTTACTATACTTATATTCAGTCATTCAACTGTAATATTTTATATTTATTTCAACTGAGGAGCACCAGAATAAGTTGACAATACCGGGTTAATTCAAATTGAAATACCCTGTATAGGTATAGTTTTTCACTTTCAAATAGATCATTGATGATATACAGTGTGATCTCGTCATGACATCCCCTGTATCTTAGTTTTACATAATGATTTTTTCAAATGGAGGAATAGCAGCAGCACTGTATCTTTATCTTGGTTAATATTGAAATCACATAAATTCTTCGGAAAAATAAATTTTCATAAGAAGATATTATTCCATAAATTCACTGATACTAATTAATGTTGAAACTGACAATGATATTTTCTATTGATTAAACCGGTAACGTTCTTGAAATTGATATGAATATTTTTCAGTGGAGTATATTTACTGATTCATAGTTCAAATTCTTTCAAAGGCTTTCAAGTTCTGAAGAAGGGCAAAATAAACGATAAATAAAAAAGTTCCGAAGAATGTTTCCATATTTACCAATCGTTTTTGTTTTGGAAAAATCACCTGGTAGGTATGTTAATTTATTAAGCTATACAAAGTGTCCCATGACTTCCTCTTTTCTTCTCGGGAATGTATAGATAGAAATAACATTTTTTTCTGAGGTCCTCCATTACGTTATTTCAACATAATCTTTTATTATCCCATTGGGGATTCTCATTTCAGATAAAGGCGGATGTCGCGGAATAAAATTGCATTTTTCTACAAACGTCAAAAAATGACAAGGTTTGCGCATTGATAACAATTTGCGAAGTGACACTTTTTTCACTTTCCTACGTTACCTCGACACCATGTGCGAAGAAGTGCGATGCGCAAAGTACATACTTCGCGCATTGTATGTAAGCAATATGAGATTTTTGTATTCAAACTTTATATTTCTGCATGTTTCATAATAGTTAAGGCCGTGTAAGCCAGATTTTTCAACTATATTTCTTGACGTTTGTAAAAAAATGTTTGCAACTTGCGTGCTCGAAATACTTTGGTCATCTCGACTATTTTTTAACTCGGTTGCGCTTCGTTAAAAAAATCAGTTCTCGATCACCAAAAGTAGCATTTCTCGTACTAGATACCAAAATAACTATTTCATATCGTTGCTCTGATCCATTATTTACACAGGAGTAATTTTATTCAGAAAATTATAAAATTTAAAAATCTTAGTCATTTCAATGTTTTATCGTGTGGACAATCGAAGGAATTTCATCTGTTTAGTAAGTAAATCACCAAAATTTGGTTGATTTTTTAATAAAGTCACTCCTAAAGTTTCCCAAAGGAAGGCAGGAATGCTGAAAGTCATCTCCATAAATTTTTATGGTGTTGTTACACAATCAGAACTGATATATGTTCCGGTCTTATACCATCTTCAGCCTAATCAAGAGTTTAGGCTGAATATGATGTTTTATAACACCAAAATTTGTCCCTTCTGATTGTGTAACACGACCATTAAAATTTGTAGAGATGACTTCGAGCATTTTTTTTCCTTTGAAAAATTTAACTCCACTTCAACCAATATGGACTTCTACCAAAGATTAACTCGTTATAAAAGAAACACATGTTTCATTTTGTAACATATTGGAGAGCCCGTAGTTACAGAGCATTTTAGGAAAGAAAGTAAGTAATATAAAGTAATATAAATCTGTATACATTCCCGAGAGGAAAAGAGGAAGTCCTGGGTATATACAGAGTGTCTTGAAAACCAACAGCATTAAATATTACTCAAACCAATGTTAATATGGAAATTCGGCGAAACACGTTTACATATCAAGGGAAACAACTGCTGAGGCACCTAACCCCAAAATTTCGAATGGTAACCCTTATTTTTACTGCCATTTTTGGAAATTTGAGAGGTTTTATTAGTACTTTGACAAAATCATAAAATTACATAAAGACCTCAAAAATAGCGAAAAAATAGGGATTGATATGTAAAATTTTATAGGTAAGTGCCCTCCCTGGGGATCAGGGGGTTGAGAGTAATATGACAACAAACACCTCAATAGTTGGCCCTCCTTGATATGTGAATTGGAATCATCGGTTCATCAGGCAATATTGAATGTTGTTCGTTGCTGAATTGTCTCCCTGTATAAGTATAGAATATAACGGGTGTCAATAACGTATTCATTAGACAAGCCATGATGGCGCAATATCTAGACTTCTTTCTCTATTTGGAAATCGAAAGTTGGGGTTGTCTCCACTGGAACCGAAAGTGATGAAAGATTATGAAAATATTGCAAAATTTTTCAATAACTGAATCAAAAAATCGAAACCAGTGTATGGTTTGTCTAATAAATTCGTTGACACCTGGTACACTATATAAGATAGGATCACAAGTTAGCTCTCATTACAGGATGATGGGTATTTTAGACTTGTATATATATTTTATACATGTATTACTGATGTATATATTACACAATAGCGAGTCGTCCTATTTTCTTTTCCATTTCTTCTATCGTAAAATAATGATAAGTTCTTCTCATGAAATTCCTTGAAGTTTATTCATACTTTTTATGTCGTAGGTACCACTATTGGCATAATGAAACGAAGACAATAGTTGCCTATTTTAGTGAACAATAACCGATATTTTCAAATCTGAAATACCTACCTCGAATCATTTTCGAATGACAGGTGCAAAATCAAAACAGCTTGTTTTATTATCTTTGCGCTATCGCTTTCTTTTTATTTCAGGCAATGAACATGTGGCTGAAGTTAGCTTCAGATTTAAATCTGCGCTCTCGCCAATTTCCAGCGGACCAGATAAATAGTACCCGACATTTCATTTCTAATGGGAATACCGGTAATTTCATCGATATCATTCGATACAGGGATTCATTCCGATGTGATGATGATTCTACATATGAGTTCACGAATTGAACTGTACATAAATAGTATATTATGTAACAAGTGTTATAAACGTCCTTTTAGTAACGAGTATTTTAAGCACGAGCGCGGAGCAGAGCGGAGCGAGTGTTTAATAAACGAGTGTCTAGAAGAGTTTATAAACGCGTTACATACTATGCTTTTTCTACGAACTCCGAAAATTACATTAACATAAGTACATATACCATTTCTGCTAGAAGGAACTTACTGGTTAGCGCAGAATGAATTGTTCACAAAGATGGATGCTTCATTTTTACACTTCTTGGAAATATGCAAGTACCAAAACATTCTCTTCGATTTCACTTTTGTCTACATTTCGCAATGTAATGAAGAATTCTGATGCAAACAAAAATTGTTTGGATAATAATTCTGATACAAAATTTGAAAATGACATTTGACAGTTCTTACAATTGACAAGCCGGACAGGACTCAAACGACTGAAGCTGCGTTTGAAGAACTGTGTTGCCATGCGTAATATCTTTAAGAAGTTATGTTGCCATGGTAACGCGTTTGATACTATGAATAAATCACAGATCGTCAATCCGTGATTAATCGATCATTTAGCGTGGTACATATTCGTACGCTAAATGCCATTTTAGTTATGTGAGTAGAAAAATATTGTTATGAGGTATCAATAACTTGAGGTCTGATATATAGGAATTACTCTTCGAGAAAATATCTGGAAAATCAATTAGTGGGTATGAGATTCCCTAAAACTGATAAAGACAGGATTTAGAAGCGCCAACGATCCTAACGGGGTGATGACAACCCCTCACTTGGCGTGATATGAAATATCAATTTCGGAAGAAATTGACGTTGTCGAGGAATTTCGAAGGTTCTATGATATCACTATTACACTACTCAATCATGTCCATACAGAGATTCAGATGCGCCAACGTTCCTAAAGGGGTGACAACCCCTTACTCGGAGTGATATGGAGTATCAATTACGGAAAAATCTGAAGTTGTCGGGGATTTTTGCAGGTTCTGTATTATCACTGTTACACTACTCAATCATGTCCATACAGAGATTTAGATGCACCAACGTTCCTAAAGGGGTGACATCCCCTTACTCGGAGTGATATGGAGTATCAATTACGGAAAAATCTGACGTTGTCGGGGATTTCTGAAGGTTCTATGATATCACTATTACACTCCTTAATCATGTCCACACAGAGATTTAGATGCGCCAACGTTCCTAACAGGGTGACAACCCCTCACTCCGAATGATATGAAATATCAATTACGGAAAAATCTGACGTTGTCGGGGATTTCTGAAGGTTCTATGATATCACTATTACACTCCTTAATCATGTCCACACAGAGATTTAGATGCGCCAACGTTCCTAACAGGGTGACAACCCCTCACTCCGAATGATATGAAATATCAATTACGGAAAAATCTGACGTTGTCGGGGATTTTTGAAGGTTCTATGAGATCACTATTACACTGCTTAATCATGTCCACACAGAGATTTAGATGCGCCAACGTTCCTAACAGGGTGACAACCCCTCACTCCGAATGATATGAAATATCAATTACGGAAAAATCTGACGTTGTCGGGGATTTCTGAAGGTTCTATGATATCACTATTACACTCCTTAATCATGTCCACACAGAGATTCAGATGCGCCAACGTTCCTAACAGGGTGACAACCCCTCACTCCGAATGATATGAAATATCAATTACGGAAAAATCTGACGTTGTCGGGGATTTCTGAAGGTTCTATGATATCACTATTACACTCCTCAATCATGTCCACACAGAGATTTAGATGCGCCAACGTTCCTGACAGGGTGACAACCCCTCACTCCGAATGATATGAAATATCAATTACGGAAAAATCTGACGTTGTCGGGGATTTCTGAAGGTTCTATGATATCACTATTACACTCCTTAATCATGTCCACACAGAGATTTAGATGCGCCAACGTTCCTAACAGGGTGACAACCCCTCACTCCGAATGATATGAAATATCAATTACGGAAAAATCTGACGTTGTCGGGGATTTTTGAAGGTTCTATGATATCACTATTACACTGCTTAATCATGTCCACACAGAGATTTAGATGCGCCAACGTTCCTAACAGGGTGACAACCCCTCACTCCGAATGATATGAAATATCAATTACGGAAAAATCTGACGTTGTCGGGGATTTTTGAAGGTTCTATAGTATCTCTATCATACTACTCAATTATGTCCATACAGAGATTTAGATGCGCCAACGTTCCTAACGGGGTGACAACCTCTAATTTGGAATAACATGGAGTATCGATTATAAAAAAAAACGTCAGAGATTTCAGATGGTTGCATGGTATCACTATTTCGTCACTTTTTGTGTTTCGAGATTCTACTAATATGTAATCCATGTGCTCGAGTTGAAAGTCATTAATCATTCAAAAGCTCATCACCTGTAGAAAGTTGGACGCACTTCACACAAAATCTGTTTCGACATTAATTCTTGAACATATTTTGGTGAAAACATTTCATATGATATAAGTATAATAGATATTAGGCAGTATGAATTAGGTACAAACCGAAACTGTTCACTGTTGATGAACAGGTATAAACTGGATTAAAACAATTCATCAACTCATTTTTATACATGTTTTAGTGATTGATTGTAATAATTGTTTTTCAATGGGGGATATAACTATAATATTGTTCAATTTCTTCATGGTCGGAAACCATTTCACGAAGGTAGGTAGGTAGGTAGGTAGGTATTCGATAGTTGTCCCAGGTACATCCCTCAAGGACGTCCCTAGTTGGTCCTCAAGTGGGACATTTGTGCGTCCCACTGACGGCCAGTGGACGTCCGCGGTACCAAATTCGAACGTCCTATGGACGTCCTGAATGTCCCGACAGATTGTCCTAAGGATGTCCATGGGACAGTTGTGCTATCCAGGGTTATTTATTTATATTATATAATAATAACTATAACGATGTTATATGAAGACTCCACAGTAGCCCTGAAGTTGCCGTAGACCACTCATTCAATATATTGTGATGATAATCATTGGTGATAAAATCACCCTTCATAATTAAGTGTTTTTTTAAAGAGTATGCATGTTTATTAGAAGTGATATAACAACACATTGAAATATTTGTTTTTCAGAGTGAGGGATTGGAATTTACAACGTACAATGTGTACTTCAATGTTATATGAAGAACATTCGATTTCAAATCCGATTATTTAAACGTCATCATCAGTGTGGAATTTGAAAAAATATGTTTTGAAAATCTACTACAATATTGTGAATAATGAGGGCCAAGAGAATGCAGTTGGAGAAACATATAATGACACTGATGAAAAACTAGGAATCTCACATTATTTACACTTCCTCCTAATTGAGTCTTTTTTTTAGTTCCAAGTGTATTGCATATGAAAAAAGTATGATATTCAATTAACTATAGAATATACAGGACGATTTTTGAGTTGATACTTTTTTGAACTGTGCATAGAACCTGTTGAAATAAACAACTTTTTCGAATATCGGCATATCCCGAGTATAATTTGGTTAACGTACGTTGATATTTAAGGTATACGTGAAAGTACGTGAGATAACGTACACCCGTTAGACTACTACCCACGTAAACGTGAAGAATTGAAAAATGCGCATGCGTAGCTGTCAATTTCTTCGTTTACGTTAACGTTCATGGCAACACTTCAACTCTCTTTTAATCTCTGTGTGGACATGAATGAGCAGTATCATTTCAGTTAGGGGTTGTCACCCTGTTAGGAACGTTGGCGCATCTAAATCTCTGTGTAGACATGATTGAGCAGTGTAATAGTGATACCATACAACCATCAAAAATCCCCGACAACGTCAGATTTTTCCGTAATTGATACTCCATATCACTCCGAGTAAGGGGTTGTCACCCTGTTAGGAACGTTGGCGCATCTAAATCTCTGTGTAGACATGATTGAGCAGTGTAATAGTGATACCATACAACCATCAAAAATCCCCGACAACGTCAGATTTTTCCGTAATTGATATTTCATATCATTCGGAGTGAGGGGTTGTCACCCTGTTAGGAACGTTGGCGCATCTGAATCTCTGTGTGAACATGATTAAGCAGTGTAATAGTGATATCATAGAACCTTCAGAAATCCCCGACAACGTCAGATTTTTCCGTAATTGATATTTCATATCATTCGGAGTGAGGGGTTGTCACCCTGTTAGGAACGTTGGCGCATCTAAATCTCTGTGTAGACATGATTGAGCAGTGTAATAGTGATACCATACAACCATCAAAAATCCCCGACAACGTCAGATTTTTCCGTAATTGATATTTCATATCATTCGGAGTGAGGGGTTGTCACCCTGTTAGGAACGTTGGCGCATCTAAATCTCTGTGTAGACATGATTGAGCAGTGTAATAGTGATACCATACAACCATCAAAAATCCCCGACAACGTCAGATTTTTCCGTAATTGATATTTCATATCATTCGGAGTGAGGGGTTGTCACCCTATTAGGAACGTTGGCGCATCTAAATCTCTGTGTAGACATGATTGAGCAGTGTAATAGTGATACCATACAACCATCAAAAATCCCCGACAACGTCAGATTTTTCCGTAATTGATACTCCATATCACTCCGAGTAAGGGGTTGTCACCCCTTTAGGAACGTTGGTGCATCTAAATCTCTGTATGGACATGATTGAGTAGTGTAACAGTAATACTACAGAACCTGCAAAAATCCCCGACAACGTCAGATTTTTCCGTAATTGATATTTCATATCATTCGGAGTGAGGGGTTGTCACCCCTTTAGGAACGTTGGTGCATCTAAATCTCTGTATGGACATGATTGAGTAGTGTAACAGTAATACTACAGAACCTGCAAAAATCCCCGACAACGTCAGATTTTTCCGTAATTGATACTCCATATCACTCCGAGTAAGGGGTTGTCACCCCTTTAGGAACGTTGGTGCATCTAAATCTCTGTATGGACATGATTGAGTAGTGTAACAGTAATACTACAGAACCTGCAAAAATCCCCGACAACGTCAGATTTTTCCGTAATTGATACTCCATATCACTCCGAGTAAGGGGTTGTCACCCCTGGTTGTCACCCCTTTAGGAACGTTGGTGCATCTTAATCTCTGTATGGACATGATTGAGTAGTGTAACAGTAATACTACAGAACCTGCAAAAATCCCCGACAACGTCAGATTTTTCCGTAATTGATACTCCATATCACTCTGAGTAAGGGGTTGTCACCCCTTTAGGAACGTTGGTGCATCTAAATCTCTGTATGGACATGATTGAGTAGTGTAACAGTAATACTACAGAACCTGCAAAAATCCCCGACAACGTCAGATTTTTCCGTAATTGATACTCCATATCACTCTGAGTAAGGGGTTGTCACCCCTTTAGGAACGTTGGTGCATCTAAATCTCTGTATGGACATGATTGAGTAGTGTAACAGTAATACTACAGAACCTGCAAAAATCCCCGACAACGTCAGATTTTTCCGTAATTGATACTCCATATCACTCTGAGTAAGGGGTTGTCACCCCTTTAGGAACGTTGGTGCATCTGAATCTCTGTATGGACATGATTGAGCAGTGTAACAGTGATAATACAGAACCTGCAAAAATCCCCGACAACTTCAGATTTTTCCGTAATCGATACTCCATATCACTCCGAGTAAGGGGTTGTCACCCCTTTAGGAACGTTGGCGCATCTGAATCTCTGTATGGACATGATTGAGTAGTGTAACAGTAATACTACAGAACCTGCAAAAATCCCCGACAACGTCAGATTTTTCCGTAATTGATACTCCATATCACTCTGAGTAAGGGGTTGTCACCCCTTTAGGAACGTTGGTGCATCTAAATCTCTGTATGGACATGATTGAGTAGTGTAACAGTAATACTACAGAACCTGCAAAAATCCCCGACAACGTCAGATTTTTCCGTAATTGATACTCCATATCACTCCGAGTAAGGGGTTGTCACCCCTGGTTGTCACCCCTTTAGGAACGTTGGTGCATCTTAATCTCTGTATGGACATGATTGAGTAGTGTAACAGTAATACTACAGAACCTGCAAAAATCCCCGACAACGTCAGATTTTTCCGTAATTGATACTCCATATCACTCTGAGTAAGGGGTTGTCACCCCTTTAGGAACGTTGGTGCATCTAAATCTCTGTATGGACATGATTGAGTAGTGTAACAGTAATACTACAGAACCTGCAAAAATCCCCGACAACGTCAGATTTTTCCGTAATTGATACTCCATATCACTCTGAGTAAGGGGTTGTCACCCCTTTAGGAACGTTGGTGCATCTAAATCTCTGTATGGACATGATTGAGTAGTGTAACAGTAATACTACAGAACCTGCAAAAATCCCCGACAACGTCAGATTTTTCCGTAATTGATACTCCATATCACTCCGAGTAAGGGGTTGTCACCCCTTTAGGAACGTTGGTGCATCTGAATCTCTGTATGGACATGATTGAGCAGTGTAACAGTGATAATACAGAACCTGCAAAAATCCCCGACAACTTCAGATTTTTCCGTAATCGATACTCCATATCACTCCGAGTAAGGGGTTGTCACCCCTTTAGGAACGTTGGCGCATCTGAATCTCTGTATGGACATGATTGAGTAGTGTAATAGTGATATCATAGAACCTTCGAAATTCCTCGACAACGTCAATTTCTTCCGAAATTGATATTTCATATCACGCCAAGTGAGGGGTTGTTGGCGCTTCTAAATCCTGTCTTTATCAGTTTTAGGGAATCTCATACCCACTAATTGATTTTCCAGATATTTTCTCGAAGAGTAATTCCTATATATCAGACCTCAAGTTATTGATACCTCATAACAATATTTTTCTACTCACATAACTAAAATGGCATTTAGCGTACGAATATGTACCACGCTAAATGATCGAGTAATCACGGATTGACGATCTGTGATTTATTCATAGTATTAAACGCGTTACCATGGCAACATAACTTCTTAAAGATATTACGCATGGCAACACAGTTCTTTAAACGCAGCTTCAGTCGTTTGAGTCCTGTCCGGCTTGTCAATTGTAAGAACTGTCAAATGTCATTTTCAAATTTTGTATCAGAATTATTATCCAAACAATTTTTGTTTGCATCAGAATTCTTCATTACATTGCGAAATGTAGACAAAAGTGAAATCGAAGAGAATGTTTTGGTACTTGCATATTTCCAAGAAGTGTAAAAATGAAGCATCCATCTTTGTGAACAATTCATTCTGCGCTAACCAGTAAGTTCCTTCTAGCAGAAATGGTATAGGTACTTATGTTAATGTAATCTTCGGAGTTCGTAGAAAAAGCATAGTATGTAACGCGTTTATAAACTCTTCTAGACACTCGTTTATTTAACACTCGCTCCGCTCTGCTCCGCGCTCGTGCTTAAAATACTCGTTACTAAAAGGACGTTTATAACACTTGTTACATAATATACTATTTATGTACAGTTCAATTCGTGAACTCATATGTAGAATCATCATCACATCGGAATGAATCCCTGTATCGAATGATATCGATGAAATTACCGGTATTCCCATTAGAAATGAAATGTCGGGTACTATTTATCTGGTCCGCTGGAAATTGGCGAGAGCGCAGATTTAAATCTGAAGCTAACTTCAGCCACATGCAATGAACAGGTTGTAGAGGACATGGAAGAGGACAGAGTTTCGACCCTAGGATTGTATTTGGAGTAGAAGTAGATAGGAAGTAAAAATTCCAAAAGTCCCCGCACCTACAGAATATATGCCGAATATATCAATTGGATATTGATCTTTGTATGCCTAAAATACATTTTTCGTTATAATATATCATTTGTTGACGATCGGCGATGGTGTTCTATGAAAATTAATATTATAATTGATGTCATTTTGTTACCCCCTAATGAAATAATTGGACCGTTTTCATGTAAATGGCAAAGAAAAGATTTATTCGTCGTCATAATAAATTTTCAGAACAACAGAATAAGAGACGAATGAATATTTTGTTTGTTAGTTACATGAAACAGGTCCAATCATTTTGTTCGGGGTTTACATAATGATGTCTATTTTACTTACTATTAATTATCATAAAACAACATCGCCGAACGTAAACATATAATATTAAGACAGGACAAAATTCTTACAGTCTACTCCACCAAAACTATACTTTATTGTAAGCAAACTTACAGGGACATGTTTCGAAGCTTTAAAGCTTCATCATCATCGTTATTGTTATATAGGAGCACATATTTATATTATTGAAAAATGTTTTAGAAAAAATAAAAAAGTTGAATGGGGACCGCAATTATTGCGGAACCCCTTTGTTAGGGAACTTTAAATTTCATATTATAGTAGTATTCAGATCAAAATATGATATTGTTAGCGCAAATTGGATTTCAGGACTATGAAGGTCAATATCCAATTCATTTATTCGGCATATATTTTTCAAACTTCCATTTTATTAAGAAACAATATGAAATCAATGCCGAACATTAATGTATGATAAACGCATAGTCTACACCCTAAAGACAAAAGTACGCGGGAGTGCGACGATCGTATTACCCTGAATATTTGTGAATAATTAGTTGACATCACAAAATGCCGAGCACAAACAAATGATAACTTTCAATTGAAAAATTGTTGGCCATATATCCACCCTACTTCAAGAAACATGTATGTACCTCTATTTCAAATTTGCTTCGGTGTCCTGTGGATTGATTTTCAATACGACGTTTCGTTTTTCGGGAGGCATTTTCAGGTCTATTTGAACCAAATACGGACCTGTATTTTTTTTAGTTAATTCTTGTAGTGCAAATATGTATTATACCTCGAATTTTCTCCTACATTTCTGCCTATTAATTTCATCATCATGCTCGGAATCATAAAAATACCATCTTGGTTTTCCCCGTATATTCCGAAAACGGTTGGTGATATTTCCGATTTGGAAGCATTGGTTCATTGTTTACTTTTGAATAAGCTACTGCCTAATTTATCCAACTTCGTATCATTTACCTAGGTTCCAATAATAGTTCGACGAAAAAAACGGTCCGTATGCAGGGTGTTACCACGTGGAATACAGGTCAAAATAATTTGATTGGACTAATTATTTATATAACAAAATGTACCGTTTGACCGAGAGACGAGTTCAAAGTAGAAAAACACATTTTTGTACTATGTTCAAAAATGAGTGAAACAAATTGGATGCAATTTGACAAAAGTACATTTTGAAGGATAACCCTCCTTTCGGTAATCAAAAAATCCAAAATAAATTGTAGAAGGGTTGAACCCACTCTCACCCCCTGTCATTTTTTTCATTTTTAGGGGTGGTAATAGGGTTGATTGATGACTGATTGATTATCTTCATTTTGTTACTCTTGTGAGATTTTTTTTTAAATAAATGTTCAATATGACGCCTACCTTCATGAAAACAAATGTCAGTTCCTTTGAGAAACCTATTACCATCCCTAAGAATGTCCTGAACAAAAATTCGGGGGGTGAGGGTGGTTTCAACCCTTCTACAATTTCTTTCCGGTTGCTTTGATTACTTAGGGAAGAGTTTCTGTGTTTTCCTGTCTCACGGACAAACGGTACATTTTTTTATATAACTAAGTTGAGTCCAATCAACTCATTTTGAACTGTATTAGGTACACGTGGAGGTCTGGGTCCCAGCAATTTTGGGACACCCTATATCTTCTGATCTGATACAAATAGGGGAAAGAATTGAAAAAATATCGGTTCAAAAACATATTGCTGCTTTTCATCCAGCGCTGTTTGGTAGAGGCATGTAGGGGATATTCTAGTTGTTCGGTTGGGTCTCCCCTTCATGCTCCTTGCGGATCATGTGACCTCTGAAGGATGCCTGGATCTTCACTGCCGCTTTGTTCAAATCTGGGTCTGTCAGATCGATGTCCAAATCTTCGTCTGCCTGCAGAAGTATGAGAGAGTGTTACGATTCAGGTTGTGAATTAGCGAGTGCAATAAAATTCAGAGGGCAATATAGGAGGGATTCACGATCATGGTTTATGTAGACCTGAATTTGACCAACTTTTTTGGGTTGATTGAGAAATCAGAGTTGAAACTTTATTGTAGTACACTGAGGAAAATTCCTATTAACCATAGTCAGAAATCGAATTACCCCAGCAAGAAACTGTAATAGCATAGGGGACAAGCCACCCAGCCAACCATCGTGTGACATCAACATCTGTGTGATGTAAGAACCTTGCATAAATGCAATATCTCGTTAACACATCTTATCGACGTAGATTCGATATCAACGTCGCAAGGTGACATCGCAACCAGGAAACTATGTAATGTGGCAGCGACTTCTTCAAACTACATCTCTTCGACGTTAACTAAATAATTCACATTGATATCCTCATGAGATATCTTTGTGACGTGAGTGTGACGCAGACATGCGCAAAACGAACGCACACGCCAGACGCCATGTTGAGCTGTGCATGGCCACGTCAGTCAGTCAGTGAGTGAGTCCGACTCCGTACAGACTATTTCCTTCCAAATTCTCTGTTGAAATATCTGAGTTGATTTATAGCGCACATATTATAGCATCTTCAAATTGGATGTATATAATCATTCAGGAACGACGGTGATGAGTTCAATCACAATAGGTAATATTGTAATTATCACTGAAATAGGAATATATTGCAATCTAAAACAAGGTGGATGAGAAATCCCAAGATAATGTAAGTGTATTTGATATGTATCATTTATGAATAATGTATATTTGTACTGCTATATATATGTGTCATGCTTTACTTCAAGATTACTAATTAGGGTGATTGTCATGATAAGTTTTGTATCATCTGTTTTTACTTTCGGAAAATAAACATTTTCTTCGTAAAGTTGAATAATAATTATTATTATTATTATATATCCCACGAATATCACAGGTACGGCGACCACATCATCGATGTCGCAGTGTGATGTATTCGTAATATGAAATGTACATGCACTTGTATGCGACCTGGTAGTGATTTGTCATGTGATGTCGCATTTCATGTCTGAACGACGTCACAGTGATGATGCTTGAGTCGGACATTTTCACATCGCCACGTTGTATCGGTAACAATACATGTTTGTGACTTCAAATGAGATATCGCATGTCACAAAGTGATGTGGCGTATACATCACTTATACATCTCATGGTTGGCTGGGAAGTTATCACCTAGTCTATTTAGATTTTTCATTGACATAGCTCGTTTGTGCATTTTGTTCATTGGTGAATTCAGATAATGTTTGTCCCAATAATCATAGCTGTTTGGATTTCTAGCATTGTATATACGTTGACGAATAACTATACCAATTACCAATTCACATGTATGACGGTTATTAGACAATCATTCGACAATCTTAATTCGGCTTATTTGGCTCTAGTTTTTCATCAGTTTTGGGGCTGACATATTTAAATAATCATGTTGAAATCTTGAACCATAAAATATATTTGAGAAAGTTATATTTTCTTTATAGAGAACATTAAAAGCTCATAGTTCAGATAGGATGTTTAATTTACTTGCACCAAGTCCTGAAGAAAATTTGTGAGTAGTTTTGTTCTGAAGATTTTGTTAGTTATCAATGTCACAATTTCTTGTTCAGTATCACGTTACTTTCACGATCACACCTTGATTCATTATAGAGGGACATGATTCACTTATTTCCGAAAAATTAAGTTGGTGATAGATCTTTGAAATAGCTACAATAAAGTGCATCAGGGCGATACAGTATTTTCACAGTGATATCATCGTGAGAATATCAGAAATTCTCCTATTATTTGGACCATACTTTTTTTTGCTATCTTTGATTAGAAATTACTGAAATTCCAGGCAAATACAAAGTGGCGTCAAAAAATCTTTTTCATACCCTGTAACTTTTCAATGAACTCTTTGTTGGAGGGTGTTCATACTTGAGACTTATCACTTAACTTACTTTCCTGGAAAAAAAATGCATTCACCATATACAGGGTGAGTCATAACTATTGGGACATAGACTAAGGGCGGATTATCTGGACCAAAATATGGCGATAAGACCAAATATGCCTTGATAAAATATTGCTGTGGAAAAAGATACAGGGCGTTAAAGTTGAATTTTTTTATCGTTTTTGCTAATTATTTCACTGTATATTCATCAATTGTTATTAAAATTGGCACAGGAGCATATTTTATACAGGGAATAATATTTTATGTTTCATTTCACATCGAGTTACAGGGGGCGCCACGTGAATGATTCCTGATGATGAAATCGAATGGTAACTTTTTTTGACGAAACTTTTTAGTGATTTCGATCGAAAAATATGAAATAAACATTTTTTTCACGTAATATCAATACTCTTGTTTGAACATGATATATTCATCCGTTTTCGAGAAAAATGCAATTGAACAAACCATCAGAGTCTCGGAAGGGGATTTCAAATATTATTTCATTTATGAAGAGTGTGCTTTGGACTGTCAGATAATTGTTGCTCGTGAATGATATTTCTTGTCAGTGATTAAATCCTGGTGCGAGTTTATAGTCCATACATTTTCGATTAAAATGCCTCGCCACAATCATTTTACGAATGAAGAAATGCGGGATATGATTTGTGTATACGCACAAGATCATTTTTGCGGCCGCTCTGCAGCTAAAGCAAAACAGCAAAACTATCTCATATCTATTCATCGTTTGGGTGAAACCGGATCATTTCACAGTAAAAATCAAGGTGGTCGTCCGAAACGGATCACGCCTAATCAAGCAGATGAAATTTTGGTTCGAATAGATGAAAATACCAGAGTAAGTTCACGTCATTTGTCAGCAGCAACAGGAGTTAGTCGTCTATTATTAGAATTCTAAAAAGAGAAAAGTTTCACCCTTATCACTTCACTCCTGTTCAAAATTTGCTTCCAAGAGATCTCCCACGTATGTTACAGTTCTGCCAACGTATT
The DNA here is from genome assembly GCA_918026855.4 of Phaedon cochleariae. Lineage (NCBI taxonomy): Eukaryota > Metazoa > Arthropoda > Insecta > Coleoptera > Chrysomelidae > Phaedon > Phaedon cochleariae. Next base: position 23,529,834 of record OU896719.1, on the reverse strand, counting down.
TTCAACAAGCATATTGATGACCGAACTTTCATTAAAAATATTATGAAGTGACTTTTACCAGACGAGGTGTATTAAATTGGCGTAACAGCCATTATTCGGAAGAACAAAATCCGCATGCTTTGATAGAAAGACATTTTCAGCATGAGTTTAAATTAAATATTTGGTATGGCATTATAGACGACCAACTACTAGGGCCATATGTTCTGCCTCCAAATTTGAATGGAGATTCTTTTTATTTTTTCAACATACTTTCAGTGATATTTTGGATAATCTGTCATTTTCCATTAGTTGTTAGAAATCATCTGAGTGACATATTGATTGGCAGATGAAGTAATTTTGAATGGTCACCAAGAAGTCCTGACTATAATCCGCTTGATTTGTATGTTTGGGGACATATGAAGTCCTTGGTTTATACCGATGAAACAAACTCAAGAGACGAACTCTGGAGAAGAATAAAAGATGCGTCTAACTTTATAAGGGGACAGTTAAATTTTTTTTTCAGTCCGAAAGTCCTTAATTAAAAAATTTTTAAAAGGCATAGCAATCGGAGGAGGCCACGTAGAGACGTAGAATATTTGATTTGAGTTTGCTCTCTCTATGTTGTTTTCAATTGTGCTTTATCGCTGAAATAGAAGCCTTATAAATACGTTACAAGTTTTTTTATTGTTCGTTACTCTGATCTGTTCAATTGCGTTTTTCTCGAAAACGGATGAATATATCATGTTCAAACAAGTGTACCAATATCACGTAGAAATGATGTTCATGTCATATTTTTTAGTGAAAATCGCAAAAAAGTTTCGTCAAAAAAAGTTACCAGTCGTTTTCATCATCAGGAATCATTCACGTGGCGCCCCCTGTAACTCAATGTAGAATAATACATAAAATATTATTCCCTGTATAAAATTATGCTCCTGTGCCGATTTTGATAACAATTGATGTATAATTATTAGCAAAAAACGAAAAATAAAAATCAACTTTAACGCCCTGTATCTTTTTCCACAGCAATATTTTATCTAGGCAAATTTAGTCCTATCGCCATATTTCAGTCCAACCTGTGGCCACCTCCACTCATTTTGCTTTTTCGGTTTTCGGTTTCGGAGGCGTGCCCAAAATATTGAAGTTTCAGTAAACAGAGAAGTAACCTATTTCCAACAAAATAGAAACTTCTGTTTAGGTCGACATATTCTAGACAGAATATTCAATTTTCAATTATCAATTCAATCGTATTTAAGGGGGATTTTATTGTGTTTGCTTCATTAGCTAGTATCTATGCAGTATCCATGAACACATGAATTCAACATTAAAACATTCATAATAACATTATCTATTTGCAACTGGAATATAAGTTTAAGTATCTCATTTCATGAATTCAACTGACTGAACCAAAGTTGCAACTGGAGAAACATATATAACCCACATTTTCATGTCAATATACGGCTCAGATTTTGATAAATAATGTCATTTGCGAAATTACTAGACAACAAAATGTCTTATAAATCGCCGAATATTTCGGGCAAAATGTAGTATCACTTCTAGATATAAGAATTTTCGGAATCCAGAAACCATAATTATGTTATTGTCTTTCCGTAAATGCCAATAAACCACTGAGTTAACAACACCTTGTGATATTAGCAAAAATCTAAGGTAATAAACACAGTAATAATAAGGTACCTACTTCAGGTTTTTTATCTTGAGATGAGCCAGAGTCCTCATTATGCTTCTCATTTTCCTGTTTCCTCGACATGTGTCCTCTAAAGGAAGCCTGGATTTTTGTTGCGGCGTGACATAGTTCTGAAAAGAAACATATATTTTTCAATCGTTCTCTGCAGGGTGTTACTTATGATCATAACATCGGCTGGTTTACGGTATATCGTTACCCCCGAGGAGTAACGGGTATATTCCTAGCAAAAAATAAGGAAGAACGTACTCACGCAATGTTTTCTCAAGACCCACTTTTTCGGAGATACACACTTCGTGATGTTTTGTGTAACAAAACCTTATATTCTCAAAGCAGAGCGAATAGGTAAACGATATACTTTGTTTTGAGAGTGTGCAGAGAAGAAGTTTTTATTTTTTATCGAAATTGAACATTACAAAAATATTCATTATTCCAAATTTTTTGGGATTTTCTCTCCTCGTTTCTATAAAATAAAAATATGAATATTATTTCAATATACGTGTAGTAAGGACAAATCAGATGAATTTACTCCGTGTGGTGGTCGGATTAGAATAACCCCACGGTAAGTCCTGCCTGTCGTAGAAGGCGACTAAAAGGACGCCAATAGGTGGAAGATGGTTAACGCCATCGCCCGGTGCGATACCACCACATCAACCATAGGCACTGTGAAATGGGTATACTTACCCGTGTTTCAGTAGCTGGTTGATGTTCCGGCCAACCCAACCCAACTCAATTTCCTTTTCCTTCCACGCCAACCTCCCTTCTTTATACAGAATACGCGATGATGAGTTCTCCTCAAGTAAAATTATCCGGAAGTAAAATACCTCTCCATTCGGATTTCCGGGCGAGAGGTGCTAGAGGGGGTTCACCATCGGCTCAAAAAGTCCTCATGATAGACCTATGCAACATCCGAGGTCTAAGTAAGAACATCAACGATGTCCATCGACAACTTCAAATTGAAAAGCCAGACATATTAGCTCTTACTGAGACACAGGTCAATTCATCCACCAATACGACCTATCTGCTCTGTCCTGAGTACGAACTCCACACACGTTTCAGATTCAAGGGAGGTCTCTGCCTCTACTCTGAAACGAATCTCTCATGTCAACGAGAAAAAACTTTGGAACCAAATAAGTTTGATGTCATGTGGTTCAAACTCGATAGCCAGAAACAGACCAAGTACCTTTGTTGTCTCTACTTATCCCAAATGATCCATCCTATGAAGAGCTCTTCGAATTCTTGCCTCTGAAGCTTGACCAAATTCAACAGAACCATCCAGCAGCAGAAATCATCATCATGGGCGATTTCAATGTACACAACACTACTTGGCTCGTACACTCTAACAGAACGGATGAAGCTGGGCGACAAGCCGAAGCTTTCGCCATCATTCACGGCTTAGAGCAGCTTATCAAAGAACCCACACGAATTCCCGATGCCAATAACCATTCAGCTAACATACTTGACTTATTCCTCACTAATAATTCAGAACCCTACACCATAGATGTACGAGCTCCACTTGGCAATTCTGACCACACACTCCCCACTGTGCAAAAACTCATACTATTAACGTTATTTCATTGTAACCAAGATACGTTGTTACGTTGTGAATTTGGTGCTATTGACATCTTAAAGATTATCTTAGAGTCGTTATATGTCCACCAACAGTACAATATCGCAGGACGTCGCAAGAACGTTGAGTAAGAGTCGAAACTGATACGTGTCATGAAACAGCTTTGTTACAGTGAAAGTACATTCTCAAATAGTATTTGCGATAACGCATTTACGTACCATGTCTTCATTTCGGAATGTAATAAGTACATATCCCTGGACGATTTCATAACATACCTGTTTCATTATTGTTGACTCTCTTGTAACATTACTAGGATCTTTCGAAATATACAGGGTGATACTCCAAAAATGTTCACCCTTGTAACTTGGTTATTTCTAGACCAATATTCGTGAATTCTGAAAACTAATACTGGTATAATCACATAGCTAGATTTTATCACACTGGGTTTTTCATAATATGTGGGACGCGTCCTCTCATTTCTCCCACTACAGAGAACGATAAATAGGTATAATGAAGCAAACTTGGTTCAATCATCTCAAATGTATCGGAAGGAATAAAAAATGGTAGGTATTTTTAACAACTTGAAAACAAAAGAGTTCTGGTCAATTCTTTGAAGGATCATTCATTATTGTTTTGAGCTGCCCTATCACATCTTGATGTGCGTCCCATATATTTTGAAACACCCAGTATACATTTTCTGGCTAAAAAATATACCAAATAGTTTTTGAATTCTGCGATCGGTCCAGAAATGACTAAATTTACAAGAGGGAACATTTATGTTGGATCACCCTGATATTTACTATAGTCAGCTCCATCGCTGAATACCCACTTATCAGAGGAGAAAAATAAATTCAGAAATGTATTCAATCAATGTATGTAAGGTAGAAGTACAATTGGAAATAAATGGATATTTGATTGACTATAATTATATCCTTCCACGTATGTCACTTCAGTTAGTTCAGTTTTATGATTCTATGGGCGAATCTATTTCAAGGCTGAGGATTTCATGAAATGCACCTGAAACACCAAACAATTGTTATACACAATATCAGCATCAAATATTCATATCATCCTACCTTGATTCTGCCTCGATTAGTTCCCTTTCTGATGGTGTGTTCTTGATTCTCGAAACTTTCACCCTCCTCTGTGGCAGTGGGTGGATTTTAGAGTGTTCTAGCCCAATGTTAGAGTTGATTTTCATGTTGTCATCATTTTTTCATACGCCTTTCAAGAATAAAGGAATTACTAATTCTTGTGTCCCCCAAATTCCTCTATTTTTGATTGAATGAAATCCCAGATACTTGGATTCTGAAATATATACCATACCTAAGTAATAAATTTACATTACCTACTATATGCATTTCACTTTTTCATACCTGAACTTCCCAGGCAAACAGCAGATGTGTATTCCATCATTTCTACTAAAGTAGGTCAGAGCAGGGTAGGTTTGTCCAGAGCTCACGCATGTTCTAGTAATGTAGGTATCCATCAGGTTCCGAGGAAACTTCATAAGTACTGACCTGTAAACAATATGTAGTACTTGAAGACATTGATATATTCCAATGAAAGCTTCCGTGAATGACATGAATCTAACTATTTTGAGGGAGCCTGTTGGTCACTGATATACCTATATAGCTATTTGGTGATACATTTTTCTATATTGCGTATGACCTAACCCCAAAAATCGAATAATATTACTGAGTTCATTTGAAACAAAGAGAGGAACAATAATAGAGGACTTGTGTGCTTGTAGTTATATTTATCACATAATTATATATTCACTGAGGAAGATACCCGACAATAAATTATGACTGAAGCCATTATGAATCAGACAACTGTGTGCTGATACATAAACAGAAAATTATGATTTTGGTAATTCAACTCACCTATCTCACCATGTTTTCCAAAAAACGCACTTCCACTTGATTTTCTTGACTATTAGTCTACCTCAAAAGTCAAAATTCACACTTTATTGTGAGACACATCAAACACAACACAACACAAACCACGCCGTCCGTCATAACCACGACAGCATCATCTCTCAAAATGGCGAATATTAGCAAAATAGCACAAAGTGAGAAAGATACGTGTCTGATTCGAATCAAGTTCGTGATAATAGTCCCACGGAAAATGATAAAAGTACGTCACATAAAATGTTCTGTGGATGAAATAAGAATACTTTGGAGAAGGCGTTGGAATATTGACTCAAATAAGATCACATAGACGTGCATAGGTCAGTTTACTGTTACGAAACAGCGATGTGTATCTGGGGATGTAGCAGAGTCAGCCCAAATAAGAGACGAATTAAAACGTCCCAGAAATATGTTATTATCACTTATAAAAGATGTAATCTCAAAAAGGTCACCAAAGGTACAAGAAATTAACGTTACCAAACATCCCCGGGATGTTCCTTGCTCAGTGGGTCATCTCCACAACCTGCCCATTTTTCATTCCATCAACTGCCCCGGCACCCCCACGTCTTATATGGCATTACAATTCAGGAGATTGGGACGGTCTCCGCATGTTTTTCTCCGAGTTTCCTTGGCATAGAGTATGCCTTGACTCTGAGGACCCTTCACAGTGTGCTGCGGAAATATCCGAGATCATCATGCTCGGAATGGACACATACATACCTCATTTTTCGAAAAGATCATCACCTTCGAAACCCTGGTTCAACAAAAACTGTTCTAGAACTGTTGCCTTGAAACAAACAGCCTACCATCGCTGGCGCAAAAACCCTAACCTCGCGACTAGAGCAGAATACGTTGATGCCAGGAATAACTGCAGCCAAACAATAGATGCTTCGAAAGAAACATACAATGCCAAGATAAGATCGAAACTCATAGATTGCCCCAATGGCTCCTGTTCGTTTTGGTCCCTTGCTAAAGCGGTCGGAAGAAATTTCACTAATAGTTCATTTCCACCACTGTCCAAATCCGACGGCACATTAGCAACAACAACGCAGGAGAAAGCGAATATTTTTGCAGAGATGTTCGCAGCAAACTCTACTTTAGATTCCCAAGGAAAACTGCCGTCAGACACTCCACCCGTTGAGGGTGTGTGTGTGTGTGTGAATGCCCGAAATCGTCTTCCGTCAACGCACTATCAGACGAATTTTGCTTGGTCTCAAAACGGATAAAGCTAACGGTCCTGATGGAATTCCACCCGCATTATCCTCAAAAAATGTGCACCAGAATTAACACCGATTCTCTGCAAGTTGTTTACCATCTCGTACAGGTCGGGTATTTTTCCATCATGCTGGAAGACAGCTAGAGTCCAACCAATCCCCAAAAAAGGGAACAAGAACCTGCCCAACAACTACAGGGCCATTGCCCTGTTATCAGTAATCTCCAAAGTGATGGAGAAAGCCATCAATATTGAGCTTATCAAATATCTGGAGAGCTCAAAAATCATCAATGATAGACAATACGGCTTCCGCCACCGAAGATCTACTGGAGATCTACTTGCCTACGTCACCCATTTATGGCAATCTTCAATAGAAAAACACGGGGAATCTCTAGCTGTCGCGTTGGACATATCGAAAGCATTCGACCGTGTTTGGCACGAAGGACTCCTCCACAAATTACCATCATACGGCTTACCACCTCAGCTATGCCATCTCTTATCGAGTTTTCTTTCAGGCAGATCGCTTCACGTGGTGGTGGACGGTGTATCGTCTGATACCATTGGCATCAATTCCGGCGTTCCACAAGGATCAATTTTGGCACCAACATTATTCCTTCTTCATATCAATGATCTGTTGGGAGTAACAACTTGCCCCATCCACAGCTTTGCAGATGATAGTACCCTCCATACTGCGTTCTCTTCCAGAATTCCCATTTCTTCCCAGGAAACTAAGAACTCACGGCGCAGGCAGGTCAATGCTGTCAATGAAGATCTTGCTGAAATCACAGCCTGGGGAACAAACAACCTAGTTGAATTCAACGCCACCAAAACTCAAGCCTGCATTTTCTCTAGAAAGGCGGAACTCAGTATGCCCGATATTGTTATGTCTGGCTCCACCATCCCCACCAAGCCCACCATATCTATGCTCGGTATTTCCATCAGCAACACTCTTTCATGGGATAATCATGTCAGATCCATCGCAAAAGCTGCTTCACAAAAACTCGGATTCTTGTTCCGTGCGAAAAGCTACTTTACACCTCAACAGCTTCTCATGATCTACAAAGCGCAGATACGGCCTGTTCTAGAATACTGTTCCCACATATGGGGTTCAGCACCAAAACATACGCTGATGCTCTTAGATTCCATCCAGAGAAGAGCCATTCGCCTGGTGGGTGACGCCACACTCACTCACTCACTCTTTGACATCATTGGAACACCGTAGAAAGGTCGGCGACCTTTCACTTTTCTATCGATACTTCCACGGGAAATGTTCTTCGGAAATCTCTGCAATCATCCCTTCACTAGCAATACCAATCAGACGAAGTAGACAAGCCCAGTCAGCACATCCTTTCGTCGTCAACCTCGGAAGATGTCGAACAGCACTTTATCAAGACTCCTTCATCCATAGAACGGCTAGGCTCTGGAATTCATTGCCTGTGGAAGTATTCCCAACAACATATAATCTCCAAAAATTCAAAAAAATTCCAATACCTACCTCCTGTCCCTATCCTCCCTAGGAACGCACGATGTTCTTTGAACATTATAGGGATTCCCTTTCGTGCGCTCCAATCGATAAAAAAAAATTTTTCCCCAAAATGTCACTGCGTTTAAAGAATTTTCCTATCAGAGGTCACCAATTGTCATTGAAAACTGAAAAGCTTCAAGACATATTATACGACTTCGCTATTGAAATAATCTCTTCTCATGTTGAAAACGGGAGCAGAATCGGTCCCGAAACGTCCAAAGATAAGTGAAAATGCGATATTTTTTCTATATACCTTTATTTCTCTTCTCCAAAAATTTTTTCAATACAAATTGTCACTGACAAGCTAGTGAATTTTTCTTTTAGGCTCTCTGATAGGAAAATTCCTTAAACGCAGTGACATTTTGGGGCAAATCATCTGATTTGTCCTGGCTACACGTATATTGAAATAGTATTCATATTTTTATTTTATAGAAATGAGGAGAGAAAACCTACAGACAGTAATTACAAAAATAATCTAGAAACAAAAGTTGTATTAAAAATGATTGGTACTGGAAAAAGACAGGTGAATATCTGCCTAGGGCAACAATAGGACGGAAGTGAAAAAAAAAATTAATCAAATAAAAAAAACTTCTTATCTTCAATCGCAGACAAATCCAGCAAATAATCAATATAATAGATCAGATTTGTTTCGAACTGCGATGAGGAAAACGTTCCAATTAGATGTTTTTGCTACTTTATATTGGGAATTAAAAAATAATATCAGAGGTATAGCTTCAAAAAGCTGACTATATTATTATAATTTTGATTATTACTATACAGGTTGATTCACGGTGGATGACACATTAGACGTTTCTGGAGAACGCAACCCAGAATTATTGTGAAAAGTTGGTGCCTTGAATAATAATTAGTTGTGTTCTATGGGCCTGAAATATTCTGAGCATTGCGATGTTGCCGCTTATATTGAATAGTAGCAACAACTTTGATTTTTAAAATGGGACACCCTGTATTTTATTCCATTTTCATATTCTCCCTGAAGGGCTGATTTCATTGACCTTTGACATTTGAGGTCTTGCAGTAATAATTACAGAGTTATAGGATGTGAAAAATCGAGATTTTCAAGTTTAGGAATATTTTGTGTCACTATCAATTGATATTTAATTGAAATAAATACAGGCTGGTTCAGAGTAGAGATTTTTGACCACCCTGTATCTATTTCAATTATATATACCAATCGATAGTACGTGAAAAGTTTAGATAGGAAGATGGAAACCGTGTTGACCAATTATGAATAGTTTCGACACAAGAAATTCTTGGAGTTGAAAAATCTCGATTTTTCACACCCTATATCTTTGTTATCATTCCCGCTAGACCCCCAACTGTAATAGATCGTTGAAATCAGCTCTTTAGAATCTGAATATGGAATAATATATAGGGTGTCCCATTCAAAAAATAAAAGATGTTGCTACTTTTCAATATAAGCGGCAACGTCGCAGTGTTGAGAATATTTTAGGCGGATAGAACACAACTAATTATCCAAGAAACCTAATTTTCTTATGTGCCATTCACCGTGAATCAGCCTGTATAGAATGCTCAAATTTTATATAGCAATACATACTTTATTCATGAAAAAATAAAATAGTTGAAAGTGTGCGAAGCCGAGCCGGACATCTAGTATAAATAATATAACATGTGTGTCAATTTGTTTCATGGATCGTAAAATTCACGCACATAAATTATATACGTGAAGCGAAGTGAAGGAATTGTGACATTCTTACAAAAACGACTTGAAAAACGACATGATTTTATGTTCAATTCCACTGTTTACTTCGGTGAAACTGAGGTCAACTTCCACATTTTCTTCAAAATCTTAAATTCTATCAGAGCGATTGAAACAATAATAAGAAACATTTTCGCAAATTACCTGACTACAAATAAATGAAAAATATACTGAAATCGATCGAAATGTTCAAGAAGAAATTGATGTTTGACCTAGAGTGTAGATTTTGCATTGTATTATGTATTATTCGAGAAAATAAAATATCCATATCTACCTCAGTCGCACGAAATATATTACTATTGCTGATACTTTGGAGATCATCCAAATTGAGGGTTCACCAATTTTACCATTTCAACCTTTCATATAACTGATTCATCCTCCATTTCGAATACGTTATAGAGCATTTCAGGTTCAGGATCACACAGTTCTTATAGAAGCTGAATGTATTCTACCGGTCTTTCTCGCTGATCAAATTAGTTAAAGTCTATCCTGTTGATCCATAGTCAATCCCCACTAAACATGATACATAACAAATATAATATAAGTTTTGTGATATTGTTGAAATAACATTGCGATAATGTCCTTCTATACCAAGCTATTGGATCCTCATTCGAGAATTGTTGCCAAGTCCATATTTATGTTGTCAACGTTTCTCCCTCGTTCGTTTCTGATTTGCCTGGCTGGTATTGGAGCCCTGGAAGAGAAGGCGGTATGGAGGGTACTATCATCCGCGAAGCTGTGTACTGGACATGAAGTTGCTTCCAACAAATCGTTCATATGGAGTAGAAATAGTGTTGGTGCTAGAATTGATTCTTGTAGAAAAAATATTGTTCCTAACTCATGCGGAACGTCTTTTCCATCGTCGACTGCTTGCCTGAACTTCGCTTCGTGTCGTTCGGGTCAACGGCATTCGCGTGCGGGAAATTATCACTTTCCGCACTTTATTTATTACTATTTCTGTGAAGGGAAAATAGTTCCACATTTCATCTGGTGTGACAGGTAATTAAATGCCGTTTCTCGTAAATTACTTTTTTCCCACGAAAAACAGTGAGTACTTTTTTCCCGGATAAATATACACTGTTGATGGGTTTTGTTGTGCTAGTTCAGAAATATAAGCCAATAACACCGTCTTCCAGGAAGAACTGCAATTCCTTTCACTTTCATTATGATGCCTCAAATTCAATTTTTTTTTTTCAAATTCAAATATTCTTTATTGTCAGAAGATTTTGCATCCCATTGACAAAGGTTTGTAAGTACATATAAAAATAAACATAACTAATAGTGTATAGATATGAACAGATAAGTAACAAAAAATTTTAGAATAAATCAAGTAAACATACAATAAAAGTAAAATAGATTACACATATTTTCAAAATGATTCATTAAAATACTCTTGTAGGCTATAAAAGGGTCTATCTGCTAACAAATTTCTCACTGCTTTCCTAAAATGCACATTGGTCAGATTTGCAGATCTTATATCTACTGGTAAGTGATTGAAAAGCTTTCCACCATTATAAAAAATGGAATCCTTGATTAATGTTGAGTTGGGTATGGGAAGTCTGATATTAAATATGCTATTACGAGTAGCATACGGAGACGAAACAAAGTCAAACTCCGTTTTGTGTTTGTATACCAGGCATACAGTTTCAAGAATAAACAGTGCAACGACAGTTAAAATCTTATTTGCAGCAAAATAATTCCTGCATGAATCCCTAGATTTGACCTTACAGAGACACCTTACAGCCCTTTTCTGTAATATCAACACAGAAGAGAGAAGGGTTGCACTGCATGTTCCCCAAAAAGGTATTCCATATCTTATTTGGGAGTCAATTAAAGCGTAGTAAGCCGTTTTTGCTGCGTGAAAACCCAACTCATTAGAAACCATTCTCACTGCATAACATCCGGATGAGATTTTACTCTTGAGTTGTCTAACGTGTTCATCAAATTTAAGCTTACTATCAATGAATACACCAAGAAATTTTGTGTTTAGTCTATTTTCCAAGATATCATTGCCTATTGAGAGTTCATTTAGCAGACATTTAAATGTTATTATATTTGTTTTGGAGATATTCAAGGATAACAAATTAGCATCACACCAATTTTTTACCTTTTCTACATCTGATGATATCTTTTTATGTAGCTCTGCCGAGTTCTTTTCCTTCCACAATATTGTTGTATCATCCGCAAAGACAGTAAAACTGCCAGATATATCTATCGTAGTCAAGTCATTAATATATAACAAAAACAGAATTGGGCCCAACACAGAACCCTGTGGCACACCAGATGTGATTGCCCTGCTTTCTGAGAGTTCCGAAGTTCTTACCATTTGACTTCGCCCTTAGAGGTACGATTCAAACCAATTGTACGTATCCTATGTTCTATTTGAGAATCGAAAGTTGATGCCTATAGGATTCAACTTTGGGATATAATAATATAACAGAAAAATGTGTCCTCCGTTTGATTGAAATCGATCTGTCTGAGCGTTTCTCCACATATTTTGTTTTATTACCGGAAATATCCCTGTCAATAAGTTTACGATAGGCCAACCTTGTATAGACAAATAGGTTGAGATTTACTCACTGAACTGCATCAAAGTAAATGTTTTTCCTGCTCCAAATTTCCAACGATGGTTGGCTGGTTTCCAAAATAATAGATATCCGTATAGTAGGGCAGTTGCGACTAACCTGCGTCACATTATCATTATGATTTATGCAAATATGCATTAATATGCCTATGTAATTAATCACAGGACTGCGGGAATAACTTAGTCGGAATTTGAGAGAAGGAGGATGGGAGGAATGTACAGGGTGATCAGTTAAGAGTAGCGAGCGGCCATATCTCATAAGATCTTGGTCGTATAAATTTGAGAAAAAAAAAATCATGATAAAAGTCGCCAAGAGAAATTGCTGGAAATTATTTTCGAGTTTGTCAAACGTCCGCTAGAGGTCGTAACAACCAACACCAAGTAGAAAAATGGGATTTTTATAGAATTTTGTTCAATAAAAGTATATCGATGATATCATTTCCATATTAACTGACCATTACCCTACATTTTTTGTCTGAAACGTTTTGTTCTATCTATCAAAATCAAGCGGTGGGGGAAGTTCAACTGTTTTTTTAAACAAACCAAGATATCTCCTGTTTATTTCGACCGATTTTAGCAAACTCAGGCTCATATGAAAGAGCATAGTTTGCAAAACAAAACGCTCATTTGGTTTCAGATTTTTGACTCTTGCTATCGCCGCTAGATGGCTTTAACGGAAATGTTTTTTTAGTTTATTAAAAAAAAAACAAATGTAATGGTATATTAATTTTCATATGCTTTAAAAGAGGATGAATTTCCCTATAATTTTTTGAAAATAATTCATCATCTTCCTTTTTTTGAACCGTTGATATTGACGAAAATATAATTTTATTACATTTAAAAATGGCACGCCACTATTTTTTATCAAAATAAAAATCAGTTTTGTAATCTCTTATTAGTTGCTAACAAAAAGAATCTCTTGACTTTTTTTCGTTAGACAAACGGTTTTCGATTTCCGTGAATATTGGTCCATCGGATATTATCTCTAGATGGGGAAAAATATTGTAATGATATTTCACTTAGAGGGGCTCTAGAAACATCATCAGTAAGACAGGAGTACAACGATCATCCTGTAACACGCATCCCAGATTGTTCTCCAACCTCCCAATGATTCCTACATACACCAGCATATTTCCGAATAACGTGACAGAAGATTCTGGAATGTTCTGGAAACAATCGATGGAACAAGTAGAGAGAGAGTTTTTGTTCTAAGAAGCTTCTAGAACAAAAAGAAGGAGACGGAAGATCGTTCGAGAACGTTCTCGGACCAAAGCCTTCCAATGGATCTCATATATAAACGGCCGAACAACTGCCGTCAGTCAGTCGAGCAGCGAGTGTCAGAGAGACAGTTATATACCGCGTGATATAAATCGTTTTACATAAATAGTAGTTATAAGTTCGATATCAATTAGTGTTTCTTTAGTTCAAATAAATCAGTTCGGAAATAAATAATGTCGTTTTCGCTTCTGCACCCGAATAACGTAACAATATTCTCGGAAGTATTGCCACTAACTTAGATCAGTTTTATCGCGGCACGTTTGGATATTCGCAAAGGCGACATCATCCCCTTTTATTTGCTTCTTGTTTCAACTCGTTATCAAATGACTCAAGTATGTCCGGAATAATATCAGAAAATGAATCGCTGTGCCATGGATTTGGCTCAGACTGAGGAGTAGCACAGGTAGGTTTTTGAAATCTAGCATTCAATTAATATCGGATGGCATAATTCTCATCTCGTTATCAAATCACGAAATCGAGTGCAACTTTCCGAACAGGAAAGTGCAATTTTTTAATAACTTTGCTCAGGATAGCGATTGGCACAGGTGTCGTTCGTTAAACTACAATGGTATTACATGCCTTTGGAACATATAACATTTCGTTATCAGACGTCGATCGAAATTTGCAGTCGGCTCTTGGACTATTTGTATTGTTTACTGGTGTCTAGCGACAGTGATCTAGAGCTCTGCACGGGCCTGATTTTTGCGGCCCGGCCCGCCCCGCATATTCACATTAATTCACAAAAGGAGCCCAGCCCGCATGAACTGTGATGGTGGCCCGCGCGGTCCACAGTTTACGAGTTTTCGGCCCGCCCCGCACTGCGCTGCGCTTATGTTCATTCTGACCCGCCCCGCGAGGCCCGCACGGCCCGTTGAAAGATTGAAGTGGATTAGATTTATTCATCATTTTTCCTTTTTATGAATTGACAGAAACTTTATTGAAAAGTCCACGTTACTTGATACCATTGAAAAAGGTAGGCAATTAGAAGTTGTAAATATAAAATGAACATAGATCATTTCAGAACCCGCAAGACACGCAAAGCCCGCGGGACTCGCACGGCCCGCGGGACCCGCATGGGCTGCCGCGCAGAATTTTCAGATCATCTAGTGCTCGTTCAGCTCGCCCCACAATATATTGGGCCCGGCTCGTGTTGAGGTAATATTCTATGTCTAACAACGGCCCGCCCCGCCCCGCATGGGGCATACCACCGGCCCGTAGCGGGCCGGCCCGCGCAGAGCTCTTAGCGTCTTAGCGACACAGTTTCAACTGTGTTGTTATAGCGATGGGATCACTCGCGTTGCTCTTATGAGACATGAGACTGCAAGTAAGAAAACTCCAATTGTGTGGCCTACATAAATCAACCTGTATGTAAAATAATCATTTTTTCTCCAATAGTTATAATACCAGAAACTGTCATAATATTCAACTCCCAATACCAAAATCGACGCTAACTAAGAATTCGCTCATTTATGAAAGCTTGAAGATTTATACAATCATTTACCAAATTACCTAAAGAAGATGCAAAACGACATAAGATTTAGGAAGTCTGTTAAAAATTTGCTTCTCAATAAGGCATACTATAATTCAACTGAATTGTACTGTGATCAACTATGAGAGTTTTTTCATCTAAACCTAAACCCCCTTGCTAGGGTAGGTAGAACATTGCAAAATAAGTTGGGTTTGCTCAGTAAAAAAATGTCGTAACGCCATCCGTTTTCAAGATACAAGGTGTTGAAACAATATTTTTTTTACAAATTTTTTACGATTATGTTGAAACTACTGGCAACAATTTGATGAAATTTTGTATGGATGTTTCTTGGAATCCGACACATCGCATGCATTTTTTCATATCTGACTCTCATAGAGGGCGCTAGTTACACGTTTCGTACCAAGTAGTTTTGAACATAACTTTTTTGAGGTTAGATTTTTCAATACAGATTTGATGTGAACTTGAATCATTCAATTTCACACCAAAAACGTACTCTTGGTAAAACTCGATACTGTGTTCCGTTTTCGGAATATTTCGATTTGAAAATGAAGAAGTGGTAACTGTTGCTGGTATAAAACTATGTATTAGAGTGAGTATTATAAAAAAATATCACCTATTTATTGAAAACCGAAAACAACAATACATTTCTGATGCAAAACTTATTGATTTTACAACACAAGAATAACATCGAAACAGATTTGACTAAGAACATGGATTACAGAGTTTTGTTGTATCTTGAGCAGAAAGTCTATGCTACATAGGTAAATTCACGTCAAGAGTTGTGAGACATAATTGAACATCACTTAAATGACCTAACAGCTGATCCTCAACTGTTCAGAAGAATAATTCATTCTCAAAAAAAGAATATACTCGTGTATTCCTCGAAACGTAGGACATTTTGAACACTTACTCTATAGATGATTCAATATTTCATGTTTCTAGTCAAATATCTCTTAATTTTCTACTTATGATTCTTTGTTCCATCAATAACTTCATTACAAGAATAATTTTATTGTTTTTGAACCTGAATAAATAGGTAATTGAACTCAATGAAATTAATTTTATACCAGCATCATTACTACTCCATTATTATCAAATCGAAATATTCCGAAAACGGAACATAGTATCGAGTTTCACCAGGAGTAACTTTTTGGTGTAAAATTGAATGATGTTCAAGTTCATATCATATTATTTGGATTGAAAAATCTAACCTCAATGAGAGTCAGATATAAAAACAAATTAATGCGATGCGTCAAATTTCAAGAAACATCCATGCAAAATTCCGTTACAATGTTGCCAGTAGTTTCGGAATAATCGTGAAAAATGTGTAGAAAAATAATTTTTTCAACACCTTGTATCATGAAAACGGATGCCGTTACGACATTTTTTCACTGAGCAAACCCAAATTATTTTGCAATGTTTTACCTACCCTAGCGAGGGGGTTAGGTTTTTTGAAACACCCTGTATTTTGTGTTTGTTTATATAAAATATATGTTTTTTTGTATATTTATTTTAATAATGACGTGAACCATGTACGATTCAACTTCAACATTATTTATACATTTTTTATTTTATTTCGATTTCATAACTGTATTTTTATCATGTGGCTTTGTCGATAAGATCCCTTTTTCTTGGACAATAAGGCATACTTTGATTTGATTTGATATATTTGACGATTGAGGGTCACTTATCACAGACCTCGACGTTATGAAATTTCGTATGACCTAATTAAATTGAAGAAGCGATCTGAAGACGTTCCTTAGAATTGTGGGATCAGTGATATCAAGTTCTTTCTTAGTGGCCTCGGTCTAATTAGAAAGTTGCTGAAACTGCCAAAGTGCAGAAAAGTATGATCTGAAGTGGTTTAAGATGTGCATGATTATTTTTCTCTCTTTGGAATATTCTCTGCACTTGCATACGAATTTCGTGATGTTGTACAGGGTGATTGTTTATATTTTACTCAATAATAGCTCTCTCAGTTCATATTGGTCTTACAGAAATGTTCAGATGGGCAGATATAGGAAGTATTCTCGAGCATTCATTATTTAGTTGTTAGTACTATAAGATTCAAAAAAGCATGGTACCTGAAAATTTCACAAAAACTGGTATTTTATAAATGGAACACCCTGTATTATTTATCTATTTCATTGAGGTTATCTTTGCCAGTTTTCGAAAAGTATAGATTCTAAGGCAGCCGTTGAACGTCAGAAATCGCAGAATCCCTAATAACACAATTATGTCCATGGATATCCTTAGGACGTCTTGTCGGGATATTCAGGACGTCCATAGGACGGTCGAATTTGGTACCGTGGACGTCTATTGGACGTCTGTGGAACGCACAAATGTCTCACTTGAGGACTAACTAGGGACGTCCTTGGGGGATGTCCCTGGGACAACTATCGAATACCTGAATCCTACAGTATTTCTCATCAAGCACTACGAAGGACATCCTCAGGACATCCGTAGGATAATCTATCAGCAACGCTGAGGGATATCAATTGGATGTCCATAGGATGTCCCAGGGTCGTAGGGATTATTCTTGAATTCGAATTTTTCTGGGTCCCTCTAGGACCAGATCTTGCATAACTGATGAGGACATCCAGTTGAATTGATGGTCCGTAGAAGGTCCCCAATAGATCCTGAAGAAGTTTCCCAAGGATGTCCAATGGACTTACAAGAAGGACATTGACAGGAAGTATTTATAGCCTAAGAGCAATCATTCGTCGGTGAGGTGTAAGTTAACGTCCTCGAAGGGACAACATATTGAGAGTACCGACTGGGACGTCCGTAGGACGTTTATTTCCAGGACATTGGGAAAGTACAGTTCATGTACCTATTGGGACATCCGATAGATATCCCTAAGGGACATTCGAAGGATGTTCCTAAGGGACATTTCGATTGTTATACGATCCTGGAAATATCAAGGGCGTCTGTGCAGAGATATTTGAAGGAATGTACCATCAGGGACATTTCATGGTTGTCTAGAAGGAACATTATATAAGATCTGAAGTCATGCCAGAATATGTACTCTTCGGGACATCCGATGGATGTCCCTAAAGGAACCTTTAAAATCATATCTCGTCAGGGACATGCCAAGGACGTCCTTTCATGGACATTCTACAATATTTACCACGTGGGATGTCTGAGGGATGCTATTTCTTTCACATTTGAAATGATGTACCTGCTGAGACATTCGGTGGACGTCCTTGCTCGAATATCGCATGAGATGTACGGGATGGGACGTCCCAAAGACACTTATTCTTTGTCCGGGGCATTCGGACTGGAATTGTACCAAATATGGACGTCCCTAGGACGTTGTCAGCTATTAGGGATTGTTGTCTAGCGCTCTACAGCCGCCTTAGATTTATACCAATAATCTATAAGTACAGGGTGCGCCTCTCAAAATGAACCCACCTGTTTTCAAGAATATGCGTAAATGTTAAATGAAAAAGTTGTTTGAAAGGATCCCAACTATTATTTCAAGAAGTTGCTTTATATACAGGGTCATTCGTTTTTCCGGAAAGGACATTTTTTCAATGGAACACCCTATATATTTTCTGACATGTTGATAGAGGTTGGTTTCTGGTTTCAAAAATATATATTAATTGATATTTGAATGGAAAATAATTGGGTTATTGCTGATCAAGGTTTACCAAAATTTCGCATCTTCCATTCATATTTTTTTGTATTGATATATTGAAAGATTTCAATTTCATAATAAACAATATCATGACATTTTCATAGAGCCTGAACAATAAATAAACATTATCTTATAGCACACTATGTTCCACTCACATTATAAGATTATATGAAGTGAAGGTTCATAAAGCAGTACCTATTTTGGTAAACTTTGATCATCAATAACTCCATCGCAAAAGCTGTTTCACAAAAGCTCGGATTCTTGTACCGTGCGAAAAGCTACTTTACACCCCAACAGCTCCTCATGATCGCGCACATACGGCCTGTTCTAGAATACTGTCCCCACATATGAGGTTCAGCACCAAAACATACGCTTTGGAGAGGGGAGTTCTTGAATCCTGCTTATCTTATTTTTTTTGGGGGTTTCTTGGGTTTTGGATTCGTTTGTGAAGTTAAGAAGTGGTGGAATTTATAAAAACGTTTCGCCCATGGCCATGGGCTTTGTCAATTTATTATAAGGACGACATGATGATGGACAGTAGAGTTAGGTTAGCTGTGAATAAAAAAAAATACAATTTTACATTTTGATATTGTGAAAATGATTAAAAGTATACGTACCTCAACCAAGTAGTAAAAATTAGAGAATCATTTGTACTATTTTTTCTTTTTCGGTTTCATAGTTAACAAAAATTTTTTTTTTTTGATGTTTCGTTGATAAGGCCTGCGAAAACGAGGTGAGACGAAAATGTTTTGGAGGTTAATTTGGAAATATTTTTGACAATGACAGATGTATTTAATTATGACACGGAACATGAAACACAAAACACACTGGTATAGAGAATGTCGGCATAGAACATATTTTATATTTGGTAAATTTCTAAGGATGGACTGGTGTTCGGTTTTTTTATTTTATCATATTTTGAAATTGATATTGAAATGGAACCAGTATGAATTTTGTGATTTATAGTTATAGGATGGTATGGTAGATATTGCTTAAATTATTGATGTCTGTTTTCGTTCATCGAATTTTTGTCTTTGTTTATATATATCATTTCTTTGATGCACCTTTTGTAGTAATTACTTTCATGATCTAGAATTTTAACATTGCTGAATGTAGTTGTGTGATTATTATCAATTAAGTGTTTTGTTAGGGCAGTTGGATTTTGTTTGTTATAGTGATGTCCTTTTAGTCTATTTTCTAAGTATTGTGTTGTAATACCTATGTATGTTTTGTTGCAATCGTTACATGGAATGGAATATATAAGGTTTGAATTTTTTAGTGTTGGAGTTTCGCTTTTAAGTTTTGTAAAAAGTTTTTTAGTAGTGTTGTGGGATTTATGACATGTATCTATGTTGAACTTTGATAGACTGTGTGAAATTTTATGTGATAAACCAACTGTGTAAGGGATTGAAATTGTATTTAATAAGTTGAATTCTTTCTGTTTTTTATATTGTGATCTGTTGTATAATCGGTGTACTCTATATTTTATAGTTTTGTTAATCAAATTTAATGGATAGTTATTGTTAACTAAGGTGTCTTTTACTTTTTGTAGTGTTTGATATCTGTATTGAGGGTTAGTTAAAATGATTGCTCTGTCTACCATGCCAACAATAACACTTTTTTTCTGTGTTATAGGGTGATGTGAGTTAAAGTTCATGTATCTACCTGACCACGTATCTTTTGTAAACCATTTAGTAAGGATTTTATTGTTTTTCTTTATCAATGTTAAGTCTAGAAAGTTGATTTCGTTATTATTTTCTTGTTCTACGGTGAATTGTAATTTTGGGTTAAATGAGTTGAATGCGTTGAGGACATTTGTTATTTCATTATATGGTACAGCGAGTAAGATATGTGGACGATTGCTTACTCGCTGTACCATATAATGAAATAACAAATGTCCTCAACGCATTCAACTCATTTAACCCAAAATTACAATTCACCGTAGAACAAGAAAATAATAACGAAATCAACTATCTAGACTTAACATTGATGAAGAAAAACAATAAAATCCTTACTAAATGGTTTACAAAAGATACGTGGTCAGGTAGATACATGAACTTTAACTCACATCACCCTATAACACAGAAAAAAAGTGTTATTGTTGGCATGGTAGACAGAGCAATCATTTTAACTAACCCTCAATACAGATATCAAACACTACAAAAAGTAAAAGACACCTTAGTTAACAATAACTATCCATTAAATTTGATTAACAAAACTATAAAATATAGAGTACACCGATTATACAACAGATCACAATATAAAAAACAGAAAGAATTCAACTTATTAAATACAATTTCAATCCCTTACACAGTTGGTTTATCACATAAAATTTCACACATTCTATCAAAGTTCAACATAGATACATGTCATAAATCCCACAACACTACTAAAAAATTTTTTACAAAACTTAAAAGCGAAACTCCAACACTAAAAAATTCAAACCTTATATATTCTATTCCATGTAACGATTGCAACAAAACATACATAGGTATGACAACACAATACTTAGAAAATAGACTAAAAGGACATCACTATAACAAACAAAATCCAACTGCCCTAACAAAACACTTAATTGATAATAATCACACAACTACATTCAGCAATGTTAAAATTCTAGATCATGAAAGTAATTACTACAAAAGGTGCATCAAAGAAATGATATATATAAACAAAGACAAAAATTCGATGAACGAAAACAGACATCAATAATTTAAGCAATATCTACCATACCATCCTATAACTATAAATCACAAAATTCATACTGGTTCCATTTCAATATCAATTTCATTATACTTCATGGTTCCTTCGAGTAGGTCACGAGTGTAGTGTGCTCCATTGCTGTCGAAGAATCATACAGTACATTCAAAGAAACGCGCCTCTGTATCTCGGTGTCCCGTTGTTACTGTCATCTGTCACCTCATTGCGAAATTGTATGTCGACGGAAGAGTACATGCGTTCGATAATTATAACTTTAAAACGGAAAAAATATGCCGAAGAGGAAGTCAAAGGAATATATCAAACTTAAAGAAAAGTTCAGGAAATTGGAATCCAAACTAGAACGACTAGGATCGTCAAGTAAGTTGATCATGAAAACGAATTGTTGTAGGTTATGAAGACCACGCCACAATGACGCCATAGATTACCACATGTAGCCGCTAAAATAATTCATATCATCTAGTCCTCGTTTGCGATGGAACTAATGATATAAGTCAGGTGAAACAATCATCATCCCTGTTTTGCAGTGGAATCGATGTTGTACATGGGTATGTGATAGACCCAATGAATATCCAATGAACACCTGAAACAATCATCATCATCCCTGTTTTGCAGTGGAATTGATGTTGTGTATGGGTATGGCGTATAGGTACCCAATGAACACTTGAACAATCAACGTCCCTGCTTTGCAGTGGACATGATTGGGTTATGATTCTTTTTATATATAATCATGATCATGAGAGCTCAGCCTGCTTTGCAGTACAATCCAGCTCTATACAGACCACTGTCCATATATGAGAACAACAGAAAATAGTAGAGAATCATTATTGAATTCTAATATTTCAATTTTTGTTTTTGACAGGCTCAGAATCTGAGAGCTCCTGTAGTGACTCAGAGAGGTCAGTGGAGGAATGGCACCCAAGGTCACCCCTGGGAGAAATACAAAATACAACACCCATGGATGAAAACATAGCCCCCATGGATGACATGGATGATGTGTTAGGGACGGACCCTACCAAACAACTAGTAGAAGGGAAGGCTTTGCCTCCGCCGCTGGTTTCAAGGTGGACAAGTTTTTTAAAGGCAGGGTTTGACAAGGACCAAGAAACAAAACTTTTGGAACGTTGGAATTTTTCCACAAATTGCCCTCATTTGAAAGCCCCCATTCTGAATCCAGAGATTCAGGCAGTGCTCTCTGAACGATCACTCAAACAAGACATTTTCACTAGTAAATTACAGGACCAATTAGGTTTGGGTTTGAGTATTTTGGGTGAGGCTTTCAACCAAATAATGGCCATGGAGTTTTTGGAAAAGAGGGAATTATTGTCAACACTCTCAGATGCATCTAAGATGTTTACCAGAGTTCATTATAGATTATCAGGTCATCGCAGAATGGGCATAATTCCTGCAGTTGACTTCAAATTACACAAATTACTGAACTCTAGTGAAATTGATGTTCATTTATTTGGAAATGATTTAAGTAATGGCATTAAGCAGCTACAGGAGGCTGAAAAGATTAAAATTGGATTGAAAGTTGCACCTAGCACCAGTACTAAGAATTATTTAAACTACAAGCGCAGCAACTACAAGCAGAAAATGAAAGGAAAAAAGAAGGAAGGGGGAAGAGATGGGAGCAGGAGAAGATCACACCAAGACTATCAACAGTATCAGCCTCGTCAGCAGTATCAGCCTCGTCAGCAGTATCAGACTCGTCAGCAGTATCAGCCTCGGCAGTAGAGGTAGAGTATGCAGGCAGACTTGGTCAATTCATCCTAGAATGGTCAAAGGTGACAACTAATCCAGTTGTATTAGGGTGGATCTCTGGTTATAAAATACCTTTTAATAGGAGACCCACTCAATTGAGGGTTCCAAAAAACTTACCATTA
Source organism: Phaedon cochleariae (assembly GCA_918026855.4). Classification (NCBI taxonomy): domain Eukaryota; kingdom Metazoa; phylum Arthropoda; class Insecta; order Coleoptera; family Chrysomelidae; genus Phaedon; species Phaedon cochleariae. Next base: position 23,506,602 of record OU896719.1, on the reverse strand, counting down.
TCAGCAACTAACCATAGGCTTATGGCCTTGGAGATTAAAAAACTAATTACCATTAGTGCCATACAAGAATGTGTTCCAGTTGAGGACCAATTCTTGTCACCTTACTTTTTGATTTCAAAACCAAATAAAAAGTATAGGTTTGTTCTTAATTTAAAGAACTTGAATAGGTTCATAATACTAGAACATTTCAAATTAGAAAATTATAAGACAGTTCACAATTTAATTTTTAAAGAATGTTACTTAACCTCAATTGACCTTAAGGACGCATATTTCCTGGTACCAATTGATATATATTACAGAAAGTACCTGAGATTTAGTTTTGATAACAAAGTATACGAATTTTCCTGCTTGCCGTTTGGCCTTTCCTCAGCCCCATATGTATATACAAAGCTTTTCAAGCCTGTTATGCAGGCATTGCGGTCTGATGGCCTTTTATGCATAAATTATCTGGATGATATATTGATCATTGAAGATTCTTATGAAAACAGCCACAGAAAAACAATCAATACTCTAAAATTTTTAGAATCACTGGGGTTTATTATAAATTATAAAAAGAGTTGCCTTATCCCAAGTCAGTCTTGTAAGTTTCTAGGGTTCATTTACAACTCCAGAAATATGTCAATTTCCATTTCAGAAGAAAAGAAACAAAAGATTGTTGAGGAGATTGATCATATCATGAATAAACCTGCTTGTAAAATCCGGGTGTTTGCAAAAGTAATAGGATATTTGACCTCAATTTCACCAGCTGTTAAGTACGGTTGGGTACACACAAAGCTTTTGGAGAAAGAAAAGACAATAGCCTTGTATAAAAATAATAATTATGATAAAATAATGAAGATAAGAGAAAAATGTAGAAATGAATTGAGGTGGTGGTTGAGAAACATTATGTCAGCTAGTCAATCCTTGGAAGTAAATAAAAAGTTTGTCTTAGAGATCTTTTCAGATGCATCACCATCTGGATGGGGTGCAGTTTGTGCAGATATCAGCACACATGGATTTTGGACAAGTGAAGAAATTAAGTTACACATCAATATTCTAGAGCTCAAGGCAGTTTTCTATTCATTAAAATGTTTTGCCAAAGAATTATCTTCATGTAGTATTTTACTGCATGTAGACAATAAAGTAGCAATATCATATATAAATAAAATGGGTGGAGTAAGATGTGGTATATTGAGCAAGATTTCTCGAGAAATTTGGAACTGGTGTGAACTAAAAGATCTACACATTTTTGCCACTTACATTAAATCTAAAGATAATTCCTTGGCAGATAAAGAGTCACGCTTCAAAGCTATAGAAACTGAATATAGTCTGGACAGTAGAAAATTTGAGAATATTGTACAGAAATGGGGAAAACCGGAAGTAGACTTGTTTGCATCAACCAATAACGCCAAAGTTGATAAGTTTGTTTCATGGAAACATGATCCTAACTCTATAGCCATAGATGCCTTTACGATTCCATGGAATTTCTTTTTTTATGCCTTTCCACCATTCAGTTTGATAGCAAGAACTCTCAATAAAATAAGGACAGAAAAATGGGAGGGCATTTTAGTTGTACCTAGATGGAAAGCACAACCATGGTACCCATTATTCATTAGAATGCTTGTGGATGAACCAATTCTATTTAAACCAGATAAATACTTACTAACGTCTCCTTTCAGAACCAGCCACCCAATTTGGAAGAACCTTACCCTGGTGGCAGGGAGGTTATCAGGGCATCATTGTTAAGGTCTGGAGCACCAGAATGTACTATAGATACCATGCTAGCATCATTTTCGCTAGCAACTCTGAGACAATACAGTTCAACATATGGCAAGTGGTGGACATTTTGCATGGCAGAATCTATTTGTCCATATGAAGCTTCAGCACAAGATGTTTTAAGATTTATGGAAATTCAATATTCTCATGGGGCAGCCTATTCTTCAATATGTGGCATTCGCTCAGCATTGGCCTTAATCTGTCATAATATAAAAGACAATGAAAACATAAGAAGGTTCCTTAAGGGTGTATTCAAACTGAGACCATCATTTCCTAGATATAAATTCACATGGGATCCAACCCCAGTGTTATTAACACTAGAGAGGTGGTACCCACTGGAATCATTAACCTTAGAGAAAATTACAAAGAAGCTAATAACTTTAATGGCTTTGACAACTGCTCAGCGAATGCAAACACTTTCAAAAATAAAAATTAGCAATATCCTTCAGAAGAAGGATAGTATTGATATCCCTATAACCGACATAATTAAGACATCTAGGCCCAACTTTCCACAACCCTTGTTAAGTTTTAAGTTATTCTCTGAGCAACCAGGGTTATGTGTAGCTATTACTTTAAGACATTACCTAAAAATAACAAGAGATATACGAAAGGAAAATGATAGCCTTGATAGCCTATTCATAAGTCACAAGAGACCTTACAAGGCTGCTTCAGTACAAACAATCAGCAGATGGGTGAAAGACACTCTTGAGGAATGTGGTATTAACACCCAAATATTTAAATCTCATAGCACAAGACATGCTTCTTCTTCGGCAGCCCTTAGAACAGGATTAAGTATAGACATAATTAGAACAACTGCTGGATGGTCAGATAGATCTACAAGTTTCAATAGGTTTTATAATAGACCAGTTCAACAAGCTAATGGCTTCCAGGAAAGTATTTTGAGTCTGAGAACAAAAAATTAATAATGCCAGCAGCAGGCAGGAAACATGAATTTTTTGTCAAGGAGTTCAACCTGTAATGTACATGAAAATTATTTGTTAATAAATTTATATATTTTTTGTAAAATAAATAGTTATTGAACTAAAGCGTCTCCTGAGCATTAGATCGCTGATCTTTGAACAACTACACTCGTGACCTACTCGAAGGAACCATGAAGTATAATTTACGGATTAAACGACTTACCTGGTAAGGTAAGGAAGTTCAATCCTAATTATACGAGTGGTTCCGTAGAGTAGGTCAGACCCACCCAGTTAAAATTCCCGCTCTACCCCCTGCGATCTAATAAATTGGATTTCGCAATGAGGTGACAGATGACAGTAACAACGGGACACCGAGATACAGAGGCGCGTTTCTTTGAATGTACTGTATGATTCTTCGACAGCAATGGAGCACACTACACTCGTGACCTACTCTACGGAACCACTCGTATAATTAGGATTGAACTTCCTTACCTTACCAGGTAAGTCGTTTAATCCGTAAAGTATATGATAAAATAAAAAAACCGAACACCAGTCCATCCTTAGAAATTTACCAAATATAAAATATGTTCTATGCCGACATTCTCTATACCAGTGTGTTTTGTGTTTCATGTTCCGTGTCATAATTAAATACATCTGTCATTGTCAAAAATATTTCCAAATTAACCTCCAAAACATTTTCGTCTCACCTCGTTTTCGCAGGCCTTATCAACGAAACATCAAAAAAAAAAAATTTTTGTTAACTATGAAACCGAAAAAGAAAAAATAGTACAAATGATTCTCTAATTTTTACTACTTGGTTGAGGTACGTATACTTTTAATCATTTTCACAATATCAAAATGTAAAATTGTATTTTTTTTTATTCACAGCTAACCTAACTCTACTGTCCATCATCATGTCGTCCTTATAATAAATTGACAAAGCCCATGGCCATGGGCGAAACGTTTTTATAAATTCCACCACTTCTTAACTTCACAAACGAATCCAAAACCCAAGAAACCCCCAAAAAAAAAATAAAAAAAAAAACATACGCTGATATTCTCATATTCCATCCAGAGAAGAGCCATCCGCCTGGTGGGTGACGCCACACTCACTCACTCTTTGACATCATTGGAACACCGTAGAAAGGTTGGCGAACTCTCACTTTTCTATCGGATACCAGTCAGACGAACTAGACAAGCCCAGTCAGCACATCTTTTCGTTGTCAACCTCGAAAGATGTCGAACAGCACTTTATCAAAACTCCTTCATCCATAGAACGGCTAGGCTCTGGAATTCATTGCCTGAGGAAGTATTCCCAACAACATATAATCTCCAGAAGGGAGGAACGCACGATGTTCTTTGAACATTATAGGGATTCCCTTTCGTGCGCTCCAAGCGATATAAAAAACTCAACCACTTTTCATCCCAATATGCAACTCATATATATTTTTGAAATCAGAAAAATAGACTCTATCGACATGTTGGGAAATATATAGGGTGTTCCATCGAAACAATCAAAGTTCATGTCCTTTCCGGAAAAACTAATGACCCAGTATATTGAACAATTTCACGAAATGAAAGTTTGGGTCGTTTCAAAAACTATTCAATTCAACAATTTTTTATATCTCTGAAAAAAAAAAGAGTTATGGGGGTTCCATTTTAAGAGGCGCACCCTGTATATTTCATAATCTGACAAAAGATAATCTCAATGAAGTATATGTATTTGAAATCTCAAGAAAGAGCTCGACCGTTTAGGACAATAAAATACATTTAAAAAATACCAATTTATGTAAAATGTTTATTTTCGCGATACTTTTTCGCATTTCCTAGTACTGAATTCTGAATGCTCATGAAAAATACTTCATAATTGCCCATTTAAAAGTTTCTATAGAACAAACGTTATCTGAGAAAACTATTGAGTAAAATATAAGCTATCACCCTGTATGTACACGGAAATTCAAATTCAATGAGTACCTGTCGAAGTGAGCAATGAGATTATTCAAGTTTACTTCAACGACAATCAAACATCCACAACATTTTTAAATGCGCATCTGCCAAAATAAAGATCCCTGAAATAATACATTGGAGTTGGAAGAGTAGTCATGAGTATTCTCATTAGGTAATAAAATAATATTATGTTCTCATGGGGATTGCTATTTTCAATCGAAAGCCCTACTCATACCAATATACTTATTGAACTAACGAACTCACAATTCAAGAACAAACAAAACAAACTAAAATACATTGAACGAGGATAACCAGGGTGGAGCTGAAAGGAATTATTAAAATCATTCTAATTACAACCATATATATTTTTTTATGTTCTGGATATCTGTAGTGTTCAGAGAACATCGTCAGAACCAAGGGAAATAAGGTAGGAATTAGTGTTCTTCTTAAACTGGAGGTTTTATGCCTCGGGAAACACCACCCTTAGCAATGTCTTCCACAGCCTCGCTGTTCGTTGGATGAACAAGTCTTTGAAAAGAGATGTTCTGCAGGTCTACAGAGTGACCACGAAGGTGTGCGAAGCCTTAACTCGACGGGTTGATCTCGCGGGGACTGCCAAGGGAGGAACAATTGTTGATATTTCAGAAGAGCATCGTCCATGAAGATATCTATAAAATAGAGCCAGATCGCCAACTTTTCTACGGTGTTCCAGAGAAGTGAGTGAGTTTGTGAGCGAGGCATCACCCATGAGACGAATCGCCCTTTTTTGGACAGAATCCAACAGTTTCAGGGTATGTTTGGGTGCTGCACTCCAAATATGGTAACAGTATTCCAGGACAAGTCGTATTTGTGCCTTATAGATCATAAGCAGCTGACTGGAAGATGAATAGTTCGTGACCCGAAACACTTGCACTTTTAGCAAATGAACTCACGTGATTTTCCCAAGAAAGATTATTGCTGATTGTAATACCAAGCATCGAAATGGATGTCTTCAAAGGTATGGTTACTTCTGACAAGCTCATGTTGGGCAGTGAGATCGGCTTTTCTAGAGAAAAGGCATGCTTGTGTTTTGTTTGCATTGAAATCTACCAAATTATGGGATCCCCATTCGAGAAATGTTGCCAAGTCCATATTTATGTTGTCAACATTTCTCCCTCGCTGTTTCTGATTTGCCTGGCTGGTATTGGAGCCCTGGAAGAGAAGGCGATATGGAGGGTACTATCCGCAAAGCTGTACACTGGTCATGAAGTTGCTTCCAACAAATCGTTGATATAGAATAGAAAAAGTGTTGGTGCTAGAATTGATCCTTGCGGAACACCAGTATTTATGATAAGAGAGTCAGATGAAACTCCGTCGACCACTACATGGAGAGACCTGTTTGAGAGAACACTAGCTAGCAGAGAACATAGCTGGGGAGGCAAGCCATAAAATGGAAGCTTGGCGAGGAGTCCGTGGTGCCCGACTCGATAGAATGCCTTAGAGATAACAAGTGCCACGGCTAAGGTTTCACCATATTTTTCAATAGATTGCTGCCATATATGTGAGACGTAAGCCAGCAAGTCACCAGTTGATCTCTGATGACGAAAGCCATATTGCCTATCGCTGATAATACCTGAATGTTCTAGTTATTCCATGAGCTCGATGTTGATAGCTATCTCCATGATTTTTGAAATAATAGATGGCAGTGCGATCGGTCCGTAGTTGCTAGGTAGGGTCTTCTTGCCTTTTTTAAGAACTGGTTGTACTCTTGCAATTTTCCAGTTGGACGGGAATATCCCCATTTTGTAGGAGTAGTTGAACAGCTTGCATAGAACAGGTGTTAGTTCGGGAGCACGTTTCTTGCAAACAATCGGTGGGATTCCGTCGGAGCCACAAGCTTTGTTGGTGTTGAGACCCAATAAAATCTTCCTTATAGTACGTTGACGAAAGGTGATCTCGGGCATATGACTGTCAATTGGCGTTATGTTTGAAGGTTGTTTTCCCAATGAATCCAGAGTGGAATTTCCAGCAGATAGATGCGCAAATATGTTGGCTTTCTCCTGGGCAGTTGTGGCTAGTGTTCCATCCTCCTTGTTTAGAGGAGGAAACTAGCTGGGAGTGAAGTTTCTTCCTACAGCTTTGGCGAAGGACCAAAATGAACGGGATCCGTTAGGTAGGTAGATATGTAATGTTGTCATTACTAACGGCATTGAAGGTTGGGAAGTGTCACATTAGACACCTCTACTTCCCGTCCTCACTTCCCGCTCTCACTACTTCCCATCCTCATTTCCCGCCCTCACTTCATTTTTGAATTTCAGGAATGTTCAGAACGGAACAGAGATTTATCAATTTTGATCGAAATATGGTTGTAAATAAAATAGTATACAAACCGAGGTTTCATTCGAGGCTCGAGATTATAGCTAACATCGACGCTTTGCGACTCGGTTGACTAACTAATCTCACGACAGGAATGAATCACTTCCCACATCGGTGGGTAATATAAGGCATGTTCTTTTTTACATTTTCACACCACATTTTCATCATTGATGGAAGTGACGTCACTCTCTGATGCATCGAATTGTTGGAGTCATCAGTGTTATTCGACATGACAATCACAACTACTGTTCTTTCCTTTATTTATTTTTCTTTTAGTGATTCGATGAGGATATAGATTGTTTTCAATTAGAAGCTCAGAATTGGCGAAAACTAATGTAAATTGGAAAATGATGTATCAAAAGACAAGTGTTATTGGAGTCCTTGTCTTCAGATCCAAAAGTTCTAGCAGTTCTTCTGATAGTTCCGAGGATGAGTTAGGTTAAAATTCTCAACAACCTATACAAAACATTGCATCCAATTATGATGATATGGATAGAGTCATTAATAAGAATTATCTGTTGGTACTCAAGCATCCTGAATGTTTGCACTTATTTCTTGAAATTCATGATGGGAAAGGCAATAGTAGGTACCTATACTACTCGAAATTTCTTCAATTTCTGTTGGTTGCAGCTATCCTTTAATTTTCATATTCTAGGCTGATTTCGATCAATTCATCCATATTTTTTCCTAGGCAAATGGCAAACAGCTTTCAAATCCAATATTTTTTTGAGGTTATGCTGTCGCTGTCATTTCGAAAACCACTAAAATTCGTCCACCATCTCTATTCTTCGGTGGAATGGTTCGCAATTTTGGTTGACACAACAGTAATAAATGAACATGAGGTAATGTCAAACTGAAATTCACCAAAGAATATATGAACGCTGTTGGTGGATTGATGGAGCCACCGGTGAATAAAAGAACGTTCTTATATTTTTTCTCGCTATAACAGGTTGTGTATGGATAAGGAAGTGTTTTCTTGTCATATTTTAGGAAATAAAGTTCATATTCATAAACGTGTACTATTACTCCTTTTTTGAGTTCTAGGTCTAGGCGAACAACAAATCAGTAAATATATGTACACTTGTGTAAGTGTGTAATAAAACCATGGTCTTCATGTTGAAATGCATAAAACACATTTCGGAGCTTCAAATAAACGTTGGTGGTTCACGAAATGAATAGTCTTTTGATCACCTCACTTCAGTATGAAAAACAAATCGGTGATTTGATTTCGCGCCGCCATGTACATCACCTGGGCATAAATATATAAAATTACTTCCGGAGAGCAATATCGATCAAAGCGATCCAGCCGTCCTTGTTCCAAAGCCGGGCTGTTTGTTTCGAAAATAAAAATAGCCCTACGTCCAACCCTCCATTGTTCGATAGGAAAATGTTAATTCCCTAATTCACTATTCCTATGGAAGTAGAATGTCGGGTCATAGCAAGTGGTATTTTCGCTTGGGTATATGTTTCTCCTTCCTGAGTGTTTTTCTATTTCTAGAAAATTGAAACCCAATAGGATATATGAGAGACTATGTTTCTTTCATGAATCCCTACATCCTGCTGAAGGTGTTTTTTCAAAGTACAATTACCTAAAATTAATCTTTTCACTATGCCCCATCTCCCTAATTAGAATCTTTGGTTAACCAATTGAAAGAGAAAATTGTTTGCTTCCTATATAAACATATGTCCTACCGCTTCGTTTTTGAGACAAAGGGAGTAAAATTTTTCGAAAAATCGATTTTTAATTGATTATTCTAAATCGTTTCAGCTGATTTTGATGAAACTTGTCATACTAATATGCAATAGCAATGGGGTGTAGTGAATTCAAATTTACCGCTATCTTCTCCAATTTTAACTCAGAATAAGTTTTTATTTGTGTCCCTTCCAGGTCTTCGTGTATTCTCCTCCTATTGGTCATTCTAGAACACGTGATTTTGACATGGTTTCTTGAGGGGCACACAAACTATTTGTTAGGTTACCTTTGATGAGCATAGCCCTGGCCATCCCTGCCACATCCACAATATAAGTAATAACAGTTTCATCAAACAAAATTATGAAATTCTTTCTCGTTCCAACTCGGATTCCAGGGAAAACGATCCCACTAATTCTGGTTTTATATGACAAATCTTGACGAAATAAAATGTTTGCCCCTCAGCAACCTGTCAAATGACGTAATTCTGGAATGATTAATATCGATCCCTGAAATATTTTCTCTGCGCTTTAGAACAACCTGTATACGGGAATATTCCTAGATTGTTCTGAAAAATATTGTGAGAAAGTTCTTGGATCGTGAATTTTCGACCCATTTTCATGTTCTTTAGTTCGCCTTGTGACAACATTCTGAGAATATTCGAAACCCACGGGAATATTCTAAGAACATCTCCAGAATCACTTTGTGTTGTCTGGGGAGTATAGTCTGAAACCGTAGCTATCAATTCCGGCGATGCACAAGCAGGATCCATTTTGGCACCAACATTCTCAATATCAATGATAGCAGCTATGCAGATGACAGTGTTCTCCATACTGCATTCTTTTTCAGTATTACCATTCCATTCCACAGCCTAGTTGAATTTCGAATTCGTCGTCACCACCATTCCCACCATTCCTATGCTCGGTATATTCATCAATAATACTCTTCTATGGAAAAATCATTGTTAGCTCCATCGCGAAAGCTCCTTCACAAAAAATCAGATTTTATTCCGAGCAAAAAGCTTTACTTTACTGTTTCCATTCCATATATCTCTGCTCTAGTTCAATACTGAAGTATCTTTAAAAAAATTGGTATTTGAGATATTCTGCTAATTTGAAAACTTATCAGTCTTTGAACAATGAAATACTGAAATATATCAATATTGATAATATAACACCTTCAATAGACATGTTAATATTCAATTCTTCATATGCCCTTCAGAGCAGCACTAAGCTATTTGGAAATATCCTGACTTGACCATATTAGTTTAATTTCAATACTCATACTGAGACATTTTCATATACATTATTATTGCACATAATCGATTTGAACGTTTTTTGAATTACCTGACTTGACCGGGTATAGTGTGCTTCGATATAGATTATTTAGTAATTCACATTTCACACAATGGGTGAACAATATTTCGTATCAAATATAGTAGAAATATGACCTATTACGCTCATTGATGCCTATGAAACATCAAAACTTCTACTGTCAATTAAGAACTTCAGGTTCAACTGAAGAGAATTTATTTTCACTCTAATAATTAGTTTCTTATTGTTTTCTTTCAATGGAATAGTTGAAGGAAACATCAACTCTATCACCTATTACTATGACCATCAAGAGGTAACTTTTAAATCTCTTTGTGCGGTGTTTCTGCGACTTGGTCATCCATTCGAAACTCCTCCTCCAGCTATAACCGTAACCAAATGTATTTTGTGTTGTGTTCATTAGTCTACTCGTTTTGAGTTTTCGTTCCTGCTTCTAGTAACTTAATTAGCGTATAATGAAGTAGTTTTGATAGGTTTTGTAGTGAGTATAGGTGTAATCACCGTCTCCTCTTTGTGCGGTGTTTTTGCGACTGTCACTCACCTTGCTTGTCCATTCAGAACTCCTTCTCCAGCTGCTCATATAATCGTACCAAAAGTATCAATGTAAGAGTAATGTCACACAAGACACGTCCCGAGGAAAAAGGAATGTATGTTGACCAGCAGATGGTATAATCACCGTCTCATCTTCGTGCGGTGCATGTTTCTGCGACTGTCACTAGCCTTGGTCGTCCATTTAAAACTCCTCCTCCAGCTGCTCATATAACCGTACCAAATGTATCAATGTGAGGATAAGGACACACAAGACACCTCCCGAGAAAAAACAGGAGTGTGTTGATCAGCAGATATATTCAACGTCTCTCGTTATAATTACCGTCTCATCTTTGTGCGGTGTTTCTGCAACTGTCACCCACCTTGGTCGTCCTTTCGGATCTTCTCCTTCAGCTGCTCATATAACCGTACCAAAGGTACCGATGTAAGGATGAGGGCACACAAGACACGTCCCGAGAAACAACAGAAGTGTGTTGATCAGCAGTTATATTCAACGTCTCTATTTATAACCACCGTCTCATCTTTGTGCGGTGTTTCTGCAACTGTCACTCACCTTGGTCGTCCATTCGGATCTTCTTCCTCAGCTGCTCATATAACCGTACCAAAGGTATCAATGTAAGGATAAGGGCACACTAGACACGTCCCGAGGAAAAACAGAAGTGTGTTGACCAGCAGATATATTCCTCGTCTCTCGTTATAGTTACCGTCTCATCTTTGTGCGGTGTTTCTGCAACTGTCACTCACCTTGGTCGTCCATTCGGATCTTCTCCTTCAGCTGCTCATATAACCGAACCAAAGGTATCAATGTAAGCATGAGGGCACACAAGACACGTCCCGAGAAACAACAGAAGTGTGTTGACCAGTAGATATATTCAGCGTCTCTCGTTATAATTACCGTCTCATCTTTGTGCGGTGTTTCTGCAACTGGCACTCACCTCAGTCATCCATTCTCGGATCGTCTCCTTCAGCTGCTCATATAACCGTACCAAAGGTATCAATGTAAGGATAAGGGCACACAGGACACGTCCCGAGAAACAACAGAAGTGTGTTGATCAGCAGATATATGCAATGTCTCTATTTATAACCACCGTCTCATCTTTGTGCGGTGTTTCTGCGACTGTCACTAAACTTGGTCGTCCATTTGGAACTCCTCCTCCAGCTGCTCATATAACCGTACCAAAGGCATCAATGTTAGAATAAGGACACACCAGCGTCTCTAGGTATAATCACCGTATCCTCTTTGTGCAGTATTTCTTGCAACTGACACTCGCCTTGGTCTTTCATTCGGAACTCCTCCTCCAGCTGTTCATATAACTGTTTCAAAGAAATCAATGTAAGGATAAGGGCACAAAACACAAGTCCCGAGAAAAAACAGAAGTGTGTTGACCAGCAGATATATTCAGCTTCTCTAATTATAATCACCGTATCCTCTTTGTGCAGTGTTTCCTGCGACTGTCACTCCCCATGATCTTCCATTCGGATATCCTCCACCAGCTGCTTATATAACCGTATCAAAGGCATCAATGTGAGGATAAGGACACAAAGGACACGTCCCGAGAAAAAACAGAAGTGTGTTGACCAGCAGAGATATTCAGCGTATCTGGGTATAACCACCGTATCATCTTTGTGCGGTGTTTCTGCGACTGTCACTCACCTTGGTCCTCCATTTGGAACTCCTCCCCCAGCTGCTGATATAAACGTACCAAAGGCATCAATGTGAAGATAAGGACAAACAAGACACGTCCCGAGAAAAAAACAGAAGTGTGTTGACCAACAGATATATTCAGCGTGTCTGGGTTAATCACGCTAACTTCTTCGTGCGGTGTTTCTGCGACTATCACTCACCTTGGTCGTCCATTCGGAACTCCTCCTCCAGCTGCTCCCGCGTCGGCTCCCGGGCAGCCTCCTCTTTTGCCCCCGCAGGTTGCTTCATGCTCTGCCTCGACCGGTGGCCCCGGAACGCCGCCTGGATCTTGGTGGCCGCTTGCTGTTCGGGCTCCGCCGCCGTTGATCGGCGGTCTTCGGAAGACGGGGAGGTGGCGGAACCGTTGGAGCGCAAGGTGACGGTCTTGGCTGATGGTGATTTGGCGGTGGGTTCTGAAAGGAAAGATTCTCTGATTTAATCTCTGGTAGAAGTCCATTTTTGCCCAAAGTAGAGTGGAATTTTTCATAAGGAAGAAGGAAAGCTCAAAGTCATCTCCACTACTTTATTATTGATGTAAATCAATCAAAGGAACTTGTTTCGGACTTATAAAAGTCTATCTTCAGTCGTTTTTAGAAGTTACTACAAGAAGGCATGTGAAAATATACATATTGTCATGAATTTTTGCTTGAAGTTACTTCTAAAAACGGCTGAAGGTTGACTTTTATAAGTCCGAAACAGGTCCCTTTGATTGATTTACATCATCATTAAAGTTGTGGAGATGACATTGAGCTTTCCTTCTTCCTTTTGAAAGATTCTGATTTGCCTTAAACAGGGTGTGCCGAAGTTACATAGAGAGATTTCAACTCAGTGACGTAGCTTGCCCTGGACGGGCCCTTTATTGAAATTTGTTGGTGAGGCCCTTCTACCCTATTGCAACGAAGCCCACATTGATAGTGAAGATTTTTCACAGAAGAAAAATCGAATATATGTAATTTTCTCGCCTTTTTTTCGGCAGAGTTATTCACCAAATCATCCAAAGCTGTAGATGGTTTTAGTTTTTCGAGATATTCTGCCAAGTCTGATAACGTTCTGGTCCCATAGTCAATATTAAGATGCTTTTTTTTCAGTTCCAATTCCAAAAAGCCTCTTTCAGCAGCAACATTGGTAACCAGAAGGATAAAAAAATGTTGAACTTCGGAAAACTTAATGCCATGCTATTGAATTGTATCTGAAAATTATTTCCGTGACTTTCTTAATGCAATGAATTCTCTGAATTTCAGATTTTACGCATGATTTCAAATGTGCGCTTCTACCATAACTACATCTTTAAACATTTATTGAACGTCCGGCAACAGTGCAAAAGCCATATTGATCCTTCTGGTGCTATTATACTCTGATCAATGATTTACAAATGGTTCAGACAAACTTTGAAGCTCAATATCTTCCAAAATATTGATTTTCCCACAAAAATATATCCTTTCATTTCGTTTTGTTTTTTTTGTCTTCTATCATCTATTTCATTTATTGCCCCAATCCCCCTGTAGATAACTACTCTGCTGGATGAAACGCTCAGTAAACTTCGTGCTTTGTTCTGAAGATTCATCATAATTTGCATCATATCACAGGTTCTCATTAGGTATTATTTGGTCAAATTTATTGAGGTTTTGGGCAAGGTGTTTTCCACATCTCAAATCAAACTTAAATTCAAAGAGATTGTATCAGGTTTTGCATTCTTGTGACTCAAATGATCAGCTTCTTGTGTTTTCTGAACAAGTTGAAGAGAAAACCATTTGGAGGAGTCCTCAATCTAATATAAACTGAGCATCAATTGAAACGTTAATAGTGAAATTTGGCATCAAGTTTGACTTCTCGTTATTTCTAAAATATTGAACGAATTTTGAATTGCCGCCCAGATTCTGAATGTCTATTTCATCGTCTTTCGAACCGTTCCTTACAGCTTCTTCTAAATTGATCAGGACCCGTGATACAGGGTGAAACAAAGTTTCGTGCATTTTGAAAAAAAATTCTACGCCCCCCCATTTCGTCGGAAGATCACGATGCTCATATTTTATTCGGGCATTTCATAAATAGCAACCATACCTCGGGACATTTTCGAGTTTTTGCCAAAAACTACTGTGGTTTCCGAAAAAAAAATGTTTATTGCATTTTTTTTTAAATGGACTAATTTTAGAGGAGTTCCATAAATGGATGCTTTCATGCATTTCAGGAAAGCGTTGGAGCAGATATGTATACCAGGTTACTCAAAAACAATCAATAATTTATTACTTCGCAGTCTATGATGAACGTTTTCTAATTTAGTGAGCAGTAAATCAACACATCAACAAAAACAAACAACGATACCTTGTTTCTATAAGAACGTATTGTTCAAACAATGTAGGTATGTATAGAGGTTATATCAATTGCCAATTTTCATGAAAACGTCAGTGTAATTCGAGTCCTTAAAAATTTAAAGATGCCTCGTTCAAATCGGGTCAAAATGGAAAATATCATTAGGTAAGATCACTATAGTGATATAAACGATAATTCAGTACAGATAATTATTATTTCAGGTTACGACGATTAGGATATACCCAAATTCATTTAAGTACCATTTTCAATAAGTCAGTCATGACAATAAATAGACTAATTCATCGTTTTGAGGATACAGGTGATTAGTCCATTTAAAAAAAATGCAAAAAAAATTTTTTTTTCGGAAACCACAGTAGTTTTTGGCAAAAACTCGAAAACGTCCCGAGGTATGGTTGCTATTTATGAAATGCCTGAATAAAATATGAGCATCGTGGTCTTCCGACAAAATGGGGGGGCGGAGAATTTTTTTTCAAAATGCACGAAACTTTGTTTCACCCTGTATCATGGGTCCTGATCAATTTAGAAGAAGCTGTAAGGAACGGTTCGAAAGACGATGAAAAAGACATTCAGAATCTGGGCGGCAATTCAAAATTCGTTCAATATTTTAGAAATTACCAGAAGTCAAATTTAATGCCAAATTTTACTATTAACGTTTCAATTGACGCCCAGTTTACTTCATGAACGCTCAATTTGTTTTACACTTAATCGTTCGCTAATTATTCCTGTAGACTGAACACATTTGAGGTCATAAAAAAGGCAAGAAAATCTTCAGACTTTTGTGCTCCCTCTTCTTAATCTCAATAGGGAAATGGATACAAATTTCAAAAACCTCAATTTAGACGAACAGCGAAGTGATTGAACTAATTTTTAGATTGTTTGGTTTCTTTGATATTATTGTAATGAACGGGTATCTTAGAGAAAATGGTATGGAGCACTGAATTCTTTTGAACTAAGTACAGTGAAAAATAATTGTCTTGAACAAGAATAACTTCTATCATGCGTCTATACTAGGCAATATTATTACGTGAACGGACGAATGTTTATTTTGAATTGAGTGCAGCATCATTAGCATAAATAAATGTATAGAATAAGTAGAGGTACCTACGTTACCTTTGTAAAACGAATTCACTGGTCACTTGAGAACGAAGCAGGTTAATATCACAGGATCGAATTGAGAGACAGAAATGACGTTGATTAGAATTTGCAGAGAATTTATAAGTTCAGTAAAGAGGGACTGATTTCAATCTGATTGGCTCGAAAGATCAATAAATTATTATTTAGCTCAAATACGTAAAGGAAAGAGCATGTTATTGTCAATTTTGTTAATATTCCTGAAGTGAATTATTATCATAACATTAGAGAGTTATATCGAAATCATCTCACTTGTGCAAATTGAAGTCAAGAAAAATTAATGATAATCATAAACCACATTGAATTATTGCTTGAAAAAGGGTTAATGGAAAATCATATAGTAAGTGACAGTTTTATTAACATCAAGAGTATGAGTTGAAGCTTCAAATTATTTATCGTCATAACAATTCAGAACTACAACGAAATCTTTTTAGTTTCGCAAATTGATCCTAACATCTGTAATTTATCGCTCAAAAATCTACGAAAAATCTTGCCTAATATAAACACAACATGGAGCTTGTCTTATATTTAATTGATTCTCCCAAAATTTATTGGTAAATTCTGTATAAAAGCAGAAACAATCCGAATGAAAAAAGACAGTCTGAAGTTATTCTTGAAACAGTCTTGATCAGTCTCCAATACGATGTTTCGATCTCCGTTGTGTTAGTTGAAAGTTTTGTTAGTGAGCCTCGGGAGTGATTGAATTTCAATCATTGAATCTATTGAGCAGAATGTAAAATGTTGAGTCTTAAACGTGACTCAATACAAAACGTATCCAGCCGACTTTGTATCTGTCTATCAAACATGCTACGTTCGAACAGTACCAGCGAGGTACCAGTGAACTTCGTTAATAATACCTGTGTAAGTAACCACTCAGGTAGATCTATGCTAAACTGCAACTTTTGTGACTAAGACGTAAAAGTGAAGTGAATCTCTCGCCAATTAAAAAACAAGTGAACAGTGTAACAAAAATGTGCAATCTAAAATGTAAGCAAACTTTGATTTTGTTGCCTGTAACCTCTGCCTGACCATACTGCCTGAATATATGTCTCAGTAGCTATCTATATGTTGTCTTATTGTCTACAATCTCAGTCTGCCTCCTGCCTCAATAATCAACGAACCCATTGATCGAGGAAAACTTACTTTGTAACGACCCCCTGTAGTAGGCCAACGAACGAAGAAAGGGGAGCATTACATTATGTCAGACACATGTTATCTACGCCTTGATTGTGGCTTAGGGGCACAAGGCCCCTCTTTTCTTTTTTTATTTTCACACTTTTAAAATTGTAATACGAAAATTCCTTGATATTCAAGCTGATGATGAAAAAATGTTCGTCCGAAACATGTACAATCGATTTTTTTGTATTGACTCGGCCGTTACTTGATGGAAATCCATACTAAAGCAAAACAACTTCGCAAACAATAATGTTCCACAGTCGCTCAAGCATTTCACTCGAAGAACCAAAAAAGTCTTGTTTTTAGGAATTCTGTGGAATTTTTATTGTTTGTGATTGATTAAATTGTTGGGGAGATGGCTTCGAGATTTGCTCAAGTAATTCCACTCTGAGCTATGGTCTCCTGTCTGAAAACAATATGAATGTTTCATGTTTTTCTTCGTAAAATCATGTCAGTACCTATGTCGTTCAGTATTCCCTTCAACACGTAGATACACGTGTATTTGAGAATGGTGGGTTGATTACTTCAATTATTTCAACGTTTCGATGTCAGAGCATACTATACTGCGATAATAGCTCTGAGGAACGTAGATGAAATATCATTAATTAGTTGCAACCTTCAGAACGTCAGAAATGGAACACAAATACACATGTTTGGTTTGGTAAATGACGTTTGGCTGAATGCACGTTCTCATTCATATGCAATGAGAGACTTCGCTCCGAATTGCCGACCTGAGAACCTTTACCACTGGTAGAAGCAATATTATGGAAGTTTGATTACTCCAATATAGCTTAATTTTTGTGGAATCTGATTGTAGCAGTCTACTCAGCTTTCTCATGAGTTATTCAGAAGTAAAACTAGTTTTTGTGAACTTCACATGTATCCGTTACCCCCGATAACGATATTATCTATATCTGACTGGTTGAAAATCAAGTTGGTGCATCTGCGGTGAGACGATTATAATTCCTCTGGTGTGCCCACTCTTCGATTGTTTCGTCAGACTAGCTCTCGATATGGACAATTGAATGAGAGTTCGGAACGTGGGTTTCTTATATTCGATGATAGATGGCGTGAACGATCGACAATTTTTTGAAAAATTTCAAAATGCGTTTCGAATCTTATTATGAAGTTCAACTAGATTTTCAAGTATGTGTGTTCCTTCTTTTTGGACCTGAAGAGTCCCGTTGTTCCATATTCATGATTTTGATCAAATTTCGAATAAAAATATTATAAATTGAGACCATAATAGTAGTTTATTAAGCAATTATTGATATTATATTATTAGTTGAGAGAGTGTATTGTGCTTTCATCATGGACTGACTGTATATATATAATATAATGATAATTTATTATCACAGAATTATCTTGAGTTAGCACTTCGTTTAGTTCATAAATTCACCATTGAAAGTCGAGAATATTACGCACCGATTCCATTCAAACAAAAAATTATGAAAATGAAAGTGTGTACTCAAACAATGTGTGAATGCCTGTAAATTTGGTTTGAAACTTCGGAAATTTAGCAAGATTTTCCCACGCCTCGCTATTATTACAAAGTAGGCGATATCGAGAGATTTCGAAACTCCTTTTCAATAGGAAGTGGATAACACCATTTGACTTTCTATACATCTATATCTGCGGTATGTCAATACTGATATGTCAATACTTTTAATAGTGTCACGAATTAAAATGGTATATCAATATTCATTGAATCACTAAATCAGTTAAGCCATTTGAGTACTAAAACTTCCATAATGTTGCTTCTATATTGGTATAGAGGTGTTCAGGTTGGCAACTTGGAGCGAAATTCCCCATTACTAAACTCTTTGAAACCTGAAGTGAATAATTTGATTGAATCATGTTGACAATGGAAGGATATTATGATGATTTCGAGATTTCTTCTTCCTTCAAATACTACCACATCGAGCAGAATGGACTTCTTCACACGGATAATATTATATTCCCTCCTTCGGAAAAATTATGTTATTTTGCAGTTGCCAAAAGGCATATTAAACAATATACTTATACTCAGATAACAACAAATCCTCTTGCGAATTTTTGAATCATGGCTCCGTTTTTGGGATACTCATTTGAATTTTGCAAGCAGGCCGGAACTTACAAGATTCTGTACAGGGCTACTGATGTTACAAAAACATTGACACCCTGTATCTTTGTCAGCAAACAAAGTATTCTCATTAGAGTCAAATTCCTTCGTGATGAGCCTGATGTTACATCAGTGAACAATTTCAAATCCTTACTAACCCAAACTTGTTCTCAGTCTCAAAGCTCTGTACATTTTCTGAATAATTATTGGAATTCACGATATTTTATAACATGAGAAACGAGAGACAACGCGTGAAAATCTAGATGATTTTGAGATTTATTCTTCCTTCGAACACTACCACTTTGAGCACTATGGACTCCTTCACACGGATAATATTATATTCTCATATTCGGAAGATCATCTTATTTTGCAGTTGCCTGACCGGCATATTAAACAATACTTAAACAGGATGTTCCTGGAATTATAGGGCCATAAAAAACTCGATGAGACCTTTAGGAAGAGATATGGTACGACCCATTTCTCTATTCTAATTTCCAGGGTTTTTCACCCCCCTTCCCCAGCTACAGGGTTGAGGGTATGGGGGTAAAAAAAAAGAAGAATAATATATAGTTCTCCATGAACAATCTACGTGTTCGAGCGTTTTCTCATAGACCCACCCTGTATGAAATAAAACTTCAATTCCTAACTCGATTAACAATATCCTATCCTATATCCAACTAAGTCAATAACGAATACAAACAGCGAGGGCAGGGTTCTAGAACATAGCTGTAAAGATTAAATTCTCTTATTTATTCAGGACTTCAGGACGTTATACAGGTTGGTCGTCGTCATTTATTTTGAGTGATAAAACAACAAAAACAAGTAGACTTTCATGACAAAATGTTATCTGAAAATGTGTCCCAATAAGAATACAAAGTATAGAAGTTTTGGACAAGAAGTGGGTTCTCAGATAAATTATGGACATACAAAAATGGATATATATATTTTTACATGAAGCAATACATTTAGAATTCGCATTCTCTATGTGATGAGAATATCTACTCTTTTTCAGTTTATTCAATAGAAAACAACTACTTTCCTGGCTATATGCCACGACGAACATTGAATTATATCTATTGAACACACACGATAAGAGTTTGAAAATAGAATATGAAAACTTCTGAAATTGAGAATTTGCATTCTCCTTCAGACAAAAATATGTATATGCACACATCATTCTGAATATTCAACAGAAAACAACTACTTTCCTGGCTATTTGCCACGTCGAACATTGAATTATATCTGATGAACATTCAAAAGGAGAACATGAAAAATAAAAAATAAAATCCTCCGAAATTGAGAATTGTCATTCTTCTTCAAATCGGATGAACATGAATAATATGATGTATAATGATATAGAAATATAACTTACCAATATATTCAGCATTGAAATGAAAATTGGAATGTATAGGAGAAGTATACTGGCATAAACTCTGATCTTGATGAGCTTATTCTCACATCCATTCTTCATGATAAACACAATTTTCATCTCTCGTGTGTGTTCAATAGATATAATTCAATGTTCGTCGTGGCATATAGCGAGGAAAGTAGTTGTTTTCTATTGAATAAACTGGAAAAGAGTAGATAATCTCATCACATAGAGAATGCGAATTCTCAATGTATTGCTTCATATAAATATATATCCATTTTTGTATGTCCATAATTTATCTGAAAATATTCCTTTTCAACACTTCCATACCCAATCAGGGGGTTCAAACCACAAACTGAACGGTGGAAACTTGTGATTTTTATATATAGACCTCTAATCGCAGATTCGTGATAGAGTCTCAATTCACAATTTCTTTCCACGCCCTGTATGATGAATGTCAATTTATCATACACCCAAAAGCAATAATGTATTACATTATCAGGCAATGATTAGGATCACTTAAAGAAATCGTCCAGTAATAGATACTGAGGGGTATCAGCAACCATCTCTCCTTCTCTCAATCTTTGGCGTGACTGGGTATTTTACAAGAAATATACAAATTTTTGATTCTCTTTTTGATTCAGATCAACAAATGTTCCTGAAAATTTCTGAATCTTGTTTCCGTTTTTGGGATACTCATTTGAATTTTGCAAGCAGGCCAAAACTTACAAGACTCTGTACAAGGCTTTTGTTACAAAAGCTTTGACACCCTGTATCTCTGTCAACAGAGTGTAATTTATTCGTAATAAGCCTGTTACATCATTGAAAAATGTTATATCACATTTTCTGAATAATTATTGAAATTAATGATATTTTATACATTAAAAATGCGGGACAACTCGTAACGTCATAAACCCCGATCAATCCATTGCAATTATATACGATACGACTTATGTATTGTGTATATTTCAGTACACTCCTACTGTGGAAATTGATTCAAATTTCTATGTAGAATGTGGGAATATTTTCATGAATCCTCAACCTCCAAAACTTTATTCTCTCATCAAATTACACAAACAAAATTATCCTATTCGCCCGGTTGTTTCATTTGTCACAGCTCCTTCCGAGGCTCCTTCATAGTTAAACCACCGAACATTAACAGAAAAACTATTGTAATTTTCTATCAAAATTCAGCTGCGATTTGAAAACTGGAATTCAATACTTCACTCTACCTGATGACAACACAAAATTCATTTCATTTAATGTACAAAACCTATTTCCAAGTATACCTCCCGAAGATACTATAATTTTAGTTGGAGAGTTATTTGATGAAAACCATGTGTGCATCATCAACTGAAAAATTATCTTCATTTCTACAAAAACAGGACTTAAAAGTAGCATATAGAAACACACTGGGAATGATAATCAAAAATGTTAAAGACAAAACTAAATACAAACTCAACTGTGGATTTTGTCCTGAGATATCGTTTTATCAGCGCATTCATGAACATAAGATGCATTTTTTGAAAAAAAAAACAAATTCCACATACGCCAACTATACAGAGTGTCTCATAAACATACCGACAAACTTTGAGGGATGGTAGAGGACATAAAAATAAACATTTTTGCTCGATAAACATAAGTCCGGAAACTCTTCGTTTTCGAGATACAGGGTGTTACAATTTTTTTAAAAAGTCGAATTTAATGACATTTTTTCAGATTATTGATACATTTATTAGGTATCTTTTGGAGCTATTAGAATGTGCCCAATAATTTCAGGGGCGTGCCCACGGGCTATGTCGGATAGTTTTACACAAAAAAAATATCGCCCAGTAGATTTTTTTGTAATTATGATAATTTTTTTTAAATGAACAGCTAGAAATTCAACTTTTTTGTCCCTTGAAATTTTTCCGTACCAACCTTCGTTTTGAAGTAAAAAAAACATCTCTTACATCTATGAAAAAAAAATTAAATGCTTCAAAATTATACCTTACATTCTACCAATGCGATAATAATAAAAAAATCGATTTTTTTTTATAAAAATTCAACACCCTGTATTTCGAAAACGAAGAGTTTCCGGACTTATGTTTATGGAGCAAAAATGTTTATTTTGATGTCCTCTACCATCCCTTGAAATTTGTCGGTATGTTTATGGGACACCCTGTATATTAGAAGAAAACAAAAGTCTTGATGATTATTTCGAAATTCTACACGTAGAAAATCAAGGAATGAAACTCAATCATTTTGAATCATTAGAAATCAATAAACTCAAAAACTTTGACATTTCACCACTGTTGAATTTGTTTTGTTAGTTGATATGTATTTGCTATCAACCCTTTCGAGTTAATCCGGTACACCGTATTTCAATGTAGATATTGTGCCTAATTTCCAAAAATGAAGGTTTATCGAACCTGTCCCCAGATAACTAATCCTTCAAGTTGGGAAAATAGGATACATAAGCAAGTCAAGGTTGGTTTAGTTCATTGTACCACCTAACGAAGCTACTGCGTTAGCGGAACATGTTGTGTGCTCAAGAATTTTGTGGAAATCTTATCGTTTGTGAAGTTTTCACATTTGCTATGGATTTCCATCAAGTTTCGGCTGAGTCAGTTAAAAAAAAGAAATATTTCCATTGATTGTTGAGGAATAAAACACTAATAGTGCTTATCGGTATGTCCCGTCAACGAGAGCTTGCTTTTTTGAGAGGTGAAAAGGTTGATTAGTACCTGTAAAAACATATTTGTGATTATTTCAAATAATAGATGATTGTATCGAATAATGTTAGTACATGGAATCAAATAAAATGAATATATGGAGAGAATTCCTTTGAAGCTTAACCTGCATCACTCTGTATACATATATAGGTTCATAACTGATTAAACACAATTTCAAAGGCAACTGACGTCATCCAAGTTTCGCACCAATGAACATAATTTCAATTACCTAATAATATAATCCGATAGGGAATATGTTATAGCTATATGTTATAGATATAATAATGTAGGAATTTCGTGAAAATGTGATAGGCTGCCAACCGAAATTGTTCGATTATTAGCATCATAATTGATAATAACTCTTTCTCTGTTATTTGTAGGTCAAAGAGAGACGAATACATCACTGTAGCAGAATATACGTGTGGAAGCGAAGTATCAAACATTTATTTTAGGGAAAAAATGCACAAACGCAGATTGAAATAATAACCGAAAGAAACAATATATTCAGAAGCGGCCTCCTCAATGTTCATCAACCGTATCTGACATTTATCTCGGAATGTTTTAGAAAATATACAGGATGAGATTGCTTATTTCGAACTCTTTCACTGATATATCGATGATTCGTTTCAACCGATTTCCATTATCTATTACTCAGTAGACTCTGGGGCTCATAGTTCACAGTTTCACGCTGCTAAAAATGCTATCTCGGAAACTAAGCGAGAAAGAGGTATAGTTACTTTGGAGAAAATGATCCCCATCGAATTTTGAGCAACTTTGGTTTTTGTGTGTGGTCTGTCTGTCTGTACTCTGTGGTAATCATAAATCGATATAATTATCTCCGGAACCCTTTGACATATCGACTTGAAATTTCGCCATCTTATTGTACTCAAAACAAATACAATGCCATTAAAATATGAAGGAAATCGGAAAACTCTAAGGTGGTTTTTCGGTTTTTTCGATTTTTCACCGGAAGTTTCTTGTAACCACTCAACAAATCGCAAAAGTGGTCCGATCGATTTCATTTTTTGTGAAAAAAAATTCTATCAGGGAGAGACGAAGCCTATTGAAATTGAGCAGGGTCGGAAAATTTCAAGTAGGTTTTTCAAGGAGATTTTCCGAAACACACGGTTCGCTTTAAATCGACATATCTCCTGAACCAATAGACTAAATCCAAATTAGAAAAATGCACCGTATGCCTCTTTGATGACGCAACAAATTATTATTTCACCATATTTTCGTGCATTCATCGGAAAATGGAAAAACAAATGAAAATCAAAACATCAATATTTGAAATCCTTTCAATTCAATATATATCGAAAACAAATGGAAAAATCGAAAATTATCAGGAGTGCAAAGTTATCTACTGGAACATTTCCTACAAATTATTATCCATAATTTTTTCTGTAAAACCAATAGTACAGGAAATAAAGTGAATAATATGAAAAAAAAAAAATTGAACGACCCATAGGGTATCATGAAGATATATTGAAAAACAAAGATTATCGATAGATGAAGCTCATCGACTTCCACTGTACAATGAAATATTTTTTCCTTATGTTGATTGGAAGATGGAACAAAAGTGTTGAAAATTTTATTCCCAGATAATTCCAAATATCTCGAAAACAACTGGAAATATCTGAAAATGTTATGGAATCAAAATTATTTCTCTTGATAAAATCTACAAAAAATCCGTATAACATTTTTTTCTGAATTCGATAGTTCAGGAGATACGATGAAAAAACTAAAAAATTTACAAGTTCCTAGATAATCACTTGCCAATAGAAAACAGAACAAAAAACAAAAGAAAGTAAAAAAGCACACTCGACTGTCTTAATTTTTTGCCCATAAATAACGTAAGTACGTACCTAGCTCACTCGACTGTCTTGATTTCCCACAAAGAAGAAATATGTTGGCATTGTTTTAACTTTCTTTTGTTTTTGTTTTTTTAGTCCCTATTGGCAGTCGAGTGGGCTAGGTACGTAGTTTGTGTGGAAAAACCAAGACATTCGAGTGGGCTAAGTACGGAAAAATCTCCAGTTCTCTGAACTTTCATAGCGTCGTATACACATCTTTGGTGCCAATGATAGTTTCAATATAAAAATATGTTCATGATATGGTGCCATGGCCTCTACTTCCATCTTACATGAGCAATGATAAAATATCATCTGCTTTTATAGCGCCGTATGAATTATCTGACCTCTATACTAATCTAATACCTAATGAAAACTACATCTATACTAATCTGATACCTTTCAAAAACTACGTGCCTCACTTGTTGCACTTCCATCCATCCTGTTGATTCTGTTATGGTGCTTTCTCGTTACGCTTTACCCTTTTCTCATCGAAGTTCAACAAATATAGAAAGTGTTTAAAATTATCAGTGCCAACGACATTCTGGAGAAATTTTCAACAAAGGAATGTATTTAGGAAAAAATATTATTTTTCCTCAAATTATCGCAACGGCATGAAATGATGTCTGAATATATAATAATTCGACTTGCCAAAAAAGTCAATATTGAAGTGATCAACTTAATGTGTTGGGATTTTGCGAACTATATTGGTTTTTAGGTACCTATATGTTATAAAAAAAAACACAAGCTAGTTCACGAGCTAGGGTTCACGAAAGGAAACTCCTATAACGTTCGAAGAACATCGTGCGTACCTAGGGAGGATAGGGAGAGGGGGGTAGAAGGTAGGTGTTGGATTTTTTTTCATCTTCAGGAGGTTATAAGTTCTTGGGAATACTTCCATTGGCAAAAAATTCCAAAGCTTTGTCTTTCTATAGACTAACGAGTTTTGATAAAGTGTTGTTCGACATATTTCAAAGTTAACAACGAAAAGATGTGCTGACTGGGCCTGTCGAGTTCGGCTGAGTGGTATTGGTAGTGTCGGAATGAATGAAAGGTCGCCGACTTCTTTACGGTTTTCTAATAATGAAGTCAAAGTATAAGTGAGTGTAGCATCACCAACTAGGCAAATGGATCTTCCCGCTGGATGGTATCTAAGAGCATCGGCGTATGTTTGGGTGCTGAACCCCATATGTGAGAACAGTATTTGAAACTAGCCGATTCCTAAACATGTACCTTCAATGTACCCAGACAATTGTATCCAAATCGGGATTTACTTAGCTCGAAACTCAAACTCAAACTGTTTGAGTCACTTATCATCTCTGAAGTTTCCTGCTGTGACAGTATTTATGGACCTGCCTTTCGGCAATCTGATTCTTTGCGCCTGTAACGCATCCAACTGCCGACTGTCCATATTCCTGACTAACTACTATTACTAAG
This sequence comes from Phaedon cochleariae, assembly GCA_918026855.4. NCBI lineage: Eukaryota > Metazoa > Arthropoda > Insecta > Coleoptera > Chrysomelidae > Phaedon > Phaedon cochleariae. Next base: position 23,480,262 of record OU896719.1, on the reverse strand, counting down.
TAACTGTATCTTACTTCTTAATTTTTTGTGTTATCCTCTCGTATACAAAGATTGAGCTTAGAAACAGCTTAGGCTGACACTCTGCCTTTTCACCAAATTGTAATATCATATATTCTCTTGGATTGGTGAATGAAGACGTATTATTATTATTATTATTATTATTATTATTATTTGAATTCATATTATTCTAGTCACGACTCTGCGGCCTCCGACGCAACGCAGAGTCGTGCTGTATAAAATCCAGTGACAACACCCCACAGCCTATGGGGTGAATAATCACTGGGACCAAGAACCGTGTGCACGCTGGGGTTTTCTGGATTTCCGAGAGCAGCGTATGTCGTGTGCGTCCTAGGGAGCCGATTATCAGGATGACCAATTCCACAGAATGGTCTGGATAGAGCCTGCGGAGTTCGAAGAGAAGATCTCGATATTTAGTCCGTTTCTCTTCCTCCTTGCTGGCGCCGAAAACTCGATCACGAACATCGCTTTGGTTTGATGGTCGAGGAGGAATCGTAATGCCGCATTGTGTCTATGGATATAGGCCGAGACTGCATACACCGTGCAAGAAGACAGCAGGTGCATAATTGTCTCGGGCGCCCTTCTGGCAGGCCCTGCAATTTGTGTCAGGGACCTCCATCATACTCATGACACGGCTACGGTAGATGAGATTGTTAAAAACCCCTTCCTGGCATGCCATGATATACCCCTCTGTTTCCGATGGTAGCCCGCCTGACTTGAGAAAAGCGAAAGTCAGATCTTTGGATATGTGTTTGACATGTGTTTCCATTTCATTTTATTGTATTTTTAAGTCTATATGATTTTGTACGTATGTGTGTTATGACGTATTCTCTGTAAAATATCACAATGAATAAAAAATTGATTGATTGATTGATAAGCCCCGGTCTTCAATGGTCTTGAAGTAGACCAAATGCATAGGCTTATCCATGTGAAGCTGCATGAGCTTTCTCACTTCTGCAGCTTTGGGCTTTTCTCCGAGCGGGTTCTAGCTCATTAACTGAGTTCTGAGCCTCACGCTTGGAGTCGAAAATCAGAGCCAATTCATCGGCTGCTCGACGTGCTGCCCTAAAACGAAAAGCTCCTACTCCTGCCTCTTCATGAGTTTTAATCATTCGCAGGAGGGGATCCGACTTTGCAGGCAACATCGAGATCCATTCTGTTATATGTAGAGATACTTCAAGCTGAAGAGTCCACGGCCACCCTGGTGTGTATAACCGTGGAACGGACGAATTTGGATGTAGACTCCTATGGAGATGCATCATCTTGCGAGTACTTACGTCAAGTTGTCGCAGCTCGACTTGAGTCCACTCCATCACTCCAAATGAGTAAAGTAGGATTGGAACAGCAAGCATGCTAGTACCAGCGACTTTGTTCTTTCCCGACAGTTCTGACGACCAGATCTGTCGGAGCCGCTGCCGATACTTGCTGCAGAGAGCGTCTTCCACCCGTTGTGTCTCCTGGATGTGAGTTTCCTCTACACCCAGGTAGGTGTACGTCTCTCCGGTATCCAGGTGGTGTAGGATGCTTCCGTCCACGAGCTGCGCGTCCTTGTCTCGCATCGTCCTCTCTTGAGATGAACCAGTGCACATTTGTTCATTCCGAATTCCATTCCAATTGCCTGAGTGTACTCCTGCGCCACCCTGAGAGATTGGCCCATATCCCTCTCACCAGAGGCATGAAGTTTGAGGTCATCCACATAGAATAAGTGGGTGACCTTATGCCTCCGGTAACTGGGTGGGCCGCAGTTGTATCCCCTGGTTTTCCTGAGCTTAACGGATAGTGGCAGAAGTGAGATGCAGAATAGGAGATGACTGGCTCTGTTTGGACCCTCGCGTTACCTGATGTTATGGTAAAGCGGGTCTTCCAGACCAGCATCAGTTGTTTTATGCATCTCACTATAGAATCGGGTACCGAAAGACATTTGAGCAAGTACACGAGTAACTCATGTGACGTTGTGTCAAATGCCTTTCGGTAATCGATCCAGGCCACAGAATGATTCCGCTTGTACTGCACGGAGTCCTGTGTAATAGATCTATCTATCAACAGGTTCTCCTTGCAGCCAGCGACACCTCTCTTTGACCCACGCTGCTCAAAAATCCGCTGGTAAACCGGATCGACTATACTAGGAGTACTCGCATGTACAAGATGCGTGTGAACAACTTGTAACATGCATTCAGGCAGGTAATTGAAGACGTATTATTATTATTATCATCATTGTTATTATTATTATTATTATTATTTTTATTATTATTAATATTGTAGTGGATATTGAGGTAAGTGACCAGTTATTCACGAATACTTTCCACTTTTTTTTTACGAAAATACATTTCAAAATTGCAATAAATGGCGCGAGTGATTCAATTATTGATGGAATAGAAGATATCGGATATCTTTCAGTATCCACCAATTATGTTTAATCTTTCCAAACGCATCCGATGTCAGCGTCTTTGAGAGGATTTTCGTTGAAAACATTTCAAACGGAGCCAACTTTTCTGCTGGCTCGGATGAATTCCCTCTAGTTTTTCGTTTGCGAGAAATCTTATTCCTTACCAGATTATCATTACGCTGGAAGCTTCAAAGTTGTTTGAAGTGAATAAAGTTTATTAATTGATATTTCGAAGTGTAAAGTATGGACAAGGGCGGAGATATGGGAAAGGTAGATACATATATACGTTCATTCTTTCTTTCATTGCTTCATACATCATGAAATCACATAATTATGGCGATAGTAATATTATCATTATGTGAACTTATCATTCATAAAGAAGAACATGTGGAGGAAGCCCATTAAAACCTAATGGTCGAGCGTGGGCATGTCTACATTTTCAATTTCAAATGAAATTTTGTTATCCATAATGCGATAGTTACAGGTGATTCAACTATACTTATTCCTGGTTATACGGCAAGAGAAAGGAAAGCTATTCTAAGATAAATGATTATAACTAATAGCTAAGATGAATTGATTGATTGATAACAGTTGATGGTGTTTGTGTTGAGAATAAAATGACAGTGTTTTTGTTAATCATACTTGAATCAAATTTATTGTCACTGTATTACATTATCAGTTATTTTCAATCACACTATGAATATTGTTTCTATTGAAATTTTTTATGTATGTTTTGAAAATATCGTCTATCATACTAGGCGAGTTGAGAGTTGTCAAATAAAGGTGGAGAGGATGATTACCTCTACCCCCCCCCCTTTCACCCAGAATAATAAAAATCTCAAAATATTTCGAATACCTGGTGAACATAAAGATTCAGACCATCAGCGTATTTTGTATAAATAATGTCGCGTTCGATTGAGTAGTATTACGAAAAAAATATGCGACCATTGCATGACGTCAGAGCTGGGCAAATACTTTGAGAAAAGTATTTCAATATTAAGTATTAAAGACTTTCGGATATTGAGGACATTCAAATAGTGGATATTTTCAAAGGCCAAAAAGTATTCAAATAATAAATATAAAAGTATTTGTATAGTTCACAGTAAGTATTTGAATACTTTCAAAGTATTTGAGTATATCCAAAGTATTTAAAGTCGCTGGAAGTATTTGATAATTTCCGAAGTATTTGATAATTTCCGACGTATTTGAGTATTTCCAAAGTATTTAAACACTTTCAAAGTATTTAAATACTTCTAGAGTTGTATACATCCAAAGTATTCAAATATTCTCAAGGATTAGAATACATTCATGTTACTTGAGTATTTTTGACGTTTTTATACACCTTGTGAAATTGTAGACTTGAGTAATAGAGGTAGTTTCCATAGCAAAAGTATGAAAAAATAAATAATTTTTTGTACTGCACTGGGAAGGCGTCAATTTGTCAAAACCCGACATCAATAGAAAAGGATGATGTATGATAAGTGTATGTATGATAAGTAATTATCATTTTTTCTGTGACGGGAAAAAAGTTTGGCATTTCATCTCTGTTGGCAGGTTATAAAATGTCACTTTTCATAAATTACTTTTTTCCCGTGGGAAAAAAGTTAGTACTTTTTTCCCGGATATATATCACATAATATATATACACTGTTGATGGCTTTTGTTGTGCTATAGTTCCGAAAAATGAGTCAATAATACCGTCTCCGAGAAAGAACTGCAAGTCCTTTTATCTTCCATTCGACTTCACGGTTACGTATATTACTAAACAACCCGTGAATTCGCAATTTTTTTGAATCAAATCACAGAATTAGACTGACAGAAGTGACATCAGATATTTGATTACTTCAAGAGAATGATGAAGATGCCTACAACGCAGAGGTGTCCCTACTGTCAAAAACTTGAAATTCCACATCGATGATTCTCAGATTTCAAAATAATGTAATATCTTCTCAATATTGATTCGTCCTTTCTTCTGTCACAGAAAAAAATAGTGTATTATACACGGGAAAAATATTAGATTTTAGCTCACGGTTTTTTGTCTCCCTCCGCTACGCGTCGGGAGACAACACAACCTGGAGCTAAAATCTACTACTTTTTTCCCTTGTATAATAAATAGCTATTATTTTCACCCGATTTTTCTGGGTTTTCTATCCTCGTCTCAGAAAATGTATAAATTATCATTGTCAGATTGGTGAAATAAATTCACAATTCATGCACCATATTAGATGTAGGATGTGGAGGTCTCTGATCAGCTCAGATTCTGAAAAGCTAAAATCCACAGGATGTTCCATTAAAAAAGATGATATCATAGCCGTGAACAAATATTTGTAAGTATAAACATAATTACTTGAAGCAGAAAGTATTTGAATACTCGGTATTTAAATACCAAAAAGTATTTGTAAATACAAATAATGCCCATCTCTGCATGACGTCATCATGAACGTGGAATTTTAGAGGACGTAAACACTGTGTTTCATGGAACATTAGATGTATTATTTTTTATCTTTTGAAGCGTACGAAAGGGGCTTCGAATAATGTTAGGAGAACATCGTATGCTTACTTAGGGAGGATAGGAAGAGGAGGGAGGTACTGGATTTTTTTTTAAACTTTTGGAGGTTGTAGGTTCATGAGTATACTTTTATTGACGAAGAATATCCAACTAGGTTGAAAAGATTCAACTCATCATTACAGAAATTCCAGGTTAGTATAGTACAAAATAATTTTCCATCAACGGTCCACTGTGAAACACCGTGCATATCCTCGACGATATTTGGTTGTCAAGATTTTATGCACACATAAAAATGATTTCTCGTTACAAGGAAATATTTGTTATAAAAAAGAATTACTCTGAATGAGAATATATTTTGTAATTCTGAATAAATACTCTTGAGAAGAGCATTTTGCTCTATTCATATCAATATTTTCATTTCTTCGCCTTTATTGCTTTATTCAAGAATACATAGTTAATTTGAAAAAAAAAAATTCTCTTGTGAAAAAAATATTGATTCTTGTTCAAATATCACCATACACTTGATTCAATTGACATTATCCAACATTTTCTCCACCTTCCATCTCCTCGACAGCGATCGCTTGGACAGCTTTGAAGTCTCAGGTAGGGTACGTCATTAAACTGAACCAATTATATTCTTCATTAAAATGATTCGACATCTTTTGTTCAAACCAACACGGCGAAGCTATATAAACTTTATATTTCAGGTAGTTCCTTCAAAAGAAGTTATTGAAAAATAAAATACTGTTCGCTTTACCCTTCCCCCCAGAAAAAAATATATCTACTCCCTTGAGAATGGATCAATTCTTGAGTTATATATAGCAACTTGGCGAGAGGGCATTACAAAATGTAAAGAATCTCTCGATTCGGCGTAGGATTAGTGGATGCTTCAGAGTTTTGAAACAGCAAAAGTCGGAAGTATGAAAGGGGAAAGTAGGGAGTTGGGTATTTCAGAAGATAATCTATACTCTACATTTCAGTGAAGTTTTTATAGTAGAAGCTGACCCAGCAAACGTTGTTTTGCTGTATACATCATTTCTAGAAAATATTTTTTCCGTCAGGTAAATAATTATCAGCACACTTTTATCATTTTATTTTCTACATCTTTTTAGTTTGGCTATCTATAAAAGCGTGATTCATTAGTTTTTCAAACTACTATTTATCACAAGACTTATTCGCCAAATCGGATCCGTCATCTCGAATCACCCAATTTTGACGAAAAAACATAATATACGACCCCGAAAACCCCCAGATACCAATTTCGAATAGAATCGGATCATAATTGAAAAACTCGTTCGCCATATTGGATCCACCATCTTGGATTTCTGAATTTCGACGAAAAAAACATATTTTACGACTCCAAATTTTCAATAGAATCGATTCATAATTACAAAATTCGTTCGCCATATTGGATCCTCCATTTTGAATTCACCAATGTCAACGAAAGAATCATTATTTCCGACCACGAAAACCCCCAGATACCAATTTCAAATAGAATCGGATCTTAATTACAAAACTGGTCAGCTATTATATTGGATCCGCCATCTTGAATTTACTAATTTTGACAAAGGAATCATAATCTTCGACCCCTAAAATGCCCAGATACCAATTATTTTGAATAGAATCGGATCATAATTGACAAAAACTCGTCCACCATATTGAGTCCCACATCTCGAATTCCCCAATTTCGATGAAAAATCATATTTTCTGACTCGACTGTGAAACGAGAATTTTATGATCAAGTACCTTTCTATTCCAGTACTAAATGAAAATCGAGTAGACGAGGTGTACCTATAATATTGCCTTTGCATTGGAAAAAATATTTGAAAATCGCTCTTATCGACGATATTTTCAGTGACCCGATGACATCTATTTCAAACTAAGTTAGGTATTCATGTGTTACCGCAGCCCTAGAAATTGTTCGTATTCCTATCATATATTACCTTTCCTTCAAGTTTGCAAACAAATATTTTTCATGATTAAACATTCCAAGTCTGAACATTTTTAATACAAACAATTTGTTGAAAGCAGGATGCATGAAACCATTGCTTGTGCTCGATTTATTGATTCTATTTGAATTTGAGTAGTAATTGGAAACTCATTAGTGCTGTGTGATGAAATATTACTTTTTGCACTTTATTGACTTGATGGCTTGCAAGCTGAGAATATAACAGTATATTGTTGATTACTCTGCGCTTTCCTTGGGATTCCCACCTACATAAGTAGTTTGTCTACTGAGAAACGAGAAATTATGATCTATAAGGCACTGATCCGACCTGTCCTAGAATACTGTTCCCATATTTGGAGTTCAGCACCCAAACATACCCTGAAACTGTTGGATTCTGTCCAAAAAAGTGCAATTCGTCTCGTGGGTGATGCCTCGCTCACAAACTCACCCACTCCTCTGGAACACCGTAGAAAAGTTGGCGATCTGGCTTTATTTTATAGATATTTTCATGGATGATGCTCATCTGAAATATCAACAAATGTTCCCCCATTGGTAGTCCCCGCGAGATTAACCCGTCGAGTTGAGGCTTCGTACCCCTTCGTGGTCACTTTGGAGACCTGCAGAACATTTCTTTCCAAAGACTCGTTCATCCCACGAACAGTGAGGCTTGGAACACATTGCAGAGGGAGGTGTTCCCCGAGGCATATAACCTCCAGAAATTTAAGGAGAACACCAATTCCCACCTCATCTCCCTTGGTTCTCACGATGTTCTCTGAACATTACAGGATATCTCTTTTCGTGGAAATCAGAACATAAAAAAAATATATAGAAACAAACTGATGTTTCACACATAAGTGATCCAGTTAAAGGAATCTTGATGAGGAAATATTATCTGGATGTATTTCGTGCAAAGTATGCCAGAAGTATGTTCAAAACTTCAAAACTAGATTAAAACAACCCGGTTCTATTTATTTATCGACATACAGTTCAGTAATTCTCGAGTCATCAAACATTATTTATTTTCCGGCTATCAATCAGTTGAGTTCATTTTCCAACATTCGCACCAACAATCACACAAGGCACATCGCTATTCGGGTCCGTCGATCACTCCTATGACACCAGCGAGACTGTTGGGTTTCTTGTATTAAGTGGACTGTATTTATATATAAAGATTACTTACTTACTTACTATATTATATTCGCTTCTAATAAATCTGTTATGTACAGAATTCGATGAGTTATCATTTTTACAGGTGAGTTATTATTTTTACACGTACTCTTTCCTTATTTATTATTGATACATTGTTTGTTTTTCATATCCATGACATCGGAACACAGCTATCTCAAAGAATTTAAACATGAAACTGAACATCAGCTGTCACCTTTTTCTTTTTGAAGAATTTTTCGACACTTCAGTGGAATTCTTCTTACACATCGCTCGAAGGACCAAATGTTGGATTTCTTGTATTGAGTGCACTGTATTTATATTGAATTCGCTTTTTATAAGCCTTTTATGTACAGAATACGATGAGTAATTATTTTTACATGTACTCTTTCTTTATTTATTAATAATACATTGTTTGTTTTTCATATCCATGACATCGAAACACAGCCATCTTAAAGAATTTGAACATAAAACTAGACATCAGCTGTCACCTTTTTCTATTTGAAGACTTTTTCGCCACTTCAGCGGAATTCTTCCAACACATCCGGCTCGAAGGACCAAATGTTGGGTTTCTTGTATTGAGTGGACTGTATTTATATTATATTCGCTTCTTATAAGACTTTTATGTACAGAATACGATGAGAAATTATTTTTACATGTTCTCTTTCTTTATTTATTATTAATACATTGTTTGTTTCTCATATTCAAGACATCGGAACACAGCTATCTCAAAGAATTTTTACATAAAACTGAACAGACACAGACATTCATTTGAGTCCGTCGCATGTGCTCAGTGCTCACCTTCCCGACATAGACTGTCAAATCCATCGTTATTTGACACCGTTGTCCAATCTTATTTCCCTTACGATATGGTTGATCATTTATCAACTTAATTACACCCTCTGTCGTTCATTCTCCTTTCACACATCTGAAATCTCATCCAGCCGTATTCTGAAGCTTGATAAAAAACCACCAATTCGTACATTCGTTATTGTTAATATTCATACGACCAACAACAACCACTGTGTTCGGCTCTGGCACAAGATTCAAAATAGTTCATAGGGTAAGCGTAGCCTCGTGGTTGAAGCGTCAATATTCTATCCACGTTGGATTGCCGGTAGGTGGTTTCGATTCCCACCACGACAGCAGAAATTTTTCTGACGGCCTGAGGAAGTGTTTGGGATCACACGTTGAAAGGTAAGACCCCCGTCATTCCTTCCTCGCACAAGTCTCTTGAAGACTTCTGAGGGTTGCTCGTAAGGGGGCAACCGAATGATGAATAAGAAGAATATAATTCTTCAAGAGCAATCTAATATACCGACCTATACATATACTATATACACCTAAAACTTCATGTATGAAACGAGGATATAACAGGGTTTCCCAAAACTCAACGTCATCGTCATCCTTTGGAGGGCTGATAGTACAGCTCATAACTGACCAGAATATCACAATTTAACCTTGGTAAAATATTGATAGTTTTGGAGATATTGGCCCTTTGATGAATTCCGTGAAAATCGAAACTAGGAATATCTTTTTTCCTCAAGTGGAAGATAGTGAATGTTTTTTTTTTAAATAACTTGCCAGGTTCGCGTTCGCGTGATTTTGTTCACAGTATGAAGAGTCTGAGTAAACTAATTGAAATAAATTAACTCGAGAATCGGCCAAACATGTTTCTTTTCTCCAGAGGTACGTATTGCACCAATATTTTTATTTTGAATTGTAATCAATAGAAGGGCAATTATAGGCTGCATAACAAAAGTTAGAATCTCAAACTGTGAAGTTTTGTACCTATATACGGCACTCGAAATACTGATCAAAGGATTCGATTTCCACGAAATTCATAAAAGTGCCAATATCTCCAAAACTATCAATATTTCATTTAGGTCATATTGTGATATTCTGGTCATTCATGAGCTGGACCATGAGCCCTCCAAAGGATAACGTTGAGTTGTAGGAAAGCCAGTATGTAGAAACAGCAAGGCAAGACTCAATAGGAAAAACAAAACACGGGATAATACACGAAGATCAAGTCATGTAATCGTCATTTAAGGCCCGACGCGAAAGGATAATTCAGTTTAATTCCCGAAACATTCAGTTGTTCCAATTGTCAGCAGACCGAGAACGGCTGATGAGGCCAAGTGACCCGAAACAGGACTGTTTCTATCTTGCTGACAATTAGAGCAGCTTCATTCATCCGGGATCTCTTGGCTATGATATCAAGTTGTTTGGAAAAACGAAATTCCATAGCACGCAAGTTGGCACAATATAACATTATTTGTGCTCAGATATAAATTATTCCATTACGCGGGAAAGTTAATTTCAGAGGACGGCGTTCAACGAACGGCTTAAAAAACAAACTTTGTTAGGGTACGGATAAGCTTTTCATTAACCAGGAACAAGAACAAATTGTTGGTATTATGTATGTACCAACACGTTTAATGGCAGTCGGATTTAATGGGAGTCAAATTATATTGAAGTTGCATATTATGTATAGTCGAGCAAAACGTTTTCAAACAATCACAAAGCCAAGCAAATTACTGTTACATGTTTTTTATTGTAGTAAAAAAAATTGGGCTAGCTCTTTAAATAAAAGAGGGAGGGAAGGATGAATAGTACTCTGGAAAAACTCTCATTACTACAGTTTGGTGTAACGGAATTAAGCGATCTTGGTCACATTATGAAGGGTTTGTCCAGATCTTCCCGATAAATTACGAATCAAGCCGATTTGCAATTTTTCTTCGAGAATTTCAAATGGAACTATATATTTTTCCTGCTATGATATGAAAGTGGAGTGTACAAGAAGAAAAATGGTGAAAACCGCGAGATACCTCTTGAAGAACCGGAGAAATACTCGGAATAGCATGTCAAATGCCTCCTCATTCGTTATCGGCATTTTGAGAAATAAGCAATCCACAGTGAAAACTTTCAATGGAACTTCAATTATATTATGACGTTTCTTCCATTCAAAGCCAACTTGCCTTTTCTCATTCCTGAGCCTATACTCACTACTTACATTTCAATTAGCTATGTCATTACTAAGAGTCTCCTTCACTATTTTGAGATATAACAGCAGTTTGTGAAACCAAAATGAATGAATTATTGAAATCGTAATTTCATAGATACAGGATATTTCTGATGACGATTATTGAAGTTGATTCCTGTGGTGAATATTTTCATAATATTATTTCAAGTATTTCACCGGTTCCTCAAGAGGCATCAATTCGCGGTTTTCACCATTTTTCTTCTTGATTGTTCATATTAAAGTAGAATGAATATATGGTTCCATTTGAAATTATCGAAAAAAATGGAAAATTGTCTGATTTTTCAAACGATGCCATCTAGCGGCCACCTCAGGATTTAAATCGACTTGATTCGTGATTCATCTGGAAGAACAAAAAAAAACCTTCATAATGAGACCAAGATCGTTGAATTCCGTTACACCAAACTGTAGTGATGGGAGTTTTTTCAAAGTACTATTCATCCTTCCCTCCCTCTTTCATTTAAAGAGCTAGCGCAATTTTTTTTTTGATCGAAATGATTGGAAATCAACTCGTGAACATGAAAAAGGTGTTTTTGATATGTCTTGATTCATCAAATTCTCATAAAATCCCGTTTATTAAACTGGCCAATGCAATAACACCCTCTAGGGGCTGTCCTGGAAACTTGAAAATAATTTACAGAGATTTCTCTTGGCCACTTTTATCATTCATATTTTTTTTCGAAACCTGTGCGGCAAATAGTTTCCGAGATACAGCCGGCGTCCTTTCTTAGTGGTACACCCGGACAAGTTGCGGATCAGTCCCTATATCATCTGTTATTCTTCACGGTCTTGGAAAATTTCGAATTTCCAGGGATAAAAAGCATCAGAAAACTACTCTGAAGACCGTACTTCTGTTCTGTTTTCCTGTAGGTCACGACCGTGAGAAGAAAATAGCAAAAGGGACACTATACCAGCTTTTTCATTGGTTTATATTATTTAAAAGATACTTTTCGTTCTCAGTTCGAGGCCAGTCATAAATATATAGTCCCCCAAGAATCTATACTAGGTATTTGCCATATGGTCTCGTATGAATTCCTGAAACCTTCCACAGCTGCAAAATTTCGGAATCTATATGAAAATCAGCTACAAACCTAGTCAGAATATAGTGTTTTATTTAACAGCGTGTACATATCTCGTCGGTACCCCCGTATTCATTATTCGTAATGGGGTTGTACACACTATAGTCGAATTTACACTACATGCCAATTTTAAATTTATCATTCCATGCATGAAAAGTATTCGATGCGATCATTCGTTATTAAAATCATCGCAATTTTTTTTTCTCAATACTCAAATTCGGCGACTTCGAAAAACGCCAGGTTCGATGGCGTCATGAACCAAATACTGGCTTTATATACATGCAAGATTCTTCAGTACCAATAAAAAAATATCCTAATATTCCTAATAAAAATTATGTTGTGGCACGGGCAACAGTGTACTACCTGCGTTCCCAGGAAATACAAAAAAAGATGAAGACCAACTACATTGTCAAACTAACTTCCTAAAGTCAATATCGTATGTCACCTTCATCATCAAATCCTTGTTTCATCTAGTCAAGATGCGACTATTCAAAGATAATCCTCATATTATCTGATTCTTTATGCGTGTGGTTTTTCTCTGTTACTCTCAGTAAGTATTCAATCCAGAAAATTCAATCCATATTCTGATTGAAATGACAATCAGGAATATTCTAGCACTTGTCTATCAGAAATAGAGAATGGATACGTGAGTCGAATCTTATGGTTGCATCGAATCGTTCACGGATGATTACGCCACGCGTTTTCTTGCCATTTCCATGTTTTGAAATATGGCGAATTTAAATAAATATTTAAAAAAGTTACAGAGCTCTGAGAAAAAGTTAGAGTTAGTACTTCACATCCCTGTTCAACCAATAATTCTTCAGATTATCTTCGAATACGAACTCTTATGATGATTTTGTGAAAACATATAGTGACTTTGTGGAACTCTGATGTACCAGATATTGATGTATCTATATCAAAGAGTTGAATATATTGTTCGTGCATCGCTTCTTCAAAGTTGAAATCCGAAGTCTGAATGTGCATGTTCATGCGTAGTTGAGAAGTGCTAGACAACTACATAGCTCCTAGTGGATTTTGAACCACTTCTTGGGTACCAAGATACGAGCAAGATATTATCAGAGCACAGAACAAGAACGCTTAACGAGTGCACCATTTATGTTAGGTATTGAAAATGATCTTCCAATGGCCGGGTTCAAACCAACAATCCCCTTCAGCAATGTGAACGGCGATCTATAGTGAGTCGAGCGCTGAAGTCCATTTATACCTACTTCCATATGTCTTGGAGAACCTTTATTGTTCATTTATTCATTACTCATTACCTACCACTCTTGTACAAGTGAAATTGTTCCATACGAAATAAAAGTATGTTTCATGAAATTTATCAGTTGTTATCTCATTCTGAACTTTTGTGATAAACAAATATTCAACTGAACGTATATATATATACAGGGTGTTTCATAATTGAATGCTGATCCTAAAGGGCGATGATCCTTGGATGATTTCAAGGAGAGAAGTTCGTATCAACATATGTCCTGAACCTCTTAGTTTCTGAGATACAGGGTGTTGAAATCAGAAGCGTACAGCGTTTTTTTAAACAAAACATTCAATATCAGGTCTACGAGGACATCACTGGTAAAAGTATCTTTGATTTTCGTCCCAAAACAAAATGTGTTTCCACTTATAGTGGGTGTCTACTTAATTACCAAAAACAATATCCAAGAACTGAAGGAACAAAATTCTTTGGTTTTTATTTTTTACGCGAAAACGGTACGTTGTATGAAAGTAAGTCTAGGAACCAAATTTTCTCCAAAATGAATAAGAATTGAAAAAAAATCTGGTACTCAGAAAAATCAGTGGCGTACTATTTTTTTCTTCAAAAATTGTCAGTTCTAACCCCGTACGGACGCCGGTGAGAATTTTTGAATTTCTTTCACCTGAAAAAATGCTCCTTAATTATGAAAAGGTGTATACAAAATATCATAACAATATCTAAGAGTGATAAAAAATTATGATGACAAACTCATTTGTTCCTTGGAATTTCATCACCCTGTAGCTCAATAACTAAGAGGTTTAGGACATATGTTGATATGAACTTTTCTCCTTGAAATCATCCAAGGATTATCGCCCTTAAGGATCAGCATTCAATTATGAAACACCCTGTATATACCTACAGTGTGACCCATTTAAGATGGAAGCACCCTTATAAAACTTACATTTTTCAACCGATTGGAATGATTTTTTTTTTGTTAGGTAGATATTCAAAAAGTCTATTAGGACACCAAATATCATGAATAAATCTCCATTTCCAGGGCCAAATAATCTAATTTTTCAAGGTCAAAAATCTAAAAAAATTACTAGCGATTTTTTAGAAAAAATCTGACTACACCACTGGATTTGTGACATTTTCAAATGGGTAACATGTAAATTACGTTGAAATGCGTCAATCAATAAAAAAGTTATAAAGGAATGAAATTTGAAAAATATGCCGTTTAATCAACCCACCAATTCATGTTCAGGAATTTAACTTTTTTATTACTGAACAGATTTCGATGAAACTGTGATCAGTAATATTTCAAGACATCCTGAATCCAGTGGAGTATACAGAATTTTCATAAAATTCCTGAACATGAATTGGTGGGTTGATTAAACGGCATATTTTTCAAATTTCATTCCTATAACTTTTTTATTGATCGACGCATTTCAACGTAATTTACATGTTACCCATTTGAAAATGTCACAAATCCAGTGGTGTAGTCAGATTTTTTCTAAAAAAATCGCTAGTAATTTTTTTAGATTTTTGACCTTGAAAAATCAGATTAGTTGGCCCTGGAAATGGAGATTCATTCATGATATTTGGTGTCCTAATAGACTTTTCGAATAACAAAAAAATAATTATTCCAATCGGTTGAAAAATGTAAGTTTTATAAGGGTGCTTCCATCTTAAATGGGTCACACTGTACATGTAAGAGACTTATTTCATAGGATAGTATATGTATTTCGTTGGTATAACTGTACCTACTAACTTGATATCGACCTCCATTGATGCCCTTCAGCCTTATCATTCAATATTTCGAGAAGAAATAATGTTCTAGTCAATTTATCGTACCCTTTTACCCACTCTAGGAGACGCTATACCCTCTCATAAAAAAATCAAAGACAGAGAAAGATATATAGATGTACTCTTCCCAGGACTTGTGGAGGAAGGATGATGCGAGGATCCTTTATCCAAACGAATAACATATTCTTGTCCTTGTCTGGCAAAACATATTATTATGATTTGCTTCAAAATCGTTTGTAGTTATGTTTGATTGTCATTGCTTGTCTACTGTCCGTACTCTACCATATACTACATCAAAAGAAGTTGAACAAACAGTCTGAATTATAATTTTTGACAGTTATTATGTCATCCGCTGCTGACGGCGATTACGCGATCATGACTGGCGGAATAAACGAAAACTGTGCGAAGTGCTTACTGTACGTAAAGAGCTACTCACTGAGGCTGTATCTCGTGTGTTCTTGCCTACTTTCTATAGTGGCCGTAGGTAATAGTATATTACATAACAAGAGTTGTAAAACGCATATTATGCACGAAGTGGAGAGAGTTACACACGATGCCGCATAGCGGCGAGTGTGTAACTCCACAAGTGCGTAATTGCTTTACAACTCGAGAATTGTACTATACTTTTTCTACGACTACACTATATTCTCTTCCGGATAGTGTAGATATTGTATCAAGGCACAAATAACCTATATATACACGTATCCCGTCACTGAGCCAGCTGCATGAAAAGACAAATCACAATTCTTCCGTTTGTTTATTGATACATTGCATTGCATACCGAGATATTTACCTCAATTCGATCTGAAATGGAGTCGTTTTTCATATTTGAACAACTTTATTAATAGCAAAAAACACATTACCCATATAAAAATATAAAATTAACATCCATAATGGTTATTTATTGTGACAGTGCAGCACGAGAGATCCTGTAATCGTTATTAAAAATAATAAAAAAAAGTTTTCCAACTGCGCTCTGAACCGCCGACCTTCGGATTCGGATCCACAGCGCTTCCTACAACTGAGCTGTCACCATTATATACTTCGTGTTAGTAGATATTTTATAAATATCATTTCTAAGATTGATCTTTTTTAACTTCCTGTTATTTAGAAGAAAAGGAATTCATCAATTCAATGTTGAGTATGTATGTCATTTCAAAAATTACCTTCATGAATAAATATTCATCAACAGGAGCATTCTGCAGAAAATAATTGATCTGTTCAGCATTAAGTATTTTTGATTTTCTTCTTCGGAATTCATCCGATATCCTTTTGAGGAAATGGGATATGTTGCTATATTAATATTGTGATTGATATTTAGTGTTGATCGTAACATGGAATATATCGACCAGAGTGATGATGATTTCATCGAATTTGATAATTCTTGAAAATATACTAAGAGGATATATTTTCCGAAAATGACACCGTATTATTTCTAATTCTCCAGTCCAGGAATTTTTGATGTGCTGTTTCGTATCATTCACGAGACTTAGCGGGTAGCAACTCATTTTTAGCCATTCTAGCTTTTTCCAACATTTCTGGTGGTATAAAAATAATTTCCCCATCGTCATCACTTGACATAATTTTTTTAACTGGAATCGAAGATATTATCAATAGAAAATAATCATATTTTCAATAAATATAACTTACCTCCTTTCGGTTTCGGTGAATAGCTGGATTGATTGATGAAAAGATAAGTAGGTACCTAATCACCTAGCTACTGACATTAATGAAATTGTTAATTGGTATTGACACATCGCCTAAGCAACAAAACAAAGTCATCTATCAACATACCTATGAAAACCGTGCGATCGCTCTCTTTACGCACACGTGTGTAAGGAGAAGTTTACTGCCATTGTTTTGTGTACAATATTCATCACTTACAGTAGTAGTCGTAGGAAAACACATTATTTTTTATGAAAAACGCGTTAACACTTAATTCAGGTCCCTAAGAAGTAGTCGAACGCTGATTATTCAGTTTCGCCCATTCGCCCATTCGTGCTGAAGCGTGCTGTGAATATCGCGAGAACTGAAACAGATTTATTCAGTCTGTGTTTCCCGCAACAATGCAAGATTCTGAATTTTTCTTGTTGCGAACGTGATCTCGAAAGATATGCTAACATTATTCGGAGATGATGTGTGAAAAATTAAACATTGATGAAGGAAACGCGCGAAAAATTTCGCATGTTACGTCGAGTAGCGTGCGCTAGAAAATAAAGCGCTGCTATGAAATATGTTCGAAACATTTCCATTGGGAAATCGTGTTCACACGAAATTTGTATACATATCTATATCAAATTATTATTGATAATATGCACGAAAGAGATAGAACTTTCATAAAACATTTTAAACACCTTCAAAGAAACTCTCTGATGTAAATTGCAAAAATCTGAAGAATCATCATTCTATCTATCTATATCTTCTAGCAAAGAGAATTAGCAGAACTCGAAGAATAGTTATTTATTATACAAGGCTACAAGTGAAAAAAGTTGTAGATTTTAGCTCCAGGTTGTGTTGTCTCCCGTATAAAATTTCTAATGATGCCAATGGATTGTTCGCATCATACAATATAAATAAACTTCTGAAAAATTCCAATATTCCCCCATGAAGTACTCATAAAATAAAAACGAAATAGGCAATTTTTCAATTTCCCCCTGTATCTCTGAAACGAATGAAGATATTAAAATTCCGAATGCGCCATTTTGGGTGTTCCTTGAATCAAACCCGTAACATGTATATCGGTTTTTTGATAACTCCTTCAGTTATTGTGAAAACGCCCAATTTTGCCCACCCTGTACGATTAGTAATCCAACCTGTTTTGGTCTCCGTTGGATACTTCTGTATCCAATCGTTACATGACGATTCACAGACGTCGGAAAATTTTCTTTTTCATTCAACAATGTATTGGTTATCAGAACAACAGATGACAATATTTCACACGAAGGGTCAATCCGTTTTAGAGATAAGCGAACATTATCATCAAACTTCTCCATTTTGACTCAACGAACACCTTGCGTAATACATGAAAGCCTCGGGACCGAGAATCAATCAATCAATCAATCAGTTAATATGTTGCTGGGGTAGCAACCAGGTGGGACCAAATCCGACCCCCGTCTCACAAGACTCCCATAGGGAATGACTGCCGGTCACCTATCTTTCGACTTATACCGACAGCACCCCCGAGAGAAATGGAGGATTTGGATACGCCAAATCAGCGCGCTAGAGCCATCTCCGTTATGTAACGGCATGTTCTCAGGCTACCATTTCATTATACCAATGGTGAGGCCGTCTGATAAAACAGACCACTGGCTCTGGCAGTGTCAGTGCTCGAGCAGAAACGCTGCTCACCCGCCGAGGCAGGCAAGATATCCTCCCACTTGACTCATAGTAGGATTCTTCTTCACTTTCTCTACCGTAGTCCGGTGGTGTTTTTTTGGAAACCGCTGCCCCCTGGAGTCCAACCCAATTGGTGAGGCATCAGGCCGTATGTATACGATCTGATGGGGCTATTCTCATCACCCCCAAGATTCCTCTTGTTACGTTTGATGGGTCGCCGTCGCAAGATGCTTTGGCCTGATTGCTACTCATGTTAACAAGAATACTCTCGTCATGTTGAATGAGTGATCGTTCGAGGACTTTTACACGTTCCTCTACCTCGTTTATAGGAGAGGACTCGGCTTTGCCTACGATGACTGGCGGTTGGATCGCTTGGGGCTGCCCCCTCCATGTCGAACTAAGGCACAAGGTACACCAAAGTTCCAGTTTTCGCTGAGCAAGCCCAGCTACCGAGAGGATCGAAAATGTCATGATAGCTTAAAATGAGTGAGCATGTGCGAAAACAGCAACAACATTAAATGTCGCCAAATTCAACTATAAAAGAAATATAGCTGCGGGACATGAAGTGATCTCAATTTGTAACAGAATCCTTCCAATAATAGAAGTTGCGGAATTAAATATTATCATAATGTCAATTATGTATTATGTGCAACAAGGCTTTGCGAAATTAAGCAGCGGTGTCAACATCAGTTAGCATCTGTAAATGAATGCCCGTTAAGAACGCTCTGCTGGTTTCAACACTCTGATCGCTTCTGGTGTCCAAATCTGTTAGCATTTTGAGAATGTTCTGTTCTCCCAATCCCTAACTGATTTCAACACCCTGGTGTCAGCACAAACGAGCATCTGTAGATATGCATATATCGGAACTAGTATTTGGGATATCAAAGAGAACCAAGAAGAGCTCGATGAACATGTTGTTATATATAACAGATCCAGGAAATAGGACTCTTTTGAATAGGATATAATACGAAACATGACCCACTCACCGTGGTATTAGGAATCACAAAAACTCTATCTGGATTTAACTAGAGAAAAAGGATATACAATCAAACTAACCCTTTTGTGCCCTCTTATTTGGTTACGCATATGGTGTTCTGGTTGACTAAGGTTCAATGCTGTTCAATTGTTGAGAATTCCACCGCATTTCTATTTGGTAGACAGAGAACTTTCTATTATTATCTGAAACATTCCAGTGGTTGATTGAGCTCTCAGGAAATTGGACGGAGGGATTCAATACTTGGGTAAATATCATCCCATCTCGGACGCGGATCACAATACGGAACGACATCAAACAGCTGTTATTTCGCGAAATACGACGAATCTCCAATGGAATTGAAACCTGTGACGTCGAAGATTCAAAGAATGACACAGTGAAACAGTTAATTTTCAGTTAGGTACACTAGTTTTCAGCGGTTGGACGGTATGAGCATCCTTATTACAGCAGTGATCAAGGAAGCTGACACCGTCCATGTGCGACATGATCTCTGAGGACGAGTGTACAATAAATAATCAAGAGTACGACGACTATGAACATACATTTTGAAATGAGCAGGTTTGTAATTTTGTTGATACTGACGTCACGAGTCACATTTATATTATTTATTTTGTTTATTTATTTATTTATTTATTGAACAAATAACTTCCAGACAGAATAAGCTCTGGATGGTATAAGGAAGTACATAATTATATACCTATAGGTGAACATATCATTATAAAAAATATATCAACAACTGTAAATTGACAAACAGAGAATATTTGTAAAAAAAAATGGCATGATCAATTTTATCCAGTTCGCTCAGAAATAATCAGTTTTTCCACTTCATTTTTGAATGTACTTATATTTCTGCAATTTTTTATATTGTCAGGTAGTTTATTGAATTCAGTTAAGGCTGAATGAGTGAATCTTTTTTGTACGATTATGGAGCTAGCGGCGTCAAGCTGAAACAAGTTAGGTATATCAGGGTATATTGTCTAGTTTCATGATTATGAATTTCAGAATTCCGTATCAAAATAAAATTCGACTTCAATTTTTTATTTATGATATTATATGATATTTTGAGAGTTTCAATGTTATATATTTCATCTAAAGAATACGTATTTGTTATTTCAAACAATTGATTGGTTGATGTATCAAATGGGAGACGATGCAATACTTTTAACGATTTTCTATATAATGTTGATATTGTATTGAAATAATTTTTTGAACAAGATCCCCAAACATTTATTAAATAGTTGATACGACTCAGTATATGAGAGTAGAGAATCATGTTTGCAATTTTAATATCAAGTTTGGGACATCTTCTCAATGCACCAATAATTGGAGATATTTTTTTTTATCAGAACATCAATATGTTTTTCCCACTTCAACCTGTCATCAAACCAAATCCCAAGATATTTTATCTGGTCAGTTTGTTTTAAGAGTTCATTTTTTATTTTAAGGTTGAGATAAATTTTTTGTTTATTTTTTTGGTGAAAAATCATATATTCTGTTTTGTTAGTATTTATCGATAAAAGGTCAGAGTGGAGCCATTTTTCATATATTTTCAAGTCTTCATTTATCATATTTTCTAAATTTGAAGGATTCTTCCTTCATATAAAAGTACTGTATCATCTGCATACTTGGTATATTTACTTGTGAGACCAATTTCACTGATATTTTGAACATAAAGTAAATATAGTATAGGTCCTAAAACAGAGCCCTGTGGAACACCCTCATTGATTAATAGTTTATTTGACACAGAGTTGGTTGATTTTGTATTGATTGTCCTATTTTCAAGATATGAATTCAAAATATTTCCCACAGTGCCTCTGAGTCCCATTGTTTCTAAGTTTTCTAAAAGTGTTGTATGATCAACTATGTCAAAAGCCTTTTTGAGATCAATGAAAACAGCTACCACATAATTTCCAGAATCAAGTCCTCTCTGGATTGATTCTAGATTCTATCACTTGTAATACTGCTCTGGTGTTCCACTGTTTTCTTGAAAACCAAATTGATTAGAATCAAAGCTATATTTTTTGTTGATGAATTCTACAATGCGTTTCTTGAGAATTTTTTCAAACATTTTAGAAAATATGCTTATTAAAGCTATTGGTCTATAGTTAGTTGGATCCTGAGCATTTCCATTTTTGTAAATAGCTCTTACTGATGCATGTTTCAATTCGTGTGGGAAACTTTCTTCTATGAAAGATTCATTGATCAATTTTGATATTGGTGTAGCTAAAATGTGTCTCAATTCAAATATGTCTTTAGTAATCATTAAAAAATGATTTCTTCCACTTGTTGGATAAAACATTGTATGCCCCTCGTGTGTTATGTTTCCTAAGTCACTTAAGATTTATAGCACTCGCATGACTTATTTTCAACATAACAGGCTAGTACCATAAATAACTTTTATACACCCTGTTGACTTGAAAATGTACTACAATATACATTCATTTTCCTCTTGTATTGGAGTTGTTCCAATTGCGAAATTCTGAAATTATTGGCAGTATTCCGAATTATATTTCGCAGTCGAGTAATAAACTACAAATTTCTAAGCCCTTGGCATATACATAACCATAGTTACTATAGACAATCAGGTCACCCCTTTGAAAAATTTAATCGATATTTCAGACACAGCGATTATAAGATTAAAAGTGTTCTGCATGATGGTTAATTTCTATTAGGTGTACATGTACAATATGAATAGGATTTTTTTTCTTTAAAATAATGATTAATCACAAGGGATAACGTTCTAATTCGAAATGTAGCAGTGATGAAGCTGCTGCATGTTTTAGTCAACAATTACAAGTCCTTCGAATTTGAAACTTGTGAGAGAGTGTGGAAATAATTTAAAAATTTTGAGAAGTCATATTTACTCTCCCAATATCTTTAAATCAATGAACTGGTGGAACCAATGACATCTACAGGGTTTTTTCCGAAGAAAGCCTATAATTTTCTTGTTATTTCGGTCTGCCTTATCGGGAATTATTCAATCACACCTGAAAACCGAACAAGTGCTAGGTCAATAAATACCTAATAAATCATGTGCTAAATGAAGGCACACGCAATTATTTCAAGTACCTATTTGCATGATTGTGCATTGAGAAGTGGTTATTTTGCTGCATTGACCTTAAACACGAAAGCAACCTAATTTTTTCATCATTTTCATAGAGCTTGGAATTGATAGTATATACGAACTAGCTATGCTATTTGGCAAGCATAAATACTTCAACATGTAGAAACTATCATTAACAAAACCTCAACAATTCTGTAAACAAGATGAACAACTTGATAACTACGATAATATGTTCGCTATTATTTTAGACTCTTATTCGATTCAGATTTTCCCATTCATTTTACTAGATTTTTTAGGATTTCCTCTCCTTGTTTTTAAAGCTTTGGACCTTCTGATGTTTATGCTGACAATTCTCTGGGACACACTACCTTTATGATTGGCATGTGTCCATGTGTCTCTCAATAAGCTATTCGAAGTTGTTGAAAGTTCTGGCCTGTTTAGAACAAAACATCCCCTCAGGGGCGATGTATGAGTAAGGGAATATCAATCCCGAGGTACCCTAGCCGGATATTCAACAAGTTATCAACATCGAGCTCATGAAATACCTGGAACATATGGCAATATGGCTTCCGTCATCAGAGATCAACTGGTGACCTGCTCTCTTACGTCTCACAAATATGGCAGCAATCTATTGAAAAATATGGTGAAACCTTAGCCGTGGCACTTGATATCTCCAAGGCATTCGAACGAGTCTGGCACCGCGAACTCCTAGCCAAGCTTCCATCTTACGGCTTGGCTCGCCAGCTATGTTCTCTGCTAGCTACTTTTCTCTCAAACAGGTCTCTCCATATAGTGGTCGACGGAGTTTCATCTGACTCTCGCATCATAAATGCTGATGTTCCGCGAGGATCAATTCTAGCACCAACCCTATTTCTACTTCATATCAACGATTTGTTGGAAGCAACTTCATGTCCAGTACACAGCTTCGCGGATCCAGCCAGGCAAATCAGAAACGAACGAGGAAGATATGCTGACAACATAAATATGGACCTGGCAACAATTCTCGAATGGGGATCAAATAACTTGGTAGATTTCGATGCGAACAAAACATAAGCATGCCTTTTCCCTAGAAAAGCCGATCTCACTGTGCCCAACATAAGCTTGAGTAAGGAGTAACCATACCTTTGAAGACATCCATTTCGATGCTAGGTATTACTATTAGCAATAACCTTTCTTGGGAAAATCACGTGAGATCAATTGCTTAAAGTGCATCCCAAAAGCTTGGTTTTCTGTTTCGGGCCAGGAGCTATTTCACTTCCAGTCAGCTGCTTATGATTCATAAGGCACAGATCCGACCTGTCCTGGAATACTGTTTCCATATTTGGAGTGCAGCACCCAAACATGGAACTCTTGGATTCTGTTCAAAAAAGGGCAATTCGTCTCGTGGGTGATGCCTCGCTCACAAACTGACTCACTCCTCTGAAGCACCGTAGCAAAGTTGGCGATCTGCCTCTATATTATAGATATTTTCATGGACGATGCTCTTCTGCAATACCAACAATTGTTCCTCCCTTGGCAGTCTCCGCGAGATTAACCCGTCGAATTGGGGCTTCGCACCCCTTCGTGGTCACTTTGTAGACCTGCAGAACATCTCTTTCCAAAGACTCGTTCATTCAACGAACAGCGAGGCTCTGGAATACATTGCCAAGGGAAGTGTTCCCCGAGGTATATAACCTCCAGAAATTCAAGAAGAACACCAATTCCTACCTTATTTTCCTTGGTTCTCACCGAGGTTCTCACGATGTTCTCACCATTAAGTGGTATGGGAGGACAGACCGCGGCCGCTCGACAGATGAAGGATTTTGGGACCATCTTTGCTATGTCTTGGGCCAGATGGGACAATAATTTGTGAACATCTGTGGCAAGATCGGGGCGATATGCTGTTATCTGCCTAGGTGGCCGAGGACTGATCAACGAGGCTCTGGCAACCTAATTCAAGCTGTGGGAACCCGTTGTGATGGATGAATGGCACCAAAGTATGGTGCGTGGCTAACGGGGCCTCTGGGAAACAGGGCGACATCTCAAAGTAAACAGCCTTAGCTCTGTGCATATGGCACCACAGAGCTGGACCAACCCCTTTTCCCGTTACTCGTAGGAGAAGGAGAACTTTTGACCTTCTTCGTAGACGAGAACAGGGATTGGATGAGTAATCTCCAGGAACCTGAATGAAAAGGTCATTCATATTGAGGTGGCCGTAACAAGCACCATGATTCGTATATGGTAAAATTGATGACGACGACATGTATGTGTCGTCGGAGACATCGATCAGACGAGCTTACAAACGAGGTGGAGTGTTTGGTGGGTATACTCTGTCAGGGTATTTCCGCACTATCAAATTGGGAACTGGACCCATATTATTTCCATGAGGGATTGCAGCCATCTCGACGAAAATAAAAAAAAGAACAAAAGATATGTTTCACTATTGTCTAAGTTGAAGATTTTTTTTATCGCTTGGAGCGTACGAAAAGGAAATCCCTATAACGTTCAAAGAACATCGTGCGTTCCTAGGGAGGATAGGAACAGGAGGTAGGTATTGGAATTTTTTTTGAACTTCTGGAGATTATTTGTTGTTGGGAATACTTCCTCAGGCAATGAATTCCAGAGCCTAGCCGTTCTATGGATGAAGGAGTTTTGATAAAGTGCTGTTCGACTTCTTTCGATGTTGACAACGAAAGGATGTGCTGACTGAGCTTGTCTAGTTCGTCTGATTGGTATTGCTAGTGAAGGGATGATAGCAGAGATTTCCGAAGAACATTTCCCGTGGGAGTATCGATATAAAAGTGGAAGTTCGCCGACCTTTCTACGGTGTTCCAATGGTGTCAAAGAGTGAGTGAGTGTGGCGTCACCCACCAGGCGAAGGACTCTTCTCTGGATGGAATCTAAGAGCATCAGCGTATGTTTTTGTGCTAAACCCCATTTGTGGGAACAGTATTCTAGAACAGGCCGTATCTGCGCTTTGTAGATCATGAGAAGCTGTTGAGGTGTAAAGTAGCTTTTCGCACGGAACAAGAATCCGAGTTTTTGTGAAGCAGCTTTTGCGATGGATCTGACATGATTATCCCATGAAAGAGTGTTGCTGATGGAAATACAGAGCATAGATATGGTGGGCTTGGTGGGGATGGTGGTGCCAGAAATTACAATATCGGGCATACTGAGTTCCGCCTTTCTAGAGAAAATACAGGCTTGAGTTTTGGTGGCGTTGAATTCAACTAGGTTGTTTGTTCCCCAGGCTGTGATTTCAGCAAGGTCTGCATTGACAGCATTGACCTGCCTACGCCGTGAGTTCTTAGTTTCCTGGGAAGAAATGGGAATTCTGGAAGAGAACGCAGTATGGAGGGTACTATCATCTGCAATGCTGTGGATGGGGCAAGTTTTACTCCCAACAGATCATTGATATGAAGAAGGAATAATGTTGGCGCCAAAATTGATCCTTGTGGAACGCCGGAATTGATGCCAATGGTGCGATTAAAGCGATTAAAGGAATGATCTTCTTCTGAGAGATGAAAACTCTGGATGTGCCCACTGCGCCACCTCAGATAATATGAAATGGAATACATTTTGCATTCATACAGAGTTCTATAACTTTTAACCAAACGAAGATAAAAAAAAACTTTTCGTATGGAAGTTGTTCAAAGAATATGTTCTTCCAGAGAATGAGAAGAACATTGTTATACTTTGTGGAGAAAATAATTCTTCTGGCGCCATTTCCGCCATTTTGAGCAGAGTTCAAAAAGTTTGAATACGAAAAAATATACCTTACACAAAGCTATTCGAAGTACCTCTGTCAAATTTGCGTTTTCAGTTTTTCTCTTCCTGTTATAAGCCAAGGGCGGGAAGATTTGAATCACCCTGTGCATATATATATTTCACTAGCCCATTGAATCTGTGCCCATTGATTGAGGAGACGTTATAAATTCAACAAATCACACAAGCACTGAACATGACCTTGACGTGAATACAAGGAAATAGGGCTTACACCTCAAATCGATATTGCTAAATTTACTAATTGTACAGGGTTATCCACGGTGACAAACCCCAAATTGAACACCCTGTTTTTATATTTTTCTCAGAATCTGTGATATTCATCAACTTCACTTTTCTGACCCCAGAAAAATAATTTTTTCCACCACTCACCTGAGAAATCACTATTATTCGAGGATTTTCTCTAATGAGATAACCTAGGTAATTAATGATGAATTGATAAAGACATTTCACCTATGTAGAAATAGTTATTTATTATACAAGGGAATAAGTAGTAGATTTTAGCTCCAGGTTGTGTTGTCTCCCGACGCGTAGTTCAAGTTTGAACCCCCTGATTGGGTATGAAAGTGTTGAAAAGGAATATTCTCAGATAAATTATGAACATACAAAAATGGATATATATGACAGGAATAGAATGTCAAAAATTTTTCTCAGATGTCATTTTGTTATATTTTTACTCGGTTTTTAGTTGTATTATAGAGAGATGAAAATTGTGTATATCATAAAGAATGACTCGCAAATTTTGCTTCCGCTCGGCTTCGCTAAACGCTCCGCCTCGCAAATGCAAAATTCGCTTGTCAAACAAAGTGTCACTCTTGATCCTAATAAAACAATCTACTATTATTTGATGATGAGAAGAAAAACCGCATTCTACTCGTCTAACTCAATAGCAAAAAACAAAATCAGAGTTCAGTATTTAATGGCAATGGTACTAATAATGAATAAATATTGAAACTTAAATTTGAAAAAATGAGTAAAAAAGAAGGTGGTGCATTCTGGAAACGGCAGAAGATCAATAAACAAAAGCAGTTAGACGAAGTTGTCAAGAAATGCCCTAAAATACAATCAATTTTTTTTTCAAATTCAAATGAGACAGAATCAGAACCGACAGAACCGTCTCCGGGAACTTCGCGATCTCAAGACGGGAATAGTAAGTTTTATTTTTTGTTAAATTCAATACGCGAAAAAGAAGGGTCAGAATCTCAAAAATAGATGATCAAAATATGAACAGGACTAAGCGTTGTTTTAGGGATAATCATAAAAAATTCCAAATTCATTGAATATTGGCAATTACTGAGAATTTTTTTACTATCCCTGATGATTAGTGATGCCAGTGGTGAAAGGTCATTATCAACTTTAGAAAGAGTGAAAAACTACCTTAGGAATTCCATAGTAGAGGATATATTGAATATCTTATCAATTTTGAGTATTAACGGTGACATGTTATTAGATCTGAATTTTGATGATGCTATTGACGACTTTGCATCAAAAAAATCAAGAAAAGTATTTTAGTAATCATCTGAAAACAGTAGATTGTTTTATTAGGACCAAAAGTGACACTTAGTTTGACAAGCGAAAGCAAAATTTGCGAGTCGAACAAAGTCACTTTTGATCCGAATGATACATGCTATTTTTTTTGCAACCGAAACAATATTAACTCAAATAAACATGTGAAGTAACCACCAATGCCGTGCCCTATGTATGCAATGCAACAAATATGGACAAATAATCCATGTGGTGAGAATATTCTACCTGCATTTACAGCAGGTTAGGTTTTCTAGGATGTTCGAATTGTAGTTTCAATATAAATACAACCACAGAGTGACATATTTCTGTATGGACCAGGTGCTCTAATGGCAAATACCGCGCCAGTGCCAAGACGTGGAAAATGTTAGGTTAGTGAGCATATCAACAATGATAATAGTGATTATTTATTCCTCTCTATACTACACTGTGTTTGACTTGATAATCAAATGAAGCTAAACAATATCGTTGTTTGAGACAAAAAACTATTGCTTGTCGTGATTATTCAAAAACAAGTTATCCATCCCGAGAATAACGAATGAAATAGGTACAGATCAAGCAAGTATTTGAATCTTGAAGGCTTACCTGATCAAATAAAAAATACTTAATTGAGATGTTTATAATTCCAATACTAAACTATAATAAGGTGTATTTATATCTCCAACATGGGTATGAAATGCCAAATCAGCTGAAATCGGAAACAAATCAGGTATGCGTCTCAACCCAAATAACCAACCGTCACAATGTTGTTTATTCTTGATGACGTCCAGTAGATCCTTTTTAGTTCCTAGGAGCTAAAGTTCAACTTAAGCTCCTAGGAACTAAAATTCAACTTTAGCTCCTAGGAACTAAATATGTTGCCTAGCAACATACCTATTTTTGTGTCAGTAATAAAAACGTCGATTTAAGAGCTAATTTTGGTATCAAAATGGACGACTTTTGTGTCGGTTGCAGAAAAAAATATTTGTTGTTTGTTATGTTCAACGTGTGAAGTAAATATAATTTGATTCCTTGTACCAGGTGATTCAATAACGGTGACGAGGTACAGTATCTCAGGAACTAATAGTTCATTAAACACGCCTCCTAGCGAGGGCGGTAAGAACCAGAATGGTATGTATGGATCTCTATTTTATTCACCAAACCTTCCTTTCTCGAACCATACCTTTTGTTAGCAAATTATTAGTTCTTGAGATACAGCTTCTCGGTTACCCTTATTGAATCACCTGGTACATAATGATTTCATGTTATTTTTATATGCTGTAAAAAAGCAACGAAAGGATTATTTGAATTTTGAAACTGACAATTGAAAATTAAATATTTGGCGGCGGCGCGGCGGTATCGTAAAAGTTAGCCCCCGGCGTAAGGGAGTATAAATCCGGCACTGTACATATTGTCACCTGCCATCAAGCGATAACACCCCTCTGCCTCCACCAATAGGGTGAGTAATTAAATTCAGCCATGCTCGACGTTGAGACGTCACTACATTCGCAGGAATCAGAGCGTATCCTGCATGGACACTGGATGGATGGATATAAATGCGAATAATGCGATGAATTCGGACGTTATCAGTAGGGAATGCCTGCCATGTTGGTATCCGAAAGATTATAATACTGAAATTTATCGAATGAAATCATCCGAAATGCCTTTCAGAAAACGCAACAAGGTAAAATAGTTTTCGGATGTATGATAAATTGATATCATACAGGACGTGGAAAGAATCGTTCAAGTTTGAACCCCTTGATTGGGTGAAACTATTGAAAAGGAAGATAACAAACGCCCAAATGACAGGAGTATGTCACCAAATCATAATAATCCTCAGATATTGATGAAATAAACCTCTGGTGTACGCACTTCATTCCTTTCCTGTTTTACAATTCCTTGATTTTCGCCTACTTCGATGAACATAACATGGCGTGGGTGAATGTCGCTAAATTTAGTCTGGTGCCGTACCAAAATTACAGGCATCAATATGACAATTGTGACCGAATTGTGACCAATGAAGATAGGGAATACATTTTGCGATTTAGCCGCATCAAGGTTGGTAGAACTGATGTTGATCATAAGTTCTAAGAATCACGCCTTCTAACATTCGATATGTGAACCCCACGTCATCGTCTGAAATTCAATTGTTTATATCAAGAACCAGTCTGATGAAACAAATGAAGAGTGAGCGCACCAGAGGTTTATTTCATCAATTCTCAGATGTCAGTTCGTTATAGTTTTAGTTATATTATAGGGAGATGAAAATTGTGTATATATCATGAAGAATGGCTGAAAGAATAACTGGACTTCAGGTTACTGATGAGAATTTTGATATACGAAATGAGTTTATTCGAGTGAAGTCATATAACCTGTTCGTGAGAGATATAATTCCAATATTACTGATACGATTGATTGTTTTGGAAGTTCAAAGCTCATCAAGATCAGAGTTTATACAAGTATACTTCTCCTATAAATTTCAATTTTCATTTCAATAATGAACAAATAGGTAAGTTATATTTTCATATTATAATACATCATGTTATTTCATCCGATTTGAGAAATAATGTCAATTCTCAATAATTTCAGAGGATTTTCAGTATTCATGCTCATTTTTTGGATATTCAACAGATACAGGGTTTCTGTAAAGGATCGTAACATCGTAGTAGCCGTTGAAATATTTTCTCCATTTGCCACCTTTCATTTATGGAGATTCACACATTCGAATTTAATTTCTGACATCAATTATTATACTGTCATAGCTGATAAACTCACAATTGTCAGTTTTTCGTTAAAATTTTCAAACGATTCTATTTTCTACTTCGTGATTGTCGTGTTGGAAAGAGGGATGGCTTATTCCTCGGAGCAGAATACATTCATTGTAATGTCTTATTGTCGAAATGGCACATTCATCAATGGTGGATGGAGTTACTCGGTAGTAGCCTGCAAGGATGAGTACCTGGCGAAATATCCTAATGTACAGATTCAAGAATCTTCTTTGAAAGCCCACATCAGAACAGTGATCAACAGATTCATCCAAACTGAAAACGTTAATAAAGAGAAATCAACAGGAAGGTCCCAAATATCGGAAGGAGTTGTCGAAAATCTAAGGGCGCGTATTGAGCAAAATCCCCAAACGTCATTGAAGAGATTATCTTTACAATCTGGTGTGCCACTAAGTACATGCCATAAAGTGCTCAAGAAGAGATTGCATATGCACTCTTACAAGACCAGTGTACTACAGCAACTTCTGCCAACCTCGTCTGGAGTACTGCCAATGGTTCCAAAATAATCTCAAAGATGACCAGCTATTGGACCTAATATTTTTCAGCAATGAGGCTTGGTTTCATTTGTCGGGATACGTGAACTCACAAAATTTCAGGTTTTGGAGATCTGAGAATCCCCACAATTTCATTGGGACTCCACTACATTCTCAAAAAATTGGGGTGTGGTTAGCAGTTTCTCGTAGGCGAATATATGGACCGATTTTCTTCGATGGCACTATCAATGGTGAAAGGTACAGACAAGTGATGTTAGAACGATTCATCAATCAACTTGATGATGAAGAAATTTGAGTTCGCTATTTTCAGCAAGATGGTGCCACTGCTCACACCACACGTGCAAATTTAGAATATTCACAAGACTTTTATGGCAACCGTGTGATAAGTCGAGGAGTTAATCCTTCTTTTCCAACACGTTCTCCAGATTTGACGTCTTTGGATTTCTGCCTTTTTGGATATTTGAAAGACGAAGTATTCAAGAGAGACAATAATAACCTTGAAGAGCTGCAAGACTCAATAACACATTGCTGCCAAAATATTGGCCCGGATATGCCGAGGAACATTTTCGACAACAAACGTCGAAGAGTTCTGAAATGCTTTGAGAACAATGGAGAACATTTCAAACATTTGATGCAGGTTAATGAAATAAACCGTTATTTATTACTTCTTTGATAAATATTTTTGATTTTTTCCATTATTTTTCAAACTCCAATATTGGACTCTCCTTTCTTTGAAATAAATTTCCATAGTATATGCAAACGATACAAAAAAAAAGATTATGTATATTGTCACGAGTGGCTCTAACGCCCACTATCGCAACTCGAACTTACTCGCTTGCAAGAGGTTTTTTTTGAAAAAGATAACTAAATAATTTAACTCCACTTCACAAGTTTATTCATTTTGAATAAAAACAATTAGGGCATGAAATAAATTGAACATTAATTATCCAGCAAGATAGATCCACTCAAATCGAAGCAAAACAGGAAAACTAAAACTATAGTAATACTCAAAAAAAGGTACTTACAGAAGGGCTCGCTTTTCGTTGGAGGATTGGAACTGCCACTCACGAAGTTTAGACATGATGCAAAGTTTGAGATTTACTTTCTATTAGAATATTTGAAAAGACTTTACGGTCCACTGTCCGAACCACAACTGC
This sequence comes from Phaedon cochleariae, assembly GCA_918026855.4. NCBI lineage: Eukaryota > Metazoa > Arthropoda > Insecta > Coleoptera > Chrysomelidae > Phaedon > Phaedon cochleariae. The sequence goes on along the minus strand of OU896719.1, from coordinate 23,448,000 downwards.
CGGTTTTTTCTCTAATACTTTTCATCTTGGTTTTGGTAGTGGTAATCGAATCAGCATAAAAACTAGTGTATTCACCTCGATTAGGAAAAATCCAAAACCAGCAGTTTCTGCCCGTCAGCGACTTTACTTGAATAATAATAAAATTGAAATCCGAACTATAATTTCCTCTGAATATCGTAATTCTCTACTGATATCCTGTAAGCTAAATAATTCTAAGAATATGATCTAGACTAGGTTATTGTACTGTTCTTGAATGAAATGAGAATTTCAAATATTCTTAATAAAATTATAGTTTTTATCCATTCTTGACACATTTCCTCCACCTCTGAAAGCGGGCCCCTCGCTTTATGAAAACCTAGGAATCTTAAAATCCCCATTCATACCTAGAAGTGAGAGATAAAAAAAACTTATGATCAATAAAACATAGTGGTCAAGTTTTAGAAACAAAGTATTTATCTACCTATCCTGAAAAAAACTTATCATTGAAAAAAATTGATAACAAATTAAAATCAAATTTACTAGAATACCACTGATCAATCTAAAATATAATGAAGAAAATTATTCAAAAAACATCGAACTCATAGAAATTAAAGTTCTAATGTCCAACTATGACTGAGTCCAACACAACATTTGGCAAAAACTTTGTCACTGGCACTAATAATTCATTATTCCGAATACGGTCCTGTTCACTATCAACCTGGGTTTTCCATCAATATGACGAGCAACTATAGGGCTTGCTCTCACGGTGTCGTCAGGTGTCGTCGTGTAGTCTGCTGGGTAGAGTATACACTAGAATCTGTGACACTAGTATACAGGAAACGCTCACGGCCTGGCCACCACCGACCACAGGGATGGTGGTTAGAAGTCTTGGTTAAGGAGTAGTTTCATAGAGAATTCCTGAATCATGCCTGGATATCCTTGTGATACCCAGCTGAATAATGCACTGCTTGGTCCAGAATATAATTTTTCGTCGAATTTTGGACGCGGCATAGTCAATGGCAATCTCACGTCCATTCAGTATTTCTTCAGTGAGGTCCATATTCAGCCTTAGTTCTGTGGTGCAACAGAATGTCTCAACGAGGATTCTCTAACCGCACCCATGTCTGCAACATTCGTTCTATATATGTGAACTTGTATCCTCAGGTGTATCCTCCCATGTAGATCAACAGCAAACCAAATGGCATCTCTTACGAATCCTTCATATCTGCTAATATGAAGCAGCCGGTACTCAGTTCCCAGCTTTTCGTTGGTAGTTGCCTTTCCTGAACCGTCCTCGAAAACCTCGTAAATGTGCAACATGGAACAGTGAACCAGTGGTAGTCCTCCGTATTGCCAGTGAGGGTTGTCGTTTGTTGTGTTGCCTCGCATCAAACAAGTATAGTACATGAAACAAGAGAAACTTTGTATGAATATACTGTATAGTACTTAGTTAAAATATGAATCTATTTATAAGCCTATATATCTACCTAACTATCTATTCGAAATTCAAACAAAATGAGTTATTCTCCCTATTATATATATTCATATTTTTTACAAATTGCCCTGCATGCTGAATACCCTATCTTATCTTCTAAAAATGACCTACATTGACAGAAAGCTGCTCCATTTTGTTTTGTTTTTTTTGTTTTTGAATTTTTCGTTTGTTTTGACACTAACAAAATCGTTGAATTTCAGAGCAGTGTTTTAACCGATCCCTCTTTTTTTATATTGGTACCTTATTTATTGTAATGAAAAATTTCGATTTTTGATTGTTTTTTCTTTCCGCAAATCTATTTCTTAGTGACTTTTTTTTCTCCTTAATAGACTCAATTCACATAATATTTGAAACATGCATTACTGAACAATTCAAGAGTAATTTACGTATGTTCTGTTTCCAGAAAAATTATCTATCTACAAAATTAATCGATCATCATTACATATCTGTGCATGCGCATGTCTTCAATCTTTTCATATTCATCTCTTAACATTGCTTTATCATTGTTTTTTGCATTATTATTCTTAACATATTATACTTTTTCTATACTTTGACTGTGTTCAATTGAAATATTCCATGATCATTCTTTATCTTCTTCATATTTTTAATAATAATTCTTTTCCGTTTTCATCCATTTCTAGGTACCTAGCATCACGCCTCCTATACATTTAGATAGGTATTCGTGGAATTCATTAGGAAAAGTGATTCAAATAGGCTAGTCCGGGCCCTGGACTCTCGTTGCCAATTTGAATTACCTTGCATTCTTTCTAAATAACTTATTCTTACGCCCATCTTTTTTTTTGTCTAGTCATCATTCTTCATTCATACACTTCAACATTCATCATTACTTTCACTCTCTTCATTGTTTATTTTATGTAAAATGCATTTAACGCTCTCGCCTGGTTTTAATTTCAATGCTTGCGAGTCGAGTTCAATGCTGAATTGGTCCATATTAGAGAGGGGTCACACGAGCGTTTAAATGATGGACGTTGTAACGCGCGTTGTAGCGGACGTTGTAGAATAACACCAGCGTGATATGCGTCGGTCACACCACCAACGCGCGCTCAACTCGTCGCGCGTTATTCATTGTCAACGCTCAGCACCTCTAGTACGCCCGTTGGTGGACACAGCGCGCGTTCTTGTTCAACACATGGTCAGATATACGTAGCCACACGATATTCAATTTAACGCGCGTCTATCTGACGATTATACGAAACTGGCAGTATTTTTGTGATCTGGCAACAGCTAACGGTTGAGTTGTCCGTATCGTAGACTATCGTAGACATCGTAGACTATCGTAGACGTTGTTATCGTATGTTTTGGACTTGTTTTTGATTCATTATATCAAACATGGATATAGAAGTGATCATAAATGAGGTCCAAAAACGTCCCGTGCTTTGGGATACTTCTGATGAGGAGTACAAGGACCGGAATAAGAAAACTACAGCTTGAGAGGATAGAGAGTATAAAATGATCCACTTAAGAACCTCTCACTGTTTATGGGATGAACCCACCAATTACGTTTTTTCCTAGCCTGCTTTTTTTTACGTAGATCTAGGTATAAAATCAGAAATGCGGCAACATCCTGCGGACCTTCCATGACTGTCACATGTATACTCAACAAACTGACGCTCGTAACTAAACGCTCGTGTGGCCGGAAGATTTGTCGCGCGTTCCAAAATAACGTCCGTTTTAACGTGCGTTGCATAAACGCTCGTGTGGCCCCTCTCTTAGACGAAGTGGTTCTGGTTGCGGAATTCGTATGTGAAGTATTATTTTTATTATTTCTTTGATTTTTACGAGCGTTGCACCAATTTTTGAAAAGTTTTATCAGAACATATCCTATGAATAAGCACATAGCGGTAATTAATAATCCAAAGTCATTACATGATTTATTGGTGCAACCTCTTAAATACGGTTTCGGTTTATCTAAATCGGTCTCGTGCCATTCTGATTCATATATTAATGGTATCATAGCCTCGTAGCTGATGGTTGATGGCAAGGGACGCCAAAATGCCCCAGCAGTGATTTCTATTTTCTGAGATGCGGATACTCCCAAAACATAGAAAAATAATGTCGTCCTGTAGATATGATAAGATTTCATTAGCGCATTTATGTAGCCAATTGTCATCAAGAGAAACACATTTAGGTCTATTTCTCATCATTCTCAAACAAACAATAGAAAGCAACAATTCTACAAACAATATATTATGTCTTCTTGATCACTTCGATCTTCCGTATCAACCCCGAACCTATATGAATACTTCATATTCCCACTTTATGTACATAATTCTACCCTCAAAGATCTGAACAATTATTATGATTATCGCTTCATACCTATATTTTCAAAAAATAATCAACAGACTCAATGTTAGTTATATTTGTAGGCATGCAACCAATTCAAAATGATTTCAAAGTAAGAAAGTTCAGAGCACTTATGGGAAATTTGACGTCGATTATAATACAGTTTACTTGTTAATAAGCGAATTTATTATGATCATCTCAGTTTATCGCAAAAATATCATGTACCTACTTTTTTCAAAAAATATATATAAAGAAAGTCGAACTTTACTATACATACTGACGAAAATAAGATTTTGAATCAAACTTAGTTTCCAAATTCATTCCTGTATGAGTACAGACGGTTTTAGCATGCCGAACTGTAGCGCACTACCAAACAAGACCTTACATGGGACGAGTCCTATGTAGAAGCATTTCGGTTTTAGCATGCCGAAATGTGAGCTCGTTTTGGCCAGTGCCTCATTCAAGAATCCTTTCTCTTTCCTTTTTTTTGTATAATCCCTCGTATAAGTACAGTCGGTTTTAGCATGCCGAACTGTAGCGCACTACCAAACAAGACCTTACATGGGACGAGTCCTATGTAGAAGCATTCCGGTTTTAGCATGCCGAAATGTGAGCTCGTTCTGGCCAGTGCCTCATACGAGAATTCTATGAATATGCCAAAATTTTAAGTAGGTAACAATTGAATTTCAATATCATCTCAAGAAATAAGAGTTGAATAAGAAAATAATATTCAATAGTGTGCGATAATAATCCGAATAAATTTTTTTTTTCAAAATTGATTTCCGTACTAATTCAACTTTCGTTAGTATGAATGATCGGTATGAACATATTGACTATAACCTCTTATATACCGTATGAATTTTGAAATTGATTTATGCAAGTCGCAACATTTCTACACTGTGGTCTCGTTTTCAAAGACTGATTTCAAGGAAGGAAGACATATAATAACTATAAAATTGTTATTATGTTTACTACTTTTAGTGCTACTTTATTGATAGATTTGATTATGGAGAAGGAATAATGAAATATAGGTTTCCAAAAATATTCGGGCTTTTTTTTTAAGTACTTATAGAGCATGATCAGCAATAAAAGGATCACGAACCAGTGGAATATTGGCATAGTTTAAAAAAGAATAAATTGCAAATTATATAATAATTTATATTATATAAAATAATGAATTTGTGACAACACGTTATCAGTTTTGTCTAGTAAGCTGCGAAATAAAGTCGTGGAATAAATCCTGGACCTAGCCCAACACTAGGGTTCACTGAAACTAGTATCGCGATACAATGTATAGGCCACGACGTTATTGCGTTTCGCATTTATCAGGAAGCTGTTTGATTACTTGACGGAGAAATATTTCGAATTCTTCGAATATTTCGACCCCAAATTTACGGATTATATGGATGATTTTTCCAAATAATGGTGAGTTCAGCTCCGCAGAATTTGAAGAAATATTCACTTATTCAAATAAATGACGTGTCGTAGAAAATATATTGGTGAATTCGGACTAAAATTATTCGGGGTGCACGTGTTCAATCAAATTTTTGGTCGAATTTAGCGCCAAAAATCATTTGGAAATGCTTTCGCATTTTCACTGTTTCATTCGACTTCATAAGGCCATCAGAGTTACAAGAGAAATTTCAGGTAATCGCAAAAATTTTAATTAGAATTAACTAGTGAGTATTCGAAAAAAGAGAAAGAGAAGATATATCTAGAAAGATGCAAAATGTAGAAAAATGCACGTTAAAAAATAGAAACATCATCAAATACCCCTATAGTTGAATGACCGATGATTCTATTAATCACTTTGCGCCTATATTTGAAATCTAAAAAGATATTTGAGGTCATTTTGTTTCGATTTGGAATTGGTGTGGAGTATCTCGCTGTTGATCGAATTGCAACACATAAAAACTTACTTCAACTAAAATCAGGTTAATTAGGAAGAATTAACATTCAAGAAAGAGCAGGGCGCCTCCACCATAATGTCACGAGTGGGTCTAACGCCCACTATCGCAACTCGAACTTACTCGCTTGCAAGAGGTTTTTTTTGAAAAAGATAACTAAATAATTTAACTCCACTTCACAAGTTTATTCATTTTGAATAAAAACAATTAGGGCATGAAATAAATTGAACATTAATTATCCAGCAAGATAGATCCACTCAAATCGAAGCAAAACAGGAAAACTAAAACTATAGTAATACTCAAAAAAAGGTACTTACAGAAGGGCTCGCTTTTCGTTGGAGGATTGGAACTGCCACTCACGAAGTTTAGACATGATGCAAAGTTTGAGATTTACTTTCTATTAGAATATTTGAAAAGACTTTACGGTCCACTCTCCGAACCACAACTGCCGGTTTTTTCTCTAATACTTTTCATCTTGGTTTTGGTAGTGGTAATCGAATCAGCATAAAAACTAGTGTATTCACCTCGATTAGGAAAAATCCAAAACCAGCAGTTTCTGCCCGTCAGCGACTTTACTTGAATAATAATAAAATTGAAATCCGAACTATAATTTCCTCTGAATATCGTAATTCTCTACTGATATCCTGTAAGCTAAATAATTCTAAGAATATGATCTAGACTAGGTTATTGTACTGTTCTTGAATGAAATGAGAATTTCAAATATTCTCAATAAAATTATAGTTTTTATCCATCACTTCCTCTCTTTTTGGTCGTTAAATGTTAACAGCAAGTATATCAATTTTTTTTATGATCATAATTATATCTGAGAATCTTCCTTTTCAAGGTAAAATAGTATTTCTGATGCTCACAAATAGTCGAGAAGCTTTGTAGAAAACAAAAAAGATCATTCCTCAGATTTCTCAGATCATAAATTCTAGATATAAAGGTGATTTGAGAAATAACGAAAACGTCAAGTCATTTATCATCGTCAGTTGTCACTTTTCCCTTACCTTTTTATCCTAAACAATCTCTAAAGTTATCAAAGAGGAGAGATGGAAATGTTTCAATGCGAATGTAACGAAAGGTTTACTAGAGTTTTTCAGGGCCAAGAGAATTTGCCAGCAATAGGCCTCTTCAGTATCGAGAAATTTCGCCCTATTCTGCTATAATGTTATGAAAGAGCTCGAAACCGGTCTGTGGTTGTCTAGCGGCCTGGCTTAATTGAAATCAATAGGCATTCAGGAAAGAATCACTTGTATCAGTATTCGTTTAAACGAGTCGATGCATAGATTTCGGGAGGATGTAATTCAATATCCTGCGTGGCATTAGCCAGGGAAGTAGTTGTTTTTCTCCCGAAATCTACCATTGTTGTTCATTTTTTTATGAACACTGGGTGGAAATGACTGTGAGCTTTTCACATTTATTTATGAAAGGAAGTTGAAATCGTTTTCCTGACCACATGATTACCGAAAAAATCGAGCGACAAATGAATTATTCAATATTGAAAATGGTATTTCAATACCTGTGAATTCAAAACTACTGAGGTGTGATGTCAGTGTCTTCTTGCAATTTGATTGGTTGGAGTTCTGACAGCTGAGAATCACTCCGCTGTTGCCAGATCTCTAAAAAATCCTTGAATTGATCCTATGTGCAAGATAGTAATTGATTATTAGGTGATTAGTTGTTTGGTAATTCACTGCTGATCACATTCAATTCTCTCTGAACTCCAAAGTATTCCATTTGTTTCAAGATTAGCTATAGCATACGATGTAATGCAGGCATCTAACAGTAAGAAACTTTTTATATGCCTCTTTAGTTGGGTTTTAGTTTCGTTGACTAATTGTTTTAATCGATGAATTGAACATTGTTGTAAGGGTCTTTATTCTGCGGCCCTTACTTTGACACTCTGTTCAGGACAGGAGACTACTCTGGTATTTGACAGGGGGGATTCTCGAGCGCCAGATTTTTGATAAAGGTGATTTACTTCACCTGCTCCTCCCAACTTAGTCGGGAAGGCGGCCCACAGTAGCAACAGTGGAGAAAGGTACAGGAGGTATACCTACCTCGGTACCCACAGTATAATCCAGGGGTCAATGGTATTGAATCGACCTGGAATCAATAAGTAGCCAAGGGAGTGTAGGCTTTAATTACAAACCCTGGGTCTAGCCTGGAATACTGGTTGCTATTTCTGGTCTGGATATTTACAGGAATCAAAGCAAAATATCTCTCAGGTCTTTGGTATTTTAAGGTTAGGTCTGGAAGATTATTTACTCAACTATTTCATCATTTCTACCTGGAGAATCGGAAACACAGTTCTAAACGAATTAAACAGATTCAATTTCTATTCATCTTTTCCTTTCCTTCGATTTTTCTAATTTTCTAATATCGGATTTTTAGTGAGGTTCACCGGTGCACAGGACTGGATTTCTCAAGGAAAAGAAGAAGAAGAGTTGTTAACTGGCTTGTCAGTGTCAGTCGTCAGTCAATAATAATATTCTGCAATTTTGACCAATGAAAATATTGAAAATCACTAAATAAATTATTGAACTATTTGGAACTGAAAACAATGACAACAGAGAAGGAAATATGAAATATGCAATCACAAAATCCGTTTATTCAATTTAGAGTTCTGGATTCTTTACACAGGTCGGGTGAGTATCGGTGTGAAAAACAACAGGCATGAAATGAGGCTATAAACAGGATGAATAACACTGGTGAAAAATATACAAACCTACATGTGTAACAGGAAATCACTATACAATACCATTTTACACTGGTTTTGAATGAACTATGAGAGCACTAAAAGATCAGTAAGAGAATCAGGAGCTTGAAGAGCAACGGAGATCAGGTAGTGTAGACTTTTAGAGAAGAACTTTGAGAGAGACCCGAATCCTTGGCTGTCTTCAGTATTTATGCACTGCTTTGGCCTTGGCACAAGGACAAGTAAATCTGGAATCCCATTGGTCAAAACTCCCACCTTGTCATGGCTCATGGCCATGGCCACTAGATCTGTCCTTGAAAAACACATGTGCACCTCCAACACAAAACGCGGAAAAAATAATATTACACCCTAAATGGGCACAGGAACAGAAGCTACTACCTTTGCTTATACTACTGAATGAATTTGGCTGGAAAATATTCAATAACAACAAAGTGATGAGCAGTCAAACATCAAGCATTTCAACAGGTAGATAATTCAATAAAATTTCATATCATAAGCAGAGGGTTGGAAAATATTGAAGTCTTTAGGGTTGTAATGATGTTCATCAGAGTTTAATATCTGGAAAAGCTGTGGGAAGTCAGGAATCAATGCATTACTCAGTTCTCTCAGGATTTCAGGTTTCGAGCTTTCGAACAGGTGAAATTCAAGTAGAATCAGTCTCAGGTTACTTAGATATCAATCAAAACCAGTCTAGTAATGAAGCTGGTCAAAAACACTTCATTACATTGTTACTATATAATTATTACGGAAGGTGTATCGTCTGATACTATTGGCATCAATTCCGGCGTTCCACAAGGATGATTTTAGCACCAAAATTATTCCTTCTTCATATCATTGATCTGTTGGAAGTAACAACTTGCCCCATCCACAGCTTTGCAGATGATAGTATACCCTCCATACTGCGTTCTCTTCCAGAATTCCCATTTCTTCCCAGGAAACTAAGAACTTTTGGCTCAGGCAGGTCAATGCTGTCAATGAAGACCTTGCTGAAATCACAGCCTGAGGAACCAACAACGCCTAGTTGAATTCAACGCCACCAAAATTCAAGCCTGTATTTTCTCTAGAAAGGCGGAACTCAGTATGCCCGATATTGTAATGTCTGGCACCACCATCCCCACCACGCCCACCATATCTATGCTCGGTATTTTCATCAGCAACACTCTTTCATGGGATAATCATGTCAGATCCATCGCAAAAGCTGCTTCACAAAAACTCGGATTCTTGTTCCGTGCGAAAATCTACTTTACGCCTCAACAGCTTCTCATGATCTACAAAGCGCAGATACGGCCTGTTCTAGAATACTGTTCCCACATATGGGGTTCAGCACCAAAACATACGCTGATTCTCTTAGATTCCATCCAGAGAAGAGCCATTCGCCTGATGGGTGACGCCACACTCACTCACTCACTCTTTGACATCATTGGAACACCGTAGAAAGGTCGGCGACCTTTCACTTTTCTATCGATACTTCCACGGTAAATGTTCTTCGGAAATCTCTGCTATAATTCCTTCACTAGCAATACCAGTCAGACGAACTAGACAAGCCCAGTCAGCACATCCTTTCGTAGTCAACCTCGAAAGATGTCGAACATCACTTTATCAAAACTCCTTCATCCATAGAACGGCTAGGCTCTGGAATTCATTGCCTGAGGATGTATTCCCAACAACATATATAATCTCCAGAAGTTCAAAACAAATTCCAAAACCTACCTCCTGTCCCTATCCTCCCTAGGAACGCACGATGTTCTTACATTATAGGGATTTCCTTTCGTACGCTCCAAGCGGTGAAAAAAAATCTCAAGCACTCATTCCCGGAAAATTTGATTGGTAATCTGGCAACTATGTCCATTAGTGACAGAGATGAAGCAACTAGCTCTAAAGCAATGTTGACAAAATTGAAAATACCTCATTCTCTGCATAACTTCACTGTTCTTATTTCTCAATATTATTGACGAGCAGGCAGTGATGCTTGTGCTGAAATCAATAGGAACAGAACCAAGTAAGTAATTTAGTAGATAGGTATAGGTATAGGTACATAATAGGTGAGTACCTAAACTTGAAAGTACTTCACTGGAAGGGGTTTGAAACTGAATGCCATGAATATCTGCACTGTAATTCAATACAAAATGAAATTTCTCTTACAATTTTGAATAATTTTTCAACAGAAATCAACCAACTAACTAATCAACAATAATCAATCAATGCAAATTCAAATTTTGAATTGACTCGGCCATTACTTGATAGAAATCCATGGCAAATGTAAAAGCTCCACAAACGATAAGTTTTCCACAAAATTTTCAAACACACGACATGTTTCGCTGACACAGTAGCTTCGTCATGTGATATACTGGTACAGAGATGTATAGAAATTTAACTGGTGGGCTCACTCTTCAATTGTTTCGTCAGACTAACTCTCGATATGGAACAATTGCAAGCGAGTTTTGGACGTGAGGTTCAGGTATTTGCGATAGAGGCGCCATAATCGGAAAATCGTTCAAAACATTGGTTCTGTGAGGGATGAATCTATTTCCATCATTGTTCTGTGGTCGAATGAAAACTATGCTCAACATTTTCATTCAAATTTCAATTTGAAATAGAAGCAAGAAATCTTTTTTGTAGCCGAATTTAATAAGCTTCCCTCCTTTCATGACATGTGCCAATTTAACCCATGAAATCTGATGAATTTCTTCTCTGAAGAACCAGAACAAAGAATGTATCAACTATTGAAATAGACCAATATCGAAAATCATAATAGGCAGATATAAGTATGGTAACATTGGTAACTGGTACTCACCTTAGAATTTATTCACACCAGTTCACGCTAATATTTCAAATCACTGAAATAATACTGTTGTAGAACAGAGATTTTCTTTTTTCTATGGTAGATTAGGTATTTTACACAAAATTTAGAAACTACGGAACACGTCCCTAACGAACACTTGACCCCAATCTCAGAAATAACCATTTTTTCAGCTCAAGAATATTTTGACATATTGACGTTTCGATCCTTTGATCAGGAATCAGTTCACTGCTCTGATCCAAATTATATACGTATCCAAATATTTATCGGTCGGTAATATGTTTCCTGTAAATATGGATTGTAACCAGGATGAGCTTAGCGAGATTTACCGGATTTACCCACGTCAAGTATGTTTATCAGAGGTTTATCAGAGTAGGCGCCATTGAGAAACTTGCAAACGACCTTCAATAGGGAGCAAGCGCACCAGTTAAATTACTATACAACTCTACTGGTACGATGAACTCGACTAACCTTGGCTTGCTTATATATCCTACTTCCCCAACCTGAAGGATTAGTTACCTGTGGACAGGTTCGATAAACCTCCATTTCCGAAAATTAGGCATAATATCTACATTAAAATACGGTGTACCGGATTAACTTGCCGTACAGCAATACCACTTGTCCTGAAGGACTTGTGGTGTTGCTCGGCAACACAATTTCGTGAACAATGAAGCGACAGGAGTATCTCCAATATTCGGAACATCGTCATATTACTTATGATAATATTCAATCCAAAACTTATTCAACGTGATTCATACCATGTTTTCCAGCGAGCGCTGGATATTTCGTTTTCGAATAGACAGTGATGCATGTAACTTTCATTTTGTGCTTTCGGCTCATATTCTTTTATTCATCTTTCGAATAACCAGGCTCTATATAGGGATATTTGAGAAGAATTTGGGATGTGTATGGGATGAGGGAAGAGCATATTGTGATATGGAGAATTGCAGGGAATATATGAAAATTATAAGGAGACGATAGATATGTACGTAATCACTCTCAACAATCTTGAACAGTCCTCATCATTTTCGGGTTGCTTCCATGTATCTTCTAACAGGTCGCGTGCACGATAACCGACACTGGAGAAAAAACATAAAAACACAACCTCACTTTTCTGTAAAACATTGAAAAACAACCTCATCAAAGGAATCGAAGTATTGAAATAGTTTTTCACAATATATTGGCATACGAATCATGTTCTTTCTGCTATTCATTAATTCAAGCATGCAATCACAATGTGCTGTTGTACAAGGCACAAGAAATGGAGCGAGAGACGATGGAATATGATTTGTCAGGTAAAAATAGCGATCTCACATAGTTCTCATTAGGATTCCTCCTGCCACTTCTGCAGTAGAAGCTAATTAATACTGCTAATATAGTGAAAATGTCTACAACACGCACACGCGCTAATATTCAGTCAGCATGACAGACCAGTCTCCCGTTGGATACGGGCTTCACTCATGGCAGTATTGTCTATCGGGTATGGAAATATATTGGAACACATCATCTTCATTCCAGGAAATATAGCTTCACAATCTTACATGCCGCTGATTGGTACGAACATCAAGGAATCATCGTCTTTCGCGATATACTTTTGTGGAATTGAGAGAACATGATGTAAACCCTCCGATGATACAACATACTTGTCGAATAATATAGGAGAATAAAGTCGAAAGGGGTGGTATATCTGAGGATCAATCAAGGGAATTGTCTTCTTTCAGAAACTTCAAGAGTTCTTCTATAAACTCCGATTGCAGAAGGAATTCCAATGAGAAATGACAAAATTTCAGTATGAAAACTATATGTGAGTGACTTTAGTACTTATTTTGAAACACAATGTAGGGGAAGTGTGGATATGATGGCATACCTGATGTGATGGCACCCTTGCATTATTAACGGCGTTTATTTGAATAAGGATAGTTCGACAGTTGCCCACGATTCAAATATGTATCATAGCGCTACTGTAACAATTGCGTATGGTTGGGGCCGGTTTAGCCGCCGCACGAGGTTGTTGTGATTATTTGTAAGTAAAAACGTTTCTTTTCACTAATTTATTGCACCAATTTATTGTTGCATCCATATATATTGTTCATTTCTCATAGTCACATGTGATAAGTATACTAATAAGCTTCTCAACTACCATTCAATCTCATTGATATTTTTAGGTTAAAAAAATATTTTACGATATCCACAGTGTTGCTCTTTTGATATGATGGCACCCCAGTTGTTTGTTATGATGGCATAGGGTGCCATCATATCAAACGATTTTAGAATTCAGCTCATTTTGTGATTGTTTTCATTACAGGTCGTTGTGCTATTCGCCATGCTTGGAGGAACGAAAAGCAACTAATGAATCAGATGACCAATATACTGTTACGTTATTCGGGTGAAGAAGCGTACACGACACTATTTATTTTCGAACTGATTTATTTGAACTAAAGAATCACTAATTTATATCGAACTAATAACTACTATTTATATAAACGATTTATATCACGCGGTATATGACTGTCTCTCTGACACTCGCGGCTTGACTGACTGACGGCAGTTGTTCGGCCGTTTATATATGAGATCCCTTGAAAGGCATTGGTTCGAGAACGTTCTCGAATGATCTTCCGTCTCCTTCTTTTTGTTCTAGAAGCTTCTTAGAACAAAAATCTCTCTCTCTAATTGTTCCATCGATTGTTTCCAGAATCTTCTGTCACGTTTATTTGTAACTGCGGCATATATTGAGTGTTCGGAAATATGCTGATGTATGTAGGAATCATTGGGAGGTTGGAGAACAATCTGGGATGCGTGTTACAGGACAGGATGATCGTTGTACTCCTGTCTTACTGATGATGTTTCTAGAGCCCCTCTAAGGGAAATATAAGTACAATACCCAAATAAAACATGAGCAAGATGACGATGCTGAGGATGTTGCAAGCTTGTACTGTAACGAGCTCTACTCTTGGTCGAAATCTAAAGAGCTTTGGCTAAAATGCCAGCTATGTAGTTTTCGGGCCCATGCTGCTTGTGCAGATAAAAGTGAACAAACCAAACATTCAATTTGCCAAATTTGCGGAGATGACTGATTTCACTTATGTTACCTGTTCATTTTTAAGGGGTGCCATCATTGAAAGTTGTTTGTTATGATGGCACCCTCGACAATAAATGAATAAAATACAATAAATAATTGAACATGTGTTTTCATGCAATTATGAATCCATATGAATATATATCAACAATGATAATCTTGATGTGTCTTGTGAATTTTATCCATATTCAATGTATTTCAGACCCTGAAAACAAATGATGAAGAAAAGGGTGCCATCATATCCACACCTACCCTACCTACCTGAAAAACCAGAATTCATCGTCTCTTGCTGCACTTTTTGTGCATTGTACAACAGCACAATCACAATGAGATGGCATGCTTGAATTTATAAATAGCCCAAAAACACGATTCGTATGCGAAATAATTGTGAAATACTATTTCAATCCTTGTAAACAATAAAGAAAGGTGAGGTTGTGTTACAATGTTTTACCTCCAGGGTCGGTCATCTGACAGATCTTGCACGCAACCCATATATAGAGCGTTTTTGGTTGCCGACCGGGTTGACCGACCGGTCGTTAATATCACGTGAGTGATCACAATGACAAATAAGATTGGTTTCGACCGTTCGCTTGTATACAAAAACGACAAAAACCTCAAAAACCGTGAACTTCACTGCTCAATCGACAATATACCGAAAATAACACATATCCTGATATCCTGAAAATCAGATATATCAGGAATCATCTCTTTTATCAGTCATTGAATTCCTAGAGACAGATTTTGTGAATGGAATAGTAATTTTTGAACTGCCTACCAGAAATATTTCGCTCAAATGAATCATACAGTGATGTAACGCTATATTTTTGTTGAATTATAAGCAATTTGAGTCAGTCATTTTGAAGACTGTAGATACCTTGTCACTTTTCGAGTAATTGGTTTGTTTTGAGGTTATATTTTATATCCTTGAACTACATCGATCATCAGAAAGCCCGGGCGATGTGGTCTTGGATCGACCAGTCTTGAAGGCTACGTTCAGCGGCAGGTCTGGACCACCGTAGTCGGACCACAACAAGCATACGAGTTCTGAACGACATCGGTCCATGGTGATCTGTATATAGTATCTGTCAAAGTTGTCATGAGACAACCCATTTGATATTTGATGTGATTTGAAGTGGCTTGAGACAACCCATTACCATGATGGGCCTAATTTTAAATGAGACTGCGTGGACCACGGTCTGGTCCATAGTCTGACTACGGTGTGAACGGATTGAGACGAGTTGACCATGGTCCGACCAGCCGCTGACCGTAGCCTTAGTCAGGCCCTGATTAAGAGTTCTGACCGCCCTAGGCTAATTATGAGGACGCGCCCCCGCCATGAGTATTACGGTCGGCCTAAAAAGTAGTATATTAGTCTTGACTTTGTTTACTAGTATAAAAATTTTGACATGGTTCATATACTACCTATAAAAGTTTTCGACTTGAAGTATTATTTATATATTTACATTTCTGTAATCTTAAAGACGAGAGGCATCATACAAGTGAAACATTTTTGCAACTGATTAATGTTTTATTTGAAAATTATAATAATTGAATAATTATTATTAGCTTATAATAAGGTCTTTTTTCTTGCTTTAGCGTTTGCAAATCTTTCCACGATTTTTTCAAATTCGGAAGTTTGAAGAATATCACTTTCTATGTACATTAGAGAGAGCGCTGCAAGCTTTTGCTGGCGGAGTGTGGAGCGTAAGTAATTTTTTACTCTCTTCAGTGCTGAAAAAGACTTTTCGCCGCTGCAGAGTTGGTAACACTCATTGTCAAAGAAATTCTTAATATTATCTCCACATTCGGGAACATGCTTAAAATATTAAAACTTTTTATAAACTGCATAACAAACACTTTGGGGTTCTGGCAGAAAGAGAACGCTCGACCTCGCTGTCAGATTTTGAAAACTGCGCCAAATCGACGCATTCTTCTGCAAAGGTTTCTTCTAAATCAGTAGCATATAGTTGTTTCAACTCCTTTGCCCTGCTTCTAATAAATTCACTGTCGTCTAGTTCATGCAGTTTCCATAAGAAACCAAACTTTGTGTTTACTGTATTATGAATAATTTGCCGGTTTTTTAAATGCACTTCAAGACAATCAATAGCTGCATAATAATTATCAACGATGAAAGATCGTCTCCTTTCTAACTCAATCTGCCCCGTTTTAACTTCATCAAAATGAAATTTTTGTTTCTTTCTTCTTCTTACGCGCGCTTTTTAAAATTTCAAAATTCATTGTTAAAATCAGGGACTATCAAGCGCATTTAGTTTTATTGTTTTGTCTAGGTCTAGTTGAAATAATTATGTAGGGTAGATGCAATGATGCTAGATTAGTGCATGCGAAGACACGATTTTAGCGCGTCTTGCGCGCCCCCCCGATCTTCGCGCCCTAGGCTGCAGCCTAATCAGCCTAATGGTTAATCAGGCCCTGGCCTTAGTCCTCAATAAAAAACGTTACCATTTGGAAATCGGTCAATGCGCTCATCAAGTGAAAACCCTGTGGTCGAAGTGTGGTCCAAATGGTGGCAACCGGTCGGCAATCAAAAAATCAATCTCATATTAGACAATGAGATGGAGGAGAAAAAGAAGAAGAAAATGAAGAAAAATATGAAGAAGAAAAAGAAACTTCGTAAAAAAGAGGATACTCTTAGTTCTTGGATAATTAGTCCAGCAATGCTTATTTCTCATGAGTACTCTGAGAATAATCAAACCATACACAAAATAATCAGGACAGAATAGTGACAACTGATAATAGTGAAACCGTGCTACCGATTTTTTATTCTTTCGATAAATATACAGGGTGATCCGGAACCAATTTATCCTGTTGCAGTTTTGAATGGATGCTTCGAATTGGTACATCGATTTGATTGCATGAGTATATGATTTTGCTAGTAGTTGCGTTTTATTTATCCGTTTGTATCCCCCACCGGAATCACTTTGAAGTGTCGTTTTATTTGCTATTATTCTGATTCCGGTTGCTACAGTTCATTCTGTCTCACAACAAGGAATGACGTAGAATGACTATTGACAGTTTGAAAAAAATGAAATTAGATTGTCGAGAAACGAAACTTTTCAAAAGTAGAAGGCATTTACAAGACATTTTTAACGTGAGGTTCACAAGCTCATGATTTTGTCAAGTAAGACAGGTTTTATATCTCAATTTCCAAATCAAATGAATTCTCTCGGTCTCAGAAAACTCTCCAAGCACCACGATCACTGCTGCAAATATGAGTTGATTCATTTCATTTATTTTCTTGATTTCCAAATCTAGTATTATAGAGATTATTTGAAGTCCGAATATATAAAAATATAACCTTAACTTCCATCATCTATTATATGTCCATTCTCTCATGCGAGGTCATGAGGTTCCTCGTTTTATTTGTAAACGTCATTCTGTTTCCACCATCGTCGCCAGAATAGAACAAATAAAACGCAACCACATCAGTATCAGACGGAAAATGACACTTCTGGTTTGACTGGAAATGCATCCAATTATTTCATTTCCAATAATGAATAAATCGTCGTTTCTGGGAATTACCATTCAGAATAAAAATATCTTTTCGGTCATATTTTGTCTGATACTACCTACCTCTATACCTATCGACCATAGGGAAGGAAACAATTCTGAATCAATCAATACTAAATTGATTTTTTTTGTTATTGATTTCAGTTAAATAAAATCACTGGCTGCTTGTCAATAATATTGAGAATTAAGAACAGTGGAAGTATGCAGAGAATAAGGTATTTTTTCTGCAACCGACACAAAAGTCGTCCATTTTGATACCAAAATTAGCTCTTGAATTGACGTTTCTATTACTGACACAAAAATAGGTATGTTGCTAGGCAACATATTTAGTTCCTAGGAGCTAAAGTTGAATTTTAGTTAGTAGTAAAACAAAGGGATTGCACAGCTGCTCTCTCGTACATGCTTTCTTACCTATGAGAGTGCAGAAATTTTGAACGTACAAAATGAGTACCCCTTGCTCTCCCATACATATGTTTCCTTACCTATGGGAGTTCTGATATTTCAATATGAGTACCCCTTGCTCTCTCATACATGTTTCCTTACCTATGAGAGTACACCTTGCTCTCTCATATATGTTTCCTTACCTATGAGAGTACTCCTTGCTCTCTCATACATGTTTCCTTACCTATGAGAGTACACCTTGCTCTCTCATATATGTTCTCTTACCTATGAGAGTACCCCTTGCTCTCTCATACATGTTTCCTTACCTATGAGAGTTCGAACATACAGTATAAGTACACCTTGCTGATATTTCTGGTTGCGCCACTGCGCTCCATTCGAAAGCAATTCCTTGTGCATTCATTTATAATTATTACGGTTTTGTTTATTATGTTCTGCCGAGAGTGAAAACGACTCAATTAGCATAACCATTAAACACGATTCTCGGTCAACGGACCTCGAAGCGACGAGTTCAGTAGGATACCAGAACTAATAACTGTTCATGAAAATGCACTACTTGGATATGGATGTATGTTGAGTTTATAGATTTCTGTGGGTCACAAAAATCTAGGTACTGCCGTTATTTCGACTTCAGTTTTTTATTCAATATACTATAAATGCATTTCGAAATCGCATTGCAACTTCACTTACAGTTGAAGTGCATTGAAGATACCATGGGTAAGTCAATTATTGATTTTTTTTTATAGTGTAGCGATCAGTTTTTGCTAATTTTCGGCTTGAAATATTCGCAACGAGTATGAAATATTGAACTATAAACTTGCTTTGGATGGAAAAGTGGTATTTATTTATTGGACACCTCTATTGTCTGTCCAAAAATGAAAAAAAAACCTCTTAGGAATCGTGAATAACTGTTTCCCTGTGTACTTGATTAGTAAGGAAAGGTGGTATTCAATTTTCGGGTGTACAAAAATAACGTATTTTCACTGCAGTAAATATTGTATTTCAGTAGGTGAATTTTTGGCATTGAAATATTTAATTGACAAATGTATTGATAGTTGAGACATGTTTAGGAGACGTCAATATATTCCAGTATGGGTACAAATTTCAAGCAAAAACTTAAAAATTCTTATACAAAGTGTAGCTCTCTGAAAAACTATCAAGCAAAAACTTTTGAGTTCACTACAGTCAATTTTTTATTTCAGAATTCACATATGAAGAAATTAGAGCCAGGTTACCAGAAAGATTGAAAGTATGTAGATTTTTTTTCAACAAATATGCGGTACTTAGAAGACAATATTTTTTAGAACAAGATGTTCTTCACTTTGGTGGGTGATCGGCACGGACTGGCGCCGGCCGAATACACTCGTTTCGGGAGGCTGAGGGGGTACCGGTTATTTTACTGGGAACAGGGCCCATTCGTGTCGGTACTGGCCATCAGATGGTAAAAATTACCTTGACATTTATTAAGCGTATAATTATATCTCTTTGTATTTTTGCAGATTTCTTCGTAAATTAAATTTGTTTCCTATAATAGGTAGTCGTATTTCTTTAGTAAGATACACCTATCCAAAATTGATAGTGTCAGTGTTTTTTTTTTGTATTGCAAATGACATATAATTTTGAAAATTGGCCATTTTGAATTTTATCTGTTATTTTCATGAAAAACACTCAAGTGATAGTTCAAAATCAGTGTTTTTTTAATACTGCAAGTTTGAAACTTATGTATTATTTTTACGAAAGAAAAACACTTTAGTTCCAGTGTTTTGTGTACACCAAGGGGGTTTTATGACTTTGCACTAGCCATATCTGAATAATTGTAGACCAAGCAGTACGTATATAGTTGTTTTATTGCATAAATGAAACACATCTTTAAAAAATCTTTATTCTACATGTCTCTCAACAATGTGAAAAACAAGTTTCTTTATTTTCGAAATTTTTTTCAATGAATATAGGGCTAGTAGTAACATAACTATGCTAATAAGTAAGTAAATAACAGTTAGTATAATATGTAAATCAATATTTTGTTTGACTAGAACACTATTGTTCACCGGTTTAACATTATACAACTCCTTCCAATCATTCGAATCACCTATGCTACTGTCTTGAAACACGACTCTTAATTTATACAGACTCGCGTTTGCTGGTATTTTAATCATGAAGGCTGACAAGTGTCCATCGTTCACTAATGTGGGACTCATTCTCTGATATAGGTCAGGCCAGGTATCATTTTTTATTCCGTTTATATCGAATGAGATGAATACTTCTTTGGAATTATACGGTCGATGAATATAAAATATATTTTGACTTATGGTAGCCAAAATGATAAAGCAAGATCTCAATTCACCCATTTCTGATTATGAACTGTTGATTATTTTTGGTTTATTCGACTATTTATGAGATTTTATAGATGGGGGTAAAATAAATAGATTGTCAGTTAAATATTTATTTGTCTATGAAACACTTAAGACTAATTCGTTTATATGATGTCGCTGATGGTCCTTGTTGAAATCGTTTTCGATTCTGGAACACTGCTCGATTCCATTTTTCCATTTCTTTGGTGCTAATTTGAACACTGTGGAATTTCTTGATGAGCTCATACATGCTTATGGATCTTCTTAGTTCCTTCAAATTATCGATATGTTGGACAACAGCTGATGACATGTTCTCTATAGCCTCACTATAGTGAATGTCAATATTATTGTGGCAGTAGGCTATTTATCCAAAAATGAAGGTCTCTAGAGTTTCTCACCGAACACATTACAGAATCATTTTCATGGAAAAAACACAGAGGAGTGTCTGCCTTGAATTTTATTGTATCCATTACATTATCAAAATCCTCGATATTGATTATAGTTGGTTTAGTTGTCGACATGAATAATGTTTTAAGAAATTCAAGCTTTTGATGTCCACGAACGTACACAATATCCACATCTTTGAAATGACCAAGTAAAATATTATGCAATTCACTGTACTCTATCAATCCCGAGGAGTATGTTATTCCATGGAAATTCCTTTCAAGCCATCTAACCTGTTTCTTGTCTGATTCGGGAAGTGCACAAAATGGAATTGGTGGTTTGAAAAGATAATTGTTTATTTGATGACCATTTGAAATTGACAATTCTTTGGGATAAAACGTATTTGATAACGAAAATCCCTGAATGTCACAACTGAGTACCTTCATGGTTAGTCAAGGAACAACTGAAATTATTATTTTTTGTTCTTTCATGTGATGAAAAAGAGGATGAAGAGGAGGGGTGAGAAAATCTATAATTGCTTTACAATTTTTGTCAATGGACTATAGCTGAATAATTTATCATGTAGAATCAAACAATATGCAGAAGTGTTATCCGGAATCTCTTTAGCTGTTTCAAATTCCAATCTCATAACGACAGATCCAGTTTGAATAGACTGTTTCTGATGTGAGCAGTCAATGTGAGTCATTGGAATGTTGTCCACAAATTCTTTTGGTGAAAATATCGGTTCTCTGGCAGTTCCATAATAGGATGGTCTGAAATTGGTGAACATGGAATACAGTTGAGATGTCTTATTTTCAGTAAATCTGAGATGCAAGTCATCGTATGGGTACCTTTCACTATTCAAAAAAACTCGCATGTTTGTCAGGTCGCAGTTATCAAATTTGCTGCAATCGGAGTTCAATTTGTTTTTTCTATCTGTTTGGAACACGACGATGACATGTCTTGCCGATTCCAGATAATTGGATGTCTTCAGAGGGAGAAAGTGGCGAGTTGTCATTGGTAATTTCGAAAATTCAATAATCTCCCAACTACGGAATGCCAATTGAATATCTTCATTCTTTTCTATGATTTTAGTATATTGTAATTGCTGGGCTATACCTATCTGTAAGTGGGGAATCCTCCAGTATATTTTATCGATATGGATTTTAGGGGCTTCTTTTCCATCATCGGTATATACACAATCGGTATCATCATTGTTACGAATAAGCACCAACTCTTGTTTCATGTTCAGAATAACTCTACGATAGTCCTCAAAGAATCCCATGATGAAGGACAGTGGTATGACGACGCTGAAATTGCCTCGAGCATCGACTAGTACTCTTTCATCTTTCACTTTGAAATTTAGTTTTGGGAACCAACCTGCATTTTGCAACTCTACACTCTCATTAGCATTGTATGACAAATATGCTTTTATCGTTGAAGTTAGTCCAACATTCCTGACCGAATCAATGGTCACACCATTCAGTTCGTATCTGATTTCTCTGAAGAGAAAGTTTATTGCATTATTGATGAATCTGAGTTTATTGACTGCAGTTCCATCCGATTGCTTCAAATTACCTTCAATGTAGAGGTAACTTTGGCTAGGCAAAGAGAGATTATCCAAATCTGACAAATTTATTCTTATCTCATCATTGTACTCAAATTTTTGCTGGTATGGTTGGTATGTATGATATTCTTTTTCAATGATTGTATCATCTACTATTGGTTTTTGATGAACATCCAAAATATCCATTATACTAGAACTGTGAACCCTAGAGACTTCAGAAAAAGGCGGTTGGCACGTGTTAGTCTCTTGATGTTTTTCTTCACACTGGTGGGTTTTCGGAAAGTTTTGGGTACCTTATAACAAATGGGTATTCTATTATACATGACAACCATTATTCAAGTTTCTTCAAGTGAAGGCTCACAGTTACTGTCTCCTCCCGGAAATTGACAAGTCTTCCAGCTTGATCCAAAATTTTAATTGTAATGTTATCGATAGTCCGTACGCTTATCTTGAAATAAATTATTGAGTCCACAGTCACAATTATTTTGTATCCTGGTGGCACTACAGGGCTGAACGTGTAGAGCGAATGATTTTCTTGTCCGTTATGGAAACTTTGTGTGGCTATATTGCAATATATACTGATTGCATTGACACTCAAAATGTTGACTGTAGTATCAGATGAATGGATTTCATCAGCTTCCAGAATTCGATTACTGAATCCAAGTAACTCACGAATGGTTGAATCACTCACGAAACTGATTCTCCTATTAGTGTCAATATCTACAGTCAATGTATTGAAATTTGGAATAATGTTGATTTTCGCGTCTTTGTCTATATCTTTAACTCTAGAAGAAATTATTTCTTGAAGATCACTCATCTCATAAGATCCCGTTGGAATTGTCACAGAGTTGTTATTGGGGCCAAAAACAAATTGGTTATTAGATTCATCAACGTTGGGAATTACATTGAAAGTTTCGAAACTGGTGAGACCTATTCCATATTCGCTATTTTCATCCAAATGAATGGCGGGATTGAAATCAGAGCTGAGAACCGAAGATTTTCCAGAAAGCGAAAATGCTATCGACATGTTTGAAATGAACTACAGAAATGTTATGTAAAGTACTCTTTATATAGAAATTTCAGACACAAATGACCACAATTGTAAGAGTTATTTGATTGGATATTATCATAATTGTACTCTATGTCAATGGAGCTACCAGCGCTGTAGAAATATTTGATGAGTTCCAGTGGAGGTTTCAAGTTGCCGTAACTATCAAAGTACCTAATATTACGGCCAGATTTGGTGTAACAAACCCAATGAGAGCCATCCCCACTTTTTTTATCAAGATTGACAATTCCACTCTCTTGTTTTCTGATTTTATTAGGTAATTCGTCCAACATGAACACTCCTCGAAAATACGGAATTTGTGATTTTTGCACATATTTTAATAAATCTACATTGGTCAATGGACGGCGTGGTAGCTTCATATTCAGTTTTTTGGATATGGTTTAAGGAACAATCCAAATCCACGTTTGTAAGGTTTCAAGAATAAACCTTTGCCCAATGTTTGCTGTTCCATTTTCAAGTTATGCCGTTTTTGTTCGTCCAGTTGTTCTTTGGCAGCTTTTGCTTTGTTTATGGCTTGAGCAATACCAGCTGCACCTCCTCCAAGACTACCAAGTGCCCCAAGGGCGGCAAAGAGGGGAATGAGTGGAATAAAACCTCCTGATTTGGGGATAGGAATAATTCGCTTCTTGGGTTTTAAAACTCTTTTGTTACCAATAGAGGATATGGCTTGCTGTGCAGCTTGAAATATGTCCATACTTTTACCTTTCACACCTTTTCGGGCTTTCCGAATCGCTTGGGCAAAACTGATGGCTCCTCCTCGTTTTTGTCGTTTTTTCTTCAAACCCATACCCAGTTTACTCTTGGCTTTCATTATTCCTGAAATTCCTAGGGAAGCAATTCTCTCACCAAGTTTAGAATCTTTTCCAGATAAACGAGCTAATGCTCGATCTGACAAAATACGGTCTGCTTCGTTTCTTCTGTTCAAATCAGGGTATTTGGAATAAGCTATATCGTGTTCTCTACAAGCTTCGTCTAACGGATTGATCCCCCTATCTCCACGAGCTAGTCTCTTTGACAACTTTGTTCCGGGTCCACAAAAATTGTATCCTGGTAAATGGAGTTCAAACGGTAGTTTGTTTATTAGAGTGTTCAACAAACCTGAACCTTTTGAATCACTTTGACTACTGCGTTGTTCATTATACAGGAGCATTATATATATATATATATATATATATATATATATATATATATATAGAGAGAGAGAGAGAGAGATCCGAGGAGTACTGACAAGTTGAAGGATGTTATAAAAGTGACAATTGTAGAATTGTAACTAGTATTTATTCGAAATTTGAACATGAAAGTTGAGCAATACAAAATCAAGCTTCCCGTAACCAATCATGATAATTATATTATCTCTACTCCATTCAAAAAACATGGTGATATATTTGAAGGTAATTCTAAACGTGCTCTTCTAGTAGGCCCATCAGGGTGTGGAAAAACAAACTGTCTCATAAGCTTACTCGACGATCCGAACGGTTTGAGATTCGAGAATGTTTACCTGTACTCCAAATCACTATATCAACCAAAATACGAATATTTGAGGACCCTATTCAAACCATTGAAGGAGATTGGATATTTTGAATACAATGATGGGGATGAGGTGATTTCGCCAAATGAAGTGTCCCCCAATTCGATAATCATATTTGACGATGTTGCCACTTGTAACCAGAACATTATCAGAGATTTTTTTTGTTTTGGACGACACAAAAATACCGATGTATTTTATTTATGTCAGACTTACAGTTCCATTCCTAAAAGGCTGATTAGGGACAACAGTAACCTCATAATCATGTTTAAACAGGATGTTACCAATTTGAAGCATATTTATGATGATCATGTCAATGTCGATATGTCATTTCAACAATTTACAGAATTGTGTTCTCTGTGTTGGAATAAGAAGCATGGATTTGTTGTGATCGACAAGGATGCATGCCTCAATAAGGGTAGATATAGAAGAGCATTCGATGAAATTCTGATAATTTGATATAAAATAGAATGTATCTTGGATGGCGTATCAGTACCATGAATACCAATCTTGCTAAACAGTTAGTGAAGGCCAGACAATCTGTTAGAAAGAAATTAAAGAGCCTGAAATCTGATACTGCAAGATCGAAGAGTTCTTTGGAGAAGAGTTATGAACCCATCACAAATCCTTTGAAACAATTGATTTCATCAATTCATCAAACGGTGATTCCTAAACAAGAGAAAACAGAATTTGAATCATTCTCAACCCCACGAAAACAGTACTATAAATTGTTACCCGAACAACAGTCTATACTACAAGAAGATACATTCATTCATGAGCCCGAACCAAGTTTTTTCGATCAGAGCATCAGTCAATTGCGACAACAAGTGGAAAGTCTACAGGAGGCCAGAAATCCCGAGTTGGACAAATATTTGGAAAAATATGATAAACCGCTTCCGAGAGCATATATCGACGACTTGTTCAGGGGTGATCCAAATGACTTTGACCACAGATTTGGAATTAGATATGAAGTAACAACAGATAGCTGGATGATAGGAGATAGTGTCGTGCGATTTATTGGCCCACATTTTCTAATCAACGAAATATCCTATAATGGCACGCCTGGACTTTATGAACTCATGTTTAAGAAGAATCCTTTAGGCTACAGATCCAATGACATAGATAACTACATAGATATTGTTAAAACCACAAATGCTATTTATTTAGATTATGACTCCAAGAAAGGTTTGTCCACTTCCAATAGTGAAAAATTCACCAAAATAATCAAACCACGAGTAACATCATTACATGAGATGGCGAAGGAAACTAGAAAGAAACTTCTTCAACAAGGTCGACCCTCCTCTACATCATCTATTCCACGAGTTACAAGGTCTCAATCAATTCCTGGAAAATCTGGAAAAGGCATTGGTACAATGATGAAATTAAATAATAAGAGAGTTGAATATAAATATTTCGATGACTATAATGAAATAGTTGATAGATTGAGGTTACTGGTGGCAGAAAGAAATGCAGGTCATACGGGTCATGAAAATGAAATAATCTCCGTAATTGAAGAACTCAAAGAAGCTCAAATTATTGAATAAATATTAAGGGATACAGCTTGAGAGTTTATTAGTGAAAGAACATGCCTATCGATAAGTTTGGTAGACACATGTTACAACATCAGCGAGTAGATCGTACAGCACCCAATCAACCTATTAATTTATCCTCATTATACAGTGAAAATGTGATTACAATCAGTGGAAGTATATCCAGAGTGATAAAAAAACTGCCATTGCCCTGGCCATACAAATTACAAAATAATACGGACGAATACAAGTTTCCTTTCAGAGAGGGAATAATCGTTGACACAGATTGTTATCCAAAACAATTATCAGTTGGTATCGGTACAACTGATTCAATAGAAATTGATGATCTGATTGGGGAAAAGTTGAGCAAAGGAACGGTTCTGAAATTTTTTGCTAAATCTAAGGTACAGGAAGACAACCTATACGTTCAATTAGTTATTCACACTCCCATCACCAAGTATGTCTGACATCAAAAGAGAGGTGGTACAAGAACTTCATAGACCAGCAAGAAGACGATTCCCGAGGAGACGAGTTATAATTAAGGGTCTTGATGATTTGTGGGAAGCTGATTTGGTTGAAATGATCCCTTATGCTAAATTTAACAGGGGATACAGGTACATACTGGTTGTTATCAACACATTTTCCAAATATGTCTGGTGCGAACCAGTGAAAAACAAATCAGCAAAAGATGTCACACAAGCAATGGTGAAAATTCTGTCAAAATCTTCGCCACCAAGAAACTTGCACACTGACCGAGGCCGAGAATTTTATAATAAAGAATTTGGTGAGCTGATGAAAAAATTCGAAATAAACCATTATAGCACTTTTTCAAGTATGAAGGCGAGCATTGTTGAACGAGTGAATAGAACTCTGAAAAATTCCATGTGGAAACAATTCAGTCTTCAAGGTAATTATAAATGGACTAACATACTGCAAGATATAGTTTCAACGTACAATAACAAGAAGCATCGAACAATAGGAATGAAACCCGCAGAAGTGAATCAGAAAAATGAAGAATCACTCCTAAACACCGTTTATAGTCACATAAAATTAACCAACACACCAAAATTCAAAGTAAACGATCATGTTCGGATAAGTAAATTTCGCGAAGCATTTTCCAAAGGTTACACCCCCAATTGGTCTAATGAAATATTTACAATAAGTAAAATCCGTATAACCAATCCAGCAACTTATCTACTTCAAGATGCCACTGGAAATCCAATCGAGGGCGTCTTCTATGAACAGGAATTACAGAAAGTAAAACATCCTGATGTTTATCTAGTGGAAAAAGTATTGAGAAGGAAAGGAAATAAGGTGTACGTGAAATGGCTTGGCCTAGATAAATCTCACAACTCGTGGATTACTAAAGATAGCCTCGTATGAAACCGTGGCCTACTTCCACTTGTTGGCCTCGCTTTCACAACTTTCACTTCTCCGTATAAATACCTTTCACACATGATTCTGTTCAGTGATGAAAAAACATGTCTTTCGATGAATCAAGTGGTTACGGCAGTGAATATTGGGTGCAACAAGATGTCATGAATCAGCAACTCATAGCCAAAAAAATAGCGAGTGAAGGTCCTTACATTCTCAGTTCTGATTTTCACGAGGGTCCATTCACCATTTGTTGTGGCTTAAGTATTGCCAGGAGTTTTGAGCCAGCAATAAAAATAACAACCAACAACTCTACTATATCCTTCAGTATTGGTGAATGGAGCAATTTGATTTTTGCATTTCGACAATTGCTGTTGCAGTATTTCGAGCAAAAATGTGATGATGCATTCGAAGTGCCACAAATGGAAAGTGATGAACAAGTGAAAATTACTGCAACAAAGTTTCTTGGTGTGAAAATATTGAAGCTGGACAGTGCAACTTCTTCGATGTATTTGAAGGAGGAAGTCATAAGACAAATTCTACGATTGGACCGAGTCATCATAGAAGATAAAATCAATATGTTGATACGTTTATCATTCATCCATTTCTATCATAATTTTTTGGAACTTGTCAAAAAACTTATGGAACAAGGTAATAATGAATTGGATGGTGAATCTGTTATTGTTGCATTCTGTGATATTCTCCATAATAGTATAGAGAGCTACTGTATGAAGGAATGCTTATTGTACTACAGAAATGAAATAATTAATGATTTGAATAGAAAATAAAACATAATAAATGTGCTTTTTTTTCCTTTATTATACGTTTATAAACGGATTACATTGCGAAAATCTGAAGCAACGCCACCAAACTAAAGTTGTAATATTTTACTACTTGATAATACTACTACTACTTGATAATAATTATTCCGATGGATTACAATTCAAAACTGACTTGAGTGACAATAAAAATGGTTCATGATTTCCATTGTTAAATGGATTACATTTCAAGAACCTGAAGTATCAATTATGCTATAGTGACCATAAGGTAAAGTGTCTGTTGAATTTGGAAGCAAATATCGCTTATCATCGTGAGAACTGAGAGCAATTTTTGCTTGTTCGATAGAGTATACGTCATGTGAACGAGACTGAATGCACCTCTGAGTCTGGTACTTCTCTTTATTTTGCAACAAACATTCTAGATAGTCATTGAAGGTGATTTTATTCTTAACCACATAATATTTGACACCTTTTGATTTTTTAATACAAGATTTTTTACCATCATCATGAGCATCAATGATGGGTTTATTATTATTAACGAGAAAAGTGTATTGTTTTGACCGTAGCCCTACGAAATCTGTCATTATACATCCAAAATTCTCATCTTTCATAATTCCTGCTACCTTCTTGTTTACTAATGGAATGTCATATATATTATCAGGAGGATAATCACTAGTATCAAATTTGTGTAAATCAGCCTTTATCAACTGTTCGTATACATCGTCACAATGCAATTCGTAAATGAGGCTATCTGTGTCAGTGTAGAGAAGCTTACAATTTGCAGGTTCAAACTTGTTCAACATATAGTCATAATGGAAATCGTAAACACATGTTTTAGAAATATCTAAAATTGCCATTCCAATATATAAAGGTTTATTGAATACTATGTTGGTTTTCTTCATCTCAATAGCCATCAGATCTTCCGCAAAAACTGTCCTGTTGTGGAAATTTGGACAGGCAATTAAGTTTCTGGCACCATAACGACCATCCCATCGATTTACCAATCTCACAATTCTGTGTTTACGAATGTTCTCCATAGTTTTACCAAATACAGCATTATTCAATAATTTGAATGTCTGTTTTCCGAATTCGTTTTTTGATTCGGTTCGTAATCTGGTGTTTAAATCTATATATGGTTTCAAAAATGGCGATTGTTGGAACTTTAAAATTCTGTGGATTTCTTTGAGAAGGAGTCCATGAGTGAGACATTGTTTCAAATTGCGATAGTGTAGAATATATTTTTCTTTATCATTCAATGTTGTCATTAATTTTGGTAATTTCGAATTTGGTGGAATGAGACGTTC
The DNA here is from genome assembly GCA_918026855.4 of Phaedon cochleariae. Lineage (NCBI taxonomy): Eukaryota > Metazoa > Arthropoda > Insecta > Coleoptera > Chrysomelidae > Phaedon > Phaedon cochleariae. The sequence continues at coordinate 23,417,908 of OU896719.1, read as the reverse complement.
CGAAGCGAGTGGTAAATCTTTGTGTAAGTCGTGAATGGATTCAGGGTAACTCATATCTACCTCAAGGATGTATCCAAAAAGAGATTCATCAGAAATTTGTGTTACATCAAAATTGGCAAAATCATCTAACCATTCAAAATTAGTATATGGGAGGTACTGGCACATTGCCCACCCATACAGATTGTTGACATCAAAATACATCAAATATTTTGAAGGCTCATCATTTTTGAAATTTTTCATGTATTTGTTATTGGCTACTGAATGCCTATTTGAACATTGACTAATTCCCCCTCTTATCCCCTTCTCAATAAACATGAGCATATCAACGTCCTGCACTGTGTCCAAACGACATTTTGTGAACTTCAACATACAGTCCCATGTGTATCCTGGAAGCGTATAATAATGAGCAGGATCTAAATCATACGTCTCATGGCACATTTTTCTGAAATTTTCGAAAACATCTGCCAATAATAAAATGTCCGTTTTCAAGTACAGATCAGAATAGCCTCCCAAAGTTTGGATATTGAAAGCATTCCATACCTTTTGGGCATGTTCATAGTCTGCATCCTTAATATGTTCGTCATTCAATTTACTGTAGAATTTTTCTTTGACTGGTAATTCAGTTTCTTCAAGTCTCTCTATCTTGTCCAAATGATCATAACAAAATATACCTTTTTTACAAAGTAAACTGAATTTTTCGTCACAAACATCAGCAAATTCTTTTCTCAAATTGGCAAATTCACTTTTATTGAGAAAAGAAGCTAATTTTTCCAATGGAAATGCCATGAATCTGAATGAATCTACGAATCTGAATCTGATATGAGTGTCAGTGTATTTGGTGAAACTAATATATCTTTCTTTGTTTATTGGTAATAGAGTTACACGAGAGTCCTTTGCTATATCCTTTATAATGAAATGGCTATCATAGCCAGATAGGTTATGGAAAAAAATTGGTACAATCCGGGAAGTTTTGTAGTTAAGATTACATGATGAATGACTAAGACCTCGAAACATTCCATTATAATGATTATGGTCGCGAGCAATAGTATCCCCTTCCTTGAAAGGCTTTTCACAAATGTGACATATACCTACTAATGCATTTTTTCTTTTACCAAAGGTAGCATTATTGTACAATGTTGCTCTTTCCCTCTTAGTCAAATTGTTTTGTTCCAATATTATCTTATTGCTTGCATCATTATCTAATATCATTGGTACATTCATTTGCATTTTTGAATCTATGAGCTCTGCCAGTTCATCCAATTCCTTCACGAACCAATCGATACAATCCAACCCACGATAACTCTTGAAAAATGTGAGTGTTTCATCGAAATTGCATTTCAAATAGTATCCTGCACTAAAAACTTCGTGTTTTTGATAACGAGACGTTTTTATCATCTTTTTTCGCTGCTCTTGTTCTTCGAAAGGAATCAATAATGACTCAAAATCACAGTACATAACAAAAGGTACTGTTTCTTTATGACTATAATTTTGAAACTCTATATACTTTTCATCAGGAAATGATATTTTACACTTATTTATATCTCTACAGTAAATATCGTGAGCTTTCAGTTTATCTGAATCACTAAAGTAATTTAAACATCTATCGCATATGAAAATTCTACCATGATGATTTGATAATTGATTAGAAACTAATCTGGATAAATCTTTAATCCAACAAAAATGAAATGAAATGAAATCTTCATCATCAATATCAAAGAAAGATGTATTCTCCATTTCACTACTATCTTCACCACCAAAATAATTTTCTTGAATCATCAAGAGATTAACATGGCGATCGCAAATTTTATTTTTTGTAATTCTTAGAGGAACTGTTATCAATTTTCTCTTTTGATCGAATTCAAGAATGAAGACATTAATTGACAAATTGTTGAGAGCTTCGAATTTATTGATTTGATTCAATTTCATAGGTAACTGAATACCAGTTAAATCGAGTACATCATTGTAATTGGGATACGATGAAGTTTTCGAATGATTGGATTCTGCAGGATATAAACATGAAACTACTGCCCAAGCGAAACATGCTTCATCGTCATTTTTTATATTGATGCAAGCATGTTTCTTATCAATCTGAACTGGCAATTTTATATATGATGAACCCCCGTTTCCGAATTCCACCTGATTTATATTGACTTCTAAGCTAACGATTTTACTTAAAGTCCACCCACTATCTCTCTCTTGAAATTCGTCTAATTTATTCAAAATTACATCGATTACACTATCATTATACCAATGCTTCAAATCTACTGTACAGTCAATGATGAAATTTTTAGTTGGGAAATATTTGAATTCTATTATAATTTCACCAGATGAGTTATTTTTGAGGAATTCTCCGCAAAAAGAAGTATTGACTTTCATAACATGAATGGTTTTCAATAATCGCTTGATTCTATTCTTGAATAATTCGAAAGAGTCATCCAAAAATGTTTTGACATCGATATGTTTCAAATTAATAATTATTCCCGACCGTATTCGAGTGGAAAAGGCTGACTGAATATCTTCCCACCTAATCCTTTCACTTCTTTTCAATCCGCTCTGTATGGGGTTATTTATCAATTTTCTGAAACGTTTCAGATGTCCTATATTCGTTTGAACTTTTCTCTGAGCAGGTACATTCATATCACCCACACGAATAGCTTTCATTAAAATTCTCAAGTTTTGATCTATAAATTTAGTCCATCGTTTCTTTGTAGCCAGATTTGAAGATTCAGATATGAGTTGATAAGCTTTCCGGAATATATTGACAACATGATCACTTGATTTAGCAATTTCAGACATTTTACCTTACAATTAAAAAAAATAGATAAAATTATTCGCAATGTAAACACTCACTTATTCTACAATTTCAAATGTGTTGCCGTCCTTGGCTTTCCCAACATCCTTTGTGCCCCGGAATATGAGACAATATTTGCCTCCGGCGAATTCCTCTTCTTTGCCTTCAATCAGCTCCGTTATTCTGCTTGGCAGGAAGACTACCTTCTCCTGGAGTTCCACTAGGACAGTCTTTCCAAAACGAGTCTTGATGACTCGCACCGATTTAATTGGGAATTTTACACCGATGGGTAGATCGCTTAATTTGATCGATTCCTTCCTGTCCAATGATGCTTGTCTGTTGATAGCTGTAAGATCCATCTAAAATTAATTACACTATTCAATATACTTGAAACGAAGATTTGGTTGAGAAGTACAGAATAAAAATTCAAAGAGAAAATAATAACCAGTTGGAAACTCACCTTTTAGTTTATGTAGGCACTTGTTATACTGCTTTGTAGATTTTCGCAATGTAATGATTCTACTGCAATCGCTGAACGCTTATATATTCGATGTTCCTACGTCGCCGTTCTCTCATGGACACACTCTCTCTATTGAGAACGGGGTCATAATATTGAAACAACGTATCGTTCTATAATTTTTTTATTTTCGAGAAGTCCATACACCCAAGTTATTCCTGAATGCATTCACCCTTCGGAATTCACATAGTCTGTAATTTACGCAATCCCTTTGACATTTGAAGCAATGTATATGTCCAGGCATATGTACATGTTTTCTGTTGCACATTACTTCTTTATAATTTTTAATCAATTTCTGAACATCATCAGAAAGGAAGTCATAACATTGAAGACAAAAAATGAAATGTTTATCATCATTGGGCGAAAATATGTGATAATAAATATTACAACTAGCATATTGTGTTTGGCAGATATTATTCAAAATACAATTATCCAGCGGTGATTGACTTTCGGGATATCTGAAAGGATTTCCAAAATGCGGATAGCTCAGATGAACATCAGCATCCTCATCGATTTCCAATTCACTCAACTGAAAGATTTCGCTTTGTGATTCGATTACATCAAGACGGCACCTATATTCATCCACAAAATCTACGGATGGTCCATCCTCAACTTGTTCGCTTTGTGTTTCGATTTCATCAAAGCGGCACTCTTCCACAAGTTGTTGTTGTTGACACATTGTCTTTTTGATAAATGAGACATTTTTCGAAAAATTCAACATATATAGTTTTTATTATAAGCGGACATTCATCATCAATTTTTTCAGGGGAATTATTTACATAACCTCCAAGTAGGCCAGACATTCTCTTATGGAGTGAAATCGGAATACATGATTTCGCAATGGTCACAGCAACTGCTTTCACTTCTACTCGGTGCACTTATTTCGGAATGCTTTCCAATGGAGCGCAGTGGCGCAACCAGAAATATCAGCAAGGTGTACTTATACTGTATGTTCGAACTCTCATAGGTAAGGAAACATGTATGAGAGAGCAAGGGGTACTCTCATAGGTAAGGAAACATATATGAGAGAGCAAGGTGTACTCTCATAGGTAAGGAAACATGTATGAGAGAGCAAGGAGTACTCTCATAGGTAAGGAAACATATATGAGAGAGCAAGGTGTACTCTCATAGGTAAGGAAACATGTATGAGAGAGCAAGGGGTACTCATATTGAAATATCAGAACTCCCATAGGTAAGGAAACATATGTATGGGAGAGCAAGGGGTACTCATTTTGTACGTTCAAAATTTCTGCACTCTCATAGGTAAGAAAGCATGTACGAGAGAGCAGCTGTGCAATCCCTTTGTTTTACTACTTTAGTTCCTAGGAGCTAAACTTGAACTTAAGCTCCTAGGAACTAAAAAGGATCGACTGGACGTTATCAAGAATAAACAACATTGTGACGGTTGGTTATTTGGGTTGAGAGGCATACCTGATTTGTTCCCGATTTCAGCAGATTTGGCATTTCATACCCATGCTGGAGTTATAAATACACCTTATTATAGTTTAGTATTGGAATTATTAACATCTCAGTTAAGTATTTTCGTTTTGATCAGGGAAGCCTTCAAGATTCAAATACTTGCTTGATCTGTATTTCATTCGTTATTCTCGGGATGGATAACTTGTTTTTGGATAATCACGGCAAGCAATAGTTTTTTGTCTCAAACAACGATATTTTTAACCTTCATTTGATTATCAAGCGACAAACATTGTATTACGGAGAGGAAAAAATAATTGCTCTTCTTATTGTTGATGTGCTCACTAACCTAACATTTTCCAAGTCTTGTTTCAGTTGTTTCTATAGCTGGCACTGACGCGGTATTTGCCATTAGAGCACCTGGTCCATACACAAATATGTCACTCTGTGATTGTATTTATATTGAAACTACAATTCGAACATCCTTGAAAATTGAATGAACCTGCTGTTGATGCAGGTAGAATGTTCTCACCACACGGATTATTTTTCAATATTTGTTGCATTGCATACATATGGCACGGTATTGGTGGTAACTTCACATATTTATTTGAGTTATTTGTTTCGGTTGCAGAAAAAATAGCATGTTTCATTCGGATCAAAAGTGATTTTGTTCGACTCGCAAATTTTGCTTTCGCTCGGCTTCGCTAAACGCTCCGCCTCGCAAATGCAAAATTCGCTTGTCAAACAAAGTGTCACTTTTGATCCTAATAAAACAATCTACTATTTAATTTTGGCAACATTGTTTCAGCACTAGTTACTTCATCTCTTACTCTTTTAGACATAGTTGCCAGATTAGCAATTAAATTTTCCGGGAAGGAGTGCTCCAGATATAGTAATTTGTTGATTATAACAATTAGTCAACGAGATAAAGTGATACTGTTCAATTTATTGATTATAACAATTAGTCAACGTAATTTCAACATAACTGGAATCAAACTAAGTATATATATATATAAAGAGCGTTTTACTCGTTAGATGTCTGCATCACATTTTATCCTATAGGTTACCTCGAAACTAATATAATACTTTGGAGTTCAGAGTAAATAATTGAATGTCATCAGCAGTGAATTAGAATTCAACCAATTACCTACTGAATAGTAATTTCGAATCAATGCATTCCTTGCACCATCTTGCACATAGGATCAATTCAAGGATTTTATAGAGATCTGGCAACAGAAGAGTGATTCCCAGCCATCAGGACACCATAACCAATCAAATTGCAAGAAGACACTGACATCACAGCTCAGTGCACAACTTTGAAGGTCGAACGCTTGGAGGGTAAACAAACCCTGTGGAGGTACTCTGTCGTCGACTCTGTTCAAGAGTTTATAATTATTCTTGCTTTCATTTTACTGCTTTGTTACTGACGAATAAGTTGTTATTAGTGTTTGTTATTTGTATTGTGATAGGCGTGTTGAACTTCTACTGCACATATAATTTATACATATTTAATTCATTGTATTTATCTGTGATCCAAATCTTCTGATTTTGAGGGCCTATCATTTACATCTACAGATTCTAACCGAATAATATGCCTTATGGTAGTGAATTGTGGCAGTACTGGAATGAGAGAAAGTGTCAGATTTTTTAGGATTCCCTCAGTTCTGTACAGAGCACTTTACCCCTTTTTGTAGAATATTTCATTGTTTGTAAAAATTGTACAATCTCTTGATGGTTCAAGCTAGCATCTTCTTTATTTGCTTACAATTGTGATTTGCTTGAACCTGGTTTTGTGAAATCAATGTCAAAAAGTTTGCTGGGCGCAGAAGGTTTACTACTTGGAGCTACCCAATAAGCTTTCACATCTGTTACAGATTTTCATTCCACAGATGATGTTGGACGAACCAAATTATCAATGGAGAATAATATAGCTGAAACATGTGTGCAAGTTTCTCCTAAACCAGCAACACTAATTACACAGTTATATAATATGAATAATTGTGTGTTAACTTTAACTTTCCTAAAACCAAAAGATGTGTTCACCAACACGTTTGGAGCGGAGGTCTCTCACCCAACCTCATGATGCAGCTTTGTAAGAATCTAAACCCATATATGCTTTCAGTTGCTTCATACTGAATGCAATTCTTGCAAATACTAGATAATTTACAATATCTGGATATAAAACTGGTGGCAAATCAGCAATTTTCGTGGAATAATTGTTTATGCAATATGGATCCTCATATCCTATGCACGCAATTTTTTCTATATATCTTTTAGCATTCATTTTGTCCAAGCTTTTATATTGCTCACTCAATGTACTCATCAATGTCCTAAAACAGTAATGGTGGATTAATGCAACATTTGCATAGTCCTAATCATAATTTAAAGCATAACTAGAAGTTGAAACAAGGTATTTCCATGAGGCCGTTTACACACCAATTTTAGTCTTAAGCATAAGCACAAGCCTAAGAAATGACCTCGAAAGTTGATTAATTTGAACTTTTATGCTTATGCTTATTTTATGTTATGTGGATTCGGCGCATGCTCCTTTGATAGAATTGTTGATGATTTGTTGTTCACATGTTCCGAAAATGATATTATGAGAAAGCTCAGATATTGATGAGTTTCATAGATAATTTTCCTCATCTCTGGTACAAAAAGAACCACAAATTCTCACATTACTCTTATGCTTAAATCAAGTTTCAATGTTTCTGGATTAATACCTCAAATCTTTAAGACAAAAATTGATACTAAGACTATGCTTAGAACTAAGACTAGGACTATGCAAATGTTGCATAAATCCGCCATAACAGCACTTCGAAACGCTTTCAAGACACAAGATTAGACTTCCTCAAACTTAAACAAACACAATTTCAATGAGAATGTAATGGAGCCAAATTTTTTGTTTACCCTCCAGGCGAGATGGACACGCCCACTTGGTCACGTGCCGCAGATGGTCAATAGAATAATTCATTTGTCGTTCGATTTTTTCGGTAAATATGTGGTCAGGATAACGTTTTTAGCGTCCTTTCATAACATTATAGCAAAAAAGGGTAACATTTTACGACACTGGAAAGGCCCATTCGTTCCAGGTCACCCAATTCAGCATAGAGCAGAGAGATGACTTGAAAAGTTCAAACATCACTGCTTCGATAGCCCACCCGAAAAAAATTGAATTTTTTTTAATAAATAGCCAACAACGCTGAATGAAAAATTACATGCCTACCGAAACACCGTTATGTTCATTTGAGATGTTGACTTATTCACGAGTATAAACCGGCAGGATTTGGGGGTAGATAATTTTATCCCGCAGACCGCTGATAACATTATGAATAATGAATGCTTTACTCTTTCCATATTAGAGTGTATACCTGCTGTAGCTGTAGAGGCACTATAGTATTCACAGTGAAATTATTGATCAAAAAAAGGAAAGAACTTGCAGAAAAATTGAATGAAAATGCTATCACTATTATTACTGTTTCTGGAGGAGAACTTTCTAGTTGACAATGATTGATCCCAGAGATAATAATAATAATAACTTTATTTCCAATTCAATATCAGTAGATACATGTGTAAATAACAGCATCAAATAAATCAAATTTAAATAATTAAATAGTATACCTACAATAACAATAATAAAATATATATAAAAAAATGATTGAATGATAATATAATTTCGATATAATTAATATGTTGGGTATACAAAATATATATTCAAATCTAAAATAATATCGAGTACGACAAGAAAGATGAAATGTTGATGAAAGTTATATGGAAATAAATAAGTGACGGAGAGAAAAATCACAGAAGCATAACCACAGAATATTTATTCTGTGGCATAACGCTTGAGCACAGAATACTCAACATTCTGTGGCTTGAGTGTGATTCAATCTTGTTTATTTCTCAAAATAGGTTATAGGTATTTTTCATATCAAACATCTGGTGTATCTGAGTCTTGGGATTGTATTCAGCCATTCATTAATTTTAATTTTCAGTTGGTTTTTGGGATAGATGTTCACTTCAATATATTGGGGCAGTTCGTTAAATATCACACAACTAATGTAATTTAGACTTCTTTGTCCAATGTTTTTCCTGCATCTGGGAACAGTGACAAATTGGTTTCTATTTCGAATATTATAGGGGTAGAGAGGAGTTGTATTTTCTCTATAATTATTATTGCTTCTCAACATACGAATTGAAATGGTTCGTGCAAAAATTTGTCGTGAGTCGAATATTTTCATTTCTTCATATAATTTCTCAGTGGAATAGGTGGAGCTCTTTTTAGACATCATTTTCAAGATCCATTTCTGGGTTATTTCTAATTTCTTTAGGTAAATATTATTAACCCCTCCCCAAGCTGCAATACCATGCACGAGCGCATAATACAACATTTTCAAATATCTGAATTCGAATAGTTCTGAATATATTCTGAATTTGCCTATTACAAATCTGATTTTTTTAACAACGAAGTCAATATGATAATTCCACCGTAAATGTCTATCAATATACAGGGTGATTAAAGTTTTAAGGCACAAACTGAAATCGGAGATAGATCTCATCATTTTAATCAAGAAAGATCATATAAACATTAGTCTGATCTCGTTCAGTAGCGGAGCTACAGGGGGTCAAAGTTTAATTATTTTTTTCTATTAATTGAAATATCTCGCTTACTTTTCAAGATATCATTTTGGAATTTGGTATGGTCAATACTTCCTAGAAGATCATCATTTCAAGCATTTTGAAGATTTCCAAAATCTACAGGGTGATACGTTTTTTGGAGGTAGAGGCTTCTTTATCCCCTCCAAACTTTTTCGTAGTACGCCTCTGGCATCTTTCAGTGATCAAATTGTGTAGATCGTTCAATTGGGATGCTTTTTTTGCTCAATTTTTTTCGAGAAACGAACCGTTTCTGAGATAAATAAGCATATACGTTCTAAAACATGTTAATTTTGCCTATGTTTCCCATTTCAATTTTTCATATCGCGTAATCCTTGTAATCATTCAATACATTTGGATAGCCATTGAGATCTTCAACTTAGTAACTCTTATACTATACAGAGTGGCATTGAAATATATAAGTGCAAATATTTCAAACCTTGTATACATACATACACTAACGGAAGAACCTCGTATTGGAATAAGATAATGGTGATATTCAACCATTTTTCATGATTGTAATTTCCTCAACTGATTTCCAAGAAAATGCCCTGTCGAAATAAAGTTATAATATCGTATAGCATATTCATCATCATTTTCAATGCCTATACAGTGTGTCCCACTTACCATGCTCACCATGGGTATCTTTTTAACGGTGAGAGATACGAGGTCGGTTAAATGACACCAAATGTGGAGTTTGTCAAGGCCAACTATTATGTGAAAAAATATTTTGAACAAAATCTATTCGTTTTTGTTTTATACGCAAAAAACAGATTTTGATCATTTTCATGTCTCCTCCGTAACTTCTTTATTTATGAAAATATTCAAATAAAAATTTCACATTCTCATGGCAGTTTTTTAGAGCGATTTCGAAAAAAATATGAAATTCATACCAACTCTTCTAGAATTTGAGATATCAGCACCAACTTTAGTTTTTCAAATGTAGGTCATAGCTCACTATGACTTAGTTACAATTCGATAACTCCGAATAACTTGAAATTTGGCAGGTGTTCATGATTTCGGTGACAATACATTATAAAATGTTTGTTGAAATTAAAAAAAATGGCTGCTCCAAGATGGCGGACAAGATTTGGTCCGATTCCATTCAAAATTGGTAAGTGGGGGTTTTTGAGGTCGGAGATCATGATTTTTTTGTCAAAATTTATAAATTCAAGATGGTGGCTTCCAAATAATTTTTTGTTTTTGTATAAATGACGATAACTCTGTTGGTATCAACACAAAACTATTACTGCGACATATCATCTGTAAGAGAAAAAAATGACCTACATTTGAAAAACTGAAGTTGGTGCTGATTTCTCAAATTCTGGAAGAGTTGGTATAAATTTCATATTTTTTTCGAAATCACTCTAAAAAACTGCCATGAGAATGTGAAATTCCTATTTGAATATTTTCATAAATAAAGAAGTTACGGAGGAGACATGAAAATGATCAAAATCTGTTTTTTGCGTATAAAACAAAAACGAATAGATTTGATCAAAATATTTTTTCACATTATAGTTGGCCTTGACAAACTCCACATTTGGTGTCATTTAACCGACCTCGTATCTCTCACCGTTAAAAAGATACCCATGGTGAGCATGGTAAGTGGGACACACTGTATATTATACTCCATATGAAGCTTCAATAAGCTTCCGCCATTCTACGGATAGACGATTCTTTGCAATAATTTGAAGAAAAGAAAAGCCGAACAAGAGCATCAGATACGCAGACAACATTTTCATCGCTTTCATCCCAGAACTTATATATATGTTATAACGTATTATTGCTCTTAAGGCAAACGCGAAATCTTGCCTGTCGGATGATTATTACAAAGATGATATTTATGTTACCCATTTAGAAATTCCATATTGTGACATCTTTCGACATCGCAATATATTATTTTATCAGATGTGACAACGCAGACAATAACAACAATTCGCAGTGGTTGTAACTAACATTTCGATGCTTGGTATTTCTATCAGCAATAACCTTCCTTGGGAAAATCACGTGAGATCAATTGCTTAAAGTGCATCCCAAAAACTTGGTTTTCTGTTTCGGGCCAGGATCTATTTCACTTCCAGTCAGCTGCTTATGATCTATAAGGCACAGATCCGACCTGTTCTGGAATACTGTTCCCATATTTGGAGTGCAGCACCCAAACATACCCTGAAACTGTTGGATTCTGTCCAAAAAAGGTTAATTCGTCTCGTGGGTGATGCCTAGCTCACAAATTCACTCACTTCTCTGAAACACCGTAGAAAAGTTGGCGATCTGGCTCTATTTTATAGATATTTTCATGGACGATGCTCTTCTGAAATATCAACAATTGTTTCTCCCTTGGCAGTCCCTGCGAGATTAACCCGTCGAGTTGAGGCTTCGCACCCCTTCGTGGTCACTTTGGACACCTGCAGAACACCTCTTTCCAAAGACTCGTTCATTCGTTCATCCAACGAACAGCGAGGCTCTGGAACACATTGCCAAGGGAGGTGTTCCCCGAGGCATATAACCTCCAGAAATTTGAGAAGAACACCAATTCATACCTTAGTTCCCTTTGTTCTCACGATGTTCTCTGAACATTACAGGAACCAGAACATAAAGAAAACTCGTAATTCCTAAGAAAAAACCCAACATAAATAGTCACCACTGTTGAATTTGTTTTCTTAGTAGGTATAGTCACAGATTAACAAACCTTTGTTAATCTGTGGTATAGTTTATGCGAAGTCAGTTGAAGAACTTCTGTTTTTAAGGACGATACGAGGATTTGTCGATTTGCTTAACATTGGAATAGGAATGAATGAGATATTTGCTACTGAGGGCTCCCGGTATGCAGCCTGTGCAGCCAACGTGGAGTGGACGAGCGCTGTCATGCTAGAAACCGCGTCTCATTGGTTACTCCTGGATGTTGATTGGTCAGAGTTGCATGGGTGGTCTTATGTGTGATATGAATCTTCTAGCCTGCGCTAGGCAGTGCGGTACGAGCTAAGTTGCCTTCATTGGTTCAACTCGAAATTCAGAAAATTATTATTTCAATCGTAGTGGTTTTGTGTTCTGGAGGCCTTTTCATGAAGTCAACTAAGTGAGTGATAGTGATTCGGAGGAAGAGCAAGCGGAGTTCGCCAATAAAGACATACACGTTCAAACGCAAAGGGTAATTTTGAATTTCTATTCGCGTCTCAAGGAAGAGAATAATGATTCTTGAGAAAACCAACTTGTGAAAAGAATACAGGAATTAACTGAAATAATTTATACTCACCATATACAGAGTTATTAGAACCGGAGGCGAGACCGGAGGTGTTGTATATAAATCATGAAGTTAAACGAAAGAGTGGGACAAAAACTAAAGAAGCTTGGTGATGCTTGGAAAGAAGTAATTCGTCGAATTGTACCTATATAGATTGAGAATAAGGTGCCAACATTGCCAGATATCAGTGATAAGTTGAATGAATACGCGGATTATAATTACAAATCGTTAAGTACGTTGCGAAATGTTTTACTAGATTGCAGGTTCAGTCATAAGGAATTAGACAAAAGGATGGTGATTATGGAATCAAGACTCATCGTAGACCATCGGCAAGAATATCTACGTAAAATGAAGGGATACCGTGAAGCGAATAGACCTATAATCTAGATGAAACGTGGTTCGACACTCATGACGTTGTTCAATACGGTTGTGTAGATGATAGCAAATTCTGTAATGTGAGTGGTCCGAGTTCGAGAGGCAAAAGAATTATAATCCTTCACGCCGGCAATGAAAATGGATTTGTTGACAATGCATTGTTGTTGTCTGTAGAAAATATCAAGCAATCCTCTGCTGATTATCACGAGGATATGACGGCAGAATTATTTGAGAAATGGGCAGAGCAGCAGCTTATACCAAATATTCCAGAGAATCCAGTCATCGATATGGATAATGCGTCATACCATTCACGTCAACAAACAAAAATACCGAGCACCAACAAAAAAAAGGCTGACATTATTCAATTTATGGAGAAAAAAGGCATGGAAATATCTCCTGAAAAACTGAAGAACGAATTACTGGAAAAGATCAGGAAACAAAATTTCCCGGAGGAATATGTAGTTGATGAACTCTTTGGAGCACACGGCCATACTGTCTTACGTTTGCCCCCATACTACTGAGTTTTTAACCCCATTGAGATGGTCTGGGCTGCTATTAAAAGCAAAGTACGTGAAAATAACCAATCACCGCAATTTAGCGAGTCAGTTTCAACCACCATCGGGACAGTATCCAGTGATCATTAGGATAAATGAAGATTCAAGTCATGAAGAGTCCGATAGTGACTAGTGATATATCATCCGGTATTTGTGTACAACAGTTACGAAAACTAATAAGTGGTGTGTTTGCTATCAACCCTTTCAAGTTGATCCGGTACACCTTATTTTAATGTAGATATCGTGCCTAATTTCCGAAAATGAATAAGGTTTATGGAACCTGTCCACAGGTAACTCATCCTTCAAGTTGGGAAAGTAGGATATATAAAAGCAAGCCAAGGTTGGTTTAGTTCATTGTACCAGTATATCACCTGACGAAGCTACTGTGTTAGCAAAACATGTTGTGTATGTGTTTAAGACTTTTGTGGAAATCTTATCGTTTGTGTAGTCCGAGCCATCGAACATAAACTTTCCGACTGAAAGTTGATGTCCGAGCCCTGATCTCGTCCATGAACAAGGCCAGAAGTTTTCTCTCCATTACAAGTGATGGATGAAGAAGTTGTTTCAGCTCTGTGGTGGCTACGATTGTTACTTTGTTTGCCAGAGGTTCTGTTATCAACATCATATAACCTCGGGCCTTCCATCCCTCGTCACGGATTCCCACAACTTGGATGTGATTGCCAGAGCATTCATTAATCCACGATTGCATAAACAGGGTGTCCCAAAACTTAACTTCATACTTTGAAGTGCTGATTGTAATGAAGTGTTTTTGACCAGCTTCATTACTAGACTGGTTTTGATCAATATTCAAGTACCTGAGACTTATTCTAGTTGAATTTCACTTGTTTCGAAAGCTCGAAACCTGAAAACCTGAGAGAGCTGAGTAATGCATTGATTCCTGACTTCCCAAAGCTTTTCCTGATAGTTAACCCTAAAGACTTCAATATTTTTCAACCCTTTGCTTATGATATGAAATTTGATTGTATTACTTATCAGTTGAAATGAAGGATGTTTACCTGGTCATAACTTTTTTGTTATTGGATATTTTCCAGTCAAATTCATTCAGTAGCATTAGCAAGGGTAGTAGATTCTCTTCCTGTGTCCATAAAGGGTTAAATATCATTTTTTTCCTCATTTTTGTGAGTTTGAGAACACGTGCTTTTGGATGATAGTTCCTGCAGCCATAGTTGAGGATGCCGACCAATAAGAACCTAGGATCGAGCTGTCCTTGTATCGAAGTCAACGGGGGAATATAAATACTGAAGACATCTAAGGGATCCTTTGCTTATGATATGGAATTTGATTGTATTACTTATCAGTTGAAATGAAGGATGTTTACCTGTTCATAACTTTTTTGTTATTGGATATTTTCCAGTCAAATTCATTCAGTAGCATTAGCATGGGTAGTAGATTCTCTTCCTGTGCCCATAAATGGTTAAATATCATTTTTTTCCTCATTTTTGTGAGATTGAGAACACGTGCTTTTGGATGATAGTTCCTGCAGCCATAGTTGGGGATGCCGACCAAGAAGAACCTAGGATCGAGCTGTCCTTGTATCGAGGTCAACGGGGGAATATAAATACTGAAGACAGCTAAGGGATCACTCTCGTCTCTTCTCTACAAGTCTGCACTACCTGCTCGACCTGCTCTTCAAACTTTTGGTTCTCTTGCTGATCTCTTAGTGCTCTCATATTTCATTCAAAGCCAGTGTAAAATGTTAATGTATATATGTATAATGATTTCCTGTTACACATGTATAAGTTTGTACAATTTTCACCATTATTATTCATCCTGTTCATAGATTCATTTCATTCTTTTTGTTTTTCATACCGATTCTCCCCCGACCTGTGTGAAGAAACCAGAACTTGTATTTGCGAATAAACGGTTTTTGTGATTGCATATTTCAGATTTCTTTCTCTGTTGTCATTGTTTTCAGGTTCGAATAGTTCCAATAATTTATTTAATGATTTTCATAGTTTTCATTTGTCAAAATTGCAGATTATTATTATTGACTGACGACTGACACTGACAAGCCAGTTCTTCATCTTCTTCTTCTTGTTTTCCTTGAGAAATCCTGTCCTGTGCATCCGTGTCCCTGTGCTTAGTATCCTGTCAGGCTGTGGAAATGTTGACATGGATAGAAAAATGTAATTGACCTCACTAAAATCCTGAGATAGAAATTTATAAAATCGAAGGAAAAGGAAGGATAAATGAGAATCGAAACTGTTCAATTCGTTTGGAACTGTGTTTCCGTTTGTAAATAATTTTCCAGGCCTAACCTAAAAAATAAGAGTCCCGAAAGATATTTTTTTGGATTCCTGTAATTATCCAGACTAAAAATAGCAACCCGTATTCCAGGCTAAACCCAGGGTTTGTAATTAGAGCCTACACTCCCTTGGCTCCTTATTGATTCCAGGCCGATTCAATAACATTGACCCCTGGTTTATACTGTGGGTACCGAGATAGGTAGGTATACCTCCTGTACCTTTCTCCACTGTTGCTACTTTGGGCCACTGTACAAAAGCATTTTGTGCAGAGCAGGTAGAGTAAACTACCTCAAACACAATCTGGCGCTCGAGAACCCCTCCGTCAAATACGAGAGTAGTTTCTGTCCTGAACAGAGCGTCAAAGTGAGGGCCTCAGAAACAAAGCCCGTTACATGATAGCTCATGACTGACCGGAATATCACAATATCACCTCAGTTAAATATTGTTGGCTACTCACACACACGTTGAAAATTCCCTCAAAGTCCTCTTCCGGAAGAGAGACGAGTGGATAAGATCAATTCAATTCCCAGAGACCGAACACGTAATGTACACAGATGGTTCGAGAACCCTGCTTGGAGTTGGAGCCGGTGTGTTCAGGAGAAAACCGAAGACGGAAATCTCAGTCAATCTCGGTAAGTATGCTACAATCTTTCAGGCGGAGGTATTCGCAATTGAATTTGGTGCTAGTAAACAATTACATCATCTATCATTGTTGTTCTTTTTATGAACATTGTGTGGAAATTACTTTGAGCTTTCTGTATATATTCAACATTTCATTCCATTTTGAGCATTGTGGCTATTTCGTAGTTGACATTACGCCAGTCGGGCAACCGCAGTCACTCCCGTATGGGAATTTTGGTTTTGGAGTGTTTCTTTCCTTCTTTTTTACTCAGACGACGTTGCTCTCATATTGTCTATGGAGGACGCCTCTGAGGGAATATAATGCCGACTTGATTTTTGTTTGGCTAGGCTACGCTCAGTCGGCGGTCTTAAGACTGCTGGCTGGAGACTGCCCTGCACTGATGAGAGTCAAAGAGCTCGAAACCAGTCTGTAGGTGTCTAGCGTGGCCTGGCTAAATCCATAGGCATTCAGGAAAGTATCACTTGTATCAGTATTCGTTTATACGAGTCGATGCATAATTTTGGGAAGGATGTAATGTTCACTATTCTGCGTGGCATTAGCCAGGGAAGTAGTTGTTTTTCTCCCGAAATCTACCATTGTTGTTCATTTTATGAACATTGTGTGGAAATGACTGAGCTTTTTGTATTTATTTAACATTTCATTCCACTTTGAGCATTGTGGCTATTTCGTAGTTGAAATTTCATCAGTATTGTATCAAACAACAAGCATATAGGATGACGTGATCAATGAAATGGATGAAAGGATACGAAAAAACAGAATGAAATGAATTATGTAAAAAAAATATTTTGGCACATATTGAGCATCAAAGTTTGCCTGAAATTGTTGTAAATCATTGATCAGAGGATAATATTCCAACCGAAGCGTTTGCTTTCGGCGAGATCACAAGCACCGGAAATATCAGTGGCTTTTGCAATGTTGCCGGACATTCAATGATAATTTGAAGATTTTGATAATTATTAGCAAACAAGAGATAAGAGAATAATCTAAGGTAAGTTTCGAATCATATGGAAAAAATTTAAAGATATTTCGAATTCCATGACAGGACGTTCACTTGTCTTCAGTGAATATGTTGGGGTTGGACGGTATGATCGCTCTTACTGCAGCCATGCAGAGAGCTGCTACCGTTCATGTGCGACATGTTCTCTGAAGACGACTGTAAATAGTTGAAGTCATCATTTAATAGCCTATCTTTGTGTCAAACCGATACCTTTAACCGTTTTCGGAGAAAAAAAAATTGCGTGACCGTTATAACGTATGAATGCTACTGCGGTGATTGGCTCTCATCAAGTTGCAATATGAGAAATAGCCAGTTTCACGTGACCACAACTTCATCTCTTCGCACTTGGTCGCATTTTTGCATAATGAGTTATTGAATTCTGTGCACTTGCTCAACAGTAATGTCACACTGAGTATATTTTATGCAAAGTCAGTTGAACAGATCATCAAACGAATGTCGGGCCGCGCTACCGCACCCTTTGAACTATCAAAGGGACCGACGGCTTGCGGTGATCTGTTTTTCCAACTGACTTTGCATAAACTATACCTTTTGAATTGACTCGGCCGTTACTTGATGGAAATCCATGACAAATGTGAAAACGATAAGATTTCCACAAAATTCTCAAACACACGACATATGTTTCGCTAACACAGTAGCTTCGTCAGGTGATATACTGGTACAATGAACTAAACTAACGTTGGCTTGCTTAACTTTTATATATCTTACTTTCCCAACCTGAAGAATTAGTTACCTGTGGACAGGTACGATAAACCTCCATATTCGGAAATTAGGCACAATATCTACATTAAAATACGGTGTACCGGATTAACTTGAAAGAGTTGATAGTAAATACATATTATTACTTACTAAGAAACCAAATTCAACAGTGGTGAACTATTGAGGTCTAATTGATCATTGAGTAAAATGTAAAATTTTTTGAGTTTGTTGATTTCTAATGATTCAAAATGATTGAATTTAAGTCCATCATTTTCTACGAGCAGAATTTCGAAATTTTCATCAAAACTATGGTTTTCTTCTAATATATTATGGATGGCGTATGTTGAATTTGTTTTCTTTTTCATAAAATTCATCTTATTTTCATGAATGCGCTGATTAAACGTACGATTTGTCTGGCCGATATATACCTTAGGACAAGATCCACATTTGAGTTTGTACAGGGTGATTCACCATAAATGTCCCCCCCCTCTAACTCAGTTATTTTTAAACCGATTTCAAAATTTGAAATATCATCTTGAATGATTTTCGATAAAGTTTTCTTCCGCTACATCAGAAAATACAGGGTGCTCGGAACAAACGATCTACAGGGTACTATTTGATTTTTTTATATGGAACACCCTATTTTTCATTGTATTTTCAGATTCTCCCTGAAGAGCTGATTTGGTCAATGTATCACACTTGTGGTCTGGCGGGAATGATTACAGAGATATAGGGCGTTCAAAATCGAGATTTTTCAACTTTAGGATTTTTTTGAGACGAAACTATTCATCATCGGTCAAAACGGCTTCCATGTACATATCTTAACTTTTGATTCACTGTCTACTGACATTTAATAATTGGAACAGATACAGGGTGATCAGAATTCTGAATCTTGAACCACCCTGTAAATGTTCCAATTAAATGTCAGTAGACAGTAAATCAAAAGTTGAGATGGAAACATAGGAGTTGTTTCGACCAATAATGAATAGTTTCGAGACAAAAAAATCCTAAACTTGAAAAATCACGATTTTGAACACCCTATATCTCTGTAATCATTCCCGCTGGACCCCAAGTGTGATACATTGATGAAATCAGCTCTTCAGGAAGAATTTAAAAATACAATGAAATACAGGGTGTTCCATTTGAAAAAATCAAGTAGTACTCTGTAGATCGATTGTTCCGAGCACCCTGTATTTTCTGATGCAACGGGAAAAAAAATCTGAAAAATCATTTCAGATTATTTTTCAAATTTTCAAATCGGTTCAGGAATAAGTGAGCTAGAGGGGGGGGACATTTATGGCGAATCACCCTGTACACCCCTGATTTTTCGAATTTAGAAGTTTTGTCTTTATTATTCTTGATAAACCGTCCCAACGTGTTATTTGTTCTATATGCCACTTTTAAGCCCTGTTTATGTAGAAATGAAGCTAATTCCTCAATTGATGATCCGAAATAGGTTGAAGTTATATAATTTTGATTATTGTTCTTGATGGTAGGATAAACTACTTGAATAGCTTTATGATGAAGTTTTTTAGATAGAATAGTGTCTATCAAATTAACGTTGTATCCGTTGTTGACTGCAATCTGTTTGAAAGAGGGACATTTTTGGTTGTGTGTTTAGATTCGAACATTTATTCCTGTCAAAATTAGAGGACTCCTTGATGCAGAACTCGTTGGTGATCTCGAATTTGATAATTTTGACTCATCGGCATATTTCGAGTATAGTTTGGTTAACGTACGTTGATATTTAAGGTATACGTGAAGGAACGTGCGAGATAACGTACACCCGTAAGCCCACTAAAAACGCAAACGTGAAGAATTGGAAAATGCGGATGCGTAGCTGTCAATTTCTACGTTTACGTTAACCTTCATGACAACGATGTTCTTTGAACATTATAGGGATTCCCTTTCGTGCGCTCCAAGCGATAAAAAAAACACTTCAACTATCTAATAGTGATATCAGTGTGGGAAGGTTTATGGAAAATTGAAAAATCATGTTTATCGTTAATTTTACTTATTGTCAAATCTAAGAAATTGATTGAATTTTCAGTCTCTATTTCTATTGTGAATTTCATGTTTGGATGAATAGTATTTATATATTGATGGAAAGTGTCTAATTGTCTATTGGTTCCTTTAAAGCATACTATAACGTCATCTACGTATCTATACCAATACAAACATTGTTCTATTAATGAATGTTTATGTATTATTCGCTCCAAGTTGTTCATGAATATTTCAGCAAGTAAAGGGCTCAGTGGATTTCCCATAATCAACACTTTTGACGCGGAATATATTTTATTGTCAAATTGCAAGCCAACGTTAGTTTCGTTCATATCACCTGACGAAGCTACTGTGTTAGCGAAACATGTCGTGTGTTTGAGAATTTTGTGGAAATCTTATCGTTTGTGAAGTTTTTACATTAGTACTATAACCTTGGTTTTTTGCAAGATGCAAAATGTGCTCGACTGTATAATAGATCGACTTCATGTATTTTGACTGATGATGGTCATTCGAATGATCGAAACGTTTGCGAACGCCTATGGCTCCCTTAGCCAGACTCACCTACCTTAATACATCACAAATCTCATTATTCCACGAAGCAGACTGAATAAAAGACGCTTTGGCATATTCCTGAATCCTGACCCACATCCCCGATTCCTCGTAACAGTTCGTAATCAATATTCAAGGTTAATGTGATTGAAAAAGGAGAAAGGGAGAAGGTAAAAGGTTTCGCTGGCGATTGATGAATAGATATAGATCGACAACTATTAATTTGTTACCTTGCCAATGTCCTGAAAACTTCCGGATTCTGTCCGCTTTCCAATGGAATATCGATTCGTGGCCAGCATTCGATATAGATTTCCATTTTACGTGGAAAGGTGGTGTAGGGTAAATGGAGACCACAAGGGAATAGGGGGAATATCACGAAAAGTAAGTTTCGAAAAAAACGCATTTCAAAGTTTAAATCCTCCTTACCTTTTGGAAGTTGGAGGAAACTGAAATCAAACCACCTGGATTCATTCGATGGAGTATGGTAAGCAACAACTAATAATGAAAATCATGTTCGAATGAGATGATCATCGAAAATGCAAATAGGTCCATAGATTCAAGGGTAAAATTTGGAATGTCCAAGTAAATTGTCAAAAGAGAGGATTGTTTACTCGCAAATATCTGCTCTGGTACATTTCTTCATTCCTGCCTGACTACTCAATGAGTGTTAAATTTTCATATAGCATCTCTATAATTTGATCCTTTTCTATAAATTCCACACGATATGAGTAGGAATCATCATGTAACAATCTCTATATTTTATTCGCATCACTCAGACGTACTCGATAAGCCCAGTCAGCACACCCTTTTGTCGTCAACCTCGAAATATGTCGAACAACTATTTACCAAAACTCATTCATACATAGAACGGCAGAGCTTTGGAAGTTTTTGCCAAACAGAGTATTCCCAAGAACTTATAATCTCCAAAAGTTGAAAAAATTCCAATACCTACCTCCTCTCCCTATCCTCCCTATGTTTCCTGAACATTATAGGGATTTCCTTTCGTACGCTTCAAGAGATGAAGAAAAGATGGCCGCGTATATCTTTTTTTTCTCATTTTTTGTTTGCCTAAGAGTTTACTTTGACCTTTTGACAGTGTGAAAACAACCTATTAAAATCATAATAGAATCTGTATTCAAGCAAGCACTAAGCTTGGACGTTCCCCTTTCTTCACATTTTTGAAGTGAATATTCCGTGTGTTTTTTCATGCTGCGTTATTGCTGTTTATACTAAATATCATCACAGCACACACAGGGCGGAGTACTTTCCCACTTTATGTGGTAATTCCTAGTTGACTCTTTGCTGAACGATCTCTTCATGCAAGGAGTGGACTTCCAATGTTATGCAGATGATCTAGTTCTAATAGTAAGAGAGAAATTTGAAGCGACGATCCCAAAAGGCCTACAAGAAGCCCTTAATACTGTGTACAGATGGTGCCAGGGGAAGCAGATGTCTGCGAACCCCCGGAAAACTGTAATTATCCCTTTTACCAAAAGGCAAAAGCTAGTTGAGCTTCGTCAGCCTGTCCCACATGGAGAGAGCATTCCGTTTGCGGCGGAGGTGAAATATCTAGGGGTCACCCTAGATAAAAGACTTACCTGGAACGCCCACTTGGCAAAAACTATTAACAAAGCCAGATTGTCCCTCTGGAATCTCAGGAGGGTATGCGGCAAATCATGGGGAATGAACCCCAAACAGATTCACTGGATTTACCAAACAATGGTAAAACCAATGGTCACGTATGGCTCGGTAGTCTGGTGGACTAAAGGTTCGCAGGGAACAGCCAGGGCAAAGCTCCTGAACCTAACTTCCCTCCACATTGTCTTGGAGAGGGAATCCAGGATGGTTCCCTACAGATTCCTGTCACTGGAAAATCAAAATAGAGGGGGACGATTGCTGGACCATTCCAGGATACTGTGTGAAATAAAAAATCAATCAAACTCTAGGAATGGTTCCGGACATGTTGGCAACTAAAACACACGTGAAAAAGTCTTTCAAAGTCCTCTTTCCGAAGAGAGACGAGTGGGTAAGTGGATCAGACCAATTCCCAGAGACCGAACACGTAATGTACACAGATGGTTCGAAAACCCCTCTCGGAGTCGGAGCCGGTGTGTTCAGCAAAATACCGAAGACGGAAATCTCTGTCAATCTCGGTAAGTATGCTACAATCTTTCAGGCGGAGGTCCTCGCAATTGAATTGTGTGCTAGAGAGTTGACGAATAGACCTCTAGTAAACAAAAACATCAGCATTGTATTGGACAGTCAGGCTGCTCTCAAAGCAGTGAGCTCCAGCAAGATAAATTCCAAGCTTGTATGGAGCTGTATTGGATCCCTATAAGAATGCCTGGCTGCCAACAACAGAGTTTCTTTGGTGTGGGTGCCTGGACACCAGGAGGTGGAGGGCAACGAGGAAGCCGACATCCTCGCCAAACAGGGAACCGAATCTCTGTTCATAGGACCACTGGTCTGAAATACCAGGGTTAAACCATTCGAAGGCGTTTCTGCCTTAACCATCGAAAAATATAACCAGGCAGATCCTAGAATGGAGCAGGGGTAACCTGCGAATTCTGACAGGACTGCTTACGGGACACTGTCGTCTAAGGTTAGGTTATCAGATGACGGTGTCAAGTAAATTTTCACTATATTGTGAGTTACAGCTCACTAGATTTTTTCTCCATATTTAGCAGACAATGATCACAAAAACCGCATACAAATCGGTCGATTTATTCAAGAAAATACAGGTCGTCGAAAAAGAGTCAGATTGTGAGTCCTTCATTTGTCGTGTTGAGAACTAAACTTTGGGTTGGTTTCCAAAGTAATGAAGTGAAATTGTACATACCTCGTACACTGAATGAATTCACTCCACGACATTATCGTTACTACTTGCTGACTTGATGGTTCGCTTCCTCCAAGAAGTTTGTAGGTAAATTATGTTGAGTTCAATTAATTATCGAGTCACTAATGCCTTTGTAATTGTGATGAGCTACTGCTCGAATAGGGTGAATATATTATTATATCACTCGACGATATTCAAAAAGATTTTAATATTGATCATCATTCCTGCTCTCAGTGTTCTGAAACTTGTCATAGTTCAATACAGCAAAGTGTCGAATCAGGGCGAATTTTTTCGTTGTGGAAAAAGAGATCCAGTTACTAGAGAAACTAATTTGCAAGAAGAAGCATCGAATACTTAATGTACGTATGTATAGAACGGAATCCTGACCTTATAGAGACATTAGATTCTTCAGAAGGATAGAGCCAGTATACAGTGTGTCCCACTTACCATGCTCACCATGGGTATCTTTTTACCGGTGAGAGATACGAGGTCGGTTAAATGACACCAAATGTGGAGTTTGTCAAGGCCAACTATAATGTGAAAAAATATTTCGATAAAATCTATTCGTTTTTGTTTTATACGCAAAAAACAGATTTTGATCATTTTCATGTCTCCTCCGAAACTTCTTTATTTATGAAAATATTCAAATAGGAATTTCACATTCTCATGGCAGTTTTTTAAAGTGATTTCGGAAAAAATATGGCATTCATACCAACTTTAGTTTTTCAAATGTAGGACATAGCTCACTATGACTTAGTAACAGATAACTTCTTTTTCTCTCACAGATGATATGTCGCAGTAATAGTTTTGTGTTGATAACAACGGAGTTATCGTCATTTAAACAAAAACAAAAAATTATTTGGGAGCCGCCATCTTGAATTTATGAATTTCAACGAAAAACTCATGATCTCCGACCTCAAAAACCCCCACTTACCAATTTTGAACCGAATCGGACCAAATCTTGTCCGCCATCTTGGAGCAGCCATTTTTTTTAATTTCAACAAAAATTCCATAACTCCGATTACCTTGAAATATGGCAGGTGTTCATGATTTCGGTGACAATACATTATGGAATTTTTGTTGAAATGAAAAAATGGCTGCTCCAAGATGGCGGACAAGATTTGGTCCGATTCTATTCAAAATTGGTGAGTAGGGGCTTTTGAGGTCGGAGATCATGATTTTTTTGTTAAAATCTATAAATTCAAGATGGCGGCTTCCAAATAATTTTTTGTTTTCGTATAAATGACGATAACTCCGTTGTTATCAACACAAAACTATTACTGCGACATATCATCTGTAAGAGAAAAAAAAGTTATTTGTAACTAAGTCATAGTGAGCTATGACCTATATTTGAAAAACTAAAGTTGGTGCTGATATCTCAAATTCTAGAAGAGTTGGTATAAATTTCATATTTTCTCGAAATCACTTTGAAAAACTGCCGTGAGAATGTGAAATTACTATTTGAATATTTTCATAAATAAAGAAGTAACGGAGGAGACATGAAAATGATCAAAATCTGTTTTTTTGCGTATAAAACAAAAACGAATAGATTTTATCGAAATATTTTTTCACATTATACTTGGCCTTGATAAACTCCACATTTGGTGTCATTTAACCTACCTCGTATATCTAACCGTTAAAAAGATACCCATGGTGACCATGGTAAGTGGGACACACTGTATATCTCTAAGAAAACTGTCCCACATTTGAATTGAGACAAGCAAAAATTTCTATCGTTTTCGAACCATTATAACTTTGGACTGGATTAACCGATTTTCAATTTCTTTCAAGATTGTAATAGCTCATTTCATTGAGTATATACACTACACCTTTTCAATTGTAATTCAGAAAGAATAACTTGAAATCCAGATGAGTTAATTGTAATTCAGAAAGCGTAATATGTGATTCAGATTAGTGAAATGTAATTCAGAAAGTGTAACCTGTAATTCAGAATAGTCAATTGTAATTGAGGAACTGTCAATTGTAATTCAGAAAGCATAACTTGTAATTCAGAAAGTATCACTTATGATTCATAAACAACCCATGTGCGTCCATTCTGAATTGCAAATTACGCTTAATGAATTACAATTGACTATTTTGGATTACGAGTTACACTTTCTGAATTACATTTCACTAATCTGAATTACAACTTATGCTTTCTGGATTACATCTTATACTTTCTGAATTACAATTGAAAAAGGTGTAGTGTATATACTCAATAAAATGAGCTATTACAATCTTGAAAGAAATTGAAAATCGGTTAATCCAGTCCAAAGTTATAATGGTTCGAAAATGATATGCATACTGAATTACAATTGACTAATCTGGATTACGAATTGACGGTTTCTGAATTACAACTATAACTATTCTGAATAAAAAGTTTCACTTTTTGACTTACATTTAACTAATCTGAATTACAAGTTACACTATCTGAATTACAATTGGAAAAGGTGTAGTGTGAATACTCAAAGGTACCACTTCAGCACTTTTTTGTTATTTCACCTTTCCGACATGATGACCAACAGGGTGATATCTGAATATGTGAAAATTTTTGAAAAGTTTGAGATCGCCCCGTTCCACAGGGATTTTTTCAAATGTTTGATTGAGGGCAATAAAAAATTAAGTATATTGAGTTTTCTCGAAATGGTTTTGGATTGAAGAGGATTCACACAGGAGGTTTTGATATATGGAATTTTTCACAAAATATTGCATTGTGATATGTCCAACCACCATAAACTCAACTCCAACATAATTTTAGATTGGCATACTCGGCTCAACGCTATCACTATACAATGTGTTGTAAATTTTCAAACATATACCGAGTATCATCGAATTTCTTAGACAAGCCATGGTTTCCAGAGTTCCGAAGGTATGAAAGTCGAATTCGGGGGTGTTGGATTCGATAATTGGTCAATTTTACAATATTCCATGCTCTCCCATCATTTCCAGTTTGACCGGAAACGAACCCAATTTTCAATATTCAAATGAGACACATTGCATTTTATTCCATAAGTGGTTAGGGATTTTCATAACGAATTCAACGATACTGAATTTTAACCTACCCACCCTGTATAGGCAGCTGGTAATGAACTTCATCCTTATTTATTCGAAACAGTATGACAATTTTCCTAATTTTGTTCGGTCTAGTTTATATTTAATATTAGCAATTATTCGAATTTCAATAAGGTGAGAATGTCCCTAGTTCAGTTGTACAAAAAAAAAACAATTGATGTGTTTTCATTGAACACGAACACGAACATTTTTTTTACTCACAGACTTCCGGGTCGACCCGTAGGTGAATCATGTCTACTCTTCAAATGATTTTTTCCATAATTTCACTTTATTCTCTATTTGTATAGAATTATGGTGAAACAGTATAATTATCATCAGCTATACCTATAATAACAGGATCGGCCTTTCAGTCTGCTTGGTACCTAATTGAAGTCGTGAATTATTCAGTTCGGAGTTTAGGCCGGATTTAAGTTTTGTTCCATTAGGAAGAGGGTTCAGCGCCAATCCTCATTTGAGGCTGTACTTAATATAGCAACGCAATTATTCTCTGTTTTCGAGCTTTCCTGCTGCTGGAACAATAAATAATGATTGCCCTCGGAAATGTATATTTTCAGCAGGATACAAATTTTGGGATTCTGAATAACATATTCTCGGATTTGGTGATGGGTGTATGTTTTCATATCACGGCTGATGATGGTTTAGTTTCGATTTTTGAACTTATGTATAGCAAAAAATTACCAGCATATACAGGGTGTTTCAAAACACAGTATCAATATTTCAAGGACTCATTCTCCAAGTCAAAATAAGACTTTTTTTCTGCAACCGACACAAAAGTCGTCTATTTTGATACCAAAATTAGCTCTTAAATTGACTTTCTAATACTGACACAAAAATAGGTATGTTGCTAAGCAACATATTTAGTTCCTAGGAGCTAAAGTTGAATTTTAGTTCCTAGGAGCTGAAGTTGAACTTTAGCTCCTAAGAACTTAAAAGGATCTACTGGACGTCATCAAGAATCAACAACATTGTGATGGTTGGTTATTTGGGTTGAGACGCATACCTGATTTGTTTCCGATTTCAGCAGATTTGGCATTTCATACCCATGCTAGAGATATAAATACACCTTATCATAGTTTAGTATTGGAATTATAAACATCTCAGTTAAGTATTTTTGTTTTGATCAGGGAAGCCTTCAAGATTCAAATACTTGCTTGATCTGTATTTCATTCGTTATTCTCGGGATATATAACTTGTTTTTGAATAATCACGGCAAGCAATAGTTTTTTTTTTCTCAAACAACGATATTGTTTAGCTTCATTTGATTATCGCAAGTCGAACACAGTGTAGTATGGAGAGGAATAAATAATCACTATTATCATTGTAGATATGCTCACTAACCTAACATTTTCCACGTCTTGTTCCTATACCTGGCACTTGCGCGGTATTTGCCATTAGAGCACCTGGTCTATACACAAATATGTCACTCTGTGGTTGTATTTATATTGAAACTACAATTCGAACATCCTAAAAAAACCTAACCTGCTGTTAGTGCAGGTAGAATATTCTCACCACATAGATTATTTGTCAATATTTGTTGCATTGCATACATATGGCACGGCATTGATGGTTACTTCACATGTTTATTTGAGTTAATTGTTTCGGTTGCAGAAAAAATAGCATGTTTCATTCGGATCAAAAGTGACTTTGTTCGACTTGCAAATTTTGCTTTCGCTCGGCTTCGCTGAACGCTCCGCCTCGCAAATGCAAAATTCGCTTGTCAAACAAAGTGTCACTTTTGATCCTAATAAAACAATCTACTATTCTTTTCATGAGTATGCCGAGATTCACGGCTTGACTTGATATTCAAGCTACTTGACTTGACTTGACTTGAAATCAAGTCAAGTTCAAGTCAAGCGAAAGTTTTTTAATGTCAAGTCAAGTCAAGTAATTATTTATCAAGTACTTGAAAAATCAAGTAGTTCTATCAAGCTACTTGATTTTCAGCAGTTTTATTGTGTATCTATACAGCGTGACTCACGGTCGATGTTATAGGTTAGACGTTTATGGAGAACGCGACGCGGGATTTTTCTGGAAATTTCGCATACACAAAAAATTTCTGAAGTTGAAAAATCTCGATTTTTCGCACTCTATATCTCCATAATCGCTATACCCCGAGTGTGATGTATCGATGAAATCAACTCTTCAAGGAGAATCTGAAAATGCAATAAAATACAGGGTGTTCAATTCGAAATAACAAAGTGTTTCCTACTTTTCTATAGAAGCGGCAACGTCGTGATTTTGAAAATATATTAGATCGATAGTACCCGGTGATGAAATGTGTAATGCGAAATTTTCAGAAAAATCCTGCGTTGCGTTCCTATCATAAACGTGAACGTCTAACCTACCATCGACCGTGAGTCACCCTGTATATAACTGATGAAATGAAAATATTTTGTCTAAGCGTGAGCGAGCTTGCAGAAATATACGCCGTGCGACTCGTGCGTATCAAGATCAAGTATTATCAAGTAGCTTGATTTCAAGTCAAGTAATAGATATCTCAAATTCAAGTCAAGTCAAGTACGTAATTTGCCACGAGCTTGATTTTCAAGTCAAGTCAAGTAGTTTGTTAAAATATCAAGCTACTTGACTTGATGAATCTCTGTGAGTATGTGTCCGCAAACGCTTTGTTGCCGACAAACAGAGTGTGAAAATTTTGAAATTTTGAGATTTTTTTTATTCTCCAACACCTTGTATAAAGAGTCAAGATTTGTTCGGTTTCTAATTCTTCAAGTTATGTTTTCTTGTAATCAAGATCATAAACTAAATATTGATTAAATTTAGCGAATTACAAAAAATGATTCCTTTTACCCAATAACCGTGTCAGATGCGTTAAAATTACAAGAGAACAAAGTTCACATTTCGTATTTCAATATCTACCAGTGGCGCACCACACAGAGTTTATGGGGCAAAAAAGGGCGGCCTGACCCCTGATAAAATATCTCCCGATAGATTTTAACAATCACTAGACATACTGTATAACGTGAACCGAGAAACGAAACCAATGTTTCAAATTTAATTTGATTATTTCAAAAACTAAAAGAGCTATGAAAGAAAGAAGATAAGCGTTTGCAAACAGATGTTTATAGAAAAAAAAATATTTCGCTCTGAAAAATGACCACCTGAAATTATGATACTGACTTTTGAAACACCCTGTATAGGTTTTTCAATGCGTTTTAAAAAGTATAAGTATTCAAAATCTAAGTATTGAGTAGGCTCAGAAATGAAAGAAAGCTGGTTATGTTGCGTAAATTTGAATGAAAGTAACGTCAATATGTAACTGAACTTCCACTTGAAATAATACCACTAGATGGTAAATTATTTCCGTAGATTTTCTCGAGCTCAAAAATTGACAGTTTTGTATTGAATATTAAGAAAAATATAGAAAATGTCAGTTTTAGTAAACGAAACGTTCAAAAATAAGAGTTTGTGATAGCTCATAGCTCTTGGAATATTCTTAGGTGTGAAATAATGGTTTCTGGAAGACGAAACATCGGATTTAAAATATGAAAACACCAACTTGTAAGGAAGAATAAAGTGGCCATGGTAATGTATCATTCATTTTGAGTAATCACCTCAAATAACTCGTGTCTAGAAGAGTTTATAAACGCGTTACATACTATACTTTTTCTACGAACTTATAATTCTTCTCTTCGACAATTTAGAATCAGTTCAACCTACCCAGTGCTAACCTAAAAATTAATTAGAAGGGAATGGGAATTGAAAACATAATACTATACAACTGCATGCAACCAACGAGGCACGTATAAGTGATATTGGTTGTAGTTGTGTCCAGTCCATGGGATACATGAATTTTACTAACATTTTTGGATAAGAAGTTTTCATCTGACGTTGGAGATGAAAACTCTTCGATTCGGTGAGGTATCAAAGTTTTCGATTTTTCAGGTTTGTATCCATATTCTCTTTGCATAATTCTTGTTAACATAAATATTCTCACGTTTATATATTGTCATGTTTAGAATATAATAAATTGTCCACAATGATGAGAGCTTCATTTTCACACAGACTTCTTCGAAATATGCAAGTATACCTAAAACATTATCTTCGATTTCACTTCCGCCTACATTTGGCATACTTGTTCAATGAAGCGGTCTGATACAAACAAAAATTATTTGAATAATTCTGATTGTCACCGATTGCAAATTGCAACAAAATCCGAAAATGACAGTTGACAGTTCCTACAATTGATTCAAAAGACTGAACATTACAGGATATCCCTTTTCGTGGAAACCAGAACATAACAAAAAATTATTTTTTGAATGAATCACATGGTACATACCCATACGGTAAATACCATTTTAGTTATGTGAGTAAAAAAATGGGTTTCAGGAAATTCCGGCTTTTTTCGTTACACTCCGAAAGTATTCGGAATTTTCTAAATTTCGAAACGGTATATTGTTGGGCATAAAATTACTCAACTTTGCCATCATTTAACCGACCCTGTATCTCTTATGCACGGTTTACGAGATCCCAGTTATCAGGCTTCAACAAAAAAATAGGTGAATTCAACGAAAGAACAAAAATAGAAAACAAGTACATATCATTCCACTCATGCTTTGGTTGGCATTTAAACAAATTCATATTTGCATTCTATATGGTTTTGTAACCAATCATTTCTATTGATTCAAGATGAAAAATTGCGATGGTGAGCTCGGAGTTTTCTGAAGATAGCATGAAAACAATACTTTGAAAATCACAAGTGTGTGAAAAATATTCTTGCACATACATTGATCAAATACCAAGAAATTCAATCATCTGGTCATTTCATTCTGCACTCTCTGATGTTTTACCCATTCTTTGTTTTTGGCTGTTGTCAAATGACTACCAGTGATGATGAAACTCTTGTTGAGTGTATTTTGATTTATGATTTCAAATTTTCAATTCCTGCTCTTACCGATGTTGAATTGCATTATTGATTTGTTCTTCTGCCTACTTGGTCGATTTAAAGAACAATATACTTAATTACTCTCTACACATGTCTTCTTAGGTAAACTTTTTCCTCAATAGTTCATTGTCTATTGGAATTTCCTGATCTTTACAGGTATTTTATGTGTCTGAAGAAGGCCGTTGAGCCGAAACTAGTCACAAACTTGATTTGTTAATATAATTCTTGTGGTTGACCGACTTTGTGTTATACTGTTTTTTCTTTGATAGATGATTGAAAGTTGAATCCCATGATTTTATCGAAAGCTACATCTACATGTTCTCAGTAATAAAAAAAACTCACCAAAAATTACGGCACTTGGACGTTGTGAAACCGCTTCGCACACTTCAAATCGTATTCCCACTATGGGAGGGAATTTCAGTATTCCGGGCATTATATACATCAAAAGTATAACGCGCAACGATCTAGGACGCACGACGCTGTCCTGAGCTTTCGACCTCACGCCGAAGCTTGTCGGCGTATGTCTGAACTGAATTCACGTATGTTTAGGTGAGACTGTTACTCCTGTGGGTGGGTTGAGAACTGGGATGGATCTACCCCCGTTGTTTACACTTTCTTGTCTTTTAGGCCATTCGAATGAGACTTTTTCGAGGAATTAATTCCCACCAAGCTGGAAATCGTTTTAATATCTTCGGTCCTAAATAAGTGTAATATGAGTTATGGAAGCCAAAAAAAGTTAATTTTCACACTTATTTCCTGTTTTTTGTTTGTAGTTTGAAAACAATGCTTCGAACAGGAAATGCCAACCCTATCAAAAAAGGGATACATTTTGCGCTGATCAAGTGTGAAATCTTCGATTTCGTTCAATATAAGACAGCCAAAATCAGATGATCGTTAAACTTTCTTATTTCAGTGCAAACTTATATTTTGTGAAATACTGTCTGTAGGTTAATCAAGGAGGTGCTACATTCATTTTACTTGATTATTTGGAATTTTTTGTCCCCGTTTCTACAAAATAAAAATATTAGTATTATTTCAATATACCTGTAGTAGTATACAAATCAGATGATTTACCCCAAAATGTCACTGCGTTTAACAAATTTTTCTATCAGGACAACTTTGACACAAATACTCCTATTGAAAAAAGTCATGGAATGAAAGTTGTGAAAAATTAAATTTCACGTTCTATTGATATCGCATTTCTCAAACTCAGTCACTTTGAAAGAGTGAATTTTACAGATATTCCAATCCATTTTTTTATTTTTCTGAATTCATAATTATCCTAAGTGGCTTTTATTATTTTCAAACTCCCAGCATCATGTATATTGTGAAAATTCTGAATGATCAAACGGTCAATTTGTTGGAAGCAACTTCATGTCCAGTACACAGCTTCTCAGATGATAGTACCCTCCATACCGCCTTCTCTTCCAGGGTCCAATACCAGCCAGGCAAATCAGAAATGAACGAGGTGGCAACAATCCTAGAATGGGGATCCAATAACATAGATTTCAATGCAAACAAAACACAAGCATGCCTTTTCTCTATAGGAGAGCCGATCTCAATGTGCCCAACATGAGCATGTCAGGAGTAACCATACCTTTGAAGTTGAAGACATCCATTTTGACGCTTGGTATTACTATCAGCAATAACCTTTCTTGGGAAAATCACGTGAGATCAATTGCTGGAAGTGCATCCCAAAAACTCGGTTTTTTGTTTCGAGCCAGGAGCTATTTCACTTCCAGTCAGCTGCTTATGATCTATAAGGCACAGATCCAACCTGTCCTGGAAATACTGTTCCCATATTTGAAGTGCAGCACCCAAACATACCCTGAAACTGTTGGATTCTGTCCAAAAAAGGGCTATTCGTCTCTTGGGTGATGCCTCGCTCACGAACTCACTCACTTCTCTGGTACACCGTAGACAAGTTGGCGATCTGGCCCAATTTTATAGATATTTTCATGGATGATGCTCTTCTCGAATATCAATAATTGTTCCTCCATTGGCAGTCCCCGCGCGAGATTAACTCTCTTTCAAAAGACTCGTTCATTCGTTCATCCAACGAACAGCGAGGCTCTGGAACACATTGCCAAGGAGGTGTTTCCCGAGACATATAACCTCCAGAAATTTAAGATGAACACCAATTCCTACCTTAGTTCCCTTGGTTCTCATGATGTTCTCTGAACATTACAGGATATCCCTATTCGTAAGAACCAGAACATAAAAAAAAACTCTCAACTAATATCTCCAAAACACAATATATACTGTTCCCAAAACTGCGAATGTACAGCCTAACGTTAAGCTAGCAGAACATAAAAAAAATGTTTTGAAAAAATGCTGGATATTCAAAAATTGCGAAAGTATAAAGTTGATTGAATTCTGATTAAATGGTCCTGAAAATATGTTTATCAACATTTTTGAAGAACCATAACATTTAAAATCCCGAAGCAAAGAGATATACACGCCTGGCAAGAATAATTTTCCTATAGAGTATAGAGAAACCACCATGTAAATTAATACGCATATAGATTCATGAGCCATCTTTATAGAGGAAAGCTGCGGTGAGCCCAGTTCGACAACACTGTTCAAAAGGTCTACCTCCACCCATTCGCTCAAATACGACATATGGGTTCTGGACCTAACAGAGTGATAGTGTTTAGTTTTCAAGAGTAAAATGATATGTTATCAATGTATAAAAATATTGTGGAAAGGCAGTGAAAAGTGTAAGGCATATTCAACTGATCGAGTTATAAGGAAAAAATTTGCTACAAGTATATCACAGTTAGTTAAAATAGCAGTTCCCTCTATTTTTCCAAATGTTCCAAGATATTTTTCAAAACCTAATACATCATTAAGAACGAATCCTGATGAATGACGTCAAAAATATTAAACTGTTCAAAATAAAAAACATTGTTGTTTTGAAATATCTGACTTTATTCTCAATTATACGAGCCAGGTAATTGGAGGATATGCAGAAAATTTGGAAATTGATAGTTGTTTGAATTGAAAAGTCCATAAGACAGAAAGTAAAATTTATTTTTCTGCAACCGACACAAAAGTCGTCCATTTTGATACCAAAATTAGCTCTGACTAAATTGACGTTTCTATAACTGACACAAAAATAGGTATGTTGCCAGGCAACATATTTAGTTCCTAGGAGCTAAAGTTCAACTTTGGGCTTCATCGAGAATAAACAACATTGTGACGGTTGGTTATTTGGGTTGAGACGCATACCTGATTTGTTTCCGATTTCGGCAGATTTGGCATTTAATACCCATGCTGGAGATATAAATAAACCTTATTATAGTTGAGTATTGGAATTATAAACATTTCAGTTGAGTATTTTTGTTCTGATCAGGAAAGCCTTCAAGATTCAAATACTTGCCTAATCTGTATTTCATTCGTTATTCTCTGGATGGATAACTTGTTTTTGAATGATCACGGTGAGCAATTGTTTTTTGTCTCAAACAACAATATTATTTAGCTTCATTTGCTTATCAAGTCAAACACAGTGTAGTAACTGTAGTATGGAGAGGAATAAATATTCTCTAATATTATTGTTGATATGCTCACTAACCTAACATTTTCCACGTCTTGTTCCAATACCTGGCACTGGCGCGGTATTTGCCATTAGAGCACCTGGCCCATACACAAATATGTCACTCTGTGATTGTATTTATATTGAAACTACAATTCGAACATCCTTGAAAATTGAATAAACCTGCTGTTAATGCAGGTAGAATATTCTCACCACACGGATTATTTGTTGCATTGCATTGCCTATGGCACGGCATTGGTGGTTACTTCACATCATATTTATTTGAGTTAATTGTTTCGGTTGCAGAAAAAATAGCATGTTTCATTCGGATCAAAAGTGACTTTGTTCGACTCGCAAATTTTGCTTTCGCTCGGCTTCGCTAAACGCTCCGCTTCGCAAATGCAAAATTCGCTTGTCAAACAATGTGTCACTTTTGATCCTGATAAAACAATCTACTATTATATCAATTAGGTTCATTGTCTGATTGATTGAAAATAGCATCCCAAGTTTTACTATTGAAGATATGCAGATCCAAGTTTTACTAGTACCTGGGAGAGTAGAAGGTAATCTGTGAAGTCCTCTTTCCAGGTTTCATGACGCGAATGTTTGAGCAATTGGTTGTTTTTGCAGGTAATAGGATCAGTAAATTGGTGTCCTTATCGGTTATATTGAGCATCACGAGATTCTCTGGAACTTGAATGGCGATGTTGACAATGAGGGTATCAGCATCCTCGAGAGCTTGTCAGTGGCGGATCCAGACGATGTTTGAGGGGGAGGGGCATAGAAAGTCACGGCTCAATAAGGTTAGCGCGGAAGAGAAATTATATATGAGACAAATGCTTTTTCATTAAAAAAAACTAATCATAGTAAACATCGAAATTACTGGTGTAAAAAAATTGTCCATCAATGTATGTAGAATTTTGTAATAAATCATATTGGATGAAAGAAGTGAATAAAAAAATATTTCTGTTGAAAAACTTGGGTACAAAAGTGAATGAAAATATTTCTCTTCAAAAATAAAACAAATGAAACAGATAAAAATAACAATATATAAAATAAAGAAAACAGATTCCAGTCTTCTATTCTTCTGCCTAGCTTATCTTTGGATGATATCATCAACATTCAGACTGCTGCAGATGGCCCTGTGAATATGCATTAATGCCAATCCGTGCCAATCCATTTAATCAGTCTTGGACCATTCTGGATCTTATCAAATTTTTCAGCCTTCTAAGTGTTGAAAAACTTCTTTCAGAAGATGCAACACTTACAGGTAGGCAACAAAATAGTTCCAGCAGGATGTTTATGTTAGGAAACAAATGTTTGTCACATTCCTTCAGGGCAGTTATACCATTGTTTGGTATATTTTGCTTAGTATCCCTCATTTTCTTTCATATATACATTTCAGAAACGATCTTCTGGAAGGACATTTCATTATTCTCCCCAAAACTGTTCAAGTATAATTCCCATACCTCATAAATTTCCTCATCTATTTTATTTTTAGTTATTGCGATGGCACACAAAGGTGAAGGTTGTATAGATTCAATGCATTTTCTGATATTCCTTCTTTCAGATCAATAATAATACTGGAATGAAAACAGTTATTCTGTAATGGTCATCCACTGAGGAAACCGTATTTGGTCTATGAACCATTCTCCCTGTTATTCTCGGCATCGAAAATTCAACATTCAGTTCTTTCAATTTCTGTTTGGCTGCATTCGAAATACTTAGATAGTAGGTATTTAGAATATCATCCCTTTTATCTGGAAGCGTCTGAGGAGTGATACTAACAACATCGTTAGCTTGTTTTTTGTTTGGAGCAAATTACTAAGTGGCAGTGTTATCGAAAATATATTTGCCAAACAGCAGAGTGTAATTACAAATTCGCAATTCCTTAAAGCTGTTGCGAAGTTTCTAGCTATAATGACATACCCTAATTTTTTCATTTATTCAAAATACCTTCATTTTTACATGTCCATGAGGTGCTCGGGGGAGGGGGGTAGACAGTGAATTAAAAGTTGAGATAGGGACATGTAAGCCGTTTTGATCGATAATGAATAGCTTCGACACAAAAAAATCATGAAATTGAAAAAATCTTGATTTCGAACACCCTATATCTCTGTAATGGTTCCTGCTAGACCCCAAGTATGATGCATTGATGATATCAGCTTTTCAGGAAGAATCTAAAAATGCAATAAAATACAGGGTGTTCCATAGGAAATAACAAATTTGCTAGTTGTTCCTGATATAAGTGGCATCACTGTATCGACGGATAGAGAATGTTCAATTATCAGTGCATCCCAACTTCCAGAATGATCTGTCTTTTCGTTCTCCAGATACTTCTAATAGGCCATCCACCGTGGATTACCCTGTACAGACTGAATTTGAAGACTTCAGACTCATCCTACGTAGAATTTAATCTCTTTTAATGAAATGGGTAGTCACTTTCGACGCATTGTCTTCGAACTACAAGCAAAAAACTGAAAAAAATGCGAAAATTCACCTTTTTTGGGCTCCTATGAGTTAAGCTCACCTCCTGGAAAGCAAACTGACAGTACAATGCATTTAGTGCCAAATGAAGGTATATGAAAGCGATTAACAATTTGGTGGGAATTTCCTCAGCATGTTTTTTCGGATCAAATTTGATTGGCTTTTTTAGGCCTACTCCCAAACAATATTTTGAGAGAATTATACCGAGCAGAGAGAAAACATTACTTGAAAAAGTTGAAATCTACTAATTTCCGACATAATATTTCACCTTTATGCCCTGATGTGCAACTAGAAAGTTATGGATTAGGTTGTAAAATGCATGATAAACTTTATAGGCAAAGTGCATAGTTGGAAACTACTCATTACAGACTTCAAACATAACTTCATATTCATATTTTCATTAATTGGCTAATATTTAACTTCAACTCAACCAGTAAAATGTCCTCAAGGCCCTCGAACTTCCAAGATACTCGTTGGAGTTAGAATTTACCAGATGCTTACTTCATAAACGTTCATATACATGTATATAGGGAATAATCAGATGGAGAAAATGAGTCGGATTTAAACTTTTTTTCACCTATTTTCATACCAATGGAGTGGAAGGAGTACTCAGACTTCTTTTAAACTAATTATCACCAACTTCATGTCCGATGAATGCAATATTACCACAATAAAATCCTTTTAGATAGAGTCGAAAATACATATATTTTTGCTGTGTTTTTAGAGGTACACAAACACATGGTAAATATGTTTTTTTTTCATAAGAAAATCGTTTTTTATTACTGAAAAGTCTTTTTGTCAATTTCAATGAAACTTATTGGTTTTGTTAACAGTATCATGGACCTTCTGGTGTGATTAAATCTTAAATAATAATTCCAGTGGCGTCGCAGTGGGTTACCATATCGATAATTATGGTGAATATCATTGCACGCCACTGTATCTTCGAAGTATGTTTTTAATCAGATTGAACAAATGAAAATACAACTTCCTCGTCCAATATGTGATAAAGTTTTGTATATATCGGTCATTTTTTGAGGAAACAATGAAAATTCGATTAGACTTAAAATTTTAATGAATATGCTATCAATCTCGCTATCAATGCACCCATTGAAATAACTCAATAAACTCAATAAGTTGATATCATTTTTGAGACTTTGTCATGCAGTCACCAAATAGACCGCTGAATTCTGCCACTATGAAATCTTATACAGGGGATCATAAAAGAAAATATGATTTCTTTCAACTACAACATATGAACATATAAAATATGACAAGAAACCACTTCTAAATTTGTTTCCCTCTTATTCATTAAAACCATTTGTATATCTACCTATAGCGAATGAAACGGTTGTCCAGAAATGTATCCCCTATATTTTTGTGACGCTGATATAGTACATCCAAAAACAAGATTAATTTCTGCTGAAACCCATTTCCGAAAATGAATGATATAAGGGAGATGCCCCTTTGAAGGAAGATAATGAATAATCGTTTTTCTGCAATACCTTCTGAAAGCCCTGAAAGGTCGAATTCTTAGATAAAAGATATCTAGACACCCGATCAGTTAAACTCTTTCTCTCTTCCGCTCAAGGGGTATTTTGTCAATAGTTCACGTTTTTCGCCCCTCAATTATTTATTTTTCAAACATTTCTGAAAATTCTTATGAAAATATTACCTTTACATATAATGATGAATGAAAAAGGTACTCCTGTCAAAATTCGATATGTTATTCATGGATTCCTCTCTACATTGGCTTTTCAACCATTAGCTCAGTAAAATGGTAACGATTAGGACCCAATCCGGGAAAAAAATTGAGTAGTATGTGTTCTATATGTTATTGGAGGTGCTGAATTCGAATCTGAATTTTGCAAACAAAATGTCCTGGAGCGTTCCGAGATATTAGAAGGAAACAGCGAAATTTTCGCACTTTTTTCGGTTTTTTGCCCGTAACTCGGAAATCTTACATTATATCGAAAAGACTGTCCAATGAAAAGTTGAAGTAGATGAAATTTCCTAGATAAAATTATTCTTGCTTATGAATGTAAGACTGAAGGGTGCGGAGATAGAGCCAGTTGAAAATTGACCAAATTTGGGTACTTTTTAAGAAATAGACAGAGCATCATGCACATATCGGAAGAACATCAAATTTCCTATCGAGCTCATGTAAATTTCGTCATTATGAAAAAATATGAACGGCTGTTAGAGCGCTCGGACTTGGAGACGTCTTTTAGTCGTAGTTGCCACACTCATGTTCATCCTTTCAACTTATATGATTTGGATCATATGAACCTATATTCATAAAAGCTCTAAAACGTCTGAATAGGTCACTGTTTTGTTTTCGTATTCTGTGGGGAGGAGGGTAAAAAAAAATTAAAATTCTGTACGCTGGAATTATAGTTGTTATAATTGCGATACAATAATTCCAAATGCTATAGGATATTCTTTGAATATCTTGATAAAAAACTGATAAACTATTCCAACTATCCAAATTAACTATTTTGTGATGAATAAGTATCAGAATCAATTCTCGCTCATGTAGGTTCTAAGGCGTCAAGGGAATGAGGCAGCTGATCGCCTAGCAAAAAAGTGCGGAGCTCACATTTCACCTTTCTGTGAGACAAGCATATGCCACCTTATCACAGAGCTCAGAAAATGAGAATGAAGTGAAAAATTCGTAAGCTAGTGAGTCTCAGCAAACATTAGCTAAGCTAAAAAAAATGGGTCTATATAGAGGTGACTGACACTAAACCGCGGAGCACCTTTCTTCATGTGATGTACCAGTCCGCCAAAAGGCTGACTACCCTAGAACAGGTCTAGATAACGCCTGTTGAGGCGGAAAATTCAACCTAAAAAGCAATTAATCAGATGAGGGTGATCTTATAATCTTAAATCTAATCGTCACCACATCGTCGTTTGGCAGGGGCTGGTACCCTGAAGGACGCGGTTCTGGGGATGGTGGTGCAGCAGTGGCGGCTCCTCAGAGGAGGCAACGGAGGCTGAGCCTCCTCAGAGATTCTCCTTAAACTGATATTATCTATACTTTTTCATTAAAAGGACACCAAAAAACATGGATTTTGATTTTATTTCCTGTCTTTAGGTAAATATTTTTGAATTGGCAACAGTGCTTGCCCACGCATCACACGTTGAAGTCTGCAAATCACGCGTAAAATATTCAACTTGGCAACATCTATAGGAGGCTAGACTCCTTCACAACGCGCAACCCACGCGCGCAATGCAAATGCCCGAATACGCCCGAATAGCACGTGTTTGTCGTGTCGCGTCGCGAATAGCGGACAATCCAGCGCGAGTGAATTGTTTATTTTTATGTTTGGTTAATGGTTAGGGGCTCTATAAATTTCTGAAAAATGAGTGTTTTGAACGATTACGATTTAGTGGAATACTTTTTGGTGAACCCATTCAGTCATCATGTTGGGGGCGATTAGGATATAATGATTTGAAAAATTTGCCTCGCGGATTGGATAGACACTGCAAATCACAGGAACACATCTCTTCAAGTATAAGTTCAGGTTAACTGGTAAACAGAATGTCATTAAAGCTATTGATTTGGGTGACTCGTAGAGAGTTGTTTTTCACAATATCATTCAGCCTATATACTCTGTCATGAAAGTCACGAGCCAACACTGTGGTGCAGGTGGAGCAAGTCGAGTCATGAGTTACATAGAATTCTCATTGGCTAGGACTCTTCCACATCAAGTAGTATAGTTCGTTTCTTCTAGGAATGCGTAGATTTGGAATTATCTGCGAAAACCGACGAGAAACGCTATTTTTTGAAAAGTACGCAAATTTGGTCAATTTTCAACTGGCTCTATCTCCGCACTCGTTAGTCCTACATTCATGAATAATGACCATTATATTTAGGAAATTTCATCTTCTTCAATTTTTTATTGGGCGGTCTTTTCGATCTAACCTTTAATTTCCGAGTTACGGGCAAAAAACCGAAAGTAGTCCGAAAATTTTGCTGTTTTTTGCGAATATCTCGGAACGCTCCAGGAAATTCAGTTTGCAGAATTCAGATTTGGATTCAACACCTCCAAAAACATATGAAACCAGAGAAAAACCGACTACTCGAATTTTTTTCAAGTGAAAATACCATTTGATTGGACTACCACTGATTGTGAAATAATGAATTTGTCTGTTTCTACTGTCTATGTATCTTCATTTCATCACCATATCCACTTTCTTCGAACGGTTGATGAAACTATACATAATTGAAAATCATTATGAAAAGTGTCCAGGACAGTTTTTTTGAAACACATCCAAGACAGTTTTGTTGGAACGTGGCCATATCGGTTGTCTTGGACTTGGATTTACCTGATTTTTACAAGATTGTTTCATCCCATATGTATATCTCAATATATAGTTATGTCTCTTCCTGTATAAGAAATCCATCGAGCGAATCACGAATATCGTTTCAGGTAATGTCATTCATTGAACGTTTATATCAATCCCAACATTTTACTTGCATTTTTCATGAATATTAATAAATGAATATTCAATGTAGGTACTAATTACTAATTCCGAAGGTTAGTTATGAATATAGTCATCGCATATAGCACGAATGAAAGCTTCAATGTGCAGCTCAATACTCAGATCATGGAAATTGTTGGAAAACCCGACTAGCGCCATCTAGCCTCGATGGGCAGAAGCTGAAATTTCCATCGGGCAGAGAAAGCTGTATATTATTGGAAAATTTCCTGTTCCTGGTAGTTTTCTTCTTTTCCTGAAGGAAATCATTACATCAACGAAAATAAGTGAGCCGTTATTTCGGTTACCATATCTTTGTTTTCATGGAAACAAAAATCGATCAAGAAACTTTTATGATTATGATGAGTTGCTTTTGAATATCGAACACTTATCGTAGTGATGTCTTCATTCAAACAGATGAAAAAATATTGATCTACCCCAAAATTGTGCACCTAAAAGTGGAACATGGTTGAGAATGCATACATTTTTTAATTAAAATACTCATATCTACATCATCATTTGAAAAAAATTGGATAAATCATGAAATGGGATAGAGGATTTATACTAATTCTCCCA
Source organism: Phaedon cochleariae (assembly GCA_918026855.4). Classification (NCBI taxonomy): domain Eukaryota; kingdom Metazoa; phylum Arthropoda; class Insecta; order Coleoptera; family Chrysomelidae; genus Phaedon; species Phaedon cochleariae. Next base: position 23,375,293 of record OU896719.1, on the reverse strand, counting down.
ACAGAAAATTGATCCACAGATTTTGATGAGTTGTATAGATCTTTCAAGAAGTCTATATACCGTGTGTTGAATTCATCTTTGATTTCTAGTTTTTCATCAGAAATTTGGTATATTGAATATAATCACTTGACGGCACTTTTTGATGTATTTGAAAAGAAAATGCAACTTCCGTTTTTTCCGGAAACGACATCAACTTCTGATACCCAGTATACATTTTTGAAATCTTCTTCTCTTCTCTTCGTATATCTCTGAATTCCATGATACCTCAGCCTTAGCGTTGATATTTCATTTGTCAATACACCCATCATATTATTTGATCTAGAGAGCCATGAACAATATCGCATTTTCGATTAAAATAGTGTTGTGGCTCGAAATACGTGTCAAAATATTGAAACAGAACTGTTTTACTCGAAACTCCGTTTTTTCAAATGGTATCATTCGAAAGTACCACCGATAGGGTGTGAGAATAAAGCATAATAAATGAGCAAGGAGACTATCTACCCGAAGAAACTAAGCACAAATGAGTTAGTTTGTACATAGGTTTGTATAATATAATGTCTCATGGTTAATCATCAAAAAATTTGTTACGCTCTCTTTTGTATGCACTGGTTTGTCTCCCGACGCGTAGCGGAGGGAGACAAAAAACCGTGAGCTAAAATCTAATATTTTTCCCGTGTATAATACACTATTTTTTTCTGTGACAGAAGAAAGGACGAATAAGTATTGAGAAGATATTACATTATTTTGAAATCTGAAAATTATCGACGTGAAATTTTAAGTTTTCAACAGTAGGGACACCTGCGTTGTAGGCATCTTTATCATTCTTTTGAATTGTTCAAATGTCTGATGTCACTTCTTTCAGTCTAATTCTGTGATTTGATTTCAAAAAATTGCGAATTTAGTGGCTGTTTAGTAATACGTAACCCCGAAGTCGAATGGAAGATAAAAGGACTTGCAGTTCTTTCTCGGAGACGGTATTATTGACTCATTTTTCGAAACTATAGCACAACAAAAGCCATCAACAGTGTATATATATGTGATATATATCCGGGAAAAAAGTACTCACTTTTTTCCCACGGGAAGGGGAAGGGGTTCAAACTTGAACGATGGAATCTTGTTATTTTTATAGACCCCTAATTGCAGATTCGTGATTGTGTTTTCTCAATTCAGAATGTCTTTCCACGTCCTGTATGATGAATATCAATTCGTCATACATCCAAAAACAAAAACCATATCGCTAAAAAACGAGGTTGGTTGGTCACGTGTTCCGTGTTTGTCAATTCGGCTTCTGTATTGGTAGAGCAAATCCGATAATCTTTAGTGAACAAAAAGTATCAATGCAATACTGGAGAAACCGTGAAAATGGTCGATTCTGATTGGCTCTAGAGAACAAGAGTGGAATTGTCACATAAATTCCCATCACCTGCGTGACTGAACTACAACTATCCAGTTGCTTATTCTAAGCCCAACCGAAGTATCCAGTGGCGTAGCTACCGGGTGGGCCTGGGAGGCAAGGCCCCACAGCGCCATGGTAGAATAGGCATCGAAGGCGCCTCTAGGTTTTGAAAAGGAATATTCTCAGATAAATTATGAACATACAAAAATGGATATATATTTATATAAAGCAATCTGTGGGCAATACATTGAGAATTCGCATTCTCTATGTGATGAGAATATTTACTCTTTTTCAGTTGATTCAATAGAAAACAACTACTTTCCTGGCTATATGCCACGACGAACATTGAATTATATCTATTGAACATACACGATAAGAGTTTGAAAATAAAATATAGAAACTTCTGAAAATAAAAATTTGCATTCTCCATCAGACAAAAATGTGTATATACACACATCATTCTGAATATTCAACAGAAAACAACTACTTTCCTGGCTATTTGCCACGTCGAACATTGAATTTTATCTGATGAACATTCAAAAGGAGAACATGAAAAATAAAGAATAAATTCCTCCGAAATTGAGAATTGACATTCTTCTTCAAATCGGATGAATAATATGATCAATAATGATATAGAAATATTCAGCATTGAAATGAAAATTGGAATGTATGTTCAATAGATATAATTCAATGTTCGTCGTGGCATATAGCCAGGAAAGTAGTTGTTTTCTATTGAATCAAGTGAAAAAGAGTAAATATTCTCATCACATACAGAATGCGAATTCTCAATGTATTGCTTTATATAAATATATATCCATTTTTGTATGTTCATAATTTATCTGAGAATATTCCTTTTCAACACTTTCATACCCAATCAGGGGGTTCAAACTTGAACGATGGAAACTTGTGATTTTTATAGACCTCTAATCGCAGATTCGTGATAGAGTCTCAATTTAGAATTTCTTTCCACGCCCTGTATGATGAATGTCAATTTATCATACACCCAAAAGCAAAAACGTCCAAATGACACGAATAGGATGTCAACAAATTTCTCAGATGTCATTCTGTTATGGTTTTACTCGGTTTTAGTTGTATTATATAGAGATGAAAATTGTGTATATCATGAAGAATGGTTGTAAGAATAAGTGGACATCATGGTTACTGATGAGGATTCAGAAATCCGAAATGGTTTCATTGCAATAAAGTCATATTGTCATATAACCTGTGTGTGAAAGATAATATTTCCCATATCACTGATATGAATGATTATTTTTGGAAGTTTTGCAAGCTCATCAAAATCAGAGTTCATGCCAGTATACTTCTCCTATACATTCCAATTTTCATTTCTATGCTGAATATATTGGTAAGTCATATTTCTATATCATTATTCATCATATTATTCATCCGATTTGAAGAAGAATGTCAATTCTCAATTTCGGAGGATTTTATTGTTTATTTTCATGTTCTCCTTTTGAATGTTCATCAGATATAATTCAATGTTCGACGTGGCAAATACCCAGGAAAGTAGTTGTTTTCTGTTGAATATTCAGAATGATGTGTGTATATACATATTTTTGTCTGAAGGAGAATGCAAATTCTCATTTTCAGAAGTTTTTATATTTTATTTTCAAACTCTTATCGTGTATGTTCAATAGATATAATTCAATGTTCGTCGTGGCATATAGCCAGGAAAGTAGTTGTTTTCTATTGAATCAACTAAAAAAGAGTAAATATTCTCATCACATAGAGAATGCGAATTCTCAATGTATTTCTTTATATAAATATATTTCCATCTTTGTATGTTCATAATTCATCTGAGAATATTCCTTTTCAACACTTTCATACCCAATCAGGGAGTTCAAACTTGAACGATGGAAACTTGTGATTTTTATAGACCTCTAATCGCAGATTCGTGATAGAGTATGCCCTGTATGATGAATGTCAATTTATCATACACCCAAAAGCCTTCAGGTTTCTTCTTCTTTCTTATTTCGTTTTCTTATTAACGCTAGATATTAAGATGGTTATAAAGAAACGGTGCTCTAGAATCTTTAAGATTCAATTTCATAAATGTTATTATTAAGTGGCTTACAGAAATTTTCTCAAGCGAAGTAAGGATGAAGATAAACAATCTGACGCAACTGGACTGAAGAAAAAATGGAGAACTTTGAATTCTTGATTCTTTTAGTTCCATTAACCAATTTACTCAATTGGTTGAACCATGTTTCTAATGTACTTCAAAGCAATTGCCGAGGCATCTCCTTCATTTTACAATGCATATTTATAGGTTTCTGAGCTTCGTAAGAGTATAAGATGAAATTAAATCAGTGTCTTCAGATCTGTCAAAAAGTCGAAATATCATCTTCCGTAGAAGGGATAATTGAAGATATACAAAAAAAATATCGATGAAATAGGTGGAAAATATCAGAAGACAAATAAAAAAAAATTGTTCAACAGTATTTTGGACACCACCTCTTTCCAATTGAGAAATAGACTGTTTTGAAAATATCGTGTCTGGATTAAATTTTTTTGAACCTTTCCATTCAGTGTCCCTGAGTTATCGGAATGTTACAAGTAAGCTGATATACTGCAAGAACATACACAGACGATTAAACACGAAAATGTCTTGAGTGGCCTTTTTTATATCTCAAATAGAATCATCACTCAAATACCGTTCAATTCCATATTTAAAAAAAATCGGTCTATTTCAAGATGCTATAATCATTAATAATGCCAAGGTAAACTAACGATTTCGTAAGAAGTTGCGCACCATAGCACAGTTGCCATATGTTGAAATGCGATTGGGAACTTCAGAAATATAAGTTATTCAATAACTCATGAACTCTCAATTATGTATTGGTAATATTCGTAATTAGCAATATAAAATCAATTGTCTCAAAATGTTCCCTCATGTGTTATGACTCATTGCTTTTATATTAAATTTGTGTGAATGATAATTATATTAATTCACACTAATGGACATTTGAACTGGTAAACATGACAACACGGCGCACGAATTGTGGGCGTGGTCTTGTCAACTCTCAGCATTCAGCACAATGTTGCCAAGTCTCTTACAATCATATGATAATTTGTTATGCTGCTTGCTGGAAAAAGTCAAGAATGAACCATAATATCATGTGTTCCTCTTATCATGTTTCATTCAATGACAGGGCTCTCACATTCTTGTTGGATAACTTGAATATATAATTGGTGACTGGGTAGCCTTGCTTCATGAGTGGAAATGGAAGATTATCTGACCAATAACGGAACAGTATAAAGACTGACGTCACCATTTATCAAAAGTATCGCCAAATGGCGGCCGTGTCGGTACTTTTGAAATGAGCTCTGAAATTCAACAATTTTGAACAGCGCATAGACTCAATATTCACATGAAAACAGCGTGAGAAGTGTTGCAAAAATTAATCTAGGTCCCTAACGACACAGTGGAGTGATTGAATGCCAATAATTCATTATCAGTCCAATCGCCCATTGTTTAATATGTGCACTGCTCTCTTATTATTTTCATCACTCCCTGTGACGTCAACTACTGCTGAGACATTTTCAAAATTGAAGCTGATTGAGGAATTCCATGAGCCAGACAAGGCTAAATAGCCTAGCAATACTGAGTAGGTATATGGAATGAATGAATATAATATACAGGGTGTCCGCTAAAAGGAGGTCAATCCATTAACCATATATTCCTAGAACAAAAACAATATGAGATTCTAAATACCATTTTTCATTTTAGCCCTTCATATTCGATATACAGGGTGTCAAAGTTGGAAATTAAAAACTGTTTTCTTTTAATTACTCGCGTATTTAATAAGATATTGATCTCGAAATTGGTACATTACTTCACCACAAAGAGTTACATCGTGTGAGGAAAACAAAACAGGAAATAACTGTCGAATATTCAAAATACTGGGGGTCAAGTACACACTTACCCCCTTAATTGTTTTGTACGTGCGCTAATGACTTCCTATCTATTTCAATCATTTTTCAGTATTCTTCGTCTCCTGTAAAATTTCGATGAAATTATTCGTTTTTAAGATAAGTCGAAAAGTACTGATTATTGTTTGATGCCTATGCGGCTTACGATTAAATTCACCGTCAATAAACTGAGGACCATTTTATTCAAATTTAGGAAACTCAAAGAACTTCTACCTCAAAAATATCTCAAAACTTTATATGTATTACTCGCTTGTGGAAATTCATATACGCTATGGAATAGCAGAGTGGGGAGGAGCCTTGAATACTCACATTCATCAACTTGAAGTTATGCAAAGGCGTTTTCTCATGTTAATTTTCTCTAAAAATAGTAGGTATCCTTCTGACATAAGACAATTGTATTTTTTTTATGCTCTAGCACTAGATATCACACAAATAAACATACAGCATTGCTGTACTACACCCTCAATGGTCAGGGTCGTTACTCAAAGATCATATATTTTCTTTGCACCTAAACTCTACAACCGCATTCCTGAAACAATAAAATCTATTACGAATATTAATCGCTTCAAAAAAGAATTGAAACAGCATATTTTTCAAAGTAAAAGACTCGAACTTCTACGAATATTTGAGTAGAGGAGATAAAACCACACGTACCTCTGCTATATTGTCCACTTGCAATTCTGAAATGTATATCTATATCACCGTTTTCTTAAATATGTATCACAACCATTTTCAATAACTTCCATATCGCTTTTGCCTTCTTATACACTATTATTTCACGTATTTTTATCATTGTGATTTTGTACTTTGTATCAATTTAGTTTTACGTAGTAAGATTTTATATTGAGTGATATTCTATGTTGAAACTTTTAACTACCTCTTTTATATTCGTATATACTTGAACTGAATGTTTTTATATATTTAACCTTCACCTGCTTTACTGATAATTTATTCGTGTGATTTTATATTATCATTGTTTGATTTTAATTTTATATATTAAGTAGTTTATTTACATATGCGAATCCTTTTTCCATAAATTATTGCTATACCTATATACTTATGTGAACTCCATATCATATTTTATTTTTATCTTTTTTTTTTACCACAAACAAGCAACATCTGATGCTTCTGTGGTTTCCACCATGTTTATTCAGCACATGTATTACTCTTAGTATTTTTTTTATGATCTGAATCTGAATAAACCTTATTATTATTATTATTATTATTATTATAGGGGAAAAATATTATTCCGGTCCTGATATTGGTTTCGATCAAAAGGCTACTTGTTGATGCTTTTCAGTGTAATTCGTGTACCAAATTTTAATCTAATCGGTTAATCTCTGTATTTGATATGGCGGATTGAATTTTTTGTCGAAATCCACAAATCACTCTGTATGTCAATAACGAAGCGGTTTTAGACATTGGTTTATGGCATTTTGCAATCAAATTGAGAGTCCCTATAACCCCATGAGTCTTGTCGGTTTTATCTCCGGACACCCTGTATATTGTCAATGTCAGTCATTATTAGTCGAATAAAGCCTATTTCAGTTCAGGTTTATTTCCACACTATACTTACTAGCTTTTACAATCAAAGGACGACAAAGATTGAAAAAACTGTTGCATTTCCTTATAACTCATAATGTTCACATACTCCTATTTATTTCGTCGACATTGGAAGAGGGCGTAATTTTTCACGTACGAAAAGGTAAATATGGAAATTCCGGGTGCTCAGAGCGAATGTATTGAAATAATTTTTACAGCAAATTTTTTAAAATTTGTTTGATATCGGTTTGAGCGGTTTTGGGGGATGCGGAATTTTTTTAAAATATTTTCGAGCCCATCCCCCACCCCGTATGGCATGTCGTGCAAGAACGAACGGGATACGAAATCGGAAAACATTTAAAAAAAATATTTTCGGAAATTTTAGGTGAAATTATGATATCCATGATTTTAATAGCTACTTGATGAAAGGAATAGCAGATCAGGATTGTCTGGGGATGTATGAAAGAGTTTGTCACACATTTTTCAAAGGCTAAGATTTCCTTTAATTTAAAGGGCTCGCATGTTAAAAAAAAAAAAAAAAAAAAAAAAAAAAGTGTTAAAAGTGTTTTTAACCGCCAGCTTAGTTGCAAAGCAACCCTCGAAAGTCAGAGACGGGGACCTTAGCTTTTTAAGTGTCATCCGAAGCACTACTCGGCTGGTAACCGTGGACAGTCCAAAGGATTGATATCTAGGTACCAAGAATGTTGGGTTGGCCACCTATCTCCTCCCGCCCAACGAAACTACCGAAAATTAATTCAGTGCTCGCGCCGGGGATCGAACCCGGACCGCCTGGGCAACAGCCAGCGACTCTACGCTCACGGCCACCAGCCCAGCCCATGTGTATTCAAAAAATTTACGCCCTCTTCCAATTTCGACGAAATAAATATAGGAGTATGTGAACATTATGAGATTACCGTAAGCCGCATAGGCATCAAACAATAACCAGTACTTTTCGAATTATCTTAAAAACAAATAATTTTATCGAAATTTTACAAGAGACAAAAAATACTCAATAATAATTGAACACTTGAAGAAAAATAGATAGGAAGTCATTAGCGCACGTACAAAAAAGTTATGGGGGTAAGTGTGTACTTGACCCCCAGTATTTTGAATATTTGACAGTTATTTTCTGTTTGTTTGCCTCATACGATATAACTCTTTGTGCTGAGGTAATGGACCAATTTTGAGATTAATATCTTATTGAATACGCGAGTAATTGAAAAAAATGAGTTTTTAATTTCCAACTTCGACACCCTGTATATGGAATATGAAGGGCTCAAAAGAAAAATGGTACTTAGAAACTCATATTGTTTTTGTTGAAGGAATATATGGTTTGGATTTGGATTGACCTCCTTTTAGCGGACACCCTCTATAGGAGTTTAGCTAGCACATGGGAAAACGTGACTTTACGCACGTGTTAGGTACACTATTTTTTCTACTAGCGTGCGGAAAAAACCCAAATTCCACTTTTTCGCACTCATTTGAGTGCTGAAAGTATTTCCGTACTAGTGCGGAAAAATGACTCTTTCAACATTAAAATGAGTGCAGAAAAGTGGACTTCACGCACACTAGTAAAATAGTTATTCATTATACAAGGAAAAAAAGTAGTAGATTTTAGCTCCAGGTTGTGTTGTCTCCCGACGCGTAGCGGAGGGAGACAAAAAACCGTGTGCTAAAATCTAATATTTTTTCCGAGTATAATACACTATTTTTTTCTGTGACAGAAGGAAGGACGAATATTGAGAAGATATTACATTATTTTGAAATCTGAAAATTATCGATGTGAAATTTTAAGTTTTTAACAGTAGGGACACCTGCGTCGTAGGCATCTTTATCATTCTTTTGAAGTAATCAAATATCTGATGTCACTTCTGTCAGTCTGATTCTGTGATTTGATTTCAAAAAATTGCGAATTTGGTGGTTGTTTAGTAATATACGTAACCGCGAAGTCGAATGGAAGATAAAAGGACTTGCAGCTCTTTCTCGGAGACGGTATATTATTGACTCATTTTTCGGAACTATAGCACAACAAAAGCCATCAGCAGTGTATATATATGTGATATATATCCGGGAAAAAAGTACTCACTTTTTTCCGACGGGAAAAAAGTAATTTATGAAAAGTGACATTTTATAACCTGCCAACAGAGATGAAATGCCAAACTTTTTTCCCGTCACAGAAAAAAAAAATTATTGTACGTTGAAAACTACGTTGTTTTATTTTTTCATTAGTTCAGGTATCACCCAAAATATGGGTTCATTTAAGACACCAGCCGATAGTTTTGCCCCCCGATGCCGCTATTTCTACCTGCGCCACTGAATGTATCGCCGATATCAATCGACGCAATAAATTCGTGGGACTGGCGATAAAAAGGGCTGTATTATTTCTCTGTTCCTTCGCAACTTCCCCAGGTGTACGTATACTCTAGTTAATTACCCGCATAAATAATATTTATGATTCTGGAATTCATCAAATGAATTTATTAATTGTTTGCTAAAATAAAGATGGGAATAATTCACCGCGATAATTGTCGCTGGGGAGGAAAATAATTATAATAAATTGGTCCCATTTCATCATCTGGAGATTGTTGATATCGCAATTTTATTTTTGAAGTTTCACTCAAAAACTACACACAGTTCCAAAAAAAGTGACGCACTTGATATTTGACCTATCTTCTTGAACAAAAAAAAAAAACAAAAAATAGTAGGCCGATTTTTATTTGTTGGTAGGTGCATTTGTCTTAAAAAAAATGAAGAGGTGAACATTTTTTCAAAGCCTCCTTGATGGTGGTGGAATAACTCGAACCATGATTAATTCTTAATTTTTGACTCACCCTGTGTGTTAATTGAGAAATGGCATAGAAAGTGCTTACACCCTATAAGAAAGAGGCTTCTTTTGCGAACATTTTGTTTTTTTATTCATTGATTTATCACTAGAATTTTCCGAATTACAGCTTTTGTTGCTGAATCCTTGCAGATTACCGACTTTCTGAATTTATCGAGAAACAATTTTCTAATGAAATAAACTGATACCAATAATTTAAAAAAACACTTTTATTAAGCACAAAATTATAAATTGGGATGACTGCTTAATACCGTGTATTGCCTTCTCTAGCAACTCTAAGAACTTCTAATCTACGAGGCATACTGGAAATTAAGTTGCTTATCGTTTCCATTGGTATACGATCCCATTCTTCCACTAATGCATCTGCCATTTCTGCGAGACTTTCCGGAGACCTCTCGCGAGAACGTACCCTTCTCCCTAATTCATCCCACAAATGCTATATAGGATTCATATCGGGGCTTCCCGCTGGCCATTGTAATGTGGTAATACCAGTAGCTTCTAAGAAGTTTCGCACTATTGCTATTGCTGCGGTGTGTGGTCGGGCATTATCCTGCATCAATATAAAATTATTGCCCACTAACTCTGCATAAGGTAAGACATACTGCTCTAAAATGTCAATGTAAATTTGGGCATTCATCGACTGCCTCACCGGAAAAACATGAACACCATAACGGACCCACCATTGAAACTTTCGCATTCTGTTATTAAATTTTGATTAAACCGTTCACCAGTTCTTCTCCACACTCTTTTTCTTCCATGCACCATGTTGAGGCAAAACCTCGACTCATCCGTAAACAAGACATTCGACCATTCAGGAATATTCCACTGTTCATAATTTTCAACAACATTTCTTCTAGCAGCACGATGTTCGGGCAATAATTTGGGACCTTGTGCAGGTCTCCTAGCTTTTAAATTAACTTCTTTTAGACGCCTACATACCGTCTGCTTACTTACTGCAACATCACGAATTTGGCGAAGATCTCGCTGAACATTTACCGCAGTATTTGATCGATTCCGTAAAATCCGCAATCTCAAGAAGCGATCATCTCTTGGAGAAGTTTTTCGGGGGTGACCAGAACCGACCCTCCGAGCGCTGCTTCCTGTTTGTTCGTACTTGCGGATTGCTCTACGAGCAGTTGCTTCATTAACTCCCACTGCACGAGCGGCGTAACGTTTACTACGCCCATCGTTTACTAATGCAACTAATCTTGCTACTTGTTCAGAATTTATTTAAGGCATTTTATGTAATTTTAGTCAATAAAACAATACACTTAATTAATGACACAACGACAAATGGTCGAATATGGAGGCAAACAACAAATTAGTTGCAATGGCAACGGCATTTGTTTTATTGAAGACAATGTGATCCTACCAGAGTACAACCCAACCAATTTTGAGTACTCTGATCCTTCAATAAATTTAATTTGTGGGATAAGCGTAAGGTATAAGTAAAAAAGCTGTAATTCGGAAAATTTTAGAGATGAATCAATGAATAAAAAAAGAAAAATGCTCGCAAAAGATGCCTCTTTCGTATAGGGTGTAAGCAGTTTGTATACCATTACTCAATCAACACACAGGGTGGGTCAAAAATTGAGAATAAATCAAGGTTCGAGTTATTCCACCACCATCAAGGAGGCTTTGAAAAAATGTTCACCTCTTTATTTTTTTTTTCAAAGAAAAATGCATTACCTACCAACAAATTGAAAAAAATCGGCCTACTATTTTTTGTTTTTTTTAAGACGATAGGTCAAATATCAAGTGCGTCACTTTTTTTGGAACTGAGTGTAGATAGTGCGCTAAACTTCTGGGACTGCTTAAATATGTTTTTATCTTGATTTTTTCATAACTTGTTGTAACGAAACCATCATTATTCATATACGAAGTAGGCATGTTCTTTTTTACACCACATTTTCATCATTGATGGAAGTGACGTCACTCTCGGATGCATCGAATTGTTGGAGTCATCAGTGTTGAAATGAAAAACGCAGTTATTTGACATGACCATCACAACTGTTTTTTCCTTTACTTATTTTTCTTTTCGTGATTTAGTGGGGATTGAGAAAGCCATCAATATTGAGCTTATCAAATATCTGGAGAGCTCAGGAATCATGAATGATAGACAATACGGCTTTCGCCACCGAAGATCTACTGGAGATCTACTTGCCTATGTCAGCCATCTAGGGCAAGCTTCATTAGAAAAACACGGGGAATCTCTAGCTGTCGCGTTGGACATATCGAAAGCATTCGACCGTGTTTCCGTGTTTGGCCCGAAGGACTCCTCCACAAACTACCATCATACGGCTTACCACCTCAGCTATACCATCTCTTATCGAGTTTTCTTTCAGGCAGATCGCTTCACGTGGTGGTGGACGGTGTATCGTCTGATACCATTGGCATCAATTCCGTCGTTCCACAAGGATCAATTTTGGCACCAACATTATTTCTTCTTCATATGAATGATCTGTTGGGAGTAACAACTCGCCCCACCGACAGCTTTGCAGATGATAGTACCCTCGATACTGCGTTCTCTTCCAGAATTCCCATTTCTTCCCAGGAAACTAAGAACTCACAGCGCAGGCAGGTCAATGCTGTCAATGAAGATCTTGCTGAAATCACAGCCTGGGGAACCAACATCCTAGTTGAATTCAACGCCACCAGAACTCAAGCCTGTATTTTCTCTAGAAAAGCGGAACTCAGTATGCCCGATATTGTAATGTCTGGCTCCACCATCCCCACCAAGCCCACCATATCTATGCTCGGTATTTCCATCAGCAACACTCTTTCATGGGACAATCATGTCAGATCCATCGCAAAAGCTGCTTCACAAAAACTCGGATTCTTGTTCCGTGCGAAAAGCTACTTTACACCTCAACAGCTTCTCATGATCTACAAAGAGCAGATACGGCCTGTTCTAGAATACTGTTCCCACATACGGGGTTCAGCACCAAAACATACGCTGATGCTCTTAGATTCCATCCAGAGAAGAGCCATTCGCCTGGTGGGTGACGCCACACTCACTCACTCTTTGACATCATTGGAACACCGTAGAAATGTCTGCGACCTTTCACTTTTCTATCGATACTTCCACGGGAAATGTTCTTCGGAAATCTCTGCTATCATCCCTTCACTAGCAATACCAATCAGACGAACTAGACAAGCCCAGTCAGCACATTCTTTCGTTGTAAACCACGAAAGATGTCGAACAGCACTTTATCAAGACTCCTTCATCCATAGAACGGCTAGGCTCTGGAATTCATTGCCTGTGGAAGTATTCCCAACAACATATAATCTCCAGAAGTTCAAAAAAAATTCCAACCTCCTGTCCCTATCCTCCCTAGGAACGCACAATGTTCTTCGAACATTATAGGGATTCCCTTTCGTGCGCTCCAAGCGATAAAAAAAACTGTTGATATTCATGGTTACGTCAGATCTGAAATAAAACGGTATATTTCAGTAGAATTCACATTACGTGTGCAACGTCTCAGTTACGATGAATTAACGAGAAGAGGTAACGTTAGTGTAGAACCAGGATGAAACGTATTGCCTATCGATGAATAATAGAGGCGTTACTTGAAGAATTCAACGTTTTTTCCACGTAGCTGTGTTTAGTGGGATCATATTCAAAATTGGGATGTTGGTATGCATTTGTTGTCGAATATTTTCACAATATTTACTTTTTAGTTCATATTTAATTAAGCTGGTCTTTGAAAATGTTTTTCATAAAAGCTTGTTCTCCATTACTATGCAGTTTCCGATGCAATGGAAAACTGGGAAATAGCCGTTAGGAAATATAGACTATTCATGCAGAATTTCTCATTTAGAATCCTTCTGATGTGTATGCAATTCGATCATATCAAAGTGGGGTCATCGACTTGGAATACCATCTCAAGCACAAAGAAATACGCCGATCTTTTTCTTTTTATCCAGGACTAGCCGTTTCAATTGTCGGAATTATTTTCTGGCGTCTTCCGAGGTCTGGAAAATAATGAACAGTGACATACCCATGATTATTTTTTGGGGAGAACTTTTTCTACTTTCGTATTATAAATACGCGAATTGAATATTTGCTACAGATTAATTGATATTGCGTTAATTGAGTTTCAATTTTCTCCTGAAGATGCTAACATAGTTAGCGAAACACGCGTCGGGGCGTACGAAAAACAGTAGTCACCAAATAGGGTGCATCGTTCAATTTAGAGGTTTCTTTTGTTCCCAATATTTTCCGAGAAACGAACCGCTCTCGATAATATAAACGAGCATACCCGTTCTGAAAAATGTTAATTTTATCTATAATTTTCTTTTAAATTTTATTCTTGGACAGAATTAGATAACAAAAGAAATAATCACATTCTGCATGAAATTCTTTCCGACAAGTTGAATGCTATTTTATTTCTCAATTTTTTCAAATGATTATATCGTCGTTGTATTGGAATGCATATGGAAGAGAAATTTACACAATTTGAATTGTCCCTGAACGAAAACAATTCCAAAATCCAAATCTTATGATATACGGGGTAAATCAAGCTGCTGTTGAAACACTTGGTGATTGTGAGAACACAGTCATTGAAATCATGAAAAGTATACTTGATTTCGAGGTTGTTTCAACAGAAATAGAGCAGTGCTATCGAGTTGGTAAAGCCCAGAAAACCTTGACCTATTCTGGTCCAGTTTCTGTCGATGAAAACGAAGAATATTGTTTTCAACAAAAAGAAGATGCTCAGAAATATGAATTAGTTCATTAAGGAAGATTTAACGAAAGCTGCTGAGGAAACCTCGAAATCTGCATCTGAAAAGTATAGAAAGTCCAACGTGTGGAGTCAAGGTGGGAGAATTAACAAGAAAACATGTCTACGTTACAGAAATGTGGCCGAGAATTGAGATATTTTTGCTTGCCACTGTTTCAAACTCTGTGTTATTATATATAAAAAAAACTATGATATTACTATACAAAATAGGACCAGCAAATGAAATTAAATATTTGAGAATAATGTTGGATCGTTCTTTCAGATGGAAAACTCATGTGGACTACTTATCAAAAAAATTGAGATGTATTTTATATAAATATAATAGAATTATCGAATACTTGAATGAAAAAGAGAGAATAATAGTTTATCAAGAGTATGGTCGTTGATTGATATATTACGCTTATAAGCGTAATATATATATCAATCAACGGTATGGTTGAATCACATCCGAGTTATGGATTCATAGGTTGATGGAGAGGTGTTTCATGAGGACACTATAATACAATACAGGTTTCGCAAAATGATTTCTTGGAATTACTTCTGAATAAACACCATAGGTATCACACTGATCAAGTTTTTGCCGAAGCGAAAGTATTAGATTACGCTTACGCAGCACTTAAGCTAATTCACCAGATGAAGCACTTGTTAACGAGGCCAGTCAAAATAATCAAGTGAAGCTCTAGCACCTCTAGTTATCACATCTGAATCATTGTGATGTCTTATACGATCGCTCTCTCAGCACCAAAGACGAAAATCGAATACAAAAGCTTCTGAATTCGTGTATCAGGATGATCTTCGGGGTACGAAAGTATGGTCACATCAGTCACCTATTCAAACTCATAAAATGGCTGAAAATGGAAAACAGAAGATATATGCACTCTGCATATTTATTCAAAATAATCATAACCGACAAAACTCCGCCGTATCTTCATGAGAAACTGAAATTCCGTACAGATGTTCATAGCCTCAATATCAGGTCTGAAGGAACCTTAACAGTACCCCTACATGAAAAGTACCTACTCACTTTCAACGCTCATACAGTTACAGTATTACCAGAATTTATAATGAACTACCATCTAGAATTAAGTACTCAACTGCTAGTGCATTCAGATCCAGATTACTCGTATGGTTACTAAGTCGTCAATAGTTGCTATAGTTTTGAATATGTGAAATCTTTTACCAATGGTTACATACAAAGTGTTTTTTTTTCTCTTCTCCTCAATTTCCTTATTGTTTCTTATTGTAGATGTCTATCTGTTTGCTGGGTTAGGTGAAAGAACAGACATTCTAGACCCCTATCAGGATTCTATTTGTCGAGTCGTGATTAATAAAGACCTTTTTTATTATTATTATTATTGAATATATTATTTGCACGTCAATATGAGACAATACCTGAACAGAGGAGGATTACAACGTCGTACACAATACACATGTCTATGAAACCAGGAATAAAAAAAAGAAGAGAAGTTACCTGTACTTATAGGGACTAAATTATATAACACCTTGCCGGATAATATAAAGAATGAAAAAACGCTCAAAGGTTCAGTACTGAAGTTGAAAGGTATGTAATGAATAGATCAAGAAGAGAGATACATGAGTTAATTGACAATGTTTGAATGAAAAATAACTGATTTCATGTTTTGATTTGATTCTGATGCCATAGGTTTATGCAATGATGATTCTTAGGTTCAGTTCTTGTATTGTATATTTGATTTTTCATTGTGAATACCTCTTCACCTCTCAAGAACGATGAATAGTAGATTGTTTCATAGTTTCATTAGGATCAAAAGTGACACTTCGTTTGACACGCGAATTTTGCATTTGCGATGCGGAGCGTCTAGCGGAGCCGAGAGCGGAGCCGAGCGAAAGCAAAATTCGCTTTCAAGATCATAACCCCACATATTTGTTGTTTTCGATTTTCCTAAGGAGGTGAAATTTAGAATTCCGTAATATTTTCTGATCTGGAAGAGAGAATGGGTTACTTTTCTTCACGATTACTTTATTGATCGCTATTGTTTTATGATGAAACTATAATCATAAAATCTGTCAGATATCCGGTCTGACCAATCTCATGCATCCCCTATCGGTCTTTGAAACCAATCAGCAGTCATCTGCGTACTATATGATTAATGTTGCTTGAATTTTGTTAAATGTTGCTGCATAAATCCACCTTTATAGTCTCAGCAACAGCAACTCTGAAGCCGATTAGTTCTACAAAATATGAATATGAATCAAAATTTAATGAAATGGGTAAGTAGGTACCTACCCAAGATATTCTATTTAATTCGTACGAATCTTCCTCAGGCAGATATAAATATTGGTGACGAATGCATTTATCGCCAATATTTTTATCTGTCTGTATTTGATGATACCATAGTATCACAAAAAATAGTAGTAATAGTTGGGTTTTCGGCAATATTTCAATGATACATTTGGAAACCGCCTGCGCCCTTATGCTACAAAATGGGACCATGGATGGGACATCAGGAAATTGTTCCACTAATTTTAAACAGTTTGTAAGATACAACGACGGTAATAATTTTTGAAATATACGGAGAGAAAAAATCAATTGAATTGACAAAATATTTTGTCCTATATCAACGACAAATTATTTTGTTAATGTTTCTAAAGTTTTGCCACTGTGACAAAATATTAGGCATAAAATATGCGAACAAACGAATATTTGTTCAAGTGACAAAATGTTTGTTAATGCAAGAAAAACATGTTTTAGAGTAACAAGAAAATTTGTCGTGGATATAGGACAAAATATTTTGTTGATTCAATAAATTTTTTTCCGTGATGATCAACATATCTCGAAAACTGTCCATTCGAAAGAGAACAAAATCCAGATCAAGATTTCGCTCTAAAGGTTCCAATATTTCCAATAGTTCTCCAAATTAGGCATCTGCAACACGTGACCAAATGGGCGTGGTTTAGCTGCTTGAAGGGTAAACATTAGAATTGATTGCATGGGTTTATATGGGAATAATGTGTTTCAAAATCCTTTCCCAAGTTTAGTAGTGCTGTTTTTCGTGAAATTCAGGAGAAACTATGAAGATTGAACAATATCAGACCTTGCAGAAAGTCCATGAATGTAGATATTTGGAAATATCAATCTAGACATGAGGAATATCATACCTAAAATAGGTAGATCTGGAGCCCAAAAGATGTTCTCATTGAGAAAATTGCTTTTGATGGAGAACTTTGGCTAAGCAAAGAACCTGGACGCAATAATTCAAAGAAGTATTGATTCCAGAATAGTTGGGCAAATACTTCACATTCAAAAAGGAAGGATAACTGAAGTGAGTAGGACACCCTTCTTCTTCCAGGAGTAGAAGAACTGAAGATGATTGGCAAATACAACAGGTCATAGAAGATGTAGATGAATCAGTAGAAGAAATCACCATCATTTATGTAGATCATGAAGACTAGACTTCACTTACGTACCTACCTGTAGTACCTACACATGCCTAGTTGAAAGATTTACTATTTGAAAGTACTGATATTATTTTATTTTATAACTCGATTGTCATTGACTTGACTTGAACTAAAAATAATATATATTTACTTATATTAGAATATTTTCTACGATAAATACTTGCACTATCTATTTTACCTATAATACCAACCTACATAGTATTTTTGAGAAATGTTCAAAACATTAATAATATGTAGATACCTATCAAGAATGATAAAGTTCAGTTTGTGCCTATACCTATTACCTTATACCTATCATAGGTACAGATTTTAATTAATGTGATGAGTTGTTGGGTAAAAATTTCATTTGATTTATTCATTTTACATTTATCCATCCTTATTTAAAACTTTGGACTTCCTTTCTCAATCTTTCAAGCTCTTCTTTGTGAATGATGACATTATTCAATACTTACCATATTTTTATATCCTTGATCATGACCAACAAGTTGAAGATGAGATTCCATACCTTCTGATATATAGGTACCTACGTATTACAAATGGAATAATGCATTGAACAAGAATAATTTGGTAGGTATTGATAATATTGATAAATAATAAAACATAATTATAGAGCAGGGAATAATACAATCGAACAGGCAGTTGAAGCCTTGGGTCATGAACACACTTCTCTTTACTTTTTTTCACACTTCTTTCATATCTCTCAAATTTACTCTCTTGACTTCATTGCATAGATTGATAACCCATCCAAATAGAACGCTCCCAATCTGGTTGGTTCTTCTCAAACAGTTTAGCTGGTTTTCCTAAAATATGAATATTCCGGCTAAGCTTCAATCCAGTTGACATTTTGAATTATACCTACCGGAAATGAAGTAATTTGAACATATTCATTCATTCTTCAGATTATAGTGTCTGACACATCTGCTCTTCAAAGAATTGAATCTTGGCTAAACCGTTTTCCTTCTGGTGATTGTCAAGCACTGAGGGTATCCTATAAAAGTCTACATTATCTCTGAGTCCATTGAACCATCATTCACACTTTTTGGAGAAAAAATTTCATTAAAACTGCAATAAAAGTTGAAAGACAAATCAAAACACATACTATATACGGCCATCAATTATTGTTTACCCTTCAAGCAAATGACCTTGCAGGCTGTGACGTCAGCCGCAGATGCCTAATTATCCTTGACAATGATGAATCATCAGAAAAAAGGAAAAAAGAAGTGTCTGGCCTTCCACTTTCTCTACCCGAATCAATCGAAAAACCATCTAGCCCCACAATCTCTCCTATACAGCCGCCAACAGGTCTAGCACCGCGTCCAGATTCCATCCCGATAGTCCCTGTCTCATCCCATTTGTTCTCTCCTGCCGCGGTTATGTGTCGGCAGGAATTTGGTTAGCGTATCGATCAGCACAGGGTAGTACACGAGACCAGACACTTTCGCCTGCCGCCTCGACTTCTAGACCGAACGTGCTACCCTCATGGGCGCCCACAGAGAGGGATGAGGAGGAGGAGCGTGCGTGAGAATCCAGAAACGTCTTGTTTGACCCAATTTTCGATTCGCCCAATTTTCGATTCGCCCAATATTAGATTCAGCCAATTTTAGATTCACCCGAACAATCTACTGGAGATCTACTTGCCTACGTCACCCATTTATGGCAAGCTTTATTAGAAAAACACGGGAATCTCTAGCTGTCGCGTTGGACATATCGAAAGCATTCGACCGTGTTTGGCACTAAGGACTCCTCCACAAACTAGCTCAGCTATGCCATCTCTTATCGAGTTTTCATTCAGGCAGATCGCTTCACGTGGTGGTGGACGGTGTATCGTCTGATACCATTGGCATCAATTCCGGCATTCCAAGGCTCAATTTTGGCACCAACATTATTCCTTCTTCATATCAATGATCTGTGTGGATAGTAACAACTTGCCCCATCCACAGCTTTGCAGATGATAGTACCCTCCATACTGCGTTCTCTTCCAGAATTCCCATTTATTCCCAGAAAACTAAGAATGGGCGTGTACACCTCAGTAGAACTTTTAACTCAAACCATGTTTATAATGATCCTTTTATACATAAATGATGATTGACGACATAATTCGATCGAAAAATTAACTGGAATGTTTTATTTTTGTACATAAATAATAGTACCCTCTGAAAACGGACCCTCTTATGACGTAGAAACCTCATCTCGCCATAGTTAAAAGAAAATACCAAACGCCCGACGGAGACTGAGGCAACTGATATATTTATTCTTTCAACTGTGATCTCGAGCTAATTCACTATGTCAGAAATCATGTATCATTCATATTTGTCTAGAATAGTCTTGTTTCAGTATTAGGGTTCTGACGTCACATCATCGACTCGTTTTCAGAGGTCCGAAAAATCGGGGATTTCAATAATTTTTTATAAAACGTAGGGAGCTCACAGCAAGAAACGGTTTGCGGTGGTGAGCTAGTTAGGGTGAGTTCTATTGAATTATGAAATAAAAATTTTTTGCGATATAAGCCCATTCACGGCGCAGGCAGGTCAATGCTGTCAATGAAGACCTTGCTGAAATAACAGCCTGGGGAACCAACAACCTAGTTGAATTCAACGCCACCAAAACTCAAGCCTATATTTTCTCTAGAAAGGCAGAACTCAGTATGTCCGATATTGTAATGTCTGGCACCACCATCCCCACCAAGCCCAACATATCTATGCTCGGTATTTCAATCATCAACACTCTTCCATGGGATAGTCATGTCAGATCCATCGCAAACGCTGCTTCACAAGAACTCGGATTCTTGTTCCGTGCAAAAAGCTACTTTACACCTCAACAGCTTCTCATGATCTACAAAGCGCAGATACAACCTGTTCTAGAATACTGTTTCCATATATGGTGTTCAGCACCAAAACATACGCTGATGCTCTTAGATTCCATCCAGAGAAGAGCCATTCGCCTGGTGGGTGACGCCACACTCACTCAATCTTTGACATCATTGGATCACCGTAGAAAGGTCGGCGACCTTTCAATTTTCTATCGATACTTCCACGGGAAATGTTCTTTGGAAATCTCTGCTATCATCCCTTCACTAGCAATACCAGTCAGACGAACTAGACAAGCCCAGTCAGCACATCCTTTCGTTGTCAACCTCGAAAGATGTCGAACAACACTTTATCAAAACTTCTTCATCCATAGAAAGGCTAGGCTCTGGAATTCATTGCCTGAGGAAGGTTTCCCAACATCATATAATCTCCAGAAGTTCAAAAAAAATTCCAATAACTACCTCCTGTCCCTATCCTCCCTAGGAACGCACGATGTTCTTTGAACAGTATAGGAATTTCCTTTCGTGCGCTCCAAGCGATAAAAAAAACACCGTCTCCGAACATACCCGAAAGATGCGTTGTTATCAAATAATGCCACATTTCCTCGAATTTAATTAAACGAGAATTATCAACAATCATTTCACATTCAAATATTATGTCGTTGGGCCAACACTTCGTTTGACCCAATTTTCGATTCGCCCAATTTTCGAATCGCCAAATTTTCGATTCCCCCAATTATCGAATCGCCAAATTTTCGATTCTCCCAATTTTCGATTCACCCAATTTTTGATTCGGACGAGTTAGGTAACCCAATGGGCACACGTAGCAAAGAACATACTGCAACTGTAATAAAATGTCAAACTTGCCATAATTTAGGCCACGGTGAGGAATCAGAAGAAGATTAAAGGCTTTTTGAAATAGATTCTGTTTTTTTTTGTTCGTCAGGTTCTCAATATATTCAACAAGTTCATAGAAACTATATTTTCAATGTTTAATCTAAATTACCGCCTACAAAAAAATTGCGTTTTTGTTTCACCTAAAAACAAATCAAATTCATGGTGGTGTACAAAATACACTGCGCGGGAAAAAGTTCGAATTAATTAGCGCGAGTAATTAAGGGCTAGAGAATTTGATTCTGGCCCCCCTTGAGGAATATTCCTGCGGGCGCCCATGGCTACCCACGTATTCCTACCCCACCCCCACATTTCCATCCAGAGGTCGTCGATCGCAGTGGCGGGATCTGATAAAAAGGCTCCAACAAATAGAATATAATGAAATTTCCACGAGTGACTGGCAGGTCAATTGGCACTTCGCAGACCTGGCAGCAATCGAAAGTTCGTTCAATCTACTTTTTGGTATTTCTGGAGAAATACATAGCACAGAGGCCATGAAGTTTTTGCATTCCTTCTTCAGTTGTTATACAGATTTATTATGAATTCTCGAAGCAGCACAGTTTATCAAAGTTACATTTTATCAACACTCATTTAAAAAAATCATTGACGTTATGACGATGGGCAATTGCACCAACATAAAACTTGTTTTCACCTCCATGTAAGTTATTTCTTTGTTAATCATTATATTTATATTTGAAAATCTCTGTTTGTAGTAACTTGGGCTGAAGATGGACTTTTATAAGTCCGAAACACGTCCCCTTGATTAATTCATATCATTAACAGTGTGGAGATGACTTTGAGCTTCTTCTTCTCCCCTTTGAACACCCAACTCAAGATACCCATTTCCTAAACCCTTTCCAACTGAAAGAGAATACAAATTCAATTTCAAGAAAAAAGTCTATATAAACTTGTGTTCGGAAATGCTTCGTTTCTGAGCTGAAGTATTTTGAAATTGAATTTTTTTGTGCGCTTTTTTGAAATAACTTTCGCAAAATACGTAACAAGTCCGGAAAACACTGTTTTTGTGGACAAGTAGACAAAATTCCAGGCCGAGCAGTAGGCGAGTCCTGGAAGTCTGCGAGTCCAAAAAAACAGTTTTTGGACGTGCTGCGTACACTATTTTTTCGGCAACCATGTAGAATAAAATATCAATGAGACACATTTCCATACTATATTTTTTTGTAGAATACAATTTCTTCTTTATTGCTTCTCATTTGTATCGAATACTGAAATTTGAACAGAATACCTATACCAACTAACTGTTACATTGGAAAGGACAACGTACGAAAACACGGGAAATTGGCTCTCGGTCGAATTGGCTGAAATTTTACTATGTTGTTGTGGGATGGCTCATTAGAAAATTGTGTGAGTTTGAAAAGTTTTGTATGTTTAGTTTCAGAGATATAAGCCGCCAAAGTTCGTAAAAACGTCGTATCGGGGTAGGATTGAAAAAGAAAAAAAAACTGTTTTCTTAGTATAAATAAGACAAAATAATCTGGAAAATGTATTGATCGGAACTCAAATACATGTCAAGTTATGATCACATTAATTATAGTAAATCAGGGTGTATACGAGGCACGGTCAAAAAATTCATTTTTCGGAAAACAAATTCGAGCACTATTCCAAAACCAACAAGTTGAATTTTGGTGAGACATTATAGTCTGAGACTATTAATTGTAGGCTTCGAAAACGTATTTTGATTCTTGGTAACTATCTCTGTTCGAAATATGAATTTTTATAATTTTATTTTATACCCCTTTTTGAAAACAATTGACAGCTTGTTTTTGATCACAAAGGAAGGGATTGATTGATACTGTTGATCGAATAAAAGCTGAGGTAACTCACTAGCGAATTCAGTTGTTCAATATTGCCTTTCATTTAGATACAGGGTGTGTTAGATTTTGTTGAAGATTATTTAACATGTTTCAATTGAATATCTCGATAACAGTTCCGTTAATTTGGATCTCATTTTACTCACACTGTTTTGAATATGTTGACTATCATATGCAAAAAGTTTTTCAATTATTCATGTTTCGTTTCTGAGATATGCATCCCTATAATATCTGTAATACTGTAAACTCAAAAATTGATATCTCAGAAACGGAAGATAAAAAATTGAGAAACTTTTTGAATATGATAGTCATCATATTCAAAATAGTGTGAGTAAAACGAGATACAAATTGATGGAACTGTTTTCGAGATATTCAATTGAAACATGTTAAATAATCTTCAACAAAATCTAACACACCCTGTATCTAAATGTGAGGCAATATTGAACATGTGAATTCGCTAGTGAGTTACCTCAGCTTTCATTCAATCTACAGTATCAATCAAACCCTTTCTTTGTGATCAAAAACAAGCTGTCAATTGTTTTCAAAAAGGGGTATAACACAAAATTATAAAAATTCATATTTCGAACAGAGATAGTTATCAAGAATCAAAATACGTTTTCAAATCCTACAATAGACTGAAACTATAATGTCCTACCAAAATATAACTTGTTGGTTTTGGAATAGTGCTTGAATTTGTTTTCCGAAAAATGAATTTTTTGACCGCGCCAGGCATACACCCTGATTTACTATAATTAATGTGATCATAACTAGACATGTATTTGAGTTCCGATCAATACATTTTCTAGATAATTTTGTTTCATATATACTATAAAAACTGTCTGTCTTTGTCAATCCTACCCCGATACGACGTTTTTACAAACTTTGTCGTTTTATATCTCAGAAACTAAACATACAAAACTTTTCAAACTCACATATTTCTTTTAATTATGAGCCATCCTACAACAACATAGTAAAATTTTAGCCAATTCGACCGAGAGCCAATTTCCCGTGTTTTCGTGCGGGGTACTTTCGTGTGGACATTTTCGAACTCACTATCGCAGCTGCTTTCGATAGTTTATTGCGATAATTGCAACCAAACTTTCAAAAATCAAAATGTCAACCAATTTCATGTCAAATAGCTGTCAGCCGATATTCAGCTGCTATGGTAATTATCATCTGCATTTATCAAAACCATATCTACCAATATTTTCATAGTTACAGTCACAACAACGATGCACGTGATACTTCCCGGACTAGGCCGGAAAAATGCTACTTTCTCAAAGAAAAACCGTCCGGGAAGTAAGCAATTCCCGGAAGGTTGCCGAAAAAATAAGTTATCTGCACGAAATTATTTCGTGTTAATTTCCATGTAACATTAACAACGCTGCTGCGTAGGCTCTCATTATTTATTTCAAATTGCGATAACATTTGTGCCAGTAAACTTTTGGTACTTTTCATGAAAAACCCATATTTCCACACCTTTGTTGCTGCTCAACAAGGAACCTACACGAATTTCCGACGTCAACAATCATTCAGCCAACACACTCGACTTATTCCTCACTAATAATTCAGCACCTTACACTATAGATGTACGAGCACCACTTGGCAATTCTGATCACACACTCATCTCCACAACCTGCCCATTCTTCATTCCATCAACTAGTCTAGCACCCTCACGACTTTTAAGGCATTTTAACTCGCATGTCTGTCTCCGAACTTCCTTGGCATCGAATATGCTTTGATTTTGAGGACGAGACCCTGGTTCAACAAGAACCGTTCTAGAGTTGTATGGTTGTTGCCGAGGTTGTTGCCTTCCATCGCTGGCGCAAGGACCCTAACCTCGTGACTAGAGCAGAATAATATGTTGAGGCCAGGAATAACTGCTGCCAAACAATAGATGCATCAAAAGAATCAATGCCAAAACAAGATCAAGACTCATGGATTGTCCCAACGGTTCACGTTCGCTTTGGTCTCTCGCTAAATCAGTCGGAAAGAATTTCACTAATAGTTTATTCAGACCACTCTCCAATTTCCAACGCTGACGGTACATTAGCAACAACATCGCAAATGAAAGCGAAAATTTTTGCATAGATGTTCGCAGCAAACCCTACCTTGGATTCTCATGGAAAAGTGCCGCCATCCGTTGAAAGTGGAATGCCCGAGATTGTCTTTCGTAAACGCACTATCAGACGCATTCTGCTCGGTCTCAAAACGAATAAGTCCTGATGGAATTCCACGTGGAGAACGCGTGACGTTATCCGTGAACAATTCAAATATTCGACATACGTACGTGCAAGCATATTTCTGATGAAATGAATTTTCTGTACTGAATACTTACTGCAAATGAGAGAGAAGCCAACACACAACTGAAGAATCAGATAATATGAGGATTAGCTTTGAATATTCGCAGTATGTGTTAGATTGACCATATGATACAAGACTCACGTTTATAGAAGGTCAGGTAATAATATTTCCCCTTCGCTATCGATATTTGTGGTATTTGTATGAACTGTATCATTACGCTGTTGCCAGAGTCACAAAAAAGTTTGGACTTGAATAAAATCCAAATCAGGAATATTTAGATATTATGACTGACACAAGATCAAAACTCATAGATTGTCCCAACGGCTCACGTTTGTTTTGGTCCCTCGCTAAATCAGTCTGAAGGAATTCCACCATTCTCCAATTTCCAACGCTGATGGCACATTAGCAACTAGTGACACTGAAGCATCTTGTATGCAAGTTCAGTAATCAACGGCTACATTGTTCCTATTCTATATCAACGATATATTGGCAGGAACCACTTGCCCTATCCACAGATTTGCAGACGATAGTACTCTCCAAACTGCTTTTTCTCACTCAAAGAAATAGTATGGGTTGAATTGACAAAAAAAGTGTTAAATCAACAACATCGTTATAATTGTTGAATAATACTACAATCTACAATGATGGTACATTCAATGATTAGATGATCGTCAAAATAATTGAGGAAAAATTGTACATGAACAAATTCAACGTCTACCAAAAATATTAGTTGGTTTTGATATTATTTTTGTCGTACAACCAATAATTTGTGAAAATTAGTCAAATCTAACTAGGAATAGTATTTCAACAACATTAAAACTGTAACTGAAATATCATAATAGCTCGCTCTCTGTTATATTTGGTAGACAAACGAAAAAGAAGTTATAATCAACATATAAGTATCTCAAATCAAACTGAATTTAGTATTACAACTAGGTATATTATATTGTAACTAAAATATCATTACAGCCTGCTCACTGTTAAAGTTGGTAATCAAACAATAAGGAAGGAAAAATCAACCTGCACCTATTTCAAATCACTCTAAAGATAGTATTTAGACTATATTATGTTGTATAACTAATATATTAATACAGCTGTTCACTGTCATAGTTGGTAGACAAACGAACAGTAGGTTAAAATCAACCAACCTTCTTTGAAGGGTTGACATTGAGCTTGTGATCTTATTCCCATTGGTATTTGCAGGGCGACAGCGTCTTATTTTGTTCTTTGTGTTGTGGCTTTATTTTATTTTGATATTATCGTTTCACGTTATACCTATTCTGCACTTTATTCAATATCGAGTAGTAATTCAGTACTAAATTTGGTATTTAACACACTGTATAAAATTATTGCTTAAGTTCGTCTCTTTTTCTCAGGACTCTCTTCAATTTTTGGACCATTCAGTACAGAAGAAGTGGATATATCCCCAAAGAGGTTGTATATGACTAGTACCAGAGCAATAGAAGATGATTGAGAAAGTTTTGAAATCTCTCGTCAAGGAGTACCATTGATCTAGTCTTGATGAGGAAAATTCATCAGATGATCGTAATTATATGATGGTGAGTATTGTTCATGAATTCAATCAATTCGATATTGAATACATATTTAGATTCTATACATTTTTTGCAGGAAGAAGATGATAAACTGTGGTAGCAATTGAATAACGTCCATTGAGTGTCATAAAGGATAAATGGAAGAGTAGGTACATTCAAATAACGGAGACGAGAAATTACAAATGAAGAGAATTATACTGTAGATATTTTGTAAAGTTGACCACCATGTAATGAATAAACTTGATGTTTATTCGAAATCTGTATTGATTCAGTGGTACAAGAACCTGAAAAATAGTCAATATACCTTTATCTACTATGCACTTTGTTGGTGAACCAAATATTATGGCTATCTATACAAAATATAAGTGAACTGACAAAAATTATGGTTAACATATCACTCATTTGTGAGATTAAAATCTAGTTGTGATAGCCAATTTTCTCGATCAAAACAACAATTACATTCGTATGGTGACTAAACATATTCAACTATTGTTTGCTGGTTTATTTGATTATTGAACCAGATAGCCTCATTTTCATATTATGCTCTTTTTGGTTGATTTAACCCATTAATTTTTTTGAGTGAAGAACGACGAAGCCTTGCGGGAATTGAAGCCCAGGGTACCAATAATAACCTAGTGGAATTCAACGCCACCAAAACTCAAGCCTGTATTTTATCTAGAAAGGCGGAACTCAGTATGTCTGATATAACAATGTCTGGTATAGTTTATCCAAAGTCAATTGGAGCGCCTCGAGCTGCACGTGCATTGACTCCAAAAGGAACTTGAAACCAATTGACTTTGGATAGACTATACCACCATTTCCACCAAGAAAACACTTTCAATGCTCGGTATTACTATCAGCATCTATCAGCAATACTCTCTCATGGGAAAATCATGTCTGATTCATCGCAGAAACTGCTTCACACAAAGTCGGATTCTTGTTCCGTGCAAAAATCTACTTTCCACCTCAACAGCTCCTCATTATCTCCAAAGCACAATCAAATACAGGGTGTCCCATTTCAAAATCAAAAGTTGGGGTCCTTTCCGGTTGAACCGGAAGTGATAGAGCAACTATATTGTTCTGGCAATCAATGAGCAATTTAGTATACTTGCTACCCACCAATTTTTAAAATTTAATCACGAATTATCCATGCAGAAGTTACAGCACTGGTGGCCGTTTTTTGTGCATTTCTCTGTATGCTGAATTGTAAAACGAATGGATTCCACTTCCCAATCTGTCAGCTTTTATCATTGTTTCACGTCTCTACACATACGTGTTGAATTCACCCAGAGACATGAATACTTTGGTATATTGATTATTTCATTGAAAATGTCACGCAATGCAAATGCAACGGTTCTTTGTTCATACTGACATTGAAATAGGAATAACTTTACAACCATTATATTGATGTACCGTCAGCATTCAGAGATCATTCCTATTATCCTATATGCAGTAAATATACATTATTAAAATCGTGCATCAAGAACAAAATAATATCATCAATCAGTTGATAGTACTAGTAATGCAGTGATAAGCTCAACGACCGTTTCACCTGATGGGGAAATTGGCGACTTATACCATATTATTATATATGGAACGTTTATTTCCATTATTTCCATTTCCCGATGACCAAACTTGTTAACAACATTCTGAAATTGACGTTTACTATTAGAGAGGTAAAGTTAACTCATTGTCGAGGTGCATTGTACTACGATCGCATTCAAAAGTACCACGATTTTAAAACTGAATAGTGTGGTGGATTCCTCTGCCGGATTTTTATGCGTGTACCCTGTATATATCTCATTAGCAATATTTTAACAACGCATTGGCTGAAATGTTAATGTTTTGTAGTCGAAATCCTACCACCCTCCTATCCACAACTACTTAAGGACCACCTTGTATATCGAAATATACCTACAAAGATATATCTGAATTATTAAATATCAACCACTTGTAGGAAGCGCTGTATTATGTTTACTTGCAGAAAGAAAAGTAAGGACCATTGATTTTTTTAAAGACATATACCGATATGGAATGCTTCATGTCTGGATATCATTCGTGAAATGAATAAATCACTTCGTTGAGGAAAAAACGAGGGTTCGGCAAAATAATGGATCATTTACCTACTGGGGTGTGGATAGCATTCAGCAAGCAAAACAGAAAATTAACCGAAGAAATGGAGTGTTTGATTTACACATATGCCCAACCCTGACTGGGTGAGGACGATAATGGCTTCCACAAGGGCCTGCTGAGTTCATTTTCCCTTCATCTGTATCGAAATAAAAATAAGAGCGAATACAATATTGAACATTTCACTCATTCTAGGGAAAACACCTACTTCGGAAAAACCCATGCAGTGTAAAAAAAAATTGTATATCGCTACTTCAAAGTTGGGAACCAACTCCCCAGAAGTCGAAACTTGTGCTGGGTTAGGAAGAGCTGTATCACCTTAAGCCTCAATATGTTAACGGAAAAACTGATCTAGCTGAAGTTTTCTGATGAGAAGTCATTTGGAAGGCTAATGCAACAAGTGGGTAGGTATAGTTCTGTCCCAGCAAACAATGAACTGTCAAGAGAAGTCCGGCCTAGTGCTGGCAAGTCTGGGAAGTTGATGATGCCGGAGTATTGGTAATGGGCCGATGATTTCCTTATACTGAGTAACCATCAGTTAAAAATTTTATGATGGCCTTGTGACTTGTGATGGTAAGATGTCTGGAACCACTTGAACACTAACGAGTTGTGGCCCTTTGCTGGCCAATATCCTGTTCACTACTCGTCCCCTGGTGGATGTTCTGGGAACTTCTACATCAACAATCAGCTGATCATTTGGATCATTATTATATGTGACTCTAGTGATTGCATATGGTTCGTTTTTCTCTGGTTTGTTGTCGATATATTGTGCTTCTCACACTCCCTGGTCGTTATTTATGCTGGCAGGAGTATTTTCA
This sequence comes from Phaedon cochleariae, assembly GCA_918026855.4. Taxonomy (NCBI): domain Eukaryota; kingdom Metazoa; phylum Arthropoda; class Insecta; order Coleoptera; family Chrysomelidae; genus Phaedon; species Phaedon cochleariae. Next base: position 23,345,042 of record OU896719.1, on the reverse strand, counting down.
ATTAATAACATTGGAGATGGATTCTTTAATTATGATAATATTGAGTAAGTATCAATCTATACATATCTAGTGTTTCAAATTTATTTATGAAATGCAAATGTTTGGTATTTATCTTTTGTATAATTTCATATATCTAGTGATCATCATAATTGGAGTGGACCTCTCCAGAAGCATATATACTATCATGTTTAACTCGTTCGTTGCTATCAAAAGTAAGCTTAGGTTATGTAAACCTGTCTCTATTACATATAGAAGTAAATAGTAGTAAGGTTCCATTTGTTTTTGGATGTATCATAAATTGATATTCATCATACAGGACGTGAAAAGAAATTCTGAATTGAGAAAACCTAATCACGAATTTGCGATTGAAGGTCTATAAAAATAACAATTTTCAATCGTTCAAGTTTGAACCCCTTGATTGGGTGGAAGTATTGAAAAAGACTATTCTCAGATAAATTATGAACATGAAAAAATGAATATAGATATATAAAGAAATACATTGAGAATTCTCATTCTCTATGTGATGAAAATATCAATTTTTTCTCGGTTTATTCAATATAAAACAACTAGTTTCCTGACTATATGCCACCGAACATTGAATTATATCTATTGAACACACACGATAACAATTTGAGAACAAAATCTTCTGAAGCAGAGATTTTGCATTCTCCTTCATATAAAGATATATGTATAAGCACTACACATAATATCATTCTGAATATTCAACAGAAAACAACTACTTCCTTGGCTATTTCCCACGTCGAACAGATATAATTCAATGGGGAAGGGGGTACGCTTGCTCCATAGTCATAGGCGAGTTGGCAAATTGAGTTTGGGAAAGTTCCACAAAAAAAAAACGTTTCATGGTACTTCAAACTAGGGATTCTCATCTTCTGAAACTTAAAATTTCGATTTTGTAGTCGAAATTTGGAAGTATAAACATAAACATTGAAGACAATTTACATTTCCAGTTGAAACTATAGGAATGTCAACTACAAACTCGAACTTTCCGACTGATGAGTAGAGAATTTGAAGCTTGAAGTCGAAAAAATAAAGTTCTAAATTTTGAGTTGAAAATATAAAATTTCAATTCGGAAAATGAAATTTGCAGTTACATCAGGTTTTCGATCTGGAAATGAAATAATCTTTCAGTACAAACCCAGGACTTCCAGCTGCGTACTCTGAATTTTCCACTTGTAAAACTCATAGAAAATGAATGTTCTTTCATCCCAGTTAAATATTTTCAGATTTCCTACTTCAAACTAAGAATTATCAATTTCAAAAATACGAAATTAATTCGATTTTGTAGTTGTAATTTACAAGTTTGAACATGAAGGAAAATTATATTTCCAGTTCAAACTACTTATATATAGGAACTTCCAACTGCAAACCCTAACTTTTCGACTGATGAATAAAGAACTTGAAGCATGAAGTCGAAAAATTCAATTTCCGAATTTTGAGTTGGAACTATAAAGTTTCAATTCGGAGAATAAAATTTCTAGTTACAGATTTTCAATCTGAAACTGAAATACACTGTAGAAACTTCAGAAAGAAAATATCATTTGAATTTCAGAAAGCATAGTTTGCATTCCAGAATGTTTGGGTGCTATGTGAAACGCACCGATGTCCAAGCACGATCCTGAAAATTCGAACTCTGAGCGATCATCGAGCAACTTTGCGAGCCAGTGGAAACCATTTCTCGACATTGGTTTCCTCGTGACATATCCAATGGACCTATATTAGTCTATTAAAATTGTTAATTATCTTTCCGAGAATATTCCATGGCACACCAGGCTGAAATATATTTCTGATTCAAATAGACTAGTGTAGCGGTTCGAATAATTATTATATTATTGATCTACTAGTTAGATCAACATTTTCCCGAGTCAGGCTCATCCCTTTCATTGTATACACGATTTTCATATAATTTCGCTTTCCAAATGATTTGATAAATCGTATGATTCACCGCACCGATATGTTATGATGTTTATTGAGTTTCCTAATATACAGGGTGATTAACGAACCAATGTACATACATACTTATGGTGTACGTAGGACATACCTCTGCCATGGAAGAATGATTATCTTAATCGGTTAATCCGACCTAATTACAGTGGTACTTTTTTAGCCATAATTGATTCACCTTGTATCTTTCCAAGCGTTTGATAAATTTTTCTGAAATTTTGTACACCCAATAGTCGAAGTCAACTCTCTGAAACAAAAAATGTAGCCAATTTCCACTCCCGTACTTGGTTGGAGAATCTTAATCTAAGGTATCTCAGAAAAAAGATACTACATTGACATTGATAAAAAATGAATGATACATTTTCAACATGATGGTGCTACGCCTCATTTTGGTGTTAGGGAACACCTAGATATAGTCAATTTCCAATTCGTTGGATTGGGAGAGGAGGGCAACTTCCTTGGCCAGCTAGTTCCCCGGATTTCAAACCTCTCGATTATTTTTTATTTGAAAGAAGGTCTACAGTGGTCCCATTGAAAATAGATAACAGTTGTTGAACCGTATAGATTATAGATCATTGGGAAGAAATCAAAAGAAAATCCTCGAATGATTCAAAATTTGATTGGAAATTTATTTAAGCTATACCAAAAAAATATAGGGAGGCTAGTGGAATGCATTCTGATAATGTATAGTGATATTTCATTTATTTTTTTCAATTTCAAGTAGAATAAAATAAATGGTATATGTTTCTCGGAAAGCAATATTTCATTTCAAAAGTACCTACTTTGAATGTGTCAATTTCTTTTGTTCATTATCCCAAGTCCCATATATATATTGTTTCAGGAATAATAAGCAAGCTCACGTCGATTAGTAGACTATGTGTATGAAATTTCAGGCAAATTGATCAAACGATTGAAAAGATACAAGGTGCATCAATTTTGGCAAAAAAGTAACAAGACCTTTTTACTCGCCTTTTTATCTTGGTAATTACGTCGAATTGGCCAATTTGAATATTCCTTTTTTATGGCAGAGGTATGTCCTATGTACACCATAAGTATATTTAGTGGCTCGTGAATCACTCTGTATACCATCTATTTTATTATGCAACTTCCTTTATTAGGTATAATAAAATATCCAGTAAATAACGTTCATATTATGTCTTCTATCGTATCAGAGAACGACTCCGTTGGGAGGTCAAACACAAATTTATTTCCGCAAGATAGAAAAGATGCTATACTAAAACTTTAAGTAGATAACCCATATAAGTACCTATTCAGCATGATTATGGAACTTGCTTCTGAATATGTGTTTGCAGTTTTCCGCCATGACTTCTGCAGTTTATAATTCATTCATTTTGATAGCCTAACCATAGATTAAACTATCTATGGCCTAACATGGCATAACATAAATTCTCGAGCAGGTGGAAAATCTATTAGCCATTTATTGAATAAGTATTGCATAGTCATATTAGTCATCAGTATAGATATGTGGCATGAATTAATATAATAAATTCAAACTATATTCATCAAGTGTTCCATATTTGATTAAATATTTTTTTCTACTAACGTCAAAAAATGGCAAGGTTCGCGCATTGTTAAAAAATTGCGAAGTGACACTTTTTTCAGTCTCCTAAAGTTCAACTTCAGCTCCTAGGAACTAAAAGTGTTGCCTAGCAAGCAACATACTGTAGTGATACATCATATGTATACTAACATTACAGTGTGATTATAATAGTTTACCGATAACCGATATTACTGCAGAGACTGTCGCCCGAGAGTTCTAGGCTGGATTACCAGATATGGAATACCATCTCGAGTGACCACTGATCAGGGAAGACAATTCGAAAGTGGCTGATAATAATAATAATAATAATAATAATGTTTATTCACAACTACAACGATACAGCAAGGTAAATATACAATTTTGAGGCCACATAGGCTAACAGTGGGAGTTATAATAGAATACGGTAGAATTAGTAGGCGTCATTAAAATGAAGTATAATTAAAATCGAAAGAATCAAATAATACTTTGAGAAGTTGTTACAATAAACAAAAAGCCCATGGACAGGAACGCAGGGTTGTACGTGGGTTTTGTCATGCATTTTAATCAAATATTGATATTCCAGTAGAGTGAGTGTGTATGAAAAAAGACGAAAGCTTACAATTCAGAATATTAAGAAGATGAACATGAAGATGACAGACAGAAAAGGGCTATTCATGAAAATATGTACAATTATAATTGACAATAGCTAACTAACTTAACTAAAACAATCACACATGAATTCAGCAGTTGAAAGAAAACCATATTTAGACCATTGTCGATCTAAATGAAAACCTAGTAGGCGACCTAGTACGCGAGGAGGTACAATATTGTCTGTTCTTTGAATCAAAATCTGTCTGCCTGTCAAGTGGCGCTGGCATCCTGAAAATGGAAAGAGCTCATTTGTTTCTGTCAAAATAGACCATATTAGGTTGATATTCTCTTCTTCTATTTTTCTCCAATATGTACTCAACCACAGACGTGCTTTCCATCATTGACGTGATATTTGATAGGAAGACGATGGAGAAGATTCATGTAATCATAAAATCATTTTCTGACAGTTGTCATTAACTTATAACTTCGTCTTTGTGGATGTGTTGAACTTTGATTTCCTTTCTTGGAAATAACAATTATACCTATACCTAATCATTTCTTCTAGTATTGGTTTTCTATCAGAGTTTGTTGATTGGTTTGTGAGTGCGATTGTGTTATTTTGCAATGTCATCTGAAAACTGCGCACTCCAGGAGGTGAAGGTGTAATTGAATTAATGGGTTCACGCCATATTCATTGGATATCAAGGTGAACTTTTTTTCTTGAATCACATAATATTTGGAACTTAATGATATTTATATTTCAGGAATGTGAGTTTTTGAAGTAAGCGAACATGATACTATATGTTTCCAACATTTTAAGGGAACTGTTTCTTGCCAATGAAGAATAGGAAACGGTTTTGGAAAGAGAGTACGGTCCCAAGTTTGTTCAAGGTAGAAATATATAAATAAAATGGTATTTAACAAATTTGTACTTACTTATACTAACTAACTAATTAGTTTCGGTATGAAATTCACCAAGAACTTGACGTTGGTTCCTCTAAAAGTTGTTCCATAGTCAAAAGTCATTAAATTCATTTCAGAATGGTACAGGACATTGAAACTAGGGACAATATTTTTATATTTTCAGACTCGGCAATGTTGTTTGGAATATGATGCTGAAGAGGAATTCCTGCCTTAAGGAACAGGACCTGACGATGAAGAAGCATATATCTGAGGAGGAAACGGGCATTTGAACAGATATTATAGAATGATAATAAATAATAATAAAGTTCATTCAAAATGTCGACTTAAATATAAATTAAAAAGATACATATTGGTATTGAATATTCCTGTGGTTTAATTTGTGCCAATAATAGACACATCTTCTCATATTTAGTGAAGTACGTAGCTTCAATAAGATGATTTAATAAAAAATAATCATTGTTTTACTTCAAAAATACTTCACCTATATACAATATTTGTACAATATATATAGTGTTTTCAAACTTATCTGCCAATACATCTGTACAACAATAAACAGGGTATCAGAAGAGAACAAACTATATAGTAGAATAAAAATTGAAATAATTCTTCATAATTATGTACAATTTATTAAAAAAATTAAATTGTATTGCCATTCATACAATACATACAAGTTATATTCCAATAAAAAATTCTAAATATCCCAGCATCTTGACAAAGAACCAAAGAACCCTGAACAATAGAATACCATATATCTGAGGATGATTCCTATATAATCTTGAAATCACTTTACTCTAGTGAAATTCTGAGTGGCTCACTACGAAAATGGTCCTGAGTGTGCTGGAGTGGAATATCACATGTTCCTCATCATCTAATTGATTGCTTGAAAAATGGATAAATTGAATATACATTGGGGTGTGTATAATTTGTAGCCTAGAATGAAATGCCTGGCTATTTCCAGCAAACAAATCGTTGTTCTTACTGCTTATCTGGATTCAGCTCATCGAACTACAGGATGAAAAGTTTCTGATTTTATTCACTGCCCCATTTTCTTGTGTGTTTTTTCATAAAATCTTGTGAACTGGATATTTTTGCAGCTCGACTTTCAAGGAGGTACCTATCTATAAAAAATATAATGATATTTTGTGTTTGGAGCAGAATATCCATGAGACATTGATGAAATAACCAGATTGAGTCTAACCTTAGTGCTTCTATATATTTATTTCAGATGGTAAATTTTCCATTCTGTTCTGGAACATCATCATCCTTCTGGTACATTCCTTCTGAACATTACTCACATAATGATTTCTAATGTGATACTTCCACATCACTCATAGTTTTCCGTTTTTCAACTGAAAAGCTATTAATGTAAGTACTCTTCGCTGTAGGTAGGTACCTGAAATTTTCAAGTATATAGTGATTCCGATGTGTACATGGTTTACATCACTAAAGACATGTTTTCACTGCAAATAATGGAATTTCACGAATTATAGAGTAACTTATCAAAAATATAGAAGGAAAAAAGCAGCCCCTACCTTTCTGCTTGGCTTGCATGTCGAAAAAGTGTAATAGCACTATTGAGTTTCCGAAGTTTCCACAGTTCCAACTTAAATTCAAGTTGCATCATGAATCATACTAATACAGCATTGCCTAAACATCTTCCTGCTTCCATTCAAGTATAGGTAGATGGTTTTCATACTTGATAACATCCTTCGTGATAATGTTTCATTTTCGGGATTCCACATGACAGATTTTTATTTACAAACTTGACAGGACCATGAAAAATTTTACGGTTAGGTCTGACAAATGAATAACTTAGTTTACTTGGTTCACATTGATGTCTCTGTACTACTGAACGCCTTCATTTATTTTTTCAAAGAACAGACAATATTATGCTCTCGCCTACTAACTACCTAACTAGGTTTCCATTTAGATCGACAATGTTTAGACTAAATTCCTTATATTCACTACTTTGTGGACAGTTAAACGATCCACATTGTGAATATGGTCTTTGAATTGTTTTTTTAATTTATTTATATTAGAGTATTTCATTATATTTTTCTTAGTTTCATCAGGTAAAAGATTGTATATTCGTGATGCCAAGTAATAGTGGTTTCGTTGACCAATAATTTTTCTTGACGTTTCTGTTCTCGCGTGCAATTTGGTTTTTTGTCTAGTATCATGATAATAGTCGATTATTTGAATTATGTTTTTATTTTTATGCATGAAAATGAGTATATGGAAATAGAATAATTGTCGGATGTCTAATAGTTTCGTTTCCTCGAAAAGCTCTTCAGTTGGGTAAGGAAATTTTTTTTGAAAATTATCTTCAGAAAATATTTTTGTAGGATTATCAATCGTTTCAGATAAACATCCAGTGCTCCACCCCATGCCAAAATTCCGTACTGCAATCGTGATTCCACCAATGCATAGTACAATATCTTCATATGGTAAGTATCAAGGATATTAATCATTTCAGGAATTTTCTGAACTCATGGGATTTCAGCATATTAGAACCACCCCATACCATCCTTGTTCTAACGGAATGATAGAGAGGTTTCATAGAACAATGAAGTCTGATGCATTGAAAGGATTCTCCACAGAGAAGTGGTCAGAACATTTGGCAACTGTTATATATGGATGTAACAACTTCACAAACGATAACGATGTTTTATATGGTATCAGGATTGCACCAAAAGAAGATTTGGATGGTTGTAGCAGCGCTAAAGTCGTATTTGGTCCGACATTGCGGATACCTGGGGACTCGCCTGGGGATTTAATTCTCACAGATCCGAAGACAGAAAATATGTCTTGTCTCGAATTCACAAAATCACTACAACAATCTATGAGGAAAATCATAATATCAAAGGAACAACCAAAGGATCATGGCCAGAGAAAAATTTTCATTCATAAGTGGCTACACAATTCATCTCATGTTTTCTTGCGGGTAGATTGTGTTAAAAAACCTTTGCAGAATCCATATTCAGGTCCATACAAGGTTTTGAAGAGGAATGAGGAATATTTCACAATCTCTGTCAATGGAAAAAATAAAAATATTTCGGTTGATAGATTGAAACCTGCTTTTATAGAAGATGATGAAGATTCAAATGTATCTATCAAGAATAACCAATAATGAATTTGACGATGCTCCTACGAATAATCAGTATATTAGTCGTTATGGAAGGAGAGTTAAATTTGTTCAACCTGATTAGTACATTATTTTTCTTTAAAAGGGGGGAATAATGTAGTGATACATCATATTATGATAACTATTATAATCACACTGTATAATGTTAGGATATTTTGACAAGGATGAAGTTGAAGGTTCTTTGAAGATAATTAGATTGTCATTCTAAAAGATTATTGATTAAAGTGATACGGCTATTACAATACCTATGTTTGTGTCAGTAATAGAAACGTCAATTCAAGAGCTAATTTTGGTGTTAAAATGGACGACTTTTGTGTCATTCGCAGAAAAATTTCATTATTGGAAAAGTCTGCGGTTATTATAGCTTCAATGCACGCAGCAAATCTTCAAAAAAATTTGTTTCAATATTAAAGTTGAAAACATTCAACTTTAGAGCTTTTATGACCAAGACTACCTTCTTGTGTAGAAAGCATTGGCGGTTCTAATGGGCGGCTCAAAATTGTACTTTTTGTTGCGGCGTAGAAGTTGGGGAAAAAACACTCACTACCCCTTCAAAATAATCTCCACCAATTATGACTTAAAAAATCTCCGCAGAAAACAAAGCTTATTATGAAAATGCTTACAAATTCTGTTTTCTGTGCGATAATCGGTTCCAGAGATATTCGCTAAAAACGATTTCTTATTGGACTAGTGCATTTCAGATGATGTGTTGATATAGACTCTTTTTTATATTTTTGGACGAGCTATCACATTCTGAAATCCTGTGCATATATTATGAAACACTCTGTACATATACCGCAAATTGAATGAATATCATGATAATTATCAGTTTGGGTATATTATTTTTTTAAAAACCTCATTTCATTTCAATAATACTCTTGAGTTGTAGATTCAGCAGCTGTTGCACAGAGGTCCTTTTCCATAGAGAAAATATGCAGAATAAACCTTCCTTTTTATCTATTTACTCTGAGCTTATTTCAGTAGGTATTATATCAGAAGATTGTTTGCCGAACAAATCACAAAAGTTCCAGAAGAGTATCTGGAATCGACTGAACAAAAATCCAGCTCAAAATAGAGATTTCCGCCGGTCTCTCTTTGTGCTTGGTACGAATCAAGAGTCGCGAGTTTTGTATAATTATTTTCATCATTAGGGCCTAGGCCACTAGATCCCTTGCAGTTTATGGATTATTAATCCATCCGATCGTCCTTGATGAACGCAAACTTCTAGGAATGATGTGAACTTTTTTACACGGTGAACTAATAAACATCAATCCATGCCTCTAGATTTTTGGGACTGAATTTTAGATGAATCAAATTTCTTATTCTTCAATACCCCAACCCCAAAGGCCCCCTTTTTTGAAATAATAAAAAAAAAACATTACGTTTCCAAAATGCACGTGGATGAGAGTTTTTTTAATGAATGTTTTTCTCTGATGGTACTTGATAATGTGTATATCTCACAATAATTTGTCGAAAAAGAATCAACCCCACAGGCCCCCTTTTTTGGAAATTGAAAAAGACATTACTTTTTCAAAATACATGTGGATGGGTGTTTTTTTTCTATGAATGTGTTGCTATAATGGTACTTGAAAATATGTATATTTCAAAATAATTTGTCGGGCAAGAATTGATCCCACAGAGATATACACATTATCAAGTACCATCAGAGGAACACATTCATAGAGAAAAACTACGTGTATTTTGAAAAAGTTATGATTTTTCTTCGGAAGTTCCGAAAAAGGGGGCCTGTGGGGTTAATTCTTGCCCGAAAATATATTGTGAGATGTACACATTATCAAGTACCCTTAGAGGAATACATTGATGGAAAATAGTTTCATTCACGGACATATTTTGGAGGTTTCAGTAATTCCATGGCCAGCCATGAATATAAATTAGTAATAAACGACGATTGGTGGTATGGCCGCGCCTGGAATATTTGGCGAAGTAGTGGCTGAAACTCGTGGCTGGTTTCACACTGATTGAACTCTCTAACAATTTTTGGGTGATGATTTCTCGAAGTGTGTGAAATAAATATCACCCTAATGGTCACTTTTGGAACATGCAGTTATGAAATATTTTCCATGCGCTTCAAGATAGAGATACAGATTGCAACCGTTCCTAATTATTTAATTTTTTGAGTTAGTTTCAATATTAATATCAAAAAGCCGCCCTAGGAACGGTTCCGCTGAGCCTCAGCTAGACAGAGGGTCCCGTGATTGGTACACCGATGGTTCGAAAATGGAAGAAGGGGTAGGCGCGGGTGTATATGGACCCGGATGTAGGCTATTTGAAGCCTTAGGTCACTCCCCCACTATCTTCCAAGCTGAAATACATGCCATCAACCTTCGCGCCCAAAGGTGCCTGAGCAAAGGTCTGAGGGATGCCAACATATATATCTGCTCAGACAGCCAAGCCGCACTAAAAGCCCTATAAATCATTCGTTTTCACATCAAAGATCACATGGGACTGCTTTGAAACACTCATGCAATCTGGGAAAGGACAACAAAGTCACACTTATGTGGATTCCAGGGCATGAAGGAATCAGAGGAAATGAGGCAGCTGATCGCCTTGCAAAAAAAGGTGCAGCATCTGCACGTTTTGGTCCTGCGCCTTTTTGTGGGATAAGCAAATGTCGCCTAAAGGAAGAACTCAGGAAATGGGAAGAAATTGAAAAGTCCTCCTACTGGAGAGCAACTCCAGGTCAACGACAAGCGAAAAGGTTCATCAACCATTCGCAGAACCGAACCAAAGAGCTACTCAGCCTCAGCAAACCAGAGCTAAAGCTTATCACAGGCTTTCTCACAGGACACGGCCCTCTGAGGTACCACCTCAAAAAGATGGGCCTGGCGGAGACTGACACTTGCCGCTTTTGTAACAATGCGACCGAAACCGCGGAACACATACTCTGCTCATGTGAAGTATTAGTCCGCCAAAGGCTGAACCACCTAGAACAGGTCTATCTCACCCCTGCTGAGGTGGAAAATTCAACCGTCAGGAAAATTGTAGGCTTCATCAGAATTCTAGGGTTAGAGGACCAAAACTAGATATGGGTAATCCAAGGGGTAATCACAATAGATCTTCTAGGTCGCAGTGATCGAGAGGTCTCCCAGCCTATACGACCCATGCACAACCTACAATCTATACAATATTAATATCACAGCTAGGGAAATCTACTATGAACATATTTCTTTGTCAGTAATTCCTTTTATGGGTGTTTCATTACTAATTGGAAATATTCCAACTACACAATCCTGAGATCAAAAAAATGTTTTATTAAAAAATTCGAAATTTATTTGTGCCCGGTACAAGGCCGGTACTCAGAAACTATTTGACATATCATTGCTATATTCGGTGGAGTTAACCTCGTAGGACGCTATTATACATGAATTGCAATTTTAACACATTTTCTTGACTTACCAATAACTCCTTCATAAATATCGTATCTACTCTTTCTCCATAGCGATAAAGACATTATTTTTCGAAATATTTCAGGTTAAACATAAAGATGCACAATATTCTTTCGGTTATAGCATCGCATCTATTATAGGCAAAAAAAACTTCAATCCGTATTGTACTTCTTCTTCTTTTATGTTTCTTGGTTTTCTGGCTCCTTGCGGTACCAATTTCACCAGATCCGTATTGTATTAACCATAAAAACATGATATTATTTATCAAAATTTCTTGAAATGATAACAACCTGTAATTCAGAGAGGAGGAACATTTCCATAGTTGAAATATTTTCAATTTGTAATGAAACACCTACCAGAAAGTAACGCGTTTTTAAGGAATAGATAATTAATGGTCCCTAGGTACCTCTATAGTAACCATGTACTCATGTAAATTCGAATTACCAAAAAAGTTATCTTCAGACCAAACTTTTAATCAATAGAGAATCGAAGTTTATTTTTAACTAGTGCAAATTAGTATAATAATTGTTCAACGAGCACGGAATGTTAGTTATTTCCCACGAGGATGAAGTTTGCAACATGAGCCGTAGGCGAATGCTGCAAATCATACGAGTGGGAAATTAGCATTCTGTGCGAGTTATACACTATACTTTTCCTAGGGCTGTAACAGATAACAAGGATTTTTTTTATTTCTTCGGCTTGTAGCCATCTGATGGCTGATTTTCCCTCAAGTAAGGCTCATCTATCAGACAGAGCTGTCAGTGCTTGAAATTTGACATTCCATGGGAGATGAGATTTCGTGAAATAATAACGACAATGAAGTCATTGTGATATCAGATACGGAAATAAAATGCATGACATAAAAACTACCTCATTGATTTATCGAACAGTAAAACAAGAGCAATATTGTGTTATAGCCGTAGAAAAAGTTACTTTTCGCACACTAAACGGTGCAAAAATGAGTAACTTCTTGCAAGATTCTAGAAAAAAGTTATGTAGGCATCGATTGATGAGAATTTAATTTAATCATCGTCAAAGGACTGGCCTCAAAGGACAGGAAACCAATCAAAAGAAAATCGATCTTCAGATCAAATTATGTACTCACCATTAACATGGTTTTCGGCGGAATCCCTTTTGCTTTTGTTTTCGCCACCTTCCTCGCTGTTTTCGACAACACCGTTTTGATTTTCTTTGTTCTCGTTTTCTTGTGGAATCGCAGAGTCCTTGCTGGTGTTACAGCCCATGTTGAATTTTTTTTTAGTTTTTCGATTAACACACACTTCACTCCGTCCGTTTGTAGCTACGCCACTGAAAATCATTGATATTTCATAAGGTACCTATCCGAAACAGGTTTTCCAATGATAATTTAAAAAATATGGGGTTGTTACATAAAATCCCATTTCCTATACGTGTTCTCTGTCATTACACGGGGTGATAGGGTGTTTCATCAAGAATTGGACGTGACGTAATTATTCCTATCCAATTTATGATACAGAGGGAGTCATGGTGTCAAGGTATGAAAAATATTTCCAAAAATATCGCTCAGAATATGTAATAATATTCAGTATTCCAAATTTTTTGGGATTTTCTCTCCTCGTTTCTATATAGTAAAAATATGAATATTATTTCAATATACGTGTAGTAAGGACAAATCATCAGATGATTTGCCCCAAAATGTCAATGCATTTGAAGAATTTTCCTATCAGATAGCCTAAAAGAAAAATTCACTAGCTTGTCAGTGACAATTTGTATTGAAAAAAGTTTGGAGAAGAGAAATGAATGTATATAGAAATGATATCAAATTTTCACTTATCTTTGGACATTTCGGGGCCGATTCTGCTTCCGTTTTCAACATAAGATATGATTATTTCAATAGCTAAGTCGTATTTCTCTTGAAGCTTTTCAGTTTTCAATGACAATGTTTATAATGATCATTTTATACATAGATAATGATTGACGACATAATTCGACCGAAAAATTAACTGGAATATTTTATTTTTGGACATAAATAATAGTACCTTCTGAAAACGGACCCTTTTATGACGTAGAAACCTCATCTCGCCATAGTTAAAAGAAAATACCAAACGCCCGACGGAGACTGAGGCAACTGATATATTTATTCTTTCAACTGTGATCTCGCGCTAATTCACTCTGTCAGAAATCATGTATCATGCATTTTCAGTATTAGGGTTTTGACGTCACATCATCGCCTCGATTTCAGAGGTTCGAAAAATCGGAGATTTCAATATTTTTTTATAAAACGTAGGGAGCTCACAACAAGAAACGGTTTGCGGTGGTGAGCTAGTTTGGGTGAGTACTATCGAATTATGAAATAATTTTTTTTTGTGATATAAGCCCATTGGTGACGTTGGCTATCAAATGAATTACAGGATGTTTTCATTAATTAATCTTGAATTTACCGATTGTAGTAGTGAATACCATGTTCTGTCTATATCAACTGAACAAGAAGCAATGCAATTGTCTCCGTTCAGAAGAATGCAAGCAGATTCCTTGATTTTTCTCTTCTGGTTGGCATCTTCTTTTCCAATGATTTTATTATTATTCCACTCTGCCATATTATGTTGTCCGTCTTCAGTAAGGATATGTTCAGCTAGTTTCGATTTATCGATGTGTCTTTTTTTTATATTGTACAATGATTGACATAATATTCATATTTTTATTTTATAGAAACGAAGAGAGAAAATCCCAAAAAATTTGGAATAATGAATGTACCACCTCCTCGATTAACCTCCAGACAGTATTTAATAATATACAGATCATAAGGAACGACTCACGTAGTACCTAATCCGATTTCGAAAATGAAAAAATCTAAATAGCTTCAACAAAATACAGGGTGTTCCTCAAAGACATGCTAATATTCGAGGGGGTGATTCTCTGACTCATTTTAAGAACTTCACATGAACGTATGTCCTAAAAGCGAGCCTAAAAGTCTCAACTCTTAAGATACAGGGTGATGAAGTTTTGAAAACTATTCAGTTTTTTTATGATAACTGATGAACAACAATTTTCATTTTCTCTACCAGTGGCACCGTTACGGGAAAATTATTGTTTATATTTTACTCAAAAGTGAGCAACGACGAAAAATTTTCAAATTTCATACAATGTTATAAAAGGCTATTTAATTATGTACAAAAAAGATCCTCTTGTTGATACTTGATGGAACGCTTCATTTTCGAGAAAAAGCTGAAAAACGAGACCAGACTTCAAATTTTGAGCACTACTTTCAGGACATCCATTACTGGATAACCACTGAATGTAACATTTTGAAATTTGTATGCCGATTCAGTTACAAAAAGGTGGACAAAAAAATAATCTATACATATTTTCAACATTTTCAACATTCAAAAGTTAGGACGTTTACGACATATGTTCATATGGAGTTTTATTCTTGATATGGGTCGAGTATACCACTAATTGATATTTGAGCTCGTATTTGAGTAACTTTTTGCATGGAATGTTACCGACAAAAGTATGGGATTATAGAATATGATTGCGGAATGCCATGTATATACAAATGTCCAAAACCGCTTTGCTACTGACATACAGAGTGATTTGTGGATTCTGACAAAAAATGCAATCTGTCATATTAAATACAGAGAGATCATCGGATTGCGTTAAAATTTGGTACATGAATTAAAATCGAAGGCTTCAACAAGTAGCTCTTCAAACGAAACCAATATCAGGACCGGAATATTATTTTTTTCCTATGTTGAGTTATTGTGAGAATAACTCACCCTGTTTAATATTTATCAAAAATATGTTGTTGTCATGTTATGAATCTACGAAAAAAACAATATAGGAACTTGTTGAGACAGTTTCTGGCACAATTCCGTAATAAATTTTTATTTTATTGTTTTTTTCAACATATAGGCAAAAATCATATTCCGGTCCTAGTAATTGGTTACTCGTTGAGTCCATTGAGTTTAATTCATGTACCAAATTTGAACCCAATGGGGTACTCCCTGTCAGATTGATTGTCTGTCAAAATTAATAAATAACTCTTTATGTCAGTATGAAGAAGCGAGTTTGGTAATTTGTACATGGCATTTTGCAATTATATTGGCAGTACCTATAACCCCATAAGTTTTGACGGTTTCACCTCTGGACACCCTGTATACGCAGAAATTGACAAAAGTATATTTGTACTTGATATTCTTCCCAGGGTGCTTGGGTATCGTTGGCTAAATGAAAAAGAAAACAAATGCCTTGGACTTGCATTTTTTTATTTTGATAAGAAGGTGAAACATGACGATATACTCTTTCGTAGAGATACAAAAATGATCACTGGAGTTTTGCCCAAAATAGACACCTAGCTACCCATATACTCGATAAAAACTATTATACAGGGTATCCCACTACCATAGACCACTACTATTAAGACAGGGGATATCTCAGAACTCGAGATATTGTTATTCTGATGTTGTAAATTTGAGCAATTGGTGCAACTTTATTTGATATTATGTTACCCAATTAGCTTTTTGTTGTCGGGTCAGGTGACATCAGATTCGAAATTATTGATGATGCAGCATTTCTATATGTTTCTCCCGATAAAATGAATCCAACAACCAGTCAAACTTGAGACAGGCGCGTGTACAGGGTGAACAACTAAAAAAGGCTGTCAGAAATCCTTTTTCCAACTTTGATCGTCAATATCTTCCGTTAGCGAAAAGCTATCATGTTGTGGTTTTCGTTGGTCTGTTGAGATTTAGTTTCTCTATTTGATCGCCGACAACCGTTCTTAGTTTTCACAAGGGGGGGGGGGTAATAGGGGTAATTCCCCGCCCCCCCAACTATCGAAGAAAATTCAGTGTCTCAATCAAAATTGATATTAAGATCCACAAAATGATTCTTATTTCATTCAACACGTAACTATTATATCTAATCTATTTCTTCCTAAAAGCTGAAAAATGCCAAAACTGCAGTGTGGAAGTTCCTTATTCATTCTGACTATTTAATTTATGTTTATAAATTCTCGTAAGCCGGTGTGACTTTCCATTATGACAGCGGAAAAAGTTTCCCTATACATTTTCAGCGACAAAACAACATTTGAAAGCATGACAACCAAAATAATTGTAAACAGATTTTGATGGTTTGCTCAAACTTGCATTGTCAGATAAGTATCTATAATCTGTAGAAATATCCCGATTTGGATGAGTCTTCGGGTGGAGAAATTGAAAAATACATCAACAATAATCTGATTTAACGTATTCATAAAATTGTCGAACATCTTGAACTCAGGCAAGTTTTTTCGGGTCGAAATGAACTTGACATTTATAATTCGATTTTTGTCATCTTTAAGAATATTAAATTTTCAACTGAATTTGAAATAATTTTTTGGTACCTTTATGAAACCCCGCCGACAAACCTAACTATCAATTTAAAGGTGGTTGACCTTGAATAACAAAAAAATACGCCACATTTAATTCTTGATTAATATCAGCAGATTGAAAATACCTTTTTAATCTATGATGTCAGATAATCTGTTACATACATATAATTGTTGATTGTTAACTCCAATACCCTTTGCCCCAAAAAGGTTCTGACTATATATGTTTTTCAATTGAATATTAATCTTCATCATTATATTATTTTATATTATAATTTTGCCATATTTTGATCATCACAAAAAATATAGAAGTGCCCAAATATACAGTGACAGGGTGACCCTCAACTTAGATAATTTGGCACTTGCTCGTTTCTCACGTCTCTTCGTGGGACAAAGAATATTCCCAGATAACACAGGATATCCTATGGATATCCTTCTCAAGTCCATTTCAGGTCGGGATATCCTGGGACATGAAATCCCACTAAACAATTTCAATTTACTGCAAATTTCCAGCAAGTAAATTTTCGCGAGTGTAAATTACACATTCAATTTGCAGCAAGTTAACTCAGAGATGGCATCTTCCTCCTACGGAATTCACAATGGAAACTTACATGATGGAAGTTGTCAGAAAATTGAATGTCAGCTTACACCGAAGTTCCAGTGAGTTTACTCTAAATGATTATTTTGCGAATTCTCAGATAATTTGCAGTAAACTTGCAAAAAATTATAGCTGTCACTTGAGAACTCTCTGCAATTTTTACGAAAATTGTATCTTGAGCTGATGGTAAACTCGCAGGTTAATTGTTTTATATGGTGTTGTAAATACCAGTAATACTTACGACAAAATCAGGGCGAGTGGATAATGAGTTATAGAAGAGCTAATTCTGAATTTGCATTAAAATTACACTTTGGTAGGCTGGTGCAAAATTTGAAAATATTTTTGATACTGATAAAAAAGGCCAACAATTCCATCAAATTTGTTTGAAGTGACGCCATTTTCATCTCATTCTTGAAAAACATTCGACAATGTTCCATTCGGATGAATTGAAGAATATGGCATTATATCAAATAATTTGATCAAATTTGATGACATTATACACGGGCTTTTGTCAGTATCAAAAGTATTTCCACATGCAAATAATTGTTTCTACCAATCATATTATTAGAACGAAATTAATACAATTCAAGATAAGAGATGATAATACCACTATTGAAGCAATACATTTTTTGATATATTTTTATTCAATTTTATATCATCTTTACAAATAAAAATAACGATTATTCATAAAAAATTATTAAAAATTCTAGTAGAAACTAAAACATTAGTTTCATGAGTATGGAGGATGAAGGCTTTTTCAGTTGTAAATTTTTTTAATAAATCTCGTTTTAGCATAATGGAATCAAATCATCACTATCTTCTCAAAAAGCTATCATCCATGTTGGGATATGATGCACGAACAGATTCTGAAAAGAAATGAATAGATATCAGCTGGAATGATTGTGAAAAAAATTACCTATTTTTTTCTCAATGTTTCAGAATTGTTATATTCATACACAGGGTGGACCATTTTAATCTATTATGGATAATATAGTTCTTTCCGGAAGCCGCTAACAAAAAAATGGTTTCCACAAAAGTTGAAGGGTTCAATGGAAACCAAATAATAGATCTACTCACAACCCCCCCCCCCCAGGCCCGCATACAAAGATGAATTTTTTTTCAATGGAAACCCTACTTTTTCACAACGGATTCTTGTTTACGGTGAAAAAAAAATGTCTAGCGAATTTTTATTTGGGCACCAAATTTCTAATTTTGGTATATGAGTTGGAGAAAATTAGGCCTTCCTGCTAATCTACTTTGGCACTACTTTATGTTTTTAAGCAAACCCTCAATCTGGTTAACGGATTACATGAATGAAGTAAGATTCTTTGTTTTCTCCAACTCAAATACCAAAATTAGAAATTTGGGGCCCTTTAAGGGGCGCAAATAAAAATTTGCTAAACATTTTATTTTATTTTCTCCGTAGAACAAGAATCCGTTGTGAGAAAATTGGGTTCCTATCTCGGTTCCCATGGAAAAAAAATTTCATATCCCAGGGCCGTATGGGTGCCCTGAGGTGGGTTGTGACTAGGGCCATTCTTTGGCCCCCATTGAACCCTTCAACTTTTGTCAAAGCCATTTTTTTGTTAGCGGCTTCCGGAAAGAACTAGTATATCCATAATAGATTAAAATGGTCCGCTCTGTATATATAGAGTATCCAGTAAACCATGCTTGGGTCATAATAGACAAGTTCCTAACCTATCAGAAAACAACAACTTGACCTCAGTAAAAACCTCACGGTTTTCGAGATAAGTAGAGGTATAGGTATTTGAAACAAGCTTTTATAAAGTCAGTAATATTAAATATGAATACCTATACCACAGATTAACAAACCTTAATCTGTGCCTATACCTACCATCAAAAACATGGAGGTAGAAAATGAAAACAAAAGAGCATCATGAATGTTGAAACATTTTTGACAATCTCTGATTAGCATTTACAGGTTAGGTACCTATATCTGAGATGTTTGTTTACAAAATGTGTTATAATGGTTGGTTAGAAGGAAGCACGATGAAAATATTCATAGGAAAATCTTCCATGACGGTTATAATCATATATCGTAATTACGTCTATTGATATTTCACAATTTTTCTTCCACCTGTATCAAGTCTTAGTTCATGAAAGAGTCACGATGATTAAGATAATGAAATATGATTCACTTACCGCCATTTCTGCTTAACTATGATCTTCTTTAGAAGGGTTATTATTGAATTCCGAACATTCGATAGGCAATTTGTTAAGAAAATAAGAAATAATCACACAGCGCACCAACACCAAAACTCATCACAACTCACTGGCAAAGACAAAACAAGATGGCAGGGAGGTGAAGAAGGAGAACAAAGAGACAATTATTGCGCTTGCGCATGCATCCGAATTGTATCACGTGATACATATAAGCTTAATGGAAACTTATGATGAATTTGTAGAGTGTTACTTGTGGTAAATTGATAAAAATGATTTTACTATAAACTTTCACTAGTGAAGTTACATACTGAAAGTTTAACGCCAACTCTCATATCGAGGTGGTGGTAAGTTCATTTTTTTCAAGTTACAATAAGCTCATTTTTGAAAACTTTCTAAAAATCATCTTACAGGCAATTTTCAAATGGAAGTTGCAAATAACCAAATTTACAGTAAATTCTCATTTAACTCGCGAAGAAAGATTTCAATTGTAAAAGACTATCATACTTGCTGCAAATTGTTGTAAATTACAATGTTTAGTGGGATGGATATCCATAGGATATCCGTCAGAGGATATCAAATGGATATTCTGATGCGGATGACCTATGGACGTCCATAAGATGTTCGTTTAGCGAACAAAAATTGTTAATTGAGAATGGTTCAAAACAATACGAATCATCACAAATATCACATGCAAATCACATGTTTATTAGAAATTCAAAGGTAGTTTTCCATCATATAACTATTGTTATGTAGGTATAATATGTTTATAGCCACAATTAAGATATCCGATGCAAATATGAATTCATATTGTTTAATTGTTTAAAAAAAAAAAAAAAAATAACAACACCACAGTTTGGAATTTTTCTCTGTTGTTCAATGTTTTCGTACAAAAATATACAATCACTCGAAAATAGCTCTCATATATTTATTTTTTTGTGGTCTTCAGATGGACATCCATGAGGTATTCATCCATGGATTTATAGCGGATATCCATCAGAAGATATCTTACCCAGATAGCACAAGACGTCTTTAAGATGTCTGAATTATATCCTATCTTAGTCTGTACGTCTTACTCCCTGAATAAGACGTCTACAAGATGTCATCATTCAGGCGTTTTAAAGATATCTGATTCTCACGTCCTGAATACGTCTTAAAGACATCGTAATAATACAAATAAGCAATAATGATATTTGGTATATTATAATAAGTATTAATCATAATGACTTTTAGTGTGTCATATCTGAACGTTCTCCACTCTCAGAATTCCTGAATTCCACACCTAGTTATGGTTCTATTCTCATAATATGCGTTAAACTTTTAATAAGAAATATAGGTATGATCATATTGATTCAGGCTAATAGAATATTTTCAATTTCATAATTTTTATAACTTCACCGTAATACATAGAGGTTATATAGATTGTTCAGAGTAAGTTATTTTATAAATCGGGTGAAATGATTTGAAAATACCGCCATGTCAAACGAAAGAGAGATCGTAGCGCCAGAGCCAGAACGGCGAAAGCCAGTACTATTTGATTGTTTATATTTTACATTGTTTGGTTTTGGTGATGGTGTTTATTGAGAGGTGTGTTTATGTTAATTTCGTTTTGAGTTCTCAATCATTCTCAGCTTTGATATTTGTGTATTTTTTAAATCCGTGTTTTCCAGTGGTTCATTGTGTTTTGATTGAGGACAATAATATCTCTGATGTTTAACAGTAGAACACCTACCTACCTCTAGTTGGAATGTTGAACCTAAAACCTATACCAACATAAGCTGTAAGTTTTTATCATTATTGAACAAGAATTCTTATGATTTGGCCATTTAGCCTGTGCATTTCAATCTTTTTCAGTGATTCAGTGTCTCCAAAATGAAGCTGAGCTCATAAATGCGGGCCACCTGGTTTTGGCTGGTCAAATGGATGCAAATGATTGCATTGAAATATAATAAGTATTATGCCTCATTATGTTTACAGTCCACTGTGTGTGTCAGGTAAGAAGAACTCTCCCTAATAATGATATTGGTACCCCTGAAACTCAACTCTATATCATTGTTTTCAGGAAGAATGTGGGATCTTCCAGAGATATAAATATGCTTGGTTGACACAAAAAGCAATCAACAGAGGGACTAATACAATCAGTATTCCTATCGATGAGATGCCCTGTTTTAAGAAGAAAATGAAGAGACCAGTTATATGAAACATAATGAATATTCTCAATTTTCCTATCACAAACAGGGTGGACGAGCAACTTCTTTTCTGGAAATGTCAAACCTGTCCTTGGTAGTTGTACTTTTCAAATAAATGTCAAAAAGATCAACTATTTATTTGTGTTGTATGTACCTACATGTTTGCTTCATAACTGGCACTTTAATCGGGGATGGCATTTTCAAACGGGACACCCTGTATTTTATTCCATAATCGGTTAAGGATTATCATAACGAATTCAACGATACTGTGTTTGATAGGATTTCTACAAACGATTAGGAAGATATTCACATTTCCATATCCTCAATGAGCATATGAAAACTTCGAATGCAAATATCTTCGTAATCGTTTGAAATAACCCTATCCAATCCGGTACCGTTGAATTCGTTATAATAGTTCCTAATTCATTATGGAATAATATACATGGTGTTCTATATTGTTAAGGATATTTAGTAAATATCCCTGAAAAATATCTCATGGATATTTGTGAACAATATCTTATGGATATCACTGAAAAATGTCTTATGGATATTTGTGAACAATATCTTATGGATATCCCTGAAAAATGTCTTATGGATGTCCCTGAAGGATATCCTATAGAAGTCCAACTCCTTCCACTCGGCACGTCCATTGGACGTCCATAAGATATACATCGGATATCACTGGATATTCTCTGGATATCCCAAATATCCTAAATGGACGTCCAATGGATGTCCATCGAATGTCCGTGTGTTGACTGGGTTTGGAGTACCTGTATATATAGTTCTTATATTAATCGTTTCAGACCACAAGTGTGATAGTTTGTTGGAATCGTTTTATCAGGAGGAACATAGAAATACCAAAATACTTATAAAGGTTGCCCCAATAATAATTTTGATGTGACGTCACCAGACCGAAAACAAAAAGGACATGATATCAAAAAAAGCTGCACCAATTGCATTACTTTACGACCACAAAATTGCAAATTTCTATAAGTACTATATTCTCGTGTTCCGAGATATTTCTTGTCTTCATCGTCGTGAGACACCCTGTATAGCAATTTTTGAAAGAAAAGGGAAGGATTCGATGAAAACAAAAATTAATTGGGGCTCACAAAAAATACCTGATGGTTCTACATGCATTCAGTTGTTGAAATTAAAATATATATAATTTCGCCTACCTGACTGAATTGTTGTAACTACGTAGGATTTATTTTCACACCGTAAAAAAGTCACTAATAAATATTAGTCACACTAGACACACTTTTGAATTAAAAAAATACGAAAATTCGCAGGGAATGACTAAAAGAATAGCACGCACCCCTTGTTGAATGAACGCCGGCAAACAGAGGGTGTTTCTCCCTGTTCAATTCAAAACATTCTGCTTTTCTGGAGCGTGCGCCATGCCGCCCGTAATCATCCCCAACAAAACAACCCCCGATAACGTGAGTCATCAGGTATTTTTTATCTACATAAATTTTTCACTTTTCACTGGTTTTGGTTATTGGTCCAGAGACTTTGTCGATTCTAAAGTATACTTATATAATGTTATAATGTAGGTAAGAATTTGAAACAGTTTGATCCATTTGAAATCACTTTCTAGTGCGTTCCATGGCCAACTACAAAAGTGAGGAGATGTCACCTTTGAATTTCAGGATAGAAAGATTTTTGTATTTTGTACCCAGACATTTTTAAAGATAAGCAAATTTGAATTATTGTCGAGTGTTGCTATTTGCACCTATTTGGGACTTCAATTGATTGCACATGGCCCTGGCTGTTAGACAACACAACATGCTGACGCGTACGCTGTTGCCGGGTCCAGTGATTTGCCGATAAAACTACTATAAGTGAATTCTTGATGCGAGTGGGAGTGGCCCTATTTTCTCTAATCAAACAATTTCAACATGCATTAAATAACGTTTATCACGAATGATATGATACTCCTGTTTTGGTTTACAGATATTCATAGTTTCTATTCTACCACTGAGTATATACATTTCAACATATCAATCATTTCATAGACTTGACCAGTGCTGCCAATGTGCGGAGGATCCTCCGAAAAGGGGTTGTTTTTGGCGTTAGAGGTTTTTTTGGAGGAGGATTCACACAAAGCGGAGGAAAGGGGTTTTTTCAGCCATCATTGTAATTTTGTTACTCAACTTTAGTTGAGGCTTGCGCGTGCAACATCTGTCCATGATCCAATCATGATCATGATCGAACCCTCCGTGAGTCTATGAAGTCGGAGTCTGTGTTCTTGTTCTGTGCTTCTGTGGTGGTGGTAGTAAATAAATAAATAACCGTCGGTTTCGGTTTTAGTTCTGTGGTCGGTCTCAATGGTGTGAATGATGTCAAGTTTCGTCATAATCTCATATATACCAAATATTAGTAATTGGTATAAATCTCTTTTACACTTTGACCACACAACCAACAACCAAAGAATAATGACAAATAAAAATAACAGATTTTTTTAATATTTCCAGTTGTATTTTAATTACTCATTGGCTCATTGTCATCATAATAATTATGTCTCTTGCTAAATACGGATTCGGTAAATTATCGCACTGAAAAAATGTTCATACTCAAAACCAGTGTTTGGAAAAATAAGAAATTCAATGAAATCTTTTTCTAACAAATGTGTAGTTTGTTTTTTTTTTCGGTTTGTTCCACGTATATATATGATTGTTTGGAAATGAATAATTCCATTTATGAATATATATATATATATATGACTGTTCGAAAATGAATGATTTATTAATTTATCAATCATGTCTTTCATTCAAAAAAGGTGTATTTTGAAAATAGCAATTTATCCGCAGAACATAGAACACACGTCAAATTCAGTTAACCTTGTCGGGAGGAGGTTTTCGTTCATTTGCGGAGGATTTCACGTGCTAAAGAGAAGGAAGGACTCGAATTGCATTGGCAGCACTGGACTTGACAACGTTCTAGAATTATATGAATTTCACATAACCTCACTTATAGAAATGTGTAGTTAGTGCAATATTTTAATATTTTACAATTATTCCTTCTTTATATCATATGACATGATTCCATTTATTGATTAATAGGTAAGTGAATTTGTTTATGGTCTTTTTTGCAATGCTGACTAAAAGTCGATGAATGGTGGCAGAGCATTGTTTTGATTTTTGATAGACTACAATGACCACATAGCCGTAGTCAATTATTTTATTTAGGGAATTCACCATATTTTCAATGATTAATAATTGAAGAAGAAAAATAATTAGCGGTGACATCTAATTGCTCTTGAAATAGTTTTAATGTCATGTTCTGAATTAGATTTGAGTTCCATCACAATGTTTTGTTCCAGATGGAAACTTACATAAAATGACTCTCAAAATGGAAGAATTTAGCCAATACTCGAAAGTGTTGTTCACCGCTTTGAAGTTGATCTACCCTAAATATCACCCTATCTGGTTCATATTTTATATGTATGTGTTGTACAATAGGACAGTGAAAAGAAAGACCAAATACAAGATTCGATCAGTGCCCATTAAACTTATAGAGAAACTTGTGAAAGCTAACAATTTTTTGGATGATGTCAATAACGTACTATTAGTTAACAAACATAATGTTTATAGAAGCGACAAATTACTTTTATTATTTTGTGAAAGAAATTGTAAATATAGAAGTGTCCACATATTACCAATATCAGAATGGGAGAAAGATGTTGTAGGCCTATCTGAGACTTTGAATGAGAATTTAGAAAATGTTAAAATACATTCACCTATTCAGTTACTAGCTTCCAGTATGAATAAGATCAAATTTGCCGAAGAAATCAATATATCTTTGATCAACTCTCCTTTAGATATAAATCATTCTGTAACTGATGCCATCTTGGAACGGTATTTCAAAAAGCCGAAGCTAGTCAACAAAGGTGATATAATAGAAATAGACGTTAAATTTTTCGCAGAAGACGTACTTCTACTCAATAACAAACTTAGCAACGTTGAAAGTATATATTTCAAATGCAACAAAGTAATTCATGGAAATGTCGAAGTTTTTGAAACTTACTATTGCGTCATTGGTGAAACATCTGTGTCACAATCTGTAGATATACAAAGCTTTCTTCCAAAAAAGATAGCCAAAATTGTATCCAAAGACAATCCGAGTAGTTTCCGGATTCCATTATGTCCATATGGATTTGAAAAAGACCTGGAGAAAATTCAGAGAGCAGTTAAACCCTTCATAACAGGAAGTAAGTGAATGTACATAAGCAAATACTTACTAGAAACTCGATTCATTATGATTTATTTATGATTTCGATTTTTGAAGGAAAAATAAACCTGAAACCAACTTTCCTCCTTACGGGAAATCCAGGTAGCGGAAAAGATATATTGTTATCATCTTTGGCAGCTTACCTTGGAATGCATTATTATCAAATCAATAATTATGAGCTCATAGCCAATGTCTATGCTCAAAATGAAACTAAATTGCACAACATATTCTTCAATGCCAAAATGGCTGCACCATGTATTATAGCCATCCGGAACTTTGAGGTAAAAGTTACTTTATTTATTCATGTCCGAAATATACAGGGAGGGCCATGGAAACTCTTCATCCTAATTTGATTTGAGGGGGAACTAATTTCCAGCGTTTTTACCCCCGTATTCATCTAAAAAGCTGTTCGACGGGTACATATGATTATAAAACTTGAAACTTTAATTATTTGGTATTTTTATTACGAAAAATTTAGTCTATTTCCATGATTTTTACCAGCTTTCATTTCGTTATCGCTGAAAATAATCAGGCAAAATTATAGAGACATGAAGAACTAGATGGGACCTTTGAAGAGAGGTATGGCAAGATCCCTTTCCCCTATGCAAATTGTGGGGGTTGTTTACCCCCCAGCTACAGGATTAACGCTGCAGGAGTGAAAAAAGCTGAACATTTGTTCCCCCTTGAATCCAAAATCGATGTGTTCGAGCAAAATTTTGATTTTAAATCCTACAAATTAGGGTGGAAAGTTTCTAATTGCCCAGTTATACAAATATCAGCTATTTTCTGAATTGGGATCAACCTAATCCTTGTCGCATTTTATAGAATTTCGGGAAAAACAATGATGGTATCTTCGATGAACGGATAATGAGCAATTTCGCAGACGAACTAGAGATCCTTTTCGAGAAAAATACCTTTCCTGTTCTTCTGTTCTGCTGTAGTAACAAGAAAGATGTGCCTACGGATCTGAAAAAACTGTTTTTGGAATGTTTCGAAATAAGTGCACCCTCTGATATTCAACGTGAACAAAATATGAGGTGGATCTTGGACGAGAAAGACTTCAGAACTGAGGCTAACTTGGCTGATATTGCTAACAAGACTCATGGGTTTTACTTTGGGGATCTGCAAGCTTTGATTTACTATGCGCAAAAGGATTTCAGATCAACTTCAATAGGAGAGGTTAATCTTGGCGATGTCAACTTTTTGAAAGCAATAGGTGAGGATCGAAATTTCAGTCTATTATCGTCAGTGAAAATTATTATCGACTACCTGACCCGGCAAACGTAGTTTTGCTGTACAGGGTGTTTCAGATTTGAATGTACATATACGATACCTATAGATAGAGGACACTTTGAAGGTTTCAAAAACAGAAAACAGAAATTCACAGGGGGTATATAATAAATGGTAGCGCACTTTACGAACTTAACGACTTTTTTTTTCAACCACCTGTTTGACCGGAAGTGACCCCAACTTTTTTTTTCAAACGTCACCCTGTACATTTCTTCAGTCTATCTTTTTCGCCTTGAAATTCTCTATCCAACCATGTATCACAAAGTGACACTGTTGAATTGCTTTTTATTCAAAAAGAGTAAGTTGGCTGTGACATGAATTCGATGATATATCGACACTTGGTAGGCTTTGAAATTTAAATATCATTAGTAAACCGATATTATTCAGAATGTTTTGATATTCTGATCAATGTCTGCAGGTTGTCAATAGCTTGTTTGAGTCAAGATGAAAACCTTCGAAAATAACTCATGATATTTAGGAATCTAAGATAGGAACATATTTTTTCGAATTCAGCTACTCGTACAGAAACTATCTGTCTTTTATTTTCGCCATGTACCTATCACATGATCTTCCTATTTGGAATAATCAAACTAAAATTGTTTCTCTTATACGATGATCCACAGGGCTATCAGTCTATTTTTTCATAATTATTTCACTTAGTAGGCGGTGTACCTACACAAAATGTTTTATGTGTTTGACAGTTAATCGATTGCATCAATAATTTTTCTTCTCCATATATTCATAACACGGTTATCAATGCTCTGAATTCGAAAATTCCGAAAAAGTTTCGAGAGAAAGCATCAATCAAGAGGATACAAGTATGAAAAAAAATAAAAAAAATTATCTGTTCAAACGGTAAGGTGACGACCACGATGCAATATTACACCTATTCAATTATCACCCTGTAGCAATGTTATCTGAAATTACAGAAGTTTCATATTGCCACAACAAACTGTCAAGAGATCAGGCTAATCATCGGTGAAAACCGATTCCAAATTGGTAAGGAAGTTCGTGAGTTATTCTACTTTGAATTCAGGCTATATTTTGGACCACGACGTTATCAATGTTGAGCAGTTTATATTGCTAGTGGAGGAAACAATCTAATATACACCTTGGTAGGAAGGAATATTATTAGCACTGGACCTTATACCCCTCGGCTGAAGCCTTGGGATATAATCTTGGCCCCTGGGTAATAATGATGTTCTTTATTACCTTAGTGTATGAATAACTATTAATTGTGATCGGTTTTTTAACTGGATAGCTCTCATTTTTGTGGTTGTATTTTTGACATATTTCTGATTTATAAGTTGAACTTCGTTAGATCATATAATATGGAAAACATAAGAAGGCAATATGGATTTCAAGCGGATGTACCTTTTAGATCATATGCAGAAGAACTATAATGATAGTCTTGGAGCTCCTAAAGTACCTAAAGTGCTGTGGTCAGATGTAGGTGGTCTAGGTGACGTAAAAGAAGAAATAATAAAAACAATAAACCTACCACTGAAGCACCCAGAGTTCTTTGAAAAGTCCGGATTGAGAAGATCAGGTATAAATTTTTGGGTACATCATATATAAGATATCAAGAATTATTTATACAACACAAGGTCTCAACAAGAAATATGTATACAAAGAAATATACAGTGTGTGCGATTTCAACCCGCAACAACATCCTAATTTTCAAAAACAAAAATTTCATGATATAGTATCAACAAGTTTTATTCAAAAATGTGGACAAATATGAAATATCCAGATTTTCAAGGCCTACTTTTCAAAGAAAAAATACAAAAAACCCAAAATCGGTCGACCATCACAACAAATTTATTACATAAGACGTGTAACTAGTTTCGGCACTCGGCCATCATCAGACACATAATATAGAAACCTGTAAGAAACAACGATGAAAAAATATACAAAAGCTACTGATGAGAGGAATCATACCATTTGCAGCAATAATTAGATTGAACACATCGAAATGGGGGTTGTCAGCCGGAAAAAAGCAGTTCTATTTGAACAAAACTTCGACAGGAAGATCTCTCTATAATAGGTCAAATAAAAATCAATATAACTAAGTTCACCATTTCGAAAACTCAAGTAAACCGTTTTTCACACACTTCATCACACAGTACCTACCTTTGAAAATCATCTCGATTGATAAATAAGTGTCGATTATAATAAAAATAAAATGACAGACGAACACTATACAAAAACTGCAAGGAGATTTACTGATACTTAATAATGTGATCATAATTTTAAACTGGCGAAATCGAAGGGAATTTGATATTACAATAGAAATTGTAATGTATAGGGAATATTCCCTCGAACTAGTCACCATTATTAGTATTTCCAGGAAATTTCTCTTCAACTTCAATTTTATTGATTTTTGGCTAACCCAGAGATATCTTCCAGTTAGATTTTGAAGCAGGGTGAATAAAAAAATTGAAAATATCAAAATTCTCCACTGAATAACTAAGACCCTATATAAGATTTTGCATTCAAATTTCGTATGGGAGTAGTTCAGCAATGCCTGATTCGAATAGGCTAGTTACAGTTTCGAAAAAAATGCCCAATAGTCGTTATTGAGATTTTGACTCCTTCAACAAACAAAAGTAGGCTTTGGAATTAAAAATATTTCAATTTTCTTCAGATTCTCCAATTGAGCTCGTTGAGTACTTTATTATGGAATTTTTGTTTTTGTAAATCTATCGTCACATTCCAAATTAGAAGGGTGTTGCGGGTTGAAATCACACACACTGTATGTATTATGTTTTCAGGTATCTTACTTTTTGGGCCACCTGGAACTGGTAAAACGCTGATTGCCAAAGCCGTGGCTACCGAGTGCGGTCTCTGTTTTTTGTCAGTAAAAGGACCGGAGTTGCTCAATATGTACGTCGGTCAATCTGAACAAAATATCAGAGAAGGTAGGCAAGATGATCAGTTTGTAAAGATCTAACAATATACAGGGTATCCGGAAAGGTCATGTCGTAAATGATAGGGTTCATAAAGTGAGCCAAAATAATGTTAGAACTTCATATGAATAAATGTCCGTATCAGTATAATATCGCGAAAAAACACGAACATTCTTCAACCAGCTCCTGGTCTATCATGTTTGAGAGGCGCGATGTAGTGGACAATAAATAATGATATAGTATAAGAGCCAGCTGCAAATTTCGATCATATAATCTAATAACTAAATGATATACAGGGTGAGTCATGACTAACCAGCAATAGCCTGATTAGTCATGACAAACCAGCCATAGCCTGATGGCGGATACAGGAAGTCAAGGTGAGTTGTTATATATGTGAAAAAACATATTTCGCCTTCTCGTAACAGAAATACAGGGCATTATTTGAATTCTGGACGAATCTTTGATGAACGATATTTCACGATCGTCTCGATGTTATCGTCTGGAAATAACCAGCAATTCACCTCTACTAACACTCCATAAAATGGCCTACTATGGAAAAAAATCCAGAGACGGACTTGGGAAATTCATTTTCTTTATAAATGTCATAATTTTGACTTTCTGGATCGTATTTTTCAAAAACTCTTATCAGAATCAGAAAGATCAGGAAAAACACTACAAGTGCAGCTTTTCAATTTGTACGGCACACTTCGACCGATTGGGTAAAAAATTCAAACAAAATACTGAAGAATATTTCTTCGATTTCGTCCGGACACATTACTTTACATTCGACAAGGTAGTGAATTTTTTTTCGCATATTGATATACCAGCAAAGTTGAGTATAGTTTTATTTCAATGAAAAAATTCATGACCGGACTTGCCTTTTGGAAAAAACTTTTGTCTATACCTTGACAATCTTCAAGGAAGATTCTCGAAATGTTCTTCTTCAATTTCTTCACATTTTCTGCATCTCTTCAGGAGATCCCTCATGGCTTTTAGAATAATTTGTCCTCGAATTTGCCTATTATTTCTGATCATATCTGAATCTGTAATTATCCTCTCTTTCAGTTCCTATCTAGTGTTGACTTCAGTCTGATATACCAATCGTCTCATATGTCGCCATAGATAATAGTCTAATACTGTTGGGAGAAATAGAAGCCCAAAAATGAGGGCCGCCACGACCTATCCAGCGATTAGAGAATGAGCGTGTACAGCTTAGTTGAACTTTTAACTCAAACCATGTTTATAACGATCCTTATATATATAAATATTGATTGACGACATAATTCGATCAAAATATTAACTGGAATGTTTCATTTTTGGACATAAATAATAGTACCTTCTGAAAACGGACCCTCTTATGACGTAGAAACCTCATCTCGCCATAGTTAGAAGAAAATACCAAACGCCTGACGGAGGCTGAGGCAACTGATATATTAATTCTTTCAACTGTGATCTCGCTCTAAGTCACTTTGTCAGATATCATGTATCATTCATCTCTGTCTGGAATAGTCATGTTTCAGTATTAGGGTTTTGACGTCACATCCACGCCTCCTTTTCAGAGGTCCAAAAAATCGGGGATTTCAATAATTTTTTATAAAACGTAGGGAGCTCACAGCAAGAAACGGCTTGCGGTGGTGAGCTAGTTCGGGTGAGTTCTATCGAATTATGAAATAAAAAATTTCTGTGATATAAACCCATTGGGTGTCTAGGTATCCTCTAACTTGTATTGAGTAATGTGGAGGTGCCCCATCCCGTTGAAATGACATACCTCTTTCAATGTATTTGCTTACATCCATCACAGCCTTCTTTTCTAGTGCTTTCTGAATCGTGAAAACACCAAACTCACATTTTAATTTTCTGATTGAGAGAGTTCACATGCAATGAGATCATATTCAATAGTTCTTCAAAAGTTCCTCTATGTAGTATGATGGTAGTAGTCACGTATATCTGATTCGGATAGAAATCTTTCACCTATAAGCGATAATTCCTCATATTGAGTTCAATGTTTCCACATTTCCACATGTAGAAGCAGATTTCGATTGGAAATTATTTATATATGTTCATATTTCAGAGGTCTCTTCCAGAAAATCAGGTCTAGTCCTGGATTTTTTCATCGAATAGAGCCTCAATATGCAAGAAATAGATAAGATGAATTTGTCGAACGATTTGACTACAATATGCGAAATCATGGAAACGTTCATCGGCAGGTATTTTGTTCGATATTTTTTAACGATTTGGTCGAAGTGTGCCGTACAAAATGAAAAGCTACACTTGTAGTGTTTTTCCTGATCTTTCTGATTCTGATGAGAGTTTTTCAAAAATACGATCCAGAAAGTCGAAATTATGACATTTAATAAGGAAATGAATTTCCCAAGTCCGGCTCTGGTTTTTTTCCATGTACAGGTAAGTTGCTGATGTATTTCAGGCGATAACATGGAGACGTTCCTGAAATATCGTTCATCGACGTTTCGCCTCGAGTACAAATAATGCCCTGTATTTCTGTTACGAACAGGAAAAACATATTTTTTCACATATACATCAACTCACCTTGACTTCTTCTATCCGCCATTAGGCTATGGCTGGTTAGTCATGACTCACCCTGTATATGTCCCGAAGGCATGTAAAACCATCTTAGTTCATCGAACGGCACCTGTGCCAATCACTATCCTGAGCAAAATGATTGAAAAATTGCACTTTGCTGTGCGGAAATTTGCACTCGATTTCGCGATTTGATAACGAGATAAGAATTATGGCATCTGATACCAATTAAATGGTAGATTTCAAAAACCTACCTGTGCCACCTCTCAGTCTGAGCCAAATCCACGACACAGCGATGTATTTGCTGCTATTATTCCGAACATACTACCGTCATGTGATAACGACTTGGATGTTTAGATCCATTAAGTTACATACCTTGAATTGTGACAAGAGCACCATAGTCGTTCCGAGCTTTTACATTCAAAATTGTCAGAATTTCACAATACATTTCATGAACGTCAGAATTGAAATATAATTCCATAAACTATTGAGAAGAAAGCCTGAATGAAGATGTCCTGCTATGTAATTATTTATGGGATTTCTGAAGACAATGGATTTGATTTATTCAAGCCGCGAAAGGAAATATCAACCTCATTCTCTTATGAAAGGAATATGTATGAAACGGCCTATATGGAAAATTGAACACAAGCAAAATTTGTGAGGTACATAGATTAGAATTGAAATTCACTTCTTATAACAGAGCAGATTAGAATGAAACTATATTTTAGGCCCATATTTCCAAACAGCTAAAAGATTTCAAGATTGAGAGAATCTGCTGTTCCATTTCATCAATCAATGTTAACAGGTGGCGCTTGGTTTTTATCGTTCCATGTCAAAGCCACGTAAAAATTGGGGAAAAACAAACTCAATCCTCAATCAATCCCATCAGTGCCATTAGCTTGTGTACTGTGTACTGATAAAAGTGATAAGTTTTCAAATTTCTTGACATTCATTGTCAATATTCCATCGAAAATGCTAATAATGCATATTGTAGATGTTCTTTCGGCAGATATTCTGCTCTATTTAGATGGAAAAAGCCGACCAATAGTAGAAGGAGAAGCAGTGCTAATCATGTAATTTTGTGTGAGGCAGAAGACTTCAACAAAAGGCACATTTTTGCACTTTCTCTACAAACTTCGGTGATGAAATCTTCCCCACATGAAATAAAATTGAAGTTGGGGTCCAGTTGAACTCCTGTAGAACAATGGAATGATATTTGTTATCCTGCTAAGCAGGACAATCTGGGTATTGATGGGATAGCTTTGGATCTTTTGATCTTGCTCGCCATAATTAGTTTGAATTGTTTAAACTATCTCCAATTCTTCACCCGTTCACTGTTCACTAATCTAATAAAAATGTAATGATTTAAAAAATTAACCAACTCAACCATCATCACTGCCAACAGTGCCAACATTTAATGTCATTGACAAGTTTGTCAACTACAGCCACAGCAAGCTGTATGCAATGAAGTTTATGCACTTTATCCATAGACAACAGTTTGTTTTCCCCCAGTTTGAAGTTCGTATTATGTAACCTAGATGTCGCCCACTTCGTGAATCTCGCGAATATAAATTAAAGTGAGTGTTTATACCCCATCTCTATTTTCCATCTACAATTGGTTTGACCGAAAATCTAACCTCTAAAATAGTATCTGACAGTCAGGTGCTACTAGGGAAATTGAAAAGACAAAGAGCAGAATATATGTCTCATTCTTGTATCCAATCAAACCGTTGTAATATAAAAAATAGAAATGGACAGATGTCCAGCTGTGTCCGAACTCTTATCTACAAATAAGTACCATCCAGTGGCTCTAAGTTTCATGACAATTCGGTAATGTCAGTGGTGACCACTGACTAGCGCGTCCACAATAGGTCACAATAATAGAAAAAATATCAGAAATTGTTCGTAACTTACCTATTAATTTCTTTTTAGTATTCGAAAGGGCCAGAGGAGCATCGCCTTGTATAATATTTTTCGACGAACTCGACTCTCTCGCCCCGAATAGAGGAATGTCCGGTGATTCAGGGGGAGTTATGGATAGAGTTGTGTCACAACTTCTTGCGGAAATGGATGGATTGAATGAGTCAGCAATAGTATTCATCATTGGTGAGAATCAATCGGAATTTCAATGCCTGTTTTGTGTGGAAACTATTGCACAACATATTATAGGCATACATTGTAGGAATCGGTATTTGGTCTGACGAAATATATGAACATAATGAAAAAAATATCAGAGATTAACCATGCAGTATCATAATGGTACTTTGATTTTGATTCTTGCATAATATATGGAAGGAGTAAAATAGTTCGTTACCTTCAATATAACATTGAACAAATTAAAATTATCAAACTATTTAATTTTATCATAAATCACAGTGGCGTGTTGTCTGGCTGAATTTTAAGTAAAAAATTAGAATTCAGATATATTCATCTATTTTTGATCTTTAAATAATAAAAAAAATGTGTTTAGGTGGATATCCAACTTTACTGGAAATCGATGTTTCCTTCTAAAATAGTTACTTCCCAATGAGCTCAGTGACGTTGGAAAAACGTTGCTAAATTGTTTGATACCGAACGTTTATAAGGGGTATTTGGTACAAATGTTAGTTTTCCTTGAACAGTTCAACTATGATATAAAATATAATTTAACGATTACTTATATTACACGTTGACGAATAACAGATGAAAAACGATGTTGAAAATACGTTTCATTCGCGTTCTTCTTCCACTCAGAAAATGGTGACAGATTCGCGTTAAAGAAACGTTTATTTCGAACGTCTAACTAACGTTTCGGAGGCACGTTTTATAAATGCATAATTTCAACAGATCGTCAGGACATATAGTTTTCAATGCGTTTATAAAACGTTCAGATTCAAGTTTAAATACTTCAACCATATTTCAACGTTGAATTTCTCAAGCATAAACGTCTATCTAACTTGTTCTACGTTGATAATACGTTGAAAAAACGCACGTGTGCCCATTGGGTTATTGATACAGCAAATCCTTTCAAATAAATTCACAAAAATGTAAAACAAATTATTTTCCTACAGCTTCTATAGTTCAATGAAGTGAAAAATAGAAGAAGTAGTAGGGGGAAGTGTCCTGAACAATATATACTAAAAGTCCTAATCCGTATGTTCAATAGATGTTAATCAATGATCGCGTGGCATATAGCCAGGAAAATACCTAGGTGTTTTCTGCTGAATATACCGAAAAATAATTAATATTTTTATGATTTATAGAATGCGAATTTATATATTTTTATTGTGTTTTCCTTGTTTTGTCACTGAGTTTCCAACACATCTCATTAAAGCTTTCGATCAATCCTGGTCTTCTAGTCAATTATTAATGAATGTTAAATAGAATGTGTTCGAAAAATGAAGTTTTATCACAAGTAAATTATTCTTGGCATTAATCTCGAAATCTATACAGGTTTCAAAAAACATATAGACGGGCAAAAAAGTTCAAAATAGAACGAAGAATCTAGATTTATGTTTCATTGGGAGCATCAGAGGTAACAAGCAAGAAAGTTCAAGCGGATTAATTGCCTAATAGCCCCAAATATACCAAACTCCAATTCATTATTTCGAAAAGTTTAGGAGAAAACTTGAAGAACATTGAAAAAATCTCGATTTGACTTCCTGTATATCGGAAACGAAGCTCCCACGCTTATATATTATGTTCACATGAACTTTTCATCTTGCTGTTGAAGTCCTGCTACAAAAAACTTACTCACCCTGTATATCTGAGAATTCAAAAGATTCAAGAATGCATTACTTTCGAACGCTTCCCTATACTCTCATCCTCTTCCCGGGTCAGGATTTTTATATGTTGTTCATGTCACTTCTCTTCTGTCATACCCTCACTATCGTCAGATACCTTTCGAGTTTTCTTAAAACCGTTTCTTCTTCAAATCAAATTGTCTTTATACTATAGCTGTGTATTAATCTCCCTAAAGTACATTCGAGAAATGTTTTCATTAATGAATTCATTTCAAATTGTATTCAAATTTTATTGTCATGGCAATCAATCGAAAAACGAGGGAGTGAAAAAATCGTAAAAAATTGCTTGAGCCATTTTTTCTACTACAGGTTTAGGAAATTGAAGAAATATTATTGGTTCCTAGAATAGGCATTTATTAATTGCAACGTTCAAAAAGTGATAAATAATGATAACCGAATTGGAGTTGGTTAAAAAACTATATTTTTGAGTGTTTCATGCTAAGTGTGACTAGGAAAATATTCTCCTAACTTTTTCGTATTGACATTTTATCATCGACAATTATCAGTTCTTCCAGTCGACAAAGAATTGTCTATTATTATTTTATGCACCTCAGGGATTTAAAGGGTACCTCTATTCCCTATTTACGGGGAAAAAGTGGTAATTAAAACCCCTGGGGATTCAAAGTTACTTCAAATCCTTAGGGATTTCTTTGCAATGAAAGCTAAATTTAGAAATGTATTTTCAAAATGTCTGTTGCAATTGTAGCTTTTATCATCGAATATACGCTCCACAATTTAAGCTCTTTTGACTTTTCCAAGAAATATGCTAGCTTTGCCTTCACCTTCTTGAGCTGCCTTTTCGATTTGTTCCTTCGCGATCAACGTCACTCAATCGGTATGGCGTGTTTGACAAATATTTATTTATTCATGTTTCACTAAGTTACTTGTCATAACACACCAAGATTTTCAGTTGCCGATGACAATCATGACCTGGATCACCATAGTTCTGGGGTCGTTGATATGGTACCGATCAGACCCTTCGATGATGTTTTAGGAATAGATTAACTACCATTTAGAATTTCGTTAATTGTTCTTTAACGTTTTACCTATCCTGCAGTGCATAGAAGATTTTCGAGATAAGAAAAATTTGTGAGACGTTATTCTCATGTAAATCGAAACACTCAGGATCAAATTGAATATTTATGGTACCCTATACAGGGTGTCCGGAAATTATGCGCAAAAAATCAAGGGGGTGATTCTGCATGAGAAAACATGAAATTCATTTCATATATCTACACGATGTGGGTCCGGAAATGCATTGTTTTCAAGATACAGTGTGTTAAACTTTAAAAAATTTGTTTTCTCATGAATATCTCAAATATCAAAAAGGAATATTCTCAGATATATTTATGAACACAAAAAATGGATATATACAGGGTGGCCGACGGTCGATGGTACCTTAGACGTATACGGAAAACGGTACATTGGATTATCCTGAAAATTTGGTTACTCTAATAAGCGTTTGTGATCTAACGATTCAAAATATTTTCAGCGATGCAGCGTTGCCACATTTACTAAAAAGTAGCATCATCTTTGTTATTTCAAATGAAACACCCTGTATTTCATTGCGTTTTTAGATTCTTCTCGAAGAGCTGATTTCATCAATGTATCACACTTGGGGTCTAGCAGGAATTATTACAGAGATATAGGGTGTTCAAAATCGAGATTTTTCAATTTCAGGAATTTTTTGTGTCGAAACTATTCATTATCGATCAAAACGGCTCACATGTCCCTATCTTAACTTTTGATTCACTATCAACTGACATTTAATTGGAACAGATACAGGGTGATCAAAATTCTGAATCTTGGACCATCCTGTATTTTTTCCAATTGAATGTCGGTAGATAGTTAATCAAAAGTTAATATAGGGACATGTAAGCCGTTTTGACCAATGATGAATAGTTTCGACACAAAAAAATCCTAAAGTTGAAAAATCTCGATTTTGAACACCCTATATCTCTGTAATAATTCCTGCTAGACCCCAAGTGTGATGCATTGATGAAATCAGCTCTTCGAGAAGAATCTAAAAACGCAATGAAATACAGGGTGTTCCATTTGAAATAACAAAGATGATGCTACTTCGTACCGTTTTCCGTATACGTCTGAGGTACCATCGACCGTGGGCCACCCTGTATACACCTAGGGACTAAAGTGTCAACAAATTATAGCCCTCCAGTTGGTCGGGCTATACAATTTTTGTCTAGGGATTTAAAATACCACTTTATTCTTTAGGTGTATAATGTACTATTTTATGTCCAGGAGCAACAAACAGACCAGATTTAATTGATCCAGCCCTCTTGAGACCTGGAAGGTTCGACAAGCTATTGTATATTGGCCCATGTACGGATAAGGAATCAAAAATTTCTGTTTTGAAAGCTCTTACTCGACAATTCAATTTGGACACCGATGTCGATTTAGCTGAAATAGTGGGAATTTGTCCAAAAAATATCACTGGAGCTGATTTTTACGGGATATGCTCCACTGCATGGTCATCTGCTGTTAGAAGACTGATAGGAGCATTAGAATCTGGTAAATACTTGGAATAATTCGAATAATTGTCTCTTGATTTGAGATTTTGTGATATTTACAGGTGAAGCTTCATCAGAAAATGTGTCGCAAAAAGAGGTCATCGTCAATTTTCAAGACTTTGCAAATGCCATGCGAAATTTGAAACCTTCCATTAGCACCGATGATTTACAATATTTCGATCAATTAAAAAGAGAAATGAGTTCTAACGTATGAGATAATAAAAATCCCTTGACGAATATAACTGCTTTTTAGTATTAAACATGATATAATATATGCAGATATGAATACCTACACCTACCTATACAACATAGGTACATTATACACTATACAGGATATGTCACGACGACCTTACACTATATCTACAAGGTGATTCTAGAATAGGTGGTTAAACTTTGGGAGTATATAGAGTGAGTGAAATAATTATGAAAACCTCGGTAACATTTTTTTCTGAAGTGCCCCTCAAGAAAGATACAGCCCCCCAAAGAGGGGCCTCGGAGAATGATTTTGTATTATTATCTCCAACACCTTGTATGATGAAAATCTAAAATTTAGTTTATCCACTAACTATTCAGTGCCGGTTCGAATGGAGTTAAAATCACCTCAAAATTAAATACAGGGGTGTGTCATAATAGGGAGGTAGGGGGTAAAAATAACCCCAACTCTTTTGTTCATCGCAATTTCAGTTTTTTTACATGAAATTATGAAATTTCAGGGCAATTAACATAGAAAAGAAGCTCTTGTTGAATCTCGATAAAGTGAACCATTAGCGAATAAAATTTATTTTTCCAAGATTTTATTCAAATTGCAATTTTGGTATGCACTTAAGTTTAATTATCTAGTTCAAATCTTGCAGCTGAATTTTCACCTACTTCTAATCGTCTGATCAACTTAGAATCTGGCAGATGACAGTTGACAACGCGTTATGGACTTTTTGATAGAAAAAAATATGGCGGCTCCAATGTGGCTGACCAGATTTGTGATTATGGTCCGATGCGATTCAAAATTGGATTGTAAGGGTTTTTGGGGTTGGAAGTTTTGAATTCG
The DNA here is from genome assembly GCA_918026855.4 of Phaedon cochleariae. Taxonomy (NCBI): domain Eukaryota; kingdom Metazoa; phylum Arthropoda; class Insecta; order Coleoptera; family Chrysomelidae; genus Phaedon; species Phaedon cochleariae. The sequence goes on along the minus strand of OU896719.1, from coordinate 23,304,830 downwards.
TTGTCGGAATTCATGAATTAAAAATAGACGAGTTTCGTGATTATGGTCTGATCCTATTGAAAATACTAAAATAAAAAATATTGTTGAAAACTAGCTTTTATTATATTAACTATTGAAATAAAAAATTGAAGATGAAATATGGTGAATGCTCTAAAAATTAGAAAAATTTGCTTCTAGATATCTTCTCCCACTTCCTGGAGCATTTGAACGGAAGCATTATTATCACTGATTTTTTCTACCTTATTTTATTACATTTTTATACAACATAACTCCAACGAAATGGAACGTAGAATTTAACACTGAGTTAGAGACCATAATCTCAAATCTGGTCAGCCACATTGGCCGCCATAACGCATTGTCAACTGTCATCTGCCAGATTCTAGGTTGATCAGATGATTAGAAGTAGGTAAAAATTCAGTTGCGAGATTTTACCTAGATAATTAAGCTTAAGTACATACCAAAATCGCAATTTAAATGAAATCTTGAAAAAATAAATTTTATTCGCTAATAGTTCATTTTATCGAGATGCAACAAGAGCACCTTTTCTATGTAAATAGCCCTGAGATTTCATAATAATTTCATGTCAAAAAACTGAAATAGCGATGAACAAAAAAGTTGGGGTTATTTTCACCCCCTACCTCCCTATTTTGACACACCCCTGTATTTAATTTTGAGATGATTTTAACGCCATTCGAACTGGCACTAAACAGTAAGTGGATGGACAAAATTTGAGATTTTCGTTATACAAGGTGTTGGAGATAATAATACAAAATCATTCTCTGAGGCCCCCCTTTGAGGGGCTGTATCTTTCTTGGGGGTCACCTCAGAAAAAAAATTTACGGAGGTTTTCGTAACTATTTCACCCACTCTATATGCTCCCAAACTTTGACCACCTATTTTAGAATCACCTTGTATATCGAGAATCATTCGGGAAAAATCCATGAGAATATGCATGCTATACGCTCTCTTCATTTCGAATATTTTCAGCAATGCAGTGTTGCATCACACATGGGGTCTATCGGAAATGATTACAGAGATATAGGGTGTTCAAAATCGAGATTTTTCAACTTGAGGATTTGTTTGTGTCAAAACTATTCATTATCCGTCAAAACGGCTTACATGTCCCAATCTCAATTTTTTATTCACTATTTTCTGATCTTTCATCGGAACAGATACAGGGTGGTTCAAGATTCAGAATTCTGATACTTCTGATTTCTATACATTTTCTGCATATCTTCGGAAAATCTCTTATGGTCTTTCGAATAATGTGCCTATTATTCCGGATCATATCTGATCATGTCTTCAGTATGATTTACCAATAGTTTCATAGATACATAGATAGATAATAGTCTAATACTGTGAGATTATGGTACCTATAGGGGGCCAAGATTTAGGTCCGTCACGACCTATCCAGTGATTAGAGAACTGTTCGTCTAGGTATCCTCTCACTTGTATTGTGTAATGTATGGAGGTGTCCCATCCTGTTGAGAAAAAATACCTATTTATGTCCATCTTCATACATCCATCACAGTCTTCTTTTGTAGTGTTTTCTGAATAATGGAAACACCATGCGAACAATTTGATTCGCTGATTGTAGTATTGGTTGGCACGTACATCTGAGTCGGAAGAAATATTTTACCTAAGCAATAATTTTTTATATTTTTTTATTTCTTGGAGCGCACGAAAGGAAATTTCTATAATGTTCGAAGAACATCGTGCGTACTTAGGAAGGATAGGGAGAGGAGGTATGTATTGGAATTTTTTTTGAATTAGGTACTTATTTCCATTCTTTGAGAAGTCTCTTCAAGAAAAGTGAGTCTGGTCCTGGAATTTTTCATCGAATATGCAAGGAAGAGACTTAGATGAATTTGTTGAACGATTTGACTACAATAGCCAGTACAGAATCATGGAATCGTTCATCAGTATTTTCTTCGATATTTTTCACTAATCCAGTCGAAGTGTGCCGTACAAATTGAGATGCTACACTGTGTTTTTCCTGATCTTTCTGATTCTGATGTAAGTTTTTGAAACATACGATTCAGAAAGTCGAAATTTTCACATTTAAAAGAAAATGATTTCCGGCTCTGGATTTTTTTTCCCCAAAGTAGGCCATCGTGTGGTGGCGATAACATCGAGACGTTCCTAAAATATCGTCCAACCAAATTTGGTGTAGTATCAATACCCAGCGAGCACAAACATCCCTGGGATGTTTTGAAAATGTTGGCATGAAGATGTTATTTTGAGACGTAATATGCACTGACCAAAGAGGTCTTTGAAGGATATTGAAGTATTGTTTTTGTTCTTCTGTGGCATTTCTTTGTTTGCTTACTGAGAGGTATCCCTGGGATGTTTTGGGATGTTTTAGAAATGTAGTCATGAGGATGTTTTTTTGAGGCGTAATATGCACTTCCCGAAGAGGTCTTAGAAGGATATTGAAAGGATTGTTTTTGTTCTTTTGTGCCCTTTCTTTGTTTGCCCCACCACAACGTCTCATGCTTACGTCACAATACGATGAATTCTGATTTGTTTTCGATTTTGTTCTTCTTGTTCGCAATTGGCATTCGCGTTTGCAGCGTGTCACGCTTACATCACGCTGCTAACGAACAGAAAGGAATTTGGTGAAGTTTATTGTGTTAGGAGACTTATTTAGTTTGTAATAATGACCATCAGATCAAATGCAAGATGTGTTGTTCGGTGCCTCAGTGCAATCAATATATAGAAGTACGAATTTATCAATACACAGCATGGAATACGTCCATGATACACAGCTTCTCCGCAGTTGCAAACTTATGCATTGTGGAGAACATTTCAAAAGTTGGGAAACCTATTTCCAATTATATGTCTGTGTGTAGTAAGCACTACTCAGAAAGCGATTAGGAAGGTAATTTTATATCAAGAAAATATTTTTATATGTTCAATCTATTTTTAATGCATTTTTTCATTCAAGGGAAATGGAATCCTAATGCAGAAGTTCATTTGGACGAAAGGCTTCAGAAAAGTACCTCGAAAATGTTATTTTTTACAGCGATTTAATGTGCGCAAGACGCGTTGAAAATGTTTTGTTGTGTCCATGAAAAGGCTTTAAAAAGAACTAGGAAGAAGGTAGTTTTGTGACATCTCTATAATTGCCGCCTGCGGCGGACAATGGCTGTTCTATAATAGTTCTATTCATGTGTGAACAGAACATCGCAGTGGAGGTTCAATGTCTCGAAATCTCGTACTTTTAACATCTCTGAGATGTTTTTGTGCTCGCTGGGATAGATGTGCCTGTTTTTCTGAAACCCTTAATAGGCATCTTATGAAAATCCACATATGTGTGGGTTCAAAACCATGAAGAACAATATTATGAGGTCAGTTTTCCTGTGAAAAAATGCCTAATAGGATTTAATAAAAAACTGACCCCTATTCATTTCAATAAAAATGCACGGCACTGTCCAAAATGATGTTTGTCTTTGAAGTACTGGTCATATTGATGATTATTCATTCCGATACAAATTTGGTAGATATCGCTCGACTGATAGCTGAGATATAGAGGGGGGCCGTTTGAAATGAGACACGCTGTATATCAACTCACCTTGACTTCCTCTATCTACCATTAGGCTATAGCTGGTTAGTCATGACTCACCCTGTATAGAATATTCCTTTTCAATACTTTCACTCAATCAAGGGGTTCAAACTTGAACGATGGAAACTTGTTATTTTTATAGATCTTTAATCGCAGATACGTGATTAGGTTTTCTCAATTCAGAATTTCTTTTCACGTCCTGTATGATGAATATCGATTTGTCATACATCCAAAAACAAAAAGTATAAATTTAGGTCTGTATGTAACAATATGAATTGGTTAATATGGAAATAATGGAATTTTTCTACTCACATAACTAAAATGGCATTTAGCGTACGGATATGTACCATTTATTCAAAATATTAAACACGTTACCATGACAACACGATTCCTTAAACACTTTACCATGGCAACGCAGTTCATTAAACACAGCTTCAATAATTTGAGACATGTCTGGCCTGTCAATTGTATTAACTGTCAACTGTTATTTTCGAATTTTGTATCAGTATTATTCGAACAATATTCGTTTGTATCAGAATTCATTATTAAAAATATATGTGAAAAGTAGACGAAAGTGAAATCGAAGAGAATGTTCCGGTACTTGCATACCTCCAAGAAGTGTAAAAATGAAGTATCCATCTTCCAGAACAATGTATTTATCCTGCGCTGAGCATGACAATAAACGTGAAACAAAGGTTAGTAAACAATGGACTGGACAAATCTACACCCTATATCACTTATACGTGTCTCGCTGGTTGCATGCAGTTGCATGTATTATATTCTCAATTCCCATTCCTTTCAAATTATTTTGTAGGTTAGCAGGAATTGCAGGTATGTCAATGTAATTTCCGGAGTTCGTAGAAAAATCATAGTATGTAAATACGCGTTTATAAACTCTTCTAGACACTCGTTTATTAAATACTCGCTCCGCTCTGCTCCGCTCGTGCTTAAACTACTCGTTACTAACAGGACGTTTATAACACTTGTTATATTTAGATCTATGATTGTATTTAGATCTATGGTACAGGTATGAAGGGTTTTATTGTAAAGAAAATTCAGATGTTTTTAAAAATTCTTTATATAAATATACATACAAAATGTGACGAGTACATGACTATTTTTTAATATAAATAGGATTATATACTAGCTTGCATTTTCGACATAATAAAATAGATACACAATATCACAGCCACACATATTATATTCATCATCCGTCTTCATTTTGATATGGGTAAACATATCTTTACATTTTATTTTACTATTTTTCATTTTACGTTATACATATAAAATCATAAAAAAATTGTTATATAATAACTACTCTTTACAATGAATCTCAAAAATCTTAAACATGATAATACAGGGTATTCTCAAAGGTGATCCATTTTTTTTAAAGATGTCGAATTCATTGAAATATGCAGATCCGCCAAATATCTTTACAATAAGAGTTGTCTATGTCTATTTCCATAAACTGTGGTAGAATCATATGTTCTTTGTTTAGCGCTAGTCATCAGATTCTCTTATTCAATTGTTTTTTTTGCATCATCGAACACAGGAACGAGGCGAGTTGGCAATATGAGTTTGGGAAAGTTTCACAGAAAACCGTTTCATGAGAAATATAAATGAAAAATGTAATAAATAAATGAAAACTACGGATTTCCTACTTCAAACTAGGAATTTCCAACTTCAAAAACATAAAATGTCGATGTTGTGTATTCGGAATATCCAAGTTTAAATATGAAGGAAAATCACATTTCCAGTTCAAACCATTTAACTTCCAACTGCAAACTCGAAATTTCCGACTGAGAAGAAAGAAATCAAAGATTGAAAGTCGAAAAAATCAAATTCCGAATTTTAAGTTAATAATATCAAGTTTCAATTCGGAAAATGAAATTCGCAGTTATACAGGTTTTCGATCTGATAATGAAATATCCTGTACAAACAAACCCAGGATTGTCAACTGCGTACTCTGAATTTCCCTCTCGTAGCTCATAGAAAATGAAGTTTCTTTTATCTCAATTAAATATTTTTTTCATTCAATTTCCAACTTCAAGAACATAAAATTCATTTTATTTTGCAGTTGATGAAATTCCCAAGTTCAAACATGGAGGAAAATTATATTTCCAGTTCAAACTGGGAACTTCCAACTGCAAACTCGAACTTTCTGACTGAAGAATAGAGAATTTAAAGCTTTGAAGTCGAAAAAATCAAATTCCGAACTATCAGTTGAAAACATAAAGTTCCAATTCGGAAAATGATATTTCCAGTTACAGGTTTTTACTCTGAAAATGAAATACTCTGTTGAAACCCAGGATTTCCAACTGCGTACTACAAATTTTCGAATCATAGCTCAAAGAAAACGATTTCTTCAATCCCACTTGAATATTTTTTATTTCATGTTTGTTTTTTATTTTTTCAGTGTCAAATTGAATAAGTATTAGGAACACGTATTTCAATAATCCACTTAGAGTGATCAACTCTTATTATTCATTTTTTGTTCAAAACGAGAATCGGAAAATTTAAAAATGAATTGGCAAAATTCACTTCCAGGCTCCCCCCGCCCTTCCCTCCAATGTTCTTTCAAACCGTCCCTGGTCAAACAGTGTAGCACGTTTAAATAATGAACTCTCATTTACAATTTTACATGCTTTCGAGAACACCCTGTATATAGGTATCTACTACACTATAGGAATGATTTGAGCACAACTTATACAGGGTCACGCTTAAAGGTCTGCACAAAATCTCAGCACATATCCGTGAGTTCAAAATGAGCCGATTTAAAGCAGCTCACCTCAGTCCGAAATTGCTCTATTCAGGGCTGTCCACTTAAAACTCCGCAAGCCGATATCTTGACAACGAGTAGAAATATTAAATTTCTGTAAAATGTAGTCAATGGATCAAGTAGATTTTCCTGAGAGATAAAAAAAATCAACGCCTACTAAGAGCTGAGCGTCGCGACTCGTTGAAAAAATAAATCGATTGCATTGCCTTTGAAATCACGTGCACGACTGTAATCACATGTACTGTTGAACATGTTATTCATGAACTTTTTTGTTGTTTCTTGAACTTATTTATTTAACTCACTTCTGAGTTATACCTATTTATAGTGTTTATTGATTGACAAAAAAGCGATGATTCATGAGAATGCCATGAATATTAGTTACTTCGGCAACCATTTGTATCGCAATTGTTTCAGAAGCGTCAGATATTGTAATTACTGTGTTATTAATTATATGAAAATGGTTCAATTCAGCAATGATCAAAAAGTAGACATGTTACTGGTGTTTGGAAAATACAGGACAAATTGTAGGGAAGCAAAAAGAGTTTACGCACAGCGTTATCTGCATAGAAGAGTACTCGATGCAGAAATCATTCCAAAAGTTGTTTGCTTGTAAAACAATTGCAATAACAATATGGTTGCCGAAGTAACTAATATTGTGAAAACTTCACAAACGATAAGATTTCCTCAACATTCTTAAACACACAACATGTTTCGCTAAAACAGAAGCTTCGTCAGGTGATACACTGGTAAAATGAACTAAACCAACCAACCAACCAACCAACCAACCAAAAAAAACGAGTTCATCATACGCCAGCCATATATCAGGAGAAAACCATAGTTTTGATGATAATTTCGAAATTCTACACGTAGAAAATGAAGGAATGAAACTCTGTTAAACTGTGTTAGCGGGACATGTCCTGTGTTTGAGAATTTGGTGGAAATCTTATCGTTTGGGAAGTTTATACATTTGCCATGGATTTCCATCAAGTGACTGCCGGGTCAATTAAGAAAAAAAAGTAACTAATATTCATGAAATTCTGGCACAAATCAGGGCAACGGACGATTGAGCGCAACGATCAGAAAATTCGTCAGGTAGTAGATAATGAAAAGGGCAATTGAGCGCAAGGTACCTTCGGTCCTATGGACCAATTGTGCGCGGATTAAACTTGTTTGATACGAAACGGTCTTAACAAAATCGTGAGGAAGGATCATATCTTAGAAAGAATACTACTTTTTTTAAACTATCTAACCTCACTTGGCCTAAATTGATTTTCTTCACAGAAAGTATATTGTTAGGAAGGAGACTACTGTTTCTAAACAATCCAACCTTCCTCAGCCTTAACGAACCGTCTTCCTATAAAGTATATATTTTTTAAAACCAATCCATCTCTTAACAAAATCGTGAGAAAGGATCATATCTTAGGAGAAGACTTCTTTTTTTTAACAATCTAACCCTATACTAATTATTTTCCATTGAAGGTACTATATAGGAGTGGCCCGGTACTAAAGGAAATTCCAGCAATTAGGGGTAGGTACTTGTCTGCGCTCAATAATCCCATCCAGTTGGGTTCATTTTCTAACCGGTAAGGGTGAAACTGACCGCCGTGCGGTATAGACCTACACCCAAAAATCATCCATAATTGCATTTTTGTCAATCACGAAACGTTCACGATAAACCGGTATAACTCAGGAATAACTAAAATTAATGAGTTCGGGAAAATAACATGAAAGTTTATAAATAACACAGTAACTTAGTAGAGGCGTTGAATTTTTCAAACGTCTAAAAAAATGTACTAGACCCAATCCATTGATTACTTTCTACAGAAATTGAATATTTCTATTCGTTTTCGAGATATTGGCGTGCCTAGTGAAAAACCTGTTTACGGGATACATACACCTTTTCACTGTGGCCATTAGAGGGCGCTTACCATTGCCCTTCTTATGGTTCAAAATGGCCATAACTTTTTTCTCTGTGTAGATTTTTACTTTTTCGTTTAGGAATATTTGCAAGCAAAAAAAGTACACCTGTGAAAATCCGCTGAAGTAAGCGGATTCAGAGATATTTCGGTTTTTAGTGTTCGTTGCCGCGCACCGGAATATTCAAATTATTTTGAATAAAAAATGTTTGTTGTCATCTTCGTGGATGTAATTTGGTCAGTGAATAGTCGTCAGTGTATACAAGGATTTTTAAAAATACTTTTTTGGAGTGTACTTGTCGATTTTTATTTTAAAATTCATCAAACTTTATCTCTAAAACGGAGCGATTTCGGACTGATGTATAAGATCCTTTAAATCGGCCTATTTTGACCTCAGGACTATAGGTGGATTTATGCACACTGCTTTTTTACTAATCTGTTGCTTTCATTAACTGCCATTACGTTCATTTTTATTTATAGACTATGATACCTTTATGCACCACTTTCTTCTAATTTTAAACTCTTCTTCTTGATCAAAACATACTCCTCAGCGTACTTAGCCCGATGAAAATATTTGTGTTATAACATTACAATAAGAATCATTCATTCATGTTGATTTCAAAGTTTAATTTGAGCATACGACTAGAACTTTCAGAATTTCCAACTACATTTTGGGAAAAGAAGAGGAAGAAATTGTTTGTCTGACTTCTCACAGAACCGCGCCTGCGCAAGTCACAGTTTCATTCGTATTTGTCGTTAAGAGATATAAGTTGGTCATCTATTAGCGAATAGTTAATGAAAGATAAAATTCAATTCAGGTGCATAAATGAATGAACGGAAATATCAAGTTCAAACTTATTAGTGAAATCGTTAATAATTGGGAAATTTCAGAATATGCATGTGCTGAGATTTTGTACAGACCTTTTAGATTCACCCTGTATTGATCCTGCCTATAAAAACCAAGACCCAACAGGATTCATCACATACATTCAAACATATATTGAACGGCCAAGCCAAGGTATATAGAAAATCGTTTCAAATCCAAGATCCATTCTCACCAAACATATCACAAAATGCTATCCATTCCGAAGATAGATCTATACCCGTTCGGACGAAATTATATCTAATAAACCTCCCGTGGAAGATTAGTGAAAGCCGACCCAGAAAGGGTATCACATCCAGAAAATCTGCTCTGTTCCACAGCTAGGCCACCTTTCCATAGTTGGTGTACCTGAAGCACCAGCTGTGCACTTCGTCTTCCTCATTGCAGCACATCGGGTAGACTATGGGGGATTTAGTTTGTTTCGCACATCTTTGGCAAATTTCTCTTTTCGTGCTCTGGAACGAATCAAAAATTCACTTTGTTTGGATGTATGACAAATTTACGATATATATAACTCGAAATTTTAAAATTCCGACTTATATCTCGGAATTTTACATATATATAAGTCGGAATTTTGATTAGTGAGTCACACGAGACCAACGAGACGAGACTTTCATCTGGACATTTTGTTTGGATGTATGAGACTTGTTATTTTTATAGACCTCTAATCGCAGATTGGCGATCGGGTTTATTCAATTCGGAATTTTCTTTCCACGCCCTTTCAAACTATTTCGTTAATTCCGTCGGTGATTTTTGACGGGAGAAGTCAATTTGCCTACTAATTTTTGTATATAAGTAATCGGATAAGTGGTAAAGTTTTTCATCAAAATTAGAAAAAATATTGTATGTACATAAACAGGTTAGGAAACGTATCTTATGTAACTCTGTGTTTTGCGGGATCTTGGTTTACTCGCCCTGCAAAAGTCGTTTCCTAATTGGTTACTTAAATATCTATTTTTGTTTATTGCTAGACTTCGAATTTTATGTCTGGCGGTGAAGGGGATGAAGATAGCATTCAAGATACTAGTATTTTACTTTCTCCTCGATATCAAAATCGACTTATTATTTTCGAAAATTGTAATAACCGCGGACCAGAAAAAAGAAGAGGGTGGTATAGATGTTCAAAATGAAGCCATGTATATTCGATGAGTCAAAACATTGAAATAACAAATCAGTCATTTCTCGAAAAACGGTATGTAATGTACCGCTGGATATTCACAGATTTCTAAAAGCAGCTACTTTATACTCTCTAATCAGAAGATAATAATGACATAATATTTAATTTGAGAAATTTATTTTAGTCGAATATCCTTTACTGGGTGTTAACGAAATAAATATATTACTAGGAAGAGAGTAGTGGACATACATAGCCCTCACAAAAAGATAACCGTGCTGTAAGTGCATATCCTTTGCCCTTTCACTACTCTCTTCCTAGCTATTTTACATTTTCCTCCATATTACTTCCATCATGTTAAATACATTACATTCAAACCCTAGAAAGACTAAAGGTGTAATATCGAATGACACCATTGAAGAAAATCTACAGGGCGGTCCATCAAAAACTATAATCTCCTATTCTAAGGGCTTCAAAACGAGAATCCGAGAAATCGCTCGGACTCATCAATTCCTGATTCGAGGAGGAACGATTTGTATTTTTTCTTCATCCCCGTAATTTCAACCCCCTACCAGGAGGAAGCAAAACCCCCGGATTTTGAATAGGGATGAGGGACTCTTGCTAGATTGCAGATTGTAGATTGTAGATGGGTCGTATAAGCTGAGAGACCTCTCGATCACTGCGACCTAGAAGATCTATTGTGATTACCCCTATCTAGTTTTGGTCCTCTAACCCTAAACTTCTGATGAAGCCTACGATTTTCCTGACGGTTGACTTTTCCACTTCAACAGGGGTGAGATAGACCTGTTCTAGGTGGTTCAGCCTTTGGCGGACTAATACTTCACATGAGCAAAGTATGTGTTCCGCGGTTTCGGTCGCATTGTTACAAAAGCGGCAAGTGTCAGTCTCCGCCAGACCCATCTTTTTGAGGTGGTACCTCAGAGGTCCGTGTCCTGTGAGAAAGCCTGTGATAAGCTTCAGCTCTGGTTTGCTGAGGCTGAGTAGCTCTTTGGCTCGGTTGTGCGAATGGTTGATGAACCTTTTCGCTTGTCGTTGACCTGGAGTTGCTCTCCAGTAGGAGGACTTTTCAATTCATTCCCATTTCCCGAGTTCTCCCTTTAGCTGACATTTGCTTATGACTCTTGCTATACCTAATTCTGAAAAAATCTTCGAGTACTATCCGACCCTTCAAATAAGAGATCAAAGAGTGGAATAGGCAATGTCGAATTTACCTCTGAAATATTATTCTCATTAGAGTCGGATGCGAATAGTATTTATTTGAAAAGTTTGTGGACACAGAAGATAACAAATAAAAAAAACTTTTCCAATCCTACTCTACTAAGAATAATATTCTCGAGGTGAATTCGATATTCCCTCTTCCACTATTTTGTCTCCCATTTCGTTATCGATGAAAATTTTCAGGCGAAATCAGAGAGTCACATAGTACTCGATGGAATCTTCAAAATGAGGTATCGCAATACCCCTCATTCTTATTCAAAATCCGGGGGCTGTGCTACCCCCTTGTTGGAGGTATATAAGTTACGGGCATGAAGAAAGCAGACAAGTTGTTTCCCTCGATTGGTCAGTTATTGACGGTTCCGAGCGGTTTCCGGATTTTTATCTTATAGCCCTAGAATCGGTGTGTGAAGATTTCGTTGGACCATCACCCTGTTTGGCAATCAAAATATGATTTGGGACAACACCACCCAACATTTTACTCATCGAGAGGTGCAGCTCATGGAAAGCATATAAAATGAGTAGAATCGCAGAGAACTAAGCGACATTGCGACACAGTTCATGAAAATAGTGAGGTAGCAAAAAGATTTGATGAGTGGCTAGAAAGTTAATGTTTCTTAGATCTGATATGAATCACGTGGAATGAGTTTAACTTTAACCTTGGATTTTATCACCAATATTCGGAAGATAATAATTCAAGGAATCTCGACAAGGTGATCGAGAAAATATTAAAATGGAATTGATAGTTTTCATCCACGACTGTTGTATAAAATATTCATAATAAATGTACTTCCTCAAGCAAAACGGTAGCTATTTTTCACACCAGTGAATAATAGCAGTGAATAAACATAATTCACTGGTCGGGAGTTCCTATAGGATACGCGATATAACATATAAGGAACTTTAGACCAGTGGATAATGATTATTCACCGCCATTATTCACTGGTGTGAATAATGGCTATCGTTTTGCTTGAAGAAGTACAACAGTCGTGGACAAATAATTAATATAACAGGTATCCTCAATTTTTTATTTTCTGAAACTCCAATGAGTTATGATGAAACAGTTGTTAAAAATAAGTTTATAAATCAAAGACAATGTTTTTTCTGTTTTTTTTTCTAATTGACACGGCCGTTACCTGATGGAAATCCTTATAAGTTAGGCAAGCCAGGATTAGTTTATTTCATTGTACCAGTATGTCATCTGATGGAGCTACTGTGTTAGCGAAACATGTCGTGTGATTTAGAATTTTGTAGAAATCTCATCGTTGGTGAAGTTTTATACGAAGACAATAGTAGTCGTGGACAAAGTATAGTATTCTACTGGCATATAATGAGCTATTTTTCACTCCAGTGAATTATGCCACTCGCTACGCTAGTGACATAACCTCAACCTTCGTGAATAATAGCCCTCATTATATGCTCTTGTTGAATAATATACTATTATCCACGACTGTTGGTAGATAAATTCCACACCAGTGAATAATAGCAGTGAATAACCATAATTCACTGGTCTAGAGTTCCTAGGATACGCAATATAACATATATAAGGAACTTTAGACCAGTGAATAATGGTTATTCACCGCTATAATCCACTGATGTGAAAAATGCTCGGAAAAATGGCTTGCTTCATGCTTGAGGAAGTAAAACAGTCGTGGACAAATAATTGATATTACAGGTATCTTGAATTTTTAGTCTTCTTAATGTCAAATGAGTTATGATAAAACAGTTTGTTAGAAATAAATTTATATAAAAGATAATAGTAGTCGTGGACAAAGTAGAGTATTCTACTCGCATATGATACTCAGGTTAATTATGCCACTCGATATGCTCGTGATATAAACTCAACCTTCGTGAATAATCCCTCATTATATGCTCGTTGAATAATATACTATTTTCTACGGCTATAACACAAAATTGCTCTCATTGTTTTACTGTCAATGAGGTACTTTGGTCGTCATCAATTTTATTTCCGTATATGGTATCACAATTTAATGACTCCATTGTGTTATTATTTTTGAAAAACAACTCATCGCCCATGGAATGTAAAATTTCAAGCAATGACAGCTCTGTCCAATAGAGGAGCATTAATTGAGAGAAAATCAGATGGTTACAAGACGGAGAAATCACAAATGTCGCTGTTATCTGGTGCAGCCGTAGAAAAATTATAGTGCATAACTCGCACGGAATACTAATTTCCTACTCGAATGATTGCAGCATGAGCCGTAGGCGAATGCTGCAAACTTCATTCTCGTGGAGAATCACTATCATTCCGTGCTTGTTAAACAATAAACTATTGTTAAACATAGAAGGTAACACAGTGCCTATGCATAGAAGTACGTTGGAAACAATCGAAAGTCAATGAAATGAAAAAAGGAATATCAAAATCACTGATCGCTAGTCTCTACCACAATGATTGGAAGAGAACCTACAGATAACCGACAGTAAAATAGATAATGGAAACATTTCAAAGTTAACTCACTACACAAGAATTTCATCACAGACCCGGAATTTCAACAGATATACTTGGCACAGACACTAGAATGGAAAAAGTGAAGTTTTAACTTGGGGATTATATAGGACTATTACCTCTCCTTAGTAGTATGTAGTTGAGTAAGATATTCAGAAACCAAATTCAAAATTTCAGTGTCCATAAACTTCCTTGTAGACGGCACAGTCACTAGGATTTCAATTTTTTGTTCAATTTTTGACATGAGATTTCTCGTCAATTTGGAGACTTGTAGATGCTTGTAGGAAATATAGAATATTCTGGTAATTTTTGTAGGACTAATCTTGACTTGAGCCTATTGCTATGATCAATATATGTTTTTATTTCGATAACACTCTGTAGGAATATATTTTTGACCACTTCAAATGGAATATATCTCAATGCAAAGATACTCACATCTCCAATGCAAGCAACATCTTGTCTCCATTCTCCCCCAGGTCTAGCCGATATGGTGTTCAAAATGACTATTATAAACAATGTAGTGATGGGTAGATTCCCAAGAATCTGCAATGAAATTAATCGATCAGGAATTTTATCAATATAAACGATGAAACAACAATTTTTTATGTCCGCATAGGTTATTGCAGTATTTCAAGAAAGAGTATGGAAATTTCGAAATCAGTTATTTGTTTATCAACAATGATAATGAGTAATATAGGTAGATACTAAAACATATCTCACCGAAGGAATGAGATGGAAAGTTTTATTCATTATTCAATAAATGTAAAGTAGGTATATTGGAAAGGAATAATTCCTTATTCTCATTCAAATGGTGATAAGTAAAATCATTAGATAGCTGATAACATCGTTTGCTGTTTAATTATAGACAAAATGCCCATGATAAATAAAAATCGACTCATATCTATCCCAATAGCTTTATAACTCCTTCATTAGTATTCAAACTTATCTCTTTCGCTAATTAATTTCGGGTCATCTCTCAAATCGATGATAATTTCCAAGCCAAACAAAATTATTGAAATAGCATCCTTGTTTTTTGTCTGAATTCATGGTAATTATCAATATCACGCTTTCAGAACCAACTCTTAAGACATACTGCATGAAAAAAAATGTTTTCAGGATATGTCATTAAAATGTGCTACATAGAAAGAAATAAGTCTGCGGTGATTTCCTAATCAAACACCATAATAATGTTTTGGGATAATTTGAAAAAACACGTGGTGATGAACAAAATCCCACTAAATACTTGAGAATGTCTTGTTCCAGGATTTGAAAGGAGTGTCAGGAAACATTGTGCTACTCACCTGCTTGCGTGGATGCATATTTGTATGTTATGTAAGATGTACCAGCACTCACACCGAAACCAAAATTACCACAAAATCGAAACCCAAACACCCACAATGCTCTCTCAAGCACTTTTGAAGATTGTCTCGCTTATTTTCATTTATATGTGAATTTAGGTTAAAAGTCCATTGATAACGTTATTATATCATTCGAAAAAGGAAGAAGAGAGAGTGTTTTCCCCCTCCAAAAGCAACAAGGAAGTTAGTGGAGATTGGAAGGTTTGCATGGTTGTCATTTCCTGTCTGCAGTTTGTTTTCAGCTTTTGGTTAGTCAAAACATGCCAAATGCTAACTTTTGCTGATGCCTCATTGAAATGTATTTATAGATGACCATGTTAGGACGTAAACTGCTCTAAGGACCTCTGGTGATGTCAGAAAACTATAATCACAAAGTTTGAGTTACTATTATGATAGATAGGAAGTAGACAAGTTGACTAACCATCTTTTGACAAGCACAAAATAGTAATTTACGTAGCAGGTTCGGAAAATACTGCGTTTTTTGGACGAGTTGTCAAAATTCTAGGTCGAGCCGTAGGCGAGTCCTGGAAGTCTGCGAGTCCAAAAAAATTGTTCTTGGACGTGTTACGTACACAATTTTTTCGGCAACCATATGTAGAATAACAATTCAATAAGACACATTTCCATATTATATTTCTTTGCGGAATACAGTTTCTTCTTTGTTATTTCTTATTCGTATCAAATACTGAAATTTGAACAGAATACCTATACCTACTAACTGCTATATTGGAAATTTCGTATGGACATTTTCAAACTCACTATCGCTGCTGCTTTCGATAGTTTATTGCGATAATTGCAATCAAACTTTCAAACATCCAAATGTCAACTAATTTCATGTCAAATAGCTGTCAGCCGATATTTCGCTACTATCTTAATTATCATCCGCATTTATCAAAACCTTATCTACCAAGATTTTCATAGTTACAGTGACAACAACAATGTGATACTTCCGGCCTAGTCCGGGAAGTACTTACTTAGCACTTCCCGGACGGTTACCGAAAAAAGTAGTTTTTGACGAATCTAAGGATACTAATTTATTTACGATTGTATTGAAAATAAGAACATTCATTCAATATACTAAGGCAAATACTGGATATTTATTCATTCACATTCGATGTGTCAATATTCCTTGGATATCCAAGATTGCATAATACACTCAGTTCCAAAAAAAGTGACGCACTTGAAATTTGACCTATCTTCTTAAAAAAAAAACAAAAATAGTAGGCCGATTTGATTTTTTTTTATCAGTTGGTAGGTAATGCATTTAAAAATAGTAGGCCGATTTTATTTTTTTTTTATTTGTTGGTAGGTAATGCATTTGTCTTTAAAAAAAAATTAAGAGGTGAACATTTTTTCAAAGCCTCCTTGATGGTGGTGGAATAACTCGAACCATGATTTATTCTTAATTTTTGACTCACCCTGTGTGTTAATTGAGTAATGGTATACAAACTGCTTACACCCTATACGAAAGAGGCTTCTTTTGCGAGCATTTTGTTTTCTATTCATTGATTTATCTCTAGAATTTTCCGAATTACAGCTTTTTTGCTGATACCTCACGCTTATCCCACAAATTAAATTTATTGAAGGATCAGAGTACTCAAAATTGATTGGATTGTACTCTGGTAGGATCACATTGTTGATAGCTCACGCTTTTCTCACAAATTGGATTTATTGAAGGATCAGAGTACTCAAAATTGATTGGGTTGTACTCTGGTAGGATCACATTGTTGATACCTCACGCTTATCCCACAAATTAAATTTATTGAAGGATCAGAGTACTCAAAACTGATTGGGTTGTACTCTGGTAGGATCACATTGTCTTTAAAAAAACAAATGCCGTTGCCATAGCAACTAATTTGTTGTATGCCTCCATATTTGACCATTTGTCGTGGTGTCATTAATTAAGTGTCTTGTTTTATTGACTAAAATTATATTAAATGCGTCAAATATATCCTGAACAAGTAGCAAGATTAGTTGCGTTAGTAAATGTTCATGAAGCAACTGCTCGTAGAGCAATCCGCAAGTACGAACAAACAGGAAGCACCGATCGGAGGGTTGGTTCTGGTCGCCCCCGAAAAACTTCTCCAAGAGATGATCGCTTCTTGAGATTGCGGATTTTACGGAATCGATCAAATACTGCGGTAAATGTTCAGCAAGATCTTCGCCAAATTCGTGAGGTTGCAGTAAGTAAGCAGACGGTATGTAGACGTCTAAAAGAAGTTGATTTAAAAGCTAGGACCTGCAAAAGGTCCCAAATTATTACCCGAATATCGTGCTGCTAGAAGAAATTTTGTGAAAATTATGGACAGTGGAATATTCCTGAATGGTCGAATGTCTTGTTTACGGATAAGTCAAGGTTTTGCCTTACCATGGTGGATGGAAGAAAAAGAGAGTGGAGAAGAACTGGTGAACGATTTGATCAAAATTTGATAACAGAATGCGAAAGTTTTAATGGTTGGTCCGTTATGGTGTGGGGAGGGATTTCAATGAATGGAAAGACACCCCTTTATGTTTTTTCTGGTGAGGCAGTCCATGAATGCACAAATTTACATTGACATTTTAGAGCAGTATGTCTTACCTTATATAATAGTGCGAAACTTCTTAGAAGCTCCTGGCATTACCACATTACAATGGCCTGCGAGAAGCCCCGATATGAATCCTATAGAACATTTGTGGGATGAATTAGGGAGAAGGGTACGTTCTCGGGAGAGGTCTCCGGAAAGTCTCGCAGAAATGGCAGATGCATTAGTGGAAGAATGGTATCGTATGCCAATGGAAACGATAAGCAACCTAATTTCCAGTATGCCTCGTAGATTAGAAGTTCTTAGAGTTGCTAAAGGAAGCAATACACGGTATTAAGCAGTCACCCAAATTGATAATTTTGTGTTTAATGAAAATGTTTCTCAAAATTCAGTTTATTTCATTAGAAAATTGTTTCTCGTTGAAGTCAGAAAGTTGGTAATCTGCAAGGATTCAGCAAAAAAAGCTGTAATTCGGAAAATTTTAGAGATAAATCAATGAATAAAAAAACAAAATGCTCGTAAAAAAAGCCCCTTTCGTATTGGGTGCAAGCACTTTCTATGCAATTACTCAATTAACACACAGGGTGAGTCAAAAATTAAGAATAAATCATGGTTCGACTTATTCCACCACCATCAAGGAGGATTTGAAAAAATGTTCACCTCTTCATTTTTTTTACATCAAATGAAAAAAAATAAAAATCGGCCTACTTTTTTAAGAAGGTTGGTCAAATATCATGTGCGTCACTTTTTTTGGAACTGAGTGTATTTCGCATTCATTTTTTTCGAGTCTTCTTTGGAACAAAAAACACTTTTCATTATTCAAGCAATATCTATTGAACTTTAATTATATATATCATTATTATACTATAATGGCATGAGATGTAATTTTTTTTCAAAGCAGTTAGGAAATATATTCTTTTTTTCAAATCAAGTGCTATCTTGTTGTTGAAAATGTCATATTCTGATCCAGAATCATATCAGGAATTCAAAAATGTTATGATATACAAGGTGTTTCAATTGAAAATTCTAAACCGAAGCCATATTCAGTGAAAGCGGAAGTGACCGCGGGAAGTAAATGATATGCGAAAACTTTCCTCTTCACGTACTATATACTTAAACCTATATTAAATTTCATTTTGATACACCGAATATTCAAGAAGTTATGGCTTATTGTATGATGGATTCGTCGGAACCCGTTATTTTATAGGTATTCATACCTTGGTCGTTATGCGTTTAAAAACATCTCCAAGTTTTTTTATCAGTTCAGTTTAAATTTTGAATAGTTAGATAGCTGAACCTCTCGTTTTCATCATCTTTTTGGAATTTATTTCTAAATTGGTTGTGTAATTTCCATATTGATGATGAATGAAGACACATTATTATTAACACTTCCTATATTCAGCGACTGTCGTGAAGCATATTATTATCTGTAAGTTATTGATATTCTATATCAGTATTTCAATAGAAACTTGATATCAATGTCTCCATGAAGAATTATACAGTTTTGTATTGTATGATATCATCATATTATAGCAACTCATGCTGCAGCCAAGTGAACATTACTTGTATATTTATCTCAAGGACTCATTGGATGGAATACACGCGTGTTAGTTTTTTATTTTTCTCTCATTTCTGAAAATCAGAAAAAAATATAAAGTTGATTTATCAACAAATGAACTAGCGCTCTAACTTTGTTGCATTCTGATGGAACGAGTTTGTTTAAGATATTTAAAAAACCTCATTTTGGCTATCCATGTTGCATAGTACACATTTTCCGTTTTCCAACCGATTTCAAAAATTCTTGAGTAAGAAAGGTCACACTGTTGATGTTGAATGTAGTTACTTCCAATTTCACAGAACACTGATACTCCCTAATGACATAATTCTGTCCAACGGATATCCTTAGGACGACCTGTCCGGACATTCAGGACGTCCATAGGACGTTCAAATTTGGTACCGTGGACGTCCATTGGACGCCTGTGGGATGTACAAATGCCCCACTTGAGGACCAGCTAGGGACGTCCTTGAGGAATGTCCCTGGGACAACTATCGCATACCTAAATCTTACAGTATTCCTCATCTAGCACTACGGAGGACATCCTTAGGACATCCGTAGGACAACCTATCAGCAACGCTGAGGGATATCAATTGGATGTCCATAGGATGTCCCAGGGACGTACGAATTATTCTTCAATTTGAATTTTTCTGGGTCCCTCTAGGACCAGATCTTGCATAACTGATGAGGACATTCAGTTGAGTTGATGGTCCGTAGAAGGTCCCCAATAGATCCTGAAAAGTTTCCCAAGGATGTCCGATGGACTTACGTGGACATTACAGCACATGGCATCCATTGGACGTCCATTTTAGGTTCATTTCAATTCCAAACGTCCATGGACATTGAATGGACATCCAATGTACGTACAAACATGGATTATCATTGGATGCTTCAAATTGTATGTACAGTGGACGTCCACTCAATGTCCAACCACGCATGTACGTAGAATGTACATTCATTGTACTTATAACGATGGATGTACAATGTATGTTTCAAAATTACCGTCCGTTGGACATCCATTTCATGTCAACTCAAAGACTAAAACACTCGTGGACGTTTGATCAACATCCATTGTACGTACAGAGACGGACGTACATTGGATGATTCAAATTAACCTTACCTTGGATGTCCATTTAACGGCCATTCTGAGTTCAAGCGTTAATGGATGAAGAATGAACATTATATTTATATGTATATAAATAATTGTTCAAAGTGAATGTCTGCATGAAATCATTTTGAATCTGGAGGTTTATGGACGTTAAATGAACGTACATTGTACGTTCAGAGATGGACGTAAGACTATTGATTTTTCATCCACGTGGATGGGAGGCAGAAGGTCAGATCGGTCGGTAGAGTAGCGGTAGCGTCTGGCGTGATTCTGATGTCATTTTCAGTTGGTAAATGACCGTGAACATGAAATGTTGTGTTTGTGATGAATTGTGGAATGCAGGATATTCAGAACCAGATCATTCAAAGTAGGTATGAAAGCATGCATGTTCGAATGTGACTCCATATATTATCTATAGTTATTATCTTATGATTTATCATCCTACGGGTTGTTATTCATTTTTAATGGGTGGTTTGATAAAAAAAGTACCTGAGTATATAGCAATAATGTGAATAAGGCTTCATTCACCAGTTAGAGTTGAGCTGAACAGGATTTGGGGTATAGACAATCGATTTCTACCTATATAGCAACATATAATATTTCTCTTTTACTACAGGAACAAGAATTTGAAATGGACTGAAGAAGACATGGATCAACAATGTATTTATATATATGCAATCGACACCAAATATATATCTCAATAAAAGAAGCTATATTTGTTACCTACTGATTTTTCATCATTTGATTCCCAATAAAGATGAGCATCCATTATACACCCACATGTAAACATCCAATGAACGTCCGAAGTGGTGTCCTCAAGACATCCAATGAACTTTCATTGGACGTTTAACGTCCAATTTGGTACGACCAATGGATGCTCAGACATGTACATCCATTGTGAGTCCAAATATGAATATCCACTGTACATGCACATGAAGACATCCACAGTACTTCCGAAGTGGTGTCATCAGGACATCCAGTGGACGTCCATAGGATACATTGGACATACATGTGCTGTGTGGGGCATTGACAGGAAGTATTTATCGCCTACGAGCAATCATTCGTCGGCGAGGTGTAAGTTAACGTCGTCGCAGGGACAACATATCCGGACGGATATGCCTAAGGGACATTTCGATTGTTATACGATCCTGGAAATATTAAGGGCGTCTGTGCAGAGATATTTGAAAGAATGTACTATCAGGGACATTTCATAATTGTCTAGAATGAACATTATATAAGATCTAAAGTCATGCCAGAATATGTACTACTCGGGACATCCGATGGATACCCCTATAGGAACGTTTAAAATCATATCCCATCAGAGACATGCCAAGGACGTCCTTGCATGGACATTCTCCAATATGTACCACGTGGGACGTCTAAGAGATGCTATTTCTAGGATATTTGAAATGCTGGGACATTCCGTGGACGTCTTTGCTCGAACATTGCATGATATGTACGGGATGGGACGTCTCAAGGATACTTATTTTTGGTCCGGGACATTCGGACTTGAATTGTACCAAATAGGGACGCCCCTAGGACGTTGTGTGCTATTAGGGCTGGTTATGAAAAAATATATTTTCCAAATAGAATTATTTTTAGATCAGAAAATATTCATAGTATGTTTCAAACAAGCTATAAATATTAATGCTACCTGATGGAGCTGTGTTGAATTAAGACTATTGCATATAAAACACTTTATTCAATGATTTGTGGATTTTCTGAAATAATCCTTTTTAGCATTAATGGCAGTGATCCAAAATTCCAAACACCATCAAAAATAATGATGCAATAACTGATACAGACGAATTATAACAAATTTATATCTAATAGTAGATATAATGCTATGGCCTATGGGTCAATTATGAACTTCAGTGGCGAGGAAGTAACATTCCGAGAGATTGATAGCCAGTATTATTGCGATTAGTAGGTATACTTTTATAAAATGGGTGTCCCAACAAGAGCGCAGGAATTAAATTTGCCGACATTTTGTTAATACGAATTGTACGGGAATTTTATTTGACAGTTGTCATGTACAGACCAGTCCAAGAGCCGGGTCGGTCTATATACCTTGAACCCCCGGACTGAATTATAAACATCTCACCCCGGACCATTGTCGTTACCTCGGTCATGTTAGCTCCCGGCCGGCCAGCTCCACGCGGCTTTTTTCCACCACGGTCAATCTTTTCCACAGATTTCGATTCACACGTTTATAGTATCTTTTCGGATGTTTGATCACTTTATGATTCATTTTTCACAGGAAAATGGATATAACTAAGCGATCCATGTGGTTCAATTGATAGAATTTGAAATATTAAGATTGATTAAAATATAATTTCTAAAGAGTACAGGACTGATTATTTTTGTCTTCTCATTTCAGGTTCATAATTCCAAATACTGAATTGATGATTTCAATACCACTCGAGATATGATATTTTCCTTTTTCGACGTATGAGGGCCCGCTCCAAGGTTCCGGTTCCTCTTCGATACTGCTCGACATGAAATATGAAATCATTTTCATACTTGAAAATTGGACGGCCAAAGCCGGCATTAAGCTGGACGAATAAAATGATATAAATACTATAAACAGAAATTTTTTCATCTTATTATCGCGACGTATAAGGGCCATACATTTTTCAAGTATGAAATTGATTTTATATTTCATGTCGAGCTGTATCGAAGAAGAACCGGCACTCTGAACCTTTGAGCGAGCCCTCATATATACGTCGAAAGAATGAGACAAAAAAGTTGTCTACATTGTGTTTGTATTCCTTTATAGGTCCAGCTTGATGAAGGCTTTGGACGCCTTATTTTACGAGTGTGATGATGATTCAAACAACCAATCAGGTAATCCTTGTATTCAATACGGCATACTGATTTTTTGTCAAAACCCACAAATCACTCCGTATGTCAGTAACGAAGTGGTTTTGGATATTTTTTGTAAATGGCATTTTGCAATCATATTGACAGTGCCTATATCCTCATATTTCTGATCGGTTTTTATCTCTGGACACCCTGTATATCCTCTTATTCGTTCTGAAAATGAAAACTTTATAGTGCGGTTTGAAAATGATCGAGCTCCTCACACCTTGGAGCTATTCTTCATGCTGATAGTGATCGCCCACTTTTTTCTAGAGAAAAATATCATATATCTCGAGTGGTATAGAAATCATCAATTCAGTATTTGGAGTCATGAACCTGAAATGTGAAGACGAAAATAATTCGTCCTGTACTTTTTTCGCCAATTCCAGAAATCGTTTTAGTTCCATCAATAATCATATTTCAATCAATCTGAATATTTCAAATTTTATCAATTAAACCATATGAATCTCTCAGTGATATCAATTTCCCTGTGAAAGATGAGTCATGGAGTTATCAAACATCTCGAGAGACACTATAAAGGACCCCGCACTTTTAGTACGTAAAATGGTTCTCGGTGAAATTTCCTGAATTTTCAGTATGTTGTAGAATTCGATGAACTGATTGAACCTGCAGAATCGTAAAGTTCTTTGATGAACAGATTCTGAGATACAGGGCGTTGAAGTTACAAATCGGTATTTTTCATTTAATTATTTTCTCGAAATTCAAAGATGCCAAGTACAATTTTTTTCGCTCATATCATCAACGAACCTCCATATTACTCAACATAATTCAGATGGTTCAGATAAGGTAATTGTTTACAGAGTGAAACATATAAACATTTCAGTGATGTCTGAAAATTCTATGTAATAATGAAATATCGAAAAACTAATTTTGGCATGCAATATACTGTTCCCATCCCATCATGAATCACAATTCATACATTTCATACAGGGTGATTTGAAAAATTGGTGACACCTAAGATCAATTTATTCATACACATCCTGTATATTCGAGTGAATTGTTAACCTCTCGAGAAGGCTGATGCCGTATGAACATGATTTCGTTGAGATATATAGGGTGATCATGAAGATTTTCGATGATGAACATGACAAAAAATCGTGTTTTTTGAAATCACCCTGTTATTCATGATTAACTCGGTGAAATTCCCTATTTATTTTTTAATATATTCATCATTCGCTCCTCAACGCTGTCTTGAAAATTCAGTTTCCTATCATGACGGGTGTCATAGTTATTAATTCAGGAACTTACCACTTGCATGAAGAGTTGAAGAGACTTGTTCACTTACATTCGCATAGTGGCCGATATTTTTCACAAATAGTGAAACGTGAGAATGTGGAGACGAAAATAAGTTTAGTATTCATATACAGGGTGAACATTAGAAATTCAATAACAATAGCAGATATATGAATTTAATAATATTAATATAATGTTACAGATAGTTAGGCGAATTTCGTTGGTATACAAGCAAATCGAATCCTGGAATAGACAGATTTTTTCACATTTGTTTTCCACTCAGAATCAGGAATGAAAATGATGGAAACGCCTGATTCTGAGTGGAAAACAAATGTGAAAAAATCTGTCGATTCCAGGATTCAACTCTCCCTATTAGAAATGGATGCGTGAAAGACCGAATCATTCTCCCATCTCCTAGGTATTGTTCGTTTTTCATTTTGGCAGCGCTTGTATACCAACGAAATTCGCCTAACTATCTGTACATTATATTAATATTATTAAATTCATATATCTGCTATTGTTATTGAATTTCTAATGTTCACCCTGTATATGAATACTAAACTTATTTTCGTCTCCACATTCTCACGTTTCACTATTTGTGAAAAATATCGGCCACTATGCGAATGTATAAGCACAGTTTAAGGAAATACCCATTCCTTAAACTGTGGTATAAGTGAACAAGTCTCTTCAACTCTTCATGCAAGTGGTAAGTTCCTGAATTAATAACTATGACACCCGTCATGATAGGAAACTGAATTTTCAAGACAGCGTTAAGGAGCGAATGATGAATATATTAAAAAATAATTAGGGTATTTCACCGAGTTAATCATGAATAACAGGGTGATTTAAAAAAACACGATTTTTTTCATTTTCATCATCGAAAATCTTCATGATCACCCTATATATCTCAACGAAATCATGTTCATACGGTATCAGCTATCTTGGGAGGTTAACAATTCACTCGAATATACAGGATGTGTATGAATAAATCGGTCTTAGGTGTCACCAATTTTTCAAATCACCCTGTATGAAATGTATGAATTGTGATTCATGATGGAATGAGAATATTATATTGCATGCCTAAATTATTTTCTCGTTATTTCATTATTACATCGAATTTTCAGACATCACTGAAATGTTTATATGTTTCACTCTGTAAACAATTACATCATCTGAACCATCTGAATTATGTTGAGTAATATGGAGGTTCGTTAATGATATGAGCGAAGAAAATTGTACTTGGCATCTTTGAATTTCGAGAAAATAATAAAATGAAAAATACCGATTTGTAACTTCAACGCCCTGTATCTCAGAATCTGTTCATCAAAGAACTTCGCGATTCTGCAGGTTCAATCAGTTCATCGAATTCTACAACATACTGAAAATTCAGAAAATTTCACCGAGAACCATTTTACGTACTAAAAGTGCGGGGTCCTTTGTGAATCGAAATCTGTGGAAAAGATTGACAGTGGTGGAAAAAAGCCGCGTGAGCTGGCCGACCGGGAGCTAACATGACCGAGGTAGCTACCTCCTAGCACTAGGTCGCCTACTATAGGTTTTCATTTAGATCGACAATGCCCGGACGATTCTCAAGTTTACTACAGGGTTAGTCATGAAATCATATCCACAAAACGCCAACTGTGCCGGAGCAAATCTTGCCGAAAGTATTTATTAATAATTTATAACGAGGTGCATTTTTTTTCGATATTTACCTTTTCCTCCCGGACACATGAAATAATCACTAGATGTACATTTCAATGAGTACAACCAGGAAAACTCGCTGTGCCGCGTCCGATCCTGCCGAAACCCAAGGCACAGTGGCGCTACAGGGCGTAGCAAAAACGCGTTAACTACCTTTTCGCCCCGGACAAAAATACCATTAACAAAAATCATAGATAAGGACTAGCTGAACACAAAAAAACAAGTGTGCCGACTTCCATGTTGCCGGAAATCCCCGGCAGAGCGAATCAGCAAGTGTTAGAGACAATTTTTTGTTTCACTGAGCCTATGTAATCGAGTTAACCGCTATTTTTCCACATAAATCGAATCTTTCATCAATACTCATGGTATTAAAATATTAAAAACCCAACGGCTGGTCAGTCTTGTGTCCGGACTCTTGTCTAAGGTATATACAGGGACTCTAGTCCGCCTAATGGTTAAAACAGCGCTAAATTATTCACTTTCATTTGGTTTGCTCACCTGACAATGTGACGAAACACCATCATAGTCGTCCCGCCCGCTTTTTTCAATTATTTCGAATTTCTGTCACTGTCACTGAAATTTTATGACCGCCAAAATTTAGCATTTTGAATTATTTCAATGTCCTGCTGAGTACATTATTGCGATAATTCATAAGAAAAGGGATTCGAGTTATTCAATAATCCTTTAAAGATAATGTCATGGAATAATGCAATGAAACGTCCGGAATGGAAAATTAATTTCAAGAAATCCGCAATATGTGAGGTAAATATTCAAATTTACTTGAAAAAACAGTGCAAGAAATATGAATTTTAGGCCCATTTTGATAGAGATTCTTTCAAGCTGATGGATTTCAAATTGAAAGAGTCTGCTGTGTCGTCAATTTATAAAATAGAGACGTTCAAAAAAAGAGTTCTGTCGTCATCGTATTGGGAATTACTGAATGATACGATCGCAGAGAAAGAAAATGAGAATGAGATTATGCGGAAAGAAATTGAAAGTTTGAAATCAAAACTAGAAGATTTAGAGAAATTGCAATGTGCTATGTCATCAGTCCACGGTGTTTTCAATTCAGATAAAATTCAAAATTTACAGGTGAATGTAGACTGCAGGAAGAGGTGGGAAACCGACACAATTAAAATTATATTGAAACAATTATATATCTTCTATTTTTATATATCCCAACAGAAAACAACTATATTTTCTTGGCTATATGTGATACCACGTAGAACACTTAAATTATCTTCTCTATATCTAATAAAGTGAAGAAATATCTGATGACGAAAATTTGCAACAGACATCTCAGGAATTGATTATGAAAATTATCGATTCGAAATTTGAACACCCTATTGTTTATTATTTGAAAATCTAATAGTTATTCTAGTCAAAATAGCCCTATTTCTCACTTCTACCTACTGCTATGAACGGTTTGACAAATAATCTAACCCTCGAAATTTGTTATGACAATCATTGATCCTAGGGGAATTGAAAAGACAGAACTCGATATATATGTCTCATTCCTTCATTCAATCATCAATGCATTTTTTGAAAACAGAAAAGGACAGAAGTATAGCTGTGTCCAAACTCTTGTCTAAGGTATATACAGGGACTCTAGGCGGACTAGGCGGCCGCCTATGGCCCGGGAGCGTGAAGAAATGATCCAGTGAATTTCCGCCGGGCAACCTCGCGTTGTGAGCCCTGTGGCACATATTATACGTAGTATACAGTACCTATGGTCATAATGAATATTCTTCAAACATAGATCAACTAGATACAGTGTGTCTAATGGAAACACCCCTGTATTTCACGTAATCGTTCACTCAAAGAAATTGATGGGTTAAATCAACCAAAAAGAGCATATACAGGATGTTCCTTAAGACATGCTAATATTCAAGGAGGTGATTCTTGGACCCATTTCAAGAATATAACTTCATATGAACGTATGTCGTTAACGTCCTAACATTTGAGATACAGGGTATCAAAGTTAAAATATGCATAGACAGTGCCGGTTTTACCAGGGGTCTTTTGGGTGCTATATAGCACCAGGCGGCAAAATCTTCAGGGCGGCTATATGAAAATACAACTGCACATCTTTTGTCATCAGTCATTATCTGGATATTTTGATTTTTCACGCGAAAGATTTGATCACTACACTACCTAAACTGAAATTTATGTTGAGAAGTGAATCATTCCAAGAAGAGCACAGTTTGGAGAAAAAATACGGCAGGAAGTTCAAACCAGAGAGACAAATGGCGGACACAGTGTTTCATTCTAAGTTGCAGATTTGAAATTTTTCGTCGGACTTCCACCTACAAATGTTGTTCAGAATCATTTGACTTTCTGTTCAAGATAGTGTCAGCAGAAGATGGAAATTTGATCAAATTGGCAACTAAACTACAGAAAAAGTATGTAGAGGATATGGACAGATTTTTTTTACGAATGTTATTCATCTTGAAAACTAATTTTTTCTCCTAGATACCAAAGCAGAAACTCCTATTATGGGATTAGTCCAAGTTCTACACGAGAATAATGTGATATAATATCTTCTTTTCCCAATATAAATATTTAATTTCGAAATTTTTGAGCTAAGAATTTTGTCTCTACTCGAATAAAATCTACTAAATAAAACTTATGTATAGAGCTTGTGAAGAGTATCATACATAAAGGCTTGCATTGAAGCAAGAAAACACATTTTTGTATTGTTACTTTATGTTCCTAGTTACGTACTTGCCTATTATCATTTGATTTTCCTTTTTCATTTTCCTTGTTATTCATTATGTGAACATTAAAGAATTATGTTTCTAATTCTATTGCACAACATCCTGTTCGTTATATTATATTTTTCATTTTGTTCATCAAACTTCTATAAAAGAACTGGTATGCGTAGAACTTCTATGGTATAGATACACTGCTTATATGATTATGCCGGTCTTATGGTACGCGGCACCCGGCACGCGAGTTTGCCGTTTTACTTCCATCCCAGAAAACGTCCAACAAGCCTATAGGATTTTTTATCACTTCAAAAATGTGTCATGGGAAACAAAGACCTGTATGAATATTTTTGATTTTGAACGGCGGCGCGTTCATCATATAGCACCAGGCGGCAAATCACCTTAAACCGGCACTGTGCATAGATTATTTTTTTCTCTGCCCTGTATAGCTTTGATGAAAAAATTCAGTTTGCTATGTGACTGAAACAGTGCAAATATTTCAAAATGTTACATACTGTGGTTGGAGTACTCAGCTTAGCATTTACATCAAATTTAAAGTCTGGTCTCGTTTTTCCGTTTTTTCTCGTAAACGGAGCGTTCTATGGAGTATCAACAAGAAGATCTTTTTTGTACAGAATTGAATGGCCTTTCATAGGATTGCATTAAATTTGGAATTATTCTTTCGTTGCTCACTTTTAAGTAAAATATAAACAATAATATCCCCCAAACGGCGCCACTGGTGGAAAAAATGAAAATTTGTGTACATCAGAAAATGCACCTTGATGCATAGAAGACATGTACCAAGGTTGGTAAAGATGTCTACAATATTATCCCAGTTATTATTAAAAAACTGTTTTTCTCAAAACGTCATGGCCCTGTATCTCAAAAGTTAAGACTTTCAAGACATACGTTTATGGAAAGTTTTTATCCTAAAATGAGTCAAAGAGTCACTCTCTTAAATATTAGAATGTCTTTAAGGAACACTGTGTATATGAAAATGAGCCTATCTGGTTTAATAATTATATAAACCAGCGAACAATAGTTGAAAATGTTTAGTCACCATACGAATGGAATTGTTGTTTTGATCAAGAACATTTATTATCAACCAAATTTTAGTCTCACAACAAAATGAGTGGTATGTTAACCATCATATTTTTCCCTTCATTTATTTTGTATAGATAGCCATATTATTGGGTTCGCCAACAAAGTGGGTAGATTAGGTCATGGACGTATAAATACGTCCATGATATAGGTATATAGACTATTTTTCAGGTTCTTGTACCACTGAATCAATACAGATTTCTAATGAACATCAAGTTTATTCATTACATCAAATTTTCGACATGTTGAGTTTGTAACGAAAAATAGACATAGTGTGTCTACTTCTTCAACACAAGTAACATTGTGAAAAACTTATTTCCTTGTTGGAGAAGTCCAATCCAAACTAAAAAACATACCAACATTATATTATTTACCAAGTTATTGAATTGGACGTCCTGTTTTTGAATCCGAAGTGATTTTTAACCTTTCTCTTGATCTCATTTTGAGGACATGTGTGAAGTTCCACGGCTGTTGGCGAGCAGTGTATATCATTGAAGATGACAATACTTGGTCATAGAGTACATTTTAGGTAAATCTCTCGCTCCAGCAAATTTCAGGATCCTAACCCAACACCCCCGTAGTGTTTCCATGAAAATTTTCCAGGAAAAATATGAATAGTTATCGAATTGAGCGTCCTGATTCCGAATCCGAAGTGATTTTCAACCTATTTCGACTCCTAATATCATTTTCCGGAAATCGCGGTGGTTCCATGGCTGTTGGCGAGCAGTGTATATCACTGAAGATTACCCCACCTGGTCATAAAGTGCATTTTGGCTATATCTCTCGCTCCAGCAAATTTCAGGATCCCTACCAAACGAATACGTGAGATACAGGGGTGTTTCCATTATAAATGAGAGACACTGTATAAATCTGAGAAGTTCATCCTGCAATGAAATTAGGGAAGGCGTTGTACTTGACTTGAGTAAACCGAAATATTTTCACATAAATCATTTCGTTCATCAACTCGCGGTATTATTCGCAATAATAGTACAAAAAGTAAATAATTAAACAATCAACATCCGAGGTCTCTGATTTTAGCTACTTACGTATGTAAAATTTCGATAAATTGCCGAAATAAATTCAAGTTAATATTACAATATGGATTAGTTAATCATTAGGTAATTTTTAATTCTTCATATATGTGTCTTTCTGGAGAATATGTAAGAACAATTGTTCAGACAATCTTACTTTCTTTGTTTCCTTCAGTTGAGATTATAGAAAGGGTGCATGTCTTTCCGAAATCACTTGGTTTTTGACTAGTGTGGCTGCTTGCTTTTTTTCATTTTCCTTACCACCTCTTAAAATTCACCCCCCCCCTCACCCTAAATCCAGCACTGGTTGATTTTTTTTGTATTCATCCGGTCCTTATCTATAATTTTTGTTGATGTTTTTTTTGCCTGGGGCGAAATAGTATTTTATTCAACAAGCGCATAATGATGGCTATTTCCGACGAAGATGAAAGTTGCAGTACTCGCCGAAGGCGAGTGCTGTAATCATCTGAGTGGGTAAGAGTCATTATGTGCGAGTAGAATACTATACTTTATCTACATCTATTCAAATATCGAAGCAACTCTGATAGTTCAGAAATATATCTTTGGAAATAATGAAGGTTATTATATTGCAAAATCACTAAATCTGATTTGAAATACTCATTAATTTCATCGAAAATGTATTGACAGAAAATTTAATCAACGAACAGCTTACAACTTATTTCAATAATTTTGGTTGTGGAAATATATGATAAACAATGTTGGATCTAACGTTTATTAACAGGAAAAAAGTCGTGCAATCACATATCAGTCAATCTTACCAGGGTATTATGCCATTTCACGTTTCAGTTGTAAAACAAATCATACTATTGCAGATTATTCATTAGCTTGCTTCCGTTTCATCAACAATGAAGTTCCATGGTTCTGATTGGTCTGTACTAATCTATTCGAATAGCCCGCACATAGGTGTGAGCCAATCTGCAACTGTCAAATGTCCTATTTTATGGTTATGATTACTCATTGTTGTGTATTTAAATAAATAGAAAATTATAACTGGAGTCTGGTTTTATTACATTAAACATTTAACAGTTATCGTCACATGCTAGTACTAGCCATTTTCTAATCCATGCGTCACATACCGGAAAACCTGTTGACAGCCGTCATGTCCTGACATATGACAGGTCATCTTCTTATTTTATCATTATACAACATTCCTCCCCTCTTAATTCAAAATTATTTAACATTAACAAACAATATAGTTATCAGTCTAATCTAGTCTAAATATCTAGAGGGTTTTTTTACAATTCTATGAGATCGTCTCGGTTGTAGAGGTTTCAAAACACTTTCATTAGTCATTAGTTCATTAGTATTACTATCAGGAGGTACAATATCTACTTTGTCATTGTCTTCTGGCAATTTTGGTTCAGTTTCAATAGGAATATTTGTTTTTTCTGACCCACTGGACACCGGTGGTACACAAATATTGTCAGCTCGATTATCAGTAAAAGAACCACTTCCCTCATTAACCATTGTTCCATAATCAATATGTTGTTCATTTTTTCTAATATGATCAATATGCACAAATCTAGTGTGATTATCCACTGATATAATATATGTTACAGGACTAACTCTCACTTTCACAATACCTTTAGAATACTTTTCTTTTTCACCCCTAACATTTTTTACATAAACCTCATCCCCCTCATCAAACTCCATATACTTATTATGTTTATGATTTCTAGTTTCTAACATATTGCTTTGCTTGTCTTTCACATATTTATTCAAGTCTGGTTTCAAGAGTGATAATTTAGTTTTGGGTTTTTGCCTTAGTAAAATTTCAGCTGGTGAGATCTGAGTTAAACTGTGTGGTATATTTCTATAGTAAAACAAAAAAATTATCAAGTTTCTCTTGATTGGAAATTATATTTGTTTTATCCTCATAAATTTGTTTCAGAAAATTATTTTTAAAAGTTTGAATGCATCGTTCTGCAGTACCGTTTGACGCTGGATGTAATGGTGGAGACTTCAATACCTTAATTCCATTGGATGTACAAAATTTTACGAACTCTACTGAATTAAATGGTGGTCCATTGTCTGAGTGTATCTCATCAGGTAACCCAAATACAGAAAAGGACTGTCTCAAACAAGCTATAACATTTGCTGCAATTGTGGAATTCAATATCCAAGCATCTATCCATTTACTGTGAGAATCAATCAAAATAAGAAAGTTTACATCATTTTTCTTTGCAAGGTCTAAATGTAACCGCTGCCATTTCCTCATACACCATGACCAAGATGTCATAGGTCCTTTTGGTACATTGCTAGCATTTAATTGACAACATTCACATGATCGTACAATCTCTTCAATATCTTTATTGATATTACTCCAATAAACATACTGTCGAGCCAAAACTTTCATTTTTACCATTCCAGGGTGCTGATCATGAAGCAATCTCAATACTTGCATTTTCAAATGTTGTGGAATGACTACCCGATTATTGTAAACAATACAATTCTGATCTAGAACTAATGATTCCCTGATACGAAAATATGATAATAATGTACTATCAACAGTATCAACAGACTGAGGCCAACCATTTAAAATAAAATTCCTAACTGAATTCAATATTTTGTCTTTTTGCGTTTCCCGGGCAATATCTTTGAACGACAATGGAAATTCTTTTACTACTGAGAAATATTTTACCATTTCCCCACTACTTTGATTTTTCAACGGCAATCTAGATAAAGCATCAGCATTCAATACCTTTTTACCTTCCTTGTATTTAATAATATAATCATACATAGACAACTGAACCGCCCATCTATGTATTCGAGCTGCAGCTAAGGGTGGTAGTGATTTTGATGGAGATAAGATTGATTGCAAAGGTTTGTGATCGTTAAATAAAATGAATTTCCTACCATACAGGTAATTATGGAACTTTTTTACCCCAAATATAATACTCAATGATTCCTTTTCTAGTTGACTATAATTCATTTCAGCTTTAGATAGTGTTGCCGAAGCATATTTGATTGGTCGTTCTGTGCCATCTGGAAGAACATGAGCTAATACGGCTCCTAAGCCATATGGTGAAGAGTCACAGGTTAGAATAATAGGCAATTCTGGATTGAATGACATTAAAATATTTGAATTTGTTAATAATGTCTTACTGTTCTCAAAACATGTATTGATTTCCTTAGTCCAAACCCATGTAACATCATTTTTCAATAATCTATAAAGTAGAGCAACTTTATCAGCCAACATTGGTATAAATTTACAGTAATAGTGAAGTAACCCCAAATAACTCTGTAATTGTTGTTTATTTTCAGGTCTTGGAGCATTAATTATAGCATTAACTTTGCCTTCACAAGGTTCTATACCATTACCTGAAATTATATGTCCCAGAAACTCAACCTTTTCCAAGAAAAATCTACTTTTCTTCACATTTACTCTTACATTATATTGCTTGAAACGGTCTAACACTATTTTCAATTTCTGAACCATTTCAACATGAGTACCAGATGTCACAAGACAATCATCCAGATAACAGTGAACTCCAGGAATGTTTTTTAAAATTTGGTCTATTACAGATTGAAAAATGTGAGGGGCAGATTTTATGCCAAATGCTAACCTTTTATAAGCAAACAATCCACTAGGAGTATTAACAGTTAATAATTTTTTGCTATCCTCACTAACTTTCAACTGGAAATAAGCATTTTTCAAGTCAATTACAGAGAATAACAAACCTCCGGATAATGATGCAAAAATCTCTTCTACTGTTGGTAGGGGATAATAATGATTTTCAATCAATGGATTTATGGTATTTTTGAAATCACCACATATACGAATCCTACCATCAGGTTTTGGTACTATAACGATTGGACTTGCCCACTCAGATGTAACCACTGGTTCTAGAATATCCTCTTTAACAAGATTTTGTATCTCTAGTTGAACTTTCTCTTTCAAGGCATATGGTATTCTATATGGTTTACAAAATTTTGGTACAGCATTATCCTTAATTTTAATATTTGCCAGAAATTCCTTTATACATTGATTCCTATTGAAAACATCAGAATATTCTTCAATTAAATGTGTTATTTCTATTCTGGAATCCTTTCTGATATTTTCAATGTGATGAACTGTTTGTACAGATTCAAAATACTTTTTCCATTCTGGCATAAGTACATTTAGCCAGGATCTGCCTAAAAGACATACATTATTTTGGAATTTTACCACTTTAATACTGAGTATTTTTGATATTTTCTGAAAATGGACCATAACCTCAGCTCTATAAATTTCCTCACTGATTTGACCAAACAATGTTTTTAGTTTAGTGTTATCCCTGAACAATTCAACATTTGGAAATGACTTCTTGAAAAATTCATATGGTACAATAGTACTGTCTGATCCTGTATCAAGTTCAAAGTTCACTGATTTATTCTCTATGAAAATTCTTACCATAACAGGAGAACATTTACCTACACCCTCTACTTTGTGTACTTTTTCTACTGTGGACCAATACACCTCAAATTCATCCTCGCTTTCTTCCTCCTTATCTGGATGGATCTCAATATGGTTTTCTTCCTCTTCATCTTCTATATAATTGACACGAGCTCGGCACAATGGAGACTTTGCAGTGTGCCCCACTAAATTGCAAGCAAAACATTTCCAGGATACTGCTGGACATCGTGATGGATCGCCATGCTACCTCAGACATCTCTGACAACTACGCCTACGAAACTGACTTATTTGAGACTGCTCAGCTGACTGCTGATGTCTAGACCTGAGACTTTTACCACTTGACTGTGATAGTGCAGACTTATTAGACATTGACTTGACTTTATTATGACTTTTATACTGACTTTGGACTCTATTGACTAATTCTGGACCCATTACCTTCACTTGGCCATCTGCCAGCTCCATACTCAAAGCAATTTGACTAGCTCGCTCATATGTCAAATTATCTTCAGACAATAACTTACGTTTTATATTTTCTGACTTCAGCCCACACACCAATTTGTCTCTAAGGGCTTCATTCAGAAATGGACCAAACTGACAATCTTTGGATAGACTTTTCAACTTCCCCATGTATGTTGTTAGATTTTCATGGTTTTCTTGATGACTTGTATAAAACTTATACCTCTCTGCAATGATTAGAGTCTTAGGGCTGTAATGTGATAACATGACTCCTTTTAACTGGACAAATGTCCTTGTGCTGGGCAGTTCAGGAGAAACAAGGTCCTTCAACACCCCATAAGCTTCACCTCCTACCAATGTGATGAACAGTGCAACTTTCTTGTCCTCTGCTACTGCATTACATAGAAACAACTGCTCC
The DNA here is from genome assembly GCA_918026855.4 of Phaedon cochleariae. NCBI lineage: Eukaryota > Metazoa > Arthropoda > Insecta > Coleoptera > Chrysomelidae > Phaedon > Phaedon cochleariae. Next base: position 23,268,379 of record OU896719.1, on the reverse strand, counting down.
ATCCTCTCCATGTAAGTATTGACATCTGTTTCTCTCGGTTTGAATGGTTCGATACTACCGATGAGAGCCATGACTAATGACTATGTATATGACCTCTTATCCTTGGATATAGACTGAAATTATTATATTTTCTCCTAGACTTCACCATGAGCACGTGGACATAACCTCACATTGGACTAGACAAGGACAAGACACTCGACAAGACATTACTTTCTCCAGACATCCTTACTTCTTATGGTTCGTTATTAATCCTCGTCGCCATTATGTTGTGTATTTAAATAAATAGAAAATTATAACTGGAGTCTGGTTTTATTACATTAAACATTTAACAGTTATCGTCACATGCTAGTACTAGCCATTTTCTAATCCATGCGTCACATACCGGAAAACCTGTTGACAGCCGTCATGTCCTGACATATGACAGGTCATCTTCTTATTTTATCATTATACAACACTCATGATGGTAGTCACTGTTGAGAATGAAAAATGAAAAACGTGTATTTCACACACAGTAGAATAGGGGTCTGCTTTAGTAGAACTAGTAGAACGAATACCTACTTAGTTGAATTTGACAGGATGGGATGTCAGATTATTACGCCATCCTACTGTCATTATTACTCTTATTACTCGATTCATCACAATAATGTCTGTCATTAAATGTTGAAAATCGAGTTAGCATTGTCTGAATGATTCCCTAGTTGTAGATAAAGGTAGTTTAACACTGAGAAAAACTGGTTAATTAAAACGTCTAGTTGGTATTTTTTTAGTACCGATAATTAAAAATATTTGGAATTTTATTAACAATGACAACGTATCCTTATTTCCTACAAATGACTTTTCTATTTTTCGCCAATTATTTGTCATCAATAAAAATACTATTTGTGACAGAATTATCACAGTGTTGTCTATTCAGTCAATTGAAATTTCATATTGGGGTTAAAAAACCTCATTCTGGGGTTACTAACAACAGCTGACTATATGCCACAACTGATGACACATCTATCGTAAAAGGTTTATCATTATTCATAGCAGAAATTGTTTAGCCATAACTAATAATTTTAGTTGTACTGCGTCGTTCGGGACCACCTCGCGTCTCTTCGGGACCCACCGGCAAAAATTGCATCTTGCATCTGTTTGTCTTTCTGTTTCATCATTTGAACTTGTATCTTAATAGTGGGTAGATCGCACGGTCGTCGAGCTTAGACAAAATAAATAAAATAATTGTCTAGTGTAGCCGGGAGCGTCGTGTCACAGGTGGTCGTGTTCTTGCTGGTTCACTGCTCTGTGTGTTTTCAAATCACTGTTTTGTGTTTTTTTGCACTTTGCGCTGAGCCATTTGGCATTTGGTTGGCAAAATAATAATTCGCAGTTTACCATCGTTATCTGTGCGTCACTATAAGCGTTTCTGCTACGCCCTGTAGCGCCACTGTGCCTTGGGTCCATGTTTTTGCATGGACGTATAAAAATATACGTCCATGGATTTTTGCATGTGTCTGGGAGAAAAAGGTAGATATCGAAAAAATTGCACCTGGTTATTAATTATTAATAAATACTTTCAGCAAGATTGGCTCCAGCACAGTTGGCGTTTTGTGTATATGTTTTCATGACCAAATCTGTAGAACACTTAAGAATCGTCCGGGGGTTCAAGGTATATAATCCGACCCGGCTCTCCGTCTACATTACAAAATTGGTGAAAGTTTTGCGAAATACAGTTCGCCAATTACGTCAAGTTACCAGTCACAATAATGAGTTTAATTACAAAATTTGAGACCATCAGCTTGAATTTAGTGCCAAATAGAATCAAAAGGGTAGTTCACAACAAAGGAAAATTTCATAAATTTATTTTCAACCGCAATTAAAAGGCTTCTTATTCTTGTTTACGTTATACTCATTATAGGGAGAGTATCGCGATAATTTTGTTAGTTCCTATAAATAAATGGAATCAATTAGTGATAAAAAGCGCTTAATATCTATTTACAAGTCACTCAGTTTCAATTGAAACTATGGAGCCCTGTAATATCAGACTATGTTATGGTTGAAAACGAGTTAATGATTTTAACGTTCCTCAAATTTAAATGTAATAAACGTTTTCACTGAACTCATCGAAAATGTGGTTTTTCAAGTTTCATTCGGGAATATGTAGGCATGTAATATGAGATGTCATGGTTGAAACGTTTTCAATGTTCCTGAATATATAGACATTGGATTTCAGAAGAAAAATTTGTTATTTGATGTTTCTCCCATTTCACTAATAAAAACGAGTTATACCTAAGTGACAAATTATTTTTTACATCTATATTCGCAGAATAGGTCATAGGGTTCATCTTCCCATCTCAACAACTCCAGTTCATGAAATTTTCTTACCGAATCTCCCACGCAGCAGAATTAATTTCCGCTTAGTTTTCTGCTTGGGACATTATATTATAATTGATAATTAGATTATCAAATTGAAGTAGACTTGCTGGGAGTACAAAGTTTTGTTGTATCATCCACTAATCTCCAATAGAGTAGAATTTGTACTATTTATCGAAATTCAAAAGAATGGCAGACGTGAATTTTTCATATTGAATTCCATCACAGTCACAATGTTCCAGTTCCATGACTTTTCATCAATAACACCAGTTCAAATCACATCACTCTCACGTTTAATTGAATTTGACATTGGAGTGAACATGAAAAGTATGAGAATTCAATAGCACATGAATTTTTAAGAAGCAGTTGGACCACCCTGTATATAAGAATAGGTTGATCATGCATCATTTCAAGGTTCTTGACAACCGCTCGAACCACAATGACAGGAACACAAAGCCGATAGAAATTAGAGCACCAAATTTTCTTAATAAAACATTCATATTTCAGTAACGCGTGTGACAATTCCAAAAATGTTTTCACAACATATGAAGCAATATTTTTTCGACCCAAAAAAAAAGATAGACAAATTTTTCTCTCAAACGGGAGGCGTTTGGAATTTTTGGAAAAATGCACAGCTTTGATTATCATCCTGTAGAATCTCATCCGGAAAAGATTTTAAATAGTCATATCCATAGGTTTGATAGTCAATAAAACGAGCTTTCAGAAACTGAAAAATAATTGAGAATCGTTTGGGGAAATCCAAAGTTATGATGATTCAAATTTGATCGAAAAAATGCGATTTTACGTTTCATGAGTTGGGCAGTTGGGTCGTCGAATACGCTATTAAATGACGGTGTTCCGTAAGCAGTCCTGTCAGAATTCGCAGGTTACCACTGCTCCATTCTAGGATCTGCCTGGTAATATTTTTCGATGCTTTATGCAGAAACGCCTTCGAATAGGTTTGTTCTGGTAATTACGTGAGTCTTTTCCCCTCCGCCCAGTCCGAGATAGCTGTTTTGGCCGCACTTGCGGTGATCCCAAAGTATGGTTCTGGTCCTATGAACACAGATTCGGTTTCCTGTGTGGCTGGCGAGGATGTCGGCTTTCTCGTTGCCCTCCACCCCCTGGTGTCCAGGCACCCATCTATGGATTCAATACAGCTCCATTCAAGCTTGGAATTTATCTTGCTGGAGCCCAGTGCTGTGTGCCTGACTGTCTGATAGCACACTATGACTTATTGCAACGAAGATGAATATGCGTAGGTAATTTGAGAGGTAATTTGGTATTTCCATAATTATACCGGATAAAATGTGTCCCAATATCGCGGAGATTTTTCATAGATAATTCATCAATAATTTGTGCTAATCAAAATTGTGCCGAATACAACGTTGTCTGGTAAACATACCAATTAATTAACTGAAAATCTCTCAACTTCTACATTCCAAATTTCTTTCGACTAGTAACAATTATCAAAATCATTATAGACGTTCATAAACAATTATCAACATCATCATGCTTGTTGGCCGTGTTGTCTGCTACTTTCTGGTATTTTTGATATCGAAATTCGAAGAGACGTAGAAGGACCAAATTCTCATGTACAGGGTGTTCCAGTTGAATGTGTCACCCCCCTTTATCCTCGTAATTCTCAACAAATTTTGTTTATTCAAAAACTTTTCTTGAATAATTCCACGAATTGTCTCGATCTTTGCTCACTTTTTCTTTATATCAACAAAATATAGAGTGAGGTTAGGCTCAGAAAATTTTTGTTTTTCAAATGAAATGATTCATATTTCTTCCCATGATACGATGGAGCTCGTCAATCTGAATTCGAAATTATTATTATATATATTATTATCGATTGTAATTTAGATCATTTCATCAAGGAAAACTTTGTTCCTTAGCCACCCTGTTTTCTGTTGATACAAAAAAGAAGAAGAAGAATGATTGAAGAAAAAAACGTGCAAAATTATCCCAGAACAGTTTTTGAATGACCAAATTATGTTGAGAATTACAAGGATGAAGGGGGTTGACACATTTTAGTGTTTAAGAGTGGGACTCTGTACAGGATGATTCATTTAATGGGCAATCTCTGAAATATAAAGATTCAGCCTGACATGACTAATAAAAATGTTACTGATTTGGGAGATACAGGGTGTAAGTTTTGATAGCATGAACAGGAAATTTTGAAGTTTTAGGTGTTTTCCCATGAGAAATACAAAATTCATAACTTACTTCCTGATTGCCTATAGAGGGTGCTGGTGGCACTTTGTTATGTCATATCTTATTCTTTGTTCATCAAATGGTGATTAAAATATGTAAAATATCTGGAAGCTCGTTCGATTCTGCATAAAGAATGAACTTACGAATCGTCTTACTCTAACGGTTCCACTTAAACAATTTTATTATTTCGAAATATGTTAGTTAGAATTGAGTTAGCAAAGTGACAGTGGAAAATAGGCAGAAAACAATGATGACGATCACTAAAAACGCCAAAGACTAACAAAATTTCAAAGTCAATATTCGACTAAAGGTATGGAGAAATTCAAAATAAAAATTCTCCTTGAACAGGCAAGGTATCTGCAACATTTTCATGAGGCATGTTGGGCTAAATCATCATATTTTGGTGTTAACTATCTGTAGTTCAAATATTGCCCATTCTTAATGAATCACCCTGTATATACAATATACACTCTGATACTGAAATCAATAGATCATTATCCATTTCTCTAGACTCAAAGGGATTTTCTCTACTTGTGTCTATAAATAAAAATATGGTGTTTCCATTCAATAAACACTGAATCCATAAAGTAACATATTCCTATTTAAAAGTCGAACGGTTAAGAATTTTGTAATTTTTTTCCTCGACTGTAGTTAAAAATTACGAAAGCTCAAGAGTGCCAGTGGAAAAAAAATAAAAAGTCGAGATTTCGACTTAGGAAGTCGAAATTTCGTCTTAGTAACTCGAAATTGCGTCTTACCAAGTCGAAAGTTTGTCTTACTAACTCGAAATTTCATCTCACTAACTCGAAATTTCGTCTTATGTAAGACGAAATTTGGAAATTTCGTCTAAGCTCACAGCCACAGAATGGTATTCTGTGTACATGCAGTATCTCTTCATTATTTAGAGCGAGTTGAAAATATGTCCTCATTTTCAAAATCTTTACACTCATACACAGAGTGTCCCGAAATAAGCCTGCCAAACAAATCAGTACTGTACTGATGAGAGCCAACAGCTCGAAACCGGTCTGCAGGTAGTCAGCGTTCCTGAACCACTTAAACGAACTATCGCATAGATTTCGGGAGGATGTAATGCAATGTTCTGCGTGGCATATAGCCAGGAAAGTAATTGTTTTTCTTTCGTTATCTACCATTATCGTTCATTTTTATGAACTAGTATGTGGTAATGACTTTGAGTTTCTCTCTCTTTGTGACCATTGCATTCCACTTTGAGTATTTGGCTTTTTCCCTAGTTGAATAGTTTTATGGGTTGCCAATTGTGAATACGAAAGAAATGAAAGAGAAAATCACAAATTTATGCGCACAAATTGATCGCAACGTGATACATAGGGTCACAATGAACGTTTCAAAAGAGCAACGGAATGTTTGCAGCAGAATGGACGACATATTGAGCAGTTGAGGTTCAAATTATTTTCTTTTCATTCGATTTCAATCGTGTTATATTGATAAATTCTAATCATATACATTTTTTATTGAATCGTTTTATTTTTTACCATATCTTCGTAGTCGTTTTAAAACATCCCATCAAACCCGGCATTGTTGGATTTGTAATAATGAAGTCTACTTGAATATGGAATAATACACTGGGGGTCCCTATTCAAATAAGAAAGTTGAGGTGCACTTCGGTGTGACCCTGTATACCTACGATTTAGTCAGTTTATTTGGATCAAAAGTGACTTTGTTTGACTCGCAAATTTTGCTTCCGTTCGTCTTCGCTAAACGCTCCGCCCCGCAAACGCAAAATTCGCTTGTCGAGCAAAGTGTCACTTTGATCCTAATAAAACAATCTACTATTATTCTTGATGACCTCTAGTACATCCTTTTTTCTGCAACCGACACAAAAGTCGTCCATTTTGATACCAAAATTAGCTCTTAAATTGACGTTTCTATTACTGACACAAAAGTAGGTATGTTGCTAGGCAACATATTTAGTTCCTAGGAGCTAAAGTTGAATTTTAGTTCCTAGGAGCTAAAGTTGAACTTTAGCTCCTAGGAACTAAAAAGGATGTACTGGACGTCATCAAGAATAAACGACATTGTAACGGTTGGTTATTTGGGTTTAGACGCATACCTATGATTTGTTTCCGATTTCAGCAGATTTGGCATTTCATACCCATGCTGGAGATATAAATACACCTTATTAAAGTCAGGTATTGGAATTATAAACATCTCAGTTAAGTATTTTTGTTTTGATCAGGGAAGCCTTCAAGATTTAAATACTTGCTTCATCTGTATTTCATTCGTTATTCTCGGGATGGATAACTCGTTTTTGAATAATCACGGCAAGCAATAGTTTTTTTGTCTCAAATAACGATATTGTTTAGCTTCATTTGATTATCAAGTCAAACACTGTGTAGTGTGGAGAGGAATAAATAATCACTATTGTGAATATTATCATTGTTGATATATGCTCACTAACCTAACATTTTCCACGTCTTGTTCCTATAGCTGGCACTAGCGCGGTATTTGCCATTAGAGCACCTGGTCCATACACAAATATGTCACTCTGTGGTTGTATTTATATTGAAACTACAATTCGAACATCCTAGAAAACCTAACCTGCTGTTAATGCAGGTAGAATATTCTCACCACATGGATTATTTGTCAATATTTGTTGCATTGCATACATATGGCACGGCATTGGTGGTTACTTCACATGTTCATTTGAGTTAATTGTTTCGGTTGCAGAAAAAATAGCATGTTTCATTCGGATCAAAAGTGACTTTGTTCGACTCGCAAATTTTGCTTTCGCTCGGCTTCGCTAACCGCTCCGCCTCGCAAATGCAAAATTCGCTTGTCAAACAAAGTGTCACTTTTGATCCTAATGAAACAATCTACCATTTTGTCTGAACTAGGATCGCCTGTTCAACATATTTGTCGGCAGCCTAAGATCGATGAGGAATAATTAGGAATTATTGCTTTATTCATGTTTTCCAGGCACATCGATATTGAGATAACGTTCTCCGTGACTTTCGAACTTGATACCAAGAGTTAGACAACAACGCTTAGCGTAATATATCAATCAACGACATTGGATATAGCTTTGGCTACCAAAACTTTCATTAGAATTCAATGTTGTGAAATATTACTCAAGTACGTATTACTGTATTATATATAAGTAATTAATACTGATGGTAGCGAAGCTTTATAACTCTTCTCAAAAATCAAATAATCAAAGTGCACTGCTAGTAACCTGTAGACTTATTTTGCATCTTGGTTCCATGGATTATAAAATATTCCGAAAAATCTATATATCCCAATTAGACTAATAATGTCTAATCATTGTGAAATATATATCATGATATTTATAAGTGCTGATATAATTAGATATCCGCATTTTTAACACATTTATAATCATGAAGAAGAATCTTTCAAAACATTTTTATACACTGATAATGGATTCCATTCCAACTATCTAATAGATGAGTCAGAGGATGACCCTATATATAATGAGGGTATCTTCATTCATCTATACAGGGTGTTTCATAATATATGCGAAGGATTCCAGGATCTGATAGCTCGTTCAAAAATATGAAAATAAGTGTATATTGACTAACCCTCTGAGATACAGGGTGTTGAAATTTGAAGAAAAAATCCATTGTTTGCGAATATCTCTAGAACCGTTTATATTGCACAGAAAACTGCTTTCGTAAGCATTTTCTCATAAGAAGCTGTGTTTTGTGCTGAATTGTTTTGTTTTTTAGTCATAATTGGTGGATGTTTTACTCCCCAACTTCTACGCCACTGGAAAAAGTACAGTTTTGAGCCGCCCATCCGAACGAATGTTTTCTACACAAAAAAGAAACTTGTGATCATGTGCTCTAAGAAAATCATGGTAAATTTTTGGATACAAATTCTGTTTACCAATTAAACAACTAAAAGTCAACTTCGTATTACAAAATTGAACAAAAAAAGCGATAGCAAATCATTCCCAGCTGAATTAATGATTGTTGGAAATGTCCAAACGAAATATCTGGCTACATTAGCACAAAATTGAAAATGTCAAAATTTCTTACAAATCCTACAACGATTTGAGTAAACACATAGTAAATAGCAGAGATAAGATTGATAAACTTTCGAAAAGTGATATCTACAATTATTGTGAAGATTGTGAAGCTGTCTATATTGGTAGAACGTGTAGACCCCTCAATGCTCGCATAGGTGCACAATTAAATAGAAAGAAAAAAATCTACATTTGGACAATACTTATGATTCAACAACCACAATTTCAGCCCCAATAGAAATTCAAAAATTGTACATGAAACCAGTTCCAAAAGTTTCAATAGATTAGATTTTCTTGAAGACTTACATATTGACAAATAATTACAAAACAACTTTGACTATTCTTTGAATATCCAGGTTAATTTGAACAAATCATATATTCCACTTTATAGAAGGTTAAAATAGCCTAATGATTAAGTCACTCATGATATTTTTCCACAGAATTAACAAAAACTCCTTTTTCTCTATGATGGTTTAATAAGATATCCAAATCAGCAATTTGTGTACTATCATTCCAAGCAGTTTTCCATAACACTGAGAACACCAATGGTCTCTTTCTTTTCTTTCATATTCCAGAGTTGGAGTGGTTTCTTGATGTTTCAATTTCGTGGGTTGTGGAAGTTCTCATTAGACTTTTCACTTCCTTCGCAGTTGGAAGCCGGATTCTCAAACCTTTTTTGTGTTAATAGGTGAGCTCTCATTAGGCTCAACTGGGTTTCCCAGATGTATTCACTTGTTGACTTGTTGCATTTTTGATAATCCAGACTAACTGAGTAAGTTGTTAGTTAGGTTTTCATTAGACCAAAAAAACATCCGCTCCTTAGGGACTTGGTTATCTTTTCCCGATTTCATATTGTTTATCTTGTTTCATAACAATAAACATTCTTGATTATTCCTTTGACACATGTCATGTCCTGGATGTCATGTCAGGCATGTAACCTTCCAATTTGCCTCCATTATTCCAGTACGTTCAATGACAATAAAACCAAGGACCGTCACTCATCAAGTTCACTTCAATACTACATGTCGCAGTGACAATGGCTGCTTAGGAAAATGTAATCTGTATTATACCACCCTTTTGGGAAGCACATTTCAATATGTTTGTACCGTATTTAACCATAATGTCTATAGTTTTAAACACCATGGGCATGCTGGCTTCCGCAATTAGCTTACCTACATAATGCCTCAAACGGTACACACAATAGATATATCACTAACTATAGAAGATAGAGAATATATCACTATTTTTACTTGTTCCTATCACGGAAAAAAGATTTGTTGCTCCAACAAAATAATTTTGGTCATTTTTTTTTGTTAAATTAAACACAATTTTGCGAAATTAACAAAATATATGTTCATTCCAAATAAGCAACCTATTCGAAGAGACAAAATAATTTGATTGAAATATTTGCTTACTTGAACAAAAGATTCATTTCATTCAACAACATTTATAGTTGACATAAAACAAATTTTGTTGATCCAACTATTATCTCATTGTTCAATCAATCGTATGCATTTTGCCTATTCGACAAAGTTAAATTAATTTTGACAAATATTCAACTAAATACAACATCCTATTTTGTTGAGTCAACAATCATTTCAATGTGCAACCAATCAAATGTTTTGTTTTCTATTCGACAAAATTGAATTGATTATGACGACATTATATTTTGTTGATTCAACACATCACCATCAAGAAATATGTTGTTATTTCAAACAAATTACTTTGTTGAACAGAACCCACAAATACATTATACCAAACCAATATTTTGTTGAATGATTATCTAGTTGCATTTTAGCCACCAGGTGGCGTTTCTTCCAACCTTTCTATGCTCGCCTCGATTGGGGTGTACGTATAGGTATACAAACAATCGTTTATATAATTATATTTTATATTAGGCTGTCCTAGAATTTCTTATGATCAACTATAGAAAATTGATCCCTAATTTGTCTTAGTTTTGAAATTCAGTTATTGGATTTTTTTAAATATTATTCAGCAAAATATTTTGTCAATTCTAAATATTGAATTGATCAAAGAATATAAAGGGTGGGCCACCAATAACGCCTCGGTCTCTAGAAGGCTAACCACTTATCTTCTTGGAATTCTTCCTATCTAGGAAGTTGCATGTCAACATAGGCTACCATTTAAAATTATTTCGAAACATACAGGGTGTCCCAAAAACCATAAAACACTGAAGTTGAACTTTTTTCTATCGAACACCCTATATATTATTTCATTTTGAGAATCTCCCTGATGAGCTGATTTCAACGACCCATCATACTTGGGGTCTAGCAGTTTTAATTACTGAAATATAGGGTGTGAAAAATCGAGATTTTCCAAGTTCAAGAATTTTTTGTGTCGAAACTATTCATAATGGTTCAAAACGGCTTACATGTCCCCATCTCAACTTTTGACTAACTATCTACTGATATTTAATTGGGACATATACCGGGTGATCAAGATTCTGAATTCTGCACCACCCTGTATTTGTTTCAATTAAATGTCAGCAGATAGTTGATCAAAAATTGAGATAGGGACATGTGAGCCGTTTTGACCAATTATGAATGGTTTAGACACAAAAAATTCTTGAACTTGGAAAATCTCGATTTCTCACACCCTATATCTCAGTAATTATAACTGCTAGACCCCAAGTATGATGGGTCGTTGAAATCAGCTCATCAGGGAGAAATATTTTGTCGTGGATATGTGACAATCAGATTTTGCTGAATTTACAAAAATTTTGTAGTTTCAAACAAATTTTTTTTCTGTGTACTTGCAGGAATAATTGATTGAACAAATTAATTAATATCCTACGCTTGTAGAGAATAGTTATTTGTTTAACTAGGCAGTAGTAGATTGACTGCCGAGGCAGAATTCATAGCCGAGCGTAGCGAGGCTAGGAATCCAGCTAAGATCTACTTTGCTGCCGAGTTGAACATATAATTTTTTCTCCGATTGTTCATAATGATATATATCTCTTTATTTTTCCTGTAATGTTCAATAAGAATAAAATTTGATAGAAATCGCAGTTGTTGGAATGGTTGGTTGCTATGGAAATGTCCATAATAATTATAGTTTGACAATTCATGAAATTTCTGACAGTTTGTGCGAGAAAATATCGGATTATTTAAATTATTATACAATGGACAGTGATAGCGACCTGGAAGAACTTACACCTCCAGAAATAAGGGAGGTGGCAAAAAATATATTGTTGAATTTGTTGCCGGAGAAGTCTCGGATGAAATATGAAGGAAATTATAAACGATTCATATATTATTAATTTTGCAAAGTAATCACTTTGCTGCCTAGGCAGGAAAAGTAATACTTTGCTGATTAATATGTGTCAGCAAAATTAATATTTTCTGCCAATCGGAGAAAAAATATTGTTCCTAACTCATGCGGAAAGTGTCTTTCCCGAACTCGACTGCTTGCCCGAACTCCGCTTTGCGTCGTTCGGGTCAACGGCATTCGCGAAAGTATCACTTTCCGCACTGGTTAGGAAAATTACTATAAACGCAGTGGCATATCATCTGATTTGTTCTCACCACACGTATATTGAAATAATATTCATATTTTTATTTTATAGAAACGAGAAGAGAAAATCCCATAAAATCTGGAATGACTGTACCACCTCCTCGATTAACCTACAGACAGTATTTAACTCTACAAGAAATTATGGAATAATAATATGCATCTCCTTATATTAAACAGAAATACCTTCTATATTTTAGGTGATTTCCCATATAGATAATTTCAATAATATTTAGATGATTTGTTTTTCATTTTCGCGCCCATATTCAATTCAGCTCTCCTCGGTTTGTATACATTGATGTTGGTATGTTAATTTATTGATTAATTGATTATACTATTATATTTACGATTTGTCAACATGTTTTCGCCTCGTTATCTCAATTTGCTGCTATTTTCCTTATTATGTTGATTTAAGACGCTATAACATTATAAGGATTCCCTTTCGTGTGCTCCAACCGATAAAAAATACCTCAAAATAAGTGTGTCATTTTGTTTGAAAATGGAAAAACAAAATTTTTCATATTATGCATACAGGTAATACCGCGAGGAATTAAGTAGTGTATGCGTGGGAATCAAGGTCGTAGATATTTTGTGTCTATGGGGGGGAGGGGGATGGAGCAAATTTTTTTTTAGTTTTATCCCTTTTTTAAAAACACTTAACCATGCAATACCAAAATAATTAAGTCTAGATGCTTTCGACGTATTAGACTATAGCGAACCTATTCATGATTTGAGCCTTTCGAGTGACAAAAAACTTATCTCTGCCGTTGCTACACTTACTGGCTATACACAAAAAATCTTGGGGGATCACTACACTTATTTTTCCAGCGACAGCATAACCTCAAAAAACCTAAAACAGAATATTGGAATTGAAAGCTGTTTGCCTATGAAACAATATAGATGAATTTATCGAAATCAGCTTAGAATATGAAAATAAAAGGATAGCTGCAATATCGATGCAAACAGGAATTGAATAAATTTTGAGTGATAGGTACTCTCCATGAATTTCAAGAAATTAGTGCAAACATTCAGGAAACTTCAGTACCAACAGAGAATTCTTACTCTCTCTATCCATATCATCATAATTCAATTCAATGTTTTGTATATAGGTTGTTGAGAATTTTCAACCAATGCATAGATGCAAAATATTACTCCTACTCACTTTTCCAAATTTTGTTACATTTTGAAAAAAACATTTCCTTGTTTCACCAACTTGATTTTGATATATTTTGATATGTTTCAATATGAACTGAATGAAATTATTTCACCTTTGTTTGTATCAACACACTACATTCACTACATGTTGTACCTACTCAATCATTCATTACTTCAATTATTGATTTTTCTTCAACTTTGTAATTGATATTCGATTGTTTAGTATAAATGTCTGTATGATGAGATATGACATATCTGTGAATACTGTTTTTGGGTTAGTCCCGTTTGTATTCCTTTTCGTATAAAAAAATCTCGTCTACTCGCCAACATTAACAATATTTCATCCTCGGTACTATCAGAAGAACTGCTAGAACTTCTGGATCTGGAGACAAGGACTCCCATAACACTTTTAATACATCATTTTTCATTTTTCACATTAGTTTTCGCCAATTCTGTGCTTCTTATTGAAAAGAATCTAAATCCTCATCAAATCACGAGAAAAAAATTAAAGGAGAAAACAGTTGTGATTGTCATGTCAAATACCTGCGCTTTTTTTTCAACACTGATGACTCCAACAATTCGATGCATCAGAGAGTGACGTTACTTCCATCATCAATGATGAAAATGTGGTGTAAAGAATGCCTACTGTAGAAGTCAATAGCTATTTGTATTACTAGGGAGGAAAGTGCCACTTTTCCTCCCGCAGGATGTAGTTTACTGCCCGACGCGAAGCGGAGATATTATAATATATATATGCAATTTTTTGTGGTATTTTGGATATACTATTCTTGCCAACCACTTGATTTATACATTTGCCTGCTTTAAAGCATACCAACAATCGTTTATGCTCAGTTTTAGGACGTAGACAGATATACTTTTTAACGATTTGAACAAAATTTGGGCCGTTACCTGTTGTAGTATTGATAACGAAAGTTCGTTGTTTATACGTTTTTGAAGTGGGGATATTTATGACTAAAAGATTGTCGTTGTCTTCAATATCATCCATAGTCATTTTAATAAGCTCATCACATCGACATGCTCCAGAAATTCCAATAACAAGGACTACCTATGAATATATTATATCAAAAATTAAATTATTTGCATGGGATTTCATTTCTTACCTTCATTAATAAAAAAACATCATCGGGGGCTTCCATTGAGAATGTATTTATTTCTTCTCTTGTAAAAGTTTTAGCTTTATTTGGTTTGTATCCGGCATTTTGACGTTTTAGAAATGCAATCAACTTTGGATATTTAATATCGACATTGTCCTCCATTTGTATCATTGTGCGAAGCATTGAATATTTAGTGTTGAAGCTTTTAATGATTTTCCTTGTTGTGAAAAATATGCCAGTAAAACATTCTCTGAATATTTATGTATCTTGTTGTTTTCAGCCCATTGCTTATATTGTGCATATTGTTTTTCATACATGTCTTTAGATTTTTGTGGTAGTAAGGTTAATGACGCTATGTTGGCTTGTTCCTTAATATTAGGTGGTGTATTTGGAAATTCAAAATCACTTGAATCGCTCTCCATTTTTCAAAAATTCAACTAAGTTTAATGAATGTAGCGACTTTGCACCTTGAAAGTCAATCGCCATGTTTACTGTCAGTGAGCCACAGCATACTATGCTTTTCTTATTCTGAACTCAAAAAACGTATAACTAAGATTCCTGAAGTTGAAATTTGTATTGAAGAACTACGTTGAAGTAACATTTGATTTTTACCAAAAAACAGGATATACAGGATGTTCTAGAAATTATGGAAACAATATGGATATAATGAATTCACAAGTTTCATCGTTTACAACTTACTTGAAATGAGGGGGAGGAAAAGTACTTTTCCTTTCTAGGGAGGAAAAGTATGACTTTCCTCTCTGATTTGAGGGAAGAAAGTGTGTACTTTCTATAGGGGTAGGAGGAAAATTATTTATTTGTCTTCCGCTCTTATTCAGTTGATAACATCACGAGGGTTCATTCAACTCTAATGAAATTTTGGTCACATACATAATGCAATCAATATTGAAACATCATTGTGTCAGGAACTGATTTATTTTGTTCGACATCGCTCACTCATGGGAAGAAACACATTGTAAATATGATATTTGCACTGATGCTTAAACATAGATAACAATGCAGTTGCGTCTTTTGAATTGATGGAATTGTTCCAATTTCCATAAATAGAGATGAAAAAATACATGTTCTTGTTATTCACCAGAACAATAAACAAAAGTGTCCTACTGGCACAATTGAAGTTTGGTAATAATCGTTTATGCATGTGACTCTGATGATAAGATAAGAGGATGAGACGATGCAAGATGAGAGATAAATATGTATAATTCTACTCGTTTAAGAACAGTGCATTCTCAAAGATTGATCATCAATGGTTTTTAAAGATATTTTCAAACTGCTCAACCATTTTCCGTAAAAACATATAGATTTCCAAATTTTTTTTATAAAGTATGATATATGAGTCTATAAGCGAGGTAACTGATTCCCACAATTTTGGAATTGATTAAAAAGATTTTGGAGGTGATTTTAAGCTTTCTTACTTAATCACATCTGCCACTACTAACTAGCTAGAGGCTCTGGGGATCAGGGGCTCATGACTTCCCAGCGAGCACAAAAACATCTCAGAGATGTTAAAAGTACGAGATTTCGAGACATTGAACCTCCACTGCGATGTTCTGTTCACACATGAATTGAACTATTATAGAACAGCCAATGTCCACCGCAGGCGGCAATTATCGAGATGTCCTTGATATGTCACAAAACTACCTTCTCCCTAGTTCTTTTTGAAGCCTTTTCATGGACACCACAAAACATTTTCAACGCGTCTTGCGCACATTAAATCGCTGTAAAAAACCCATTTTCGAGGTACTTTTCTGAAGCCTTTTGTCAAAATGATTTTTTGCATTAGGATTCCATTTCCCTTGGATGAAAAAATGCATTAAAAATAGTTTGAACATAAAAATATTTTCTTGATATGAAATCACCTTCTTAATCGGTTTCTGAGTAGTGCTTACTACACACAGACATTTAATTGGAAATAGGTTTCCAAATTGTTGAAATTTTCTCCACAATACATAATTTTGCAACTGCGGAGAAGCTGTGTATTGATAAATTCGTACTTTTATATATTGATTACACTGAGGCACCGAACAAATCTTGCATCTGATGGTCATTATTACAAACTAAATAAGTCTTCTAACACAATAAACTTCACCAAATTCCTTTCTGTTCGTTAGCAGCGTGATGTAAGCGTGACACGCTGAAACGCGAATGCCAATTGCGAACAAGAAGAACAAAATCGAAAACAAATCAGAATTCCTCGTATTGTGACGTAAGCATGAGACGTTGTGGTGGGGCAAACAAAGAAAGGGCACAAAAGAACACAAACAATACTTTCAATATCCTTCTAAGACCTCTTTGGGAAGTGCATATTACGCCTCAAGAAAACATCCTCATGCCTACATTTCTAAAACATCCCAAAACATCCCAGGGATACCTCTCAGTAGACAAACAAAGAAATGCCACAGAAGAACAAAAACAATACTTCAATATCCTTCAAAGACCTCTTTGGTCAGTGCATATTACGTCCCAAAATAACATCTTCATGCCAACATTTTCAAAACATCCCAAAACATCCCATTTGTGCTCGCTGGGTTGTGAATACGGGAATGCGAACTCGAGGTACTGGCTACTCATCATCAATCTTCAACTTGTCTTGGATGGTATCCTCTTTATTCTTTTGTTTTGTATCTTTCCTACTTGCCTTTATTGGCCAACTTTTCTTTTTTCCTTCTCCTACAAAGCCCACCTCACAATGGTGCGATGAGGAGAAGCCGAGGCTGCTCCGCAGATAAAGCATTTTGCAGACATCTTTGTTCTCATCACTCAAATGGAACTGTTTTGTAGACATCTGTGTGCAGAGATGTAGTAATGTGGACGCTTATGTCACAGTTTAAGGAATGGGTATCTTATGTGGTCTCCTTGATGAACGAACCTCTCAGGGGCGTCATTACAGTAAATAAATACCATGGGGGGTCGAAAAATACAGGAAAAAGTTTCGCAGTATGAAAAATGCGCCGCATTCAAATTTTTTTTGAGGTTTAAGATCAAATTCCTTCACATTGAGAATTCGATATTTTCCAGAGTGACAACAACTCCATTTCAGTGTAGAGTCCGATCACGATAACTTTGGGACAGCACGTGGTCGCGTATGCATTGAATATGCATATGCGTAGCGTCACATGCTGTCCCAAAGTTAACGTGGTCGGACTCTATATCAGGAAGGGGGTCAAGAGACTCAGACACAAATATTGTACGGTGAAAATGTGCCGCAGGCGAAAACTTTGTTGATAATCGAGGACAAATGCCCCAAAATAGACAACTGAATTTCTTTCATTCTGACAACAACTTCATCACATTATTATTTCATAAATTATTCAGTTACCTACACGTTCCCACTTTGTTGCAATTGAAATAGAATGTTCTGAAAATATGAACAATAAGGAAAACGAGAAGATAGTATACAATTATACAAGTTTTACGAGAGACTGTTTTGTTGCACGTATTGGGCGACAATATGTCTTCTAGAAAACGTGTGTAATATACTATTTTTTTCAATTTTGGATTAATTTTTACTCATTCATTCGAAAAAAAAGCACCAATATAAACATCAAATATTGAAATATATAAGGTAAGTTGGTAACAATGAAAAAAATATTTGGATGTTCATTCTCTTATTTGACAGATGGTAGAGATATGATTGTGTTTGACAGTTTGACCATTACCAACTTTAAGAGAAGGAATTTAGCGTTTCCTAATAGAAGCTGTTTCGATACGCATTTGGGTGTTATAAGGGGTTCATTGGAGACGAAAAATAGAAAGAAGTATGTTGGATACTGCTGTAGGTTACCCGAGCAGGTGGATATGCTCGAATTTTTTTGGGAGCGAGCAATATACTGACTCATTTTTTCAATTTAGCAAAATCATTCAGAGATTCCCTGATTCACTTAAATTTTTTCATCGTATTCCAATTAAAAATTATCACATCACTCTTCTTCTTCTTCTTCTTCGAAGCACTGGTGGGCGGGTGAACCCCCTGCACGTGGGCCTCCTTATTCGGGCCCATTGTGCGCCCACATGTTACGACATTCAGCTGGGTATGCCGACTGCCTTGGAGAAGTTCAGCAGCTTCCTCAGCTGAATCTCTTTTACGTCCTCTGGCCTCAAGATTATGTTGCCAAGGACAGCCCTCCTCTGATGCGTCAGTGCTGGACACTCAGTGAGGACATGTGATGACGTTTCATCATCTTCCAGGCACCATCTGCAAAGGGGGTCATCCTTGATCCCAATAAGCTCTAGGTGCCTATTGAGGTGGTTGTGCCCCGTTAGGAGCCCCACTACCATTTCAAGGTTTCGCCTGTTTAGGAATAAAACCTCTTTTGCGAGCCTCTTCGACGGTTCCTTTATATGGAGCTTCGATTGTCTCATTCCTGGTGTGTCGTTCCATATTTTGAGGAATTGCTTTTGCAGCTGTTCCTCTATAGAGGACATTGCCAGGCTATTTGGTATTCCCAAGATTGGTTCCGGTCCGACCGGGGTCCGTCCTGAACCGATCTTTGCCAGTCTGTCTGCCTCCTCGTTTCCGGGTATTCCCGAATGTCCCGGAACCCACATGAGGCTGACTTTTCTTGATTTTGACAGGTTTTCCAAGGCTTTTCTGCACTCGGACACCAAATTGGATGTGATCCTATTGGATTGCAAAGCCAGTATTGCAGCTTTGCTGTCCGAGCATATAGTGATTGGTCTATGACCTCTCATAATTAGGTTTTCTTGGACACAGGTGAGTATTGCAAGTACTTCTGCCTGGAACACTGAGGCATATTCGCCCAAAGGAACTGAAATTTCTTTCCCTGTTCCTTCATTGTATACCCCTGCACCTGAACCGCCCCCAGATTTTGAGCCATCCGTGTACCAGATTGACTCATTCGGAGGAGGCACGCCAGGTGTTGTGTCATTCCATTCTTTCCTCGTAGGGATGACAGTGTTTGGGGCTTTGTTGAAGTTCAGAATTGGCAAGGTATTATCCCTTCTCATCATGAGGATGGGACAGTTTTCCTTTGCCTTATTCCATATGAGGGAGTGTCCTTGATCTGCTTCTGTTCCGACCCACTGGTTTGCACCGTTGAGTCGGTAAGCAGTTCTCATGGCTTCGTGTTGTATGAACAGGTGTAGAGGAGGCAGACCTAACAGAACTTCAAGAGCCCTGGTAGGCGTCGTTCTCAGAGCACCTGTCATTCCCAGGCAGGCCAGTCGCTGGACTTTATCCAGTTCTCTGTTGGTCTTGCCCTTATTGGTACTGGTCCACCATACAATGGACCCATACGTAAGTGTTGGGCGTATTACTGCCGTGTATATCCAGTGAAGGGTCTTAGGTGTGAGACCCCATGTTTTTCCAAAGGCTCGTCTGCATGCCCAGAAGCAGCATACAGCCTTCTTAGTGCGGTTTGCAATGTGCTCATTCCAAGTGAGCTTGGAGTCTATTATAACTCCAAGGTACTTTGATGAGCTTTTATATTGGAGACACTTTCCCGAAAGAAATATCTCAGGAAGTGTTCCTATTTTGCGTTTCTTAGTGAATAATACCAAGTTCGCCTTTTCTGGACCACATCACCCATAACAGGAAATAAATTTATCATCAGTCCATTGCAATTTTCACATTTTAGGAAAATTTGCTTTAAGACTGAATGATGTTTCAATAATTTTGAAATAATATTGTTATTTCCAATTTCAAGTACTGGAACCTCTATAGGAAATAGGATAACAATGTGTCTATAGTCTAATTTGCTAACGGAAGAGCCGCAGAAATTAAACCGAACGACAGCAGTGATGCCAAGTGATGCACGTTTGTTATTGTTGATTATTGTTAGTGGAACTTTTATTCTCGATGTCTCTTATGTTTTGACATCCGAAGTGGCCTCCTTCCTTCTTTCTTATCAGAAGGAATATTTCTTTCGGTCGCGCCTGATGCGTGATCCGATTTCGACACGAATTCAACTGAAGCGCTCTCGGTGTCAGTCCCGCTTATGCAGTAGTGTTTTTTTCACCGATGCTTCTTCACTTAGATTCTGGTTATCCTTCCTCAGAAAATATTTGAAGTCAAATAGGTTAGTGCGTTTAGGATGAACAGTCGCATTTTTAAATTTCCAATTTGTTTTCTCAAGTAATTTTTCCGAAAAACATATACTTTCTAGGAAGAAAATTATTTTAGGCCGACAGGTTAGGTGAGGTGTTTGGGAAAGGTAGTCTCCTTCTCAATGGTTATGCAGAAATAGTATATTGTGCAACAAGTTGGAAAAGTTCAACTTTTCCCCACATGTTGCACACTATACTTTTTCTACAACTGCACTTTCTCAAAGAATCCGAGTAATGTAGCTCAATGGTATTCATTTTATTATGTGGCACCATGCCACATTGAATATTGTGACCAAATAGTAGACGCCTTTCCTAGTTCCTCAAAGTATTTCAAAAAAGTACACTTTCCGAAAAAGATTTTATTTCTGTATTTTTTTAGATTCCATAGATTTTTCGATTATGCCAATTCATACTTTTTTCTTGAAATTTCCGGAAACAAATCCAACTTTCGCAGCTTCTTCCATTATCTCTGTCTCTGGTGGTGTATTTATCAAAATCGTCACATCTCGGTATATACATCATATTATTTATTATGAATTGTTGGAATAATATTTGATGGAAAATGCGATTCTCATCCAAATCTCTAATGAGAACTACCCTGAAGAATTCAAAAACTTTTTCTGACAGTTGTGACAACTATTCAAAACTGAACAGCAGCCAAGATTTGGTCGATTTTACGATTTTTGTTGATTCTCCATGGAAATGTATGCGTGGTGTTGGCAAAGTGCCGTGAGAAAAAATATTTCTCACAGTATGAGCAATACATGGTTTTGAAACTAAGTTAGCTATGAGAAATGCGCTACTTTCCATAGCAGTAGTAGAAAAATATATTTTCTTTACTAATATTCGATTTCAGTGCTGTTTTTATTCAGGACATTTCGTGTAGACTTGTTTCCACGAATTATTGACTCATTTGGCATCACTGTCGTCTTTCGGTGTTCGGGCTCTGAGTATTCACCATATACGTATCTGTTTCCATTGCGAAACATGAAGCCGATTTTTGAAGACAAATGACTATCCATAAGGAAATGTTTTGGAACGATCAGACACATACTGCTTTGATTGAAAGGCTGGTAAACGTCATTGTCCACCGAAACGCATGTCTTTGATGACTACTATAATAGCGCATGGCGCATGCGTATCATGCCACCAAATCCTTATGGATATTCATTTGTTTCATATATTTGGCTTCATCCTGGCACCCGTTATGATCCGTATTGTTTATTAATACGTATATGGTATTCACACTAGTGTAAATAATCAAGGGTTAGGGTAATTTCGGCGGCTCCTCCGTTAGCAAGTTAGACTCTAGTAACAATATGACATCTCAGAGTAAACAGCTTGATTCTTGTGTAGGAAGGAGGCACAACTGGGCTGATCAAACCCCTTTCCCCATTACTCGTAGGAGAATGAAAACTGTTGGCCTTCTTCATGGACAAAATCATCAGGGCTCGAAAAAGTAGTCTTCAGGAACCTGAATAAAAAGGCTCTATCAAACGAACAAAATATTATTCGAGGTGAGATACAGTGGGCCAACAGGCCTGAAAGTGTCATCACTCGTGGTTTTATCCACAAAGAAATTCAACCACCTCTGAAAAAAACTAGATACCCTGATCTATACAGAGTATCCCTGCAAGTCTGTACAAAATCTTGAGAAATAAATTTCGAAATTTTCAAAATTTATGAACTCTAACTCACGAATATGGAATCCATACTCAATATTCCACCTCTTGAAATCTTCATCAAGGCGGAAGCGAGGATGGAGGCACACAGACTGGAGACTGGAGTGTAGTGGTAACTGGCATGCTCGGGGTGACTCCCTGGGACATACAAAAATAATCAGCCTAGTTTCAAGAAATGATTATTACAGACCCTTCAACACTCAGCTCTACTAGGATGAAATGGTCTTGACTCACTGTCAGGAAGGCACGTTAGTGTGGTACACTGACGGTTCTAAGACTGATGAGGGTACGGGAGCCGGAATATATGGAGAAAGACCCAGAACCAGGATGTGTGCTTCCTTGGGGAGGTATGCTTCAGTATTCCAGGCAGAGGTGCATGCTATTGAGGCATGCCTGAGAAAGAATATTGTAAGAGGATACAGAGGTAAACAAATCCTCATATGCTCAGATAGTCAGGCGGCCATTCAATCTTCAACATGCAATAAAATCTTATCAAAACTGGTCTGGGATTGCCTTCAAAGCCTGCTAACCCTGGCTAACCACAACAAGGTAACTCTTCAATGGGTGCCAGGGCATAAGGGAATTGAAGGCAATGAAGCAGCTGACGCTCTTGCTAGGCAAGGGTCTGCCGCGTTGTTTATGGGACCGGAACCTGTGTTCGGTATCCCAAAAACCTGAATACGCGGCTGGCTGACAAGGTGGATGCAAGAAAGACATCAGGCATACTGAAACAATGTCCCAGGACAAAGACACAGTAAACTGATGGTTGGAACACTGTCCAAAACAGTGACTAACGACATTCTGAGCCCAAACAGAAGTCAGATCAGACAAGTGACGGGACTAATAACCGGTCACTGCCCCTTGAGGAAAAATATGCATCAAATGGGCATCTATACAGACGAACCCATATGCAGACTATGCAATGAGGAGGAGGAAACTGCCACCCATGTAATATTGGAGTGCAAAGCACTAGCGCGTTGGAGATACAACCTTCTGGGAGCAGTAAACTCTCAAGAGGCCTTTCCAAAGAATGATTTGGTGAAGAGGCTGCTAAACCTTATCAAGGTAGCGAACCTGTTCACCTAAGTCAACAGCATGATCAGGAATACAATAGGCCCAAAGGCTGCAGTGTTTTGGGCTTCGAACCCTGACAGATCATTCTGCTATTAATCAATCAATCAATCAATCAACTCACGAATAACTTTGGAAATTGGCAGTCTGAGGTTTTTTGGGATGCGAAACTCGAATAAAGGCACGTCTTATGGTTTATATTGGTCATAACTTCTTTTACTTTTTTTATTGCGGAAGTGGTTTTCTGTTCATTTTGAAGAAAAAAGGACGCTTGTGAAAATTCGCTGAAGTAAGCAATTTTCGAGATATTTCAGTTTTTGATGTTCGATCCCACATCGGAATATTCGAATAATAAAAAAAATGTTTGTTGTTATTTTTGGTGGATGTAATTTGGTCAGTTAATAAGCGGTTCAGAATGATTTTTTTGAAAATATTGTCTTGGAGTGTGTCACATACAAAAATCCTCGTATTTAAAACCTGTTCGGGAAACAGGTTCAGGAATGTTTTTTGCAATAGACTCTTCAAATGTCAACATCTTGCGTATCCTAAGAATTTTTCCTATCAGTTGATTTTCAGTAGAAAGAGATTTTCACTTGGGTTAGTGACTGAAAGTATTGCAGGAAGAATTTGAGTATGGATTTTTCTTTGATTAAATGAGGACCAATTTCATTTGGAGAGTGAATTTAATTATTGTCAACTTTGAGTGAATCTTCATAATGCTAAAAATTTTTATAAAGTCACCCTTATAGTAATCACTTCTACAGCTTAAATGGTTTTGATTCATACAATGTTCATTATTTACTCAATGACAATTTCACTGATGAATTATTGGGTTAATTGAGAAAACGAAATCCCTATTAAATATTTCATATTATATAACGATGGATGATTTCTCTAAAAAATAATTAATGAGAGAACACACACACTTATCCTAAAATATTATGTGAACAAATTGAAATAGTAATCAATACACATAACCTCAAATTGACCTCGAATAATTAGTTCACAAAGTTCAATATAGTTGCATGAACGGGTTTACAGGGAGAGTCATGAGGAACTGAAGATGACATACTTCTACCACGAATAGAATACACCAGGGCTATGATAGGGTGATTTATGGGATTTAGCAAAACATATCTTGGTCATAACAACCCAGGGAGCACAGAATATTCTAAGCATGAATATTCTAACAACGTTCAAATATACTTATTTTAGAATATTCTTATAGAATGTTCTCCGGATGATCATATGATAATCTCATTCTGCAAACAATATTCTATGAATATTCTATTCGACATATTCTCAGAATATTCTTCATTAATATTCTGAGAATATTCTTTTCGAATAGTCTGAGAATATAGAGAACCCTATCGAAATATATAATAATTATGTTCCTATTCGATTTGAGAGATGATATTAATTCTCAATTTCAGAGGATTTTGATTTTTCATGCTCTCTTTTTTTTGGATGTACAACAGATATAATTCAATGTTCGATGTGACAAAAATAGCAAGGAAAGTAGTTGTTTTCTGTTGAATATTCAGAATTATATTATATGCATATCTTTATATGAAGGAGAATGCAAATTTGTCTACTTCAGAAGATTTTGTTTTCAAATTATCGTGTATTATCGTGTGTGTTCAATATAGATGTAATTCGAATGGAATGGAAATGGAGAACATAATACATGCAACTGCATGCAACCAGCGAGACACGTATAAGTGATATTGGTTGTAGATGTGTCCAGTCCATTGCTTACTAACTTTTGTTTCACCATTATTGTCATGCTTAGCGTAGAATAAATAAATTGTTCTCAAAGATGGATGTTTCATTTTTACACTTGTTTGAGATATGCAAGTACCAGAACATTCTCTTTCGTCTACATTTCTCATATATTTTTAATGAAGAATTCTGATAAAAACGAATATTGTTTGAATAATTCTGATACAAAATTTGAAAATAACAGTTGATCGTTAATACAATTGACAGGCCAGACATGTCTCAAATGACTGAAGCTATGTTTAATGAACTGTGTTGCCATGGTAATGTATTTAAGAAATCGTATTGCCATGGTAACGTCTTTAATATTTTGAATAAATCACAGATCGTCAATCCGTGATTAATATCGATCATTTAGCGCTAAATGCCATTTTAGTTATGTGAGTAGTAGAAAAAAAAATTTGTTCCTATTCTTTCATCAATATTTATAATGTTTACCCTTACACAAACTATTATTCTCTAGCCTCAATACCTGATTATCCTACTAATACGGTGTTGTCATCTTGCTATTCATTTCATTCAACAATAAGGTTCGTGATGGCAAAGTGGAAAGGTTTCAGGTTCGTAAAAATGTTATATTATTCCTTCTCCTTCAATATACTAGAAATATTCTCAGAATATTCGAAAAATTCCATTCCGAATGTTCATAGAACCTCCCTAGAATATGTATGTCACATTGTGAGAATATTCTGGGATTATTCAAATATTCTCTAAGAATATTCTTCTATGGACGTTCTATAAATGACATTATGCTATCTGGAAACAGTATGCTTCTTCGATTCGCCTTGAGTTTTTTCATGGAATATTTCGATACTACTACTCTGTAATCGACTGACTCATTAAGTTTCGGGAAAATCCAGGACCGTTCTTGAAAACTTTCGATAGTTTGGTTCATAGTAAAAAGTTCATTCTGTATATCGTTTTTGTAAACTGTGACAGAGAATTTTCAAAGGTCACAAACGAACATCAAAAATAAAGTATTCAAAATATTCCTCACACTCTCATTGTATTAAAATATGATAACGATATCATGAAAAAAAATTCGAGATATCAATATATATATCGATACATATCGATACCAAAGCATGCACTATCACACAGCACTCACTAGTCTAATCCCTGAAGGAACAGACGAGTGCTTCCTTCCAATCAACCTTAACTAGGAAATAACAAGAATTGAAGAAAAAAGAGGAAGATATATTATACAGTGACAGTGCACATCATTTTGATATTTTGATACGACTTCTAGAAAACGTTAACTGAATAATACTGCTATTCCCTCGAAGTTCCTATTGTTCCACATCCTATAGAACTAATGTTCTATATATGTTGAGCACATCAATAATATAGTTTCGTTACTTCGTTATACCACCGTTAATCGATATACAGGGTGATTCAAAAGTAAGCGGCATCCTTTCAGAGGCGTATTCCTTGCATGAAAATAAGGCAAAAAGTTCCTATTGATAAGGATCCGAAAATGCTTCCTAAGGGAGCTACGGCCCTTTGAATAGGACACCTCAAAGACGGTTTTTTCTCTATAACTTTAAAATCCTTCACAACAAATTTTTAAAAATTGGTGTACGGCATAAACATTCGATGGTAAATAGGACTCCGTATTCGAAATAATTTCCAAACGAAATCACAGTAACCTGAATATCCGGAGAAGAAGGGATATTTTTACACTTACCCTCTCCCGCATGTGACGCCCCTGAATGAAATTCTGAAATTTCGAATACGGAGTCCTATTTACCATCGAATGTTTATGCCGTACACCAATTTTTAAAAATTTGTTGTGAAGGATTTTAAAGTTATAGAGAAAAAACCGTCTTTGAGGTGTCCTATTCAAAGGGCCGTAGCTCCCTTAGGAAGCATTTTCGGATCCTTATCAATAGGAACTTTTTGCCTTATTTTCAAGCAAGGAATACGCCTCTGAAAGGATGCCGCTTACTTTTGAATCACCCTGTATACGAATATATTTTATGTATCGATATATATGAATATATTATATGGATATATCGATGTGTATCGATATAAAATTTGTATATCGCTACTTCAAAGTTGGAAACCAACTTCCCAGAAACTTGTGCGGGGTTAGGAAGTGCGGGACCTCTACAGCTTATAGTGGAATCCGAACCACTTCTAGGGCATCGAGGTGCTGCCACGTGCTGCCAGGATTACAACAATGAATCACCCGGATTCGAACCGACAGGACCTTTGCATCGTGAACGGCTATCTATCGACTTTCAGCGCATAGACAAACTCGATACGGCGATATATCGATATGTATTGATATATCGATAAATATCGATATCAAAGCAAACATCGATCAATGTCATCAATATCCATAATTTTCAATATCGCACAGCCCTAGTTCCCACTCAAGATTAAAATCTACGGGTCTGACCGATTAACAAATGTTTATACGACTTCGGAGATGAGGGATGTGAAAAGTTCTAGCTGGAACACACTGTATATTCTTAGAACAACAGTCATTGAAAACTGATGGCGTGAAACTTTGTGTACCTTCTTAAAGACCTTCATTGCAAATTTAGACATTTTCTGGGAAATTGCTGTTATTCCGATAGCCTTCGATAATGAATGAGTAATAACCGCTTTTAATATTTTTGTTTGGGCAAATTGGTGTCCCAAATTCTCGAATATAAATAAACAGGTCGAAAACAAGATTAACCAAGGACCTTATTTTCGTCGATTCGAGACTCGTTCTAAAGGTCATTCGTGAAATCCGAAGAGATGAAGTGATCCAGATTTGAAACGAGACAGTTGAAACCGAAGAAAAATCTAAGTTTTGTTTACACCTGAATAAGCCTCCAAACTTTTTTAGGCATTTCATATGCAGGGTGTTTCCTCATCACGGTAGCGTGAAAAGGGGTTATTTTGTATCTCCAGGTAACATTGCCATGACTTCGTGAAACATTAAAGAAAATTGTTCATTTTTCATAGCTCAATAGGTTAGAGCTCTAGGTGCTGGAAACCACCGGTCTATTTGGCGGGAGTTTTCATTTCTATATTTTCATGTAGTGACCTCAGCATAAAAAATTTTTGGGGGTTGATAAATTTTCACGATATTTTTTTTTTTATTTCGGCGTTACTTTGCATACATTTGTGTTATGATTTGCAGGTCCATATTCGTAACATGTGACAGGAATTTTCACCATACTCTTCAAAGACGACAGCACTTCACAATATATATATATATTTTTAATTTCGGGGTTACTTTGCATATATTTGTGTTATGATTTGCAGGTCCATATCCGTAACATGTCACATGAATTTGCAAGAATGGCAAGATGGCGCCGAGTGAAGTTTCATCAGATGATGAAGCTGAAGAAAACGCTAAAACTTTCAATAAAGAATTTACGAGTGCATGTAAAAAGTGCTCTAGAGATACCAAAAGTAAAGTGTACTGTGTAGAATGTGGTGCTTTATATCACCCAGCCTGTGCTGTCCGGGAAAAAGGATTAAAAGTTATAGGTTATAACTTGCTCATGTGCTCAGAATGCTTTGTTGCCTCCAAGCCCGCGGACATGGAAGAAAACCAAACCCTAGTGAATAAAATTATGGTACAGTATTCAGGAGATTCAACTTTAGAAAAAAGTCTCCAGCCACTTCCCAGCAATCCTGGGACCCCAATCTTGGTCAAAATGACCCAAGTATCCTGGTAAACCAAGAAAGCATTGAAGTCTCGACTGAGGTACGTGAAAATCACAATGTGAATAGAAATTTTCATTGAATTGTCACAGCCAACGATATAATGGAAATCTGTCCATGTACTACCAGAATGTTAATGGCCTACGTACTAAAATAGTTGACCTTATAAAAAATCTGTCTGCGTTTGAGTATGACTTGATAGTTCTAACGGAAACCTCACTTAATCAAGATATTCATAGTGCAGAACTTGGCTTTAGCGGCTACAACCTGTATAGACAAGATCGTGATTTGCTTTCTACCACTAAAGTCAGAGGTGGAGGAGTTCTGATTGCAGTGCGAAATTCTCTTATATCCATTCCTGTTGATTACAAACATTCAGCTGATGAGGTGAAATTTGAAGAGTTGTGGGTGTCTGTCAAACTACAGGACAAGAATTTATTACTTGGAGCTGTATACATTCCCCCTCAATCAAATAAACTGATCTATCAACTACATTGTGAAGCCACAGAGTTCATGGCAAACATTTTTGAATGTTCAACTGTTTGCATTGTGGGAGACTAAAATTTACCCAACATTCAATGGAATAATGACCGTCTTGGAATCAGTGCTCATGGACACAGTTCCGCAGCTGAGTATTTTATTGAGACTTTTTCCTATCTGAACTTTTATCAACTGAATTCAATAAGCAACAATAATAATGTGATACTAGACCTAGTTCTTTCAAACAATCCTAATGTTATAGTCAATATTGCTAGTGATGTCCTTTTGAAACTTGATCGTCATCATCCTGCTTTAAGTATAAACATCAAATGTCATACACCAATTTAAATACTGGACTTTGAAGAGTTCTCATATGATTTCAAGAACTGCAACTTCCAAGCTATGAACCAATTCCTTCTTGACATCAATTGGGATGAAATCCTTGCCACTGATGTTAATAATGCTGTCAAACTTTTTTATGATATTTTATTTCGAGGAATTGACAGATTCACACCTGTGATCAGACTGAAAGGCAAATTTAGATTTCCTATTTGGTTTAATGAAGAACTGAAAAATAATACTATACTGAAAACAAAAGCTCATAAACAATATAAACGCACCAACTCAGTGGAGGATTACAACATTTTTTCTCATTTAAGATCATTATGCAAAGAACAATCATCATCATGCTACAATAACTATATTTCTGAAGTAGAAAACGGAATTATCTCTGATCCCAAATTATTCTGGAATTATATTCGCTCCAAAAATCAGGAGGATGGTATTCCCAATAAGATATTCTTTAATGATGAGGTTGCAACTGATGGCAATTCAATTGCAAATCTTTTTGCTAAACATTTCTCTTCAGTATATTCCAGTGACAATACCTCTATTGATCCTAGATCAGACAGTGAATTTGATTCCATCAGCATCAATAAAATATTTATAAATATTTCTGACATTCTAGAAAAACTTCAGAGCATTGATTGCTCTAAAGGGGCTGGCCCTGATACTATACAAGCAATCTTCATGAAATCTTGTGCATTTTCATTGTCCTGTCCACTCTGGATTATTTTCAATAATTCTCTTCAATCCGGTACTTTCCCAGATTTTTGGAAAAACTCTTATGTTGTGCCAATTTACAAGAAGTCAGGAAGAAAAGACTCTGTATTAAATTATCGCCCAATCACAAAGATATCGCTCATACCCAAAGCATTTGAATCTATTGTAAATGATTTTCTGAAGTTTAAATTCAAAAATATCATCAGCTCAACACAACATGGCTTCTGCCAAGAAAGATCTATCACTACAAATCTTTTACTCTATGAGACCTACATTGTCGATGCCTTGGAGAAGGGACTAAGTGTTGATGCAGTTTACACAGATTTCTCCAAGGCATTTGACAAGGTAGATCATAATTTGCTTTTTTTTTGAGTTGTCCAAATACCTTGGAGGCAGTTTGTTGGCATGGCTAAAATCCAATCTAGATAATCGCAGGCAAAGAGTTAAGATTAATTCCTCCTTGTCAGATGAAATTGTAATCACTTCTGGAGTTCCTCAAGGTGCTCATTTAGCACCCTTACTGTTCAATTTATTTGTTAATGATGTATCTTCTTGCTTTAAATTCAGTTCAATATTATTATATGCTGACGATATGAAAATATATCTCAAATTGGAGAGACCCTCCTCCTCAACTCATCTTCAAGAGGACTTCGACAGGTTCTCTGTGTGGTGCCACAAAAAAAACTAGTTCTTAATATTCCAAAATGTAAATATATTCGTTTCAGCAAAAATCACAGCATAATTAACAATGATGAGTACTCCTTAAATGATGTAGTCATTGAAAAGGTAGACATTATGAAAGATCTTGGTATACTTTTTGACTCTAAACTTAGCTTTATTCCTCATATTGAATTTATCTGTGACAAAGCTTTGAAGATGCTAGGGTTCATCAAACGATCAACAAAGGACTTTCATAATATCGTGGCATTGAAATCCCTTTACTTTTCATTGGTACGCTCTCAACTTGAAAATAGCAGCTCTGTGTGGTGTCCTGCCTTCCAAGCTCATATCATGAAAATAGAAAGAGTTCAGAAACGTTTTTTGCGTTATATTGGTTTCAAGCTCGGTATTCCTATGGAGGAATTTGATTATGACAATATTTTAAATCGCCTAAACATAAAAAGCCTAGAAGAGCGTAGAAGCAACAATGACATCATCACTATTCAAAAATTATGTAATAATCAAACTCATAGAACTATATATGCAAACAATAGCCCGATAAACAGGATGATGACGCTGAGTAACAGAGTGAACTGGGGGACATTTTTAACACTGGCACTGAAAGAGCCAAACGCTTTCTTGCAATAATGTAATGTTTTTATTTTTAATGTTCATTGTATTTAAAGTGTAGATATGTATAAATCAATCAATGGTCTGTGATATGTTGTATAGGCTATATATATTCATGTTTTTTTTACACTGGGTTCATCCGTTAATAAATAAATAAATAAAATAAATAAAAAAATTTCACTAACAGTTCATTTTAACCACTCTCAAAAGACGACAGCACTTCAGCAACAACATCGGAGCAGAAAGCAAATATGTTTGCAGAGATCTTTGCAGCAAACTCTACTTTATATTCCCAAGGAAAAGTGCCGCCAGATATTCAACCCCTTGAAAGTCGAATGCCCGAAATTGTCTTCCATCAACGCACTATCAGACGCATTTTGCTTTGTCTTAAAGTGAATAAAGCCAGCGGTCCTGATGGAATTCCACCCATAATCCTCAAAAAATGTGCACCAGAATTGACACTCATTCTCTGCCAGTTATTCACCATCTAGTACAAATCGGGTATTTTTCCATCATGCTGGAAGATAGCTAGAGTCCAACCAATTTCCAATAAAATGAACAAAAACCGGCCCAACAGCTACAGGCCTATCGACCTGTTATCAGTTGATCCCCAAAGTGATGGAGAAAGCCCACAACATTCAGCTAATCGAATATCTGGAAAGCTCAGGAATCATCAATCGTAGATAATATGGCTTTCACCACCGAAGATCAACGGGAGATCTACTTGCCTACGGGGCATTCGACCGTGTTTGGCACCCAGGTCTTCTTCACAAACTATCATCATCATCTCTTGTCGAGTTTTCTTTCAGGCAGATCACTACACGTGGTGGTGGACGGTGTATCATCTGATACCATTGCCATCAATTCCGGCGTTCCACAATGATCAATTTTGGCACCAACATTGTTCCTACTTCATATCAACCACTTGCCCTATCCACTGCTTCGCAGATGATAGCACTCTCAATACTACGTTCTTTCCCAGAATTCCCATTTCCTCCCAGGAAACTGAGAACTCACGACGAAGGCGTGTCAATGCTGGCAACGAAGATCTTGCTATAATCACACCCTGGGGAACCAACAACCTAGTCGAATTCAACTCTACAAAAACTCAAGCCTGTATTTTCTCTAGAAAGACGGAACTCAGTATGCCTGATGATACAACAATGTCTGGTAAGACCATTACCACCAAGTCAACTATATCTATTCTGGGTATGGCCATCAGCAATACTCTTTCATGGGACAATCATGTCAGATCCATCGCGAAGCTGCTTCACAAGAGCTACGTGCGAAAAGCTACTTTACATCCCAACAGCTCCTCATGGTTTACATAGCACAGATACGGCCTGTTCTAGAATACTGTGCTCACATATGGGACTCAGCACCCAAACATACTCTGGTGCTCTTAGAGTCCATCCAGAGAAGAGCTATTCGCCTGGTGGGTGATGCCACACTCACTTACACTTTGACATCACTGGAACACCCTAGAATGGTCTGCGACCTTTTACCATTCTATAGATACTTCCACGGGAAATGTTCTTCAGAAATCTCTGGTATCATTCCACGATTAGCAATACCAGTCAGACGAATTGGACAAGCGCAGTCAGCACATCCTTTCCTTGTCAAATGCAGTATATGTCGAATAGCACTATACCAAAACTCGTGTCTCTATAGAACGACAGAGATCTGGAAATCATTGCCTGAGGATGTATTTCCAAGAACTCATAATCTCCAGAAGTTCAAAATAAATTCCAACACCTACCTCCTTTCCCTTTCCTCCTTATAGGTACGAACAATGTTCTTCGAACATTATTGGGATTCCTTTCGTGCGCACCAAGCGATAAAAAATATATGAGGGAGAACAAAAAGTACTGAGGAGTCGTATCTATGTGAATTACAATCCTGAAACATTAGAACAGACTGTTAAAACCATAAAAATTATTTCATGTTACAGAGTGTCAGAAATATTCAATATACCAAGGATATAACGCAAAACCTCAAATATGGGTGCCCTTTCACTCCTCTGAGATCCACTGATTTGATTTTGTTTCGATATTTTTTGTTTATATAACTCGACTCGTTTTTTATTAGTTATTGAATTCTTCATGAGTTTTCTTGAAGATGGAGCCTGATATGGAGTTCATCAAATGTTAGACACATCAAAACGCATTTTTATCAAAATTTTGTGTTCATTATACACAATTTATATGATCTTGAAAGTTTGTCGCGCGATTCACTTGTGTGAATGAACTAGTACTCATTTAATTTTGTAAAATCTGCTGAGATAAAGTTTTTGAAATTACAATTTAATTAAATATTGATCATCGCGACAAGCTCTCATGATCATATAAATTGTGTATAATGAGGTTATAAGTTGATAGTTAAAATTATTAAGAAAAATTTCATTTTCTTCTTTTTAGAGCGTGTAAATGAAAGCTTTTTATTGAAAAGTTTTTTTTTACTTTTAATTTATTTTTTAATTTTTAGTTACCGCTAGCTGGATTTTTCGATTCACTCTCAACGAGCCTTTTTATTTGATACCCATATTGTAGAAGTATATTGAAAATGACCAATCCGTCATCTTGGATGGTCCGCCATAATGGATTTAGAATGACGTCACATCGTTTTTCGAGTTACTCTCAACGAGCCTCTTCATTTGATACCCATATTGTGAAAGTATATCAAAACCAGCTATTCCGCCATCTTGAATAATCCGCCATATTGGATTAAGAATAACATCACGATATTTTTCGAATTACTCTCAACGAGCCCTTTCATTTGATACCCATATTGTAGAAGTAGATTAAAAATGACCATTCTGCCATCTTGGGTGATCCGCCATATTCGATTTAAAATGACGTCACATCATTTTTTGAGTAACTTTCAACGAGCCTTTTCATTTGATACCCATATTGTAAAAGTATATCAAAAATAGCTATTCCGCCATCTTGGATAGTCCGCCTTATTGGATTTAGAATAAAATGACACACCATATCGTTCATTGTCATCCAAACTGAACGTGTATACAAAATTTCAGCTCAATCGGTTGAAGATTTCTACTTCAAAATTGAGTTCAAAGATTCCACCCGAACATACATACATATACATCCATACAAATATACAATGCAAGTTAAATAAAAGCTTTAAAACCCCATATGTTCTATAAGATGTGTGGCATTTTATGAGACTTTATTCAAATTTGAAACGAAAACAAATGATAATCGTGTCAGAACATATGTTTTTTTTTTCAATTTATTTTTACGTGTACAATACACACCTGGAGTTTGGTGCGTTCCACCCGACTCACCCTGTAAATATAAAATCCCGTAAGCCACTGTGATTCATTCATCATGAGATCGGAAAAAATTTGGCCTAACTTTTCAGCGGAAAACCGAAACTTAACATTTTTTGAAAGCATGACAATCAAAATTATATAAAAATGTTTCGATGGTGTTTATATGTAATGTTTTCTGGAACTTGCGTTGTCAGAAAAGTATTAAATCTGTGGAAACGTCTCAATTTGTAGAGTATCCAGTGTGGAAATTGAAGAAAACCATCAACAATAATGTGATTTAATAATGTATTCATTGAATTGTCTTACCGACTTATATTCGGTTTTTTTTTCGGGTCGAAGTAAACTTGACATTTATAATTCGATTTTTGTTGTCTTTGAGAGTATTGAAATTCTAACTGAATTTAATAGTAGATTGTTTTATTAGGATCAAAAGTGACACTTTGTTTGACGAGCGAAAGCAAAATTTGCGAGTCGAACAAAGTCACTTTTGATCCGAATGAAACATGCTATTTTTTCTGCAACCGAAACAATTAACTCAAATAAACATGTGAAGTAACCACCAATGCCGTGCCATATGTATGCAATGCAACAAATATTGACAAATAATCCATGTGGTGAGAATATTCTACATGCATTAACAGCAGATTAGGTTTTCTAGGATGTTCGAATTGTAGTTTCAATATAAATTCAACCACAGAGTGACATATGTGTATGGACCAGGTGCTCTAATGGCAAATACCGTGCCAGTGTCAACTATAGGAACAAGACGTGGAAAATGTTAGGTTAGTGAGCATATCAACAATGATAATAGTGATTATTTATTCCTCTCCATACTACACTGTGTTTGACTTGATGATCAAATGAAGCTAAACGCTAAACAATATCGTTGTTTGAGACAAAATAGTTATTTTTGTATCTAGAGCGCGAAATGCTACTTTGGTGATCGAGATCTGATTTTTTTAACGAGGCGTAGCCGAGTTAAAAAAATAGTCGAGATGACCAAAGTATTTCGCGCTCGAGTTGCAAACAACATTTTTTCTACAAACCTCAAAAAATATTGTTCTGAAGTGGATATATGCTCAGCTTGATATAAAGAATAGTGTTGAACAGGCTTTAATGACCTCCCCCGATCCTCCCTAGGTACGCACGAAGTTCCACGAACATAATAGGAATTTCCTTTATTCGTGCGCTCCAAAAGATGAAACGAAGTTATTTATTGAACATTCAGTAATAAATGATTTCGTGGATGTTTGCTCGATTGTGGACCATTACGTTGAAATATAAATATCTCATATATTTTACATAACAGTGCGCGAAGTAGGTACTTCGCGCATTGTCTTGTGCAAGGTATCATTGTAACGTAGGAAACTGAAAAAAAGTGTCACTTCGCAATTTGTTGTCAATGCGCGAACCTTGTCATTTTTTGACGTTTGTAGAAAAAAACTATTGCTTGCCGTGATTATTCAAAAACAAGTTATCCATCCCGAGAATAACGAATGAAATACAGATCAAGCAAGTATTTGAATCTTGAAGGCTTCCCTGATCAAAACAAAAATACTTAACTGAGATGTTTATAATTCCAATACTAAACTATAATAAAGGTGTATTTATATCTCCAGCATGGGTATGAAATGCCAAATCTGCTGAAATCGGAAACAAATCAGGTATGCGTCTCAACCCAAATAACCAACCGTCACAATGTTGTTTATTCTTGATGACGTCCAGTAGATCCTTTTTAGTTCCTAGGAGCTAAAGTTCAACTTTAGCTCCTAGGAACTAAAATTCAACTTTAGCTCCTAGGAACTAAATATGTTGCCTAGCAACATACCTATTTTTGTGCCAGTAATAGAAACGTCAATTTAAGAGCTAATTTTGGTATCAAAATGGACGACTTTTGTGTCGGTTGCAGAAAAAATCATTTTTTTCCAATACCTTTATGAAACCCCAAATTGACCTTGGGCAATAATATGGTTTCGTCTGTTTTGCATTTTTTATTTATGTCCTCCCTTCCAAGGAACGAAACTGTGTACACGCCTGTTTGAAAACTGAGCAACATTTAACTAATTTTGTCAGGGAGGTTGGGAAACACTCTGTATACTTTGTGTGACATTTCATAACTTCTGTCTCGAACTCAACAATGAAAGTATTGGTCAATTCAGTTTCGTATACTTGCACTTTCTGAAACCGGCTTCCAGAATCTGATGGTTGATGGTAAGTACATAATAGCTCCAAACTGTTACTCAATAATCCTTCAACACTAATAACAACAGGTTTATTCAGATCTGGTGATCGAATTCGCCCTTCTGGCCTATCAAGTTTTGGAGTATAAAAAGAACAACGAAAAATTAACTGGCATCAGTTGAATCGAATCTTTCAAAGAAGAAAAAATTCAGCTCTTATATCTGTGAACTCGTATCTATACATCCCGAGCAAAATGACTATCAAAGTAAGTTCTAAATTGAGATTTCAATTCATTGTTTCAATAGATATTTTTTTTCTGTGACGGGAAAAAAGTTTGGCATTTCATCTCTGTTGGCAGGTTATAAAATGTCACTTTTCATAAATTACTTTTTTCCCGTGGGAAAAAAGTGAGTACTTTATTCCCGGATATATATCACATATATATACTCTGTTAATGGCTTTTGTTGTGCTATAGTTCCGAAAAATGAGTCAATAATACCGTCTCCGAGAAAGAACTGCAAGTCCTTTTATCTTCCATTCGACTTCGCGGTTTGATATATTACTAAAGAACTACTGAATTCGCAATTTTTTAAAATCAAATCACAGAATTGAACTGACAGAAGTGACATCAGATATTTGATTACTTCAAAAGAATGATAAAGATGTCTATAAAACGCAGGTGTCCCTACTGTTAAAAACTTGAAATTTCACGTCGATAATTTTTACATTTCGAAATAATGTAATATCTTCTCAATATTGATTCGTCCTTCCTTCTGTCACAGAAAAAAATAGTGTATTATACACGGGAGAAATATTAGATTTTAGCTCACGGTTTTTTGTCTCCCTCCGCTACGCGTCGGGAGACAACACAACCTAGAGCTAAAATCTACTACTTTTTTCCCTTGTATAATAAATAACTATGATTTGTAGTATAGTGTGTCTTTACTACCAAGGAATAGTTTTCTTCATGGTATTTATCAATAACGACTTATTATATTCTGTTATGGTCATGGCTACCATAGATCTAGATACACACTTAGAAGTGAGAAGAAGTGCTTTCATCACGGCTTTCATAGTAATATACAGGGCATGTCACGACGAGCTTACACTATGTCTATATCGAGAATCGGTCAGGATAAATCCATGAACATATGCAAGCTTATATTTTAGAATACGCTATCTTCATTTAAAATATGTTTAGCAATGCAGTGCTGCCGCTTCTATCAAAAAGTAGCAACAACTTTGTTATTCCAAATTGAATACCCTGTATTTCATTGCATTTCTAGATTCTCCTTGAAAAGCTGATTTCATCAATACATCACATTTGTGGTCTATCGAAAATGATTACAGACATATGGGGTGTTCAAAATCGAGAATTTTCAACTTTAGGATTTGTTTGTGTCGAAACTATTCATTATCGGTGGAAACGACTTACTTGTCCCTATCTCAACTTTTGATTTACTATTTACTGATCAGAATTCTGAATCTTGAACCACCCTGTATCTGTTCCGATTAAATATTAGAAAATAGTGAATAAAAAATTGAGATTGAGACATGTGAGCCATTTTGACCGATAATGGATAGTTTCAACACAAAAAACCTAAAGTTGAGAAATCTCGATTTTGAACACCCTATATCTCTGTAATAGTCTTCGATAGACCCAAATGTGATATATCGATAAAATCATCTTCGGGGAGAATCTGAAAATGCGAAAAAATACAGGGTATTACCTTCGAAATATGAATGTTGCTACTTCTTTCTAGGAGAAGCGGCAACATTTTCATGGATTTCTCCCGACTGTCTCTCGATATAAAGATAGTGTAAGCTCGTCGTGACATACCCTGTATATGATTATATTTCAGTTTCACAGAACTAAAATGATTGGACCTCATAACCCTCGGCTGAAGCCTCGGGATATAATCTTAGTCCCTGGGTAATAATGATATGCTTTACTACCTTGGTGTATAAATAACTATTTTCCACCAAAAACTTGGATTTCTGTGTCGGGCCAGGAGCTATTTCACTTTCAGTCTGGAATACTTTTCCCATATTTGGACTGCAGCACCCAAACATACCCTGAAACTGTTGGATTCTGTCCAAAAAAGGGCTATCCGTCTCGTGGGCGATGCCTCGTTCACAAACTCACTCACTTCTCTGGAACACCGTAGAAAAGTTGGCGATCTGGCCCTATTTTATAGATATTTTCATGGACGAGGCTCTTCTGAAATATCAACAAAAGTTCCTTCCTTGACAGTCCCCGCGAAATTAACCCGTCGAGTTGAGGCTTCGCACCCCTTCGTGGTCACTTTGGAGACCTGCAGAACATCTCTTTCCAAAGACTCGTTCATCCAACGAACAGCGAGGCTCTGGAACACATTGCCAAGGGAGGTGTTATCCAGTTCCTTGAGGCATATAACGTCCAGAAATTTAAGAAGA
This sequence comes from Phaedon cochleariae, assembly GCA_918026855.4. Classification (NCBI taxonomy): domain Eukaryota; kingdom Metazoa; phylum Arthropoda; class Insecta; order Coleoptera; family Chrysomelidae; genus Phaedon; species Phaedon cochleariae. Next base: position 23,228,956 of record OU896719.1, on the reverse strand, counting down.
ACACCAATTCCTACCTTATTTCCCTTGGTTCTCACGATGTTCTCTGAACATTACAGGATATCCCTTTTGGTGGGAACCAGAACATGAAAAAAACAAACCAAGGTATTAAAAATATAATTTTTACCCAGGGACCGAGATTATAATCCTAAGGCTTCAGTCGAATGGGTATAAGGTCACGTGGAAATAATATTCTTTTTCTACAAACGTCAAAAAATGAAAAGGTTCGCGCATTACCATGATACCTTGCACAAAAGAATGCGCGAAGTGAAACAGTGCGCGAAGTACCGAATTCGCGCATTGTTATATGTAAAGTATATGAGATATTAATATTTCAACTTTATGGTCCTCAATCGAGCAAACATCCACGAAATCATGTATTTCTGAATGTTCAACAATAACTTTGTTTCATCTCTTGGAGCGCATGTAAGGAAATTCATGTTATGTGTAAGGTAAGCATATCTTTACTTTAGAACTATATTTTTTGACGTTATTTTTGTATCTAGAGCGCGAAATGCTACTTTGGTGATCGAGATCTGATTTTTTTAACGAGGCGTAGCCGAGTTAAAAAAATAGTCGAGATGACCAAAGTATTTCGCGCTCGAGTTGCAAACAACATTTTTTCTACAAACGGCAGAAAACATAGTTCTAAAGTAAAATATGCTTAGCTTGATGTAAAAAATAGTGTTGAATTGGCTAAAAAGGCCTCCCCGTATCCTCCCTAGGTACGCACGATGTTCCACGAACATAATAGGAATTTCCTTTCGTGCGATCCAAGAGATAAAACAAAGTTATTGTTGAACATTAAAAAATAAATGATTTCGTGGATGTTTGATCGATTGAGGACCATAAAGTTGAAATATAAATATCTCATATATTTTACGTAACAATGCGCGAAGTAGGTACTTCGCGCACTGTTTCACTTCGCGCATTGTTTTGTGCAATGTATCATGGTAACGTAGGAAACTGAAAAAAAGTGTCACTTCGCAATTTGTTATTAATGCGCGAACCTTGTCATTTTTTGACGTTTGTAGGAAAATAACTATTATTACCAAGGTGTACATTAATTTTTTTTCGCCACTAGCAATATATTTCAATCGTTATAGTTCTGTGAAACTTAAAATGGGGACCTATGCCACTATGGAAGACCTTTTTTACAATTCTAATTCAAATCTAGTCACCATGACAAGCATAATGACAAGTAGTTATTGATAAATACCTACTGGATTCGAGTGCAATTCCTTTGATATGATATGAGCGGCTATTCTGTTCGCCAGCATAAGAGTGCTATGGTTGTCAAACTTTGACATACCTATCAGTCACTCAAAAATTGAAATGTCTCGTTTCAACTTCCACTACGGAAATTCTTAATTATGTAAGCGAATCGATATCAGAAAATAACAAGGAGAGTAAAGAGTCTGTTTGGAACAATTCATGTTTTTTTGCCAGCAGAAAAACTATGAATTTTGTGCGACTACCCAATCTCTCGTAATTGCCCAAATCCTAAAAGATTGGGTGTGGAGAATGGTGAGGAATATTAGGAATACACAGTTGAAATTGATATGGAAAGCTATATACAGGAGGTTACTTCAATGAACGCATAAACGTAAGACAAATCTATTTGAATATATCAAATTCAAAGGTGCCAGGGTTGCACATAATGCAAAAAGGTGAAGCCTCCAACATTTTCCTCAAACATGATATGTGTGATGTGTATGATGAGAATATCCCAGACGGCCTTCAGAAGAATTTTTATTCAAATAGTGTGCAGAATAATTGTAACTTGAATAAAATGTTGAAACTCATTTAAACCAGTATTTTTGCACCGTTCATGAATAATCTTCCTGAATATCACTCGACCATGACAAATGGAGACTATTATTTTCGTAAATTCATCTCGAGTAACTTGTATTTTGGGACAATTCAATTCGACCATATGAACATAAATAATCATAGAATAACTCCCTGGAGCTAAAGCTCTCGCTAAAGCTCAAATTGTCAAAATACAAGGTACTCTCGATAGAATTATGACGAAAATAATAGTCGGCTGTTTGTCATGGTTTCGGGAAATTACCTGCGAATATCTCATCAGAGCAGTGAATTCGCGGGTTAACTATATATAACCGATGTGGCTATGTCTTTATTGACTAGTGGTTTAAAAAATGACGAAAACTACCTTGGTTGTACCACACTTCACACCTTCAAAAGGAGTGAATAATGGTAGGTTCTATACTTCTATAGCTAGTGGTGAAAAAATATTAATATACATCTTGGTAGTGGAGAATATCATTACCACGGGATCATGTATCCATCGGCTGAGGCCTCGGGATATAATCTCGGTCCCTGGGTAATAATAATGTTCTTTACTACCTTGGTGTATAAATAACTATTGATATGTGGATGTAAACAAGGGTGAAATAGGGGTCATTAACGATCAATTTCATAAACATTAAACATACTCGTTAATACGAGGTCGACGCTTGGTCGACGGGAATAAATATTTACGTCACCATTTAGGAAACGCGTAATTTTGTGAATCTTGGGATTTTTGGGGACGAGCGAAATAAGTATGTGAAAATGATCAACATTTTGACCAATTTTCAAATCTGTTACCCGTTTCAACGTTAACTGATGCTTTGAATTACTAAAATTCAAATTTTGTCGAAACCATGAGTGATCTCAACTTTTGTGAATCTTGGGATTTTTGGGGACGAGCGAAATAAGTATGTGAAAATGATCAACATTTTGACCAATTTTCAAATCTGTTAACCGTTTCAACGTTAACTGATGCTTTGAATTACTAAAATTCAAATTTTGTCGAAACCATGAGTGATCTCAACTTTTGTGAATCTTGGGATTTTTGGGGACGAGCGAAATAAGTATGTGTAAATGATGAACATTTTGAACAATTTTCATGACAAATCTGTTAACCGTTTCAACGTTAACTGATGCTTTGAATTACTAAAATTCAAATTTTGTCGAAACCATGAATGATCGAACGTCATCAGGATTGTAGTAAACAAGTAATGCAAGCCAAATTTCAAACCCCAGGAAATGTTTTCCATCTTGATCATGATATACAGGTTCCTCTGCCTAATTTAAGTAGAATCTCATGAGCCGTTTCAAAGTTATGAAGCGAAAACAAATTGAGAATGGTAACTTCAGAGCCGTTTTGGTCTGAGGAATATGTGGTGACTTTCTGTAGAGATTTTTAAGAGGCACCCTGTATAAAAATAGATTGGGTTAGGGGAACACTTTGTATATTCAGTACAAGAATATCATCAATATCATAATTTGATACGATTCTGTACATTCTCAGAATAATCGAACCTAATATTCGGAGAATAATATGTCGAATTTGATGTTCATAGAGTTTCGGTTGCAGGATGAAAATATTCTATAAACATTCTGAGGACGTCATCAAAATATTCTTGAATAGGATTAAAACGTTGTCGTTCTAGAATATTTCATTTCAGAAGCTCATAGGAACCTATTGGCAGGGAATATTCCATGAATGATTACAATATTCTAAAAATTTTATTCCATGAACACTCTGGAATATATTTGATATCCTTTGAGTGCTATTCAATGCTCCCAAAGGCAGCTTTCCTTTGATGCACCAGCGCGGGGCATGTAGTGAGTATGTGCGATGATGTTTCATCATCCTCCAAGCACCATCTCTATATGAGCTCCAGGTGCTTGTTGAGGTGGTTGTGTTTAGTTAAGAGCCAACCCGCCAACTACCCTCATTCCTGGTGTTCCATGTTTCAAGGAATTGCCTATAGCATTTCCTCCATGAAGGACATAGCCATGCTATTGGATATTAACAGTATTGGTTCTGGTCCAAAGGGTGGCGTTCCTGAACCGATCTTAGCTAGTCTGTCTGCGTCCTCAGTTCCCGGGATACCCGAGTGTCCCGCGGGACCTACATATGACGCTGATTTTCCTAGTTTTTGCCATATTTTGCACTTCAATACTTGGACACCACTTTAATTGTGATTCCATTGAATCTCAATGTCATAATAGCACCTTTGCTGCCCGAGCATATGGTTATTGGTCCACAATTCTCTTGTACACACGTCAGTATTGCGAACACTTCGGCCTGGAACACTGAGGCGTATTTGCCGAGAGGTACTGAGATTCCTTTTCCTGTTCGTGCTTCATGTTGAGTAATCCGAAAACCAAGTTGACCCGTTGGCAGGAAGCAAACTTGGTTTATTCCCAATCCATTCCTCTCTTGTAGGAAAAATGACATGCGGAGCTTTAATGAATTTCGGAACTGACAGAGTGCTGTCTCTCACCATCAGCAGCATGGGACAGCTTTATTCTGCCTTATCGGTTTACACCTTTGAGTCTGTATACAATACGCAAGCCTTTAAGTTCTAAAATTCAGATGCAGCACAGCACTTGTCATTCCTAAGCAAGCCAGTCCATGAAATCTATTCAGTACTGGTCCACCATACGATGGACCCGTAAGTTATAGTGTAGGGCGAATAATTGCCGTGTAGTGCGGGGCCTTAGGCGATAGGCCCCACGTTTTTTCAAAGGCTCTTCTGCATGCCCAATAGCAGCATATAACCTTCTTGGTGCGATTACCTATCTGCTCATCACAGGTCAGCTTGGAGTCGATTGTGACTCCAAGATATTGTCACGACCCATGGCTACAGGGTGCATGGATGACTCGGTGGTGAACTCCCTTGTGTTGGCCGAGAAATGAAAGTAGTTATTTGTTATACAGCTACAATTTATTCAACAAAAAAATAGTTTCATTAGTGGATCAGATAAACGAGGCTTAGAATATTTCGACATAGTCAGCGCTTTACTCCATATGCGGCAAATCAACGGATTTAGCACTGAACAATCTTGTAGGAAAGATCAGCCATTCCTTAGATCATAAGGAAATTGCGCTGGCAGCTTTCCTAGACATAGAAGGAGCGTTCAATAACGCCCTACTAATATCACTCTACATGGCAATGCAAGGTAGAGGAATCAGCAGTCAAATATGCAACTGGATCAAAACCATGATTGGAAATCGGTACGTCATATCATCACTGCATGGAGAGTCGATCAGGTTTAGAGCGGCAAAAGGTTGTCCACAGGGCGGGGTACTTTCCCCCCTTATGTGGTCATTTTTAGTTGACTCTCTGCTGAACGATCTTTCCATGCAGGGGGTGGATTTCCAATGCTATGCAGATGATCTCGTCCTAATAGTAAGAGGGAAATTTGAAGCGACGATCTCAAACGGCCTACAAGAAGCCCTCAATACTGTGTACAGATGGTATGAGAGGGAGCAGATGTCTGTAAACCCCCGGAAAACTGTAATCATACCAAAAGGCAAAAGCTAGATAAGCTTCGTCAGCCTGTCCTATATGGAGAGAGCATTCCGTTTGCGGCGGAGGTGAAATATCTAGGGGTCACCCTAGATAAAAGACTCACCTGGAACGCCCATATGGCAGAAACTATTGACAAAGCCAGACTTTTCCTCTGGAACCTTAGAAGGGTATGCGGCAAATCATGGGGATGAACCCCAAACAGATTTACTGGATTTACCAAACAATGGTAAAACCAATGGTCACGTATGGCTCGGTAGTCTGGTGGACTGAAGGTCTGCAGGAAACAGCCAGGGCAAAGCTTGCTGGTCTTCAGCGGCTGGCATGCCTGGCCATTACAGGGGCGATGTCCTCTACTTTAACGGCAGCGATGGAAAACCTCCTGAACCTCACTCCCCTCCACATTGTCTTGGAGAGGGAAGCCAGGATGGTTTCCTACAGATTCCTGTCATTGGGAAATCAAATTAGAGGGGGGCGACTGCTGGACCACTCCGGGATACTGTGTGAAACAAAAAATCACCAAACTCTAGGAATGGTTCCCGACATGTTGGCCACTTAGACACACGTGAAAAAGTCTTTCAAAGTCCTCTTCCCGAAGAGAGACGAATGGGCAATTGGATCAGTCCAATTCCCAGAGACCGAATACGTAATTTACACAGATGGTTCGAAAACCCCTCTTGGAGTTGGAGCCGGTGTGTTCAGCAGAAAACCGAAGACGGAAATTCCCGCCAATCTCGGCAAATATGCTACAATCTTTCAGGCGGAGGTATTCGCAATTGAATTGTGTGCTAGAGAGTTGTCGAATAAACTTCTAGTAAACAAAAATATCAGTATTGTATCAGACAGTCAGGCTGCTCTTGAAGCACTGAGCTCCAGCAAGATAAATTCCAAGCTTGTATGGAGCTGTATTGAATCTCTAGAATGCCTGGGTGCTAACAACAGAGCCACTTTGCTGTGGGTGCCTGGACACCAGGGGGTGGAGGGTAACGAGAAAGCCGACATCCTCGCCAAACAGGGAACCGAATCTGTGTTCATAGGACCAGAACCATATTTTGGGGTCACCGCAAGTGCGGCGAAAACAACTATCTTGGCTGGGCGGAGGGAAAAACACTCACGTACTGGTCTGAATTACCAGGATTAACCCATTCGAAGGCGTTCCTGCCTGAACCATCGGTAAAAATAACCAGGCAGATCCTAGAATGGATCAGGGGAAACCTGCGAATTCTGACTGAACTGCTTACAAGATACTGTCGTCTAAGATACCACCTGGGAAGGATGGGTCTGAACCAACAAACGGGCTGTCGGTTCTGTTGTGTAGAAGACGAAGCGGCTGAACACATATTATGTTCATGCTCTAGCTAAGAAACACTAAGGCTCGACACATTTGGCTTTACCAATTTAGAACCTATCGATTTCAGACAAATCTCACCCAATTCAACCATGAACTTTGTAAAAAGATGTGGATTGTACGGTGAACTGTAACCTCTAGGGGTGAGCCACAATAGACCCATCTGGGGTCGCAGTGGAGGGCAGGTATTCGCCCCACTCACATGGAACCTAACCTAACCTAACCTACTCCATATGCGAGTATTTCATTCCGGTTGACTGAGCTGCCAACGTGAGTGAAACATTATACGCGTTTCCTTTGATCGAATGTTACACGATGAAATGATTTATATTGAAGACACCTTCCTGAGAGAAAAGCTTCCTATTTTGAGTTTCACTTTTAGCCCACCGGCAGAGCACCACTGTTCCACTTTTCTGAAAGCTCCCATTATGGAGTTTCCTAGGTGATTCACGAGCCATAATAATTTAGTCATCTGCATATGCTTACGTATATATCCCTGACCCATTGAGTATTGTGAGAAGCTCATTGATTACCAGGCATCATAGGAGCGGTGATAAAACCCAACTTTGACGGTAGCATCTCGGTCTGCACCCTGGTGGTCACAGAACTGGTTCTTGATAAAAACAATCGAATTTCAGACGATGATGTGGGGTTCACATATTGTATGTTAGATGGCGTGATTCCTAGAACTTATGATCAACATCAGTTCTACCAAATTTGATGCAGCTAAATCGCATAATGTTTTTTTTTTAATACTGCTATGAAAAGTAGCGCATTTCTCATAGCTTCCTTAGTTTCAAAACCATGTAATGCCCATACTGTGAGAAATATATTTTCTCACGGCACTTTGCCAACACCACATACATTTCCATGAAGAATCACTCGTGCGTTTGCATCATTCGCCCTTCAGGCTCGTGCCACAAACTTTCGCACTCGTGAGAAAAGTTGGACTTTTCCCACTTGTTGCATAATATACTATTTCCTCTGGAATTTTGATCATATTGATATTTATTAATACCGCGCCAAATTTCGCACGATTTATAGCGGAGATATAGAGAGAAGCCGTTTAAAGAGAGACACGCGGTTGTCGTTCATTCGGGATAACAATGAAACTAACAGAATCCGAGGAAAAATATAAAATACTTTCATTATTTCAGATCGTAGCACTTCTCGCCACCCTCGCCTTCGCCAACGCCGGCTTCATAGGGGAACCTTTAGCCTACTCCGCCCCCGCTGCGTACGCCGCCCCCCTTTCCTACTCTGCCCCTCTCTCCTACTCCGCCCCCATTTCGTACACCGCCCCCGCCCTCACCTCGCAGTCCGCCAACATCTACCGCAGCTTCGGCAACCTCGGGCAAGTCTCCGCCTACTCGAAGACCATCGACACGCCCTTCTCGAGCGTCAGCAAATCGGACGTGAGAGTGTCCAACCCCGGAGTGAGAGTGGCACACGCCCCTCTGCTGGGAGTGGCCTATTCAGCCGCGCCCGCCGTTTCGCACATCAACTACGTGTCTGGATACGCCAATTACGCTTTTTAGGTTCTGCAGCGTTCATTCAATGTAATTTATTTATTTATTTGAATTTGGCAAAATAAACGTTGGGATTGAGAGCGATGTTTTTTTTTGACAGATTCAGGCAACTTTATTACCTCAGTGCTACTTGTATAATGGACATGTACTCATGGCTTTGTACCAATGACACAGAACGAAACAGTCCAGTACCTACTCAAACAAAAAATATATACCTAAATATTTAAGCAAATATTAGAATTATTTTCTAAAATGTGAAACTGGCACCTTCGGCCATTTGAAAATATCAAGGAGTGCTAGGTACAAACTTTTTTTTGTCTAGTTTAGGTATTCACTTCCACGGACAACAGACTGATAGTTAGTTCCTGCATGCAATGAATGACATGAAAATATTGAAATGAATTAGAGAATTTCTGAATAATTTCGTAAAATTGAGGAATGATTCAGTATCCCTTGCTTGATGAAAAATCAGTACTCAATCAATAATTTACATCACTTCAACCTCTCATTCAGTTATTTTTTGATTTAGTCATATTTATTCGAAGTTCCTTCATTTTCGCCTTTTCGTTATCAAAATAATATATACTTATAAACATAGAATCTCAAGACTAAGAGATTCTAGGGAAATTTCGTGATTCGATTGTCAGCTGATGCAAGACAGACTGTTTCGACTTGCCATGAGTCTCATCAGTTGCACTGGCCAGCTGACAATCGATTCACGAAGGGTACCTCCATATATCAAACAAGTCGATGCCCTGAGGGGGCAGAAGGACGATCTAGCCTTCATAGCCTATGAAGGCTTGAGATTCTATGTTTATCACCATCTGTTAGTGGAACATTAAACCACTTTGAGAATTACAGGTGTTGCGATAGTCTACAGAATCTGACATGGATGTCTTTTCTGTAAGCATATGGACGGAGGAGTCTATATGCACGACTTAGTCGCAAGGTATGATTGATGAATCTACCTATACACCTTGCACTTGAGCCACTAGATGGCTATGAAGGCTAGATCGTCCTTTTGCCTCCCCAGGGCTTCGACTTGTGTAATATAATTATACTTCTCATATCCCATCATCTCCCTAGATATTCTTTGGGATTTACTCTCCTATAGTTTCTAAAAATAGAAAATACCAATAAGAAAACAAAAATCTCCCTGTGTCCAAAAGATGTTATGTTCATAAAACAGGGAAAGAAATCTGTTACTAATGATCAGAGAAACTTTATCCTTATCAGAGTGTTAATGAATGAAAGAATAGACGAATAGACTTCTAGTTATCAAAAACATCAACATTGTATCAGCTAGGCTGCTCTTAAAGCACTGAACTTCAGCAAGTTAGATTCCAAGCTTGAATGGATCTGTATTGAATCCCTAGAATGCTTGGGTGCTAACAACAGACTCACTTTGCTGTGGGTGGCTGGACACCAAGGGGTGGAAGGCAACGAGAGAGCCGACCTCCTTGCCAAAAACTTTGGGGTCACCTACCGCAAGTGCAGTCAAACCAACTATCTCGAACTGGGCGAAGGGGAAAGACTCACGTACTGGGCTGAATTACCAGGATTAACGCAGTCGGAGACGTTCCAGCCTAAACCATCGAAAAATATGACCATTCAGATCCTAGAATGGAGCAGGGATAACTTGCGAATTCTGGCAGGACTGCTTCCAGGACTCTGTCGTCCAAGATACCACCTGGGAAGGATGGGTCTGAATCAACAAGCGAACTGTCGTTTATGCTGTGTGAAAGACGAAACGGCTGAACACACACTATGTTCATGCTTTTGCTTAAGGATACTAAGGTTCTACATATTTGGCTTTACACCAATTTAGACCGTATGGAGCTTAGACAAATCTCACCTCATTCAACCATGAAGTGGATTGTACAGTGAACGAGCCACAATAGACTCATCTGAGGTCCCAGTGGAGGGGCGTTATTCGCCCCACTCACATGGAACCTAACTTTACCTAACCTAGATTCCAATTATTTCAAGTATTCAAGTGTCCTTAAGTGGCGTATCTACTTGTTTGTTTCCATTCTCTTCTTTGATCTTTGTTACGAATCTGATAGTTCGGTAGTATTTTTTGTAAGATTGTCAACAATATGTTCATTCATAGATGAAAACCCAAAGTCATATCCACATCATTTATTAGAATGATCAAAGACCAATCTCAAAGGAACATGTTTCTTTGAGATTGGTCTTTGATCATTCTAATAAATGTTGTGGAGATGACTTTGGGTTTCCATCTATGAACTACACCACTCCACTTTGAGTTACCATAGACTTCTTCCAAAGATTATGTTTATTGAATGTACATATTTTGAAGTCACCCCGTGCCAACTCATATCTCAAATATGAAGCCCTATCATGCAGGATATTTAAGCTCTCCTGTGGATGTCATTTACTACCTAATTTTTCTACACACACAAAAAACAGTGGTGCAAAACCATTTTTTCAATACTTACCATCATGTTTCATTCCATTTAGTTTTCAAATTAACTGCATTGCATAAACAATAATTTACAAAAACCAACAAACAAGAATCAGCCGTATATATTACTTATACATATAAATGATCTATATACATTGTCTTTCATAACTTTGTGAACACAGCTTTGTATTTTTCGGCTTTGAAGGTGATCCCTGGAATAGGTCTTCCAGTAGGCTTTTCACAATCCGACGGAGATGATATCCGGTAATTTCTCATGATTGTGCAGAAAAATGAAAATATTGAAGTTTTGGCTAAGATTTCTCCTAGACATCTCCTTTTACCTAAAATAGAAATTGTATAATGTACACGTTTACAATTAGTCACTGAATATTAGGCTAACCTAAACCAAATGTCATTAGCCTATCAGGAATGGACAGTCTTCCATTTTCATCCAAAAACCTTTCAGGTCTGAAAACTTCTGGATCTTTCCAGAATTCTTCGCTACTGTGTGATGAATATAAACTAATTAATACTGTTGTATCCTAAAAATAATAAAATAATAATGATAAGCCAAGGTACTTATAATCATAGGGTTAGTTCACATGACACATCATGTCAATCAGATTGGTTTTCTCGCAGTAAGTATCCAAACAGTTCGACCATGGAACCTGTGAGTTGAACACCGAATCTATAGCAATATTCTTTTCATCTTGTTACATTCTCACTACTGAGATCAATTGAGTTAGAAGGAGGTGAGACGGATCTGAGTTGTCGATTGAATAAAAAGAACATGTTTTCATTTTTATCTGCCAGAAAGGGCAAGGAAAGAAAACATAACCCAACATAATGGGCTTATATCACAAAAAAAAAGTATTTCATAATTCGATAGAAATCACCCAAACTAGCTGACCACCGCAAACCGTTTCTTGCTGTGAGCTCCCTACGTTTTATAAAAAATTATTGAAATCCCCGATTTTTCGGACCTCTGAAAACGAGGGGATGATGTGACGTCAAAACCCCAATACTGAAACAAGACTATTCTAGAGTCCCTGTATATACCTTGTCAAAGGTATATACAGGGACTCTAGACTATTCCAGACAGAGATGAATAATACATGATTTCTGACAGAGTGAATTAGCGCGAGATCACAGTTGAAAGGATTAATATATCAGTTGCCTCAGTCTCCGTCGGGCGTTTGGTATTTTCTTTTAACTATGGCGATATGAGGTTCCTACGTCATAAAAGGGTCCGTTTTCAGAAGGTACTATTATCTATTTCACTTAATTTTTCGATCGAATTATGTCGTCAATCAGTATTTATGTATGAAAGGATCATTATAAACATGGTTTGAGTTGAAAGTTCTACTAAGGTGTACACGAACATTCAACCAGAATGTAAAATGGCTGAGGAAATTAATGAGGAGTATAGAAATATTATTGTGGTGAGTATTCAAAAGATTTAACCTGTGGACTGAAACTTCAAAGCTGAAAGCATGACAAAATGAAAATATAACCTCACAATTTTCAGCACAGAACCACAGAATTACTAGAATTAATCCAGTCTCACCTTTTTCTCACTACAACACCAGATGAATAGCAAGCTCAGTTGGGGTGAGGGGGAAGAAATAGTCTCAATAAGCTCTTAAGACAGCTCACATCAGACTAAGATAAATGAAACATGAGATACAACTGAGCTATTGAGCTGCACTGAGAATCTCGGTTTATCTCAGTCAAAGTTGATAAAAAGAATATTACTTATGTGAGCGAAAAAGTCGGAACTGCCATGTGAATTCCTCTTTAAACATTATCAGAATAGATGTATGAAAGCGAGCTTCGTGAATTTTAGATCAATGTAAAAATCTCAAAAAATCATACACATTGTGATAATACCCGTTAGATCATGTATATGGATGGTGATTTTCATCTAATAGGTATATCAGCATACCTCTCCAATTGTCTTTATTACTATATATACTCTTGATCTGACAACTTTTATACAGTTCAGTTAAGGTAAACGTATCAATCAAAAACATGAGAATCTGATGCTTACTTCATAGTCAGCTTCCTTAACCCATCCCCCCGTGTGCAATTTGATCGATGATTAAGTATTGCGGGTAGTTTTTTCTCTCCAAGTACTCATTGGAGAACACGAAATGCGATGGTGGAGATCTCAGATACGCGACTGGCCGATATGGCGGCCATTCCAAGAGGGATGAAAAACTACATATTAAAAACAGCCATATCTCGGCCATTTTTCAACCGATTTTGAAAGTTTTTTTTCGTTTGTAGACCATTACAAGCGCTATCTTTTAGATAATCACACATTTCACGCTAAATACAACAACTTTCAAGTTATGGTGAAAACAAACGTTTTCAGAACGAAGAACTAATTACTTGGTCTATTGTCATGGAAAGTAACTAGTAGAGTTGTCACTGATAATAAAGTTCAATATTTGCAGCTCAAAATCACTACCAGCGGGTTTTACAATTTGAATTGAAAAAACAGATAAGAATTATATTGTTCATCAGTGAAGGGTAATTCGTTACTCAATGTCAGTGTCAGTTTCATCGTCGTTTTCATCCAACGGTTCACAGGCCTCATTGGGAACATTGTCACAGTTTTGTTCATTTCCAGAACAATTGCACATCTCTGTACATGAAAGTCCATTCTTCAATAGAAGTCCTGGTGTTCCACATGGTAGTTCACTCATCTCTGGAACAAATTCTCCGTTCTCTAACTTCCAACCACATCCTGATGGACATGGTAGGTCAAGTGTAGCAACATCTGATTTACTCCAAATCATAGCCTGCAAATGTGCTCTTCGGACTGCAGGACGAAATGAAGCTGAATTTGGGGGTAGACTTGCACCTTCACTTTGATTTTTGGAAAATAGCCACCACCTCAGTTCACTTAAGAAGATGTTCTTGTCCTGCTTGTCAGTTGGTATCAATCACTTTCATCTCTTGGTAGAATTTCGTCCTTGATTGAATCTATGATGGTTTAGAAGAATATCTTTGTTCTGTCTACTTGAGGAAAAGAAAGGCATTACTACTTAAGTGAACTAAGGTAATGGCTATTTCCCAAAAAGCAAGTTGAAGGTGCTAGTCTGCCCCCAATTTTAGCTTCACTTCGTCCTGCAGTCCGAAGAGCACATTTGCAAGCTATGATTTGGAGTAAATCAGATGTTGCAACACCTGACCTACCATGTCCATCAGAATGTGGTTGGAAGTTAGAGAACGGTGAATTTGTTCCAGAGATGAGTGAACTACCATGTGGACCACCAGGACTTCTATCATCCGTTCGGTGTTCTTGCGGAATATCACGATGTGCGCCTCCGTGTAAGTGTTTGAAGAATGGACTTCCATGTACAGAGATGTGCAATTGTTCTGGAAATGAACAAAACTGTGACAATGTTCCCAATGAGGCCTGTGAACCGTTGGATGAAAACGACGATGAAACTGACACTGACAATGAGTAACGAATCACCCTCGAATCTCTTCACTGATGAACAATATAATTCTTATCTGTTGTTTTCAATTCAACTTGTAGAACCCGCTGGTAGTGATTTTGAGCTGCAAATATTGTATTTTATTATCAGTGACTACTACTAGTTACTTTCCATGACAATAGACCAAATAATTAGTTTTTCGTTCAAAAATAGTTTGTTTTCACCATAACTCAAAAGTTGTTATATTTAGCGTGAAATGTCTAACCATCTAAAAGATAGCGCTCGTGAAGGTCTACAAAACAAAAAAAACTTCCAAAATGGCCGAGATATGGCTGTTTTTAATATGTAGTTTGGCAGCCATCTTGGAATGGCCGCCATATTGGCCAGTCGCGTATCTGAGACTTCCACTATCGCATTTCGTTTATTCCAATGAGTACTTGGAGAGATAAAATCACCCGCAATACTTAATCATCAAAGTGCACACGGGACACAAAAAATACCGGTTGAGGAAAATGACTATCATCTATTATCATACATATTTTCCTAAAAAGCTCCGGCCGGTAGGGCAGAAAATATGAATTCTATAAATTTTTCAACTTCCTCATTCTGTCACTACATGTAAACTGATACAAATCGTTATTGTCCAAAGTGATAAGAGAGAGAGAGAAAAAAATTGAATATGGTAGTAGTTGTTAACATATATTTAGAAACTGAAATGTGTGTTTGTTCACAATTTGGCGTGAAATACGTAAGAATTTATTATTTTGTACTGTCGATAACTGGTACATCAATTTTTAAACTTTGTACCATATATCGACAAAGGTGTCGATAAATGGTTCAATACATAGCTCTCTCTTTTCCTATGAATATTCAAGTAATTGTACTGTTTGAAGAATCCAGAAGAAATGATGATAAGTTAAAGGTGTACCAGTTATCTACACTCACTTTTCTGCTTCATGAGGAAGGTAGACTTGATGTATTTTGTGTGTCAGTGTTTGGTACCAAGCAAGTTGATAGCTGGTACAGTATTTTTGAATTGAAATATAATATGCACAACGCTGAAAGATAACAGTATTCGACTGTACCGAACTACAGAAAAAAGAAGGAAACAAACAGAAGAGGAAGGAGAGGAAGGCTAAAAAGGAAGATTTGCAAGATAAAAAAAATAACAAAGCCTCGAATAATGGTGAAATGAACTTAGTTGCAGAGCACAATTATAACATCGAGAATATGTTGACTAGTGGGGAGACTAAAGAGCATCAGATCATAAAGAGATGACATTTTTTTGAGAAAATTACGGAACCAAAAACAAAAAATATGAACGCGGACTCTACTTTGTTGACCGGAAATTTTTTATTCAGTGGTTGAGGAGCTTGACATGCCAATATTTGAGTGTTTCATTTATTTTGATCTATTGTAATGAATATGTTGTAGCTAGTTTATTATCATTGAATCATGTGAATTGCATGTTACTTACTTAGGTATAAGTACTTACTCCAAAACATCATCAAGTGTCAGTATTACGTACTCACATGTGTCGATATTAGGGATGACACAAATTTTCCCATGTCGATAATTGGGTCAAATGAAACTTTTTTACTATTTCATTTTGTATAAATGAAGTATGTATTGCTATTTAAAATTTGAGCATTGCATAGTAATAATAAATATTATAATATTCCACAGGGAAGTTTTCGAGGCTATAACTTTTATATTGGAATTTTTACTCCCATATGAAGTAGCAAAAACATCTTAGGGTGTCGATAATTGGTACGTTTACCTTATATCTATGTAATTCCAGTCTTCGCTATTTTTCTGTATTTTTTTGTTAAAGATTGTTGATTCATGTTTGTCTTGAAAAATGAAAATGTTAGAGTTCATTATCTACCTTAGGGATACTGTAACCTTTCAATTTTGTGTCTCTCAATACCCGTCTTGGTCCACTTATTGGTACGACTTGGTAGAGTCTCTCGACTTCAAATATCACCGCTTCAACATAAGGAACTCTGAAAAAGGAAAACAGTTTGCATTATTCCATTCTCGATTCTGATATTTCATCATTATTTTGAAAAGTAAATGATTTTACTCGATTCGAATCAGATCTTCTCGATCGAACATTTTCGAGTGTACGTTTAGAGTTTCAAGCAGTATATCGAAAATAATAAAAAACTTTCTCAGACTGCGCAACATTTGAAGGAAGAAAAAAACATTTTATTCAATACTAGAACAGTTTTTGAGCTTGGAACTTCCAAAGATCAAGATCAGAGTTTACACAAGTATACTTCTCATATACATTTCAATTTTTCATTTCAATACTGAACGTATATTGGTAGGTTATATTTTTATATACATCATACTCTTTTATCCGATTTGAAAGATGATGTCAATTCTCAATTTCAGAGGATTTTCATTCTACATGCTCTCTTTTTTGATGTTCAACAGGCAAGTAGTTGTTTTCTGTTGAATATTCAGAATGATATTATGTCGTGCATATCTTTATATGAAGGAGAATGCAAATTATCTGTTTCAGAAGATTTTGTTTTCAAATTCTTATTGTGTATGTTCAATAGATGTAACATATAGGCAGGAAAGTAGTTGTTTTCTCAATGTATATATGTATATATCAATTTTTTAATGATCATAATTATATTTGAGGATATTCCTTTTCAATACTTTCATCCAATCAAGGGGTTCAAACTTGAACGATGGAAACTTGTGATTTTTTTAGACCTCAATCGCAGATTCGTGATTAGGTTTCCTCATTTCAGAATTTCTTTCCACGTCCTGTATGATGAATATCAATTCATCATACATCCAAAAAATATTTTCTCTTTGTAATATGAGTATAGATCAAAGTAGAGCTGGGCAAAAATATCGATATACCGATATATCGAATAACGATATCATGAGAACAAAATATCGATATCGGTATATATCAATACATATCCGATATATCGATATATATCGATACATATCGATATTTCGAAACATATCGATATATCGATACCAAAGCATACCTTGATTTTGATATTTGGGTTAAATGTTCTATATGTTGAGCACATCAACAATGAAGTTGCGTTTCTTCGTTACACCACCGGTAATCGATATATATGCATATATTTTATGTATCGATATATATCAATATATTATATGTATCGATATGTTTCATGAATATAATATTTTATTTATTGAACAAATAACTTCCAAGCAAACATCAATATATCGATATCCAATTTTCAATATCGCACAGCCCTAGATCAGAGTAAAATTCCTTGCTACCTTTTTGCTACTTAATTATTTACCTCACCTATTTCTATCACTGAAATTGATTTCTTCATTTTTACCGAATTCGTCACTCAAGCTGGAATGTACTTTATTTTGAATGTCTGGATGCAGAATCATCATCAGTAATGCAAAATCTATGGTGTTACTTGTTGTTTGAGATCCAGCCAAAAACAAATCGAGACAAACCATTATCAGCTGATCATCTGAAAAAAGGGGATAAAAGATAGTGGAAATACAAATTTTGTTGTACCTAATTTTTCGACTTGCTCTTTTGTTATAGTCTTTACAAAGTCACTAGCAACAGCTTGATCAAAAGAGTTAGGCCGCCACTGCCGGTCCCTTTGAAAAGTTCAAACGAATGTCTTCTAACTTTTGAATCCATGACAATTGTGAAAACTGCACAAACGATAAGATTTTCACAAAATTCTCAATCACAATTTACACATATATTCATATTCATAAGTTTGTGATATGACTTGAGTTTTTCAACTGTTTTAAATGGAAAGCTTCAATAAATCTATCTATCTTACTATCATCTATCTATCTATCATCTGCGAAAAGAACGGTCTTGGTCGGAGATATGAAATAATGAAGGTCATGTATATAAATGAGGAATAGCAGGGGGCCCAAAACAGAGCCATGAGGAACACCTTGTTCAATAATCTTTCGATCAGAAAGAGCACCACATCGTCTAACATACTTGGATCTATTTCTCAGGTAAGATTGAAAAAAATCGAGAGCCAAGCCTCTGATGCCATAATAATGAGAATTTTTCAAAATAACTTCATGCAAAACACAGTCGAAAGATCACACAACGTGAGTTGAGAGTAAGTACCTTCTTCCAGGCCCTTGACTATGCCCGACACAACTTTTAGGAGAGCATGTGTTGTGGAACGTTTTTTACTGAAACCAAATTGACCAGTGCATTTTCTTCCAGAAAGTTATTTTGCCTATAATTGGCATTATAGATATAGGGCGAAAATTCTTCACATCATCAGTGATTCCCTTTTTTTAATACTGGCAAAACAACAATTTTTTTTTGTTATGTGCTGGTTTCCACGAAATGGGATATCCTGTAATGTTCAGAGAACATCGTGAGACCCAAGGAAAATAAGGTAGGAATTGGTGTTCTTCTAGAATTTCTGGAGGTTATATGCCTCGGGAAACACCTCCCTTGGCAATGTGTTCCAGAGCCTCGCTGTTAATTGTATGAACGAGTCTTTGAAAAAAGATGTTCTGCAGGTCTCCAAAGTGACCACGAAGGGGTGCGAAGCCTCAACTCGACGGGTTAATCTCGCAGGGACTGCCAAGGGAGGAACAATTGTTGATATTTCAGAAGAGCATCGACCATGAAAACATCTATAAAATAGAGCCAGATTGCCAACTTTTGTACAGTGTTCCAGAGAAGAGAGTGAGTTTGTGAGCGAGGCATCATACCCACGAGACGAATTGTCCTTTTTTTTTTGGCAGAATCCAACTGTTTCAGTGTATTTTTGGGTGCTGCACTCCAAATAAGGGAACAGTATTCCAGGACAGGTCGGATCTGTGCCTTATAGATCATAAGCAGCTGACTGGGAGTGAAATAGCTCCTGGTCCGAAACAGAAAACCAAGTTTTTGGAATGCACTTTTCGCAATTGATCTCACGTGATTTTCCCAAGAAAGGTTATTGCTGATAGCAATACCAAGCATCGAAATGGATGGCTTCAAAGGTATGGTAAGCTCATGTTGAGCACAGTGAGATCGGCTTTTCTAGAGAAAACGCATGCTTGTGTTTTGATTGCATTGAAATCTACCAAGTTTTTGGATCCCCATTCGAGAATTGTTGCCAAGTCCATATTTATGTTGTCAACATTTCTCCCTCCTTGTTTCTGATTTGCCTGGATGGTATTGGAGCCCTGGAAGAAAAGGCGGTATGGAGGGTACTTTCATCCGCGAAGCTGTGTACTGAACATGAAGTTGCTTCCAACAAATCGTTGATATGGAGTAGAAATAGTGTTGGTGCTAGAATTGATCCTTGCGGAACACCAGCATTTATGATAAGAGAGTCAGATGAAACTCCGTCGACCACTATGTGAATTGAATAACTCTAATAAGTTTTCAAAAGTACCTAGTTAGTTAAGTTCGGCGTTTCGAAAACTGCAAATTTCAAATTGAAGTCACCGGCTAGTATCACCTCAGTTTTATGAACATTCATTTATTTATGTATTTTATTTCTGACAGTGACATTATAAGCTTATATCGCCATAGTTACGATATCTATAATGAGGGTCATAACTCCCTTGGGATGTTATAGATGCTATAATTCCTGTAGCTAAAATTAAATAAGAAATGCATAGCAACAACCATGCAATAACGTAGCAATAAGGAATCTCCTATTCACGGTAGTCAAGATCATCATCTGACGTTCTGATGACATTGAAACTATACGGAAAAACATGTCTAACTTCCAATCGGGAAGGTATCTAATGAATGAAATCAGTCAGAAATAAAATTATCTATGTATGACGGGAATTATAGAGCCTCAATAACCTCTGGCAATTGCTGTCCCTCGGGCCAGAGGCCCTCGGGACGCAAACTTTGCCATCGGTAATTAAGGCCCCCATAATTCCCTTAATACATAAATAACTATAACAACCGATTTTCACCTGTAAAAGTAGTCTCTTTGCCATCGGCCTTCCTCATCTCGCTGATGAAAGAATAGATCAGATCGTCCTCCCTGCCCTCCGTCCAAGTCTCGTGGTGCCTTTTGATCGCCGTGCTCATCAGCGCTCTGAGCTCGTCGTTCATCCGCACGATGAGCCGGTACCCAGACTTCTCCGGGGCGATCAGCCTGAGCCACGGGAACTGGTTCAGGAGACCTCCTGCCATGTCGAAGGCCTCAGAACGCAAGTCGAACAGGTACAAGAGCCTGGCGAGTTGGGGGTCATCACGTCTCAGTCTCGAACCGCTTGAAATAACAGATATCGCTGGAGAATTTACACAGAATCAATTTTCTTTTGTGAATATTTTCAATTTCCGTCAAAATTTCGATTCAATTTCGGATTTTGTCTATAAGTAGAAGACTTTCAGAGTAAATAATGTGACAAGTCATAAAGTTTGTATCCTGCTTAACACGTTAACTGCCGTGTCTCCCAGGGCCCCAAGTGTAACTATGGTAAAGGAAATCGTATAAAAATTTAGAAAAGAAGAACATACACACTTCTAGGTATTCCTGATTTGAAAAATGACATTTTTCTACAAACGTCAAAAAATGACAAGGTTCGCGCATTGATAACAAATTGCGAAGTGACACTTTTTTTCAGTTTCCTACGTTACCATGGTACCTAGCACAAAACAATGCGCGAAGTAGGTACTTGTTTTGTAAAATATATAAGATATTTATATTTCAACTTTATGGTCCTCAATCGAGCAAACATCGACGAAATCATTCATTTCTGAATGTTCAACAATAACTTCGTTTTATCCCTTGGAGCGCACGAAAGGAAATTCCTATTATGTTCGTGGAACATCGTGCGTACCTAGGGAGGATAGGGAGAGGTCTTTTAAGCTAGTTCGACACTATTTTTTACATCAAGCTAGGCATATTTTTACTTAAGAACTATATTTTTTGACGTTTCGTAGAAAAAATGTTGTTTGCAACTCGAGCGCGAAATACTTTGGTCATCTCGACTATTTTTTTAACTCGGCGATCTCCAAAGTAGCATTTCGCGCTCTAGATACAAAAATAACTATTTTCTGCAACCGACACAAGAGTCGACCATTTTAATACCAAAATTAGCTCTTGAATCAACGTTTCTATTACTGAAATAAACATAGGTATGTTGCTATAGGCAACACTTTTAGTTCCTAAGAGCTAAAGTTGAACTTTAGTTCCTAGTAACTAAATAGGATGTACTAGATTAGGTCTTCAAGAATAAACAACATTGTTTTGGTTGGTTATTTGGTAAGGGACGCATACATGATTTGTTTTCGATTTCGTCAGATTTGGCATTTCATACCCATGCTGGAGATATAAATACACCATAATAGTTGAGTTTTTTTGTTTTGATCAGAAAAGCCTTCAAGATTCACATACTTGCTTGATCTGTATTTCATTCGTTGTTCTTGGGATGAATAACTTATTTTTGAATAATCACGGCCAGCAGAGAGGGATAAATGCACCCTATTATTATTGTTGATATGCTCGCTAACCTACCATTTTCCACGTCTTTTTCTTATACCTGGCAACAGCGTGCTATTTGCTATTAGGGCTGGCACCTGAACCTTGACAATTGAATAAACCTGATTTGTCAAGGCCGGTAAAATATTCTCACCATATGGATTATTTGTAGTATTGCATACATGTTTCACGGCATCCACGTTTCGGGAATAGTTTTGAATTCGTGCCTGTAGTATTCGATGACATGAGTGACATGAGGCATGTCAACATAAATTGTAACAAAAAAAAGTAGTCTGAGGTCTTGCTTCTATATATCTACCTACTAATATTATTATAAAGAAGGTATATTATGATAATCTGTCCGCCTCTCAAATGCAAAATTCGCTTGTCAAACAAAGTGCCACTTTTGATCCTAGTAAAAAAATCTACTATTTTGACTATTGATTGCCGTCGACCAACCGGCTCTCTTTTGTTACGCTTGGAAGTAAATGATCTTGTGATAATGTTGCGCTGAAATCTACGTCTAACACAGAATTTTGCACAGAATCCAGTGACGTACTGAGAAAAAAAATCGGTTTTCATTATCTCGTTGCATTCGTTTATCTTTTCTCTTCAAAGTGATATATAAAACTTTGTTCTTAGGATATCCAGAAATGCTGAAAAACACTAAAACATCAAATTATTATGAGATTATGCTGGGACTGTAAATTTTTCATATAAATGCAGTAAAATCTGAAGGATTCTCATTTGTGATGTTTCCATAAGGAAATAAGGCAGAAAAATAGAGTTTAACACAAAATATTTTACTTGGTTCATAAAACGTAGGTACCCAAATAAACAACAAATGAATAATAATAGATAATTTATAATACATGTAACTAATAGAAGAAGTATCTATTTGATATAGTAGGTAATAAATCACACATGATAATCCTTCAAGTTTAACTTGGAAAAACCATTACCCACCAGCTGAAATTCATCATAATTTATTTTTTCAGTTTGTTTTTCAGCTTTTCTGGAAACCCTATGTATAAAGTATTATGCATCATTTTGAAGGGGAAAAAACAAATTTAACAAAATAATAAAATACAGGGATTCCATTGTGTCGTATTTCCAAAACCGAACACTGTAATAAATATTTGCATATGCCACTGGATTCTGCGCAAAATTATCTGTAAGGCATAGTTTTTGGCGCATAACTACGTAGATGGTAGATTGTAGATGGGCCGTATAGGCTGGGACACCTCTCGATCACTGCGACCTAGAAGATCTATTGTGATTACCTATAACCTAGACTTCTGATGAACCCTAGAATTCGCCTGACGGTTGAATTTTCCGCCTCAGGAGGAGTGAGATAGACCTGTTCTAGGTGATTCAGCCTTTGGTGGACTAATACTTCACATGAGCAAAGTATGTGTTCCGCGGTTTCGGTCGCATTGTTGCAAAAGCGGCAAGTGTCAGTCTCCGCCAGGCCCATCTTTTTGAGGTGGTAGCTCAGAGGACAGAGTCCTGTGAGAAAGCCTGTGATGAGCTTCAGCTCTGGTTTGCTGAGGCTGAGTAGCTCTTTGGCGCGGTTCTGCGAATGGTTGATGAAACTCTTCCATTGTCGTTGACCTGGAGTTGCTCTCCAGTAGAAGGGCCTTTCAATTTCTTCCCATTTCCTGAGTTCTCCCTTAAAGTGACATTTGCTTGTCCCACAAGGAGGCTCAGGACCAAAGAGAGCAGATGCTGCACCTTTCTTTGCAAGTCGATCAGCTGCCTCATTTCGTTTGATTCCTTCATGCACTGGAACCCACATAGTGCATAACTACGTAGATATAGAAGGAGTGCAAAAAGTGTGAATTATCAAAATCGCCCTGTATCCGAAAAACGAAAATAGTTATGCGGAATCTGATCAGATCATCTTTGGTTTAAAAAAAAAAGTGGGAAACGGAACGTGAAGACGGCAACAATCAAGAAACATGGCCATATCAACCAAAATGAGATGCACACTGTCCACGATTTGGAATTATTTGAGTAGTCACGTTATGCTTGTTCAGTAAATGGAATGAGTATATTTTTCATTTTCGACCTCATGAAAAAATTGGTACGCTTCTGGATTTGAAATTTCCACTCCCTCTGAGATTGAAGAAATATTGTAATCCAGACATTTCCAATTGTGTCTCATTCAGAAATAAATGGGTACACCGGGAAATCGAATTGTGCCTATGTTTCTTTGGGAAAATTGCCTCTCAGTTTCGTCTTACTCCTAACCCCGATTTTTCATTTTTTTATCATAGACCTACTTGAAAATTTGGTATTTCCCAGGAGTCATCGTTTCGATTCTCTGCTGACTTAAGTTCTCACATAGGTATCTATTGATGTCAGAACACTCTGGAAAAAATGTTAGATGTTCTTGGGGGCGCAATTCTATATTTTTCAAATGGAACAAATCCGAGCAATAGAGCTTTCAGATCAATATTTCAAACTATTGTTATTTTTTTCAATGTTTTCACACCTAGGTACCTGATAAGCGCCCATATGATATTTAGCACCGATATCGCCAGGATAGGGCTCGTTTGAATCGACTTTCCTTCATTTTCTTGAAGTAAGGTCAGGATCTCGGAAGCTTCGTCTTGAATTTTCTGTTCCATGGATTTTTTCCCGAAACCGAGTTTTCTGAGGTGAATTTTCACGAAGTTTCTCTGGATGCGCCATAGTTCTCCATCAGTACCAGTTATACCTTAAAATATTAGGGATGAAAGGAAATAGTTATTTATTCAAGGACGAAAAACTTTCTATTATAGTCGAGTCTGCAACTTGAGAGCCGAGGCCCTAGCCCAGGCGATACAAACAGTTTTTCGCCTAGTTGCATATCATAGATTTGCATATTAAATTTTTTCGTCGACCTCAAACACTAATGCTTTTGGGTGTATGATAAATTGACATTCATCATACAGGGCGTGGAAAGAAATTCTGAATTGAGACTCTATCACGAATCTGCGATTAGAGGTCTATAAAAATCACAAGTTTCCATCGTTCAAGTTTGAACCCCCTGATTTGGTATGAAAGTGTTGAAAAGGAATATTCTCAGATGAATTATGAAAATACAAAAATGGATATAAATTCATATAAAGCAATACGTTGAGAATTCGTATTCTCTATGTAATGAGAATATCAACTTTTTTTTTCAGTTCATTCAATAGAAAACAACTACTTTCCTGGCTATATGCCACGAGGAACATTGAATTATATCTATTGAACACACACGATAAGACTTTGAAAATAAAATATAAAATCTTCTGAAATTGAGAATTTGCATTCTCCTTCAGACAAAATATGTATTATGCATAATGCATACATCATTCTGAATATTCAACAGAAAACAACTACTTTCCTGGCTATTTGCCACGTCGAACATTGAATGGCTGTAAGAAAAAGTTGACATCATGGTTACTGATGAGGATTCAGAAATCCGAAATGGTTTCATTGCTATAAAGTCATATAACCTGTGTGTGAGAGATAATATTTCCCATATCATTGATATGAATGATTATTTTTGGAAGTTTTCAAGCTCATCAAGATCAGAGTTTATGCCAGTATACTTCTCCTATACATTCAAATTTCCATTTCAATGCTGAATATATTGGTAATAAGTTATATTTCTATTTCATTATACATCATATTATTCATCCGATTTGAAATAGAATGTCAATTCTCAATTTCGGAGGATTTTATTTTTTATTTTTCATGTTCTCCTTTTGGATGTTCATCAGATATAATTCAATGTTCGACGTGGCAAATAGCCAGGAAAGTAGTTGTTTTCTGTTGAATATTCAGAATGATGTATGCACATACATATTTTTGTCTGAAGGAGAATGCAAATTCTCAATTTCAGAAGATTTTATATTTTATTTTCGAACTCTTATCGTGTGTGTTCAATAGTTATAATTCAATGTTCGTCGTGGCATATAGCCAGGAAAGTAGTTGTTTTCTATTGAATGAACTGAAAAAAAAAAAAAAGTTGAGATTCTCATTACATGGAGAATACGAATTCTCAACGTATAGCTTTATATAAATTTATATCCATTTTTGTATGTTCATAATTTATCTGAGAATATTCCTTTTCAAACACTTATATGTTTATATCCACATCTAGGCCCAGGCCCTATTCCCACGTGAAATCTATCGGATTTCGTGAATAAATAATTTCACAACAGCAACTCACTCTTCGCGCGGACCAGGGTTGCCAGTTCGATTTATTTCATCAGTACTAATACCAGAAAAGGATAATGACATGAACCTACGACGTCAAAACATTATGTACTTTCAGTAAACAGGAAGGTAACCTGTTTCCAACAGAATAGAATAGAATAGAGTTACATAGGTACATCGGTACTTATAAGATTTGAGTTTATAAGAAACAGGAACGAATAGTAAAAATTAAAACAAATAAGAAAATTAAACCTAAGAAACAAACTGTTATCACAGAGGTATATAAAAAATTAATTTGATCTAAATCAGATAGAGTATAGTCCTTCTTTGGTTTATACATATCATTGATACGTATATGTGAATTAATTACTCATTTTGTGAAATTAATTTAAACAGAGCGTGCCGAAATATCATGCAATTTGAAAAAGAGATTAATAATAATAATAATAATAATAAAATGAAGAACAATGGTAGATTTCGGGAGATAATCAACTACTTTCCTGGCTAATGCCACGCAGCACATTGAATTACATCCTTTTTGTATTTATTTAACATTTCATTCCACTTTGAGCATTAATTGTGGCTATTTCGTGGTTGAAATTACGCCAGTCGGGCAACCAGCCACTCTCGTATGGAAATTTCAGTTTTGAAGTGTTTCTTTCCTTCGTTTTTACTCAGATGGAGTTGCTTTCATATTTTCTACGCTTAGTCGGCGGCCTTAGGAGGACTGCTGGATGGAGACTGCCCTGCACTGAAGAGAGTCAAAGAGGCAAAGAGCTCGAAACCGGTCTGTAGGTGTCTAGCGTGGCCTGGCTAAATCGAAATCAATAGGCATCCAGGAAAGATTAACGTGTACCTATCAGTATTCGTTTATACGAGTCGATGCATAGATTTCGGGAGGATGTAATTCAATGTTCTGCGTGGCATTAGCCAGTAAAGAAGTTATTTTTCTCCCGGAATCTACCATTGTTGTGCATTTTATGAACATTGTGTGGATATGACTTTGAGCTTTTTGTATTTATTTAACATTTCATTCCACTTTGACCATTGTGGCCATTTCGTAGTTCATAATATTTCTATTTTTAACCTAACCTGTCGAAGTTCTCACCTTTTTCAGTTCCTGCAGATCTCAGTTTCATGAAAAAATTCTTCGGTCTACCTTCATAGTCCTCAGACAGTTGCACTGCCCTAGCCGTCCAATAGGAAGTAACCACAATAACGAGTTCCCCTCCCAGCTTCAGTCCTAGCACATCCGTTTCATACTGTTCACTTAGTTTTGCAAAGGCCAAGTGTTGACCACCAAGGGCCTTCGATAGCTTCTTTAGCTCTGGTCCATTACCTAGTATAGGTGTCCAAGGAGGACCTAAGAATTCAGTCGATTAAAATGTTAGAGCGCTGATGGATGAAATAAATAATGAAACCAGAGAAGTAATGAAATGAAGAGCACGCGTCTTTGTATGCAGGTATTTACGAAGGCTCTGAAGGGCCACCTATACTTTTTTTTTCGAATCTCGACTTCATTCTTGGGACCCCGACTTCAAATTCGGACCGGGATCAAGTCTTCAATCTCGGGATCCCGACTTTAATCTCGGTATCCCGACTTTAATCTCGGGATACCGTCTTCAAAGTCGGGGATCTCACCTGAACAGGATGTCTCTTTATATTTTCCCAATGAAGTGAAGTGTTGTATTTCGTGCAAGATAGTTAATACAAATTTATTACTCGTAGTAGAGTGCTTTCGACTGTTAAGCCATCATCAGTGCATACTCGTCAGGTTAACAAGGAAATTTGTCCATAAAAATATCTCTGGTCCAGTTCAAAAGTATCGACATATAGTCGCCCAGATGTGAAAGCCTTGTATCTCAAAAAAGCACAATTTTCAGGAAATGGAGAAAACTTCTCATATCCTAATCAATTATTTGATTTAGTTCAAATTTTGATAAGTGGTTCAATATGTATTGCCAAAGGTACCTTGAATAATTGGGTATGCATATTTTGATAAAAACAAAAACGGAAATATTTTGGAAAAAGTTGAGATACGAGGTTTTCAAACTGAATCATGATGGTTTTAATGAGATACGTGTTTATTGAATGGAAACTAGCGAAACTTCACTTGAAAATCAATGTGTATTAACTCATGAACAGTATTGTAATAAATTAAAAATAAAATAAAAATAAAATATACTTATATCTTTTTTACCAAAACATGGAAAAAGACATCATTCGTGTTTCAATAAATCATAAAAATGATGATAGTCCCTATGTATGACAGATTTGAGTGTTTGTAAGTTATTATACTTGTCACGAGATATTGGCAAGGCATCATCATATAATTTCTTGCTGGTTCCAATATCACTCAATAACAACTTTCGCGATGGATGTGGAGTCCAGTTATCATCAAAGTCTAACTTATATTGGATACCATCAGTCTTTGTGTACCTAAGTGCTCTGATATCTGTAACGCAAGGGTCGCCTGTCCTTTTTCCAGGGCGTATGGAGTTGAAGTACTTCAGACTAGAGAAGTTTAGGAAAAATGTGTGATCAACGTATTTTACCTTGTATGGACCTGCTTTGGAATGACGTCTTGAGTCTTCTATTATCTGAACGTAATTGGATGGGGAATAAATTTCCCTGTTTTTCTTTCTCGCTTCAATAGTTGAGTGAACACTAACACACTGAATTTGGGAGTGCCCTTTAACCAAATATTTTTGTATAATATCTGTCTCATTGCGGATAGAATAATTCAGCAGCACATTGGATAATAAAGCGTTCCGGTTCTGGGCTGAGCATCCATCGCTATAAAATATTATGGGCCTATTTTTCGCTTCTTGAGATATTTCGCTTCCTGAGATATTTCGTTATCCAGAAAGTCGATCAAACATGTTGCAAAGCAGTTGCTTTCCATGCCTCCCTCACCCTCATGCCAGACATAACAAACCACGGCCTTTGTTGCTACGTTATAAATCGTGAAGTTATGACATGCTAATTTTTGCTTGAAATAAAGCATGCTTGCGTGCAATTGTGGTACAAGCTGTACAGCTTGAACATCAACCGTGAATAAACTCAAGGTTTCGGAAATAGCATCCTCTTTATCCTTCTCCTTCTCTTTCCTTGCCTTATTTTTTTCTTCAATGTGTTTGTCATAAATATCATTATCAATCTGGGCCAATTTATGCGAAAAACAGAGATCACATTGATCCTTACGTGGCTGATAGATATCAATGTTCAATTTCTTCATTTCTGACACGAAAACATCTTTACCAGTAGGGCTTTCAACTTCATTTTTGTAAATTTCATAAACTTCAGAGTATGATCTAAATATTGGTTCAAGGTAAAACTTGCTGGTAGAAGCTCTACAGTAATGAGTAGTGGTGCCCGCGAGAGTCTCGTTTTCGAGAGTCTCGCATGGTCTCGTCTCGTTTTCGAGACAAGACTCGAGACGAGACTCGGACAAGACGAGACGAGAATTTCATTGGTCTCGTCTCGATTCTCGTGCAAGACTTCTCGTGTCTCGTGCGAGAGTCTCGCAGGTAAATATTTCTGCGTGCCGACTGCATACTTGAGAATTTCATTCATAACACAACATATTTGGAAAGAATTCAGACTATTCAGCACAGATAGACAAAAAATTTCATTCATAAATACTTTAAAAATACAATCCATGATCTCTTATGGCGGCGGAAAATAAAGGCAATTCTGCAATAACGACAGATCGCAAATTGAATGACTACCTGAAAATCTATAAATAAGTCATTCTGTGCTAAATAGTCTTAGATAAAGAATAACTTTGTTTTGACGGGAGTATGGATGCAGGAGCTTCAAAAATATTATTCTGTGCCTCGGTGCAGAGATTAGTGTATAATCTCTGCTCGGTGTAATAAAAACACAGATATATTGCAATGGTGAAAAATTCATGCTTCTGAATTTCCCATTCTAAGTTTGATGACACGAGATCTCTTAAGCATACCGGCTACTTCAGTTTTTTTTTTTTTAGATGTATGATGTAAAAGTATGTATGAGGTACTTACTTTTCAATAAATAATAATGTTATTTTTGTTGTAATTTTGTCTTCCTACTTGTACATTAAACCACAACCAACAAGATTATGCATGACGTAATTGCGATACATCTGCGAGACTCTCGTACGAGACGCGAGACAAGACGAGACTGGAGGCTGCGAGACGAGACTCGAGACAAGACTTCATATTTTATCGGCGAGACGAGACGAGACTTTTTGAGAGTCTCGTCTCGTTAGTCTCGTGTGAATCACTAGTAATGAGAGGGTAGATTGAATACGGTACAAACATATTAGAATTTGTTCCTCGAAATGGGGTGAAATACAGATTACATTTTCTTAAGCAGCCATTGTCGCTGCGACATGTCGTGTTGAAGTGAACTTGATGAGTGATTTTGCAGCATTTTTGAAAATTTCATATATATACATTATATTTCATTCTGATGGGAAAAAATGATTCATTCTGAAGAGATGCAATAGTCATTTCCATAGGTTTGATACCTAGTCACTGAAACGAACATTCAGAAACTGGAAGAGAAATTCAAATTCGGTCAGAGCAGTCGACAGTTTTTATGATGAATCAAAATTTCGATTTCATGTTTCGATTGTTGAGCAGTTTATTTTCGATTACAATCTTAGTTAATTAAGAAGATATATCCATTCCAGTTAAATTTTCTCTCCCTAAATAATATAACCTTCAACGTATGTTAAACACTCTATGACTGAGAATTCTTGATTAAAATGATTAAAATATTCGATGAGAGTGTTATACAGGGTGTCCGCTAAAAGGAGGTCAATCCATTAACCATATATTCCTTGAACAAAAACAATATGAGTTTCTAAATACCAGTTTTCATTTTAGCCCATCATATTCGATATACAGGGTGTCAAAGTTGGAAATTAAAAACTGTTTTTTTCTAATTACTCGCGTATTTGATAAGATATTAATCTCAAAATTGGTACATTACTTCAGCACAAAGAGTTACATCGTGTGAGGAAAACATAACAGGAAATAACTGTCAAATATTCAAAATACTGGGGGTCAAGTACACACTTACTCCCATATTTTTTTTGTACGTGCGCTAATGACTTCCTATCTATTTTCCTTCAAGTGTTCAATCATTTTTGAGTAATTTGTGTGTCTTGTAAAATTTCGATTAAATAATTTGTTTTTAAGATAATTCGAAAAGTACTGGTTATTGTTTGATGCCTATGCGGCTTACGGTAATCTCATAATGTTCACATACTCCTATTTATTTCGTCGAAATTGGAAGAGGGCGTATCTTTTTACGTACGAAAAGGTAAATATGGAAATACCGGGTGCTCAGAGCGAATGTATTAAAATAATTTTTACAATTTTTCAATTTTTTTTTCTGTAAAAATTATTTTAGTACATTCAACAATTATTTCAATACATTCGCTCTGAACACCCGGTATTTACATATTTACCTTTTCGTACGTTAAAAGATACGCCCTCTTCCAATTTCGACGAAATAAATAGGAGTATGTGAACATTATGAGATTACCGTAAGCCGCGAGGCATGAAACAATATATAACCAGTACTTTTCGAATTATCTTAAAAACAAATAATTTTATCGGAATTTCACAAAAATCTAAAAATACTCAAAAATGATTGTACACTTGAAGAAAAATAGATAAGAAGTCATTAGCGCACGAACAAGAAAAATATGGGGGTAAGTGTGTACTTGACCCCCAGTATTTTGAATATTTGACAGTTATTTTCTGTTTTGTCTTCCTCACACGATGTAACTCTTTGTGCTGAAGTAATGTACTAATTTTGAGATTAATATCTTATTAATTACGCGAGTAATTAGAAAAAAAACAGTTTTTAATTTCCAACTTTGACACCCTGTATATCGAATATGAAGGGCTAAAATGAAAAATGGTATTTAGAAACTCATATTATTTTTGTTCAAGGAATATATGGTTAATGGATTGACCTCCTTTTAGCGGACACCCTGTATATAGTGAATATATTCGTATATGACTTTAGCGTTTCCTATATTATTTTCATTCAACTTTCCTGATATTCCCGAAAAATCGAAAGCTATGGTCGAAATTTTGTTAAGATCAACTTCAGCTGTTAACAAAAACATACTGAATAAAAAGTGCCAGACAATTTTTGAGTTACCTGGGTTTCTATTTTCTTCCGCACTTTTGAAAGTTACGCAATGCCAAATTGGAAAATTTTTGAATCTATCCAAAAATAATGTGAGAGGTGTTCGATAAGCGAACTATAGCTAATCAAAATTCAGTGCTGTGACTAATTTTCATCAACTCTAGTGAATAGGAATGAATAATTTGTCTTGTGATTGCCTAAAACTCACCTGGTGGATAATTCGACGGCCTCTTGAAGATATTAACCATATACGTTAGGGCTAAAACGATTACAGAAACAAGGAGACTAACTAAAAATAAAGTGCACATGTCACGTGTGTCTACTAAGCACCGAATGATCGACGTCGTTTGAGCTTTGGAGCATACCTACTTATTTTTACACTGTCCTATGTAACAATATGCACGATAAACAAATTTACTTGGCCCCTCCTTCAACTGATCGCTTTGTAAACTGGGACTGTAGTCACATTTAAATGTCATATATTATATATATACAGGGTGTTCCATAATTGAATGTCAATATCCGAGAAGCCGATTCTTGAGCCCATTCTAAGAAGAAAGTTCCATATGAACGTATGACCTAAACGTCCTAACTTTTGATATACAGGGTGGTGATAAGTTCTCAAAAATTAAATTAAACTCGGATTCTTAGTGTTCCGTGCGAAAAGTTACTTTACACCTCAACAGCTCCTCATGATCTACAAAGCGCAGATACGGCCTGTTCTAGAATACTGTTCCCACATATGGGGTTCAGCACCAAAACATACGCTGATGCTCTTAGATCCCATCCATAGAAGAGCCATTCGCCTGGTGGGTGACGCCACACTCACTCACTCTCTGACATCATTGAAACACCGAAGAAAGGTCGGCGACCTTTTCTATCGATACTTCCACGGGAAATGTTCTTCGGAAATCTCTGCTATCATTCTTTCACTAGCAATACCAGTCAGACGAACTAGACAAGCCCAGTCAGCACATCCTTTCGTTGTCAACCTCGAAAGATTTCGAACAGCACTTTATCAAGGCTAGGCTCTGGAATTCATTGCCTGTGGAAGTATTCCCAACAACATATAATCTCCAGAAGTTCAAAAAAAATTCCAATACCTACCTCCTGTCCCTATCCTCCCTAGGAACGCACGATGTTCTTTGAACATTATAGGGAATCCCTTTCGTGCGCTCCAAGCGATAAAAAAAAACATTATGATTTCAGCCAATATTCGAATAGAATATTCTCAGAACATTCAAAAACCACATTTCAGAAAAATAAGAAGAAGAAGAAATCAAATGTCTGTATGTCACACTTTCACTTTCATTTGTCGTTAAGAGATAAAAGTTGGTCATCCTATAGAGAATAGTTAATGGAAGATGAAAATTAATTTGGGAACATGAATGATTGAGCGTAAATACCAAGTTTCAACTCTTTTGTGAAATCGTTACTGATTGTGAAACTACAGATTAATGGAAAAGCGGCGTGCATATATCCGGCTTTACTCATTTACAATGACTAATATTTTGAATACTAATCCACTGAAGATTAATCCATAGTTTTCAAGAATTTGCCGAGTTTGAGCGTTCCGTAAGAAACCGGAAACGATAGTTATTTGATATTTGCATGTTAAGTAATTTGAAGATAAGGCTCTGATACACCTCTGATATCTTCAAATTTCTGATTAGCCAGGAATAGATCATTGAAGACGTCTCACCATAGACGTAGCACATACAAAGAGGTGCACAAAACACGATCAGTGCTGTATCTTCTGAATCATTCGAGATCGGATTTCGAAAATTGATGGGTAGCAAGTATACCAAATTGCTCATTATTTGACGGAACATTTCCGTTCAATCACTTCCGGTTCCACCGGAAACGACCCCAACTTTTGATTTCTAAATGGGACACCCTGTATGTTTCATTCCATAATGGGTTAGGGATTTACATGACGAATTCAACGATTTTAAGATCACCCCTAATTATATATATCATTTAACGATTATATTATTTACGTTTTTTACTTACCTATTGAAAATAAATGATTGAGTGGAAAAGCAATCTCCATGGTGATTCGTCACTATTGAAATTGAACTCCGCCTTTAATTTTTTCCAAAGATAAATATGTTATATATTTTATTTTTATTCAAATGTGAAATGGGAGAAAATAATAAAGACGATAATATTATTATTACTATTATTATCATATAACGGGTTTGTTAGGGTTATTTCAAACGATAACGAGTATATTCGCGCTCTAAGTTTCCATCCCTAATAGCACAAATATATTCCATGGACATCCTTAGAACTTCCCGTCGAGAAATTCAGGACGTCCATAGAATGTTCGAATTAGGTATCGTGGACGTCCATTGGATGTCTGTGGGACACACAAATATACCACTCGAGGACCTACTAGGGACGTCCTTAAGGGATGTCCCTGGGACAACTATCGATAACCTGAATCCTACAGTATTTCTTATCAATCACTACGGGGAGGACATCCGTAAGACATTCGTAGGATATTCGTAGGACATCCGTAGGACAACTCATCAGGAACGCTGAGGGATATTAATTGGATGTCTATAGGATATCCCAGGGACGTACGAATCATTCTTAAATTCAAATTTATCTGGGTCTCCCTAGGACCAGATTTTATGCATAACTGATGAGAACATCCAGTTGAGTTAATGGTTCATAGAAGGTCCCAAATAGATCATGAAGATGTTTCCCAAGGATGTCCAATGTACTTACGTAAACACATTGACCGGGAGTGTATAGGTATATATCCTACGAGCACTCTATCGTCGGCGTGGTGTAATTTAACGTCCTCACAGGGACAATATATTAAACGTACCGACTGAGGCGTCCGTAGGACGTTATTCCTAGGACATTGGAAGAAAAAATTATCATTCGCTTGCGTGAAGGACATTTATATTGGATGTCTATCTGAAGTCCTGATGCCAATGTAGGTATACCACCGATGGATGTCCCTTAGGACACATTCTGAATCGTATCCAGGACATTCTGAAGACGTCCTTGGGGCGTCCATTAGACGTTGTACACATGACATCTCATGAAATTATATTCCCTGAACAATATTCTTGTACTCATTACGTAGATGAACATATGACGATTATCTATAGGAGTTCCTTCCGAATTCATAACAGTTCATGTACCGATTGGAACATATCCGACGGATGTTCCTAAAAGACATATTGAGGGCGCTCATGCAGATATATTTGAAGGATTGTCGGGGACGTTGCGGGCTATTAGGGATATGCTCAATGAGTGTGACAAGGAAAGGAGCAAATATCTTCTTGATCGTTTGAAATAACCCTATCGAACCTGGGACCTACTATGGAATAAAATACATGTCCCATTTATGTTGAAAACGGAAGCAGATTCGTTCCCAAAACGTCCAAAGCTAAAAACGAGGAGAGAAAATCCCAAACAATCAAGTAGCCATACGGCTTATCACCTCAGCTATGCCATCTTTTATCGAGTTTTCTTTCAGGCAGATCGCTTCACGTGGTGGTGGACGGTGTATCGTCTGATACCATTGGTATCAATTCCGGCGTTCCACAAGGATCAACCAAGCACCAACATTATTCCTTCTTCATATCAATGATCTGTTGAGAGTATCAACTTGCCCCATCCACAGCTTTGCAGATGATAGTACCCTCCATACTGCGTTCTCTTCCAAAATTCCCATTTCTTCCCAGGAAACTAAGAACTCACGGCGCAGGCAGGTCAATGCTGTCAATGAAGACCTTGCTGAAATCACAGCCTGGGGAACCAACAACCTAGTTGAATTCAACGCCATCAAAACTCAAGCCTGTATTTTCTCTAGAAAGGCGGAACTCAGTATGCTCGATATTGTAATGTCTGGCACCACCATCCCCACCAAGCCCACCATATCTATGCTCGGTATTTCCATCAGCAACACTCGTTCATGGGATAATCATGTCAGATCCATCGCAAAAGCTGTTTCACAAAAACTCGGATTCTTGTTCCGTGCGAAAAGCTACTTTACACCTCAACAGCTTCTCATGATCTACAAAGCGCAGATACGGCCTGTTCTAGAATACTGTTCCCACATATGGGGTTCAGCACCAAAACATACGCTGATGCTATTAGATTCCATCCAGAGAAGAGCCATTCACCTGGTGGGTAACGCCACACTCACTCACTCTTTGACATCATTGGAACACCGTAGAGAGGTCGGCGACCTTTCACTTTTCTATCGATACTTCCACGGGAAATGTTATTCGGAAATCTCTGCTATCATCCCTCCACTAGCAATACCAGTCAGACGAACTAGACAATCCCAGTCAGCACATCCTTTCGTTGTCAACCTCGAAAGATGTCGAACAGCACTTTATCAAAACTCCTTCATCCATAGAACGGCTAGGCTCTGGAATTCATTGCCTGTGGAAGTATTCCCAACAACATATAATCTCCAAAAGTTAAAAAAAATTCCAGTACCTATACCTCCTGTCCCTATCCTCCCTAGGAACGCACGATGTTCTTTGAATATTATAGGGATTTCCTTTCGTGCGCTCCCTTTTTCTTTGAGAAAGTATCATATCGTTGTTATTGTCACTATGAAAATCTTGGTAGATATTGTTTTGATGAATGCAGATGGTAATTACCATAGCAGCGAAATATCGGCTGACAGCTATTTGACATGAAATTAGTTGACATTTTGATCTTTGAAAGTTTGGTTGCAATCATTGCAATAAACTATCGAAAGCAGCTGCGTTAGTGAGTTCGAAAACGTCCATACGAAATTTCCAATGTAACAATTAGAAGGTATAGGTATTCTGTTCAAATTTCAGTATTTGATACAAATGAGAATTAATAAAGAATAAATTGTATTCTACAAAGAAATATAATATGGAAATGTATCTTATTGATTTGTTATTCTACATGGTTGCCGAAAAAAAAGTGCACGCAACACGCCCAAAAACAGTTTTTTTGTCTACTCGTCCAAAAAAACAGTATTTTCCGGACTTGTTACGTAAATCACTTTTTGCTAGACCTGCTAAAATTAGTGCACGCAACACGTCCAAAAACACAGTATTTTCCGGACTTGTTACGTAAATCACTATTTTGCTAGACCTGCCGAAATTGATTTTGTAAAGAAAGAAGAGACTATACCTGAATTTCGAAGAAATTCTCATAAAGACGATATAGCGAAAGATATATTCCAGAATAATTTATTGACATATTTGCTACAAAATAATCAGAAACTCAATGGTACTAAACCTAAACAATTAATATAGTATCTTTAAATATAGGTATATTATAGGTAATTAATAATAATATCTTTTTCAGTCTTTTCTCGCTATCAATCTAACTCTGAACGGTTTGGGAGCCATAGTCACTCCATCATAACCTTCCAATTTGAGTTCAACGTCGTCAGCTTTCTCCACATGGAAATTGTGGAGAACGGTAGAGAAAAACATGAAGATATTAGCTTTGCCAAGTGTCTCTCCCAAGCAACGCCTCTTTCCTTAAAAAAAAAAGCATGAAACAAATATAGAATCACTTATGTCATAGATTGTTATGTTATACTCGTTTCCTAACTCAAGAGCGCCTATTATCCAATCCAACAATAACTTGTCAAACAAAACCAATATGGCGGTCATTATTTTTCACAATCAATCGTGCTTTTTCGTGAAAATTTTCAGCCTCACTGTTGCTAGAGCTTGAGTTGTAGGTACCTACACCTATGTCAGAGTTGGCAGTCCCAAAATTTTGCTAGATAGCCCTGAAGGGACTGTGGCCTGTTTCATCAAAACTATTCCTGAAAACATGATATGGCCTATGTAAACAAATGGAAAAACTTGAGTCATTGTTAAAATACGTTGAAATTGATCAGTCTTGCGTTTTTGACAGAGGAAGAGGCCAGATGACACTAAAAAGAAGTATACTAGTCAGTTCTACCTACTCAGATCTCACGTCTCAGTAAGTACTGAATTAATTCATTTTTAGCCCAACTATATCCTTTTCTGAGGAATCTCCGAAAATAGGTCAATTTTCAATTTTCAATAGCGATTTGCTATGTTCATACGAGAAAATATACAGGTGATTCACGTTTGAGTTATGACGTCCGCGACAATTTTTTCGAATGGAACACCCTTTATATTATTCAATTTGTGGAATCTCTATAAAAAGCTGAATTCAAAAATATATCACATATAGGGTTTTTATACAGTGTGTACGGTAACACTGATCGGAGGCATTGAAGGCTAACGGAGGCTAAGCCTCCTCAAGATATTCCGTATTCATACTTGTAAAAAATATATACAGAAATCGCATTATTTAACGGCTATTACACAAAATTGCTCTTGCTTTTCTTTTTTCGATAAATCAATGAGGTACTTTGTATGTCATCAATTTTATTTCCGTATCTCATATCACAATGACACTTCATTGTATTATTATTTCACAAAATCTCATTTCCCTCGAAATATCAAGCAATGACAACTCTGTCTAATAGATGAGCAT
Organism: Phaedon cochleariae; assembly: GCA_918026855.4. Lineage (NCBI taxonomy): Eukaryota > Metazoa > Arthropoda > Insecta > Coleoptera > Chrysomelidae > Phaedon > Phaedon cochleariae. The sequence continues at coordinate 23,190,582 of OU896719.1, read as the reverse complement.
TACCTAAGAGAAAAATCAGATGGCTACAAGGCGAAGAAATCAAGAATCTCGCTGTTATCTGTTACATCCGTAGAAAAAGTATATTGTATAACTCGCACGGAATGCTGATTTCCCACTCATATGATTTGTAGCATTCCGTGCTCGTTAAACAATATACTATTCACTCATTTTATTTATAGATTTTATTTTCCTCACTAGCAGTTTCAGTTACGAGACTATAAGGCCTCAAAAAGCTATTCACTAGAAGTTCCGTAATTATGATTGATTTCATAATTGCATTATAAAAATCTCAGTGACAGTCATTCAGTGACTATTCCACTCTTGTTCTCGATTACCAATCAGAATCAACAATCAAATATTTTTTTGGACTTGCTCTGCCAATACAGAAGCCGAATTGACTCACACAGCGATAAAAGTTTTCACATTCAAAACGTCAGTCATGTTGGAAGCCAGAATGATGGATGCAGTGTGCGCAACTCTCGCGAGGCGCTCGTTTATTGTCTCAATCATGAAATATTCATACGAATACAACTCGTGATACAATTTTTCCTGGAACTATCCCTCGATCGACAGCTTGCTGCTTCAATTTCTCTTTGACATGAATCCCAGCGAAGAAACGGATCCAAGACTTCTCACGGCTCGAAAGTTTTGATAAATAATGTCATTCGCAGATTCATTAGCCAACAAGCCGTCGTAATAATCGCCGAGTATTTCCGCAAAATAGTGGTATTACATATGATCTTCTGAAACTTTAGTTAAAGTTTCCAGGCACCTCTCTTTCAAGGTAAACATAACTGACGAGTCTCAATAAACGTTCTCTACAGTGCTATGATGCCAACTACCACTATGGTTGGATTGGCTAAATGGCTCGTAGGTACTACATAACCTGAAATTACCTCCACCAAACGGCACGTAATGTTTCTCGTTAACCACCAGGTCCCCTTTCTCGTTCAAGAATCTCTCTGGGCGGAATTCCATGGGATCCTTCCAGTAATGTTTGTCCATGTGGACGCTGTACAAATTCGTCAGGATTATGGTGTCCCGGGGAATGTTATACCCGTAAAGTTCGGTGTCTCTTACTGCTCTATGTGCTATGCCCAAAGGGGCGACTGTTACTCTGCGCTGTAGTTCCATGAGGACAGCTTCGGTGTATTTCAGTCTGAAAAAATAACAATGTTTGATGCCTTCTCCCTACACCTACAGATGCGTGTGGTGACGAATTTAAAGGAAAAGAAGGAGCTGTCAGAGTTTGACGAGTTGAAAATAGTTATTCACTATTATATATTTAGTAATAGTATATTCTTCAACGAGCGTATAATGATAGCTATTATTCCCGAGGATATGATTCCGAAACGAGCCGTAGGCGAGTTTCGGAATTATCCGAGAGAATAATAGCTATTATACGCGAGTAGAAGACTATACTTTCTCTACGACTATACGATAGTCAGAAATTTAATGTAATCTAATTATTATTTATGAAAATAATATACTTGATGTATGAATTTTAATGATATGATGATACAATTGACAGGAATTTTTAATATTCAACGAACTCAATGATGAAACAACACAATAATTATTAGGTCAGTAAATTATGTTTCTCGTACTTAGTGACCAAATTCTTAGTGATATTCTCACAATTCGTGAAATTTTACTGTTGTTGTTGCATTTTAATCAACACTGACATTTTTATTCATATTGCTAGTTGATGTTTTTTTGTGTGAAGGAACTGTTATTCGATGATGATGAACATTGTTCGATTCATTGAAGAATTCGAATCTGCCGTTATTTTTTTATTCAACATGGAATCTTCTAGAAATCCTTCTGCCACCGATGTGCTCTTCCAGCCACCATGTTTTTTCAATGCTGTTATACCTTCACCTGCATTGACAAGCAAAGCAATGCCTGGTGTACATCTCGGGATTTGGTAGCTTCAAAAATTGCTTGCGCAAAACTATTTGTTTTCCCATTGCTGCAAACTAATTAATTCCAATTTTATAAAGAGTACATTTTCCTTTTTGGTAATTCATGAAAAAATTGGAAATCCCAACATTTGCTGCTCGTATATCAATGTACTTTTTACAAAATTAATAAAATTTCCCGGTTTCAGTGAACCTCCTTACAATTTTTGTTTTGTTCTCAGGAATAGTTATCATCCATGGAGATCCAAGATCTTGAATATCTTCAATATTCATAGAGTACATTTTTATGGAACGGCAAGCCTCCATTTTATCCTCCAGATATCAAAGTTAAAACTCAATAGACTCTATAAGTCAATCTGACATTCGCGAAAGTCAAGCCGTGACGTGACCCGTAAAATGAAGCAGAGCCTTCTTGAGAAATTGGTTTTGTTGTTTTGCTGGTCTAACCTTTTCAGTTGCTGTGGATCCTGAAAATTCTGAATCTGTGATTGGTCGAGTGCCGTTGAATAATGAGTTGGGATCCACAGTGCCTTGGAATCATCTTCATTCATCAATTACTAACCTATATGTAATCAATGTAGAATACGATAGTCGTAGAGAAAGAATCATTATTACCCAGGGACCAAGATTATATACCGAGGCGCTAGCCGAGGGATATAAGGTGCCGTGGCAATATTCTTCACTCTTATGCTAAAGAAGCTAGCAAAACCACTTTCGATTTTCAACATGAGACACATTTCATAATTTTGGGCTCATTTTAGGCTAATTTATCACCCCATTCCCGAATGTTCTTGCTCCTCTCTATCATAGAAAAATCTGTGGCTTTGCTAGAGCTTTGGCCGAAATGGCCGAACTCAGCAGAGCCATTTTTGAAGAGGTAATATTTTTTCCGATTCGATACATTGGGATTTCTAGGCGGATTTTAGGCTAATTGATTAACCTAGTCTCGAATTTTTTGCTCAACTTTTCGAGCAAAAAAAACACGAAACGATTCGTCGATATATGCGTTATTCACTATACATCATGCATTTCTATCAAGAGCATATACATTGAGATTCGCCGAAATCTAGCAAAGCCACAGGTTTCTTTCAAAAAATATGCAGCAAAAAATGCTAATATGGGATCAATACTAACACTTTGCCTTATAAAATCGTCATAAAATATACTTTTGATAGAAATGCATGATTTATAGTGAATAACGCATATATCGACGAATCGTATCGTGTTTTTTTTTTGTTCAAAAAGTTGAGCAAAAAATTCGAGACTTGGGTAATTTATCAGCCTGAAATTAGTCTAGAAATCCCAATGTATCGAATCGGAAAAAAATAAAACCTTTTCGAAAATGGGTTTGCTGAGTTCGCCCGAAGCTAGCAAAGCCACAGGTTTCTTTAAAAAAATATGCAGCAAAAAATTCCAAAATGGGATGGTTATTGAGCTAACAATCAATACTAACACTTTGCCTTATAAAATCGTCATGAAATATGCTTTTGATAGAAATGCATGATGTATAGTGAATAACGCATATATCGGCGAATCATTTCGTGTTTTTTTTTGTTCTATTATAAGTTGAACAATATCCCAATGTATCGAATCGGAAGAAAATATAACCTTTTCAAAAATGGCTCTGCTGAGTTCTTCCGAAGCCAACAAAGCCATACGTTTCTTTAAAAAAATATTTAGCAAACAATTCCAAAATGGGATAGTTATTGAACTTACTATCGATATACACTTTGCCTCATGAAATCGTCATAAAATATGCTTTCGATATAAATACATAATATACAGTGGTTGACGCGTATATCGACAAATCGTCTCGTATTTTTTCAGTTTGAAATGGTGAGCAAAAAATTCGAAAATAAGGTGATTTATTAGCCTAAAATTTGAGATCAAATATATGAAATCGGTGAAAAATCAATGATTTCAAAAATGGCTCTTCTGAGTTCGGCCGAAGTTAGCAAAGCCACAGTTTTTTTATGATAGAGAGGAGCAAGATAATTGGGAATAGGGTAATAAATTAGCCTAAAATGAGAACTACATTTTCACTACATCAGATCATCCAAAAATATTGTTTTTCAAAAATGGCTTTGCTGAGTTCAGCCGAAGCTAGCAAAGCCACAGATTTTTCTATGATAGAGAGAAGCAACAAATTCGGGAATGGGGTAATGAATTAGCCTAAAATGAGCCTAAAATTATGAGATGTGTCTCATGTTGAAAATCGAAAGTGGCTTTGCTAGCTTCTTCAGTATATTGAATGTTATCCACCACTAGCAATATATTGCAATCATTATAGTTCAGTGAAAATGAAATGTCCCAAAGACATGTAAAAACATTGTATTTATCGAACGGTCAAAGGAAGGAGAAGTTGATTAATTCAAGTTCTTTATCTACATTTGTTTTGTAGTTACCTACCTTATTCTATCACTCAAACAAGGCCATCTATTTCTTCCTACTTCTAGATCCAGCTCGTTCTGTACTTTTTTCTGGATTTCCGGATATAAAACCATAACCAAAATGGCAAACCCCAACATATTACTGGTAGTTTCTGCACCAGCCATGAAGAGGTCAAGGCACAAAGACATCAGTTGATCGTCTACAAAAGTGAAAAATATCGGTATTATCATATGTACCTTAGCAATGCATATTTCATGACATGTAACAAAGTATAGCACCTGTGAAGCTGTCGTCGTTCTTAATATCCATTTTTTGCAAAAATGCATCTATGAGGTCTCGAGGTTGCTGTGATAGTGTCACTGTCTTCCTGTGTTCGGATATGGTTTCCTGAAATATCGTCCGAATTGAAGAATGATTTACGTTCACTTCGATTTGTGTCAAATGAAACTCACCGCAAGGAAGGCCCACATTCTCTCCAAGATCTCCTTATTCAAAGTGTACCCGATGGCGTCTGGAGCGATGTGTCTCAAGAAGGGCATCTGGTTCAGCAGACCTCCTGATATATCTACCAAGCGGAAAGCGTCGTGAATAATTTGCAGTAGCTTCTTCAGCCGGGCATCCTCGATGTCAAACCTATAGCAGAAGCACCTGTAGTCAATTTTTTCCGATTTTTCACCCCTTGGTTCATGCAAATTGCGAACAATAGTCGAACAGATCGTTCGGGATAATTATGACCCCACATGATAGGACGTTAACCACCCATAGAAGTAGGCCAGGAGGCTCTGACGAAATCATTTTCTGACGTAAGGGTTGGGAATTGATTGAAATCACTGATGCAACTGGGAAAAGACAGTCACACTTATGTGGCTTCCAGAGTATGAAGGAATCAAAGGAAATAATAAGGCTGGGGTGCAAGTAAATGTCACCTTACGGCGGAGCTCGAGAAATGAGAAAAAGACTGAAAAGTTAACCAACTGGCGAGTAACTCCAGGTCAACGACAAGCGAAATCGTTCATCAACATTCGCAAAACAGAGCCAAGGAGCTTCTCAGCCTTATAACTTCATTATGACAAAACTGAAAAACCATATTCATGGCCACTTTTGATGCTTTCCGATTTGGTATCATCGATTTTCTGATACAACGTTTGTCTTTGAGCAGTAACAATCATCAGCTTATTTTTTTAAATACAGTATGGGCTTTCCATTCTGATTTCAACGATATGCTACATATTGTGGTTTTGATGCGATTCGAGCTTAATTTGGTTATCCTCGGGTAGATTTTGGAATACGGACCTGCATTTTCAATAATTCGGTGGAAAAAGGAATATTTATCAGATTGAACATCCAACAATGCTACATCAACATCAATACGCATCAAAAAAATTCCTTGAACGTCAAAACTATTAGATACGAAACTAATGAATACATAAGAGATCCTTCCTAAGCCTGCATAACAATTATTTACTGATGAATTTTTGATATTACTCATACCAACCAACTCTAAAATGTTTTATGAACCGGTATTCTGAGTTCTTCTTCTGTTCCCAAGGCTCGCTCATAAACATAGCTCTTGACATATTCCCAGATAAAGGAGTCTGGCGGGGTCACATCGGGTGAGCGAGCTGGCCAGGGCACTTCAAAGTACGTTTTAGTCACTCTTCCTGTGAATCTGAGATAATCTCTAGCATCTCTCGAATCATGTGCAGGTACACCATCCTGTTTGAACCAACAGTCATGATCTTCCGCCAGTGTCAAATAGTCCAGGGCTTCCCTCATATAATTTTGGAGTAAATTCAAATAACTTTTTCACATAATTAGAGAAATTCAGGTCCGTATTCCAAAAATTACTTGATGATGGCCAAAATTAGCTCGAAACGCAGCAAAAATCACGATATGTAGCATATTGTCGAAATCAGAATGGAAGAGCTATTCGAATCTGATATCCAAATATCAAGGTATTTGAAAAAATGAAGTTGATGATGGGTACTCGAAGACGAAACGTTGAATCAGAAAATCGTGGATGTCGAATTAAAGAGCACCAAAAGTTGCCATGAAGATGATTTTACAGTTGGGTCAGAACTTCATTATGGACGCCAGAAAAAAAATTGGAAATATAAAAATTCTGTATTTTGGAAATAACTCAAAAACGAAAAGCCATATCAGAGATTTCTGAAAGTAATTTTGTTGTTTCTTCACTCGCGCAATTTTTCCCCAATCTAACCAAATCTGTATCTACCGTAGGTTCCGAGATGCCCATACATGGCCATACTGGTTGGCCCTTCTTATCTTATTTTGGCATTATGAGCATCTTTTGATGATCAAATTGTCTCATTGCATATGCCTCTAGCATCGACATATTCTGCTCTAGTCTCAGGGCCTGGATTTTTCTGCATCCCCAACATGATGATTTCAGAAATTGTCTCAGCACATCGTGTTGGATCTGCTGAGGGAAAACAAACTCTCTTTCATGGAAACGCTGAAAAAAACATACGAAGACCTTCCCAGTCGGCTGAATTGTAATGCCACATGGGACGGGTAGGCATTGTGGTGCTGAATGATACATGGAAAAAGCAGGTTGTGGAGATGAGGGCGTGGTCAGAGTTTCCAAGTGGGGCACAAACTTCTATTCTATATGGATCAGGATTGCTGGTGAGAAAAGCATCTAGTGTATTGGCAGACTGGTTGTTGACATCTGAAATGCGGGTTGGTAGTTCGACTAGTTGTTCTAGACCATGAGTGATGGCGAAGGCCTCAGTTTGACGACCTGCCTTATCTGTTTTGTCAGAGAATTTGAGCCAGACTGCGTTGTGTACATTGAAGTCTCCCATGATTATGATTTCAGCTGTTGGATGGTTTTCCTGTATGAAGTCCAGTTTGAGTGATAAAAACTCAAAGAGGTTGTTATATTCATTATCATTAGGCGATAGGTAAAGGCAGCAGATACATTTGGTCAGTTTGGTATCGACTAGCTTGAACCACATCACGTCAAAGTCTTTCGAGAATGGAGTTCGTAACCAGGACAGAGCATGTGGACCTTGTTGGTGGTCGAGTTCACTTGAGTTTCTGTTAGTGCCAGAATATCTGGTTTTTCCGTTTGTAGATGATGGTGGACGTCACTTATGTTTTTGTTCAGTCCGCGGATGTTGCAAAAATTAATCTTCAGAGATGAGTCCCCTCGAGTACCTCTCGCCCGGAAATCCGAATGGAGAGGTATTTTACTTCCGGAGTGTTTTACTCTAGGAGACTCCATCAACTTTATTCATAGAGAAGAGAAGTTGGGGAAAAGGGTGGGGGAGACCGGAAAGTATCGACCGAACACTGAAACATGGAGTGAACCATTTCACAGCACACAAAGTCGATATGATGGTATTTCACCGGACGATGAGACCATCTACCACCTAAAGTTATCCTTTTAGTCGCCTTTCACGATAGGCAGGATTTACCATGGAAGGGGGGGAAGGGCAACAAAGTCACACTTATGTGGGTTCCAGGGCATGAAGGAATCAAAGGAAATGAGGCAACTGATCGCCTTGCAAAAACAGGTGCCGCATCTGCACTTTTTGGTCCTGAGCCTTTTTGTGGGATAAGCAAATGTCACCTGAAGGAAGAACTCAGGAAATGGGAAGAAATTGAAAAGTCCTTCTACTGGAGAGCAACTCCAGGTCAACGACAAGCGAAAAGGTTCATCAACCATTCGCAGAACCGAGCCAAAGAGCTACTCAGCCTCAGCAAACCAGAGCTAGAGCTTATCACAAGCTTTCCCACAGGACACGGCCCTCTGAGGTACCACCTCAAAAAGATGGGCCTGGCGGAGACTGACACTTGCCGCTTTTGTTACAATGCGACCGAAACCGCGGAACACATTTTTTGCTCATGTGAAGTATTAGTCCGCCAAAGGCTGAACCACCTAGAACAGGTCTATCTCACCCCCTACTGAAGTGGAAAATTCAACCGTCAGGAAAATCGTAGGCTTGATCAGAAGTCTAGGGTTAGAGGACCAAAACTAGATAGGGGTAATCACAATAGATCTTCTAGGTCGCAGTGATCGAGGTCTCCCAGCCTATACGACCCATCTACAATCTACAATCTACAATCTACCATGGGGGGTTATTCTGAGCCGCTTCCATACAGCGCAGCACAACAGCAAGCTACAATTTGAACGACTGGCGAGTGACATTACCGCGGTCAGCGAGCAGCGAGCCAAGCCCAATATTACCTCGCTATGGTGCTATGGCTAGACTCCAGAGTATTTCTTCTCGTACCTTTCGCCTGCCATCATGGCCCACAGGGCGTTCAGCACGGAAATGTCGAAGGCTTTGTGCATGAAGATGGCCTCTCCGGCGCTGCCCTTGAAGATCTCGATCAGCGATCGCGTCTCCTCCTGGATCTTCTCCTCCATCTCCCTGCGTCCGAAGCCGAAGCTGCGCAGGTGCTGCAGCGAGAATTTGCGCTGGTTCTTCCACAGCTGGCCGTCGGAGAAGACGATACCTGGAATTGACGCATACAGGATGTTTCAGAGTTATGGTGACAGAAGCAGAGGGGAGATTCCTCTTTACAGAATATGACAAAAAGTTTATGTGATCATGGGTCCGAAATTTGCTTTTTTTCCGTGATACAGGGTGTTCAATTAAAAAAAATGTTTGTCAGTATTATGATATTTCTACAGCTTGATGCCTAAAGAAACGTTCACAACCAAACATTTTACGTTTTGCTTTTTACGTTTCGTATTCTGATTGGTGAAGCAGTATCTGGAATTAAACGTAAATTGAACTTATGCAAATGTCATTCCCAACAAAAAAAAATCAACGTGAGTTTTTACGGCTTTTCTCAGTTGCCTTGGTATTGTCATTTGTGCTACATCCTGAAATAAAGTGAAATAATCATAACAATAATATTGATTAGATAATTAATAATATCCATACAACTGGCGGAGATATAAACTAATCCTTATTATTCAATACTTGAAGAGAAAAATCAATCCTCATGAAGAAAATAATAAAATTGAACAGTATACCTATTTACTATTCCCTGGATTCACAAAAAAATCATGGACAAAAATATTATCATAACTTCCATAATATGGATCGTTCCATAAACATTTTTTGTTCTATCCGAATCAGAACTTACAGTAGGTAGTATTTTCCTTTTTATAACAATATCATTTGACTCTTTTTAACATTTTCACAGACAATGACATCTTGCAACGCAAAAAAGCTGAATATTTTCAGCTTTCTGCGTCATTTTAATTCTAGATTTTGCTTTACCAACCAGAATACGAAACGTAAAAAGCGAAACGTAAAAATTTTTTATGTGAACGCCACATACTAATTTCGCGAATGACATTGTTCATCAAAACTTTCGAACCGTAGGCGAGAAGTTTTTCGACTTTTCATCAACTTAACATTACGTCAACATTAACGACAATAACTCATCTTAAATCGACACTAACTTTCCATTAACTTGACCATACCTTAACTCACCATAATTCAGCATAATAATCATTCATTGGTACATCATAATCTATAGACCCTGTTACTGTGCGATTTTCGAATATTTCCACTCATGTGAGTTTTACTTTCGAATTTTCTAACTGTTATATGTTGTCATAGTGAAACGAGTCACTTTCTCAACAACAAATCAATGTGTTTTGTGCTGTTTTCATAGGTGGTCGTAGGAAAAATTAATTTGAAGACACGCATTTGTGAGGTGCATACATTAAAATCACTTCTCATAAAAGCAGATTATATTGAAACTAATATTTCAGGCCCATTTTCAAACAAAAGATTACAAGATTCGTTTGAGATAATCAGCTGTTCCATCCATTTACAAAATGAACTATTAAAAAAATCCATTAATGGAACGTAATGAAGTTTGAAATTTGAGTACAAAACTGAGTAAATCGCATCGTCGTGGTGTAATCATTTAATGGCGCTTTCAATACCGAACTAATTAGCTATAAGTATATATCCATATATGTCATATTGAATTATAATATTCTTACATGCATTCTTCTCATTTTCATAACTGTTGTTCTGCTAAAAGTGGCGTGACGCTATAAATTGAAGTGGGTGTTTATACCCTATTCCTATTTTCCATCTACGACCATGATTGATTTGACAGAAAATTGAACCTCTAACATATATGTCTTATTATTTAATTCATTACAACAATTGTAATGTAGAAAATAGAAAAGGACAAATGTTCAGCTGTGTCCGAACTCTTATCTAATAAGTAATACATGGTAATACCATCGTCCACCAATATGGTGGACGATGGTAATACGATCCAGTGGGGCGCCGTGGCCCAGTTTGTCTATGCGCTGAAATTCGCTAGATAGCCGTTCACGATGCGAAGGTACTGTAGTTCGAATCCGGCTATCGGCTGAGCATTTTTCTTTAAAATGTGTGATTCATGGTTATGATCCTGGCAGCACCTCGATGCTCTAGAAGTGGTTCTGATTCCACTATAAGCTGTAGGTCCCGCTCTTCCTCACCCCGCACAAGTTTCGACTTTTGGGGAGTTGGCTCTCAACTTTGAAGTAGCGATATACAAATTTTACAGTGACTAGGTAAAATGAGTCGCATATCATAACATTCCAACGTCTCATGAAGAAATCTACTCTCCATGTCATTTATCACCAATAATGGTATAATATCTATAATGATCTTCCTTCCTTATTCACCAATAACTTTTCTATTGAATTTGTCTTCCGCTTAGACTGGATTCGACGTGCTAGTTTTAGATCAATCTGTAAATCAGGAGCAGTAGATATAACTGTTTTATACTCCAAAATAGCATATTACACACCGAGGTGGAAAGTGATTAATTTCTGTCGTGAGATTAGTTAGTTAACCGAGACGCAAAGCGTCGAGGTTAGGTATTATTTCGAGACAGGAATGAAACTTCCTACCGAGGTTTGTATACTATTTCATTTACAACCATCATATTTCGATCAAAATTAATGAATCTATGTTTCGTTCTGAACATACCTGAATTATTAAATGAGTGAGGGGCGGGAAGTGAGGGCGGAAAGTAAAGGTGTGTAATGTGACACTACTTATCAACCTTCAATGACGTTAGTAATGACAACATTACATATATGGTTGTAAATAAAATATCTATCACAATGTTCTCATCTTTCTTCCAGTCCAGTTGACATGAATTGTCATTCACTGCGTCAGATCCTGTTTTTGAATCCAATGTTGGTTTTTGTAATGGGTTACGTGCAAGAACTGTCAGATGACCGACTCTGGAGGTGAAACATTGGAACACAACCTCACTCTTCTTATTTGTTTACAAATGATTGAAATAGTTTTTCACAATTATTTTGGCACACGAACCGTGTTTTTCGGCTATTCATCAATTCGCGCATGCCATCACATTGTGCTGCACAAAAAATACACCGAGAGATGAAGGAATCCGGTTGGTAAATTATGATTTAAAAGTAAGTACCTACTATAGTCACTGTCACTCACATATAGTTTTCATTTTGAAATTTGGTAGTTTCTCTTATTTCTCATCCGAATTCCTTCTGCAATAGGAGCTAATAGAAAATACTGGTGAAATTTTTAAAAGAATGCAAGAAGATTGGATGCATGCAATCAAACGGGAGGACTGCTCGTCTGACATGCTGACTAAATATGATCGTGTGTGTTGTATACATTTTCAATCTATTAGCAGTATTAGCTTCTATCGCAGAAGTGGCAGAAGGAATTTTGATAAGAAATGACAAAATTTCATAATGAAAACTATGTGAGATTACTATTTACCCAAAAAATCATATTTCTCGTCTCTCGAATAGTGCAAAAAAAGCGATTCGTATGGCAAAATATAGTGAAAACCTATTTCAATCATTTGATGAGGTTGTGTTTCAATGTTATTCAGAAAAGTGAGGTTGTGTTTCAATATTCTACCTCCAGGGTCGGTCATCGTCCACGAGGGTATCTAATATGAGACTTTCACACGTGAGGTGACCTGGCTACCAGAGCTCAGTAGTAATTGCCCCTGATGCCCCCCCTGGATCCGCCGCTGTGTGTAATGCCCAAATAGTGTTCAGACGTTTCGAAAAGCAGTTACGATCCTATTGGACCGGTTCTATAAGGCCAGATCGGACGAAGAATTTCGGTGGATTTGCCCTTGTCACTGACCTAGGCCTTCCAAAATGTCGTTGGCCTATCCTCGACATTGGACTTTGATGGAGTTGAGTTTATTCGGTTCCATTGGCCCCGGCGTTCTTTTCTCTTCCTACGAATCCCGAGAAGCCTGAATACCAAATGAAATACACTTTTTCGGCATTATTAAAAAGTCCATTTTATGGTATCAGCACTTGGAATTTTGAGAATTGAGGTCGAAGGGGGTTTTCCAAAAATTTTAAAAAAGTTAATGGTAATCCCATATTTTCACTTAATGGGTCTGTTTCAGTGAAAAATTCGATTTCATTATTTTCGATAGAGTTTTTTTCCGCTACATCAGAAAATACAAGGTGCTCGGAACAAACGATCTACAGGGTACTATTTGATTTTTTTTAAAAGGAACACCCTACTTTTCATTGTATTTTTAGATTCTCCCTGAAGAGCTGATTTCATCAATGCATCACGCTTGGGGTCTGGCGAAAATCATTTTCGGTCAAAACGGCTTTCATGTCCGTATCTTAACTTTTGATTTACTATCTACTGACATTTAATAATTGGAACAGATACAGGGTGATCAGAATTCTGAATCTTGAACCACACTGTATATGTTCCAATTGAATGTCAGTAGATAGTGAATCAGAAGTTGAGATAGGGAAATCGAAGCCGATTTGACCAATAATGAATAGTTTCGACTCAAAAAAATCCTAGAGTTGAAAAATCTCGACTTTGAACACCCTATATCTCTGTAATCATTCCCGCTAGACCTCAAGTAGGATGCATTGATGAAATCAGCTCTTCAGGGAGAATCTAAAAATACATTGAATACAGGGTGTTCCTTTCGAAAAAATCAAGTAGTACTCTGTAGATCGTTTGTTCCGAGCACCCTGTATTTTCTGATGCAACGGGAAATAAAATTCTAAAAAATCATTCCAGATAATTTTCGAATTTTTAAATCGGTTCAAGAATAAGTGAGCTAGAGGGGGGGACATTTATGGTGAATCACCCTGTACTAACCGAAACTTGTTCACTATCGCAAAACGTTTTCTACTCAGAACTCTGTAAATTTTTCAAATAATTATTAATTCGGGATTTTTCATAACATAAAAAACGCGGGACAGCATCTGACGGTATCTATTCCGATTAAATATCAGTAAATAGTGAATCAAAAGTCGAGATAGGGACATGTGAGCCGTTGTGGCCGATAATAAATAGTTTCGACACAAACAAATCCAAAAGTTGAAAAATCTCTATTTTGAACACCCTATATCTCTGTACTCATTTCCGATAGACACCAAGTGTGATGTTTCGATGAAATCAGCTCTTCAGAAAAAATCTAAGAATGCAATAAAATACAGGGTATTCTATTTGAAATAACAAAGTTGTTGCTACTTTTTGATAGAAGCGACAACACTGCATTGCTGAAAATATTCCAAATGAAGAGAGCGTATTCTAAAATATATATTTTCATGGATTTCAGTTCATTAAACACAGCTTCAGTAATTTGAGACATGTCTGGCCTGTCAATTGTATTAACTGTCAACTGTTATTTTCGAATTTTGTATCAGAATTATTCGAACAATTTTCGTTTTTATCAGAATTTTTCATTGATAATATATGCGAAATGTATTATAAGAAAGTGAAATCGAAGAGAATGTTTTGGTACTTGCGTATCTCCAAGAAGTGTAAAAATGAAGCATCCATCTTTGAGAACAATTTATTTATTCGCTAAGCATGGCAATAAACGTGAAACAAAGGCTAGTAAGCAATGGACTGGACACATCTACAACCAATATCACTTATACGTGTCTCGCTGGTTGCATGCATCAGTTGCATCTATCATGTTCTCAATTCCCATTCCTTTCGAATTATTTTGTAGGTTAGCAGGAATAGCAGGTATGTTAATGTAATTTTAGGAGTTCGTAGAAAAAGCATAGTATGTAACGCGTTTATAAACTCTTCTAGACACTCGTTTATTAAATACTCGCTCCGCTCGTGCTTAAAATACTCGTTACTAAAAGGACGTTTATAACACTTGTTATACATAATATACTATTATACACGACCGAGTGTAAAAGTAGCGCTAAACTGGTCTGTTTTGCTGGTGTAAAGTGACATGTTACCGCCCGGCGTATAGGTCACTCGTAATAAGCATTCCTATATAATTCAGGACATTTATGTTTTAGGCCCCCATCTACTATACAGTTCTATTGATATTCCTGAGATGCAAAATTATATATGATCGAACCCAATAGCAATGTAAATATCAAGGGAGCAAAAGTATCCATTTTGCCCCGCGTGTGAAGGGGCCGGTCAAAGAAAATGCCCGGTAGCAAAATAGTAGCCAGTCCGGGCCTGTATCTCACCCAATCTTTTGCCGAAGGTCCGCAACCTGAAGAAGAACCCGTCCGGCCTGCCGTCGAAGTCCTCCCTGGTGAACACCTCCTTGATAGCTTCAGCGCCGAACACTCCCACCGTCAGCATCCTGCCCAGCTTCAAACCGACCACCTCGCCGTACCGCTCGCTCAGCTTCGTCCACACCAGGTGGTGGTAACCGGTGGTCTGCAGCAGTTTTCTGTACTCGAGGTAATTGCCGACGATGGGCAGGAAATTGGGACCTGGAGAGAGGAATAAGTTATGGGAATAATGATGGTAGCGGGGGAATTGTCGTTAGTTGCTAGGCGACAGGTGTAATATGTTTTAACGTGGTTTTAACTTACTTTGACATGTGATTTAACACTTTTCAAAACTGACGGAAGTTTTCAAACGTCTCATCTGTTGAGTGAAATAATATACATAACGCACTGTCTAATATTTCCCAAAGCTGGCATACCATCGCCTATAATCATGCAGAGCAGAAGCATAGAAAATATGACAGTGCAGCAGAAGACATCAGAGCTAGCTTCACTCCATTGACTCGTTTTGCTGAAGGTGTATTACACCAGGAATATGCTGTTTTGCAGAAACGTTTAGCAGATACATTATCACGAAAAAGGAAGAAGCCGTTTTCTCAAACAATAGGGTGGATTCGCATACAAGGGCAAATGTCCATAATCACTAATCAGAGCCGTGTCCCTGCGATTGAGAGGTACAAGACGGCATATAAGATATCTACCATATGAGGACAGGGCAGCTTTACCTATTTCATTCCATATTTGAATTTGTTTATTTTCATTGAGTTTTAATCGTAACAGAATATAAACTGTGGTACTATTTGTCAGGAATGAATAACGACTGTAGCTCATTGATACTTTAGCAATGTATGTTTTTGTTATATGAATAAATGAAGAAAAAAATGTTGCTTATATTTTTACATACTATTTTATTGATATCTATGTTGAAATATCCTTACTTCCTGCCATTATAGCATGTCAAGATTTTCAACAACAGTTAGGTGATAAAAATATGGGTGGACGAAGAGAAAAGTACATTTTGTGCCGCTTCGTCGATATCACTCAGTACTGGTTAAATCAGTAATTATTCACTTATGAAGATATCAAACGAGTTTATATCGTGAATTTCGTCGCTGATTTATAACCATATTATTGTTTATCGGATACTTCAAAGTGACGGGCAAAGTCAGCTTGCCTACTAAATTTTGTACATAAGTAATATCACGATTTTCTGAGTATTCGAGATGATTCTGGCGCTAATATCGATATTGTAGATAATATTGATAATATCGATGAATTCGGAAATATTTATAATATACAGGGTGTCTGTAAAGGTCTTTACAAAAACATACCACATATTCCCTAGACCAAAATAAGTCGATTTAAGAAAAATTACCTCAGTACAAAGTTGCATCGTTTGGGCTCCAGAGGGCCTTGAAGTTACAATTTTTAAATCGTTTTTCTCATCATATAAATTTAATACGGCATATGCGATTTTGCTGAAATTTGATATATTGATAGTTTCATGTGGCAAAAAAATGGTGTTAAAATTTTGTCCGATAATAAAACATAGGCGTAGAACTTGATTTTTTAAATAATTGCACCTTTACCAATTTGTGAAAAGTGTGTAAAAGTGTCCAATTTGGCCCACCCTGTACATATGCATTTCACGCTTTCAACACTCAATATCTCGATAACTAATTATGATATTGAAAACTTCGGAGGGGTGTGAAGATGTGTTATTTTTTTAATTGGAGACCCTCTTTTTAGGTACTGCATATTTCTAAAAAGTGATTTTCCTGATTTTAAACATATATATATATATATATATTCCTTCCATAGAGTAATACTGGTTGAATCAAAGGATTATATGTATAACTTGAGATTGATTGAAATTGTATGGTCGTGAAATTATCTAATTGAATTCAAGTTTGCTGTCAGATCAACTGACAATCGCCATTTTCAATAATCTCCTGGTTTCAGCTCAACTTGAGTCGAATGAGATGATTTCATGACGAAAATTTCGAGTAATCTCAAGTTTAATACTGTCTGTAGGTTAATCGAGGAGGTGGTACATTCATTATTCCAAATTTTTTGGGATTTTCTCTCCTCTTTTCTATAAAATAAAAATATGAATATTATTTCAATATACGTGTAGTAAGGACAAATCAGATGATTTGCCCCAAAATGTCACTGCGTTTAAAGAATTTTCCTATCAGAGAGCCTAAAAGAAAAATTCACTAGCTTGTCAGTGACAATTTGTATTGAAAAAATTTTTGGAGAGGGGAAATAAAGGTATATAGAAAAAATATCAAATTTTCACTTATCTTTGGACGTTTCGGGACCGGTTCTGCTCCCGTTTTCAACATGAGAAGAGATTATTTCAATAGCGAAGTCGTATAATGTCTTGAAGCTTTTCAGTTTTCAATGACAATTGGTGACGTTGGCAATCAAATGAGTTACAGGATGTTTTCATTAATTGATCTCAAATTTACAATTTTCATGTTCAGATTTTAGTAGTGAATACCATGTTCTGTCTATATCAACTGAACAAGAAGCAATGCTATTGTCTCCGTTCAGAAGAATGCAAGCACATTCCTTGATTTTTCTCTTCTGGTTGTTATCTTCTTTTCCAATAATTTTAATATTATTCCACTCTGCCATATGTTGTCCGTCTTCAGTAAGAATATGTTCAGCTAGTTTCGATTTATCGATGTTTCTTTTCTTTATATTGTACTTTATGTTCCTTCGTCCTTACTGAAAGAGGTCTCTTGGTTTCACCTGTATAAAACTTTCCACAAACACAAGGTATACTGTAAATACAATTTTTTGACGATTGTTCTTCATTTTTCGGCTTTGTTTGAGTTAGAATTGATCTCATTGTATTTTCAGTTTTGAACACAGTTTTCACTTGAAATTTATCACCAACACGTTTAATTTTTTCAGATATGCCGGGAATGTATGGTATTATATTTGTCGTTATTGATGGTTGATTTTGTTGTGGTTGACCATGTTTGTTTTCAATTTGATGAATCGTCCTATCGACAAAATTCTTTGGATAAGAATTGAGTTGGAGAACATTTTTAATGTGGTGGACTTTGTTATTGAAAATTTGTTGGTCAGATGATATTGATTTGGCTCCTTCCTTCCTCAATACTTTTCTGATGATTTGATTGAAAGTTCAAGTATCTGTTAGTATGGGTCTTTTTACGATAAACACTCGTTACAAAGAACGGAGACAATAGCATTGCTTCTTGTTCAGTTGATATAGACAGAACATGGTATTCACTACTAAAATCTGAACATGAAAATGGTAAATTCAAGATCAATTAATGAAAACATCCTGTAACTCATTTGATTGCCAACGTCACCAATTGTCATTGAAAACTGAAAAGCTTCAAGACATTATACGACTTCGCTATTGAAATAATCTCTTCTCATGTTGAAAACGGGAGCAGAACCGGTCCCGAAACGTCCAAAGATAAGTGAAAATTTGATATTTTTTCTATATACCTTTATTTTCCTTCTCCAAAAATTTTTTCAATACAAATTGTCACTGACAAGCTAGTGAATTTTTCTTTTAGGCTCTCTGATAGGAAAATTCTTTATACGCAGTGACATTTTGGGGCAAATCATCTGATTTGTCCTTACTACACGTATATTGAAATAATATTCATATTTTTATTTTATAGAAACGAGGAGAGAAAATCCCAAAAAATTTGGAATAATGAATCTCAAGTTTAATTCCTTTGGTTCACCCATTACTCCATGGAATGTATGAACATTATAATTGTTTAAAATCAAGAAAAATCACTCTTTCAAAATATAGGGTGTTCCATTCAAAGAAATTAAACTTGTCCACACCCCCGTACATAGAACGGGGATATGATGTTTGCTGGTGGGCATCATTCGAAAGAGAACAACATGTGATTCAAGATTTTGAAATTTTCAATGTCTAAATTAGGTTTCGAGATATTAATGTTGAAAGCTTGAAATTCATAATCAATCACACGTCCATTAGAAAATTTCAATTATTGGGCTTCGCGTTCGTACCTACATTTTTTTCTTTTGAAATCAAAATTCACTTCTCGAGATTAATTCGGCCCACGTTGATAGATAGATAATTGAAATCATTACTAAAGACAGAGATTATACACTCTCTGTTGAAGAGAAGTATCTGAATGTTCAAAGAATAAAAAATATCGGAATATTGGAAGTTGCGAAAAAAATTAGTCAGGAATTTGAAATGTGAATTGTTTGGTGCGATTTATAAATGTTTATCAAATAAAAGACCCTGTCTTCTTTCACATTCTTAGTCAGATCACAGAAAAGTTTAATTTTTGGATTCAAATTCAGAAAATGTCATGTTCATTCCAACAATTATATCTATATAATTTATATATAAATTTGTAGTTTGTATGTCGTTACACTGTACGTAATAATTTGAATGAATGATGAAAAATGAATCATCAATGGATTGGTGGGGGAGAGGAGGAAGTGCAAAAAAATGTATTATGGCAATCACAATTACCTGAAAACAATTATTTGAACAATGAAATGAATACAAATTTGCTACTTTTGGAAGTTTGACCAAAAAAAGATTCTGCTTTATTTAGAACTAAATCCAAAAATGTGAAAAAATTCGGAAAATGAAATGTTTGGAGTATCTCCCAGAAACCGGGTAAACAAATCAGCATTAACAAATTGCGTATTAAAATCTTCCAGAATTTTAAAATGTTCTTATTGAACCACTCCAAAGGAAAAAGGGTGATACGATTGTCGTCGACACCCGCTATAAAATAATGTTTTTTCAGTTTACAGCTTTTCGAGCTCAAGGCTTTCAGTTTCAATAACCTTCATCCTATATTAATTTTATGAAAAATTTTACTACGTCAAAAACATGTTTTTCAACTTTAATCAAATTTAGATATTTTTTTGTTTTTCTTACCTGGCGGATATTTTCTCGGTCTCCCCATGCTGAACAGCATCAAAACCATGAGCAGCGCGACCGCCAAACAGACCAAAAAGAAAATCATCCCGAAAACACGTTCTTCTTCACTTGTTCTTCCTCCAAGAGCGATCGAGAAGAACTGAGGCCCTTGCCCACCATATTTGCTTCTATTTATCGACTCGAATCCAAATCGACGATGGTGGAAAGAAGTTTTCTAAATGGCCCCTTGACCTCATTCTAACAATAGTAAAATCCTATTTACCCAGCTAGCTGAAGATTTTCAAGATAAGAAAAATTTGTGAGACGTTATTCTCATGTAAATCGAAACACTCAGGATCAAATTGAATATTTATGGTACCCTATACAGGGTGTCCGGAAATTATGAGCAAAAAATCAAGGGGGTGATTCTGCATGAGAAAACATGAAATTCATTTCATATATCTACACGACGTGGGTCCGGAAGGTACAGTGTGCTGAACTTTAAAAAATTGTTTTTGTCATGAATATCTCAAATATCAAAAAGGAATATTCTCAGATATATTTATGAACACAAAAAAATGGATATATATATATATATACAGTGTGTCCACCTTAAGGACTTACCACCCCTTTAAAATTGTTATTATCTGACTGATTTCAAAAAACTTTTATTTATTAGATAGGTATTTGAAATGTCCATCCAACAAGAGAGAGATTTTACTCATGAACTGTAATTGTGGCCAACTGCGACCAACTTTATTGACCCATATTTGAGAAAGTACTATTAGGGATTTTTTTTACAAAAAACAATGATGGATTCTGAATCACGATCACTTGAAAAACACCTTCACTGATTTTTATCATCATAAAACACAGGGTGTCCGAAAAAACGAATTATGTTGTTTTTTTAATAGGTGATCAGAAAATGTAGTATAGTGGTATTTTTGAGAAGAATTGATGACACATTATTATTGAGGATCACTTTGAACATATCAATACCGATTTTCATCATTCAAAAATACGATGTGTATGTGAAAACAATTAAAAAGAAAAAGTAGGCAATATTTTTTCATCAACTCAAAAAAAATATTAATTTGATTTTTCGAACATCCTGTGTTTAATGATGATGAAAATCGATACAGGTATGTTCCAAGTGATCCTGATTCATCTTTTTATTCTGAGTGAAGAATTATCAGGATGAAAAATATTGCTTACCTATTATTTTAATTTTTTCTCAGGCACATTGTATATTCAAATGACGAAAATTGCTACAGGAATACAGGTATATTTGAAATAATCCTCAATGATAATTTGTGATTATTTCTTTCTATATAGAAAAACTACATTTTTTGCTGATCACCTATTTGAAGAAAATGATGATTCGTTTTTTCGGACACCTTGTGTTTTATGATGATGAAAATCGGTACAGGTAGGTATATTTCAAGTGGTAGTGATTCAGAATCCATCATCAAGTTTTGTGAAAAAAAATCCCTAATAGTACTTTCTGGAATATGGGTCATTGAAATTTGTCGCAGTTGGCCACGATGACTGTCCAAGAATTAGATCACTCTCTCGTTGGATGGGCATTTCAAATACCTATCCAACAAAAATAGGTTTTTTGAAATTTGTCAAGTAATAACGATTTTACAGGGGTGGTAAGTCCTTAAGGTGGACACACTGTATATAAAGAAATACATTGAGAATTCGCATTCTCCATGTGATGATAATATCAATTCTTTTTCGGTTTATTCAACAGAAAACAATTACTCTCCTGGCTATATGCCACGGCGAACATTGAATTACATCTATTGAACACACACGATAAGAATTTGAAAACAAAATCTCCTGAAGTAGAGAATTTACATTCTCCTTCATATAAAGATATGAACATAATATCATTCTGAATATTCAACAGGAAACAACTACTTTCCTGGCTATTTGTCACGTCGAACATTGAATTATATCTGTTGAATATCCAAAAAGAGAGCATGAAAAATCAAAATCCTCTGAAATTGTGAATTGACATAATATGATGTATTATGATATAAAAATATAACTTACCAATATGTTTAGTATTGAAATGAAAATCGAAAGGTATAGGAGAAGTATACTTGTATGAACTCTGATATTGATGAGCTTCGAACTTCCACAAAATCATTCGTATCAGTGATATGGGAATTATATCTCTCACAAACAGTAGGTTATATGACTTCACTCGAGTAAAACTCATTTCGGATATCAAATCCCCATCAGTAACCTGAAGTCCAGTTATTCTTTCAGCCATTCTTCATGATATACACAATTTTCATCTCCCTATAATATAACTAAAAATATAACGATGGAAACTTGTTATTTTTGTAGACCTCAATCGCAGATTCGTGATTAGGTATTAGGTTTTCTCAATTCAGAATTTCTTTCCACGTCCTGTATGATAAATATCAATTTATCATACATCCAAAAATCTCAAATATCCTTTCACCGGTTCTCTTGAAATTTGGCAATGATATTCTTTTTCATGAGGGGCTGATTTACCCATAATTTAATTGGAATTGTGAAATCCAGTGGCGTCCCGGGGACACCCTAGCGAATATTATTGTCAATAAAATGTGCGCCACTGATTTTTTTTTGAATTATTCATCTTCATATCCTATTGAACATTCCTTCAAAAACATGGGTGAATAAATGTGTGACACATGTCCATTGACATAGAATAAGAATGAAGATTCATTTTTTTTTCAATACTTCATAATACATATTTGTCACACTTCGTATTCATTATTCCAAATTTTTTGGGCATTTTTGAACATTGTATTCACTACTAAAATCTGAACATGAAAATGGTAAATTCAAGATTAATTAATGAAAACATCCTGTAACTCATTTGATTGCCAACGTCACCAATTGTCATTGAAAACTGAAAAGCTTCAAGACATATTATACGACTTCGCTATTGAAATAATCTCTTCTCATGTTGAAAACGGGAGCAGAATCGGTCCCGAAACGTCCAAAGATAAGTAAAAATTTGTTACTTTTTCTATATACCTTTATTTCTCTTCTCCAAACTTTTTTCAATACAAATTGTCACTGACAAGCTAGTGAATTTTTCTTTTAGGCTCTCTGATAGGAAAATTCTCTAAACGCAGTGACATTTTGGGGCAAATCATCTGATTTGTCCTTACAACACGTATATTGAAATAATATTCATATATTTATTTTATAGAAACGAGGAGAGAAAATCCCAAAAAATTTGGAATAATGAATGTACCACCTCCTCGATTAACCTACAGACAGTATTTACACTTTGTATTATTGAAAACTACTCCTTCCTGGACCGCGAATACATAGTTCTCAATATACAGAGTGTAGAGTGTGTCAAACATGTATCATCAGATATTTGAAGAAAATGAATCATCATTCTCATTCTATGTCTATGGACATGAATCACGCATTCATTTTCATCCCATTTTGTGAAGGAATTTTTCGGCACAAATTTATGCAATAAATTGGTATCTATTTTTTTCCATGGAAATGAGGCAAAATATCAAAACATTTCAAGACACCAAAATGTTGTATTCTTAGTTGGACAAAAGTTATTGAAAATACAGATTTGAAAAAAAACAGTGGCGCACATTTTATTGACAATAATATTGTATGGGACATTTATATTCATTTTAGTTGCTTGTATGCACTATAAGAAGCCGTTATCTCTATCACTTTTCAACCGTTCTTCCCGATACATGTATTTCACCTCAATATAAATATTAGGAACAAATGATTCAATTTTCTATCATTATACTTTATTGATGTGTAATTGTTTGTTGTTTAGCTATTTCTATCAAGTTCAACTAAAAATTATTCAATAAATTTATTTTGAGTTGAAATTTTTTTATTTTCTTTGTTATCTGATATGAAGCTCGAAGGGAAAATGTGATTTTCTATTATTATATTTTATTGTTATATGTGATTGTTGTATAGTTACATTTTTCAATAAGTTATAGTTTTTTTATTTTCCTTTTTATCTGATATGGAGCTGGTAGGAAAAACGTTGTTCCTAACACGTGCGCAAAGTGTCTTTTCCGCATGCAAAAACTTATTTGAACTCCGCTCCGCGTCGTTCGCCTAACTGTATTTGCGTGCGGAAAAGTAAAACTTTGCGCACTTGTTAGGAAAATAACTATTTTCACACAATATTTCCATGCTCTGAAAAATAATGAAATAGATTTTTTCCCATCGATATAATAGGAAATCTCATTTGAAGAACATTTAAATAACAATAACTAAAACAATAACGGAAAATCCTGCAGAAAGATTACTTTTCCGTAGGTACGCTCGTAGGAAAAAGTAGAATTATCACGAATTCGACTTTATATGAAAGTAGTTGTGGTTTTCAAAACACTGTTTGTTGGTCGCATTGCAACACCGTATTATTATAATAAGGCTCCGAAATGAGCTCACATATTTTCAAATACCGATCACCTGGATGTTTTTCTCGAAACATGTCTCAAATTCAACAATCAACAAAATCTGCATTAATTTAACATTATTTGGAATGAAAGGTATGGGTATGGACCTTTCTACCCACAAGGGTGTTGATGTAATGATGAAATCAGCTCTTCAGGCAAGATCTAAAAATGCAATGAAATACAGGGTTTTCAATTTAAGAAAATCAATTAGTATATCCTGTTTGTTCCGAGCACGTTGTATTTTCTGATGTAGTGGGAAAAAAATTATCAAAAATAATTTCAAATGATTCTTCAAATTTTGGAATCAGTTACAAAATAACTGAGCTAGAGACGACATTTATGGTGAATCAACCTGTACGTTCGATTCATAGGAATTTTGATCGATTCTATATTGAGAAAACGATGAATAAATGGAGGTAGGGTAATAAGGCCCACGTTACATTCAAGTTGGCCTCATTAGCCTCATGACATGTTCCTACAAATAGACTGAAAAATGAAATTGATACTTTTTTGAACGTGAGTAAATACTGTAATAATTGAAAGGCTTATTGTGAAACAATGGCATGCCTAGTTCAGGTCTTATATGGGTGGATACGTCATGCTCTATGGGACTAAAGTAAACAAAAATATTAATGAAATTACTTCAAACTTGAGAAAAAACAGGCTTTATTTGAAATAAATGTGGCTTGTAACATTATTCCATTTAGAATGATTACACAAAATCTTACACATTGTTGCCCTAAATTTCGTCGAAATTTTCTATTTGATCCCAAATAACTTGACAATGTCTCCATCGACTTGTTGGAATTTTTTCGGATGTGTTTGTTTTTTTCTTTTTCTTATATACCTATTCATAGCCAAAACTTATGACCGTGTCTGGCACGATGGACTAGATAGTAGCCAAAATGATGTTCCTGGATTATCCAATCCCACTTGTGAAGCTGATAGACTCTTATCTACGTGGAAGATCCTTCAGATCCAAAACCGGTCCAGAAGTTTCAGACAGACGAATCATGGAAGCAGGAGTGCCCCAAGGCGCAGTACTAAGCCCACATATATATTCTATATACACTATACACCTCAGACATCCCAAACAACAATAGACATTGCACCCTGTCATTGTATGCGGACGATACTACAATAGCAACCAGATCCCGACACCCAGGATACATAACTAGACGACGCCTGCAAAGGAGCATTGATGAACTGGAAGAGTGGTGTACTAAATGGAAGATACAGATAAACCCAGAAAAAAGCCAAGCCATCCTGATCAGACACATATGCCAAAACCCCATACGGCATGTCATAGCTGGCCAGAATGTGCAATGGACAAACTCAGTCAAGTATCTGGGAGTAGGTAGACAAAAAGATGACGTTCAGAACCCATGTGGAAGATCGCTTGCGATTAGCCGCTGGAGCCAGAGCGCATCTGTCTCCTCTCATAGGACGCAACAGCCAAATAATGAGACTGGATCTGAAACTCCTGCTTATGAAAACAGTTCTCCTGCCCATATTGACCTACGCGTCAGTATAGCCTGGGGACATTATGCTCAGTCACACCTGATAAGAGTCCGGAGATTCGAGAACACCACCCTGAGGATGATAGTCAACGCCCCCCCTGCAGAATCGATCTATAATTCGAAAATGAATGGAAACTACTACTTTTCCAGTCTCACTGATCTTGTAAGAATTGAAAAAAGAAGCGACTGGACAATTTATATGCATTTTTGCAATTTTAAATTCAAATAATAGAGAGTTGAAGTATTGTCATAGTTGTCATGAACGTTAACGTAAACGTAGAAATTGACAGCTACGCATGCGCATTTTCCAATTCTTCACGTTTGCGTTGTTAGTGGGCTCATACGGGTGTACGTTATCTCACGTTCCTTCACGTATACCTTAAATATCAACGTACGTTAACTAAACTATACTCGAAATATGCCGATGAGTCGAAATTATCAAATTCGAGATCACCAACGAGTTCTGCATCAAGGAGTCCTCTAATTTTGACAGGAATAAATGTTCGAATCTAAACACACAACCAAAAATGACCAATACAAACCGAAAACAAAATGTATTATTACGTTATATATGATGACAGTGACGACCATCAAAGTGGCGACTTCAACTCAATTTAACGACAATACGTAAACGTTATTTTTATTACGTTAACGTCGACGTGGAGGTCTACGTACAGTGATTACTTCAACTCTCTATTCAAAAATACTGACAGCTCTGTCACGTCAACACATGCGCCGCCGTACATATCATTACGTCACGAGTTACTCGCGGAGTGCGATCGAGGCAACCTTTCTCCTGCTGCTTTCTCTACAAAATAGTCATCATTTCTACCAACCTTGATAATTTCTAGGAATCACGCCATCTACAATTCAATATGTGAACCCCACGTCATCGTCTGAAATTCAATTGTTTATATCAAAAACTAGTCTGACACAAATGATGAAGAGTGAGCGCACCAGATGGTTATTTCATCAATGAATTGGCGGTCTGTCAGTCTGATCGAGAGTTTCAGGTTTCAGTGTGAAATGTTTGAGGGCGCCACATACCCGCGCACTTATTTCGTGAGAACTTGAATGCTATGATGCTAACATGCTAACGCATCTAAATAGAGAAAAAATCCTAGATTTTTTCTCTATTTAGCAGACAATGATTGAACGCATCCGGCCGCAACGTTGCCGTATCAAACCAGTGCATCTCAAACCATAGGACGAATAAAATCACACAATTTTCAAAAGTTTTGGACTGCTTCGGAAATGATGTTTTTGCCATTTATTGTTTTATTATGACTCGTCCCCATTTCATTCATCGCTTCAATTTAAGAAACACCCTATATAACTTCATTGTTGCGCCAGAAATAACGCGGTCCAAATCCGGCCACTACCTATTTTCTTCACTCAAAAAAAATCGAATCCTTGGTCTCAAAATGCATCCACACCAAAAGTCGTGGTTCGTAGTAAAGTGAATTCTCGCTTCTGTCATCATCTGACAGCATGGTAACAGCTCCGTGTTTCGCACGAATTCAATACTACCCGAAATGAAGCACCGTGCCTCGTAAGAGGTATTTAATACTGTGACCATGCCAACAAATCTCTCAACAAATAATCCGTGTGGTGAGGATTTTCCATTTTTTTAAAGTGTTCAATCAAAAAAAAAATACTCCGAAGGCATTCACTTAAGGGCGCCGTACATTATGCTATTTACCAGCAAGTTCGATGCAATGCAATTTTGAATCGAACAATGCGCATGCGTCTATGATATTTCACGGCAAGTTTCATGCAAGTTTCGTAATAGAAACAGTCCTATTTTTCCTGCAATTTCAAGGCAAGTTTAGTGAAATTTTTAATAATATTCATCGTAGCATCTTGATTAAATACACATTTTTTCCATAACGTGACCTGAAACACCAAATAACCTCAAAAAGTACATTGAAAGCTCAAAAAACCTGAAAATAGTGAATATGAACAAGAAAATATGACAGAAATATCTCAATGTACGACGACTCGCAATAAATCGGGAAAATTGCGAGAAAATTGCATTATCTCAAACTTGCCGAGAAATAGCATAATCATAGAAATAATGTGTTTACTATTATTTCTATGAGCATAATGTACGGCGCCCTTGATAGTGATTCGCTATTTCAATGATGTTTTTCTGTCATGACCGGCCGTGATTGAGCAAGGCTATGTGATTGAGAGCGAGGCTCTCGGCATTCTCGGCCATACATGTCCTTCCCACTCTAGATCCAATGGCAGCTAAATATCTAGACTGTCTGACGGGTTATACCTCTATTAGGTATTTCGGAATGCTGTCAAAATCAGATTCAAGATGGTTGCTGTACCCAAACAAATAGCTGTCATTCCGTGACTTTTTTAACCATATTTTCAATTAAATTTAAAATGTGTTAAATGCTGCTTTCTTTGCTTATTTAGTTGATAATTGAACTTTATATACTTAGTTTTATTAGGATTGCATCATCTTTATGAAAATTATTGAATAGTTGATGTGTATTCCTGTGGTGTATTCTGGACACTATTTGGATAGGTTTTGCTTGGTGTTTGTGTTATAACAATGTTTCATTGTGGAATAATCAATTGTAAGAGTCGGTAATATCGTGATAGCATGAAGTTTCATCGAATCCTGAGTGTCTTGAAATTTAGACATAAATTGGAACAATGAATTATCAAAAGAAGAGACAAGTGGATAAATAGAAATGGTTTGATGGAGCAGAAACTCAAAATGTTGAGAGTTTGCAGCAAACATTTGCTACCTACTTGGTGAGTTCACTGAAACAGGTAATGAATAGTAGTAAATATAATAGGTATAATGGAAATTTTAGGGAAACCTACATATCTATGAGATGTTAATAATCCTAACTGGGCTCCCAGTTTATTTTCGGGATATGATAGCTTAGCCTCTGACAACCAATCTAAGGAAACTATCAATGATATGGAAACATCAGAATGCCAAGCTGAGGCTGCAGGACCATCTGATTTCAAACAGGCTGCAGGGCCATCTAATGAACAGGCTGTAGGATCATCAGATTTTCAAGATGAGAACCTTTGTATAGTTCCTGAATGTGATAAATATTCACAAACAAATATCAGAGCTGTCAGCCTAGTGCTGATCTAATTATAATTTGATAGGAATCACCCCACAAGGAACAGTATGTTTGATCAGTGAGGCTTGTGGAGAAAGAGCATCTGATTATCCCATAACAATCAATTCAAAATTAATAGATAATATTATTCCAGGTGAGTTTCTGTACAAGACCAATTGAATATAATTGATACCAATCTTTATTGAATCCAGAATTACTGAAAGAGAATAAACTTTTTAAATTAGTTTTATTAAATAGCATGCACTGTTGAAAATGTTCCACTTGTCTTGACTTTCAATCTATTTATGTATGTCTACTGTTCTAACAATCTTCCTGAACCCATCTGAATTTCAAACAGTATCTATCCAATTTTCAATTAATACAAATTCAATTTGTAGGTGATTTGATTTTAGGTGACCATGGCTTTTTGGTTGGTGACTATGTACAAATTTTGAATGCCCAAGTGAAAATTCAAGCTTTTACAAAAGGAAAGAAACAATTACATCCTACTGAGATTGTGGGAACTAGAGCTACTGCCAATGTGAGAATTCATGTGGAGTGAAAAAAGATACAATATTTTATGTTGAAGTCACCATTTCAGAGTAAATAATGATAGGATTACATTTGCAAAATTGATATTTAGATATGCCTGTTTTTGAATTTTGAACAAAACTGGTTTGCTTGTTTTTAGCCCATGAGTGGACTTTCTTCTCACTCACAACTCACCTAAATAATGAATCATGATTGGTAGATATTTGGGAACACAGGAGTAGAAATACTCAGTTTTTTTTCTAACACACTAATGAACAAGATTGAAATTTATTATATTGTTGTGAGACATTTTTCTTTGTGCCAACACTTTTGGTTGGTCAATTTTCACAAACTCTTCATGCAACATCAATGAACAGTGGATTCATATGTTAATTCATAATCAAATTGTTGAGAAAAATATTCCTTGTATTTTGTATTTTGTGTATGAATGATAGGTAGTCATTATGATAGCAAATGTTTGTAATTATTAATAAGTATTTTGTGTGATTATGATATCTATTGAGGAACTGTGATGATAGTCAAAATTTCTAAATTTCAAATTCAAGAAGAATTATTGATGAACAAGGTTGATCTGTTTTTCAATGAATTGTTGGTTAATACAGCAAACAAGACATTCTGTTGACTATATAATTATTATTACAGGTATTACATTGAAATGTGTTTGAGAAAACTATAGTTAAGATGAATAAAATCATGAAGCATGAATATGTAGTGTTTTAATGAATTATAAGGTTAAAAGAAACTATTTACAATATAGCTTAATTTTTGTGTAGATATGTGTAGATTGTGTCAATATCCTATTTGTGAATTTTCATATTTGTCTAGTATTTAAGAACTAAGTAAATATTTTTGACATAAATTTCCAGTAGTGATATTGCAGAGCAAGACTAACATCAAAATATTTTCTGGAGTTACTATGGTCAGTATACATTTTTAGATATTCAGAGTTGAATCATAATAGTTTGAATCCTTGCAGATCAGAGAGCTTACAAGAGTCTGATACAAATTTTCCAAACAGGATTTGCACAAATAGGTAAAGTGGAGGGAATCAGTGATATGCATTGGTATTGTCCTTGTAAGTAAAAGGGCATCAAAGGAGGAAAGTACCTACACTCACTATAATATGCCTATTTTGTGTGAAAATGATTGAGAAATTAATATGATTAATTACTTATGCATGGCAGGGATATCAGATATTTGCTAGGTCAATTTCTATCAAAGATTTCAATATTTCTGAGAGCTGTTGCCTTCTATAGGTTGAATATGAGTTACTGTTGTCCTAACTTCTGACAGCCCAGCCATGCAGGTGGGATGGGCTCTGTATTTATTCCTTGATCACTTTTACACAATACCCATCAGACTTCTAGTGAGGGTAAAATCATTATTTCAAAATGTTTCACCTACAAAAATATCAAATATTTAACAGGTACTATCAATTATCCACTCATAGTATGACTGCCTAGAACAACAAACATATGCCACTGATTTTCTTCACTCCACATAGGTATTTGTTCAAAACATGCCTCGGAAAATTTATACCCACTCAAACTTTCATGAGCTTTCGTTTGCTCTGCAGTATAAAAACTAGGAGGAGGACAATTATATCATGTCAAGATATCTATTGAAGTGACTCCAGGAAACATCGGAGCCTGAGTTTCCATTATTCTGCAGAGAATATAGGGATCAATAGAATCGATGACTTGGATTTTTACTTTGTATCGCTCTATATTATGACCATCAGAAATTTCTAATTTCAATAAATATTCACTTTATTCATGATAAAAACTATAATATCAAAAAATCAAAACAAAATCAGTGAAGATCATAACCTTAAAATTCGCAATTTAGGGGAAGAGGAAGTAAATTTTTGACGTTTGAAGTACAGACGGAAACGGGGCAGGTACAGCGGCCATTTTCAGGTCACGGGTTCTGGAATGCCTAATAGACGTGCCTAGACCTTTCGAACCATTCCCATCACCTGATAGATTGAGATTCGTGTTATTTGATGAATATTATTCGCAATGAGATTGTGGAGGCTGAGTTTGGCCGGAGAAATTTATTCTGGTCCACTAAAATCATGGCGTCATCCCACTGTGATCATTTGTATAGTGATTTAGGCTTTCAAGGATGTTTTTCCTTCCTCTCGAAACCCCGAGGGTCTCGTTAATAATTCCAAGTTTTTCTACGAGCGAATGCGCATGCGTCCATAATGTGTCATGTGAGGGTATAGTTCAGTGGTCATGTGGGTGTTTATATAGAGCCTCTATCCCGAAATCAACTAACAGTATTGAATCTGCAGATTTTTCATTCCGAAATAAAAAAAAAATCACTGAAAGTGGCAGATACTTGTGAGCAGATATACTATTCATTCGAAATAATTCGACTCGACATTCTGCTGAAATTGCTAACTATCAAAAGGTAGTGTGGCTTCAGTGAACTGTAATTATTTTAGAGGAGGAAGGAATGTAACAAGTAACATTTATTTCCGTGGCAGTCACTGTCACTTTTCACTTTTGAAAGTTTTTCATGTGAACAGTGCGCCCGTTTTATATTGAAGCTTTCTGCTGTAGGCATAAGCTGGCATGTGAACTCGCCATAAGGCTATATTCCGCATTCAACTGGTCAGTATACTGTCAGTAGATCCACTGACTCTGCTGAAAATCTGTGTTCCGAAATATAAAATCAAAAATACAGTGCTGCAATTCGGAACAAGTTTTCGTGGTTTTCATCAGTAGGCAGTAGCAGTTGATCAGCTGGTGAAATTTTTCATTCTGTAGTTTCTTGTTCATCATTCAGTCTACTGCTTGATATAAATTTCGGAAATCTAATATTTATCACGGAACTCACACGGAAGAGCAATCTATTCCTTTCTAGCCTTCATAGTTTCTACGATTGTTGTAGATGACGATTCAAGCTCGAGTGATGAAGAATACTTGGACATTTTTCCATTAATCATTTTTCATGATGCACCAGATTGAGAATTGGAAGATTCATGGAAAACGTAATATGGCATTAATGATGATGAATTTATGAGACATTTCAGGTTTATTTGATTATTCATGTAGCTAATGCTGTTTCTTCTTTCCTTAACTCTACTACTTCAAACTCCATATTATTCTCAGCGTTTATTATTTCAATACAGGTATTTTCTGATATAGAGAATAATATCAATAACAACGGAAATAAATGTTACATTCCTTCCTCCTCAAAAATTATGACAGTTCACTGAAGCCACACCGAGAGCCACACTACCTTTTGATACTCAGCAATTCCAGCAGAATGTTGAATCGAAATATTACAATACAAGCATCTGTCACTTTCAGTGATTTTTTTGATTTTGGAATGAAAAATCAGCAGATTCAGTACTGTCAGTTGAATTCGGAATATAGCCAATATTTTTGATTTTATATTTTGGAACACAGATTTTCAGCAGAGTCAGTGGATTTATTGACAGTACTGACCAGTTGAATTCGCAATATAGTGCGTTATACCCGCTTCGATGTGGTCTTATATGGTCATGAACGAATCTGCCTCGATATTAGAGAGTTGAAGTGTTGTCATGAACGTAAACGTAAACGTAATTGACAGCTACGCATGCGCATTTTCCAATTCTTCACGTTTGCGTTGTTAGTGGGCTTACGGGTATACGTTATCTCACGTTCCTTCACGTATACCTTAAATATCAACGTACGTTGACCAAACTATACTCGAAATATGCCGATGAGTCAAAATTATCAAATTCGAGATCACCAACGAGTTCTGCATCAAGAAGTCCTCTAATTTTGATAGGAATAAATGTTCGAATCTAAACACACAACAAAAAATGACCAATACAAACCGAAAACAAAATGTATTATTACGTTATGATGACAGTGACGACCAAAGTGGCAACTTCAACTCAATTTAACGACAATACGTAAACGTTATTTTTCGTACGTTAACGTCTACGTGGAGGTCTACGTACAGTGATTACTTCAACTCTCTAACCTACTATTCTTTGTCTCTAGTATCCATGTGAGATGATAGAATAATAGTCGTTCTTTGGATTCACTAGGGTCCCTTGATGGAAATTGACGTTAAAGTCATCTTTGACTTTAACGTCAATTTCCACCAAGGGACCCTTGGCCATATACCCTAGGCCCCCCTAGGCCCCCTAGGGTTCACAAGGGGTTCACTGTGACCTAACTGTGACCAATCTGACAATGAGGTTTGGGAATGGTTCGAAAACTTTAGGCTCTCGTCTTTCTAGATGCTTCAAATCAGGTAGTATTGAATTCATCGTTTCATGCTTTTCCCTCTTCCAGTTCCGAGTTCCTCCGTTTCTCCTCTCCCCTCTCTTCTATTTGGCTTGCCGAAAAGCCGAAATGTCATATTTTTTCATAAAAGTCGTTCTTTCAGCTTTCGTCTGCTCTAGTAGAAGGTTCTAATTTAACTATCGTGACTAGTGTGTAATAGTACCGTAAATGCTGACCACCACATTTCACATTCCTAAGGTTTGGCTGACTTCATAGTGAAAATTTAGAGGTGAGCATTTGCATTATCATTATTTTTCTCGTGCATCGTGGAAATTTATTGGAATATGACTGAATAACTTATTTTGTTGAACACATTGGATTATTTTTCTACAAATATTTTCCAATTTCACAATTTCAATCAAAAGAAAATGTGTCTTAAAGTTATATATCGCCCGAGAAACAGACTAACGGATCCGCATGCCTTCTATTATACAGATTATTCTAATCATAAACATCTTACTACAAACGGGTATCTGGGTATCATAGATAGAGGAATTTTATTTTTGTGGTGTTTGTATACACAAAGTTCTTCAAACTAGCATAGTAGCATTCAGTTAAAAGCTGGAATATAACAACTGGAAAATTATAATCATCATGGTCTTCCATCATGTTCCCTCTATAAGGTTACCTTATTTATTATTTTGTACATGATGAATTTATTATCACCAAGATCTATGAGAAGCAATGATTTAAAAATTGTACTAGTAAACTGACTGCAATTCTAATAGTAAACTTTTGTGCGTTTTTATTTTATATATACTGTATTGCTAATTTTATTTTCAGATGTTGGTCCAGTTTAGTCAGCATTTTGGATTGCCTAAATATGCAGAAAATCAACTTGGTAAGTATCACAACTAAAGTGGCTTTATTAACTGATGTTTAGATTTCTCAGTAGATCCTTTCAAAATATACCTACTAATATGATGAGACATTTTTATGAGAACTATGATTATTTCACTGCACCCATAACCTCTAAGAAGAACTGATATCTTTGTTCCAATTCAATTTTGTAGCTGCCATGTGAAATAGTCTATGACCAGATTTTTCTTTTTCTTCAGATGGAGGCAATCATCTCATTCAACACCTCAAAGATGGCTGGGAATAGTATCTGAGGCAGGCAGAGTAATCATCTTCTTGAACCAACCTGGTAAGTTTCTCAGCCTATGTATAAACATCTCCATACATCTTTTCTAGAGATAAAAATCTATATGATGAGACATTTTTATGAGAACTATGATTATTTCACTGCACCCATAACCTCTAAGAAGACCTGATATCTTTGTTCCAAATCAATTTTGTAGCTACCATGTGAAATAGTCTATGACCAGATTTTCTCTTTTTCTTCAGATGGAATCAATCATCTCATTCAACACTTCAAAGATGGCTGGGAATAATTTGAGAGCAATTCAAGAGAATGACAATTACTGTAAGTTTCCTTTTTTGTAACAAGAATTGTTCACTTATTTTATGACCATGTAACAAATTTATTTGTTATATTGAAGGGTCTTGAACTAGCTGTGGTATAATTTTTTTATGATGAATTTACTATCACCGAGATATGAGAATGTATGATTATAACTTACATGCACTACCAGCTGAGAGTGTTTAATGTCATGTTATTATGTGAACAAGTTTGTTCAGTATTCTAATGTTCATTTTCTTTTACAGATCTCAGTTTTTCATCAGGCTCCTGACAAGGTGGATATCCAAAATTGGCTATAAAAATGACCAGGTAAAGGATCATCAACAATTTCATTGAATTTCCAGTTTTTCTAATGCTTTCAATAATCATAATTATTTTGTTTGATATTTCTATGAGTTCTTAAATTGGTTAATTAACTATTTTTTCGTCGACCTATTAACAAGGCAGTTTAATGTTCATGAAAATGATCAGAAATGACTCATGATCAATGTTTCTATTAGGGATTTACCGGTGTTTGGCCGATATCGGTATCGGCCGATATGAAGAGGCAATATCGGCCTATATCGGTATCGGCTTAGTAACAATAAAATATAATAGTCTTCAAAATGGTGTAACTTTTTACCTGGGAGAAAAAAAAACACAAAAACAAACCCCAAAAAATATATTTTGTTTAAAATAATACATATATACTCAAAAATATTGAAAAACAAACATAAATTCTAAGAAAGGAACCAAATATTGCACACAAAATATTTAACAAAAATGAAATTCTTAAAAGATAGTAATTCTAAAGAAAACACAAAACAAATATTGATATTTAAAATTATTAAGTTTCGGTAAATTATAATGTAATAAAATTGAATTTCCAGTTCTTTCAGGCGTTAGTCGATTTCTAGCGCCCTCGCAAGTCTCTGAAACTATTTTAATCCATGTTTTCCAACACAAGGAATTCATTTTCTATTTTGATTATTCCAACTAATATCACTAATGTCAGTGACAAGGCTACTGAGTTTTGGATGATTGATGGATATGCCAAGCAAGTTTTCTTCATTGCAAGAAAAATGAGAAATGGAAAAATTTTGTAACCAACTTGAATATTAAAAGGCTATCAATGATCTTGAACATTAATGAGCTTGCTTTGCTGGCATATTGAAATATCTTGATTAATCGCCTTCATTAATAGACTAGTTGGTTAATAGTTAACAAACTGGTGTGTTAATGAGGGCGATTAATGATACAGCCAAGGAATATACCAATTATTGATCATTAATAGTTGTTATTAATGATGAACCTCAGGAACAAAGGGAAAATACCTTAATGATGAATTTATATCACCAAGAACTGAGTTAAATGATTATATTTAACATGCACTACCAACTGAATACTACAATTAATTATTCAAATACATGTATATTAAATTTGAAGAACTACTATCAACATTTTGTTTATAGGTTACTTGAGGTTATGTTACATCAGAAATTCCAGATGTCCATTCTTCAGATGCTATCATAATGGTTAGTATTAATGATATTGAATATATATTATTTTTCCATAGTAACTCCTGAATTTTTAGTGATGAATTCATAGTTCAAATGATACAAACTGATTACACATCTGCTTGTCTTTCGCTCCTATCTGAAATTTTAAGTCCAATATTGAATTTTTTTTTTTTATTCATTTTGCCCAATATTCATTCAGTTGTTTTCCAGGTAAACAAAGAGGAGAACTGCTGTGGAAAGAACTCCAAACTGTTGGTTTTTCCTCACCACCTTGTGATGACTTCCTACTTCAACACAGGTAAAATTATGATCCAATAACCTTGACTTAATTGATGTGGAATCATTTATAAAAAAACTTATTTTTCTCAGTTTTCATTTAACAATATTTCCAATGCATATTATATCACTTGATAGTATATGGATGGTTCCTAATTTGTTCTACCATCAAAGACATGAAAAAAGCACTTGAAGTTACCAACAAACAATTACAATACTTCAAAAGAGATCCCATCAAATTATATTTCTTATTTCATCATAGTCCAGTTGATTGCTTATGTTTCATGTACCACCTGATGTGAAATTTCACTTTATTGTCCGGTTCAGCGGATGTCAAGTATTTCATTGTTAGTTATATCTTGGGGAGTCCCATCATTCACTTCCCTGAATTGAATCAAAAGTCCAATAATTCGCATATTTACAGTAAATAAATGTTTTGAGCTATTTTGTATAAAATGTTGTACAGGGTGGCCAACTAAGAATCCAGAGTTCGATACCTCTGTTGTCCTGAGAGATACAAAAAAAAGTTTTTCATTCACATCAAAGTGATGACCGAGCTTCACTGTTCAAAATTTCTTTGAAATACACAGTGTGTTCCGTAAGGTCACAGCACATCAAAGCTATGTTTTTTCATTTAAACACCCTATATTTTATTTCATTTTTGAATTCTCCCTGAAGATCTGATTTCAACGACCCATAATACTTAGGGTCTAGCAGTGAAAGTTACTGACATATAGGGTGTGCAAAATCGAGATTTTCCAAGTTCAGGATTTTTTTCTGTCGAAACATTTCATTATTCGTCAAAACAGTTTACATGTTCCTATCTCAACTTTTCACTCACTATCAATTGGTGTTCAATTGACATTTAATTGAAACAAATTATTAATTTAGATTTTTTGACCACCTTGTATCAATTTCAATTGAACACCAATTGATAGTGAGTGAAAAGTTGAGATAGGGACATGTAAACCGTTTTTAGGAATAATGAACAGTTTCGACAGAAAAAAATCCTGAACTTGGAAAATCTCGATTTTGCACACCCTATATGTCAGTAACTTTCACCGCTAGACCCTGAGTATGATGGGTCGTTAAAATCAGATCTTCAGGGAGAATTCAAAAATGAAATAAAATATAGGGTGTTCCAATGAAAAAAACATAGCTTTGATGTGCTGTGACCTTACGGAACACCCTTTGTATTTCAAAGAAATTTTGAAATGTGAAGCTCGGTTATTACTTCAATTTTGATACATGACTTTTTTTGTATCTCTCAAGACAACAGAGAAATCGAACTCTGGAGTCTTAGTTGGCCACCCTGTACATATCAAGGGCGCAAAATAGATCTATTTTACGCCATTGATACTGATGGTGGATTAATGCAGCAGTTTTAAGTCTTAAGCTTTAAGTCGTAAGTTTTAAGTCACAAGTTATAAGTCCTAAGGTGAAAATGGTGATTCATGCAGCTAATAAGGACTGCCATATATCATAAGAAAAGCGCCCCTATTCATTAGCTTATTTTGCTTATTGTTCATCCTGTTTATCAGTTTGATACATGTTAAGAGGTAACACAGAATTGTTTTTTTTTTCTATTATTCAGCAGTTACAACAATCTGTTTTGGTTTTGATTTGATCAAAACAAATGTAAACAAAACCAAAATTACGAATGGTGTCGCACGGCTCATAACCAGAGCAAATTAGTCATAAGTTTTAAGTCATAAGATGACTGCTTATGACAATTGTATGAACGTTTATATTGTAAAGCAATGAATGAACTTCTTGAGACTTAAGATATAATACTCACGACTTGAAACTTATGACTTCAAACTGCTGCATAAATCCACCATGATACATATGAAACTATTATCATTATGCACAACCAGGCGTAAAGTAGCACTTGAGCACATTATTGAACCAAAACACATGGTCCAAAGGATTATGGCCCACCTGGCTTATACAATAATTATTTATTGATGATATATTTTATGTATGTATGTATAAATATAACTTATGTACTCAAAAAAGTAGACATTGAATTGGCAATTAAAAAATAAAATATTGAGATTTTGAGATAACTCATTATTTCCTAGCAAGGGTAAGGTTTTCACTTTATTGGATCTGATTCAATTCTGTTTTATTTCTTTATTCAATTTCCTGTTTTTGTTCAATTACAGAATAAAATATGACACATCAGTTTCTGATATTGAAGATTTCAAACCAAATAAAAAACAATTCACCATAGGAAAATCTATAAATAATATAAATCTTCATTATTGGTTGCAATGTGAATAAAAAAATGATTCCTAATTCCAGACTACTATTTCCAGACTAGAATACTTTTGAACAGATCTTGTGTTGCTAACTAATTTTCTGACATTCTGCAATTTGTATTCACAATCTTTGAATTTTAATGATGAATTCATAGTTCAAATGATACAAACTGATTACACATCTGCTTGTCTTTCGCTCCTATCTGAAATTAATCTGCTAATTTGATTCAGTTGATTGTCCAGAAATTGTGTCCTAAACTTCTGTTCTTTTTTTTTTTCAGATGTCCTAGGAATGAATCCTCAAGTGTCCTTCATGTGAGTTCAACAATAAAGGTAATCCTCCACTTCTATTTTCAGGTTGAATCAGCTTCTAAGACTATTTTTAGAATGAAAAGAAATATTCTCAGATAAATCATGAAAATAAAAAAATTGAAAAATGGATATACATATAAAGAAATACATTGAAAGTTCTCGGTTTATTCAACAGAAAACAACTTCTTTCCTGGCTATATGCCAGGACGAACATTGAATTATATCTATTGAACACACACCATAAGAATTTGAAAACAAAATCTCCTGAAGTAGAGAATTTACATTCTCCTTCATACAGTGTGACCCACTTCACTCCTGATTCGGAATCAGGACGCCCAAGTTACCAACTATTCAAAGTTTTCCTAGAAGATTTTCAGTTCAAGAAAAATTAAATTTTGTCTCACTTCTCATGGAAGAACCCCCGTATCTCACGTAATTATTGAGGTAGGGTTCTGAAATTTGCCGGAGGAAGAGAAAGTCCAAAGATGGAGTCAATTACGTGAGATACGGGGGTGCTTCCATAAAAAATGCGACAAAGTTTTATTTTTCCGGACTGAATATTTTCCAGGAAAAATTTGAATAGTTAGTAAATTGGGCGTCCTGATTCCAAACCTGAAGTGATATTCGACCTATTTTGACTCCTAATATCATTTTCCGGAAATTGAGGTGGTTTCATGGCTGTTGGCGAGCAGTGTATATCACTGAAGATTACCCCACTTGGTCATGGAGTGCATTTTTGGTATATCTCTCACTCTAACAAATTTCAGGGTCCTTACCCAACGATTATGTAAGATACAGGGGTGGTTTCATTAGAAGTGGATCACACTGTATAAAGATATGCACATAATATCATTCTGAATATTTAACAGAAAACAACTACTTTCCTGGCTATTTGCTACGTCGAACATTGAATTATATCTGTTGAACATCCAAAAAGAGAGCAAGGAAAATTAAAATCCTTTGAAATTGAGAATTGACAATTTCTCAAATCTGATGAATAAATAATATAATGTATTATGATATAAAAATATGACTTGCCAACATGTTTAGTATTGAAATGTATTAAAGTAAATCATTCACATCAGTGATATGGGAATTATATCTCACTAATAGGTTATATGATTTCATTCCAATCAACTCATTTTGGATTTCAAACCCTCCTCAGTACCCTGAAGTCCAGTTATCTTTCTATCAATTCAGAATTTCTTTCAAAGTTCTGTATGATGAATATCAATTTGTCATACATCCAAAAATATTTTTAGAATCTTTGGTAAATGTTCATACTGGACTTGGCAACATAAAATAGGACCTAAAGCATTTCCTGAATAAATTGAATTTTAATTTATCTACTGTAGAGGGCGATAGTATTTGGGGGTAATAAGTATCAATGTAAATAAAAATTGAATTGTTTTTATTCACATATCTTATATGATGAACGGCTCATGCACCACTCTTACAATTCATGAAGAGGAACATGCCATAATTCTGATATTATGTTATATTAATCATATTGAAGATGTTTTCCATTATTGCTCTATTTTTTTTATTATTCAAATAGATATTTTTTTTACAGGTATCTTGCTAGTTTGGGCTTCCCAGGTCTGCTATTCGTCATGAATTTAACAACTTGTAAACTTGAAAGTGATTCGAATATAGCTACCAACGTCCACAATTTATTTTTATTTTTAGACATACAGTGAATAGGTCTTCAACTAAGTGTCAATATTTCAGCCCATGTGACCGTATCTTGAATTCGGTGTAAAGGGTCTTTGTATTTATTCATTAAAAATACGATCTTTTTTTATTATGGGACTCCCAGTGACCAGGCAGTCGCCAGGATGTTCTATGTAACTTTTTAAACAGGGCAGATAGAGGGAAACGTAGAGTTCATATTCGTGTTCAGCACACCTATAACACCCTGTATAGAAGATATCAGCCTGAACTATTTTTATTGGAAATCGAGAAAAGGGGCTGACCATTCTTTATATTTCGGTCAGAAAATTCAAAATATTCGAAGATTCCGAATTGAGCTCCTTTCTATCTTGAACGAGAGAGAGAGGAAAGTTAACACCTACTTCGTGCCGCTGAAGGCGCTGAACTAAGTGTCACATTTAACGATATTAACGAACTATGTCAAAACAATGAACTCAATACATTGTGTCAAAATAAGTATGATATAAATTAGAATTTCATTTTGAAAATTGGAAATGTCATCAGTCAATAACATTCATGACATAGACATATCACGTCATAATCGAAAATATTTCAGTGGCGCAGACTAGAGGTTAGACAAGGAAAGATTTGACCTCTCTATATTTCAATACGGCCACGTTGGTAGCATTGAAGAGAAAGATGGAAGAGGAGAGAACTTTCTCTCGTTCAAGGTAGAAAAAACCTCATTCTACCTTGAACGAGAGAGGAAAGTTCTCTCCTTCCATATTTCTCTTATTGAAATATAGAGAAGTCTGATGAATATTTCCTCATCTAACATCTAATTTGTACCACTGAACTATTTTTGAATTCAACAAAATGTCAAATTAACGATATTTGCAAAAGATGTCAAAATAAGTATGATTCATAGTCTGTAATTTGATTTCAAAAAATTTCAATCGGTTGAGTTCTTCTCTGTCTTGATCGGGAGAGAGGAATTCTCTCAGTGAACTCATTATAATTCAGTGCTACCACCGTGGCCGCATGAAATATAGAAAGATCCGATAACTCTTTCCTTGTCTAACAGCTGGTTTGTGCCACTGAACTATGTCTTGAATGAAACAGTGTGAAATTTAACGATATTAACAAATTATGTCAGAAAATAGGTATTTCATTTTGAAAATTCGAAAGGTTATCAGTTAGTGACTGTTATGACAGACAAATCACATCCAAAATAGTTCAGTGGCGCAATCTAATGTTAGACAATGAAAGATTTATCGGACCTCTCTATATTTCAATGCGGTCACGTTGGTAGCATTGACACAGTAGAGAGCTTACAGGCATTGACGAGAAAGATGGATGAGGAGAGAACTTTGACATCTTTTCTACATTAAGCGAAAGAGGGGAGAGTTCTTTCCACTCATATACGTATTAATAATCAATACGGATAATCTCTATCTGTTTCCATAGCGAAACATGAAGCCGATTTTTGAAGACAAATGACTATCCATAAGGAAAAGTTTTGAAACGATCAGACACATACTGCTTTGATTGAAAGGCTAGTAAACGTCATTGTCCACCGAAACGCATGTCTTTGATGACTACTGTAATAGCGCATGGCGCATGCGTATCATGCCACCAAATCCTTATGGATATTCATTTGTTTCATATTTTTGGCTTCATCCTGGCACCCGTTATGATCCGTATTGTTTATTAGAGAGTTGAAGTAATCACTGTACGTAGACCTCCACGTAGACGTTAACGTACGCAAAATAACGTTTACGTATTGTCATTAAATTGAGTTGAAGTCGCCACTTTGGTCGTCACTGTCATCATAACGTAATAATACATTTTGTTTTCGGTTTGTACTGGTCATTTTTGGTTGTGTGTTTAGATTCGAACATTTATTCCTGTCAAAATTAGAGGACTCCTTGATGCAGAACTCGTTGGTGATCTCGAATTTGATAATTTTGACTCATCGGCATATTTCGAGTATAGTTTGGTTAACGTACGTTGATATTTAAGGTATACGTGAAGGAACGTGAGATAACGTACACCCGTAAGCCCTCTAACAACGCAAACGTGAAGAATTGGAAAATGCGCATGCGTACCTGTCAATTTCTACGTTTACGTTAACGTTCATGACAACACTTCAACTCTCTATTAATACCAGACGTATATCGTATGTGTTTCCACTTCCATATTTCTCTTCAGTGCTACCAACGTGGCCGCATTGAAATATAGAGATCCGATAAATCTTTCCTTGTCTAACGTTTACTCTGCGCCACTGAACTACTTTCGATGTAATAATGATGTGACATGTCGTCGATGTAATAATGATGTGACATGTCGTCTATGTCATGAATGTCATTGACTGAA
Organism: Phaedon cochleariae; assembly: GCA_918026855.4. NCBI lineage: Eukaryota > Metazoa > Arthropoda > Insecta > Coleoptera > Chrysomelidae > Phaedon > Phaedon cochleariae. Next base: position 23,147,086 of record OU896719.1, on the reverse strand, counting down.
AACCTTTCGAATTCATTAAATGATATTTCGAATTATATCATACTCATTTTGACATCATTTGTTAAAATCGTTGAATTTGACTCTACTGAATTCGAAAATAGTTCAGTGACACAAACTAGATGTTAGACAAGGACAGATTTACCGGACCTCTCTATACTTCAATGCGGCTACGTTGGTATCATTGAAGAGAAAGATGGAAGAGGAGAGAACATGAACATGGCTTTATATTACTATTTATTCGTCTCTCTTATCGAAAAGAAGTTATGAATTTATTTATATTTTGGGAATCAGAATATTCGAAGTAACTAAGAAACTAGGATAGAGGCCATAGAGGGAACCCATATTCATGTACGGCACATCGAGAGCAAGTTTTCAGGCTACTAATTTTTATCGGAAATCGTAAATAGAGGATTATGAACTTTTTGATGGCGTTCGCATTATTTTTTTTTAATTGAGATCTTTTCTACCTTCAACGAGAGAGAGGAAAGTTCTCTCCTCTTCCATTTCTCTCTTACTACTACCAACCTGGAACCTGGCCGCATTGAGGAGAGAACTTTCCTCTCTCGTTCAAGGTAGAAAAGAGCTCAATATACAGTTGCTCTCAAAAATTGAAACCTTCGTTTTCGTGGCGGACTGCGGGCATTGCTGAAGGGTTGAAAATGGTGCGTTGGATCCTTTTAACGGTGGATAATTTTTTAAATCTTTTGGTTATATTATGTTCTCGGAAATACTTTCCTAGGCTAAAATAACAAAGTTCTGCCGTTCTATAGACAAACGAGTTTCAGTAAAGAGTTGTTTGACAATCAATAATGGATGTGCTGAGTGAATAGTGAAAGTAACATTAGGAAATTTACTATATATATCCTCTGTACATATTTCCTCCGTTTCCAAGTTGAAGTGTTAGATCTTATCATTGTAAGACGTATTCGCAAAAGACTTGAAATGAAACAAACTGAATGATAATATTTTAGGTGATTTATTTCTATAAACAACTCATTTTGATCCACATAAATTATATTTACAACCTGTCAATCACACAGCTTAAATAAACGTACGTATTTTTATATATAAATATATTTATATTCTGAAGATATATAAGCTCTGGGCCTTATGTGTGTGTCACATATGGGCAAGATACTCCAGAAGCATAAGTAGATTCCTCATGAAAAGGGCGATAAGGGACCGCACTTTTGCAAACATTTCACCAAAAATATTTACAAGGCAAAGTGTCAATAAACATTGTAATATGATCAGCCATAAAAGACCTTATAAATATTCATCAATCTCTTTCTATATGAGAAATAATCCAAGTGAGTTCGAAATTAAAATCAGGTTATGCTATGAAAGGATTACTCCAATCGGACCGACAGTACGCGGCGTATGTTTTAATATTTTCTTCAAATAAAAAACTGAGAAAACTGCTAGTTGGTGATTGTATTCGAGTAAATATTCTTCGTGAAAAAAAAAATCATCAGACTACCAAAGTCTCAACATTTTAGAAAAATAATTTATCAAAAAATCTGAACACTTGGCAAAGAAGCCGACTTCAAAAATACCAATCTCCGAACTTTTATTTCTATTATATTGTATCCTGTTGAAATTTGTTGGAACTGAATATCAACTCGAACAAACTTCCTCTTTATAAAATAATGATAAATCAATAAAGGGGATGATGGTTGATTATTAGCCATATACATCCCCTTGTCCTGCAGAATCTTCAATGAAATATAGTTCGTTGTTCGTTTGTTCACTTGCACTTAAGAAGTTATATTTTGATTACAAGTTGCAAAATGAACATATTCCTTTTTGCCTTTAAGATTTCTGCAAAATCTCGCCATTTTGGTGAAATCTCATGGCCACTATTTCAGCAATTAGATTATGCAAATTTATATTTAACGAGAGGAGTCTTATTGTTAATATAACTTTACAAAATGGCGAGTTTTTCACATAATAATTAGTGTAGTGCAAAAACACGCGTATTTTCGATCAGTGACATAATTATAAGATGCTTCAAAATGGAGAAGTTTATTTCAAATGGACCTAATCCTACAAAATCCCTATCACACTGTGAATACCGTACAGAAAATGTTACTATTAAACTCATTAAAAGATACTTATGTTTCCAGTTGAACTGCATGGTAATTTTGTCAAAATGACAGGCAAACCTTCTCTAACGGCCTCAAAGTTCAAATAAATGAAGTTTTGCACCATAGATCATGAGGTCCGTTATTTTTTCGTTGATGTTTTTATACTCCATGAGTATAAATGAAATGTCATCAACTGAGAACAGCACCTAGTTATGAACACTTCACATCCAAAAATTAGGATCACCTTATCACATAATTGCTTAGAAAGCAGAGTTCAATAAAACTTTACTTACCAAAAATAGTATAACTAACTTTATATTTAGATAAACTTTGAATTGGATCAATGTGATGTGAAAAAATAATGTTGCCATTTTCTCCAAATTTAATTTTATTTAAATATATCCAACAATACGTACAACTTCTCAATATACAATATGTACACATTCCTAATATCACAAATTAATAGAAAAAAAAAGTAAGAGTAAAATTCCATGTACGGATTCAGAGTGTTACTATATTTCGATGTTAAAATTGTCCTTTTTGGTTAAAAAAATAATATTCATGCACCTGCATAGGGACAAAAAGGTAGTGATCTGTTTGCAAAAAATGACCGATCGAGGTAACTCGCATTACAAACAAAAAATATTAGTAGTAGTAAGAGGAGAGAAGTTTGAAAAGTTTCAAAATTCCCCCCAATCTAAAATTTACCACTTCAACAACAACACAAAAAACAAAGACCACAGTACCTTGCTCAGTATTATCAACATTCATAATAGTCAACATAATAATATAATATAGTTAAACTTAATAGCTAATAATAAGTTTTATTTCTCAACTATAATTACAATAATATTACAGCTGTTAGTCCATCACCACGCTTAAGCTAGTCATACTACATTTAACACATTTCAGGTGCTGTTTAGGTACTCACACTCATTCGCAGTCGTACTCAAGGTAAGTGCATACTTAAAGAATTTCGCGACAAAATTCACAAGGCTTTCTCAATCAAGTTGAAATTTTCATTGCAAATTCACATTATGAACATGATTTGTAACAAAGTACAATAAAAATATACATGATGGAAAACGTTTTGGAGGCATCAATGACATAAAAAAAGATCTTGAAAGGTGCCTAAATTCAAATATCGTTTTCTATTCAAATTTCGTGGACCTCTGAAATCCTCGAGTTTTGATTGAAAATAGTCTTCGGAGATTCAATCCAGTAGAGTGTCACAGGGGTTTCTGCTTTTTTTATCTGTACGCCACTGAAGAAATTGCAGTTCTAGATTTGTTGATACCCTGGTTGATTGAAGATATAGATGATCTTTAAACATGTTACATCGACATCATATTATTTTCCATAAACAGGGTGTCCTACATTGTTTGATTTAGGCAGTTTTCCTTATTTCAAGAGAAGCTAGAGAAAAACTGACCTAGAGGTCAAGAGCTTCAATTTTGTGAAATATCGATTGGTGAAAATCGCACTCTTCCATATCTCTAACCGTTTCCGAGATAAAGGCAATAGATTACTATTGACTAATTTTGAAAAAAGTTTTTCCAAACGGTTAAAACTTTGTACAGGTACCTCTTGACGTAGAACAAGGAACATACGCCAAAATGTCACTTTCAAACCGAAATATGTCATATTGAGAACAAAGATGACAAACATAAATTGACATGTATATTTTTTGAAAAGGTTTATATTTGATACAACAAAGTTGACTCTGATATCAAACAATCAATAAATAATATATTTTTTTGAGGAAATGAAAAAATAAAATCCCTCCAGTGGCATAGAAGATATTTGCGGGAAATATATATACTCTCCACTAGACACAATCATATGACCATGGTTACCGTCAAAATTTGAGAATGTCATACAGTGGGACGCAAGAAGTCCTACCCCTCCACTTCAACTATTCAACTGGACAATTTAGATAGGTGGAGTAAAATTCAAATCGATTTTTTCTTTTATATGTAAATAGGGGTCACGTGGTTCCTGGTTTTGCAGGTCTTCCGATTATCTATTTATCCAACACCGCTTCGATTGTGCAAATCGGCCTTGATAATTGCTTCAAATATTAATTATATCAAATAAAAAACCTAAATACCAATAAAAATGATTGTCACAAGTGCTAAAAAATGCTCGAAATGTTCACCGTTCACTTATTGACAGAAAAAAAATCGGTTTTTGAGTTCATTTTGAACGTTATTTAGTGTGAACTGTCTTGCAGAGAGAATTGAAAGAGCTTCAAAACCAGGTTCTACGTCACCCTTTTTACAATTGAAAAAACAGGTTGGTTTTCATACCAAAAAGAAGTGAATTTTACCCGTTAGCTTGTTCTGTTCAAAAGTTAAAGTGGGGGGGGGGGGACTTTTTACGTCCTCATTGTATAACAAATTTGATGAAAAAAATATACCCTGTTTCTCAAGAATTTTTCCTTTTTTGTAGCTGTCTGGCTCCTATCTGAATTTTTCTCAAGAGTGTAGAAATATCCCACTGTGGCTATCCATTATTTTCACACTAAGCCATAAATACTAAATGATACACAAATTATTCATCTCCACATTTGAAGTGATTTCCACTTCATTGAAAATTGGTACATGTCCAACCTCATTCCTCAGCCTTGAGATCAGAAATTACATCAATGTCCCCAAAAATTTAAAAAATCCTTATGAGTAAATAGATACCTTGTAATAAATTATTAAAATACATTATTATATAATATATAAAAATATATTAGACTACCTTATGAGTAAATAGACTTAAGGCTTGGTTAGCTTTGAATTGATCTGGTAACATTTGTAATACTTTTAAGAACTTTCCTAAAAACGCATAATAATGATAAGTAGTGACAAATTCAATGATTTTATATTATTTATAAGCAGGCTATTTTTAATGTTACACTGTAACCAATGTACCTGACAAAATACTCTGTATATATTTTCAGCTGTTCTTATTTTTTCTACCGCTATGAAAATGTAATTTTCCGTGGTTCCATAAAAAAAGTATTATAAGAAAAAAAATTAAAGGAAGTGATTAGAACAGCCTACAAAAGTAATAAGAATATAAATGCTTAACAATGGGATAAAAAGTTATGTCAATTACTTATACAGAATATAATAATGGAGGGTTTTTCATTCTGAAACTTTTATGAAGAAACCCAGCAAAGCCACAAAAAATATTTTAAGAAGGAAACCAAAAAGTTGGCAACCCACGGGTACACATAGTATTATTTTTTGTATAATTAATTGACATAACCTTTTATCCCCATGCTAAGCACTCAAATTCTCATTACTCTTGTAGACTGAATATCTCAGGGTGTTCCATTTAAAAAATCATAAATTTCAGTCCTAAATCCAAAATCATACCCCGAAAAAAAAAGAGTGCGCCACTAGATTTCGTGTAAAATTCTCTCTTTCGATGAGAAAATTCGTAGATATTTTGGGGGTTCAGAAAGTATAAATTTTCAAAATCGCCCTATATTTCATAAACGGGGGAAACACTTATCCAAAATCTTATTAGGCCATCTTGAGCAAGGTTCTATCTCCAAAGATAACTGAGATATCATGCAAAAGCATGAAAATTTTGACACACTGTACTAATCACGTCCTTTAATTTTATGACATCGATGTAATTTCTGATGTTAAGGCTGAGGATGGACATATATATGTTCGAAACATGTACCAATTTCAAATGATTTGTTAATTTAAAAGTCATGCAGAGTCTTTGTATATCATTCAGTATTTAGACGTTCTAACTTCGCGGAATCCGCATAAGTACGCACTCGCCTTTAATTTCTCGCATCTACCGCCGAAAAAGAAAAATAGCTTTACATCCTAGCCTAATCTATGTATAGGATGCCCTTTAATCCCTCGGGAGCACATCACGTGGAATGTGTGTCAAATATTTTTTTCCGAATCAACGTAACATAAATAAAACGAAGAGCACGGTTCTGTGGCCTGGATTTCGAGAGATGACCGAGTTTTGGCGTGCCGAATTATTTACAGGGTGGAAGAAACATGAATCATCACAGGAAGATTGGTAACACATCAAACCAACTGAACATAAACTCACGTCGTCAAAGTAAAAGCAGGAAGTGAATGATAAAAAAATTGAAATATTGAATATTTTCGGACAAGAAGTGAATAAACCATCTTAAGCGATCCATCTTGAAGTGGAGTGAATAAGGCAATAAGACAGGCCAAATTTCATACAGTCTATTCTAGGGCTGCGCAGAAATATCGATATGATATTTATCGATATATCGATATATATCGATACATATTGATATATCGATACCAAAGCGTGCATCGATATCGATATCCAGTTTTCAATATCGCACAGCCCTAGTCTACTCCACCAAAACTATACTTTATTGTAAGCAAACTTATGGGGACATGTTTCGAAGCTTTAAAGCTTCATCATCAGCGTTTTTGTTACATCGGAGCACTAAAGTGAGAGAAAAACAAAGAACAATGTCAGACAAACCTATCGTTGTTGAGGGGTTTGTCTGACATTGTTCTTTGTTTTTCTCTCACTTTAGTGCTCCTATGTAACAAAAACGCTGATGATGAAGCTCTAAAGCCTTGAAACATGTCCCGGTAGGTTTGCTAACAATCAAGTATAGTTTTGGTGGAGTAGACTGTATGAATTTTGTCGTGTCCGAGAAGTGAATAGTTTACAGTAAAATTCAAATACTCTCAGGGCATTCAAGTAAGTCCAAAGTATGTACTTGGATATTCCCAAAGTATTCGAATATTCTTGGATAACATGAATATCCAGAAAAAATGCATTTCTGAATTATTCCAATAGGTACTTCAAAATATTTGAATAGGTACCTACTTCAAATAATTCAATAACTATTTGCAAATACTTTGTTATGAATATTTTTGAACAAGTATTTGTGAGCATAAATATAATTGCCTGTGCCAGAAAGTATTCAAATACCTACTGTTGAAGTAGTTTAACACTTCCTAAGTAGGTATTTATTAATTTATTTTCGTGTATCTATGAGAGTTCAGAAAAAACCTCAGAAAGATCGATTTGGTGTTTTGAATGTTTTGAACAATGAAAAAAAAGATGTGCAAAGTTCCACACATGAAAAACAATAGATTTTATGGTGACACTCTGTTTATTATTCAACATTCAACTGGGGATTTTCATAACAAACTCTATTGAATTTGTATAAATAATCTTCATATAAATATGGAATGATACAAATCCATTTCTTGTTGAGAAATACGCCTTCAGAAAACAAAACTAATCTCATTTTACTTGATTCTTTGGAATTTTCTCTGCTCGTTTCTATAAAATAGAAGTATTCGTATTATTTCAATATATTTGTAGAGGGACAAATCAGATGATTTGCCCCAAAATGTCACTGCGTTTAAAATTTTTTTTATCAGGGAGTCTAAAAGAAAAATCCAGTAGCTTGTTAGTGACAATTTGTTTGAAAAAATGTTTGAAGGAAAGAAATATATGAATATCGAATCTTTACAATTCGATATTTTTTCAATATATCTATATTTCTTTCCTTCGAACAACAACAACAACAAAGTGTCACTGACAAGTTACTGGATTTTTCTTTTAGACTCCCTGATAAAAAAATTTGTTAAACGCATTGACATTTTGGGGCAAATCATCTGATTTGTCCCTCTACAAAAATATTGAAATAATATGAATACTTTTATTTTATAGAAACGAGGAGAGGAAATCCCAAAGAATCAAGTAAAATGAATGTACCACCTCCTCGATTAACCTACAGACAGTATCAAAACTAATCTCTTCATCAAAACCCATGTGATGTAATTATTGTAGAAGTCATTGGAAAATTTAACAACAATGTGTATAATTTAGAGGAACAGTTTTTTTGCAAGTCATAATAGTCATTAGTGTTCACTAGTTTTATGCTTTGTTAACGAGGATTTCATCTCCCATTACGAATTCATATTCTATGTACTGGTTTTAAATGAATAAATGCGAAAAAATTTAGGAGGCGATTCCTTGTCATATTTTACAAAAAAAAGCCCATATAAACTTGTGTCCCAACTTGTTTCCTTATTGAGATACATGACGTTGAACTTGGAAAGATTGTTTTTTTATGATTCCCATATACAGGGTGTAATTTGAATGATGGCTGAAAATGAAAGATATGACTTAAATACTGTTCTAGATATTTTCATGAAATTTGACATGCACCTACAAAGCACCAATAGGCAATTTTTGATGCAAAAGGTTTTTTAATATTTCTACCAGTGGCTTCCGTTCGGGATGTTGCCTGGAGATTTTGAAAAAATATGTTGTACGCCCTTGATTTTTCTGGGAATGAAACTCTTTTTTGAAATTCTCATTCATTTTGCAACAATTTAACTACCTGAATTTTTTTTCGTTCGACAAACCGTTTTCGCGTAAAAAAATAAAAACTTTTTTCATGCATTTGTGGCATAAAGAAATTAGTGCCCCAATTCGTTTCTAAAATAGTGACATTCGATCGATTACGTTGCGTTCTTATTTTGACCATTATTCATAAACGTGACAGTTTTTCACATTGTGAAAGTTTCTATAATCAAAAAAGAGAAAATAAAATGTTAACACCCTATAGTTTTATAGTTAAGAGGTTTATGGCATATGTTCATGAAAGCTTTTCTTCTCAAAATGAGCTAAGAAACCATATCCTATATTTTCAGCAATCAATTAAATTATGCTAAATAAGCTTCCAAGGTGGCGAAATTAGGTATTAGTTATAAATTGAGTTTTCTAATGCGATTCACTTGAAAATCAATGTTTATGATGCAATTTCGGGGAAATTTCAACTGAAATATACATTATTTTTCAAAAAATATGACAAGCGATCCCTAAATGTATTTGCACTAATTCATTCACACCCTATATGTATACAGGGTGTCCGCTAAAAGGAGGTCAATCCATTAACCATATATTCCTTGAAAAAAATAATATGAGTTTCTAAATACCATTTTTCATTTTCGATATACAGGGTGTCAAAGTTGGAAATTAAAAACTGTTTTTTTTCTAATTACTCGCGTAATTAATAAGATATTAATCTCAAAATTAGTACATTACTTCAGCACAAAGAGTTACATCGTGTGAGGAAGACAAAACAGAAAATAACTGTCAAATATTCAAAATACTGGGGGTCAAGTACACACTTACCCCCATAGTACGTGCGCTAATGGCTTCCTATCTAGTTTTCTTCAAGAGTTCAATTATTTTTGAGTATTTTTTGTTTCTTGTGAAATTTCGATTACATCATTTGTTTTTAAGATAATTCGAAAAGTACTGGTTATTGTTTGATGCCTATGCGGCTTACGGTAATCTCATAATGTTCACATACTCCTATTTATTTCGTCGAAATTGGAAGAGGGCGTATCTTTTTACGTACGAAAAGGTAAATATGGAAATACCGGGTGCTCAGAGCAAATGTACTAAAATAATTTTTACAGAAAAAAAAAATTGAAAAATTGTAAAAATTATTTTAATACATTCGCTCTGAGCACCCGGTATTTCCATATTTACCTTTTCGTACGTAAAAAGATACGCCCTCTTCCAATTTCGACGAAATAAATAGGAGTATGTGAACATTGTGAGATTACCGTAAGCCGCATAGGCATCAAACAATAACCAGTACTTTTCGAATTATCTTAAAAACAAATGATTTAATGGAAATTTTACAAGAAACACAAATTACTCAAAAATGATTGAACACTTGAAGGAAAACAGATAGGAAGTCATTAGCGCACGTACAAAAAAAATATGGGAGTAAGTGTGTACTTGACCCCCAGTATTTTGAATATTTGACAGTTATTTTCTGTTATGTTTCCCTCACACGATGTAACTCTTTGTGCTGAAGTAATGTACCAATGTTGAGATTGATATCTTATCAAATACGCGAGTAATTAGAAAAAAACAGTTTCTAATTTCCAACTTTGACACCCTGTATATCGAATATGAAGGGCTAAAATGAAAAATGGTATTTAGAAACTCATATTGTTTTTGTTCAAAGAATATGTGGTTAATGGATTGACCTCCTTTTAGCGGACACCCTGTATAATTTTTGGTAAACACTTCCTAGAAAGGAAGAAGAACTTTGCATGAATAAATGAGTTTTCACTATAGTGTAAAGGCAAAGAATCTGTCTAAAATGCACCATTGACAGAATTCAAAAATGATTTTGGGTTAAAAATTCTAAAATTTTTAGTGAAAAATTGATTTCTATAATGCGATTCTGAGGAATTTTCTGATGAAATATGCACTAGCTGTAAATTTAGTAACGATTTGATTCCTTACCAATGCTCCAATGTTACAAAATTGAAAACAAAATTCAACTCAAAATCTTCTGATGGCACCCCAAATCACGATTCTTCTCACATCTCTCCAAACTCAATCATCTCAATACAAAAATATGTGGTGGCTCTTTGTACTTCTTAAAAAGGCATCAATGTCAACAAACTATGAGATTTCCAATGAAAAACGAAAAATATTCAATAAAATCAATAATAATAATAATAATAAGTTATGTACAGAGTGTAAGCCGGTATTGCACACAGATATGGTAACGTGGCTGGGGGAGATGGGGGGGTACAATAGGCGGACGGGGGGCGTTATTTCCGCTTGGCGTGCAGCATCTCCATCAGCAGGGTCTGCGTGGGGGCGCTGCCGTTGCAGTGTTTGTGGTAGAGGTGCTCCTCCCCTCGGGACGCCAAGGAATGGATCTCGGGAAGCAGCTGCTGCATCTTATTGAATTTATCCTGAAAAATTATTGGATTATAATCATTTGTTCGGACGACAAAATTCGCATTTCGGTTATTCAATATGAACCTGTATAGGCCGCGTGCACGATGACCGGCCCTGGAGGTAAAATATTGAAACACAACCTCACTTTTCTGTATTTTTTTATGTTCTGATTCCCACGAAAAGGGATATCCTGTAATGTTCAGAGAACATCATGAGAACCAAGGGAAATAAGGTAGGAATTGGAATTCTTCTTAAATTTCTGGAGCTTATATGCCTAGGGGAACACCTTGTTGGATGACCAAGTCTTTGGAAAGAGATGTTCTGCAGGTCTCCAAAGAGACCACAAAGGGGTGCGAAGCCTCAACTCGACGGGTTAATGACGCGGGGACTGCCAACAGAGGAACAATTGTTGATATTCCAGAAGAGCAACGTCCATGAAAATATCTATAAAATGGAGCCAGATCGCCAACTTTTCTACGGTGTTCCAGAGAAGCGAGTGAGTTTGTGAGCGAGGCATCACCCACGAGACGAATTGTCCAGTTTCAGGGTATGTTTGGTGCTGTATAACATTGAAACACAACCTCACTTTTTTTATTTGTTTACAGAGGAATCAAAGGATTGAAATAGTTTTTCACAATATTTTGGCATACGAATCATGTTTTTTGCGGTATTCATTAATCCAAGCTTAGATCATACAGGAAAGAATCCAAGCATGCCTTCTCATTGTGCTGTTGTACAATGCACAAAAAATTCAGCGAGAGACGAAGGAATATAATTTCTTTAGGTAAATAGTAATCTCACATAGTTTTCATTATGAAATTTTGTCATTTCTAATTGAAATCCCTTCTGCCACTTCGGCAATAGAAGCTAATACTGCTAATAGAATGAAAATGTCTACAACACACAAGATCATATTTCGTCAGCATGTCGTCAGACCAATCCTCCCTATTGCAGGAGAAATTTCGATGAAAATTACCAAATTTCAAAATGAAAACTATATGTGAGTGACTATAGTAGGTACCAGTGGCGGCTCCTCAGAGGAGGCAACGGAGGCTGAGCCTCCTCAGAGATTCTCCTTGAACTGATATTATCTATAATTTCTCATTAGTAGGACACCAAAATACATCGATTTTGATTTTATTTCCTGTCTTTAGGTAAATATTTTTGAATTGGCAACAGTGCTTGCCCACGCATCACACGTCGATGTCTGCAAATCACGCGTAAAATATTCAACTTGGCAACATCTATAGGAGGCTAGACTCCTTCACAAGTCCCAACCCACGCGCGCAATGCAAATGCCCGAATACGCCGGAATAACACGTTTTTGTCGTGTCGCGTCGCGAATCGCGGGCAATCCAGCGCGAGTGCATTATTTATGTTCATGTTAGGTTGATGGTTAGGGGAATAGGGGCTCTATAAATTTCTAAAAAATGAGTGTTTTAAACGATTGCGATTTTGTGGAATACTTTTTGGTAAACCCATTCAGTGCTTTTTCTTATGAAGATGAATTGATCGTGAAAAACAAACGTCCGACACCGGAACTAAAAAAATCTGATTGTAACAGGTAGGTAACAAACAAAATCGTTCGTTCAATTCTGATAATTATAAAAAATATATCTGGTTGACGGGATCTGAGGTAATAAGCTATTTTGTTGGTACTGGGTATAATTTTCAACCGATAAGTCATCATGTTGGGGGCGATTAGGATATAATGATTTGAAAAATTTGCCTCGCGGATTGCATAGACACTGCAAATCACAGGAACATATCTCTTCAAGTATAAGTTCAGGTCAACTGGTAAACAGAATGTCATTGAAGCTATTGATTTGGGTGAGTCGTAAATCTCATATCATTCAGCCTCCTCTGTCATGAAAGTCACGAGCCGCCACTGGTAGGTACTTACTTTTAAATCATAATGCAGCTCAATGTTATGGCATGCACAAATTAATGAATAGCCGAAAAACACGATTCGTATGCCAAAATAATCGTAAAAAACTATATCAATCACTTGTAAGCGAATAAGAAAAGTGAGGTTGTGTTTCAATGTTTCACGTTCAGGATCGGTCATCAGATAGTTCTTGCACGCAACCCATATCTCACTATATTTTTTCTGTAACAGAAAAAAAGTTTGATATTTCATCCATGTTCAGTAATCAAAATGTCACTCGTCATAAGAATTATAATAATTTATCTTCAAACAGCATAGAAAGTGGCTATTCTATGACACTTAATATGCAGAAATGGTGTACTTCCTCTGCCTAGGCAGAAAAATCTTGTTGATATGCAGCATTCCAAGTAATATTTTGAATCAAATTGGTAATCAAAATTGACCATGACTTTGGGTGAACAAAAAATCATGTATTATTTGGACTTTTCGTGAAATTGAAACGAATTTGAAGAAAAAATTATGTTTCACACGGCAGAATAGCAGATTGAATGCCTTGGATATGAAAGGCCAGCCGCGGCATTGAAACTTGTGCTTTTCTGCCTAGTAAAACAAAAAAAAAAATCAGTTGAAAACTTCAAATTTCTCATCGAAAATGTTCTGATTTTAAAAATAATGATAATATCTTCTTTCTCAATATCAAATAGTCGTTCTTCCTGTCATAGAAAAAAATAGTGTAGTTAGTAAATAAAATAGTTATATACACGGAAAAACAATACTTTTTGTCCCTGTATCATAAATAACTATTTTTAGTTGGTCCCTTGGTTTTTCAATTTTCGTCTAGGCAACAGGATGGCCGCTTGCGTGATGAGTATCAGTATGCTTTGTGTATGATTCTATTTTGTTCACAATTTTTTTTCAGAATCGTTCGGGAAATTGTCTGTAGAATTGACATAATATATTCGATAACTTCAAAAGGTTTCCATAACAACAGTAAAAATGCGTACAAAAAAACAGTTAAAAACTTCAAATTCCTCATCGATAATTTTCTGATTTCAGTATAATGTAATTTATTCTCAATATTAAATAGTCGTTCTTCCTGTCACAGAGAATAATAGTGCATTATATACACAGAAAAAATAATGCTTCTTGTCCTTGCATAATGAATAACTATTTTTAGTCGTTCCCTTTAGTTTTTCAATATGGAATGTATTGATGATTTTCAATACATTGAGCCTGATTATGTATAAACCATTGGCAAAGAGAGACCGAATAGTAGAAGAAATTACTGAAAAACCAGTGAAATAACATTACTGCACGATCACATTGAGCCCGCGAACCCGGGCGATAAAGTGCTACGGTCGTGCATAATAGTTATTTATGTACCAAGGACGAAACACTGTCTATTATAGTCGAGTATGCTAATTGATATAGCCGAGGCTAGCAATCAGGCGAGACAATTTAATAGACAGGTTATCGCCGACGTAATATTACATTTTTTCGTCGACATCAAACACTTATATTCACATCATGGTCCTATTCACACGTGAAATCTATCGAATTTCGTGAATATTCAATTTGAAAACAGCAAATTAATGACAGTTGTTGTCAACTCACTCTCCGCGCGGACCAGAGTTGCCAGTTCGATTTTTATTCCATCAGTGAATCTTAAATTCAGTAGATTTCAATAGATCTGTTTAAGGTCTATTTTATGCTATATGAATTCCAAGAAAGGATAATGAAATAAATCTATGACGTCAAAATATGTACTTTTAGTGAACAGAAAAGTAACCTATTTCCAACAAACTAGAAACAAACAGAACAAACATTATCACACAAAAATAATCATATTCCTGATTCCCAATTCAAAATTACTCACAAATATCACAAAATACAGTTACATAGGTACTTATAAGGTTCATAAAAAACAGGAACAAATAGTAAAATTGAACAACAAAAATACAAAATAAAAAAAAATAACACAAGAAACAAGTTATAACAGAGCTCGTAACGGAGGTATATAAAAAATTTAATTTTATCTAAATCAGATAGGAATTGTTTTTTGGTTTATACATATCACTAGTACCAATATGTACCTTTATTACTCATTTTGTGAATATAATTCAAAGAGTCCTGAACATTTCCGAATAGGGCAATACAAAAATCAAGGAATGTGAATTACCTTTTTTTTTTTTTTTTTTTTTTTTATTGTATATGAAAAGAATTATAATTCTTATTACAAGGGTTGAGCTTAAGCATATTTGACAGAAGTGTTGTAATAATATGGTGATTTGTTACACACAAGCCGAAAACGCAACTATATACATTGAAAGTGAAATACATTGAAAGTGGTAATACATTGAATGTGATAATACATTGAAAATTATGATACACTGTAAGTTGAAAGTAGTAAATCATTGAAAGTGGTAAATCGTTGAAAGTGGTAAATCATTGAAAGTGATAAATCATTGAAGGTAGTAATACATTGAAAGTGGTTATACATTTGGGGGGGTAATACATTGAGAGTAGTAATCTATTTACTTGAAGAAATGATTAAATGAGAAAAAAGACGATTGAATGTGAATTACCTGTATTTGTGGGTAACACGTCATCGTGTATTCGAGTAGAGCCTGCTGCACCTGTTCGTAGCCTTCTTCTACGTGTTTTCTATTTGTGATGCCTCGGACATCTGTAAGAAAATGAGGGAATATGTCAATATCCATCCACCATCCAACCTTCTCTGACTTACGATTTCAAAATTTACACTGAAGAAAATGAAGAGAATGAAAGTAGCCAACTCTGATGAATGCGGTTCAGTGAAATTTCTGGATACTGAAATGTCTTCAGCAGCAGCAGCAAAAATGAAAATAAGTCCTGATTTTGAAGATTTTTCGATAACGTCTGGATGAAATAATAAACTGTGACTTCCGGGGTGTTACCATTTTTTTCTGGGGATCAAGAATAAAAAATGTCGGGATTTCGAAATTCCTTCGACACCATACGAAAGAAAATTGAAATTGTGATTACAGGGGTGTACCAAATTTACTTCTGAGGGTGTTTGTTAGAAATGAAAACGGGGGCCGAAAAAATACTTATTTTCTTTGGTTGGGGTACTTACACTCACCAGGCTTGATCAGTGGTTTACCCTCTCTTTTTCTGAAGGGGTGGAAGAAAGACACTGTCCAGAATTCGGAATTGTTTCCACTCCGAACGAAAAAAAAAAACAGAATTTTGAAATACTTCGGTAAAGAGAAGCACGGGTGAATTAAGATCTGAAATTATGAGAAGCTATCCATTTTTTAAATCTCTGGAGAGGTACTTATACTTATAGTAAGAGGCATTTTTCTGAGAAGGTTCAAAGTTCTTTAAAAATGTGCAAATCTCGAAATTTCTTGGACACCCCAGCAGAAGAACGGAGGAAAGGTAAACATTGAAAAAATATCGATATTTCCAAACTTTTCGATACCCATGGAAGGAGTAGTATATTGTTTGCAAATCACACCAGTGTCAAATTAGCATTCCGTGCGAGTTATACACTATGCTGTTTCTACGGCTGTAACAGATAACAGCGAAGTAATGCTAATCTATTAGACAGAGCTGTCATTGCTTGAAATTTGACATTTCATGGGAGATGAGATTTTGTGGAATATGTAATAACACAATAAAGTAATTGTGATACCGGGTGACCAGTTATATTCTGACCCATTTCAAATGCTTATATCTCTGAAACCATTCAAGTTATCGTTGTGCAGTTTGGACTAGTCTATTTTTATATTTTTCAAGTTTTTTCTGACAGGTTCACCTTCTTTCTTGAACATCCGGTTCTACCGGAAACAAACTAGCCATTATTCAGGTATAGGGCAACTTTTTTATTTCATTGAATCACTTTGTATATTTTTGCACATTCAGAAAGACTGGTCTCTTCTCTTCCTAACAATGTATAACAAGTTATGTTTTCTTAGAAAACTATCAGAGTTATAACTGTTTGAAACAACTACTGCATGTGGAATGGTTTAATGAGATTTTGCAATGTAACCAAAGTCGTCGTTGGAAATCCTGATCACAACACATGAAATGCCAGATTAGATGTGTCAAATAAAGATTTTCGAGCATTTGTACTTTCTTCGAGTTGAAAAAATGTTTACTTTGAATGAAAAAGCAAATGAACTCATCATAAATCTGCATCAGATTTATACTCAATATACGGTAATTCAGCATTTCAGGATAACATCCTACTATGCAGTAGATGCTTCAAAGAGTTATAACTTTGATAGTTTTCTAAGAAAACATAACTTGTTATACATTGTTAAGAAGAGAAAAGACCAGTCTTTCTGAATGTGCAAAAATATACAGGGTGCTTCGATGAAATAAAAAAGTTGCCCTATACCTGAATAATGGCTAGTTTGTTTCCGGTAGAACCGGAAGTTCAAGAGAGAAGGTTAACCTGTCAAAAAAAACTTGAGAAATATCAAAATAGACTAGTCCAAACTGCACAACGATAACTTGAATGGTTTCAGAGATATAAGCATTTGAAATGGGTCAGAATATAACTGGTCACCCGGTATTTTTTTGTGATATCAGATACTAAAATAAAAATTGATGACAAACAAGAGCAATTTCTGTGAGTGGGAAAAAACTGAAGTACAGATTTCAATCAAGAATTTGGAAGTTTTGTCTCTAGTTTTCTTCACTATCAGACGTGAAATTTAGAATCCAATGGCATAATTCATCTTTTCGAGGAATAAGAAAATATATGAAATTTCAAAAGTTCAACATTGGAAAAGAAAATTACAACTTCAGGGGCGCACCCAATTTTTTTCTGAGGAATTAAAAAATAAAAAATCGAAATGTAGATATTTAATGAAAAAAAAAACTTATTGGGGTACTTACACTTACCGGGGTTAAGCAGCAACAGGAACTTGATGCAGATGTAGTCGCCTACATCGAACTTGAGCTCCTGCAGCTTGGCCGTGATGTCGTTGAAATGATCCGCCAGGGTCGGCACGCCGAGCAGGCCGAGGCTGAGCAGGTCGAACTTTTGGCCGTTGTGCAGCGTCGTCTCGTCGGGCAGGCTGTTGTGCATGCGCTGGTGCATGTGATCGAGGACCAGCATGTCGGACCAGGAGTGCTGCAACAGCTTCATCTGGTCGTCCACCTTCAAAGTAATTCGGTGTTAGTGAAATTCGCGTATTTTTGCACTCCCGATAGCGCGAAATCGGTCTGCAGGAGGTTAGGTGATACCTGACGTCAATTCAAGCACAGCTTGGGTAAGTTCGGCTTTGAGAAAGATGTGAAATGGTCTAGTCAAATGAAGTCATGTGACTTGTTTTGTCTGTCAAAACTGTTTTTTAATAATCGCTCAAGAGGTAGGCTCATTTGTTTGAATTTCAGAGAAATTCAAAGAGAAGTTTCTATGTCGATTTCACACAGTTTTCATATTTGAACGTTCTATCGCAACGTAAAATAACCTCATGTAACAGAGTCACGTGACTGTCACTACCAGTCAAAACCGTTTGAATTTCAGAAAAAATTCAAGGAAAGAGTTGTTTCTATTTCGATTTTATGCATATTGTTAGTGACGATGTTTAAATCACCCCGTAAATGAGAAGAACGCCTAAGGAATGCCTTATCACAAGCTGCCTCGACGACTCATCGTTATTCGTAATCATCGATCGAAGATTGAAGCAGGTTCAGTCATTAGCATCGTAGCATCAGAACGAATCATTTGTCGATGTTGTAGTTTTATAAACGGTCATCTTTGTACAAGCCGCCCTGAGTGAACAAAAATGATTTTGAGTGTTGAAATTGTGTCTATCTACGATGCCTCCATTTAGAATCTTATAATATATTTTTCCGTTCTTGAATATTCTATCGCAACTTTTAGTTTTTGCCATTTTCTCAATATCTACGTAATTTGTAGAACACTCAAAAAATCGTAATTATGATGCAAAGTTGATGCAGCACGGAACAACATTGATACAAAATCATTTTTGGGCTGTTTTGCATGTTGTCGGGAACCAACATGTCAAGCCAGGAGCGCTAGAGCAGCTTCATCTGGTCGTCCATCTTAGGAAGAATTCGATTTTAGTGAAATCTCCTGATTCTTCTCTCTATCAATACTGCAAAGCCGGTCTGCAGGTGGTTTGGTGATACCTGACTCAATTCAAGCACAACTCGGCATTTAGATTGAGCAAGTTTTGCTCTGAAATAAATGTGAAAAATTGGTAATGTTTGATGTCTGGCACCTTAGAAGGAATTAGACGTTAGTGAAACTCGCATATTTATTCGTTTCTCGATAACGCGAAATCGTTCTGCAGGTGGTTAGGTGATACCTGACCCCAATTCAAACACAGCAAGGGCAAGTTTTTAAGAAAGAAGAAGAAAGATGATCTAGTCAAATGGACTCATGTGACTTGTTTTGTCTGTCAAAACTGTTTTTTTCAAAAATCGCTCATTTGTTGGAATTTCAGAAAAAAAATCAAAGAGATCAGTAGTTGTTTCTATTTCGATTTTGTTGTTTCTCATATTTGACTTTATCTTTCAGTTATCGCAGTATTTTTAATATCAACGACACTTATGGAATATCGAAAAATTAGTAAGTTTGTATGCAAAGCTGACGTATTATCAAGCAATTTCGATACAAGTTAATTTTTTGGTCGATGTGCAGCGTCGTCTCTTCAGACAGGCTTGTTGTACATGCGCTGATGCATGTGATCGAGGACCAGCATGCCGGACCAGGATGCTGCAGAAGCTTCATCTGGTCGTCCACCTCAAAAGTAATTCGATTTTAGGGAAATTCGCGTATTTTCGAGCGAAATCGGTCTGCAGGTGGTTAGGTGACACCGGACCTCAATTCAAGCACAATTCGGCATTTAGCGTGGGCAAGTTCTGCTGTGAAAGAAATATGAAAAAAAAAAGCCGATGTATTATCGAGCAATTCCGATACAGGCTATTGTCCATGCGCTGGTGCATGTGGTCGTCCACCTCAAAAGGAATTGGATGTTAGTGAAATCCGCGTATTTTTCTCCCTCTCCATACCGCGATAGCGATCTGCAGGTGGTTAGACATTACCTAACCTCAATTCAAGTACGTTTCGGCAGCTTGGGAGAGTTTTGCTTCGCAAATGATGTAAAATTGCCTCCTAGAACGGAGTCATATGACTATTGCTACCTGTCTAAACTTTTTGTTTGATAATCAGTCAGACTATTGGCTTATTTGTTTGAATTCCAAAAAATGTCATATGAAATAGTTGTGTCTATTTCGATTCTACGCATATTATATCCATAATACCTATAAAATTTGTGGAACATTTAGAAATTCGTATTTTTTTATGCGAAGTTTATGTATTAACAAACAATTTCGGTACACATTTAATTTCCGACCTTTAAGAATTGTTTCATAATAATCATAGTAGTCAGATATTATCTTCTACGTGAACTTCTACAGTCATTGCTTTTATACATTGTCAGTAAAAGTGTTTGTCGTTCGGTGTTGTTGTTTGTAATTACTAAAATGACTCATAACTCATAAAAACATTTTGTTATAATACAAAGGTAGATCGCACCGGAGTCTTATTGAACTTGGCCTCAATTCGCAAACCGATTTCACTTTCCATTATTTGTTCACTTTGCATATTTTAAATAACATTTTGCTCTTCTTCTAATTCACTAGTTATCCTTTTCGAATCCACATAGTACAGTGAGTCATTGTTTCAGGAGAGGACAAAAATAAAAATATCAGGTCTGTATATTTGAAAACGTATACAGTGTGTCCATTTAGTGCGTAATTCTTCGATATCTCGAAATCCATTATCACTAGAGAAAAAATTTTGGAAACAAATTTCTTCCGTTATTGAAGGTTCCATTTCAAAAATATTTTCAACAATACTGGGTGTTTTATAAGAGCGGGAGGACTCGGAGACGAGTTTTTTCAAATAGAACACCCAGAATTTTTTATTCAAAATTCATTCCGCTACGGTTTAGCTCTACATCGCTGTGAAAAAAATTGGATTCGGTTGAGGCGTTGCCAAGTTATAATTGATAAACCCATTTTTACTTCTATTGAAGGGTCATGTTGAATTGGGTATGGTATATTCATTTATTAAAATTTTGAGAATATTTTTGGCATACAGTAGTAGCAAGGTCTCACGTACACCAATCCAGTAATTTTGCGAGATTATCCTTTACAGGGTGCTAAAATTTACACTCTGAATATTGTAAGATTCAGACGACGTTCACTAGAATTTTTCAAATGGAACACCCTGTATTCTTCATCACAGATTTATTTCGACATCATTCGCCTTTTCATCGCTGAAAAAAAAATTGAAATCGGTTGCGGGGTTTTCAAGATATGAGTAATTTCCTTATGTTCATCACTATCTCAGGGCAACTTATGAGACATGGTACCTTTATTTGATTTGATTGTGGGAATATTGCTTGCCACATGAAATTCGAGGTTCTACATAGATCATTCAGGTATCTTTGCGATATAAGCATTGTCAAAATTAAAAATATTCCGTAATCTTGTTACTTATGATTTGAATAATATGTACCTATATGTGAAACAAACATGCCAAAAGCAAAACGACTGCCTTTAAAACAACTTCTACAATACAAACAATGGAGATTTGAATTGCGAGAATAAGGATTTTTTTTTTAAATTTGGACCACTTTTATTGTCATTATTCCCACAAACCAAATCTCCATCAAACTTGAAGGAGGCAAACTCTACATAATGATACAAACAATATTTCTTTACTACGCGGGTTTCGGGAGGGAATTCAGCAAAATTTTAAATAAATTCAAGATATTTATATTTGATTGTGACGATGTTTGACAGGTCATTACACGAATAATGGAAGTGTACTTCGAAAAATCAATTCGTTGTCTGCAAAAAATCTGTGAAAGTAGCATTTTGGATCAATTTGTCAAATCCACTCTGTTTTAAATTCAAACTTGGAGAGCGTGCAAATGTTCCTATTGTAAAAAAATATATGAATGAATGACGTAAAAATTATACTTACTCCGAAATAGTAGTAAAAATAAGGAAACTATCCATAACTTGACAACGCCGCAGCCGAATATGATTTTTTTTCAACGATAAAAAGGTGAGAGATGTCGGAATAAATTTGTGAAAAAAAATACAGGGTGTTCCATTTGAAAAATTCTAATGAATGACATCTGAATCTTGCGAAATTCTAAATGCGAAATAGAGCACCCTGTTGAAGAACATGTCGCAAAATTACTGAATTTGTATACGTGAGACCTTGCTACTACCGTATGCCAAAAATATTTTCATAATTTGAATAAATGAATATACCATGCCCAATTCAACATGACTCTTCAATAGTGGTAAAAATAGATTTATGAGTTATAACTTGGCAACGCCGTAACCGATTTCAATTCTTTTTACAGCGATGTGAAGGTAAACCTCGGCGCAATAAATTCCGAATAAACAATACAGGGTGTTCCATTTAAAAAACTCGTCTCCGAGTCATCCCGCTTTTATAAAACACCCAGTAATGTTGAAAATATTTTTGAAATAAGCAACTTGAGTAACTGAAGAAGTTTTTCCTTCAAAGTTTCTTTCTATAGGTTATGGCTTTGGAGATATCGAAGAATTACGCACTAAATGGACACACTGTATAACCTTGATGATGGCATTTCAGAAACAAAACTTTGGAATCCGAGTTGAAATCCAAATATGATAGAGGAATTTCATCAATTTAAGAAATAAATATATTATATTCAAGTCTACAAAGAAACTTCACAAATAGACGGTTGCAGTTTTGGTTTATTTATTCATTTTGTGAAAGTGACAACCCCGTACTTATATATCTATTATATATTCATTGTTTACGAATTCATCAACCATATATAGGTATTATCATTTTATGAAAATTGATGGGGTGATAGGATATAAGTAATCATAGTACAAGCAACTTTAATTAACAACAATAAATAAGCCGATACTGTTTTTGTTTTAAATTATGTTCAAGGTATCAGGCACACAAGGATTTTCTCAATGAAAAATGTACTGATAATGTGATTTAAATCCAATTTATCGAAATCATTCACCTGTGGAAATGAGTGAGCATGTACTTGACTGAAATTTAAATAAATGAATACAAAAATAAACTATTCATTACGCTTCAGTACTCAACTTTTTGTTATTCCTCCTACTTGGTATAACTAATTATTTACTCGACAGGTTATATTTCCAAATATTTTGCCAGAAAGGAGACAAAAAAGATCTTTTATCAATAATTTATAATACACACAAACGTGAACTAAATTGGAGCACTTCAATTTAGACCTAATAATGGTTATTCATAGGATAATTTTATAATCATCACATGGGGTATTCAACCGCCGTATCCGATTTCAACAGTTCCATACAATTTGCTGAATAGCAGTTCTAACAACCTTTATAGAAGATGAATAGATAGTTGAGAAACGAGTTTTGATAAAGAGTTGTTCCGACATTATCTCGAGGTTGAAAACGGTGTGCTGACTGAGCTGTCGAATTCATCTGACTGGTAATGCTAGTGATGGGACAACAAAGTTTATATTTTGAGAACATTTCCTGTGGAAGTATCTATAGAAAAATGGAGACAATTTTTGAAAATGAAAAAAATTATAGTAGAATGAAACCCATCAAAAAAGGAAGAGAATATAACGAAAATGGAAGGAAACATAAATTACGGTCGATCTGAGGTCAGGAAGTGGAAGGGGGTGAACTTTTAATGTTGAAAAACGGTTAATCTCGATTTCTTGCAAAACTACAAGTCCTATGGAAAAAAGTTGATAGCAAAGTTGTAGGTAACGAAAAGATCTAAACCTCTTGAAAATACACTTTTTTCACATAACCTCAAAATTTATGTGACTATTCCACTCTTGATCCCGAGAACCAATCAGAATCGACCATTTTCACGGTTTCTTCTGTATTCTAGCGATATTTTTTGTTTATTAAATTTTATCGGACTTGCTCTACCAATACAGAAGCCGAATTGACCCACACGTGACCAACAAACCTCGTTTATCAGCGATAAAATTTTGACATCGTGTCTGGTCAAGATTGCTTTGGATTCAAATCTGACACAAGAGACAATAACCTATTTCATTTTATTTACTTATAATTCGCGTTAGTGAGACATTTTGTACGAAAGGCGAGACAATTTCATTCTGGCTGGACGTTTCATGTGTAATTTAATAAGTTTGCAATTTGTTGACGGTCTCACACAACAATACTAGAATTCAAATTCCTTTTTAAAGTAATCTTTTTCAGTCACTCAAGTTATTGTAACTATTATAATTACCAGGTGATGTGGCTCAACTGATAGGGTTGTTGCGCGGTGATACGAAGGTCGGTGGTTCAAGCCCGTCGGCGACAATAATTTTTTTTTTAATTATTTCATGTCACATAAATTCAATTTATTTTGTTCGAATTGGATAGCAACCATCTCCAAGATAATAAACAAAATACTGTTCATCAAAATTGTACATTCCACTTTGTGAATAACTATAAGTAGATAGTTAATTTCTAAAAAATTGAATTCTGTATTTCATTACTATCATTATGTTCTTCTTCGCAGTTTGAGTTGGAATATACTTAAATTATGTTTCCTTTTCTAATATATATTGTCACATTCGATCATGAAATAGTCATACGAATACAACTCGTGATACTATTTTTCCTGGAAATATTCGTCGATTGACATACTCCAGCTTGCTGCTCTAATTTCGCTCTTGACATTGATCCAAAACTACTCGCCTACGTCTCGTAGTTTTGATAACAATGTCATTCACGAAATTACTAGGCAACAAGCTGTCGTAACAATCACCGAATATTTCCGGCAAAATATTATCACTTGTGGTATTATTTATGTGAAAAATCAAGGTAAACGTTTTTGGTTTTTTCTTTTACAACCAAAAACCAAAAGGGAGAAAACTTACCTCGTTATGTTCCAAATACACTGTGATTATTTTTATTTGAAATATTCTCTTTTCACCTTATTTTGACTTGATACTGAAAAAGCACCCTAATTTTCAATCGAAAATTCTCGCGTCAAAATATCTGCTTTTTCAAAATAGTCGATAGATTCCTATGAACATAAAGCCGTTCATAGGAATCTCTAGGTCAAACTTTTTACAAAAGTGAAGTTACCAGATTTATGGAAGAGGCCGTAATTAAACCTTCTAAAAGTCGTCACGAATATTTTCGTTGTTACATGATATGAAGCTCGTAGAAAAAGTGTTGGTCCTAACACGTACGCAAATTATATTTTACGCACGCAAACTTATTCGAACTCCGCTTCGCGTCGTTCGCCCAATGGTTTTTCGTGCGAAAAAGTAACACTTTGCGAACTTGTTAGGAAATACTTATTTACCTTACCGAAAAAGTACTACTATCCGCAAGAGTTAGGTACAAAGTTTTTCCTACGAGTGTTCTTGTCCATATTATTTGTGAAAAATAAAGGCTTTTAATAAACAATATTTTATAATGATGCTACAAAATGACACATAAGAAAGAATAGTTACATGGATCATTTAGTTAGTACTAAATATCCTTCTTTTCAACAATACAGAAATATTGCGGAAAAGTAACTTTTCAGCACTAGTACGTTAATAGATATATTTACGATATGAGATGGGAAATTTGTCAACGAGGCCGAAGGCCCAGTTAGATAACCCATCGATTATCGTAATATGAGTCTACCGATACGAATATAGTATACAAGTATAGTACTACTACCAAAAAGCTAATTATTTAATCAAAAATATTCAATATTCCTTGAACTGACGATTCATTAGGAATATGTAACAAGCAACATATACGTATTAATAAACAATACGGATCATAACGGGTGCCAGGATGAAGCCAAAAATATGAAACAAATGAATATCCATAAGGATTTGGTGGCATGATACGCATGCGTCATGCGCTATTATAGTAGTCATCAAAGACATGCGTTTCGGTGGACAATGACGTTTACTAGCCTTTCAATCAAAGCAGTATGTATCTTCTGTAGTAGTCCATGCTCAAAGTGGAGTGGAATGATATCAATAGAGAAAGAAACCCAAAGTCGTCTCCACAATATTTAATTTATAATCTAGCAGTCAATCCTGCTTCATTGGTAGATACATGTTTCGGCCATTCAAATGGCCATCTTCAGTCAAAAGAATACAACAAAGTGCATCTACAATAGAAAACATGATTTTATATATAAGAAAAATTGAAACAATTGTAAATTCAAATTGAATTGATTAACAAATTTCAGTTAAGTCAAAGAGCAACAGTGATTTTTATGAGTATACAATGATAATTGATCGATAATAGAGAATAAAAGTGAAAAACAAGATTTTTGTCAAATCAAAATTCTGAAAAACAAAATGGAGAACCATAGGTAAGAAGGTTGTACTCACGTGGAAATACTTCAATGCATCATGAAGGCGAAAAAATTATTTTGTTATTACTAAATCATTATTTATTATTTAAATTTGATAAAATGGATGTATGAGGAATTGGGAGGAAGGCAAAAAGCCCAATCCCCCAAAAGGAAAGTTGAATACTTCATAGGACGCTGAAGAAGCTCTGTGTAACTTGATCATTATTGAAACAATGGGGCAAAAGCGCTGTCGAAAGTGAAAATAGAACCTGTTGAAGAGTGAAGGAAAGAAGAAAACTGTAAAGTGATTACTAGTAATCACTTTACAGTTTTCTTCTTTCCTTCACTCTTCAACAGGTTCTATTTTCACTTTCGACAGCGCTTTTGCCCCATTGTTTCAATAATGATCAAGTTACACAGAGCTTCTTCAGCGTCCTATGAAGTATTCAACTTTCCTTTTGGGGGATTGGGCTTTTTGCCTTCCTCCCAATTCCTCATACATCCATTTTATCAAATTTAAATAATAAATAATGATTTAGTAATAACAAAATAATTTTTTCGCCTTCATGATGCATTGAAGTATTTCCACGTGAGTACAACCTTCTTACCTATGGTTCTCCATTTTGTTTTTCAGAATTTTGATTTGACAAAAATCTTGTTTTTCACTTTTATTCTCTATTATCGATCAATTATCATTGTATACTCATAAAAATCACTGTTGCTCTTTGACTTAACTGAAATTTGTTAATCAATTCAATTTGAATTTACAATTGTTTCAATTTTTCTTATATATAAAATCATGTTTTCTATTGTAGATGCACTTTGTTGTATTCTTTTGACTGAAGATGGCCATTTGAATGGCCGAAACATGTATCTACCAATGAAGCAGGATTGACTGCTAGATTATAAATTAAATATTGTGGAGACGACTTTGGGTTTCTTTCTCTATTGATAAAGCAGTATGTGTCTGATCGTTTCAAAACTTTTCCTTATGGATAGTCATTTGTCTTCAAAAATCGGCTTCATGTTTCGCTATGGAAACAGATAGAGATTATCCGTATTGATTATTAATACGTATATGACGGGCAAGCGTTTCAAGTGTTGGTATGGTTGTCGTGAATCTATTGTGTTCTCGGTTGTCAGTCATTCGGCGAACTGTCAACTTTGACAATTTCAATTCGAAAAAAAATTCATCGGCATGAATTCGGATCAGGAAAGTTGTTGTCATGTTCATGATAAATTGGTATTTATTTCTTTTTATGGGTGAAAATAAAATTTGAAATTACATTTTTTCACTTTACCGCACTAGTGCGGTAAAGTGTGATAAAGTAGCTAATTACGGTACTAAAATCAGTGTCGTAATGTTTCACATTACATATTGGTAGTAGGTAAAGTATCTTTTCCGCACGATATTTTCATGCACTGAAAAATAATGAAATACATTTTTTTTAATCGATATAATAGGAAACTTATTTGAAGAACATTTAAATAACAATAACTAAAACTAACGATGGTAAATTTCGAATTTGTAAGTGCAATTTGTGTTTGTTGCATGCTGTAATATAGCAGATGCCGCAAATCTTGAAGAACGGCGTTTCTTATTATTTTTTTTATCGCTTGGAGCGCACGAAAGGGAATCCCTATAATGTTCAAAGAACATCGTGCGTTCCTAGAGAGGATGGGGACAGGAGGTAGGTATTGGAATTTTTTTTGAACTTCTGGAGATTATATGTTGTTGGGAATACTTCCTCAGGCAATGAATTCCATAGCCTAGCCGTTCTATGGATGAAGGAGTTTTGATAAAGTGCTGTTCGACATCTTTCGAGGTTGACAACGAAAGGATGTGCTGACTGGGCTTGTCTAGTTCGTCTGATTGGTATTGCTTGTGAAGGGATGATAGCAGATATTTCCGAAGAACATTTCCCGTGGAAGTATCGATAGAAATGTGAAAGGTCGCCGACCTTTCTACGGAGAGTGAGTGAGTGTTGCGTCACCCACCAGGCGAATGGCTCTTCTCTGGATGGAATCTAAGAGCATCAGCGTATGTTTTGGTGCTGAACCCCATATGTGGGAACAGTATTCTAGAACAGGCCGTATCTGCGCTTTGTAGATCATGAGAAGCTGTTGAGGTGTAAAGTAGCTTTTCGCACGGAACAAGAATCCGAGTTTTTGTGAAGCAGCTTTTGCGATGGATCTGACATGATTATCCCATGAAAGAGTGTTGCTGATGGAAATACCGAGCATAGATATGGTGGGCTTGGTTGAATTTGATTGGTTAGTGTTTGGCCCACTACAGAAATACCTTGATCAGTTTGATGCTGAGAATTACTAGTGTAGTGAATGCAGAAAGATAGATTGGTCTGAATTGCTTGTTTGTTGACCTTTATCTGTGTTATATTCTATTCCAATGGGTTTCATCCTGCTTTTTTTCACTTTTTATCGTTTTCAAAGGCTCTACCACTGGTCTATCAATGGCCATTTCCCATTCAAAAGTATTTCGGAAGAACTTTTCACGAAACTGTTCGCAATTAACGCTGGCGCCAAGAGCCATTCCGAAGTCTCAAATGCGTCGCCAACGCCAACAACTTCGAAATCTATTATTATTCGTAACAATAGTAACAAGAAAATTACTAATATTTACGGCTTTTACCACACGAATTTAGTGTGACCTACTTCAGACTCACACAAAATCCATATTCCACAGCCGAGTTCAGAACAATTTTCGTATTATATACTGGGTGTATCTGAATAGCACCGCAAAAATTCAAGGGGCGATTCCATATGATATATAAGGAAATAAGGTTCACATGAACATGTGTCCTAACTTGCTTCGTTTTCGAAATACAGGGTATTAATATTTCCATGAAAAATCGTATATTTTGTTTATTACTCACTTGTCTTTCCATCAATTTCAATAAAACGTTGTAGTTTTGTTAATAGTAATATGGAGCTTCTTCTGGTGCAATTAGAATGTCATTGTACACCACCGGTTTTCTAAGTTTCATATTTTTATTAGATTGAACTATTGAAATAACAACTTTTTCAATCTCTATGTGATTTCTGTATCTAGCTTAGTTTTTGAGAAAACAATAAAAATTCGATTTGACTCCAAATTCTGATGTATAGGTGTTTTCAAGACTTCCATTGAGATTATTCAATAACCCCTTGAATTTTTTCTTTGTTATTCAGATACATACTGTAAATAAAAAACTCATTTTCGAAGTTATTACTCTCAATAATCAATCACTTTCATAAAATTAAAGACGACAGAACTAGAAAAACAGTTTTCAGTTTCAAAAAAGACATTCCAAAATTCTGAGGAAGTACGAAGAAGTTTGGGGAAGTTCGGGGTAAGTAGGGAAGTTCGAGGAAGTTTGAGGAAGTTTAGGGACATTCGAAGAAGTTCGGGAAGTTTGTGGAAGTTTGGAGAAGGTTCGGAGAGTTTGAGAAAGTTTGGGAAAGTTCGGGAAAGTTCGGGGTAAATAGGGAAGAGTTCGAGGAAGTTTATGGACATTCGAAGAAGTTCGGGAAGTTTGGAGAAGTTTCGGAGAGTTCGAGGAAGTTTGGGGAAATGCGAAGAAGTCTGAGAAAGTTTGGTGAGTTTTTCCACATGGAAAATTTCGTGTACAGGTTTTTGGAACGTGATTACCCCCTCAGAATGAGTTGGTCAACTTTTGGGAGAGGCCCGGTCGAATTTAGTTTTTTTTGCGGTCGACTACTAGATTTCTATACATTTTATGATTCTTGAATATTTATAAAATTAACAGTATTTAATATATTAATACAGTTGCCTCGTGGTTGAAGCGTCAATGTTCTATCCACGTTGGATTGCCGGTTAGGTGGGTTCGATTCCCACCACGACAGCAGACATTTTTCAGATGGCCTGAGAAAATGTTTGGGATCACACGTTAAAAGGTATGGCTTCCCTCATTCCTTGCACGTACAAGTCTCTTGAAGACTTCTGAGGGTTGCTCGTAAGGGGGCAACCGAATGATGAATAAGAACAATTTTAGAACAATTTTTAGTTCAATTCTTTTGAAAAAATGATTATCAACACACAACTCAACATAATTCCCGAAGTTATATTAACATTTCTTTGATTTATAATGGCATGTTGAAATCAAAATATAATAAGTTATCTGGTCTACCACTGGTGCATTTACCCTACATGATATAATGAATGACGGAGTAGACAAGAAGTGAACAATAAACTAGATAACAAACAAAAAGCAAAAGTGGATGGTAACTTTCTCTGTCTATGCTATCGCCATTTGGAACACTTTCCATTTTTGCCATAGAATTTGCTCTGTGCGGCGTCCGCAGTAATTGTTTGTCATTTCGTAATAGTTCCCAGCCGTTCTTGACCCACTAGCAATGGCCTACTTGATCGTCTATTACGAAACAGTCGAAGGGGGACAATCTAGGCACTCTAGCGTGTATTTATTTATATGCAATGCGTGTATCATTATTTGTAATGCGCAATTAATACGAATAATGGTGAAGATAAAGATACCGATGGTTAGTTTAGCACGTTCGGCACATGGATTCATGGATTAATCTCTAAAGTGGAGGTGCAGGTGGGTGATATCGAGACGTTACAATGAAGCTTTTTGTTCTACACATTTCCTAATTTACAGTAAAGTTGCGACTGTGAATTTAAATTGAAACGACAGATTGTACATTATAGGTGGGTTGTCTAGGCTGGGAGACATCCCAATCACTAGGAATTAGAGAAGATCTATTGGGATTACCCTCTTCTAATTTTAGTCCTCTTACACAAGCCCCAGATTTTCTTGACGGTTAAATTGTTTCACTTTTGCAGACCTCAGATAAACTTTATCTCCAAGGCATTCGATCGAGTCTGGCACCACGGACTCCTCGCCAAGCTTCCATCTTATGGCTTGCCTCCCCAGTTATGTTCTCTGCTAGCTATAGTTTTCTCTCAAACAGGTCTCTTTATGTAGTGGTCGACGGAGTTTCATCTGACCCTCTTATCATAAATGCTGGTGTTCCGCGAGGATCAATTCTAGCACCAACACTATTTCTACTCCATATCAACGATTTGTTGGAAGCAATTCCATGTCCAGTACACAGCTTCGCGGATGATAGTTCCATCCATGCCGCCTTCTCTTCCAAGGCTCCATTACCAGCCAGGCAAATCAGAAACAAACGAGGGAGAAATGTTGACAACATAAATATGGACTTGGCAACAATTCTCGAATGGGATCCAATAACTTGGTCGATTTCAATGCAAACAAGACACGAGCATGCCTTTTCTCTAGAAAAGCCGATCGCACTGTGCCCAACATAAGCTTGTCAGGAGTAACCATACCTTTGAAGACATCCATTTCGATGCTTGGTATTATTATATCTGCAATAACCTTTCTTGGGAAAATCACGTGAGATCAATTGCTAAAAGTGCATCCCAAAAACTTGGTTTTCTGTTTCGGGCCAGGAGCTATTTCACTTCCAGTCAGCTGCTCATGATCTATAAGGCGCAGATCCGACCTGCCCGTCCCATATTTGGAGTGCAGCACCCAAACATACCCTGAAACTGTTGGATTCTGTCCAAAAAAGGGCAATTCGTCTCGTGGGTGATGTTCACAAACTCCATCACTTCTCTGGAACACCGGAGAAAAGTTGGCGATCTGGCTCTATTTTATAGATATTTTCATGGACGATGCTCTTCTGAAATATCAACAATTGTTCCTTCCTTGGCAGTCCCCGCGAGATTAACCCGTTGAGTTGAGGCTTCGCACCCTTTCGTGGTCACTCTGGAGACCTGCAGAACATCTCTTTCCAAAGACTCGTTCATCCAACGAACAGCGAGGCTATGGAACGCATTGCCAAGGGAGGTGTTCCCCGAGGCATATAACCCTCAGAAATTTAAGAAGAACACCAATTCCTACTTCATTTCCCTTGGTTCTCACGATGTTCTCTGAACATTACATTATATCCCTTTTCGTGGGAACCTGAACATAAAAAAAACCTGTTGTGGGTGATTCAGCATTTGTCCGCGATGTGTCAGTCTCTGCTATGTCCATCTTTCTGAGGTGGTACCTCAGGGGACAGAGTCCTGTGATAGAGCCTGTGATGAGCTTCAGCTCTGGTTTGCTGGGGCTGAGTAGCTTCTTGGCTCTGTTTTACAAATCGTTGATGAACTTTCTCGCTTGGCAGTTGACCATAAGTTGCTCTCCAGTAGAACTTTTCAGTATCTTCTCATTACTTGAGCATTGCCCTTAGGTGACTGGTTATATTTTTCGGTGGTTTAGGCAGGAACGCAAATAAGTAAATTCTGGTAATTCAGAGGTAATTCAGACCAGCATTGTCATAGTAACGAAACTTTTGTTACACTAACAAGATTATTTAAATTTTTCTCTTCGCGCTCTAGTTTCTACCCAGTCCAGTAATTCAGACCAGCATTGTCATAGTAACAAAACTTCTGTTACACTAACAAGATAAGGTTCATTCGGGTTTGAAATATTACGGTTCTAGAACTGTCAGGAGTTTGCGCAGTAAAATCGGTCGCGTTCGGGTTTTGTGGAACTGTTCTAGGACTGACTCTTTAGGTGTTCGGGTTTTTCCAGAATCGTCCTGGGACAGCTCTAGAACTATCCGAAACCAGTACCTGCTCTTGAGCATGAACCGTTCTAGGATTATTTTTGGCGCATGCTCATTTCATTTAGTTTTCGATTCTGTCTGTTGTAGCGTAACGTCATAACGATATTATTGCTCTTTCTCTTTTCAATATTTTCTCAATATTATGGAGTTAGTACATTCATTTGATAGTAGTAGATCTTCATTTTCGGGAAGCAGTGGTAAAGGAGCTACTTGCTGAAGTTGCTGAAGATATTTTACCTAATCTGATAATTCTCAAACTTCTGTTAGATAAACCGAAAACTGGAGGATTATGTTGGGGAGACTTTGCCATTATATTCAAATACACAATTCATTGAACATTTCAGGTGGGTGTCGAAATTCATGTAGGTAAAAGGGACAAAACATATTGATAATCTAGCTGCGAATGATATGATGGAATATATTCACGATGTTCTTTGAACATTATAGGGATTTCCCTCGGGATTTCCTTTCGTGCGCTCCAAGCGATAAAAAAAAAATTCTTCACAGAGGGTTGCCAGATATATTGTGAATAGGAGAGTTTGAAGCTTCAGAATATTATTCGAATCGAGATACAGGATCCAAACTATTGTTTTTTTTTCGAAAATTCTGAATAGAGGTTATGTTCTCAGAGTTTCTCTTCTGCCGTGAACCGTTCTGAAACAGTCCTCGGATTCGAAACGACTGCGCACTAGTTCTGCGCAGTTCGAGAACGATTCTTGAACATTTCTGAAATCGGAACCCGAATGAACCTATAATTTGCCGTAGTTATAGGACAAATATTTTAATTCAATCAAATTTTTCTCTCCGTTCTCTAGTTTCTACCCAGTCCAATCCTGGTTATTTTCTGCTACAACTAAATTCGGAATGGATACCTGTTCTTTGATATTTCGCGATATATGTTTCATTTACATGAAAGAGCACAGAAAACAACACCGCCATATCGGAGCTACGGAGCTGTATTACCACCGGTGTGATGTCCCACTTTACACGAGCTGTTGCGACAGATTTACCTACAAAATAACATGCAGATTTCATTATTCGTGCCAAGAACGGGCAATAATAAATATGTACGCTCATTACAAAATCCCCAGTTTTTTGCTGTCATTTTTTCGCACTATAAATCAATTTTGAAACTGGATATTACCGGAGATCGAAAAATATCGCACGGCAGGTAAAGTCATTGGATTAGAGCTGGATTACTGGGAGAGTCAATAAAATAATGGAAATAGTTAATATTACAATTGGCGACCGACCCAGTTGGCTATTCAACTCGAACGGTTGCTGTTTGCTGTTGAGCAACACGAATTTATTCCATTTCATTGTAACAGATATACACTACTCAGCAATGAACCGACCCAGTATTGTAAAATCTGCCCAGTTTTCAGGATATTGTAATAAATGTAAGTAGAAAAAGTTGCCCTGACCACAAACCTATCGAAAATTTCAAGAAACAGGTGAATTATTCAATATAGAAAATGTAATTTCGATAGACTGGTACTGAGCTGTGACGTCATCAGTGTCTTCTTGCAATCCGATTGGTAGAAAATTATGGTGGTGTGAACGCACACAACTGTTGCTATGAATTATAATTGAAATCTCAATTGAAATTATTACTATATTTATAGGTAAGCAGTATATGTAATTTTTCTGACTACTCCGATTTCCGTGATATTCCTTAGGACTCAAGATTAGCTAGGATAAAATGTAATTTCAATCTTTCGGGACGCACAAACGGGAATCCATATTATGTTTATTGAATACCGTCAATTTAATGTTGTGGTGTAACTTTTTCTACTGTGCTGTTATACAATGTTGCTAATTTCACCAATAGATTAGATTTGATTTGGAATGGGGCCTTCGGGCTATCTGCCTCCACACTGCGACCTTTTTAGATCTATTGTGTCTGCCCTCAAAATCGATTAGAGTTCTTCGGCTAGCCCCGCCTTTTCTATGAGACTTCATAGTATAGCTTTCAGATCTCCTGTGTATCTCTGGGCTCCTGGTTTTTCCTCACCCAGCGTAAGGAACATTAGTCTTGACAAGCCCTCACAGTGGCAAAGTATGTGTACTGCTGTTTCTTCCTCTTCTTGACAGAACCTGCACAGCAGTTCTTCAGTCAGACCTATCGTACTCATGTGTTTTTTGAGCCTACAATGCACTGTGAGAAGTCCCACTAGTATTCTAGTTGAACTTCGTTTCTGGCTTAGTAGATATTCTGTGAATGTTGGCGATGGTTTTTTAATAAACTCTCTAGCATGTCTCATTCCTGGCGAGTTGTTCCACCATTCTTGAGATTTGGTTTGCATCCATGATTTGACACTAGTCTTTTGTATAGCTTTCGCAATACCACAGAAGGGTTCTGGGCCATTAGGAGCTTTGTTTGCTCCTGCTCGGGCAAGTGAGTCTTTCACCAATAAGAAGCATCTTCACATTATTTAAAGGTAATGGATTGATGGTGAATCCGTTTTCAAGAGGTTGTTCAGAGGCGTTTCTCAGTAGGTTTCAGTTCGAATAAATAATACCAGTAAATTGACAAAGTCGATTGTATATTGATTCCATTGAAGTATTTCCAAGCACTTGTAATCTCCAGAAGTTCAAAAATAAATTCCAATACCTACCTCCTCTCGCTATCCTCTCTAGGTACGCACGATGTTCTTCGAAAATTATAGGGATTCCCTTTCGTGCGTTCCAAGAGAAAAAAAAAACATGCTGATTCACATGGACTTCGAGTAATTATGGGATGATTCTAGTGATGCTATAATTCAGAAAATCACTCCGCATGTTTATTGAGAACAGATGTTCCCATTAAAAATTATCGATGAGAATATGATATTCAGGCCTGCCTTGTATAATATGTAACTTTCGTAAATGAGATCTAAACATTCACATGCCGCCACTGCTAAAAAATATCCCGACAGAAAAATAATGAAACGTAAAATATTCAAAAGCAGTTCTGATAACTATATGAAAAAAACATCGATCGTCATATCATTCGACTTTTATTGCAAAATGAGTCGCATGTGCTGTTCATTTAGTATCTGAATTCGCAACAAAATACTTACTAGCTATTAAAATGGAATAAACAAGTTTTAAACATTTCCGGCAAAAACTATACGAACCAGCAATATGACAAATAATGAATAATGATAATACAGGTACCCGGTTCACTATAATTTTGATGGATGACTAATGCTCTGCACGAGGCTCTTCCTTTTGTTTCGACTCACTTTTACACACATGATACAAAAATTACTCAAAATGATAAGAATTGGTATTGTTGTAGTAGTAGTCGTAGTAATGGTGGAGAGGCTCAAGTCAGGCAAGTAAGCCCTCATGGGCCCTTTTGCCGACCCCGGCAACCTACACCTCACCTCCCTTATACTCGGCTACTTTAGCGAACCTTCTAGACCTTCTGATGAAATATAGAGTGTCCGCCCACTCGAGAGAGTTCATCTCCTTTCTCTATAGCGTTTCAGTTCCAAAGATGTTGAATCATAGTCTGCTGAACGCTACACATTCTCCTAGGAAGAGAAAAGATGTATCTTCTTCTTCCTCACATCTCTGGCATGTTGGGTTCTCTACTATACCCATTATCGAGAGGTGTCTGCTGAGTTAGCAGTGACCGGTCAGGACTCCAATTAGGAGTTTGAGCCCTTGGCTCAGCAGCCACTTCGTTCTCTTTGTGAGGGGTTTTTATCAAGTCTTTTGCTGGCCCCACACAGTCCCTCCAGTTCTCTTTGAATTTTCTCCACATCCACTCGGATGAATTTTGGCTTCTTGCAGGTTCCGGGCCATGAAATGGTGTCTCGGCACCGAGCCTGGCGAGTTCGTCCGCCCTCTCGTTGCCTTGAATCACCCTATGTCCCGGGACCCACATCAGTGTTACGTCCTTATTTCTTGCAAGTTCTTCAAGGGCATCTCCGCACTCCTAAACTAGAGCTGATCTAATTCTGGGGGAGTATACTGCTTCAAGTGCTGACTGACTATCGGAATACCGGAATACCGTTGGAATACCGTTGGATACTTCCCGAGAGCAAAACTCTCTTGTACCCCGCGGCCTTCCAGATAGATTCCCGCTCCCGCTTCATCTGTCATACACGATACCATTATTCCCTTGTCGGGATGGTGAGCGCATATTTTCTTCTCCCCTTATTGTAATGTATTGTATTGTTGTAACTTGAAGACATTATTTCCAACATTTTCAGATTGGTGATGGAATAACCAAGAACCCTACTTTTGGCTTTCCCCAATAGTCTGATCGAAATACACCCACCAACACTGTTTGTTCGCTTTGGTAGGGCCTCGGTTATGGCCGAGGGTATGGCATTTTCCTCGGAATTTTCCATCAAACGTTCAAAAATCAGTCGCGAATAGTTTTTACAGTGGCGAAACTAGCATAAGACGCAATGCGTTGGGCCCCCCAAGCTTAGGGGCCCACTCGTTCGACTACTCATTCTCTATTAAAAAAAAACTTACATAAGCGAATATTCGAAGCAGTTTGGAATTTTGTAGTTTTTTTTTCAGATGAACCTAGGGCAAGCGAACATTATTTTTTATCATGTTCTGCTCAGGGCTGGCACGAATTAATTCATATGAATTAAGTCAGTGATTTAAATCGTGAATTAATTCAAATGACTTTTTTCAAATAAGTCGTGAATTAATTCAAAATTCATCAAATGGAAACAAATCGCATTATTACCTTCAATTTAAACTAGTTCAAAATGAAATAGTCCATGGCATCTGACAACTGACAACCGTGAAGCACCACACGCGGAAAACAAAATTTTCTAAGAGCCGCTTTACATCAGTTTACAATATTTCATTGCATGCAATTGATTGCTCCAATTCATATTTCCGGCAAAAATAATATGTAGGCTTTTCAACACTGAATCGGAATTACTGGCTTGCAATGTCTTCTTGACATAGATTCTGTGTATTACTTCTCACCGAGTTTTGAGTTGGGTCAAGAGTTGGAAAAAGAAACCATGAGAAAGGCAAGAAAAGTAAGATCCAATGTGTATCTAATGATGCGTGAAATTCCGAAAATCTAACATGTCACCACTAGAATTGCACCAGTAATACAAATTACCACAATATAAATAAATATGTCCGGACTCATTTCTTGCAATGCATCGAAAAATTGCTTTCCAAGGTGACACCAATCCGTAGGCGCGCCATGGATATTGCTGCATTTTATGGAAAATAACTGTAAAGCGCCTCTATAATGAAGATTGTGAATGAGTAATCCAAGTTACATAAACATCAAAAATGCCATATTTCAAGTGTTTATTGTCATGCTTCGAGATTTTCAACGGAAATAAAAACTTAGTTTTTGCGATGTTCTTGTATTTTGTTCAAGTGAATAGAATTTGATTTGTTCTCAAATGAATTAATTCAAAAAAGTCCGAATTAATTCAAAAAGTCAGACTTTTTTTACTTTTTTATAAAACTCATGACTTATTCCAACCCTGGTTCTGCTTTAGTTCTGGTTGCGTTTGGGATTCACGACGTTGACCGTCAGCGTCGCAACAGCAGACGCAACGGGACGAGGCCAAGTGGTTAGTAAATGTAAACTCATCCGATTATTGTCATAAATTCTGTGTTACTTTTGCCTCATTCCAGTCATAAATGTCTAATCCGTGCGATAGTTCGGCGAGAATTACATTTAGAATGTCAAATGTCAGACTT
Source organism: Phaedon cochleariae (assembly GCA_918026855.4). Taxonomy (NCBI): domain Eukaryota; kingdom Metazoa; phylum Arthropoda; class Insecta; order Coleoptera; family Chrysomelidae; genus Phaedon; species Phaedon cochleariae. The sequence goes on along the minus strand of OU896719.1, from coordinate 23,108,664 downwards.
TTCCAATCTATTACCTTTTGATTCAAATCTGTTACTTTTTCCCAAGGAAATCTGGTACGAAAAAATTAGACCTATAGGAACAACACTGACCCATGACCATCAGTAGTATAATACTGTACCTTGAGATCCTTGAAGAACACGGAATTCCTCGCCCAATCCACCTGCGAGAACAAATTCTGGTCCAACACTTTGCACATAAGTTCGAACAGATCGACTTCGCACTGATTATACGTCTGGCTCTGCAAGAGTCCATACAACGAGTTCTGCCACTCCCTATCGTCCACCGCCTGCACGAAGTCCCTGATCATGGGCGACACTTTGTTGCCGTGGGCACCACCTCCGCCGCCCCCGCCGCCCGGCACCGCCGTCTCGAACTGGAACACCTTCGGACTGAGCGAATGCGGCGACGCGGTGGTCGAGTTGGCCTGCCCCCACCCCTTCCCGTCGGAATGGCCGAGCGCGCTGTGGGCATGCGAGCCGCCCTGCAGACTGACGATCTGCAGCGCGGGCGGCTGGTTAGAGGTCGGCTGCTGCCCGAGCGACGCGTTGACCTGCCCCAACGCCACCGCGATGGGACTGGGCGACGAGTCTGGGGAGGAGGTGAGCGAGGAGACTTGCGGGATCTGGATCTCCTGCTTGATGTGGATGTTGGCGAAGGGGGAGGCGCCCGGCTGCGTCGGGTAGATGTCGCTGCCCAGGCTGACGCCGCGCAAGGTCTGGACGGCTAGCTGGCGTTGGCGCATCATTTGCAGTTTTCTCGCCCTGTCGCGTTTGTACATGGGGCCGAATTTGTTGCGGCCGCCTCGCATCCTGTCCGCTCGGACCGCTGCAAAAATAAAAAATATATATGAAGAGATTTGAAAACGCTTCATTAAAGGGATACATTCCACCATAGATTAATCTATGATTCCACATAGGAATGTAATTTCGGAGCAATCCCGGTAAAATGGTTGACATAAATAATAATGAAACCCGAAACTATCAATCCATCGAAACATATAATTATTTATTTTACTAGGCAGAAAAGTACAAGACTTAATGCCGCGGCTGGCGTTTCATAGCCTAGGCGTAGCTGAGGCTAGGAAACCAGCCAAGGCATTACATCTCCTTTTCTGCCATGTGAAACATAATTTTTTCTTCAAATTCTTTTCAATTTCAAGCGAAGTCCAAATAATCCATCATTTTCTGTTCACTCAAACTCATTGTCGATTTTGATCACCAAGTTGATTCAAATTATACTTGGAACGTTGCATAGCAACAAACTTTTTCTGTCTAGGCAGTAAAAGTAAACCTTTTCTGCCTGTTAAGTGTCATTGAAAAGTCACTTTTAATGTCATTTGGAGAAAAATATTTTTCTGCAACCGACACAAAAGTCGTCCATTTTGATACCAAAATTAGCTCTTAAATTGACGTTTCTATTACTGACACAAAAATAGGTATGTTGCTAGGCAACATATTTGGTTCCTAGGAACTAAAAAGGATATACTGGACATCATCAAGAATAAACAATATTGTGACGGTTGGTTATTTGGGTTGAGACGCATACCTGATTTTTTTCCGATTTCAGAAGATTTGGCATTTCATACCCATGCTGGAGATATAAATACACCTTATTATAGTTTAGTATTGGAATTATAAACAACTCAGTTGAGTATTTTTGTTTTGATCAGGGAAGCCTTCAAGATTCAAATACTTGCTTGATCTGTATTTCATTCGTTATTCTCGGGATGGATAACTTGTTTTTGAATAATCACGGCAAGCAATAGTTTTTTTGTCTCAAACAACGATATTGTTTAACTTCATTTGATTATCAAGTCGAACACAGTGTAGTATGGAGACGAATAAATAATCACTATTATCATTGTTGATATGCTCACTAACCTAACATTTTCCACGTCTTGTTCCTATAGCTGGCACTGGCGCGGTATTTGCCATTAGAGGACCTGGTCCATACACAAATACATATGTCACTCTGTGGTTGTATTTTTATTGAAGCTACAATTCGAACATCCTAGAAAACCTAACCTGCTGTTAATGCAGGTAGAATATTCTCACCACATGGATTATTCGTCAATATTTGTTGCATTGCATACACATGGCACGGCATTGGTGGTTACTTCACATGTTAATTTGAGTTAATTGTTTCGGTTGCAGAAAAAATAGCAGGTTTCATTCGGATCAAAAGTGACTTTGTTCGACTCGCAAATTTTGCTTTCGCTCTGCTTCGCTAAACGCTCCGCCTCGCAAATGCAAAATTCGCTTGTCAAACAAAGTGTCACTTTTGATCCTAATAAAACAATCTACTATTTCAGGCGAATGTCACTTCCGAAATTGAAATTCCTGTATATATTCTCGTTATGTCAAGAACTGTCATAATATTTTGAATACAATCAAACACGTCATTTCCATACCAACCGAGGAACCAACGCAGTGACTTTGTTACATGAACTGAACTACTGTTGATTTGAAAAAAATAATATTTAATGTGTATGCCCTAGAAGCGAAACTTTTTGATTACGTTAAGACACTCTTGTTAAGATTATCTTGCCTTGCCCGGAAGCGGCCTCGGCGATAATTTTTCGGCACGTCACAAAGGAATTTCGCGGCCTAGGCACTCAAAACTATTATGATACGGAAAGAAATATTTTGTGAGGAAATGAGAAGGCATTTTTGAAAAATTCTATACCTTTCTACTCGCCTTCCTACAAACATCTACAAACAATAAAACGGTTTTTTGTAAAAAATAACAAAGCTTCTGCATTGTTTCAATAGCCTGATGATGCAACTTGTTTTTTCCAACAAACTGATCCCACGCCGCCTTTTTCAAATTATATTCTTTCGAAAGGCAATGAAGCAACGCTCATCTTCACAGTTTTTATGGTGATTTTGAGACGAACCTCAGACGAAAATTTTCACACCAGACTTCAAGTAATACCTCTCGGAAGTATACCACAAGAATTCACCGAGATTGATCGGAATTCATTGTGAGTTTTTGAGGATTCGTGGACTTTTTGAAAATCCTTACGAGGATTTTTTCGTACTTCACGTTTCTCTGTACTTCATGTAAATTTCTTAAAATACTTCACGGACGAATTTCTTGGTACTTCCGTGCAGAAAAGATAATAATATACAATATCAACAAATTTTCTACATTTTTTTGCTTCTTTTAATAATCATGAATATTCTCCTAATAGGTAATAATTAATTAGTCTCATGATTAGTATATTATGATATGATGTGAAATTATCATTGAAAACGTTTTGGATTTCCTAAAAGATGGAAGGAAACAAGAGTGTCAAAAAATGGCATATACAAACAAATGGAAATTTGAGGTATGTGTACTCGTATGTGAACCTATTTGAATCAGTCAACATTTCAAAATTCAATTTCGAACTAGGTACCTATACTCAAAACGTTCAGGGGTATACCTATTTTAGTATGACCACCCAGTATATGGGATTGAAGTCATTTTTCCGCCATTACGTGATTGATCCTCGACATTTGAATATTGGCATAATAGTTTGGTTCATAATCAAAAATCAATATGTCGGAAATCGTCTCTAGAATAACCTAACCTGACCCAGTGAGCATGTTTTTGACATTTCCTTATAAGCAAGTCTGAAGCCAATTTGAAATTGGCATTATTATTCGGTGTAGTATACTTGGTCTCGTAACATTTCGCAGGAATGCAGAGGCACGAATTCCGAATAATAACACCGAAGTCATCGAGATCCAATTGAAGAACAAATTATATTCGTATGTCAGAGAATATTTACTGGACACGATTGATCCAGAGGCGTCTCGTGACCTCACCATGTGAGTTAATCTCCTTGATGAAGTATGACTAGAATAGAATAGAACACCTTTATTTATCCAAGAAGATCATCAAGTTTTTAACAATTTTTTATTATCACTTAAACTAATGGCCAATCATCCATCCTCATATGTTCATACTTACATGAGCTCATCACCAATCACACAAATCATTCACGGATTCTGAAAAGAGTACTAAAGGCACCCTTCGCCGGAATAAAAGGCATTTGCTAGCAACATCGATCCGATAGGTGACATAAACTTTTTCAAACTAGTCATGTTTTTTATTTCATTGTTCAATTTGTTTTATAAGACTGTGCCCATATGATAAGGATTTGACTTGTACAATTCAAATCTATGGATATCATATTGTAAATTATACCCATATCGTGTTGGATTTTGATACACAAAGTCTGACATATTTTGTTTCACAAATTTCAGTATCTCAAAAATGTATAAACAAGGCTGAGTAAGAATTTTGTTGCTAACAAATGTGGATTTGCATGATGCTCTATAAGATAGCCCCAACATATAACTTATTGTCCTTTTTTGTAGAACAAAAATTCTGTCTGATGTTACCCCAGAAAATGATTCCATAACGAATATGAGATTCAATGCACGAAAAATAGTATACTTTGACTACATCTTGACTGGAACATTGTTTTATTATTATGAAAGCAGTGAATCACTGTATCAAAATTAGTTTTGATTACTTCAAGGGCTTCTCTTTGGGTTTCACCACTATAGACAAGATAGTTAAATCGTCTGCAGAGGCAGTGAAAAAAGTACTTAAGCTGGTAATAATATCGTTAATATATAGGATGAATAAAAGAGGACCCAAGACACAACCTTGTGGAACACCAATATCCATAGTTAATTCATTCGAAAGTTGCTTCCTTTCGCTGAGATAAGATCTCAGTACTAGATTGTTCAACAATTCACTGGGAGTCTTTGGTATAGTCATCGGAAGTCACTGATGGAAGTATCCGGTAGTCAGTGGAAGTCAGTGGAAGTCTATGGCAGTAAATGGAAGTGTTTGTTTGTTTTTTATCGCAGCTAATTCCTAAAGATAAAACCCACCTGATGAATACCGAAAGATGAACCATTTGGAAAGCTATTTTCATCAGAAAATTATATAAAATATATGTCAAAGGGTCCGTACAAGAGAAAGAATAATATTAGGTTATTTAATATTTCCAATCTTGTTCATTCAAGAAATCTGTGGTAGTGTTTTAGAAGGAGCTTTTGAAAGTCTTCCTGAATAAATACGTTTTGTATTTCGAGATGATCATCCATAAATAATTCAAATGTTCCGGTTGGGTCTCGGGTTAGGTATATGGTATCAACAAATTGAAACACGAATGGGTACAAGGACAAGATCGATCAAACATAATTATTTTTGTTTTGGTCCCGATTTCTCCTCGAGAATTGTAATAAAAACTAGCAAGTTTGTTCTTTGTATAGAAGCGGAACCTTCAACGGTCCATAAAATGCTGCATCATGCAATCATTCCAAGGACTATGTCGTAATAGCATTAAATTTAAGATTTTTTGAGACCGACAGAAAATGGATCCCATTGTTCGGTTGCAACATCAATTTAGAATATTCACGGAGACGTTTAATACTTCAACGGCGTCATTATTTGAGATCTCGTTTGAGATCAAAATAATCAGAATGATTTAGGATTATTATATTATTAATCTATGGTAGAAGTCCATATTTTTAAGTTTCAGAAACAAGACACACTCTTAGCTCTTAGTCATCTCCACAAATTTATTAGTACACATCAGGAACATCATCTGAACATGTTTCGGACTATAAATAGTCCATCATCAGCAGCATTATTGAAGAAATTTGTGGAAGTGAAAAAATGTCAACCGCAATGTTACAATTTGATAGTTATAAACAATAATGGAATTAATTTTTACCCGACACATACAGGGGTCTATGCGATGGTCTATGTAAGGATTAGAAAAACAAATGGTGTATAACTCTGCAATAGTCACCTGTAACTGCCACGAGCCAGTCTAGTGTGCAATGATGACGGGTTGAGGAAGCTTGACCCAAGCCTCGTAATATTTTGTTTTCACTGAAATAGTGTCGATATGGCGGGTTGATATCAAGTACATGAACATTTGCAGGCATGTATTCGTGAATACGTTAGAATATGTCCTAATAGACTCGTAATTCCAGCCAATACTGAGAGCGGTACAGATGGTAAGAGTAAGGTGTCCCTGAATTTATGATAAACAGAATTGTGAATCAAAAAGATAAAAGGCCAAATAAATGTAATTCAAACATGGGGCCTTTTGGCTCATAGTGCGGCACTCTAGATCTAGAGATACTGCACATAAATTAAGCCATGCCATAATCAAAATTGAACAGCGCATATTCAAGCCTATCCAAGTGACAGTAGCGCACCTAGGATTTAGTTGGGGGGGATGGTGGAGCAATTTTTTTGTCGAAGTTCTGATTTTTTCACTATCACAGAAATTTCGTAGAAATTGAAAAAATATTCAGAACTAAAATTTGCAACACCATGTACAAGTTTGAGACAGATATGTGAAACCGGAATAGAACTTTTTTCGTTAAACTTTTTTGAAATTCGACTTGTTCATTATCATTAAAAGATTTTCCCACATGATTTCTGAAAGACAGTATAATGAGAAGTATAATAAGAAGTGTGAAATATCCCATTTTGTCTATCTTCTAATTTATACGTTTGTCACGGCACAAGCATGCCTTTTCTCTAGGAAAGCTGATCTCACTGTGCCCAACATAAGCATGTCAGGAGTAACCATACCTTTGAAGACATCCATTTCGATGCTTGGTATTACTATCAGCAATAACCTTTTTTGGGAAAATCACGTGAGATCAATTGCTAAAAGTGCATCTCAAAAACTTGGTTTTTTGTTTCGGGCCAGGAGCTATTTCATTTCCAGTCAGCTGCTTATGATCTATAAGGCACAGATCCGACCTGTCCTGGAAAATTGTTCCCATATTTGGAGTGCAGCACCCAAACATACCCTGAAACTGCGTTGCATTATGTCCAAAAAAGGGCAATTCGTCCCGTGGGTGATGCCTCGCTCACAAATTCACTCACTTCTCTGGAACACCGTAGACAAGTTGGCGATCTGGCCTTATTTTATAGATATTTTCATGGACGATGCTCTTTCGAAATATCAACAATTGTTCCTCCATTGGCAGTCCCCGCGAGATTAACTCGTCGAATTGAGGCATCGCACCCCTTCGTGGTCACTTTGGACACCTGCAGAACATCTCTTTCTAAAGACTCGTTCATCCAACGAACAGCGAGGCTCTGGAACACATTGTTCAGGGAGGTGTTCCCCGAGGCATATAACCTCCGGAAATTCAAGAAGAACACCAATTCCTACTTTATTTTCCTTGGTTCGCACGATGTTCTCTGAACATTACAGGATATCCCTTTTCGTGGGAACCAGATCATAAAAAAAAATTCTTACCACTTTCTGGGAGTAGGAGGGTAATTACCCCTTATACAACCTTGGATGCCTTGACTTCCGAATTATTTTTCTGCATGCGTCATTATTGATGTAGATTCGATTTGATAATCGATTTTTTTGAGGAACGTCATGGAATACGTTTTATCTCCAGACAAATCGACTTCCTCTTCTGTTATACGAGCTTATTTCAGTCGTTTTGATGATATCTTCGGACATCCCTGATACATGGGCCAATAAAACACGAAAACTACATGGAAAACGTGCATGTAAGTCGGCTGAGATAATTATACGGTATGGGAGAGTGCTCCAATGCTTCAAGGCCACTTTAAATTAATTACCCAACAACAGCATCGAAATCAGCATTCATTTTTAGTTAATTATTCTGAAGTAGGTACCAAGCTAAATTGAAAGTTCGCTCCAACAAATATCTCCTTACGATTATTTTAATGCCCTATTATTTGTAGGGTTGCCATCCGTCCGGATTTCCCCGGACATGTCCGTGTTTCAGGGACGTCCGGGTGGGTTTTGAAAAATTGTCCGGATTTTTGTCAGGTCTCACCACTATACATAAACTACTATCATGCCATTGAGTGTTCGCTCAAAAATTGAATATTATTTAAAGATTTGATAAATACCTATTATTTTTCATTGATTCCTTGTGATATTCTAGCAAATAAAGTTCATGTAGACATGTGTCTTTACTTGCTCCGTTTTTGAAATACAGGATGTTGAAGTTGGAAGTAGTAATTGTTTTCACTTCGAACTGTATAAGCTTTCATGGTGCCAATATTCAGTATGGTTGGAGACTGAGAAAGCCCCATAATTTCAAAATAATTGTAATTGTGGTTGAGTAATCTCCATGGAAGTCTTGAAAACACCTACATTAAATTTGGAATCAAATCAAATTTTTATTGATTCCTCAAAAACTAAGCTAGACACAACAATCACACAGGGGATAAAAAAGTTGTTATTTGAATAGTTCAATCTAATAAAAATATGAAACTCAGAAAAACCGGTAGCGTACAATGATATTCACCACAAATAATATCGATAAATTTACCCACTGCGACGCCACTGGAAATATTATTTGCAATCTAATTGCACCCGAAGAAGCTCCATAAACAAAACCACAACGTTTTCTTGAAATTGATGAAAAGACAATTGAGTAATGAATAAAAAAACGATCTTTCATGGAAATATTAATACCCTGTATCTCGAAAACGAAGCAAGTTAGGACACATGTTCATATGAACTTTATTTCTTAAAATATCACAAGAAATCACCCCTTAATTTTTTTCGGTGTTATTTAGATACGTATATGAAAATATATTTTGGAATAAAAAAAAAATGATTCGAGTTTTCAATATTCTAGCTGTCCAGATTTTCAAGTAGGCTTGTCCTGGTTTCCATATTTTAAAGATGGCAACCCTAATTATCTGTCATGTCACAGAACACAAGATGTTTTCCTGGTCGGAAGCATGTCGAAGTTCGGTGTTCCCATACGATAGTCACCTGTTTTTTTTTACCTGTTTTAGTAGGCGTAGACCATGAACAAAAACAAGACCGTAGACGATCAGACTCAACACTCGACGTAACCATTTTATAATCTAGCCGTTGGACTTTCTCTGACCTTGAAACTGCTGTTGCGTAACCAGCCATCGCGGGCATAAAACAACGAACAACGAACTGACGCTTGCCATTGAAGAAGGTAGGAAGTTGTCATTGGAACCAGCTCAGGAATATCATAATATTGAAGAAGAGACTCTACACTGAACTCTCAATTTGGAAGCGGGAATAAGTTTCCAATACTGAGGTTTTCATCTCACTGTGAAAATTATGAAAATTCAAAATGAACCTACAAAGGTATAATACGTATTCTTTCTTCCTTTCGTAAGATCAAATTTCACTTCAGAAAAACATGAATGGAAGACTGGAAGAGGAGCTTGGCTCCTTCACCATTCCTATGAAGTCCTTTATGAAAAGCCACATCAGGGTAGGCCCTGGTTGAAAATGTTGAAATACGATTCCCTGTGCCAGTACGATGTTGCCGATATCATCAATAATAAAACCCGGAAATCGTTCTTAGAAAACATTGAAACTATATTATACCTAAAAGAAATGGGACATAATAGGTTTTTTAATCCTCTTTGTCGAGCATCATGAATACTTTTTTTTGAATCTCTCATTTGCTGGATGGAGTTGATTACTAATCAAGATAAATTTTGATATTTTGTAATAGTATCAATAATTTGTAACTTTCGTTGTATCACAAAATTTAACTATAAGTAAACTAACTAAATGGATTCGTTTCTTGTTAAACGGATGTATTATATCTCCCAACAGGGAAAGCTTGCACACGCTGCGATCCATAAAAGCCTATATTACGCCCTTGATACATAAATATATATATCTAATTGCTCCCTTAACGGGTTTGTTGTTTAGGTTACCGCAATTTTTATCAATAAATATCAGACATATCATTTTGACAAAAATAAATTATACTTACTTGTTACCAATCCCAAAGGGTATTTTGGGAATCTACTTATAGTAGGCGTCTACGCTTATAATGTTTTGACTTTTGACAGGTTTAAAATATTAACATAGAATGCAGACGTCAAAGATGAGTTTGACAGGTGAACATCATGTTTTTCCATAATTTATCATTTCCGTTGTACTTTCATCTGGAATTCTATGTTATTAATGAAAAGCTGTCAAAATCATACTTTATATCCACCTACTACGTCCATCCATAACAAATTCGAATGGAAATTAATACAATTATGTTACTGTCCAGTTTTGGGTTTGATCACAAGTATATAACTTTATTTTGTCAAAAAGACGCGTCTTCTATCTTCCTTATTGAAAATAGTTCAACTTGAAGAACAAAAAAGTGAAGTGCGTATGTATCCCACAAAAGTGATTTACGTAGCGACCTCTAGAAAATATATTGAAAAAGAGTTTTCATGCCCAGAAAGCCCTATAGTATCGGAAATCATATTGAATCATTCCATGTTCAAATTCACAATTGCTAAAAATGAATTATTATATTATAATATGGCACCCGACAAAATTGATTTTGTCAGATGATATTATGTAGTGATTTCATGAAACGTCATAATTGACGTAACACGTGACAGAAAACGGGAAACCTGGAACAAAGAATAAGAGACTATGGGCTCCAAATTGATATGGGACATTCCAGGAAAGTAATGTGAACGCCAAAGATGCATACTGCTCAGCATACTGTGGGGAGTGTGGGGCTCAGTGTGGGGTCCTATATATGAAATAGATAATAGTTAAATCAGCCCTAGGGAAGAGGAAGTATCGTATAGCTGACAATTGTAGAAAATAAAAATGGAAACCCAGAAAATATGGAGAGACACATTATATTCAACAATATCGATAATTCGAAACACCAGGGCAATTGGGACATACTATTATGTTTAACCTACCTATATGACCGTTCTACCGTGTCATTTCTTTCCAAACTCAATGACCTGACATATGAGTATATATCATTAATATTTCCGATGAAAAGAAAAATATGAAATCCCACTCGTATTGTTCGGGAACAACGAACTGACCTACCTAGATTTTCTCATAAACCGTAATTAGATTTTATATAGGTATGTCACGTTTGTCACAATCAACTTTTAGGTTCGTTACCACAAGAAATATGATACGTATATCGTATGATTCGAGGTATAATTCAATCATTCAAATTTGTCATGCTTCTGTTAGAATACATGTCTTAGATATAGGTACACACTCATACAATGTAAACCTACGTATTACGTAATTCGTCCAGACACATATTATGACAACGAGAAAACCCACAAATTTCGAGCAGAAATTAGTAATGGCTGAGAGATTTTAAAATGGCATGGCAGCATTGGCAGCCAAGTGTAAAATGTGATAAATGTCACTAAAGATTGTTTTAGGTACACTCTGACAATAATTCATATTTATCATTGTTAAATATGTACACGTCCAAATACGTTTGCATGGTTATCCACGGTTATCCATATATCAATATTCATGAAAATAAATGTTATTTTGTATATACAGGGTGTTCCTAAACTTCATGTTCGTAATGGGCGTGTACACCTTAGTAGAACTTTTAACTCAAACCATGTTTATAATGATCCTTTTATACATAAATAATGATGACGACATAATTCGATCGGAAAGTTAACTGGAATGTTTTATTTTTGGACATAAATAATAGTACCTTCTGAAAACGGACCCTCTTATGACGTAGAAACCTCATCTCGCCATAGTTAAAAGAAAATACCAAACGCCCGACGGAGACTGAGGCAACTGATAGTTTCAAAAGAAGGTCCTTTTTTGTACTGATTTGAATGGCCTTTCATATTTATGAATACAATTTGGAAATTCTCCTTCGTTGGTCTGGATATCTGATGTTATCACTATTTCATTTGCCCTCAGGGTCACATCATTTCATCGGAATATTTTCGATTTTTGTTCAGCAGTGCCTTGTTATTGAATAAAAATTGGTATTTCCTTGAAAATGAATCAATTTAGGAATGTTTATAGCCACTAGATAAGCCAAGGAACAACCTCCTTCAATAAGTTCATTTAGGAACACCCTGTATATATACCTAACAACTTGCGAAAACTATGGTCCATAGACGCCCAACTTCAGTTGCAATTTTTAGAATCATTGAAAATGTCCGAAGTTACTTTAGCATATTATCACCTACTTAATTCATTCGAAAAAGTTGGAATCACCTTGTATTATTTGTCGTATGAATCTTCCTGTAGAACGTAAGACCTGACGATTTATCGTGTTATTGGCAACAGTTCCGAAATTTGTTCTACATAAATATACACGTGTTGTTGCCCAACTGTCATTTGAGTTACCCAATAGTACGTAACCTGAAACTGGACAAAGAATAAGCGTAATGGTAATGCTCATTTTGTGTTTTAACAACGCACGCAATGCGTGTGAATAATTCCATGAAGAATCGGAATACTTGCCTAATAACAAGTGAATAAGTGAACCAGTAATTGCGACAAAAAATTGTATGTTAGAATCACAAAGACAGAATGATGTACTTATTTCGTGAAACAATAATGCAAGCAGTACTATAGTAAATGGCTGTGTGAATATGCTGATGACGGAGGTGCTAATATTTTCTATGTGTATTTATCAACACACTTCTCTTCCCGGAAACTTTTTTTTTGTACGAGTTCTTGGTGCATGACACTATATCGTCTCTCTCGATGACAAATCCTGATCAGGATAATGAAACAAAACTATTAAATTATGTTATTGTTATCGTGTGCGAAATTTCAATCTAATTCGACGTTTTGAAGTGTCTGTCTCTCTGGATGTAACTATTTCTACGAATAGGTAGGAATACTCTTTCTTGGTGTAAGGCACTGCCGCGTCCGACGCCGAAAGAATAAAAACGAAGATTTGAAATTTTGGCGAAGGAACATTTTGAGATTGTGGTGGAGGATCATGAGGCGACATTTTATTCGAGGAAAACAAAACGCTCATTCTGAAGATCCGGTTCAGGATAATGCAACAGAACTATTCAATTCAATTCGACGTTCTGAAATGGGTAAGAATCACGTTTGAAGATTCCGCGCTACATACAAACATAAAAAACCTACAAACTAGGGCTAGGCAAAAATATCGATATATATCGACACATATCGATATATCGATTCATATTTTTGACGTGATTTTCCCAAGAAAGCTGATAGTAATACGAAATGGATGTCTTCAAAGGTATGGTTACTCCTGACAAGCTTATGTTGGGCACACATGTATAATATATAATATATTGTCCATATTTCCTCAGAGTTCTTTCAGAGGTTTAATTGGTTACTTGAAGGATAGTGTATCTAAGAAAGAAGTTAGATGTCGTGAGTTGGGAGTTTTCTTTGCAAACGAGGTAACACAGAAAGTCGCTGAAATAACTAAAATATTCTCTATAAAATCATCTATAAAACACTTTTACTAGTGCCCCATCTTGAAATTACGCCAGAGTGACAAAGGCGGACAAAGGTGTTAGCATCCCTCCCATAAGGTCCCAACAACCGATAACAATAACACAATAATTACGCTGTGACCCAGATACAGACACGTGCCCATAACTTTAATCTCTCGAAGTTCGCACGAATACAAATAATCAGCAAGCACTCTTGTTATTTGTCGTCTTGCTTGATTCGCAATGGCCGAACCTTTATACGAAGAAATACGAAACCATTGTCTGAATAAATGTCAAATATGTCGAAAAAAAAACTGATGGTTTTTTCATTCTTATTAGTTTATTAGGGCTCGTCAGGAATCAACTTCGCATATCATCGGAATCATTTATTTATTTATTACAACAATATAGGTATAGCTAGTCTTTCAGTCTCAGTTGAGAGTGACGTCATACTTGGCAAATAAGTCATGCCATAACTACATCACGAAACATACATATAGTATTTCGAAATGGGCCACCCGCGGTTGGCCAAACAATACATGGATGTCAGATTTATTTGAGACCTTTGAGAGGGATTTGTTGTGATCGAGTGATCAGCTGATTTTTGCAATTTTTCTATCGACACATTTTGAAATTCTCACTTGAGAACGTATTTGTGATTCATTTGTGAATAATTGGTAACTGTTGAATATTATCAAAATGACTAAACCGTAAAATGCGGATGCATTAATAATAAATGTAAAAACTTCACAAACGATTTCCACACTATATAATAATACCTAATAATAATGATTATTTCATTCACACTCGGCTGGACCTATGAAATGTCATGATTGAAGTCACATGATAGGCAGCGGCTATTTGGGTAAACAAACAATATGAGCGGCTATTCTGTTCGCCAGCATAAGAGTGCTATGGTTGTCAAACTTTGACATATTACATGACACTTCAACTGGCAACACTGCATGTTTTGACATATTGAAGTCACTACATCAGAGTAAATATCCCTAAAGAAGAATTTGTGTGTGTACGTGTACGTTCTGATTCAAGGTGTGAACTTTGTGGGACGATCTGACATAAATTCCAGTATGGTAGAAAAGCGCAGTAAATAAGCAAAACCATGCAAACGATTTTATATAAAACGAGCTCATCATCATTCAAAACTATCATTATTTCATAATCATTACGAAAATGTTTAATGGGTGTGCAAAGAAATGGCATAAAAATCTTTGTCCTAGATAGACAGGATTCAGTTGAGACTACGCTTTTTGAAAATGTATACAAAACCTGCCGGTTTCAATGGTTTTCAATGGTTTCATTAAAAATCGCGTGAGATTATAATGATGATTTCCAGCAGAGTGAATTCAGGTCAAGTACGAGTAATTGTTACATAATTACGAAATGGAGGACGAGAATATAAATGTTTGCGATTGCAATGGTTACAAGAGTTGCTATTTTTCTATCTCTTGAAGCGCACGAAAGGAAATCCCTATGATTTACACAGACCATTGTGCGTATCTAGGGATCAGATTCTTTGAAGCGTGAAGGAGTGTTTTGGTTTGTTCGGTTTGTGCAGAATATTCATTAATCACTTAAGACTGTGCTTATACAGGATGGAGATTTTACTGGAATAAATTCGCTACTGGGGGAGTGAATGACTTTTCTGAGAAGGGGTAGCTGGAATCAACTTCAACATATTGTGATGATATTCCCCTTAGAGGGGCTCTAGAAACATCAGCAGGAAGGCAGGAGTCCAGGAGTACAACGATCATCCTGTAACACGCATTCCAGATTGTTCTCCGACCTCCCAATGATTCCTACATGCACCAGCATATTTCCGAACACTCAATATATGCCGCAGTGACAAATAACGTCACAGAAGATTCTGGAATGTTCTGGAAACAATCGATGAAACAATTAGAGAGAGAGAGGTTTTGTTCTAAGAAGCTTCTAGAACGAAAAGAAGGAGACGGAAGATCATTCGAGAACGCTCTCGAACCAAAGCCTGCCAAGGGATCTCATATATATAAACGGCCAAACAACTGCCGTCAGTCAGACAAGCAACGAGTATCAAAAAGACAGTGATATACCGCGTGATATAAATCGTTTACATAAATAGTTATAAGTTCGAGATAAATTAGTGTTTCTTTAGTTCAAAAAAATCAGTTCGAAAATAAATAGTGTCGTGTTCGCTTCTGCACCCGAATAACGTAACAATATTTTTTTTTGCAAATGCAACCCTATGGCTTACGAACCCCATTGGAAAGCTGATTGAAAGAGGAATCCAGTGAACTGATCATATTTCAGTTTGCAGTTCGTTTGGGGGTCGTATAAAATCAAAATATAATTTCGAAGTTCAATATATTTTCAACGTATTTTCATCAAAATTTTTACTTTCAGTGACAGTGATATTGGGCATTTTCACCAGTCGTTTCAAACTGTGAATACGGCAAAAAACAAAATTTCTTTTTACGGTCCGTTCCTCCCTACTAATTATTGAACCACCTGGTATATCGCAACGAAATTTGGTGGGCTTTAATGGGACATAAAAACCTACTTTTTCATGAAAAACTCAAAGCCAAAAGTTTCAAAATGGCGGCTGAGCGCCATCTTCAATATCTTTTTTTAATAGAACACCCCGTATATTATTCCATTTTTGATATTTGCTCATAATTCTCAACAGTTTTCTCGAATACACTTTACTCCTAAATTCAATTGTTTTCGAAATATTAACGTTTGAAAGGTGAAATTATGTTCATTTCGAACCCAACCAAAAACACTTTCAAGTTGTTGTTGTTTGTTTCATGTTGCTTTCAATCAAGTTTGCATTGGAGAAAATCGTCGCGGTAACATCTTGTTTACTGTCAAATTAACTGTAACTGTCAAATAGTCCGTTGACCGCTTCAATCAGTTTATATGAAAAGTGTGATCATCATACCGGAATGTCACCTTTCAAACGTTAATATTTCGAAAACAATTAAATTTAGGAGTGAAGTTTATTAGAAAAAACTGTTGAGAATTATGAGCAAAGTTAGAAAATGGAATAATATACGGGGTGTTATATTTAAAAAAGTATGGAAGATGGCGCTCAGTCGGCATTAAAAAAATTTTTAGCTTCGATTTTTTCATGAAAAAAACCTCCAAATATAGTTGCAATATACCAGGTGGTTCAAAAATCAGTAGGGGGGGAACGGACTGAACGGGCACTGTATATATTTCGGTGTTTGTATAGGTGCATCAAAAATAGTGGATCACGAGGTCAATGCACCTTTTCTATGATCAAGTGCATGACTGCTTGGTTCTTGTACGCGCTCTTATACAGACCAAATACCTACCAAATGGTATCACGATCTCGCCTTGACATTGGCCCAATTTATCGGTGATTACGTCTTGTTACGACATCGCTGAGTTAAGAATTTCTTCCCCCATTCCTTTCTAATCGTACAACATAAATATTTTCTTCCGTTGAAGAAAACAGATTTGATGATACCTCAGGTGATATACAAACGCAATAGGTATATATTTCGTTCCTTCAAACATTTTTTTCAAACAAATTGTTACTGACAAGCTACTGGATTTTTCGTTTAGGCTCCCTTATTATTTTATTTTATAGAAACAAGGAGAGAAAATCCCAAAAAATCAAGTGAAATTCATCAGCTATATTCGCAAATACGGCCTGACTCAAGCAATAAATTTACTACCACCAACTGAGCATTTGTCCAGATAGTCCTGGACACTTAAAAGGTCCCATCAAATATCAGGAATCAGCTATTTCTTCATGGGTAAAGAGGTTGATTGCCCACTCATCTATTAGGTCATAATTAAGATACTTAGGGTCTGTTGCATAAACATCTCTGTTGATTCAACGAGGAATGAACTCTCCATCATGTCTCCATCCAACTCTTCAATCAGCTAGAGCAAGCTCTACCATGGATATAAAAAAAAATGAATGCTTCATGTAATCGGCCCCCTATACGAATGAAACAAAAATTCAGTTTGATAGTTCAGAAGTTCAGTAAATGACTGAGCTATATTTCTCGTATAGGTGGAGCTAGAGTCACTGGATGATGGTATTAGTTAGATTAGATTTCGGACACAAATGACAACTGTTAGTCTTTTTAAATTTTTAGATTTATTAAGTTACACACCTTGCATTGTGACAACAGCATCATAGCCGTTCCGCGCTGTTTCATTCAAAATTCTTTGAATTTGACAATAAATTTTATGAACGTTATAGAATTGAAATATAATTTCATGAACTATTGAGAACAAAGCGGGAATTGCGGGAATTCTGAATGGGGTGGCGATTTCATTTCTATAATTTTCCAAAGAATGACTTTGGAGACAAGCAAAATTTGTGAGGTAAGTACATACATTGAAATTCACTTCTTATAACAGCAGATTAGAATGAAACTATATTTTAGGCCCATTTTCAAACAGAAGATTGATAAGATCCGTTTGAGAGAATCTGCTGTTCCATTGATTTACAAAACAGAGTATTGAAAAAAAAGTACAATATTATCATAACATGAAATGCAAAACGAAATTATCATAGAAAAAGAGGAATTGGTTTCAAAACTACATAATAAAATTGAAAATTTTAAAACGAAACTGAGGAAATCAAGTAAATTGCGCAGTGATTTGAATGACGATTCCAATACCGATTAAATTCAAAATTTATCAGTGAAAAGTAAATGCAGCAAAAGGTGGAACATCAAAACAATCTCCAAGTTTTAAACTTTATCATTCGGGTACATACAATAAAAGGTACTAGCTATAAGAATATCCGAGAGAATATCCATATATGTGTGTATTTTGTCATACTAAAATGTTGTTACATGAATTCTTCTCATTTTTATAACTATTGTTCTGCGAAAAGTGAATCGCTATATAAATTTTCTATTATTTCTTTTTTTGCATCTACGACAATGATTGATTTGACAGAAAATCTAACCTCTAAAATCGTATCTGACAATCAGGCGCCACTATAGGGAAATTGAAAAGACAAAGAGCAGAATATATGTCTTATTCTTTTATTCACTCAACAATTGTAATATAGAGTAAAGAAATGGACAGAAGTTCAGCTGTGTTCGAACTCCTATATATCTAACTAATACCATCCAGTGACTCTAGGTGGAACCACTTTCGATAATATAAGAAAAAACGTAAAAAAAAGTTGAAAAATGTTATTTTGATATCTATTCAGGTATCTAGGAGAGTAGCGTGTAATGTGAGTTGATGTAATGTAGTGCTATCCATTCATATTTTTTATCAACAAAACCTTGCTCTTGAGTTAATATCTCGCTATAGTTTCTGACAGTACAGCTCGCTCGAAAAAACATATGTCTGTGGCAACTGGTAATAACTATACTATTTATATATTCATCCAAAGTTCATGCATATTATATCTATCTGTCATTAGTGTCTCAGTAAACTCAGTATAAACAATATCTTGATGTCCACCCACTATGATTGGTAGATTGGTTGAGATGGCGACACACTATATAGGTATTCAACCATTTCAACCTCGATTTCCACCTTCCTTATTTCCATACGAGAATGGAACTTATGCATTAATCAAATAATAACAGCTTGTATTTGGTTCAAAATCCGGCTAGATATAGGTACCAAACGAATTATAATACAACCAACAGTATTGAATTGAATTATCTAATTTCAGGCTCGTAACAAAATCCGGTTTCGCGGTTGACCGGCATAATTTTTTTAGGTGAATATTAATCTATTTCGAGTATGAATAATGTTCAAGACATAACGGATAAAGATCTGATAAAGATAAACTTGAAAACAACCACAACCACTCATATAATTTCGTAAAATTTCTTCATTGAATATTCTCCTCAAATAATTTATTCTATACAGTTTTTGAATCTCGCTAATGTAGAAAATGTTTTATTCACCAATTACCTACTACCTATTCACGCTGACCACGCTGTAAGTTGTACTTCTGTAGTCTTAATTCGGCAATTATAATTATCTCCAAGAGATTGAAAAAACAAGTATATCTGCATTTTTTAATACTGTATAATTTACCTGTAATGAAATTGATCTGCTAGCTGTTGAAATTAGTAAAAAAACAACTCATTGTCAGTAATAAAATATTCAGGATGAGTGTAAGCAGCAACTTGTTGTGAATCTTCATAACATAACAAACAGTGAAAAAATACTGTTTTATATGCCATCCGTCATTAATTATTCTGCGTTACACAAGTTCCTGTACACCGTTGCCAAGTAGGTAGGTAAAAGTTCAATTTTATGTTCGCCCTATTACTTCATGAATTATTTTCACAAATAACAAGAATACTTGACTTAAAGACGACGATAAAATAAGGAGACAGTGTTCGGAATGCTCTCACAGGTTCACTACGTCGAAACAGAAGTAACATGTTTTGTCAATAAGAAGAAAATAGCATGTTTCAAGAAATAAAATTGAGCTGGCACCATCGCAACCCTGTTACGACAGACTTTACCGAGATCGGTTCTTTCTTCACATCTTCCGTCTCTCTTCGCATCGTCCTCACCCGCGCAATAACCGAGTTTCCGTCCTTGTCGCACGCGAATAAACGCGTGCATAAATTGCCAACTAGATTTGAACGCTTTCCGTTTCGTTCGTGTTATATTTTTTCACTTTTTCGATAGGCATTTTAACGACGGTATGTGTGCTACTTTGCTGAATTGGATAATTAAATGAATATGATTTGAATCCTTGTGATATTTTATGAATAAAAGTTCATTGAATATGTATAGAAATAGCCCAAATTGGTAAGAAATTGGAACCTCGATTGGAACTGAAATTTTTAAAATTAATCAATATTTAATACTACCTTACCACTTCCGGTTTGTTTCAGATAAAATACTCTGTCATTTTTTAGGTTTTTCGATTCGTACTCGGATACTGCAGATGATTCTGAGTACAACTAGCTTAGGACCAGACAACAGACATACTCTTTTTATAGTAAAACTATAATCTAATCTAATCTTCTTCGAAACTGCTGTCTTCATAGAAACCGATTTTTTAAACGCCTCGACACGTGTTTCGCTATCTATGTTAGCATCTTCAGGAGAAGATCAACACTTCGAAACTCTCTTAAATCTCAGGGTTTTTGGGTTAGGGTACACACTGTATATATTAGCGGCAAAGAAACGAGCCGAGTCAGACAAACCAGTTTCATTTTTTCCAAACTTGCTAGGTATCTGCAAACTGACAATTAAATGGAAGAAAACTAGGAACTTAGCAGAGTCCAGTTCTTCTAACTTTCAATCAAATGGCTTCAATTTCACCTTGAGTGATGAAAAAAATCGCCTGCGGCGCTTGTTTCATTAGTTATGATACTTGATACTGAATGTACTCTTTTTCTATTCTCAAAATCTGGTCACTAAATTTGTATATTAGGCTTTCCTATTTTTCAATAAACTACTACTACTACTACATATAGTTTTGAAAATACTCATCACTTGACTTTTCAGAGTCAATTTTATTTTTTCATCTATACCAATACTTCTTATGCCTTTACAGCTTCATATTGAGGCTGATCATTTTCAAATCAAACATCAACGTTTGAAGATCATTCATTTTTCCATTCGAAATATGACTATTCAAGTACAATTAATTAAACACATTCAAGTTGATTTACAGAACGATGGAAATCGACGAAAATTAGAATTGGTAACGTCAATCTCAAATTTGAAAAATATTATAATTCAGATGGAACAAAATAAGAATTGAAAAAGAATATCCTCAGATAAATTATGAGCATGAAAAAATGGATATATACATATCAAATCATTTATTTATTTTTTTTTTTCATTTATTTTCCATAACTGACAACATACATATAAAAGAATACATTGAGAATTGGCATTCTCTATGTGATGAAAATATCAATTCTTTCTCGGTTTATTCAACAGAAAACAACAACTTTCCTGGCTATATGCCACGACGAACATTGAATTATATCGATTGAACACGCACGATACAAATTTGAAAACAAAATCTTCTGAAGCTGAGAAGTTGCAATGTATTTCATTATATATATATACATTATTTCATGTTCATATTTTTTCTGAGAATATTCCTTTTCAATACTTTCAATTAATCAAGGGATTCAAACTTGAAAGATGTGTAGAATCGCAGATTCGTGATTAGGTTTCCTCAATTTTGTCAAAAACAAAAAGAAAATGAAAAAAATAAAATTGATATTTGGAATATATTCGCACTGGATAAATGAAGGTTGACCTACTTAAGTATTCATGGGAATTGAGCTCAGTGGTTTCATTATACAATATTTAGACTTTAAATGACGAATAATATCCTTCACATGTGCTCGAAATATGGGTCGATATCTGATATGAGGATACTAAAACTGAGAAAGCGTTTGCAAATTCAGTAACTATAAACTTTGAATATTTGCCATTTGGAAATGTGTAATTAGGAACAAGTGATAACTCTGCAAAATATTCAGCATATTTTAAAATAGAGGATTGGTATGGCGCCGACACCTATTTATTTGGTTACATGCATAGTAGCATAGTATTATGTCTCGTATTATGTATTATGTTCTCAAATCCCATTCCCTTTGAATTATTTTGTAGGATATCAGATAGGTTATAATCTAATTTTGAGAATAATTATGGGATATCGTCGAAGAGAAGAATTATGAATTCATAGAAAAGGTATAGTATGTAACGCGTTTATAAACTCTTCTATACAATCGATTATTAAACACTCGCTCCGCTTTGCTGCGATAGTGTTTACAATACTTGTTATTAAAATGACGTTTATAACACTTGTTACATAATATACTATAATAGATCAATCCCATCATACAAATTGTAACATTGTTCCATGAATTCTGTGGTCATGAGAACGACGAGTCATGTTTCTTGGTGTAGGTAATGTCAGTGCTCGTACCTCATCGTACCTATATCTATTTTATTTATTTTTTACGTTGTACTTGTACGAGATACAGAAAAACTAAACATACTTTTCAGTGGCAACTTTTGATGAGATTCAGCGTGGTGATATTGATTTATTTATGCAACGTTCCGTATTCGTAGAACCATCATCAGCTTATTATTTTTTAATACGGTCCCGATTATTCATTTACAGATTTTGAAAAATTATTTTTCATTCTGGATACAACCTAGACGGTATTATATATAGGGTGTTTCACAGGTAAAGGGAAATATTTCGATGGTAGATAAAGGAACATTTGATTGTTTTTTAATATAACTTATATGTCTTTTATGTTTAATTGATCTAATTTATTATCTGCTCAAAAAATCATTATTCATTATTGTTATTATTATCATTATATAAAATGATAGTAAGTATTATAATATGATAATTCAGTATTACAATCATTCATACATTATTATAACAGACCTAACAAAGATCACGTGAGCGTGCGGGAATATTGCCACACTGTTGGTTTTCACTTTCGCATAACTATGAAATAATTTCTGAGCTGAGCAACAATACAGTTATAGGTGGTCGTAGGAAAAATATTTAAAGCAACACGACGTGATGAATAAATTGTCATATAAGTACTACATTCACATGTTACATAAAAGAGTATTATTTGAAACTCACGGAACCTTCTATGAAATATATCAAAGGAGAATGAAAAACGACATCAGCAGGTCAAATTTTCAATCTTTCACCAAAATTTCCAAGCACGACCAAAATCATAGGTACTCTGTAAATTATCTCCTTTTATACGATCATCTGAAAATCAGTAAAATCGGGAAGGATTGATAACGAAAAAAATCGTGTCATATACCGACAAGCATTTAGGAAACTATTTTCGCATGGTAAACAATTTGATAAAGCCCCATTCGTCCGCTGAAATGCTTATCTGAATGGGGTCGTTGAAACCGAATAATCGGCAGTATTGATACGTCGATACATGTCCGCATTTTCAGCAGATGAATGGATCATCTATCCGATAATATCCGAGTGAGCACATACCA
The DNA here is from genome assembly GCA_918026855.4 of Phaedon cochleariae. Classification (NCBI taxonomy): domain Eukaryota; kingdom Metazoa; phylum Arthropoda; class Insecta; order Coleoptera; family Chrysomelidae; genus Phaedon; species Phaedon cochleariae. The sequence continues at coordinate 23,085,416 of OU896719.1, read as the reverse complement.
TTGATGTATAGGGAAAATAACACAAAAAATGCACTGAACCGACTTTTTATCAGGAAATATTACGCAAGAATCCAAACTAGTCGAAAATCTATCGTTTTATACACTATCTTTATATCGAGAATCAGTATGGAGAAATCCATGAAAATGTGCTAGCTTATATTTTAGAATACACTCTTTTCATTACCACTATTTTTGACAATGCAGTGTTGCCGCTTCTACTAGAAAGTAGTAGCAACATTGATATTTCAAATGGAACACCCTGTATTTTATCGTATTTTAAGATTCTCCCTGAAGAGCTGATTTTATCGAAGTATCACACAGATGAAGAATATCTATGTATGATTATGTAAACAAATAAAAAATTCCAAAACCATTGTAACTAGATCATTTGAACTGTTTTGCAAACCATCAAGGAATAGGATCATGGAAAAGTGATTTCGAGTTTCACAGTTTCTTGGTGATTTCGAAACCTAGACCTGATGCTTGGTAACTAGTCGACGTGTAGACGACGTCGCTAAATGACGTTGTAACGACGTCGCTAAATTACGTCGTTTCGATGTGACATATTGACGTCACATTTACGTCTCTTTCACGTCGATAATTTGGTGATCTTGACGTAATTGGTGACGTGTATATGACGTGAAATTGACGTGTGAATGCTAGCTGAGCAGCAGTTGAAATCACTGTCTTTTCCACTCATATGCCTCAAAATCAAAATTGTCGCAATGAAGAAAACAGTAAAAGTTCAATATGTCAAATCAAATGATTTGCCCCAAAAGTTTGCTACGTTAAAAAATTTCACTATTAGAAAACCTGAAAGAGGATTCTTCGATATTCTTTGGTTATCTTCTGTCCTATATAATTTAATTACCATTCCACTTTGCTTTGCCATATTTGTCAGGATGTCACATCAAGATAATATATATGTATGTAATATCGAATGGAACCGATAAAAAAATTTAGGGATCAAAATTAAGTTTGGGGTAGACCCCATTTCCGGAGCCTTTCCCAAATTTTCATGCGGAAGGCACAATCACGTGGATTTCAATAATTTGAATTGGCTTGAAGTGACGGACTTGAATTTTTCCGATTTTTTGTTCAATTTTAAAGATGACATTTCTCGTCAATTAAAAGGATGATGAAAATCTGATATTTTGGAAATATTAATCAGACTGTATCATATTGATGTGCTGCATATATGTGATCATTTCAAAAACACCTGGTATATAATTCTTTGCTGATTGTTCTTCATGTTTTGGATTGTTTTAGTAAGAATTATCATCTCACTGTTCTAGTCTTCACACAGTTTTCACTTGAAACTTATCACCATTACGTTTTATATTTTCAGATTTACCGGAAATGTATGGTACGTATACTTATCTTATTTGTTGTTATTGATGGTTATTTTTGTTGTGGTATCTTTTGTTCGTTTTCATTTTGGTGGAAGGTTCAATCAGTTTATTTTACGGTGATGAGTTGAGTTTAGGACCATTTTTGATGTCGAAACAATATGCATATACTCATTTTTATATCAATAAAAAGGAGAGAAAATCTAAAAAAATCTATAAAAATGAATATTCTATACCTGTTCCAGATCCTTGACGAACATGACAGTATTTTGAACAAAAAAGTTAACAAATAATGAAATTTTGAACAAAGTGGCTATTATACTTTTCCAATGATTTGCAATAACTTTTCCATACCCAGGGGCCCAGGGCAGCATCTGTTAGTTTCTAACCAAATTTTCGGCAGACCATCGAATAGTACAAAATTATTTATCTGACACTAAACTCTCGATAATTTCCAATCCACGCTTGAAAGAGCTGAATTTCAGTTAAAGCTGTTACATAACTACTTGACAAATGACCTAGTTTGCGGCATTCGTTACCACACATCGATACTTTTTTCATTAACTACTCTCAACTGACCCACTGAACTAATATCACTCATTCTGGTTTTTTGTTGCAATTTTCACAGTATACAAGATCATATTATGTTCCTCAGACATCCAAGAAAATCATGATGCTGAATATCGATCAGGCTTACCCGTGTTTTTTTTGACAATTGAATTCATGTATGAATAATCCCACAAGCCGCGTGAATTTGTCATTATGACAGCGAAAAAAGTTTGCCCTAACTTTTCCAGCGACAATAACTGAACCTAACTTTTGAAATCATGACAACCAGCCATAAACAAATAATGTTTGATGAATTAAATTGTCTAACCGAATTACACTCTAGATTTTTTTTTAGTCGAAGCAAACTTGACATTTATAATTCGAATTTTGTTGCCATTAGGTAATTCAACTCATAATACTGCCAGAAAATATCACTATAGTACTACGGACTCGTAATTTTTCAGAGGCAGTTTTTTTCGTCAAATTGACAGGCAAAAAAATTCTTATTGATACATGTCAAGTTTACTTCGACACAAAAGAAAGATCTCTTGTAATAAGCGAGAAAAAATCAAAATTGTGATTTTTTCAGGTACAATATTTGAATGCATTGTAAAATTTGCGGAAGTAGTCGATGCTCAAATGTGTTGGTCACTGATGATTTCTAAAATTCCAGAAATTATGGTTTTGTATACTGCCTATTTGAATTTCCAAAAAATAAGAATTTTGCAAATGCAAAGAGAATATAAAGAAACAGACGTATTTGGATAGAACTAGTAATTTGGTTATTTTAGCACAAACGGTTTCGAAAATATATTAACAAAATATAACCGAGCAAATAACCTTCATCTCGGGCTCGCCTTTAGGCCTTTAGAAATGGCTGGACCCATGTTAATAAAACCATTTTTCATTATTTTTGTTCCTATATAGAATCTGCAGTTGATATTTTTCTATGTAATTTCGGGATACCCTAATTATACAGGGTGTTTCATAATTGAATGCTGATCCTAAAGGGCGATAATCCTTGGATGATTTTAAGAAAAATTCTTCATGTGAACATAGGTCCGTAACAGCTTCGTTTCTGAGATACAGGATGTTGAAATTTAACAAAAAGATCAGTTATTTCCCAATATCTCTAGAACCGCTCTGGCTTTTTTCTTCAATTTTGGTTAATGCCGAGTATGAATAGAAATACATTTTTTCCATAATGAAGGATTTCTTAATTTCCATCAGTGGCGTCCCTGTCAACATACCCTGTCATATTTTTCATCAAAATGATGATACGCCACTGTCTTTTTTCCAAATGAATATTATTTTCGTAATTATCCTCTATCTTCTCATAAAAATGGTCTCTTGTCTTTTTTTCGTCTGGCGAACGGTTTTTGAGTTAGAAAATAAACTGCATTCATTTGCTTGTCCCTATTCGATTTTTACTCTTAGTCATAATTTCACAATTGTGGTAACCAAAAGATCTGAGCAATATTTTTATAATTTCATGGTAACTATTTTTAAGTATTTGTAATGAAGAAAAAAGCCAGAGCGGTTTCAGAGATAACTGATTTTCTTGTTAAATTTCAACATCCTGTATCTCAGAAACGAAGCTGTTACGGACCTATGTTCACATGAAGAATTTTTCTTAAAATCATCCAAGGATTATCACCCTTTAGGATCAGCATTCAATTATGAAACACCCTGTATATGCCAGAAAATTATCATCGCTGGTTACATTATGGGGTTTTCCTTAAATTAATCTAAGGGGTTTTCAATCAACTATTTTCAAAATAGTTGAATACTATATTATATCCATATTTAGGTGACCTCACATGAAGATAGGTATGTATGACTTGTCAGTTATCGAAAAATAGCAAGTATTAGTTTGTGCAAATAATATCTGTATATCTAAATATGACTTCAGTAATACGCCACTGTTTGGTCTTCCGTTAAAAATTTGTTTCCACTCGTTCAATGCAACAGTATAGAAAAACCGAGAAAAACTCATTCCATCTGTGATAGTGATAAGAAGAATTCGTATCTCATATTATTCGTTTAGATGTTTCAAGGCATGAGAAGTGTGAAAATTCAAAGATTTCTGAATGACTAACAACATTAAACGTCAGAACTTCTAGGCACTCTATAGCCTCATCCAGTGCTCTTGTTGATCAGGCAATTTTTGACTGAAAGTCCGCTCCCTCTATCGGACGCAACCCGCATGGAATAAAACAGCCCCTATTGAAATTAAATTAGCTAACCTGGATAGCACAGCACCAGCTGCTTATCGATTTAAATGAATCGACCTAGGTCCACAAAAGCTCGCTCTGGAGGGTATGTGCCCCTGAGCTTTTAAGATTTATTTATTTATTTATTTACCAAAATAGGGGTTACAAACAGATTGAAAATCCAAAACAGAACCCTCTACATAATTTTCTAGTGGGCTTAACAAAAATTAAAATATATTATAAACAAAATAACTATAAGTGAAACTAACAAAGTGATTTTTAGAGTATTGAAGGAAATGGTATACATATACAGTGAAAATGAATGCGATCGCTCGTATGGCACCAACCTGGAGATGGTCTAGAGATGGTCGATGAAATATCTTTTCATTTTGAATTTGAAACAATCCAGACTTAGTTCGAAATAATTCAGATCATTACTGGTGCTGCCGTACTGTGGAAGTCTCCGGTTGTATGATCGAAGGTAGAAGTTCAAATGTTTCACGTTCAAGAAATATTCAATGACTTGTTCTGTCGAAAATTGATTGTAGGTTTTTGAATGAAACATTGTGTTGTATTATTTTTCGAATGTTATAGTAAAACGTAATATAATTTGTCTTCTGTAAAAACTTCATTGCACCAGTGTATCACTTGACGAAGCTACTGTGTTAGCGAAACATGTGTGTTTGAGAATTTTGTGAAAAACTTATCGTTTGTGAAGTTTTTACAGTTGCCATGGATTTCCATCAAGTAACAGCCGAGTAAATTCAAAAAATAATTTGTCTTCATTTGTCCTCGAAAAGAAAAAACAGTAATATTACAGAGGGCAAAATGAGCGGAAGTCATGACCTGACGAATCTAGACAATCCCTCATATTATGAGGAATAGAACTGGTTTTTTTCTCACAGATGAGAAAAACTGATTTCAACTTCTGATGGTTCATCTGATGGATAGTCACCAACTTTCGATTTTTAATTACTTTTTTGAACTCAAAATCAAGGAATATGTATAGTGAATGTAGTGAATGTAACGATTTTGAACCATTCAGATGCCAATCTCGATGCAAATTCAACACATTCTCAAGAATATTCAGATAAGTTTCATTCAGAACCGCAATAATCTATGGTATTGAGTGAATCAAATCTTCAGAAACGATCTTTTTTCTGACTATTTAAATTAGCATAGGGGGGACAACGATCCCCTTAAAGTAAATTTACCACCCAGGCATCAACGTTTTTTTGAAATGCAACAAGTACCTTTGGTTTTGTATGAAAAAACATCCTAAACATGCTTCTTTCGTTTGAGTACATGGAATATGCTTCGAAATGTGCAGATGCCCATATATATCCGTCTAAAAACCAGCGCATTTTTTAATAAACTTCATTATCAATAGTATTGCATCAGTGTATCCACAATGGAAAGAGCTTTAAAATGATGTATCAGAAGTAGAGTAGTTGATATGTAACAATCAACTACTATAATTGAAATTTCAAAGTTGGAGTTCCTATAGGAATTAGGGGGATGAACATAATATCAAGACGGCTTTACTGTCAAAACTGCTCTGCCCAGGAATACAAATTAACGATCTCAGTGAATTCCAAAACACATTCGTCATAAATCTTTCAGAATACTATTGGGTAAGTTGTGTCAAACGATCCAAGCTTTTATTTCGTGAAGTTGTTTCATATACATGCTCATTCGTTCTTCCAGAACCAGAAACGACATCAACTTTTTACAATGAAACACCCTATATAATTCACGACTTTTCGATAGAGCTTTTTTCTGATTTGAAAAATATATACGAGTTGCATATTTGAATGAAAAATAGCTGAGTTATTGATGATCAAAATTTACCAAAATACCGCACTATGAACCTTCATTTCATAGTGAGTTGAATATAGTGGGCTTTGAAATAACGTTTAAATATTGTTCAAGCTCCATGGAAATTTCATAGTATGTTTATTATGAAATTGAAATCGTTCAATTCCAATACAAAAAAATATGAATACACAGTATCAATGGAAAATTCTGTATTTTGGTGAACTTTGATAATCAATAACTCAATTAATTTTCATCCAACTATGCAACTCATGTATATTTTTGAAATCAGAAAAAAACGCTCTATCGACATGTCAAAAAATATATTGGTTGTTCTATATTGAAAAAATCAAAGTTAATGTCCTTTCCGGAAAAACGAATGACCCTGTACATGAAGCAACTTCACAAACTAAAAGTTTGGGTCGTGTCAAACAACATTTCAATTCAACATTTTTTCACATCCCTGAAAACGAAAGAGTTGAGAAGGGGTTCCATTTTTATAGGCGTACCCTGTACTTTGGCAGACGATGTATTCTGTATTGTATATGTAAAGGCTCGATATAATATCGTATGTATACAGATCATAGTATTGTTTTGTCGAAATACGTTAGAATGAGTCTTCAAATTTTAAAATCACCTCTCATTTCATTCCACATGACATACTCAATTAAATAGTTTATCATTTGGAGGAATACCTAGCTATATACACATGAAATAAGTTTACATCGCGTTCAAAGTCCTTCCAACGGAAGTGTCAAAATATAGCGAATCCACCCTGTACACTAAAACTTTTATGGCGTGAACGCGGCTCAAGTTCCATGAAGTGGGACGAGGACAAAGCAGTCAGTAATAATAATAATGAATTTCGTGGTGTGGATATGTGGCAACAGCGCACACCCATTACCTGCACCAAAGAACTAACGTGAGCAGGAAATAATACTTGTTTCTGGTTGGATTCCAGATGAAGCTGATTATATTTATTGTTGAAGCCATTATAGAGGAAAAAACTACGAACTACGCCTTTTTAGAACTCGTTCTGTACAAAATCTCGATATCACATTAATTTATAGTGTAGGTAATATACATGTGTAGCGAGATGTGTAGGTAGAAGACTTGATATTATTTTCAACAGGTGTCAAGAGTCATGGGCTTTTTATTAACTTAGAAACTTGATTTTTTTCTTGAGAATTTCACACCTCTTTTCCAAATCGAATTAGAACTTCCACTCTGTGGCTACTTTTTTCTTATATACCATCATATACTTAATTCGAAGTTACAACAAACTCTAATTCACAGTTCGATTAGGTGAGTATACAGTATATTGTAAAAGATAGATGAAATCCCATGCACAACTTTTATCAGAAAATAAGGAAAGGTTCGTACCTATTAATAAGCAAGCCATTTTGATAGACATACATGACATGTATCCTATGGACTGGACACATCTTCAACCAATATCACTTATACGTGTCCCGTTGGTTGCATGCAGTTGCATAGTAATATGTATCATGTTCTCAATGGGGAAGACCACTGAGGGAAGAAATCCGTGCAAACCTCTTAGGCTAAGCATATTAGGAAAATAGAGGGGGTTCAGAGGAAAGTTTTGCTATAGTTTTGATTTTCTCTATACCCATGTTTTTTGGGTTGCTGATCATGAATTTGAAGTTTGCTGGCAAAATTTTGGCCCGGAACTTTGTTTTTTTGCCACTTTTTGCCAAAATTTTGACACTTTTTTCAGTTTTTGGCCTATATCTCAGGAAGGAAGCATTTTTTCGACAAGATCATTCTGTATAAAATGAAAGGGGATAAAATTTCCTGATTTTTTCATGCATAACATTTTTTTGTAAGACTAATTGTTCTGCCGCTAGAGAGCGCCAAAAAAGGCCATATTCCCATATCTAGTGAAATTCACTGATACTGTTGGTCATAAATGATTCAATGAACTACGTATAATGATCTAATGTTCAAAATTTTTCTTGTCCTACGATCTGGGTCCGTACTCCTTCTCCCTATTTGAAAATGGTTCAAGAAAGGGAACAAAGCAGTCGAACTCATAAAAAATAAGTCGTTCTGCGGAAAAGTGCAATATGTCATCGACGGTGGATTCTTACTACACAAAGTTTTTTGGCCCGAGAAGCAATCCTTTTCTGCAATATGTAACAGGTATGTTGACTACGTCGTTACACACAAACAGTAGTTGTATTTGATGGATATCAAGAAGGTTCGAAAGGTGGAACAAAAAGTGCTGAACGGTTGAAGAGGTCTATGAAATCGATTTCCGCAGACATTCTCTTCGATGAGAACAGGATACCGACCATGCAGAAAAAAAATTCGTATCCAATACGAACAACAAAAGAAGATTGATTTCCATGATCATAGGAAAGTTACATTCTCAATGGAGACAGGCCACAGAAGATGCCGATACCGTCATTGTCAACGAAGCCCTGTCTTTGGCTGAACGTACTGAGACTGAGGTGGTGGTTGTCAGAGACGACATCGACCTGTTGGTCGACCTGTCAACGAAGCCCTGTCTTTGGCTGAACGTACTGAGACTGAAGTGGTGGTTGTTGGAGAGGACATCGACCTGTTGGTCGACCTGCCAACGAAGCCCTGTCTTTGGCTGAACGTACTGAGACTGAGGTGGTGGTTGTTGGAGAGGACATCGACCTGTTGGTCGACCTGTCAACGAAGCCCTGTCTTTGGCTGAACGTACTGAGACTGAGGTTGGTCATCCTTACGGGTCTTTGTCTACGAGATAACGTATTCTTCCTGAAACCAGGGAAGGGAAATGTTCCTCCAACCACCTACTCTCCTATGCATGCTCTGACAAACAAAACCATAAGAGAATACATCATGTTTCTTCATGCAATGAGTGGTTGTGATACAACTTTAGCACCTTACAACCAAGGAAAGTTCGTGAAAACTGTCACCAAAAACCCCAACCTTGCTGATGTTGTGAGTGTGTTCAAAAACCCTGAGGCAACTCCAGAAAGCATTGCAGCAGCAGGGGAGAGATTCCTGGTCAACCTGTACGGCTTCACAGGAAGGACTGAGCCGTCGATAAACCGTCTGAGGTATATTAATTATGCGAAGGCAGCTTTCAAGACTTCATCAAAAATAGCTACACTATACCACCATTAGCTGCTGCAGCCACACAGCACAGTTTTAGGGTATATCTCCAAGTGCAGCAATGGCTGGGAGTTGAGAAGAATGCCGAAGATTGGGGTTGGAAACGAGCAACAAATGGCCTGGAACCGATCAATTTTCTACAAGCCCCCGCTCCTCTCGAACTACTGCGTCTGGTGTCATGTAGATGCATCAAGACGTGGGCAAAGAAATGTAGATGCAAAAAAGCAGGCCTCGATTGCACAAATCTGTGCATCGACTGTGAGGGGTCCTGCAACAATGTGACAATCGAGTCAGATCTCACTATTCCCCTTAATGACGGGCCATTCGACGTTGAAGTACAGGACGAACTGGGCTTCACCTTCGCCCCTGGTAGTTGAGACCATCGAAAAGAGTATGGACAAGGAGGATGGAGGTATGTGGCATTTCCTTCCTTATAAAACGACAATCACACTCTTGGAGCATAATATGTATGTACTAAGATGAATGTACCCATATATTCTGTTCATTACAGACCTCCATCACCTGGAAACATATGGAGAAAAGATGAATAGACTGAAGAGAATGTGAAATTTCCTTGAAAGGTATGTACAACAGTATTCTCAGAAGTAAACGTGCAAAATAATACTCACCCCGTCTATCAAAAAATCCAAGAAATAATATATCCGTTTGTTCCAGATGATTATGGCAGTCTAATTTAAGACAGAGGCGATATTAATAATTTTAATGATATGAGTACATGTTATGATACTTTCGACAGTACACTGTAGATAACTTCTTTAGTAAGTAATGACTGCATTTCATTCGTTCGTTATATTATTTCAATTACTCTCCCTATATTCATTACTCATGTAGGTCTAGGTTCGGGAATACGTCTAATTTGGCGCGCTCTAGCGGTCGAATGGTTAGTCTTACGAAAAAAAGAAATCTACAAAAAATTTAGTAAATTTTGTCAACTCTAACTTTGAATATAACACGCTTTTCGAAAAAACTGTTTCTTTCTGAGATATAGGCCAAAAACTAAAAAAACTACCAAAATTTTTGCAAAAAGTGCTAAAAGAACAAAGTTCCGGGCCAAAATTTTGCCAGCAAACTTCAAATTCATGATCAGCGCCCTAAAAAACATAGGAGGTGAGAAGATCAAAACTATAGCAAAACTTTACTCCGAGAATCCTAATATGCTTAGCCTATCTTTCAATCGACGAATCATGATTTACGTTTGATCTATAATCAATATTATCAGTTGAGGTTGAAGGGAATCGAATCTATATCGTTTAGAAATCAGCATATTTCGTTCGTTATTTCGAAAAGTCAAATATGATGGTGGAGCCGTGACGTATTAGTCCCGCACTGTAGCTATATCTCTCTGATACCTCGTCATTCTGCAGTGTTGCAGTGTGATTGGTGAGTTCAAGGACAATAGGCGTGTTGGGACTAAGACGTCGCACCAGTCTCACCAATGAATTGACAAAACTTCAAATGGCGCAGGGATTATGTGTTTTGAAATGGACATATTCTAATTCATTTTTTTCAACGTCTCAGCATGAATGAAAAAATTCAAAATTAATCCACTGGTAGTTTTTCAGTATAGAGTTCACGATGATGTCGTTTCAAAAACCAGTGGTCTCCCCCATTCTCATACCCTTTGAATTATTTTGTAGGTTAGCAGGTAGGTAAATCTAATTTTCGTTAGGTTGATCAAATCAATAATTTAGTTTAATTGAATCAACAGTATGATATCAATTTCATCAAGAAAATACAGGCTGACTGACAAAAAACTCCCCAAGGCCTGTATTTATTAACCGATTTTAAAAAACAAATATGCAAATGAAATGATTCCTCAGATACTACAAGGTGGCACTTACAATTTCTTTTTCCAATTTCAACTCTAACGACAGCGTTTGTCAGCTGTTTTTGTTCAAATGGCATTGTATAAAATTTATTATTTTTTCTGATGATAGAGATTTTTTTCTGAATACAAATAATGATGTGAAAAAAGTTTACTTCCGCGCAAAATTAGTTAAAAATGTATGCTCCGTCGTCAAGAAATGGATTATTTATCATATAAATATATGACACTCATATTTGCTACATTAAATAAATGTTGCTTGATTCAACGATTCCTTATTTTTTTCCGTGTGGGATGTGAAAATAAAGGTAACACTTCCGATCTTCGAGCGTTTACTATACTTTTGGAAATTCTAGTGCTATAACTAGACTAGCAATTTCATTATAGTTAGTGGTGTATTTAGTATTGCTCTTCCTTATGTCAGTGATTGTTGACTGTTTTCCACGTACTTTTGTATGTACCGTGGACTTTCCAGGCTTATCGGTGCATGATAAGTGATTCTGTTTTTATAGTTTCCCTATCACTTTGTCAAATATTTTCGAGTTTTCTTAAGATATTTTCTTCTGAATATTAGTGATGGGATGCAAACTTATTCAATGTGATTCATCTGAGCCCTAAGAAATATCCACTAGGTACACTTTTAAACTTTATTTCCTATTTAACCATTTTCATGAACTGTGGCAACGTCGCTTCGTTCTCCGCAATAAGCGTGAATTCGATTCATATGTGCATATAATTGAAATATAGTAGTAACATAACATGAATTCATAATTTTTTTGATAAAATATGCTGTTTTACTTCCATAAATACCAATTGAACACCCAAAAATTTCATATGGAACGTAGAAACATAGCGTTCGGCAACAAAATCTAGAAGAATTAAAAAGTTCCAAGAAATTCTCTGTGCCTTTTCTCATCGTGATGAAAATATTATTTTGATCGCTATATTATTTTCAATGATGTCATTCGATAGTAATGAGCTATCTCATAGGGTTTAAATTTAAAGAATTAATTTCGATAATACCCTGTACATAAAACTGACTATTCTATATTCGTTTCTCCACACTGCACTGATAGACATTAAAGAATCGTGCATTCACATTCACTAGCATTTTCAATTAGCATTTTTATGTAAAGTGATCTAGGTACAATTTACCTGGGAATGTTTTTTGCATTGGTTTCAATTTGTGAGTCACGAATCACAATGTTAATAACCATGGAGTAACCACATTAGATACTCACTCACAGTTATCATAAAGAAAAACACAAAAACACTATATGTAATAATAATATCCATTTGTTCAAAAAATGTTATGGAAGTATATGCTAGATTGAAAATAATAATTATTGACCCACATTTCGCTATATGTATATATAGGTAGGTACCTTATCAGTTTCATTGGTTTCATTTCACCTAGTTTTCAGTAGTACATAGATAATGACTCGAATAATAACATATTCATTTTTGATAAATTTTTAAATAAAACCTCACCGTTTCCGTCCTTTATCGTTTGTTCAAAATTATCACAAATATTATTTTTGCTTTGATACAAGTTTACGCATAAAAATATTTCCTATTCCAAGAAAATAAATTCATTCACTGAGAATTACTCTGGAGTCTGGATGAGTATACAGCGTATCTCACTTTGAAAGTCTCCCCTCTATATCTTAGCTATTATTAGCGATTCTTACCAAATTGGAACCAATATGAATAACCATCAATATGATCAGTTTTTCAGAGACGATCATCCTTTTGGACAGTGCTGTGTGTTTTTATTAATATAATAAAAAGAGGTTGATTATTTATGAAATCATATTACGAATTTGTTTTGTAGGAAAACTAACTTCATATTATTGTTCCTCTGATGCTTCCGAACTTCCATGATCAAAAAATAACTTCAATACCAAACAGCAGAAAAAAACAATGAATTTGAATCAGCTGCAAATATTCAGAATTCAGAAGAAACTTAAGAACTATACAGGAGGAGCTAGTGAATTCAGAATTGATATCTGAATACCTCACTCTGAAGAATTCATATATTATTCATCAGAAGAAACTACTTCGGTAAGAAAATCGAAAACTAAATTCAAGATGTCATCAGTGTCATAAAATTTGTAACTCTGCCGTCATCAGTTATACTATAGGATTTCAATAGCCCTGAAGGGGCGTACTCGATTTTTTTTCTTAATTTCTTTTTTCAATTGTCAATTTGTCAAGGTGACATTTCTCGTTGATTTGAAGGTTTGGGAAATATGGAATATCTTTGGAATTTTTGTTAAAATGAAGCTTATTGTTCAATATATTACTATCATTTCGATAAAACTCTGTATAAATAGCTTCATGCGAGACCTCAGGAATATGGGTATATGGATATGATTATTTGTCATACGGTACTATAACTGCTTCATTGTATATGTATAGTGTCACAAGTGTGGTAATGTCGAGGATACTGTGTATAGTGTGTACTCTTTAGTCACCTCATCTTTTTTGTGATGTCATAATTTTCATCTCCCCGATTATATTATTAATTCAAATAATTCGACACTTGGTTTCAAACTCGTTTCAAACAATATATATTTGTTGAAACAAGTAAATTATTTTCCTAGTCAGAAAGTACTGCATTATTAAAACAACAAGCAATCAATATTATCGAAGTAAAGACATTATTTGTGAATAAATTGTTTCATTCAAGTTATCTCATCTCCACAAAATGATTGTTTCATTCTGATTTTTTTTTCTGAGAAATTTGAGTATAATATTAACAAACCATATACTTGTAGTGAAGCATATTTTTTTCGGTAAAAACAATATTATTTCATTGTTTTCGTTTTCGTTAGTGAAATATGATGTGTATAAATTTAAACTAATCGATATTATGAAATAAACTGTTAATTCGGACATTCGAGTTTCGTTTTATATTATTACCACATGTGTAGTAATCGTTTAAGAAATACGAATTAAACAGTATGTTCTAGAAACTCGACGGAATTGCCAATATTGACACAAACGATCAAATGGAGTGATCATTTATGGAAAGCTTACAGCCCATATTAAACCGTTCCAATCGATGTTCCAATTCAGCACCAAGAAACAAATATTTAGATAAATTAAAGAAAAATAGGTCAATCACGTATTGATGTTCGAAGTTTCTTCTCAACAAATTGAGATCGATGTTTATAATACAAAAATAATCAACCGACACCAATTAATATACCTACCTAGAGATGCTTCAACATTATGACGCGTATAGTTAGTAACGAGGTTAGTAAATATATTTACTAGATGTATTATTCTTCTTACGACCACCTAAGCAAGCAGCATACCTATAGCACACTATGATGTTGCTCAGAAAGTATATTTATCACCATATCGATGCAAAAGTGAAAACGAACAGTGTGGCAATATTCCCGCATGCGCACGTGATCATTGTTTAGTCTATACAGGGTGATCCACGGTGGATGGCCTATTGGAAGTATCTGGAGAACGAAAGACAGAACATGATTACAGAGATATAGGGTGTTCAAAATCGAGATTCTTCAATTTTAGGATTTTTTGTGTCGAAACTATTCATTATCGATCAAAACGGCTTACATATCCCTATTTTAACTTTCGATTCACTATCTACTGACATTTAATTGGAACAGATACAGGGTGATCAGAATTCTGAATCTTGAAGCACCCTGTATTTTTCCCTCCTTTTAACAAGCTATATTAGAAACAAGTTAATGAAACAACGAAATTTGTATTTGTGTTTTGTGTTTCAAATTATATCTTCATGGTCGTAGGAACAATAGTGTACATACATAAATCGAGATGAAAAATACTATTTGCCTTCATATTTGCCGCATAAAAAGTGGATACAAATACGACTTATAAATTATGTTGACCTACCTCAAAACATTTGTGTTTTCTCATCAAACAATGAAAATAAATACTTGAAATATCATGAAGTAATCTGTAGCCATAGGCGTGTGTGTATATAAAATAAATGAAATTTGTGAGCATCCTAAAATAACTGTTTCATTACCATTTTTGAAGATGTGACGTCATGTAGAAAGTACATTCATGAATATAAATAATCTATGTACTCGAATGTCAAGTGAAACGAACCCATTTTTTCAGTATCACATCAGATCATAAATTATACTTGAAGATTTCATAACAAAACCGAGTGTATACGAAATAAATACTTTGCTTTCACCTTTTTTCTTTTTTTAGTGTAGATATGAAATTCAAAAAGCCAGGAAGACAAGGCATGTCAAGTACCTGTTTTAAATAAAAACTATGATGATACAGTAAATTTATTGCCCATGCCAAGAATTACCATCAAATAAATTGTTGTAACTTTTTCTGAATGATTGAACATGTTATTTTGATCATTAATTATTCATATTTTTATTGAAAAATTGTTGTAAGTTACACCAAGTGACGCAATGAGTAAAATACCTATATAGTTAACAAACACTGGTATAATCATTATATATAGTATTTTTGTTGAAAATAATATACTTTGTAACAATCATGATTACATTCTGAGAAAACAACTCGAAGCCAATCGTATGGCAGTGAAGCATATCTGTTTTTTTTTCTAAATGACATCCAACCCAGGTATTGTGTATTTCACAGTAAATGGTATTGACTAAAGGATTATAATAAAACCAATTAGACCCTTCAGTTGCACATCATTAATGTAAAAGGACCGGATTCAGGTAATTTTGTTTCTCAGAGAGGGATTGTAGAGGATTACAGCTTACACTTCTTGTTCATTTTAGTCTTTGTATTTCATTGGAAGTGTTCACTTGTGTCACGGCGTGCAATAATTTTATAACATTTATTTGTTATTACAGACATTAATAGCAAAGATTTTATACCCCAACGTACAGAATAGGCAGTATGTGGCGTCCGTGGATAAAAAGTAATAGTGCTTCTTCCAGTGGTTCGTTAAAGAAGAATCACTTATCTTGTGACGCGAAAATCGTTATAAAAAATGTGTATAGTTCCTTACTTCAGCAAGGATATAACGCGGGTGCTGCAGCAAAAGTAACCAGTAATTTGACGAAGGTGCCTCTTACTTCAGTTAGACGAATTGTTGAAAATCCCATGGAATCAAGAAAAAAGCGTAAAGATTCCGGCTCATCAATGACGAAACTCAAATCAACTGTAGCCTCACTACTCTTTGGCGAGTTCTAACTGCAATGGGCTTTAAATATCGCAAAATTGACAAGAGACAAGTAATAATGGAATCCACACGTTTAATAAACTGGCGTTCTGAATATATAACGTCAATAAGAAAATACCGGTCTGAAAATCGGCCAATAATCTACCTCGACGAGACTTGGTTCGACACGCATGACACCCCTTCCAAAGGATGGTCTGATTCCTCTGATAAGTGTAAAACAAAAGCACCATCAAATAAAGGGAAGAGAATCACAATATTACACGCAGGATCAGAAAATGGTTGGATCCCAAACGCTATGTGGCTTTCTGCCAAAAATATTAAGGACTCTTGTGTTGATTATCACGAAGATACGACAGCAGAGCTTTTTGAAGATTGGTTTAAAAATTGTCTGTTACCCAACATTCCGCCAAACAGCGTTAAAGTAATAAACAAAGCAAGCTATCATAGTCGATAATTGCGAATCATTCCTGGCTCAAAGAATACGAAATTGAAGATTCAAGACTTCATGGCTGCAAATGACATATATTTTGAGGAAAATTATACAAAAAAAGAACTTTTACAAGTGCTGCAGTCATTTTCTTTGAAGAAAACGTATGTTTGTGATACAATTGCAGAAGAATTGGGACATACAGTGTTACGACTACCTCCCTACTACTGCGTGTTCAATCCCATAGAGCTTATGTGGCACCAACTTAAATCGAGCGTACGCGGAAAAAATACTTCTCCGACTTTAAGTGGTACTGTGGTAGAATTAATTAGGAACTGTATGAATGACACAATGAAACATTCAGTTCATTGGAATGACATTCCTACCGAGAGTTGGAAAAGTTCTGTTAGTCATGTTATAAATGTTGAAAACTCGTACCTTTCTGTAAAATCAATTGCGCCAATTATAATTAATTTAGATGAGGATAGCGATAGCGACACTGAACTAAATATAGAATAGAATTGTAACATTTAAATAAATTACTTGTATATCTCCAATATTATGCAAAATTCAAATTTCTCAAGTTCGACCCTGTAGCACATTGCATCTTTCACCTGATGATTTTCTACACAATGGGATTAAATCGGGTAGTTTATTGCAGTTAATAAGCCAATACCATTTACTGTGAAATATACATTAAATAACGTCACGATAGCCACAGAGAATGATAAAAAAAATCAAACCATAAACTCAGATATCTTCTACTGCCTATGCCGAAAGGAATGTTGAATCTTACATCTGGACACTACTTGTCCATTGAACTTAGGGCTCAATATAACTGTACTTTTGAGATACCGTTAGAAGTTAAGTAGGTCAAAGCCCTTTTGGTAGGTAGCTAGGCAGGTCCTACGAACGAGGTAGATTGAAGAAATCCGTCTGATCCAGCGTTAGATTTTATATTTTGTATTAGCATAGAAAGTTTATTAAACATCTGTCGTACAACCAATAAGTTTGAACAAAAAATACCTATAGCAAAATGTTTCCCAATGTGAGGATAAACACTCATGTCAATATTGTATGATCACACAAAACTATCTAACATTGTTTTACAAACAGACTCATTGCAAATTGCACAATTAGCTATACATCAGGTATGGACTGTTTTATTACGTACGTTTTATTACGTAATTGAAACTTTTGGTAGCGATTCCAAATAAAACATGCTATTTTTTATTCGAACGTGAAAGACTGAAATAAAACATTCCAAAGTCGCAAAATCTCGAAAAATCGCGGAAAATAAAAGCCTATCGATTTTTTAGTTAACATTTCCATGTGTTTTCACTCAGATTTTCACAAGTGGGTATGCATGATAATCATCGAAACAAATATGATCAAAACAAATATATATCTATCAAGTTCCGAGCATCATTTTCCTTGCACAACCAAAATACTGATAGTGCCAAAAGTTGGTGCATGTTCGGTAATCATTTTAGGTATACTTAGAATGGTTGCAAGTCACACAGCATACAGGGTAGGTAAAAAAATATAAAAATTGTTCAAGAGTAAAGTATCCTTATTTCAGAAAATTCAACAGAATGTTATTGAGAAAAGTTGTTCAAAATTGAAAGTTATGCCTGAATACCAAAACATGGCCTTCCAAGACATTTTTTAGTTTTTCAATTTTGTTCCTCAATAATTTCCCAATCTGTAATTTTTTTATATTCACCCTGAATACTTTCATAAGTTTATCATAACAAAATCAGTCGAGCATACCTTTGTTCAAATTCAAGCATATTTGTGCAATTAACTTAGATTTTAATTTTTTTAGGGAATCACAAACTTTATGTTTGTTGCAACGATATTCAGCTCAACTTTAAAATTTCGCAAACCATATTTTTAACTAAGTAAAACATCATTAATGATAATATGCATATTCAAAAACTTCCATTCAATGTGCACATTTTGTATTTGAAATATCACGAATTGGGAAATTATTAACGAACAAAATTGAAAAACTAAAAAATGTCTTAGGAGGCCATGTTTTGGTATTTAGGCATAACTTCCAGTTGAGAACAACTTTTTTAAATGATATTTTGCTGAATTTTCTGAAATAAGGGTACTTTACTCTTGAGCAATTTTTATATTTTTTGACCTACCCTGTATGCTGTTTGACTTGCAACCATTCTGAAACCACCTAAAATGATTACCGAACATGCACCAACTTTTGGCACTATCTGTATTTTGGTTGTGCAATTCAATAAAAAAAGATTCCCATATGTTGCACACTTAAATGACCACACTGTATAGCTGTTAACGCATTATTGCTTATTTGAAACACAATTAGGAAATTAAAGACGTCCCCGAATTATTTTTCAATTAAATAATAATGTGTAAACAATAGTTGGATAGTTTTATGTTTTTCTAGATATTATGTGAAGAAAAGTAACTTATCACTATACTCTAGTATCTTTATCGAGATCCGAGCCGAGATTTATCAATAAAGCTGAGAATATGCTTATATAGGCTCGAAACATGTACGATTTGAATCTCAATTATTGACATCATTGATAATAAAAATTGTGGAGACAATCCTGTGTTTCTCTTTCCTCATTTTCTTCTTCTTATAATATTATATGGACTGGACCTCTACTATAGACTACAGAAGATATAGTAGAATTCAGTAATCTTTGTCTCTACCTCTATACACCTCTGGCAGAAATAATTTTCCTGTAGAGAAACGATCCATATGCATCGTTGCCCCACCTACTTGACTCTGGCATGGGCGTGGTTTAGCCGCAAAATGAACTCGATAATTTGTTAGTAGCAAATTACAGTGATACTTCTTTTCACGTTTGGATCTTCGTTCATAGACGGGCCCATAGACTGCGTTTTTGGTATAGGCTGTTTTGTTCGACGAACAAGTTTGTTCGGACAAAAATGAAGCAAAACCGAAGTGTGTAATACATTCGTGGTGGTATTTTTTTAAATAATTTCGACTAGATTAGCACTCGTCTCGGTTCATATCGAGAAATCCCACTTGTGGAATTACTGTTGATAATCTATACTTTTTCACGAGAACTTGTTTTTTGTCGACCTCTGCAGAGTGCCAATTCTACTGAATGTTCAGTAGATCTCCTGATTTGCTTATTGAAAAATGTTTGTAGGAAAGAAATATAGATATGTTGAAAAAATATCGAATTTTTACTTATCTTTGGACGTTTCGGGATCGAATCTGCTCCCGTTCTCAACATAGAAATGCAAAATATTTCTCTTTGGAAGTTGTGCTGCTTATAGTTTGACACTTTTCTGTGTCATACTGATGTTGGCATATGAATGAGTGATTTTAGTCTACAAATGAGTTACAGGATGTTTTCATTAGTTGATCTTGAACCATTTTCATGTTCAGTTTTCAGTATTGAATGCCATGTTCTATCTATATCAACTGAACAGGAAGCAATGCTATTGTCTCCGTTCAGAAGAATGCAAGCGGATTCCTTGATTTTTCTTTTTTGGTTGTTATCTTTCTTTCCTATGATTTTGATATTATTCCACTCTGCCATATGTTGTCCATCTTCAGTAAGGATATATTCACTTAGCTTCGATTTATCGATATGTATTTTCTTGATACTGTACTTGTGTTCTTTAGTCCTTACTGAGAGAGGCCTTTTCGTTTCACCTGTATAATTCTTTCCACAAACACAAGGTATACTATAAAAACAATTTTTCGATGATTGTTCTTCATTTTTTGGCTCTGTTTGAGTTAGAATGGATCTCATTGTATTTTCAGTTTTGAACACGGTTTTCTCTTGGAACTTATCACCAACACGTTTTATTTTTTTCAGATATGCCGGGAATGAACGGTATTATATTCATCGTTATTGATGATTGTTTTTGTTGTGGTGTATTTTGTTTGTTTTCAATTTGGTGAATCGTTCTATCAATGAAGTTCTTTGGATATGAGTTGAGTTGAAGAACATCTTTAATGTGGTGGATTTCGTTATTGAAAATTTGTTGGTTAGATGATAAATAACTATTATTATATATTTGACAAAAATATGAAAAGAAACTGACTGATGAAATCACGATTCCTTCAGGAAAAAAGCAAAATATAAATGGCAAATACTGTAAAGCACAAATTGAGGACCAAGTATCAATATATCAAAATTCTTTGACGTATCAGAAAAAATTGCGCTTTCGTTTTATAATACCAGGCAACGAACGGACTTGAATAGCGAGTATCTGGTTAACAATTCCTTACACTTCTCACTCGACATTTCGCGAATTTATAGTTTATAGTGAGACCGTAACAATCTCTCTATAATCTGTTGAAATAAATCCACCTATAAATGTCGATTCGTTTCAACACTTGAAAAATAGCCGTACACACGCGCAGTCAGAGCATTATGCAATTCTTTGAATCACCAAGAATACATTCGAAAGGTTATAAATGAATGTTGGATTCTCATCTTCTACTTCTATCCAATAAATATAAGTGCTTTTATTGAATTTTTAGTCATTACGTGTTCAAATCAGTTATAATTGTAATTGAACGTTGAACGTGATGGTACTAGTGTTCTGCTAAATGAAATAATATAGTATTCTTTGAACAATAAAAATAATTATTGTTGAAATATCTAACAGACAACAACTACTTTCCAGGCTACCATCACAGAATATTCAATTATCTGTCAAATATTAGAAATTCGTCCTATTATGAAAGAAATTTGAAGAAGCACCTACAGCAACTGAATAGTAGACTGAAATAAGGGGTTAAGTACCATATATTGGATTTTTTATTTCATGTGAAGGTGATGAATACTAGATATCATGTTCCTTAGGAGCTATTTCACTTCCAGTCAGCTGCTTATGATCTATAAGGCACAGATCCGACCTGTCCTGGAATACTGTTCCCATATTTGGAGTGCAGCACCTGAACATACCCTGAAACTGTTGGATTCTGTCCAAAAAAGACCTCCATTAAGCTAGCAGAACCACTTTGAATTTTTCAATTTTTTCTTCGGCCATAATTTTAGGCTAATTTAAGGCTAATTTATTACCCTATTGCCGAATTTATTGCTCTTCGATTTATGTAAAAAAACGTGGGTTCTGCTAGCTTAACGTTAAGCTAGCAGAACCACTTCGTAAATAAAAGTTCAATCACAAAACTAATTATGCCATAATTTGAGGCTAATTTTAGGCTCCAATCCTAGCCTATTGCCAATTTTTTCGCACATTGTTTTTTTAAAAAAATAATGGGTTTTGCTAGCTTAACCGTTAAGCTAGCAGAACCAAATCTCAAATAGAAGGAATATAAGAATATCGAGTGCACCATAATTTAAGGCTAATTTTAGGCTCTTCGTTGAACCTATTATCGATTTTTCTGAAAATCATTTTTTGCAAAAAATTTACCAAATCCAACATGAACATGACAAACCAGTAGCAAACCAAAAAAAACTTCAATCACAAACCTGATTATGCCATAATTTCAGACTAATTTAAGGCTCTGATCCTAGCCTATTGCCAATTTTTTCGCACACTGTTTTTTTAAAAAAATCATGGGTTTTGCTAGCTTAACCGTTAAGCTAGCAGAACCAAATCTCAAATAGAAGGAATATAAGTATATTGAGTGCACCATAATTTAAGGCTAATTTTAGGCTCTTCGTTGAACCCATTATCGATTTTTTGGAAAATCATTTTCTGCAAAAAATTTACCAAATCCAACATGAACATGACAAACCAATAGCAAACCAAAAAAACTTCAATCACAAACCTAATTATGCCATGATTTCAGGCTAATTTGAGGCTCTGATCCTAGCCTAGTGCGAATTTTTTCGCACACTGTTTTTTTTTAAAAATCATGGGTTTTGCTAGCTTAACCGTTAAGCTAGCAGAACCAAATCTCAAATAGAAGGAATATAAGAATATTGAGTGCACCATAATTTAAGGCTAATTTTAGGCTCTTCGTTGAACCTATTATCGATTTTTTGAAAAATCATTTTCTGCAAAAAATTTACCAAATCCAACATGAACATGACAAACCAATAGCAAACCAAAAAAAAATTCAATCGCAAAACTAATTATGCCATAATTTCAGGCTAATTTGAGGCTCTGATCCTAGCCTTTTGCGAATTCTTTCGCACACTGTTTTTTTTTTAAATCATGGGTTTTGCTAGCTTAACCGTTAAGCTAGCAGAACCAAATCTCAAATAGAAGGAAAATAAGAATATTGAGTGCACCATAATTTAAGGCTAATTTTAGGCTCTTTGTTGAACCTATTATCGAATTTTTTGAAAATCATTTTCTGCAAAAAATTTCTCAAATCCAACATGAACATGACAAACCAATAGCAAACCAAAAAACTTCAATCACAAACCTAATTATGCCATAATTTCAGGCTAATTTAAGGCTCTAATCCTAGCCTATTGCCAATTTTTTCGCACATTGTTTTTTACTCGTTTTTTAAAAACAATCATGGGTTTTGCTAGCAACCGTTAAGCTATAGCGGAACCAAATCTCAAATAGAAGGAATATAAGAATACTGAGTACACCGTAATTTAAGGCTAATCTAAGGCTCTTCATTGAACCAATTATCGATTTTTTTGTTAATTATTTCCTGCAAAAAAAATTTCAATTGCAACATGAACAATGCAAATATTTTCTGAATAGTTCCGAATCGCCATGTGATGAAATATTTCTGCATCTTACATAATAATATGCATCACATTGCATAATACATCGTAGTGGCTATATATGGAAAAAATGCAAAAAACTGGAAGTAGGTTTCCATCATCGTCTTCCTACTTTACGCGCATCCATGAAATTGTTTAGTGAGAAGAATGTAGTTGATTTTTTTATGATGATGGCTCAGTCAATTCTGTGAGAAATACGCTCATGATTCAAGATATTAGGTATGCAAGATATTATGTTGAAAATATTCGTAGACTTTTCCATTATTGTTACCCTGTTTAAAAAAGCTTGTTTTTTGCAAATGACTGCGGATAAGCTCTAAGAATGAGTGTTTTGTTTAAGAACGTCTTGATACTCTTATAGTCTTGATGCAATTTCTTTAGATGAAAAAACCAAGGTTAGTAGGTTATAATATAGGTATCAGTGATAAATATCCGGATATAGATCTTGATAAATATCATGATATTTATGTGACGATATTTATCCTGATATATATAATGTATCGACATTTTTTTCTTCTTAAATCTTATTGATCAGTATAAAGTATAAAACCTCGATCAGTATAAAAATATGGCCACGCTGGCGCTTCACCGGCAACAGCGGATTATGCTGCGGTGATTCCCCGTCTTTCCGTGATTCCCCGTCTTTCCGTTACGTTGAAGCCGAACGCAGTTGCGCATTATATTTTATTAATTTTATCATTGAGTATTCACACTAGTGCTCTCTTATTTTGGTGAACAGTTGAAGGCAAAAATATATGATGTATTCGTATTCATAAACTTGTATTTTTTACGAGATTTTTCACCAACATTTTACATTCCTATACATTAGAGCACTGAAATTTTTAATTGTGATAAGTAACTTCCATTGAATAGAATATAATTGTAATGAAAATGTATGTACCTAAATTTCGGTACCTATAATGTGTTTGTCATGTTCATGTTGGATTTGGGAATTTTTTTGCAGAAAATGATTTTCAAAAAAATCGATAATAGGTTCAATGTAGAGCCTAACATTAGCCTCGAATTATGGTGTACTCAATATTCTTGTATTCCTTCTCTTTGAGATTTGGTTCTGCTAGCAATGGTTAAGTTAGCAAAACCCATGACTTTTTGAAGAAACAATGTGCAAAGTAATCGGCAATAGGCTAGGATGAGAGCCTTGAATTAGCCTCAAATCATTGCTGATGAATTAATTTTGTGATTAAACTTTTTTTGGTTTGCTATTGGTTTGTCATGTTCATGTTGGATCTCGGAAATTTTTTGCAGAAAATCATTTGAAAAAAATCGATAAAAGGTTAAATGAAGAGCCTAAAATTAGCCTTAAATTATGGTGTACTCAATATTCTTATATTCCTTCTATTTGAGATTTGGTTCTGCTAGCTTAACGGTTAAGCTAGCAAAACCCATGATTGTTTTTAAAAAACGAGTAAAAAACAATGTGCGAAAAAATTGGCAATAGGCTAGGATTAGAGCCTTAAATTAGCCTGAAATTATGGCATAATTAGGTTTGTGATTGGAGTTTTTTGGTTTGCTATTGGTTTGTCATGTTCATGTTGGATTTGAGAAATTTTTTGCAGAAAATGATTTTCAAAAAAATCGATAATAGGTTCAACGAAGAGCCTGAAATTAGCCTTGAATTATGGTGCACTCAATATTCTTATATTCCTTCTATTTGAGATTTGGTTCTGCTAGCTTAACGGTTAAGCTAGCAAAACCCATGATTTTTTTAAAAAAACAGTGTGCGAAAAAAATGGCAATAGGCTAGGATCAGAGCCTAAAATTAGCCCTAAATTATGGCATAATTAGTTTTGTGATTGAACTTTGTTTGGTTTGCTATTGGTTTGTCATGTTCACATGTTAGCTTAACGGTTAAGCTAGCGAAACCCATGATTTTTTTTAAATCAGTGTGCGAAAAAATTGGCAATAGGCTAGGATCAGAGCCTTAAATTAGTCTGAAATTATGGCATAATCAGGTTTGTGATTGAAGTTTTTTTTGGTTTGCTACTGGTTTGTCATGTTCATGTTGGATTTGGGAAATTTTTTGCAGAAAATGATTTTCAAAAAAATCGATAATAGGTTCAACAAAGAGCCTAAAATTAGCCTTAAATTATGGTGCACTGAATATTCTTATATTCCTTCTATTTGAGATTTGGTTCTGCTAGCTTAACGGTTAAGCTAGCAAAACCCATGATTTTAAAAAAAAAACAGTGTGCGAAAAAATTCGCAATAGGCTAGGATCAGAGCCTCAAATTAGCCTGAAATTATGGCATAATTAGGTTTGTGATTGAATTTTTTTGGTTTTCTATTGGTTTGTCATGTTCATGTTGGATTTGGTAATTTTTTTGCAGAAAATGATTTTTCAAAAAATCGATAATAGGATCAACGAAGAGCCTAAAATTAGCCTTAAATTGTGGTGCACTCGATATTCTTATATTCCTTCTATTTGAGATTTGGTTCTGCTAGCTTAACGGTTAAGCTAGCAAAACCCATGATTTTTTAAAAATAAACAGTGTGCGAAAAAATTCGCAATAGGCTAGGATTAGAGCCTCAAATTAGCCTGAAATTATGGCATAATTAGGTTTGTGATTGAATTTTTTTGGTTTTCTATTGGTTTGTCATGTTCATGTTGGATTTGGTAAATTTTTTGCAGAAAATGATTTTTCAAAAAATCGATAATAGGTTCAACGAAGAGCCTAAAATTAGCCTTAAATTGTGGTGCACTCGATATTCTTATATTCCTTCTATTTGAGATTTGGTTCTGCTAGCTTAACGGTTAAGCTAGCAAAACCCATTATTTTTTTAAAAAAACAATGTGCGAAAAAATTGGCAATAGGCTAGGATTGGAGCCTAAAATTAGCCTTAAATTATGGCATAATTAGTTTTGTGATTGAACTTTTATTTACCAAGTGGTTCTGCTAGCTTAACGTTAAGCTAGCAGAACCCACGTTTTTTTACATAAATCGAAGAGCAATAAATTCGGCAATAGGGTAATAAATTAGCCTTAAATTAGCCTAAAATTATGGCCGAAGAAAAAATTGAAAAATTCGAAGTGGTTCTGCTAGCTTAATGGAGGTCCAAAAAAGGGCAATTCGTCTCGTGGGTGATGCCTCGTTCACAAACTCACTCACTTCTCTGGAACACCGAAGAAATGTTGGCGATCTGGCTCAATTTTATAGATATTTTCATGGACGATGCTCTTCTGGAATATCAACAATTGTTCCTCCCTTGGCAGTCCCCGCGAGATTAACCCGTCGAGTTGAGGCTTCGCACCCCTTCGTGGTCACTTTGGAGACCTGCAGAACATCTCTTTCCAAAGACTCGTTCATCCAACGAACAGCGAGGCTCTGGAATACATTGCCAAGGGAGGTGTTCCCCGAGGCATATAACCTCCAGAAATTTAAGAAGAACACCAATTCCTACCTTATCTCCCGTGTGGTTCTCACGATGTTCTCTGAACATTATATACAGGATATCCCTTTTCGTGGGAACAAGAACATAAAAAAAGTGAAAATTATCCTAGTATTTTTATAAATTTAAGTGTGAAAATTCCTTATCGAATAGGTACCACTCTATAGCTTCAATTAAAAACGATTGAAATGATTGAAGCTCTTGTGATATTATGAGTGAAAATTCAACGAGTAATGAGTTGCATATATTGTTATTATGTATTTTTTATTAAATCAATAGTTTCTGTATGTTTTGCGAAGATTGCATGTCAAGATTTTTAAAGAAAATTAAAACTCAGTTCGTTAGTTGCGTTTTTTTGTAGTATTTTTGCGTAAATGAAATTTGATTTTTTAAAGTGAATTAATTAAAAAAAGTCCAAACTAATTCAAAAAGTCTGACTTTTTTCCTTTGTTTATTAAAGTCATGACTTATTCCAACCCTGTTTCCTGGACTTTTTCACACACGTGAATTATTCAAAAAAAGATCGTTCGATTTATTATGTGTATCTATACGAAGCTTATTTTTTTCCATATCAGAACCTGATTTTGCACGAATAGGGTTGGCTTATAGGTTTTGGCAATGACAATAAGGGAAATAATGAGATTGTTATTCATAACAGATCCAGGTGTGGCAGAGGAATTTTACTGACCGAACAACAATGAAATAAAATCCATTCGAGCTTAGAATTTCATTCAAAGTGTAATCCTTTTTACCTTCAAACTTATTGTTGGGTGTTTCACATATTAATAATGAATTACTCAACAGTGTACGCATTTGATTTTTAAAGCACCGACAATAATTATTTATATGTATTGCCTACCGAAAAGTAATAGGTAAACACTTTTCAATTAGCAGAGAGAATTCCAATATCAAATTTACTAGAACCTGAACCGGAAATAGCTCAAAAAAATTCGCAGAAATATCTAATGTGTCTGGCTATTATACCTGTATTATATAGGCTCTTTCAAGGTAAACGAGAAAGTTGAAATACCTATCTATACCAAGATATAAAATCTTATATTCGCCTCAATATTCACTGGAATCTAACTCGACTAGTTCAAAATTGTCAATGAACAATCGGAAATAATTGATAGATATATTTGGGAAATAAGAAAAAAAATCTTGGGGACGAAATTAAAGGGAATTCAGGTGAACTGAAAAGAAATTAAAGCTATAAAGGCTGATGCCATCAGAGCATCAGAATATATTTATCCATTCAACTCGACAGTTTGGTAGGGAAAATAAATGCCCCTATTTCCAAATTTTAATACTTTGGCATGAGCGATATTATTGAAAAGACTATCTCTCTCTATCTCAAAGAATAGTGAAGCTGAGAAACCTCGTGGAAAACTAATTATTTTACGATGGTTAAGAGATGAAAATAATCTTACTGAAAAGCATGACCCGAATATTAGGAGGAGCGTTATTCTATTTCTATTATATACGAATTAATCCATCCTGACAGAACACACATTGTTGAACTATATAGCCACAGCCTTTGGCTATATACCGACACCATATTGTTTGCATTTTTCGAATATTGCAAGCTGCTTTCTCACATTGAAACAGTGTGTGATTTCTTTTGTTCCACATGCTTCATTCTGCCGAACATATTCACAGAGTATTAACCATTTCGCCCACCATCTACTTATAGGGTGTCACATTTATATAACTCGATATACCTACACCCTCACACTGCAGGAATAAGTATTTATAATGTTGATTATTTATGTTTATGTTCAACCCAGTCATACCTCGTGAACGTAACTATCCATATAGGCAATTTATACCCGAAGTATCGACCATTGAATCTCAAGAAACAGTGAAAAACGTGAGTAGAAAACTTCTAACCATCTTTTACAATCGCGAAAATCAAAAAGTGTCGAACTTTAAAACTTTTCCGAGGTTGGTCAACACAACAACAAACCAATTCAGAATTGTCAATATTTTTAGCATAGAATAAATTGTTTCAAGCAGATTTTGATTCTTGAAGGAAGCCAGGATTAATTTGTGAAGAAACACTATAGGGCATAGAATGCTTTTCCGAGGTTAGTCAACAAACCAATTCAGAATTCTCAATATTTTTAGCATAGAATGAATTGTTTCAAGCAGATTTTGATTCTTGAAGGAAGCCAGGATAAATTCGTGGAGAAACACTAGAGCATAGAATCCAAGTCATCAAGTGAAAACCCTCGTGAAAACCCAAAAAGAATAGAGGAAGAAAAGTTTGTAAGTGTGTTACATGAATCAGAATTGAAGATGAACCTACCTACCGACCTATACCTATTTGTTGTGTAGGTATGTAATAGGTACTTGAGTTTTGTTGCAAAAAAAAACACTAGTGAAGATGCCAAATCATCACTTGGAATCCCAAAAACATGCGATTAGGAGGAAGGAGGAAGTGTAACTATGTAGGGGTATGTTCATAAAAGAACCCAAGATTAATCAATTTACCTACATATTTTAAGGGAAAGAGTAGGTTGGGTGCAAAAAACACCAATGCGGGACAAAAATGTTCCAGATTGGTGATTTAGATAACTGAAATATAGATTTAAAAACGACCAATTGGATCCTCGATTGTTGACCACCTTTACTTCAAAAATTGAGATAAGAATGGTCTTCTTCTAATATTTTTTGTGATACCAACTCTGATGGCTCAACAGCAGATCTTCTCTATTAGGAAATAGCTGAGGTTATCTTCCGAATTCAACTGTCGGCAGTGTCAGTAGTGCCACGAATACTGCTGAAATTCTGCTGTTCCGTAATAGTTCAGTATTTTCAGTTAGATTACTTGTGATGACATTCGGAACCAAGCGGAACAAGTTTTACAGTAGTGAGCTATCACTATTAAGTTATCTAGTAGTAAGTTATTCACCATTTTTTGTTATATAAATTATGTTTGGAATAAAACTCGAATAAAACGAATAAAAAATAAGATACTTGTTAATTCGTACTTGGACCTGCAGCTGATGATTTATTTAGAAGCGAGTTTAGAAGGGTTTCCATGCATGATGGCAAATCGATGACAAATCGAGCAAACCAGTTTTGAATGATGAGTAGAATATATGAATATCTTGATTTGAATAACTTTCTTTGATAATCATAAATTAATCTCGATAATAGCCAACTATAACATTTTTATGCCCTATGACCTTTTGGTGGACAGTAATTTCAGCAGAAATCTGAGCTGAATATGGAGCCAAAAATATTCAGAACGGATACCCTGCTCTCGTGAACTGTCGCTTTCAGTGAAATTTTCAATTTTGGGACAAAATAACCAGTAGATTCAGTACTGAAAATTGTATTCGGAAATATAATTTCGAGCGGTTCAAACCA
Organism: Phaedon cochleariae; assembly: GCA_918026855.4. Lineage (NCBI taxonomy): Eukaryota > Metazoa > Arthropoda > Insecta > Coleoptera > Chrysomelidae > Phaedon > Phaedon cochleariae. Next base: position 23,055,437 of record OU896719.1, on the reverse strand, counting down.
CAGTCTACTACTATAATATACAAGGTGATTAAAAATGCGATGTAAATATTTCAAGGGTATGTTGTTGGGATCAAAATATGACTTTTTCTTTTTATAAACATGTGTCCTAAAATACACCCACTCCGAGCTACAGCCACTGTAAGTTAGGTAAAAAAAAATATTATCTGAAATTGTGACTTATGTGAAGTTGGCACCGTCTTTTTTGAAAAACTGAATTTTTATCGGAGTTCTGGGTAGATACGATAGAGTTCTGAAGTTCCTGAAAAAAATTTCAATAGTTCTGGTTAATTGTAGAAAATAACCGAAAAACAAAATTGTGGGTGCTAACTCGGCGCCGCTTTTTTCACAGAAAAGAGTTCTGATGAGAAATTTCGACGTATTTGAAAGAGTTCTGATGAGAAATTTCGACGTATTTGAAAGAGTTCTGGAGTTCCTGATATATTTCAACGATAGTTCCGGCGAAATAACAAAGTTATTCCTATTTTTAATAGGGACACTTCATATGCTCATGTAGCATCCACCACTTTCTAAAGTTCGGATCGGAGTTCTGGGTAGCACCAGTCGTGTTCCACATACTATCTTTTTACATTTTTTCTCTTAAATCAAAACTTTTGTTTTTATAAGCGGAAAAGAGGGACCAAGGAGAAAAAGAGTTTTGTGAAAGATTTGGAAAGAAAAGACAATAAAGGAGTTCTGATCGGAGGTCTGGGTAGCACCAGTCGAGTTCTAGATACTATCTTGATAATTTTTTCTGTAAAATCGAAACTTTAGTTTTTATAAGCACAAAAGAGAAACTGATTGAAAAAAAAATTGTTTTGTAAATGATTTGGAAAGGAGAGACAATAGAGGAGTTCTGATCGGAGTTCTGGGTAGCACCAGTCAATTTCCACATACTATCTAGGTAACTTTTCTCTCTAAAATCGGAACTTTAGTTTTCATAAGCAAAAACAAGGGACCGACTGAAAAAAAAAAGTTTTGTGGAAGATTTGAAAAGGATAGACAATAGAGGAGTTCTTATCGGATTTCTGGGTAGCACCAGTCGAGTTCCACATACTATCTAGGTAACTTTTTTCTCTAAAATCGAAACTAGTTTTCATGAGCGAAAACAAGGGACCGACTGAAAAAAAAGTTTTTTGAAAAATTTGGAATGGAGAGACAATAGAGGAGTTCTGATCAGAGTTCTGGGTAGCACCAGTCGAGTTCTACATACCATCTTGATATCTGTTTGCTCTAAAATCGAAACTTCAGTTTTTATAAGCGGAAACGAGGGACCGATTGAAAAAAAAAAGTGTTTTGTGAACGATTTGGAAAGGAGAGACAATAGAGAAGTTCTGATCGGAGTTCTGGGTAGCACCAGTCGAGTTCTACATACTACCTAGATAAGTTTTTTCTCTAAAATCAGAACTTCAGAACCTACCCAGAACTCCGATCAGAACTTCTCTATTTTTTCCTTTCCAAATCTTTCACAAAACATTTTTTTTCAATCGGTCCTTCGTTTTTGCTTATAAAAACTCAAGTTTCGATTTTAGAGAAAACAGTTATCAAGATAGTATGTAGAACTGGACTGGTGCCGATCAGAACTCCTCTATTGTCTCTCTTTTCCAAATCGTTCACAAAACACTTTTTTTAAATCGGTCCCTCGTTTCCGCTTATAAAAACTAGAGTTTCGGTTTTAGAGAAAAAAGTTACCTAGGTAGTATGTGGAACTCGACTGGTGCTACCCAGAACTCCGATCCGAACTTTAGAAAGTGGTGGATGCTACATGAGCGTATGAATGTCCCTATTAAAAATAGGAATAACTTTGTTTTTTCGCTGGAACTATCGTTGAAATATATCAGGAACTCCAGAACTCTTTCAAATACGTCGAAATTTCTCATCAGAACTCTTTTCTGTGAAAAAAGCGGCGCCGCGTGAAGTTAGCACCCACAATTTTGTTTTTCAGTTATTATCTACAACTAACCAGAACTATTGAAATTTTTTGTCAGGAACTCCAGAACTCTATTGTATCTACCCAGAACTCCGATAAAAATTCAGTTTTTCAAAAAAGTCGGTGCCAACTTCACATAAGTGAAATTGTGACCAAAATAACGGATAAAATCTTCTGGAAATTGGCGTGCCCCTGTCTTTTTTGACACTTTATTTCCTTGGAAAAAGCCACATATCATCAATATGATGTCTAGATTTCCTGAAATTGTTCTTTGAATACATTATAACTATATTATAACAGAATTCGGACATAATAGGTTTCTCAATCCTACTATGTCGAGCATAATGAATAATTTTTGATAAATTTCTCATTTTCTGGAATGAATTGATTACTAATCAAGATAAATTATGATATTTTCCAATAATATTTATATATCTATACAAAATGATAATCATAACTTCTCAGTAATTTTTTTTGGGAATGAATTCGTGTCTTTATAAACGGAAAGTAGCATCAGATTATATTTTGCAACAGCGCATAATACTTTGAGCCCGTCCACACCACAAAAAATTCTGACAGGCACACAGTTTGTTATTTTTCATAATATAATCAATAACGACGCCAATTTGACTTCTTCTTCTTCTATATTTTGTATTCATTTTTTATTCGTTTTTCATTCGTGAGCCATTCGCAGCTATATTCTTCACCCTCAGCTATTTTCAGACTAGTTAAGAATGTACGTCACACAGTTTGCCGCCCCGAAAAGCAGAAATTGCTCAATTTTGAAAATAAAAATGAATTTGACTTTATCGATCGCCATTCTGTACAGCGTGGACATGAAACTGAGGAGTACCGAAATTATTTTATAAAAATTCATCTGAAGGAAACTTACCCATTGGCGATAAGAATGTACAGAGTACCTATTTATACTGTAGGGACGTGAATCCCTAATTTCAGTTTGTAAATATTTGTCTATTTGTGAATATAAAGTCATATTTGTTCTTTATCGAGTACGTCCCTAGACCCTATGCCTCGCTATGGCCTATAAAATATTTCGCATTGGTGTTTCTCCCTGTTTGTTCCAATTTCAACAATGCACAGAACGGAGCCAATTTAAAACGCTGAGTAAATGTTTAGCGTCAATTGGGCAACAACTATATTTGACTAAGAATTTATGTGGGTTTTACAATATCTGCGCAATGTACCAATTCCCCAAGAACCTTGCAACAACACGAAGTTGAGTAATCATTTTAGAAAACGTTCGGCTTCACCAAGAATCATTAATGTTGCCATTCAGAACCTACGTTTAACGATTACCGTTGCCGAAAATTCACGATTAAGTACCTACTTTCCGATAATTTACGGTATACGGGGTGACTCAGTTTTCCAGGACCATCAGTGTAGTTGAATTTTTGATAATCCAATACACAGAAACAAAAAACACTTATAGGTTTCATATGATGAACATTTTGTGTACAAGTGATTAAGATTTTGTGTACAAGTGATGAGAATTTACAGGGAATTGAAAGAATGTAATTGTGGAGATTTAAGTTCAAGAGGAATTATCGGTATTGAATTCGGAAATTGATAGGAAATGATTGAAAGGTCCTCGGAAAATTCCAGATAGGAATTTTGGTGTATATATATATATATACAAATGATGGCGATTTATTGGAAATTGCAGGAATTTCAGTATCAAATTAAAATAATTAGAGGAGGATCGTGAGAACTAAAGGGGCCTTGAAGAAATTTAATAATAATAATAAATTGTCCTTATTTAACCTGGGGCGGTTCAGCTGATGCTGCTCTTCCATAATCAACAAACTTCTTAACCCATTAATGATCACCGTATATGATTAGTATAGTTGTTTTCTGTTGAATATACAGATAAAGAATTAGGATTTTTTATTAGATAGAGAATGTGAATTCTCAATGTATTTCTTTATTTGTATACATTTTTTTCATGTTGAAAAGGAATATTCTCAGATAAATTATGAATGTTCATAATATATTTGAGAATATTGATTTTTCATGAATAAATAGTAGTTTGAAAAACTAAAGAAACACGATATCATACAGCGTGTCTCACTTTAAACGCCCCCCCTCTATATCTCAGCTAGTCGTGCGATTCGTAACAAATTTGGTATGAAAACCATCAATATTTATGATCAGTTTTTCAGAGACGAACACCCTTTTGGACAGTGCAGTGCTTTTTTATTGAAACAAAAAGAGGTCGACTTCAATGAAATCATATTAGGAAATGTTTCGCAAGAAAACTTTATAACTTCATACTCGCTTATAATGATACACATTTCTAATGCGTCGGATGGACGATCTTTTTCACTTTTCGAGATATTCAGATCGGAATTGGTGTCCTGAAATAGCATGGAAAGATTTCAACTGCAGATTTTAGGAACAGAAATAGTAAAAAAAATTATTTAACTCGGGTCCAGATATGGTTGCTTAATCAAGGGCGAGATCAAGAGGGTCAGACTCATTTAACGGCGAGTCCGAGATGAAGGTATATTTTTTAATCTTTTCGAAACTCCTTGTGATAAAATGGCCAAATTTTGTACCACGTACCAATCTTTTTATGTCCAATTTGAAAATTTTGAAGTTTTTTCGAAACATTGATCATCAGGAGCGAAAGAAATAGAAGGGGCTAGGCTAGGGGCACTGATGTTTCCCCAACTTTTTTATTTATGCAATACCGAGTGCAATACCATAATTATTTTTCAATTTATTATCTATATTGTACCCCGATATTTCATTTCAAAACATCGGAGGTAGATCCATTCCAACAAATCATGATTTGTGGGTAAAATTCGAACTTCGAACTCGAAAATTCATTGTATAGCTAATGGAAATTCATTTCATTTTTGTAACGTTATATCGGATTTGTTAACAAACAGTATAGAACATTATAGAACCGAGTATAACCTATTTAGTTCATATACCGGTTCATACCTATACTTGTTTTCGAAAAAGACAGGATTTTCCAAAAAATCATGATTCTTTCAACATCGATGTTTTGATTTATCGGAGGTCCAATAAGAATCATGAATTGAAAAATAAGTATATGTTAGGTATACTCTACTCGGGTATACCCTGATAAGGAAAAATCACTATCTAGTTTTATTCTTTACATGCATTCATAATTTAGGAGAATTATAAAATCGTTTTATCTCGAAAAAGAAAAATATTTCCATATTTTCTAGTCAAAGAGCCTCAAATTGCATAAACAGAAAAAGTACCCTCTAATTCCGCCTGCGTCCAGGACCCGATACCGGCATTGCATTTATAATTTCAATTCTAGGAACAATTCTTATCAAAATATGTCTTCTGACAAAACGGAGATCTTCAATTAGATTTATTTGATTTTCAAAGACTTAACTATGTTTCGATATCTGAATAGTTGCAGATAAAGTATAGTATTCTACTCAAGCATAATAGCTATTACGATTACAGCACTCATCTTCGTGCGTAATAGTCTTCGTCACGTGGTAGTTGAATAATATCCTATAGTAGAATAATATTCCCGAAAATCCCGAATACACCTATCTTTTCTCCATGTTTATCGATATGTAACTGATATCTTATCGAGTTCCTTATTCATAATATACGACATTGTAGCCTACATACAACGTTGAATAAATTCCGTTTTTACTTTTTACTGCTCATAACCGAGCTCATAACGAGGTCTAGACTCGTATACCAATGAAAATTCAGTTGCGTGTTACGTGTTATCAACATATTCGAGTGATAAGCGGAGTTTATGTTAACTTTATGAGGACCGGACACGTTGCATTCATCCATCGTAAATGCCCTTCGATCTAATAAAAAATTGGTATATAAATTTCATTTTCACTAGATACCTACTAGATAATAATAATTTATCTAGTAATTTATTTTATTCTACACACTGAACTACAATTCATTATTTTATCGTTATTTTATAACGCGACGACCTTTGTTTTAAATAAATAGTAATCTGAAAGCTCTAGATCTTTTTTATGTATTATTTTGAGATTCGAAGTTTCCGGAACTTTCCATAACACATTACGAAAAACAAGAATTCTTCTATCGATTTAGGCCACAAAGGACCCCGCACATTTAGTAAGGAAAATGGCGTCCTTATTACACAGTCCAATTTACAGATCGATCCTATGACCAGTTTTCGAGCTACGATTTGAATTGTGTGCTCTAAGTCTTGATAAATCTTTAGTAGAAATAAACGCTCCACGTATAATTTCTACCTCATGAATCTCTCTATTCGAATAGATAATAATATCACATACAGGGTATTGCATTCCATCATGGTTAGCAAAGACAAAAAATTGTTATTTTCTCTCGAATTGGGATGGGATATCAGAACGACAGAGAAATAGTGACTGTTATAGAGTGTATGCCGAGATGTATCAACGCAATAAAATTTCCGAGAAAATATCTCATGTATGGGAATTTTCAAAAATGTAATGCATACTTCTTCATTCCTTTCAAGTCGAGTTTCATATTGCTATCAGTTTTCCTATAAACCATTGTTTGTTCGAAATTCATCAAAATGTATAAGTATTTTAATGTAATTATTGTGATTTATGGTAAATAAATATTATTATTAAATATATTATTATTATAATACCCGAAAACTAAAAATACTATACGAAACTTGTTTACTTTTTATTATCTTTTCATGTGTGATTTGTCATGACGCATATTCGAGCGGTAGGTATACAGGGTGTGCCTAAAAGGTCTTCACAAAAGCCTACCACCATAGACAGCTCTGAAATTGGTTTTCAATTCGTTTTTGCTTTATTCGCGGGAATCATTGTTACCAGGTGGCGCTCGGTTTTCATCGTTCCATGTCCAAGTCACGTCCAAACTGGGGGAAAACAAACTCAATCCCATTAGTTCCATTAGCTTGTGTACTGTGTACTGATAAGAGTGATAACACTTTATGTCATTGACAAGTTTGACAACTACAGCTACAGCAAGATGTATGCAATATAGTCTATGCACTTCATCTATAGACAATAGTTTGTTTTCCCCGAGGTTTTCCCCCAGTTTGAGGTCCGTATTATGTAACCTAGATGTCGCCCAATTCGTGAATCTCGCGAATGAAACAAAATCCATATCATAATCATAACGAGTATCATTATATTGGCGTTGAGTTTTTATTTTTCAGTAAATAAACATCCGAGTATATCTAACACTGAAACTGAAATAATAAGATTTGGTCAGATTTTGTTTGTGGTCGGACGAGAGTGTTCGGATTTATGTTATGAGTTTAATCTGATGCATAACTGATTCATCAAGGCTGATTCCGAGACTTGTTCACTACAAAAAAGGTACTCTAGATAAAATTCGAACCTTGATATATTTTCTTAGTTTCGACAAAATAGGAATTTTAGCGAATCTTAGTAAATTGAAACCACCACTAACACTACTATAACAGGAATATCATAAACAATCGTTTAAATGCTCAGAGGTTTATAGAGATTTTCAAGCGGCAAAAAAAATGAGTACCTACCTCAGAGCCGTGAATTAGAGTTTGGATTTGTTTGGTCTGAGGTGATTTCTGAGGGATAGATATACCGGGTGGCCCATTGAAGATGATCCACCATAGTTTTCTCCGTTGTGTTGCAATTTATGAAAAACCGCTCGTACAGGTCGATTCGAGGGTCGATTTCAATTTTGCGGAAGACACATTTTTTATGCAATTATCATATTCCAAAGTCAGAGCACCCTGTATTTCATTGCATTTTTAGATTCTCCCTCAAGAGCTGAATTCGTCAATGTATCTATCACACTTGGGGTCTAGCGGGAATGATTACAGAGATATAGCGTGTTCAAAATCGATATTCTTCAACTTTCGTATTTTTTTGAACGTGAGAAAAGTATAAACATAAATTCTGATAGTAACTTAGTCTACCAAATGCAAGTGAAACAAATCATCTTATTGGACTGTGTACAATATGTTGACATTGTAGCTGAGAAAGTCATGTGTAGAGATGAAAATTTTGTTGAAAGACAATGAACCAGTGAGATTTGAAACTAGAAGACTATCTTTCTTTTCTGTCGAAACGTTTCATTATCGATCAAAACGACTTACATAATGTCCCTATCTCAACTTTTGATTGCTATCTACTGACATTTGAGTGGAACAAATACAGCCACAGAGTGGTTCAATATTCAGAATCCTGACAATATTCTCTATGGTTTGGAAATATTTTCTTCTGTAGAAAAAAAGTTCCTTTGAGGAATAAGTAAGGGTCTTTAATGAAAAAGAATCATGGTTCTTTTTGATGATTTTATAAAAAGTCTAGGATTTTATAAAAAGTCTAGGATTTTATATCAAATGCGAGATTAAATGTCTAGTTACATTTTCCCATGAGACATTCGTCATTCTTGAAATGACTCAATCAAAAGATAATAATTTTTTTATTCTCGAGTAGCTACTATTGATTACGTTGAGTAAGTACCTATGCCTATCTACCTACCTACTGTTGATAATAATCTTATTACAACTTAACTACAACTATGCTTTGATTAGTTGTCTGTGCCGTTGATTATGTTGAGTGCTTAGAGATCTTTATTAATGATGTTTATCAGTTATACATTGTATAGGTACCTACCCTAGAACATTGATTTTTTTTTAGGTACGCGACCTGCAAATAGCCGGAAAAACTGAGTAGTACTGCACTACAGTAACAACCCGAAATGTTAATCCAAAAGAGTTAAAATATCCCGTGTACAGTCAGATTCGAGGTCGACTTCAATGAACATGCCGCACATGGGAAGTGCACTCTTAGGCACTTCTGCAATAAGAGCGCTAACACCATCCAACGGCAACATGTTCTTTTATTTTGACTGCACATACGGGCCTTTATCCCGAGCTTTATCCTATGCTTCATCGCTGGTCTCCATTTTGAGTTAGTATCATTATCATTCCTCATATTTAAGAGTTATAGGCAAGACAAATCAACTATGTGAGACCAAACGTCCAGTCAAAATGCTTATTAATTACAGTTCCTACTCTCAACGGTATTTCGGACATTTTCAAGGTCACCGGACATCTTTGGGCCTACTTAAAGTTTGATACCTATTCGCCGAAGGTCTTGTGCCTTGATTTCGAAAATAACTGTTATTTCAGGAGGGTCGCATCAACCCTGATAGATTGCGTTTGTCTTTCGTTGTGGTGGTCGCATCCCGTATCAACACACACCGAGCTCCGCAAGACAAAAAAGAACAAGAAAAATAGAGGGGTAAACCGCGCTGTAATTCTGGTGTACAAAACACTCGAATTCCTTGGGAATCCCTAGATTTCCTTGGAATTCCTTGGATTTTCGTGGAATTCTTTGAAGTTCCTTGGATTTCCTTGTTATTCCCTGGAATTCCTTGGGTGAAGTGCGGTATACAGGGTGACACAGGAGGCATGTCACAGCCTGTAGTTTTTTTATTTGAAGAGACAAAAAATTTGAAATTCCCAAGGATTATATATTATCGATGATGGCGCTTCCCTTGAACCCAAGACAATTTTCTTCAACCACCTGTTTGATCGGAAGTGAACCCATTTTTTTTTTCAAATAGCATTCTGTATATTTCTGTAGCCTTTCTCATTCGCCTTTGAATTCTCTATTCAAATGTGTATCACAATTTGATATTTGTTCATTAGATGGCTGTTAAATTGCATTTTATTGAAATACATCAAGTTGGCTGTGGCCCAAATACAATGGCATTTCGATGCTTGATAGGCTTAGAAATCCAAAGATCATTACTTAGACGATATTATCAGAGTATTTTCCATACCCTCATCGGTCCCAGAAGATTGCCAATAATTTCATTGAATTTAAAAACATCATCCGAAACTAACTCATGATCTCGCTCATGATATTGAGAAAACTAAGACAGAAACTCAGTTTTTTTCATTTGGCTACTTGTGAAGAAATTATTTGTCTTTCATTTTTAAAATTTAGCCATAATATAATCATCCACTTGGATACATGAAACTGAAAGTGTTGTAATAATTGATGTATCGTCCTAATACATCTGTTCATAAGTCTGCATTATTGTATTGTCAGTATCATTTCGCCTCGCATTTCGCTTATCAAATTGTGATACATAGTTGAATAGAGAATTTTAAGGCGAATAAGGCTGCAGAAATGCACAGGATGCCAGGTTGCACAGGTTGCGTCTACTTCCGATCAAACAGGTGGTTGAACAAAATCGTCATTGGGTTCAAGGTGAGCGCCATCATTGATAATATAACCCTTGTGAATTTCAAATTTTTATCCCTTCAAATAAAAAAACTACAGGCTGCTACATGTCTCCTGTGTCACCCGGTATTCCTGGTCTACTAACAACGGGAATTCCTTGGATTTCCTTGGAGTTTCTTGGAAATCCTTGTGTGAAGTGCAGTATAATTCTGGTGCACAAACAACTGGAACTCCTTGTGAAATTCAAGTTTGTTGTACACACAATTCTGACCGCGGTTCACCCTTCGAGAAAAATAGTCCACTCACCTTCCAGCTTCATCCCGACCTCCAAACACTTCTGGAACCTGCAGAAGGGGCACCGCTTCCTCTGCGTCTTATCAATGTGACAACTCCTCTCGGCCACGCACGTGTACACCTTCTTGTTTTGCACGGTCCTCTTGAAGAACCCCTTGCAAGACTCGCAGGTCAGCAGCCCGTAGTGATACCCGGACACTTTATCCCCGCATACGGGGCACAGCTCCTCGATCCCGTCCTTGGAGTCGGGCGTATCGCCCGTGGGCGTCAAGGCCATGGGCGGGCCGCCGCTGATCTGGTACCCGGCCCCCAGGTCCATGCTCGACAGCGAGCCGCCTCCTGAGGAGAACAAATAGGACGTGTCAAGGGTGCTCATGCTCTGCGACATCATCATCGATTGCTGATGATGGTGCTGCTGCATGCCCAAGGGCTGTTGGCAGCTGGGATACGAGGTTGACACGGGCGGCGAGCCGTACTGGGGTAGCGGACTGCTGGACGCCTGGTTGGCCATGGGGGAGTCGCCCGAGCTGGCGTCGAACGGGGACATGTTCAGAGATAATAAAGCCGAGTGGTTCTCCATGTCGAGTAACATCTCACAAGGTCCAGAACCCGAGTGTATCCAGATTAAAGGGGGAGCGCTACCTTAACGGCATCGCTGACACGACGGAGGCACAGCACACAGGGGGATAGATAGGTAAGTAAATCCAAGAGAGCGAGAGTTAATCCAAGAATGGGCACACGCACCGATGAAAGCGACAGTCCGTTCACGAGACTGGCACACAGACACACACCAAACACGCACCTCCAGCACGAAGGAGGCCGGACCGAAAACTGAACTGAGGACTTGGGCTAGAGCAGCGAAACACCGTGCTGCCGACACAGGACCACAATGGAAAATGATTAGGAATCCATGTAATAAGTGAAAGTGAGCCGGGACTAGTGACCCACTTTCCAATGAACCAGGTCTATGTTAGTGGTGTTGTGAAGTCATACTCGCACACACGCTGGTGCTTACACCATCGCAGTCTGTCGCACACACGCACGCAAGGAGGGGAGGCGAGCTTGGAGGGGACTCGCATAGCGGGGTGGGGGTGGCCTACTGACCCACATAAGCGCGGCGCATCATGTGGCGATGCAGGGCCGGTGGGTGGGGGGTCGATCGGTAGAGTGTAGACGGCCCTTTACCTTCCGCACTCCGGCCGGGGTTCGGGCGGTTCTGCGGCGGTGCCGGATTGCGCGAGAAGAAGGAGAATTTCTGTCTGGGTGTTGGAGATGCCCCAAGTGCGTTTGTTTGCAAGGATAAGTGATGATTTTACGGAATAGGGTAAAACTGCATTTATCATGCGATGGTTTTTTTTTCGAAAATTTGTTTTGCCACTCACTTATTTTTGTCTGAAAAACGCGAATTTGATAATGAAAATGTGAAGAAACCACTATTTATCGAGATATTTCAAGAAAAAGTTCGAAAATTCGCCCATAGACTGCGTTGTTGGTGGACATCGACCATTTTGCTGCCACACACTTCTGTTCTGCGTAATTTTTGTTCGTACAGATTTGTTCGTCGAACGGTCGAACTTATTTTCAAACATTTCTGTTAAAGCATGGAACAGTTGGAACACTATTTTGATATTGAAAAATTGTACACTTTATGCACACAAAAAATATCAAGAAGTCGAGCAAGAAGTGCAGTTTTTTCGACAGTTGTAGGAAATAGTATATTATGTCATCGTCAAAGTTATTTACAACGCACTGGGTAATTTTGCACTCAACATGGGATGGTTTCTTCGAATTTTTCCTGTTATTAACGTATATTTGTTTGAAAAACACTAATTTGATGATGAAAATGTGCAAAAACCACAATTTCGAGATATTTCACGGAGAAAAATGTCAGCCTCTTTTTTCTGCCTGCCTTGGAAACGCATTTAGAAATATTCAACAAGAAATATGAATTTTCTGGAGAGTTTTTAATATTCAGTGAACAATCTGACGGCCTTTTAGTTATTGAATTATCAATACAAATACGAGATGTCAAATGAAGGTCAAAATGTCAACAGTTAACACTTTGCTTCTGAATGACGTTATACACACGACATCATTTTAAATGATATTGTTCCTTCTTTTCACAATATATGGAAAAATCGCAAGGAAATCATATTTCTAGTTGACTTTCAATTATAAAATGTGTCGTTGAGGTACCTACATCTTTTTAATCTATGATCGGTATATATAAATTGTCCAATGATGAAAAAAGGAGGACAAATAATTATGAAAATGCGTATTCAACCGACGGAAAAGCAGGTGAAATTTAGATTTTTCATCAAGAAATACATGTTAAATTGTATGAAAGTTCAAGGGAGTGAAAAAATCGTGAGACTTGCTCGAGCGTTTTTTTTTTCTACTTTCCTTGATTTGAGATTTTTTGCTAAAAGACAATAAATTTTTAATACAATTTGACATGTATTTCTCAATGAAAACATTTCTCGAATGTATTTTGTGGACATTAATAGACAACTATAAAGACAATATGATTTGAAAAAGAAACGAAGTGTCAAAAAATAACTCGAAAATTACCTGACGGTAGTGACGGTGACAGTAGTTGTCAAAGTATAGAAGTGTGTCGATTGAAAGCAAGGTGCATATTTATCGGTTATTGGGAAAGCTAGGTAGCTTTTTATTACTACAAATGCCTGGTGATTGGTCGAAGAAGAAATTTCATTGGTTCTCAGAATAGGCGTGTATTAAATGAAAAAATGCCCATCGCATGGTAAGTGCATAATTACCGCGCACTGTGATTTGTCCAAAAAGTCAACAAATTCAAAGAGATGGGTGGCATGTGGCATATTATAAGGAATAATGTAACTAAACAAAAAAATCTGCATAATTGTCAGTAACACCTATTGAAAAATATGAATTGAGATTTGTTTTTTTCAAGTTTTTTTGTGAATAAATGAGCTGGGGCCAAATATAATTATGGTTACATCAAAAACAGTCTGTCAGTCAATCGAGGAGATGGGATATTCCTCAGGATATTCATTTCTCAGAATAATGCAATATTCTTGCATGCAAGCGAAAAAATCAAAGAATCAGCTTGCATCCTTCTGAACGGAGAATATCATTGCTTCCTGTGCAGTTGATGTGAGAATGAAACAATAAGGTATTGATTCCTAGAATCTGAATATTAAATGGTCTAATTTAAATTCAATTAATTAAAACATCCTTCAACTCACTTGTTTGTGTCAACTTCTGTCAATGCCAAGAATAATTATTCCCTTTTTATATTAGAAACTGGAGAATATTCGTTGCCAAAACGTCCAAAGCTAAGAACAAAATTGACATATCTACATATATTCCTCTTCACTATCGATCGAATTCCTCTTTTAGGCTCTCTAATAGTATTTTTTACGCAGTGACATTTTGGATCAAATCATCTGAGTTGTTCTTCCTTACAATCCTCACTCACATTTCAACTTATAAAAACGAGGAGAGATAATTCAAGAAAATATCAGTTGTAAAGGAAAAATGGTTCTTTTGACATATTAGGAATCGCTAATTTTCTTTACCCCACAAAAACTACCCACCCATTCACTGCTCGATAACTAAATTGGAATATTGATATTTTTGTCATTTTGTGAAACATGTTTTTCTTTCAAGAGCTGACGAAATATTCTTGGCAACACTGTTTTCCAACTCCCATTTCTGCGACACGTGGGCAATCAAGGATTTATTTTATGGGTGCTTATCGCTTAGGGTGGAGGGTGAGAAAATGAGTTTGAATTCCTTAGGAAACACAATTGTAGACACAATTAACTGACAATTTTTAAAAAATTTGGGTATTTTGAATATCAGAGTGTTATTTTTCTCTACGAATATGTTGCATTTTACATAAAATATACATACAGGGTAACTCACGGTCGATGATACGTTAGACGTTCATGGAGAACGGGACATAGGATCATTCTGAAATTTTGATTACTCACGTAGTTGCTTTTGGTCTATCGATCTAAAATATTTTCAGCTCTGCGGCGTTGCCGCTTTTATCGAAAAGTAGCAACAACTTTGTTATTTTAAATAGAACACCCTGTATTTTATTGCATTTTCAGATTCTCTCTGAAGAGCTGATTTCATCGATGTATCACACTTGGGATCTAGCAGAAATGATTACAGAGATATAGGGTGTGAAAAATCGACATTTTTCAACTTTAGGAATTTTTTTTGTCGAAACTATTCATTATTGGTCGAAACGGCTCACATGTCCCTATCTCAACTTTTGATCAACTATCTACTGACATTTAATTGAAACAAATACAGGGTGGTGCACAATTCAGAATCTTGATCACCCGGTATATGTCCCAATTAAATATCAGTGGATAGTTCATCAAAAGTTGAGATAGGCACATGTAAGCCGTTTTGACCAATAATGAATAGTATGAATAGTTTCGACAAAAAAAATTCCTGAAGTTGAAAAATGACGATTTTTCACACCCTATATCTCTGTAATCATTTCCGCTAGACCCCAAGTGTGATACATCGATGAAATCAGATCTTTAGAGAGAATCTGAAAATGCAATAAAATACAGGGTGTTCCATTTAAAATAACAAAGTTGTTGCTACTTTTCGATAGAAGCGGCAACGCCGCAGAGCTGAAAATATTTTAGATCGATAGACCAAGAGCAACTACGTGAGTAACCAAAATTTCAGAATGATCCTATGTCCCGTTCTCCGTAAACGTCTAACGTACCATCGACCGTGAGTTACCCTGTATACATATCGTTCCTATACCTGTACGATACGTTTTCTGTTGAATCAATTTGATTTATCAAGTGGGTTCTTAGGTACTTTCCTGATTTGTAACTGATGACCAGCTCAATAGCAAATTATCAGAGATCTTCATAGTATAGTGTCCAAATCCGTTTACATTTTTTTAGGCAAAAACGATCACATCAATCATACATCTAAATGTTTTTCTGGTTCTTAATGTAGGTATATTTCTATTAGCTTATTATTGAAAAAAGAAATATTCTGAAGTATCATCATAATTAAAACAACTTCAGATCTAAAAATCGATAGGCTGAATTGTATGTAAAAACTCTAAATATTGGTAGTTGTGCTATTGGGCCAAGGCCGCCAATGCAAAACTTGGCTCAATTAAAAGATATAATGTGATAAAGTGACCTAGATACGAAATAAATACATAGTTATGTATACAAACATGCAATAATCATCAGGTAACTTGAGCGTACCAATCTCGACAAGGCTGATATACGCGTGTATTGAAAATATGTATCTACTTATTTTATCAGATGGATATAGAATTGTTTTGATTTGATATTCATTTTGTCTTGATGAAATAAATAATTAATTTCTCTAAATTGTTGGGATATTCTCCTCCTATTAGTATTATTTCAATATACCATTTTAGATGTTCTATTATAATTATAAAAAATCAATTTTTTAATCTATATCGTAAAAAGATATCTCAATTTTCAATCAAATCATCAGAAGACTATCAAAAAGGGTATATTCATAGAAATCACTTCTTGATGGACTGTATAGAACCCAATCCTTGCGATCTGACATCTGAACAACATATTTTCAATCGAGTTTTCAATAAAGAAATGAACCACGATGATATACTGTTGATAGAACGATCCATCGAGTTGGAAGCAAACAAAAAACACAATAAAATGATGGAATGATATTGAATTTTGAGTTTTCCAAAAAAAATCAAATCGAAGAATCCGCTTGCTATCTTCTGAGCGGAAATATAACTTTGCTTCCTGCTCAGTTGACAATAGAATATCGGGAAAACAACCTCCAAACATAACGCCAATGACAGTCATAATATGTCCGAGATCATCTTTAGCCAACGTACTATAAGGAAGATGAGTGGCTCCGACGGAATCCCACCGATTGTTCTTAAGAAAATAAATGTGCTCCTGAAATAACACCTGTTCTCTGCAAGGTGTTCAAGGACTCTTACAAATTGGGGATATTCCCGTACAACTGGAAAGTTGCAAGAGTACAACCAGTTCCTAAAAAAGGCAAAAAGACCCTACCTAGTAACTACAGACCTATCGCACTGCTATCTATTATTTCAAAGATCATGGAGAAAGCTATCAACATCGAGCTCATGAAATACCTGGAACATTCAGGTATTATCAACGATAGGCAATATGGCTTCCGTCATCAGAGATCAACTGATGACCTGCTCGCTTACGCCTCACATATATGGCAGCAATCTATTGGAATATATGGTGAAACCTTAGCCGTGGCACTTGATATCTCCAAGGCATTCGATCGAGTCTGGCACCACGGACTCGCCAAGCTTCCATCTTATGGCTTGCCTCCCTAGCTATGTTCTCTGCTAGCTAGTTTTCTCTCGACAGAGTTTCATCTCACTGTCTTATCATAAACGCTGGTGTTCCGCAAGGATCAATTATAGCACTAACACTATTCCTAATACTCCATATCAACGATTTGTTGGAAGCAACTTCATGTACAGTACGCAGCTTCGCGGATGATAGTACCCCCTCCATACCGCCATCTCTTCCAGGGCTTCAATACCAGCCAGGCAAATGAGAAACGAACGAGGGAGAAATGTTGAAAACATAAATATGGACTTGGCAACAATTCTAGAATAAGGATCCAATAACTTGGTATATTTCAATGCAAACAAAACACAAGCATGCCTTTTCTCTAGGAAAACCGATCTCACTGTGCCCAACATAAGCCTGTCAGGAGTAACCATACCTTTGAAAGACATCCATTTCGATGCTTGGTATTACTATCAGCAATAACCTTTCTTGGGAAAATCACGTGAGATCAATTGCTAAAAGTGCATCCCAAAAACTTGGTTTTCTGTTTCGGGCTAGGACCTATTTCCCTTCCAGTCAGCTTTTTATGATCTATAAGGCACAGATCCGACCTGTCCTGGAATACTGTTGGATTCTGTCCAAAAGAGGGCAATTCGTCTCGTGGGTGATGCCTCGCTCACAAACTCAATCACTTCTCTGGGAAGTGTACTTTTTTAAATACTTTGAGGAACTTGGAATGGCGTCTACTCTTTGGTCACAATATTCGATGTGGCATAGTGCCACATTATAAAATAAATACCAATATACATTACTCGGATTCTTTGAATAAGAGCAGTTGTAGAAAAAGTATAGTGTGCAACATGTGGGGAAAAGCACTTTTCCTATACTTGTTGCACAATATACTATTGTGTGATTTTTCAATTGAAAACTCCCCCAATGTCAGTGTCAATTTTGATTACCAATTTCTGCCTAGGCAGAGGAAGTACACTTTTCACACACATAATAGAAGAGCCACTTTTTTTGCCACTTGGAGGAGAAAATTGTCGCGAGAGCTGCTGATGTCTAAAATGGAGGCATTATAATTTCAATTTTGTTGTTGATTTTCTTGTTGACTTCATTTTCACCATTTTCCTATACATTAATAAAATTTGAAGAATAATTGATCTATTGTAACTCTGGCGGCTCAATACTTGTGAGTACGAGAATGGTGAACCTGAGGTACCCTAGCCGGATATTCACCAAACTTCAACTTGTCTTGGGTGATATCCACTTCTCCCTTAATTTTCCAATCTATCCTATCGGCCGACCACGACGGAAATAAAAATGCTCTAGAGGGGAGGTAATTGCCTACTCTATCCCTTCTTTCGTGGGACCGCCCTTGCTGTTATAATTATAGAGACGAGGAGAATAAATCCCAAAATTACTCGATCAACCTTTTAGGGACCGCTGCGAATAAACAATTGCAGAGTTTCGTGCCGCACCTGCACTCACTTCAAAGGGATTTACCATAACTCAGTCAATTTTCTGAAATAGGAGTAGACTATTATATTCACGCTGTCAATTAATTTCATCGCAGATAACTCATTTTGGGTTCGACCTGAGGTCCGAATCATACCATATTGCATCTCAGAAACATCAAGAAAACTGTAATATAAGATATGGAAAGGAATCATCGCAAATAAAACATATTGCCCTGAATTATACATGAATGCCTATCACGAGAGATTTATACGGCGGACGGTAAAGTGCCACTTTACGCCCTCAAAACCGGGCGGTGAAGTGCTACTTTACGCGCAGTCGTGCATAATAGTTATATATGTATCAAGGGCGTAAAGTTTGCTTCATCATCACAACTTAAACATATTGCCCTGAATTATACAGGAATGCCTATCACGAGTGATTTATACGCCGGACGGTAAAGTGCCACTTCACGCCCGCAAAACCGGGCGGTGAAGTGCTACTTTACGCCCGGTTGTGCATGATAGTTATTTATGTATCAAGGGCGTAAAGTTGGCTTTTATGGACCGCAGCGTATATAAGTAAGAGGCCGAGCAACAGCGGAAACACGCCTATAGGTCCATAAAAGCAAGTTGCTCCCGAAATACACAAGCGATAAAAAAAACTACAGGAACTAATCACAATATATATGAGACAAATAATTAAGGGAATGAAACCACACTCATAACAGAAACAATGCAAATCTGGCAATAACGAAAGCGATATAATCTGAACATATTATTATCAACATTTATTTGTTTGTAGATCCTAATGAATAATTTGAAAGGAACATGCGATGAATTTTTATTTATTTGAAACACAGTAACATAACTTCTAAACATGTGGGTATAGGTACACACCCCGTTGTTATGATATTTCCTCGTTATGTAAGTTTAGTGTCAACAGAATTTTTGTTTCTATAATAATAAAACAATTCAAACGTGCTTATAATGATGCAATATAATATATACTTCCCACAATATGGTCATCATCAGTGACAGCTGCTTCCATTATCAGTGTTGCCAACTTGCCAAGATTGTAAAACGAAATGCATCATTTTTCCGTTGACTTATAGTAAATAAATAGTAAAGCTGAGTTGCCTTCAACTCTTAACCTTCATTCATAACTAAATTTATCTCCATTCAAATACAAATGCATAAAATATACACAAATTACTGTATTATTTTTAGCTACCGATTGCATCTCGCAAAAAATAATAACAATGGTGCCCTTGATGCTATTTTAAGACGACCGTTAGATATCTCTGAATAGTTTCATTTTCAAAAATAACTGTTGGGTCGAAACAAAATACTGATCATTTGAATTACACAAAATTTCTGAGAAATCAACTTCAAAAAGAAACTCACCTGGTTTCAAAATTTGTACCCTCAATATCACAATATTTTCCACAGCCATTACCAAATACTTCTAGTCAATATTATGTTGTAAAATCTTCAAAGGTTTCTCTGAAGCTAGTCAACAAGGTACTGAATGAAATCCGAGATGAAATCCTAATCACTGCAAACTACTAATATTCAAATAATACGAATTAAACAACGGGTAGGTAAATTGAAATGAAATGACACAATGTATAATCCTCGAGATAATCCTCTACCTATATTATAGGACAAAAATACCCTTTGAACTTATTATTTAAATCCGAGTGTAAATCCTTTAATTGGTTCGGTCTACAGCTATTTACCTGCATAAGGATGTATTTTGCAAATGGTATACATGTTATATGACAAAAAACGCGCCAAGCCAAGCCATAGCGCCACTATTAACAACTTATCCGATTTTGAAAAACTAATAGGCAAATGAAATTTCTCATCAATGAGTAGGCTGGGATCATTATTTTTTTCAAATTTCAACTGTAGGGCAGCAGTTGTTTTCTTCTTTCATGATTTTTTTTCGGAATATACAGGGTGTTTCAGATTCAAATGTACATACGATACCTGTGAATAGAAGACATTTTGATGGTTTCAAATTACCCCCCATCGATGTGTCTACCGTCTTTTTTTCCATGGAAATGAAGTAAATTATCAAAACAATTCAAGAGACCAAAATGTTGTATTTTTAGGTGGTCAATAGTTTATGAAGATACATGCAGAATTCAAAAAATCAGTGGCGCACATTTTAATGACGATAATATTCGGTAGTTTGCCCCCGAGACGCCACTGGATTTTATAATTCCAATTGAATTATAGCTATATCAGCCCCTCATGACAAGAGGTTGCCAAATTTCAAGGAAATCGGTGGAAGGACATTTTTTGAGATATTCATAAAAACCGATCTTTCTTAAAAGTTCAAACACACTATGTTGAAAACTATGCATTTCCGGACCCACGTACATATGAAATGAATTTCTTATTTTATTATGTAGAATCACCTCGATTCACCTTGATTTTTTGCACATAATATTTACTATTCCTTCTCCTAATTCTCCTTTGGCACAAAATCAAAGTATTATTCTGTCATTAAAACGTCACGAAAAAATTTCCGATATATACGTATTAATAATCAATACTCTATCTGTTTCCATAGCGAAACATGAAGCCGATTTTTTAAGACAAATGACTATCCATAAGGAAAAGTTTTGAAACGATCAGACACATACTGCTTTGATTGAAAGGCTAGTAGACGTCATTGTCCAGCGAAACGCATGTCTTTGATGACTACTATAATAGCGCATGGCGCATGCGTATCATGCCACCAAATCCTTATGGATATTCATTTGTTTCATATTTTTGGCTTCATCCTGGCACCCGTTATGATCCGTATTACCCACGAGAAATAAATTTCCACTAAAATACATACCATTTAACCCAATTTAACTGTATAAAAATCACTGGTGTGGAATTTTCTCTAATATTCAGAACGACGTGATATTACTGACGACAACATTAAATGTCGAGTTGAATTGAGTACATAAAAATGTGATTGCTGCGGTTCATTTGAACAGCAGCTTAGATTCAGAACAGAAAAGAATACACACATCTCCGTCTGGGTTTATGTTGAGCAAATCACTGATGTGCAAGAACAGGCGGAAAAATAAACAGAATCCAATATAACGATCCACATGAAAGTGTTTTATGTGAAGCATCATGCAAGTCGTTCAGCGTGGGTCCGTTCGGGAAACATCACCGAAAATTAGGTGACCCACTTCGAGATGAAGCACCAATTTGACCTACTTCGGAGGTCCAGATGGAACGAAAGGCTATAATATCTCGGCTTCTATCCTCTCCTCTTACTGTAAGTTATCGAATTAAGAAATGCAAAAAAACTGCACCAGACTGATTTAGGGCTGGCTGGTAGAGATCTGATTATACAGGGTGATTCAAAATTCGATGTAAATTTTTCAAGGACGTATTGTTGGGACCACAATAAGACTTTCTCCTCATATAAACGTCCTAAAATGCATCCCAATAAAAGTGTGGACCCCTGCAACTCCCCGAAAACTTGTTGTACATAATTTTTGAAGCAAGAAGGCTCATAAGAATCTAAAAAACAGAGGCATTTCATTTTTTTTATCGCTTGGAGCGCACGAAAGGAAATCCCTATAATGTTCAAAGAACATCGTGCGTTCCTAGGAAAGATAGGGACAGGAGGTAGGTATTGGATTTTTTTTCAACTTCTGGAGATTATATGTTGTTGGGAATACTTCCTCAGGCAATGAATTCCAGAGCCTAGCCGTTGGAGTTTTGATAAAGTGCTGTTCTACATATTTCGAGGTCGACAACGAAAGGATGTGCTGACTGGGCTTGTCTATCGTCTGACTGGTATTGCTAGTGAAGGGATGATAGCAGAGATTTCCGAAGAACATTTCCCGTGGAAGTATCGATAGAAAAGGGAAAGGTCGCCGACCTTTCTACGGTGTTCCAATGATGTCAAAGAGTGAGTGAGTGTGGCGTCACCCACCAGGCGAATGGCTCTTCTCTGGATGGAATCTAAGAGCATCAGCGTATGTTTGATCAGAAGATTTGATCCGTTATTTTATTCATAATTTTAGATAATCTTTTTTTTTACCAAACTTACAGTAATTGTAGCTCGGAGGGGATGCATTTTAGGACACATGTTTATATACAGGGTGTAACATAGGTACGTTGAAATATTCGAATACATTCTTTTTTAGTCAAACTATCCATTTCTGAGGAATCTCCTGAACGAGATCGATCGCAATCTTCAATTTGTAACATTTCTATGGACAATTAGATATACAGGGTAATTTATGTTTGAGTTATGACGAGAGTTCTGAAGTCTGCCATAACTTTCTCAAACGGAACACCCCATATATCGACTGTTAAAAACTTGCTATTCGAATATGTTTGTCTTGACCTGTGTTATATTTGTTAGTATTATTTGTTTGTATTTTACAAGTAATTGAAAAGTATTTCAAATCACTAAATATATATCTATCTACATATCTATCTATACAGGGTGTCCTGGAATTACATAGACAGATTTCAACCACATATTCTAGAAATAGAAATGGCGAAAAATGTGTATGTAAACGTGGCCCCCGCGGAAGTTATAGCACAGATTAACAAACCAGAGATGATAGATTCATGTAAATAGTTCCGAAACAGTAAATAGTGAATCAAAAGTTGAGATAGGGACATGTGAGCCGTTTTGGCCGATAATGAATAGTTTCAACACAAACAAATCCTAAAGTTGAAGAATCTCGATTTTCAACACCCTATATCTCTGTAATCATCGATAGACCCCAAGTTTGATGTATCGATGAAATCAGCTCTTCAGGGAGAATACAGGGTATTCTATTTGAAATAACAAAGTTGTTGCTACTTTTTGATAGAAGCGGCAATACTGCCTTGCTGAGATTATTTTAAATGAAGAGAGCGTATTGCAAAATATATGCATATAATGTATTTCTCCCGACAGATTTTCGATATAGAGATAGTGTATAAGCTCGTCGTGACATACCCTGTATTCTCCATATCACTTGCAAAATCTAGGTTAACACATTGAAACAACAAAATTGTAGGTATACTTAATCACTAGATTCTAGAACTGAATTGAAAGATGTTGAATATTCTAACTGAATCAGAAGATAATCTACTTTTGAGAGTATCCTGATACTGAAGAAAAGATTCAAATTGAAGATACAATGCATTCAAAAGTTATACCAATTTAATGCCAATGTTGAAAAGTACCTACCTAATCTGGTAATAATCCAACAGATATATACTATGAATTATCTAAATTAGAACATATTATTATGAAAGATAAATGCAAGATTTATTAATGAAAACATCCTGTAACTCATTTGATTGCCAACGTCACCAATTGTCACTGAGAACTGAGAAGTGTCAAGAAAAATACGGATTTGCCATACAAAAATTCATTTTTTATGTTGAAAACGGGAGCAGATTCGTTCCCGAAACGTCCAAAGATAAGTAAAAAATTGATATGTTTTGTATATACCTTTATTTCTCTACTCCAAACCTTTTTCAATACAAATTGTCATGCAATGACAGGCTAGTGAATTTCCCTTCAGGCTCTCTGATAGGAGAATTTTTTAAACGCAGTGACATATTGGAGCAAATCATCTGATTTGTCCTCACTACACGTATGTTGTAATAATATTGATATTTTTATTTTATAGAGGAGAGAAAATCCCAAATAATCTGGAATAATGAAAGGTATAGTAGTTAGAACTAGGACAGTAGGTAGACAGTTAAGTAACTCCATGGTTCAGAAGTACTAAATCTGATACCAGATCTGTAAGTGAAGAGTAAAAACCCCGAAAAATACTTGAACTCGGGAAATGGTATACTCATTGTACATTTTCAAACCCAAAGATGAAACTGAAGAAATTATCCAAATTCCAAAGCCGTACTAACCGCACGACTAACCTCAGGGGCTCACAACTTGTGAGTACGGGAATGGTGAACCCGAGGTACCCTAGCCGGATATTCACCATACTTCAACTTGTCTTGGGTGATATCCTCTTCTCTCTTCCTTTTCCAATCTATCTATCGGCCTTTCTTGGCCAACTTCTCTTCTCCTCCTCCCCTTCAAGCCCAACCTCACCATCAAGTGGTGTGGGGAGGACATACCGCGGCCGCTCGACGGATGAAGCATTTGGGACCATCTTTGCTAATTCCGGGCCAGATGGGACAATTTGTGAACATCTGTGGCAGGGATGGGGCGATTTGCTGATATCTGTCTAGGTGGCCGAGGACTGGTCAACGAGGCTCTGGCAACCTAATTCAAGCTGTGGGAACCCGTGGTGATGGATGAATGGCACCGAGGTATGGTGTCGCTAACGGGGCCTCTGGGAAACAGGGCATCATCTCAGAGTAAGTAGCCTTAGCCCGGTGCAGGGGGCACCACAGGGCTGGACCAACCCCTTCCCCCGCCACTCGTAGGAGAAGGAAAACTTTTGGCCTTCTTCGTAGACGAGAACAGGGATCGGAAGTGTAATCTTCAGGAACCTGAACGAAAAGGGTCTTTCATATTGAAGTGGCCCTTAATAAGCACCATGAGTCGTATATGGTAAAATTGATAACGGCATGTAGGTAAGATACAATGGGCCACTAGGCCTAAGTGTCGTCGGAGACTTCGGTCAGACGAGCCTACAAACGGGGTGGAGAGTTTAGTGAGTATACCTGGAGTCAGGGGACTCCCACACTATCAAATGGGGGATTGGACCCATATGGTGTCCATAAAGGACTTCAACCACCTCGATGAAAAAAAAAACGTACGACTAGTACTAAATCAATGAAATAAGAATACAAAAAGTAGTAGAACTACATGATTTGTACTTTGTTAGTTGAAACGGCAACACCGCTCGATGGTACCTGTTGATCGAACGACGGTGGTACCTACGATGATGTCACAATCGGTGTGCGTGCCAGCTAGCCTGGTTGCGTAACCCGTCATCGTGACACCGTTCCCATCGAGAACCCCACCACGAAAGTACTGCCAGCAGTACCGACAAAACAGTACCACCACCACGGTACCGTGACGGTGGTTCTCGGTCGGCCATTTCGACGAAGCGGTACCGATCCGGATCGAGAATGGACACCGTTTGGTGCTCTGTTCGTCTGTGATTATACAGGGTGGGACGAATTTGATGGTATTTCAGATTTTTTTCTGATGAATTATGGTCAAAAGCCGATTCGGTGTCCTGTGCTCGATTTTAATTGGAATCGAAATCAAATAACCTCGCAAATAACACATCTGAAGGCACTCTCGAATAGGATTTATAACTGATAAACAAATTATACTCTTGTTTTTCAAATGAAACATCCTGTGAATCATTATTTCTATCCGAATTTGAATTGGCTTCTCAACGATATTATGACATATTATGAAGAGGGTCAGGAGGAGGCAGAATAGCTGTTTCAGGAATTTATTTTCTTCTCAGTGAAACAGAAACATTTAAAAATTCGACGCAGGTGCGTACTAAATAGGATGGAGCCATTTGGCGCATCCTGTTCCTGTTGGATTCGTCACCTTCCAACATGATCAAGATTCTCTTGTATGATTTTGATCATATTTTCGAATGATACCGGGTGACCAGTTATATTCTGACCCATTTCAAATGCTTATATCTCTGAAACCATTCAAGTTATCGTTGGGCAGTTTGGACTAGTCTATTTTGATATTTTTCAAGTTTTTTTTGACAGGTTCACCTTCTCTCTTGAACATCCGGTTCTACCGGAAACAAACTAGCCATTATTCAGGTATAGGGCAACTTTTTTATTTCATTGAATCCCCCTGTATATTTTTGCACATTCAGAAAGACTGGTCTTTCCTCTTTCTAACAATTTATAACAAGTTATGTTTTCTTAGAAAACTATCAGAGTTATAACTGTTTGAAACAACTACTGCATGTGGAATGGTTTAATGAGATTTTGCAATGTAACCAAAGTCGTCTTTGGAAATCCTGATCACAACACATGAAATGTCAGATTATATGTGTCAAATAAAGATTGTCGAGCATTTGTATTTTCTTCGAGTTGAAAAAATGTTTACTTTGACTGAAAAAGCAAATGAACTCATCATAAATCTGCATCAGATTTATACTCAATATACGGTAATTCAACATTTCAGGATAACAATGATAACATCCTAATATGCAGTTGATGCTTCAAAGAGTTATAACTCTGATAGTTTTCTAAGAAAACATAACTTGTTATACATTGTTGAGAAGATAAAAGACCAGTCTTTCTGAATGTGCAAAAATATACAGGGTGCTTCGATGAAATAAAAAAGTTGCCCTATACCTGAATAATGGCTAGTTTGTTTCCGGTAGAACCGGGAGTTCGAAAGAGAAGGTGAACCTGTAAAAAAAAAACTTGAGAAATATCAAAATAGACTAGTCCGAATTGCACAACGATAACTTGAATGGTTTCAGAGATATAAGCATTTGAAATGGGTCAGAATATAACTGGTCACCCGGTATCAGTGCCAGTTTTACCATGGGTCTTTTGGGTGCTATATAAAAATACAACTGCACATCTTTTGTCATTATCTGGATATTTTGATTTTTTACGCGAAAGATTTGATCACTACACTACCTAAACTGAAATTTATGGTAAGTAGTGAATCATCCCAAGAAAAGCACAATTAGGAGGAAAAATACGGCAAAAAGTTCAAACCAGATAGAAAAATGGCGGACACAGTGTTTTATTTTTAGTTGCAGATTTGAAATTTTTCGTCCACCTACAAATCTTGTTCAGAATCATTTGACTTTCTGTTCAAGATAGTGTCAGCAGAGGATGGAAATTTGATCAAATTGGCAACTACACTACAAAAAAAGTATGTATGTATGTATGATCTGGACAAATTTGTTTCTGACAAACCATTCACCTGAAAAAAAAAACAGTTTTCTCTCCTAGAGACCAAAGCAGAAACTCCTATTATGGAATTAGTCCAAGTTCTACACGAGTATAATGTAATATAATATCTTCTTTTCCCAATATTAATATTTGTTTTCGAAATTTTTGAGCTAACAATTTTGTCTCAACTCAAATACTATACAAAATGAAACTAATGTATAGAGCTTGTGAAGAGTATCATACATAAACGCTTGCATTGAAGCAAGAAAACACATTTTTGTATTGTTACTTTATGTTCCTAGTTACGTACTTGCCTATTTGATTTTCATGTTTTATTCTAACATATACCTATTCATTTTCCTTGTTATTCATTATGTGAACACTAAAGAATTATGTTTATTATTTTATTCCACAACTTCCTGTTTGTTCATCAAACTTCTATAAAAAAAAACTGGTGTGCGTCGTAGAACTTCTATGATATAGGTACACTGCTTATATGATTATGCCGGTCTTATGGTACGCGGCACTTGGGACGCGAGTTTATCGTTTTACTCCCATCCCAGAAAACGTCCAACGTGCCTGTAGAACTTATTATCACTTCAAAAATGTCTCATGGGAAAAAATCCAAAGACCTGAAAGATTAGGAATATTTTTGAGTTTGAAGGGCTGCGCGTCCATCATAGCACCAGGCGGCAAATCACCATAAACCGGCACTGAATGATATCGATTTGGAAACAAAACAGTATTGAAAAAAAATCATCACCTGTATTCGAAATCTCTCGAATTTCCTTGAAGTGAATTATTATTCATTCGGGAGAGTGGTGTATCTGATCTCAAAATAGAACAAGAGTGCCAAATTGAATATTCAAAAAGTCAGAACAATCTTCTTCTCAGCCTCATCTTTGTTGATAAGTTCCTCCATGAAATTTTGGGAGTTTTCTGCCTTGAACTGCATTTTGCACAAAATTTACAAAATTTCATCAGATTCTATGAAAAAAAAACATGTTCTTTGTACATGTTCTTTTTTTAATCTATGGTGCAACCCAATCAATTTTGAGTACTCTGATCCTTCAATAAATTCAATTTGTGGGATAAGCGTAAGGTATCAGCAAAAAAGCTGTAATTCGGAAAATTTTAGAGATAAATCAATGAATAAAAAAACAAAATGCTCGCAAAAGAAGCCTGTTTCGTATAGGGTGTAAGCACTTTCTATGCCATTACTCAATTAACACACAGGGTGAGTCAAAAATTAAGAATAAATCATGGTTCGAGTTATTTCACCACCATCAGGAGGCTTTGAAAACATTTTCACCTCTTAATTTTTTTCAAAGACAAATGCATTACCTACCAACAAATAAAAATAAATAAAAATCGGTCTACTATTTTTTTTTTAAGAAGATAGGTCAAATATCAAGTACGTCACTTTTTTTGGAACTGAGTATATCATGGCAAGTATGGCTCTAAAAGGAAGAGTCATTCATGGAATCTATGTTTTGTAGAATTATCTTATATTCCGTCGTCGTCGTCGTAAATAAATATAGGAATCGAGAAAATCGCAGAAAAAAGCAAGATTTTTTGGACTATCTGCCTGTCTCAAACCCACGAACTTTAGCTCATTAGTAGAAAGCGCTTCTATTGCCCTATAGGTACCCAACCAAGAAAAAAAGTATTCCTGAAAAGTCAGTTATCATTTCAATGTTTTCTATTCGCTACCGGGAGATCTCCCACAGTTTCTGAGACACCACCCTGTATAAGAAATCGCCGACTATTTTGGCTATCATCGCGTTTATCATTCAGTGCGTGAAAAGTGTCTGTATCGTCGAAAGTAAAAATTGTTGTATAACGACTGTGCCAACACAGACAGTGCTCACCTACCTACATTATGTATCCACTTTCATTCTCTGCAGACATCCTACTTTTCGCATTGTCTGCCTACCTTGATTGTTGCGACCGGTATACAAACCCAGCGAAATCAGATTCACTTTTCAAACAATGCAGTCGCCGATCTTCTTTTTGTATTCGCAGTTTCGGTTTCGCTTTCGATTGATTGAAAGAGATATTTGCACGACACCATTCGGATTCATCGAAATGATGATGACATGAGTCACATGCTTCTTGGATGTGAGGAAACGTTGTGCAAAAATATACGGTGTCCGCCATGAAGTACATATACAGGGTGTCCTGAGATTACATAGAAATGTTTCAATCACAGATTCTAGGAACAAAAATAGTGAAAAACGTTCACTATTATTATATGTCATATCAAAATTTGTTGAATGTCCTATCACGGAAAAAAAGGAATTGTTGAATCAAGCGAAATTTAATTGAATGGATCAAATAAAAGTGTCATATATGCACGACAAAATATAATCTTGCAATGACTAAATCTTTATCTTGTTTCAGAGCGAATTTGAAGTTTGAATCAAGGAATTATGTCTTGCATGAACTCTGGATCTTCTTCAATCAAGCACATCCATGAATTGTTTATGAAGAGATATAGAATTGACTCAAACAAACATTTTGTTTGATTCAAAATAACAAGATATTGATTCAATCAAATATTTAGTTGATTCAACGAAATATTTGGTTGATTCAATGAAATATTTGGTTGATTCAATGAAATATCTGGTTAATTCAATGAAATATTTTGTTGATTCAAAAGAAACTATATATCCATTCGACAAATTGTTTTGTTGAACCAAATTCAATAATCGGGAATTTTCTAAAATTTAAACTCAATAGAATAAACAAAACTAGGAAACTAGTCGACTCCTAGCATAGATCTTTAGTCTTTACTTCTCTTTAGCTGATGGAAAACTATTTCGGATTGCTAATCATCCTAAGTTCGACTTATCCAGCTGATATATCAAAAACGAAGAATCAGGCTCCACGTATAGAATGAACTCGAGGCCTAATGATCGCCATCTAGAGGCGAAAATTGAAGTTGATGTAGAATGAACGAAATATTTCATTGATATTACATATTGCGTTGCTCTATTCAAGCAAATGATCCGTTCGAAACGAGTTCATTGAAAAATGGGAATAAGACAACTTGTATGTTGTTTCAAAGATATATTTTCATCAAAATGATCATTGTTTGATCAAATCAACGAAATGTTTATAGTTGAATCAACATCGACATTATTTTGGATCGACATAATTTGTTTTTGAAGAAACCATATATTTTGTTGATGGAATTGATATTATACTGTTGATTCAATTAGACTACATTCTTGATTTGAACAAGCTGCTTCCATGGAATGATCATGTATCTGGTTGATTCAACAAAAAATTGCTCAGTCCAACAAAAATAACTCAAGCATAAATAATTTGTTGATGCAACAAATCCTTTTTTTCCGTATAACGGATCCCGTTCATGTTGGTCCTTCGCCAAAGCTGTAGGAAGAAACTTCACTTCCAGCTCGTTTCCTCCTCTAACCAAGGAAGATGGAACACTAGCCACAACTGCCCAGGAGAAAACCAACATCTTTGTGCATTCATTTGCTGGAAATTCCACTCTGGATTCATCGGGAAAACAACCTCCAAACATAACGCCAATTCCAATATATTTTTCTAAATTGGGTTTTATAAGGCTGCCGTCGTTCGGGGTACATCTCCGACTGCAAGTACAGCGCTAACATGTCAAACTTTTCTTCATTTGAATAGGGAATACCGGCCATTTTCAACAAATTAAGACAATTTGTGTGTCAGATTACAAGTACTCTTTATAAAAACACAACTTCGACGCTTTTAACTATTTAATGTCAAACACAGAGCATCCTTAGATGGAAAAAGTGTTACTTATAAAACCCCAATTTTCTGTCAAGTAAATCATGGCCTCCTTAGAAAAAATCAAGACCTAACTTTACGAAGTGTGATATTTCTATGAAACTCCAAACTTTTATGCACTTGTGAGACATCACTAGACTGGAAATTTTACGCTTTTTCAAAAAATCGAAAATTCCAATATGGCGGCCATAAGAAAAATGAAAGTTGAGGCGGCTTGCGGGATAACAAAATACGATCGTGACATGTCATACATGCTATCTTATTCGTCTTAAAAAAGTGTCCGGATAATGTGACATTTTGACAGCTGTCAAATTAACCGTTTCGGATTTACTGACGAAAAACGAAATCCGTCATTTTCGGTTGTTCGCCGATATTTCCAGAACCAATTATCCGATCGTAAATCTGAAGCCGGTTATCGAATGCACTAAGATTCCTCTAAAACTTTCCCCATTCAACCTCTGCTGTAGGTATAATAGGAACCGAGATCCCTGTATAGAGAAGCGAATCTGGGACACACTGTATACATATACAGGGTGTTTCATAATTGAATGCTGATCCTAAAGGGCGATGATCCTTGGATGATTTTGAGGAGAGAAGTTCATATCAACATATGTCCTGAACCTCTTAGTTTTTGAGCTACAGGGTGTTGAAAAAAGAAGCGTACAGCGTTTATTCAAACTAAACATTCAATATCAGGTCTACGAGGACATCACTGGTAAAAGTAAATGTTTTATTTTCGTTCCAAAACAAAATGTGTTTCCACTTATAGTGGGTGTCTACTGAATTACCAAAAACAATATCCAAGAACTGAAGGAACAAAATTCTTTGGTTTTTATTTTTTTACGCGAAAACGGTAAGTTGTATGAAAATAAGTCTAAGAACCAAATTTGCTCCAAAATGAATGAGAATTGAAAAAAAAAATCTGGTTCTCAGAGAAATCAGTGGCGTACTATTTTTTTCTTCAAACATTGTCAGTTCAAACCCCGTACGGACGCCACTCGTGAGAATTTTCAAATATCTTTCACGTAAAAAAATTCTCCTTAATAATAAAAAGGTGTATACAGGATATCGTAACAATATCTAAGAGTGATAAAAAATTATGATGAAAAACTCATTTTTTCCTTGAAATTTCATCACCCTGTAGCTCAATAACTAAGAGGTTTAGGACTTATGTTGATATGAACTTTTCTCTTTGAAATCATCCAAGGATTATCGCCCTCAAGGATCAGCATTCAATTATGAAACACCCTGTATATAGGATTATTTCAATTTTCTTTCATTGTTTTTGCTTAACTATTCTTATCAAGTGTACACTCCATGTAATGTAAAATGTGTAACCCCATAATTGGAGTTTCAATACTCTGTTGGGTAACCCATGCATTAAATAAATGAATAAATAAATAAATATCGAGAATCAGTCGGGAGAATCCCATGAAAATATGAATGCTTATATTCTAGAATACGCTCTCTTAATCAAAACAGATACAGGGTGATCAGAAATCTGAATCTTGAACCAGAAGAGGGCGTATTCTCAAATATAAGCATGCACATACCCTGTATAAATAATTGTCTTCTATAGCCTGAATAAAGACTCATCAGCTTTGAGTGGCATCGTCGTATATTATTGAGTAAGCATTTAGTAGCTTTATGTGCAATCATTATTATCATTAGTAAGAGCTTTCAGTAGCTAAGTGAAGTGATCGAGAACCTTTAAGTAGCTAGTGTGGTTGAATTGATCACATAAAGAAACAAAAGACATACAATCCACGAAACCCAAACAATTAGAATGTGACATTTTCGAAATATTTAACGCCTACTTAATTTTTTTAGTCAATTTTAATATTGATTCAAGGATATAGAAATAACTACAGAGGAATATTCATTCGACATTACGTAGGAGACGTGATACATTTTATTATAATAATCACAACTTTCAGGAGTGTGAGGCATTGTTTTAATATAGGTGAGGAAAATGACCCGGCGGCGGTGTGGTGGAAAATCATTACATCAGATGTGTGGTAGGCTATGACATACCCCAAATTTTATATTTTTTATATTTTTCAATTTTCAAAATTATGCTGTATCGTTATTATTATCATCTTCAATCATATCAATATCACCTATCGAAAACAATAAATCCCAATGTTATTAGGTTTGGCAGAAAATGAATAGAATGATTGAAAAAACAATTACTTCCATAGTAATTTTGTTCAAAATCTAATTTATGTGAGAAAAAAATACAAAACTAAAAATTACCAAGACTCCTGAATCAGCCAATTTCTGGAATGTAATGAAATTATATTTTCTATCAATTCTATTTGATCTATTTTGCTCAGTTAATTTGTGTTATCGTTCTTCATCTTGTTGTCTATATCATTTCTCTCCGAATGGACCTTCACTTCAGTTTTCTATCCGATTAAAAGTCGATAATTCGTCTGATTCGACTTCATCATGCATTTCCTGTTAACTTCGTTTGTTTTTCTCATAAATGACTTGATACTTGATTTCACTATTGATATTCATTTTGTCATGCTTTCAAACTGAAAAACCTTGGAAATCTTGAAAATGAAAGAAAAGAATGGTATTCTTATCAGTATTTTGTTCGGCGTACCCCAGACTTTGTCTGATGACATTTTTCATTTTCAATTTACTCTTTTCAAATCCAGAATATTCATTTCCCTTGATTCTTGTGATTTTCTTCCCTCTCCACTCAAGAAGTGTCAGAACACTAACAGGAGTAGAATCGTTCAGAAACGTCCGAAGATAAGTGCAATTCAATATTTTTCAACACCATTCTTCTTTTTCAGACAAGGAGTCACTGACTATCATTGGGGCGATTCATCAGATTAGTCCTTACTACAGGTTTTAAAAATAAATATTTCCATTTCTAGAAACGAGGAGAAAATTCCAAAATTTTGAGAAATGAATATTACTGGTGAGTAGGTTATTACGGACTCATTCGCTAAAAAGTAGTATAAGCAGTGAAACTTATTCATTGAGATAAAGAGCAAGGAAGCTCTTATCTCTGCGACTAACGATTATCAATGTGGGTGGCATTTGTTAATTTTCCACACAATTGAGGAAACCTAAGATGAAATAATCGACGCTTCTGAATGAACACTATGTATACCTACTTACCTAGGTTGTATATACGTATCCTATAATTAAAATAATGGGGCATGAAGGAATCATCATCAATGGTGAAGTCACATTTAAGGAAGGTTTATTTATGAATTCCATCGATTCAAATTCAACTAGATACGAACCACACGTTATTATTATTTCCCAATGAATCCCACGCCTCAATTCAAGACTGCACCATAATTTATAGGACAGAGAAAATCAACTAGGCAAAATAACAGCGAAATAATACAGGAAGTTATTGAAATTAATACATACTTTGAACACAGCAATATGCTTTATTCTAAGAATATTTTTGGAATTACCCAAATATAAAATTTTTCCTGGGTTTTCCTGAGAAATCCAAGTAACTCTGCCATCCACGTGGAAATTCGATGACACTGACATTTTGCATTTAGTGTCAAATGCCTCCAAATTGAAAATTCGATTTTTTCCAGATTGACAATGACTTCATTACATACTTATGATATATATTATTCAGTTCCATATATGTTCTCATTTTGTTCTAATGGCTATCAAAATGATCTCAAATTAAAAAGTATATCAAGAGCAAGCAAAAGATATTTCATATAGTGTCAGTAAGCTGAATCAGGTGAGATAGAGTAGGCCCTGGCTGAACCCAGTAGGTGAATATTCATTTCGTTCCGATAACGAAATATCGAAAATGGAGAAATGTTTTATAATAAAAAGTATATGATTGACAGTACTATAATATATACATTGTCAAGTGTTTCATTGACATCAACACAAAAAGAATCTCAAAAAATGCAAAATGACTTCCTTCGCCACCACCGCCGCCAAGTAATAGTTATTTATGTATCAAGGGCGTAAAATAGGCTTTTATGGACCGCAGCGTGTAAGTAATAGACCGAGCGATAGCGAGGGCTATTAACACGCCTAGGTCCATAAAAGCTAGTTACGCCCGAAATACATACAACATTTTATGCACGACCTGTATATATTTGATATCTCATGTAGGTATCTCTTCACCCCTCAAGCACAACAAAAATACATCACGGTTGCAGTGAGACTGTATTGTATCCATATCGCAAATACAATTAATCAAGAAGTATGGAATCAACGTTACCATGGCAACTCAGTCAGTTTTTCGAAATAGGAATTAATAGGCCAGTAGCCATATTAACTGTCAATTTGTGTAATCATACAGAAGACAACAAATCCAAATATATCCATAACTAACTGTTCTGATTGTATTATTGTTAATACAGTTTTGGATTTGATCATATAATTTTGCATTACAGAAATATAAAGAAAACTTTAATATTCAAATGAGCACTGCTGTATAATTCAGATCTATTTTCCCAATCATTTTGCATTAATTGAAACCATTGGAATCTAGATTTCTATCGATATGACAGTGACATTAGCTTTACCACCAGCTCAATTACTTTATCGCCCGCCGGGCGGTAAAGTAGTCCGCGGGCGGTAAAGTGCCACTTTATGCCCGCAAAACCGGGTGGTAAAGTGCTACTTTACGCCCGGTAGTGCATAAAAGTATTTTTCGCAGCAGACTTTTGAAATTGACTTATCTCGAAGATGATGTGTATGCTATCGAAACTAAACATGAGTATACAAATCTTGAATATAAATGATGATATTTTCATATTTCCTGGTCAAACTGCCGAAAATTGCATAAACAAAGAAGTTGTAGTGCCCTAACCCCACCTATTTCAATGTCCCTGATGGAAATTTCGGAAAATTCTTGACATTTTGGGCATGTACATGTACCTACAAGATTTGATTATTTCATCAGAGAAGGTTTCGAAAATATTCACAAAAAACTATCATCTAAGGCTTTCCTTCAAATGGCTTCAGCCCCATTCCCATTTCTGTACCCGCAAGTTTATATGAACTCTATGTAACTTCAGGACACCCTGTATATTGGGAGTATTCGTGGAAAGCAGCTGGATGTGACCAATCAGTTAGATTTTTTTGTTTTGTGTCGTCAAGCTTTCGAAATTGTTAATTTTCTTTATCAAGACTCATAACATGAAATTCTATTTAAAATCAGCAGAAAAAGGGAACAAAAATGTATAAATGATGAGACAAAACAAAACTGATTGGTCACATTCGACTGCCATCCACGAATATTCCCAAGAAGAGTATAAGTAAGTATGAGTTGTAAAGAAGCTCACCACTAGAAAGGACCCCCCGCACGAAAACACGGGAAATTGGCTCTCGATCGAATTGGCTGAAATTTTACTATGTTGTTGTGGGATTGGTCATTAGAAGAATATGTGAGTTTAAAAAGTTTTGTATGTTTAGTTTCTGAGATTTAGGCCGACAAAGTTCGTAAAAACGTCGTATCAGGGTAGGATTGACAAAGAAAAACACTGTTTTTCTAGTATAAATAAGACAGAATAAGCTAGAAAATATATATATAGTGAATCAGGGTGTATACGAGGCACGGTCAAAAAATTCATTTTTCGGAAAAATAATTCGAGCACTATTCCAAAACCAACGAGTTATATTTTGGTGGGACATTATAGTTTCAGTCCATTGTAGGCTTCGAAAACGTATTTTGATTCTTGATAACTATCTCTGTTCGAAATATGAATTTTAAGAATTTTGTTACACCCCTTTTTGAAAACAATTGACAGCTTGTTTTTTATCACAAAGAAAGGGATTGATTGCTACTGTCGACTCCATGAAAGCTGAGGTGACTCACTATAGCGAATTCAGTTGTTTAATATTGCCTTTCATTTAGATACAGGGTGTGTTAGATTTTGTTGAAGATTTTTAACATGTTTCAATTGAATATCTCGAAAACAGTTCCGTTAATTTGGATCTCATTTTACTGACACTATTTTGAATATGTTGACTATCATATGCAAAAAAAAATTCAATTTTTTATGTCTTGTTTCTGAGATATCAATTTTTGAGTTTACAGTATTACAGGTATTATAGGGTTATTACCTCGGATGTCACTATCGATTCAACAGAACTTTACGGAATCTTTCGAACATTCAATTGAATTATGAAACTATTAGAAATCAATGATTTTTTACTATGAACAACACGAACCACATAGAATAACAATATGAAACTCAACAGTATGGATTCCGTAAAGTTCTGTTGAATCGATAGTGATATCCGAGGTAATAACCCTATAATACCTGTAATACTGTAAACTCAAAAAATGCATATCTCAGAAACGAAACATAAAACATTGAAAAAATTCTTTCATATGATAGTCAACATATTCAAAATAGTGTGAGTGAAATCAGATCCAAATCAACGGAACTGTTTTCGAAATATTCAATTGAAAAATGTTAAATAATCTTCAACAAAATCTAACACACCCTGTATCTAAATGAAAAGCAATATTGAACAACTGAATGCACTAGTGAGTTACCACATCTTTCATTAAATCAACAGTATCAATCAATCCCTTTTTTTGTGATCAAAAACAAGCTGTCAATTGTTTTCCAAAAGGGTTATAATACAAAATTCAAAGAACTCATATTTCGAACAGAGATACTTAATTATCATGAAGAATGAATATACGTTTTCGAAGCCTACAATAGACTAAAACTATAATGCCTCACCAAAATATAACTTGTTGGTTTTGGAATAGCACTAGAATTTTTTTTTCCGAAAAATGAATTTTTTGACCGTGCCTCGTATACACCCTGATTTACTATAATTTATGTGATCATAACCAGACATGTATTTGAGTTCCGATCAATACATTTTCTAGCATATTTTGTCGTATTTATACTGAAAAAACGATTTTTTCTTTGTCAATCCTACCCCGATACGACGTGTTTACTAACTTAGTAGGATTATATCTCAGAAAATAAACATACAAAACTTTTTAAACTCACATATTCTTCTAATGAGCCATCCCAAAACAACATAGTAAAATTTCAGCCAATTCGACCGAGATCCAATTTCCCGTGTTTTCGTGCGGGGTCCTTTCTGATAAAGCAAAAAGTGTCTGAAAATTTGAAAATCTGGTTGCGAAAAAAAAGAATCTATGACAAATAATACAAGCAATTCATGGACTGGAGAATGGGCGAGTGGACTTATGAATGAATTATTGGAATTCAATTACTACACTGTGTCCGTTAGGGACCTACTTTAATTTTTGCAACACTTCTCACACGTTTTTTATGTAAATAATGAATGTATGCTTCCATTCCCACTCACGAAGCAGGGTTGTCAAGTCACCAATTATAATACAGTGATGAAAAAGATGTAATAGTCCTGTCGTTGAATAAAACATAATAGGAGGAACCCATCATATTGTAGTTCATTCTCGACTCATTCGAGCAACCAGCATGTCCAAATATTTCTTATACTCCATCACAAAATATCATATAAATGTTGGAGACTTCGCAACACTGTGATGATTATATTCGAGAAATGAGAAAAAAAAATGCCACTCGTCTATTACAAAAGATATCTAATCTTTTTCGGAAAATGTGTTGCTGATAAAATACTTTTGTTATAGTCAAAAATAATAAAGAAAACTTGAACAAACCATGTAAAAGTGCATCCATAAATATAGATCGGTATTTTCTAAATCTTTTAAAAATCTTATGGATTTGTGAATATTTATTATGACATTGCTACATATTATTATTATTATTTCACAGTGCTCATAGGATTTTCCACTTCAAATTTTATGCGTCAAGTTCCATATTAAAGAAACACCCTGTAAAGCCATTAATTCAAACATATTATATCGACGATATATCACGCTCTAGATAATGCCCATAATCTGATATACTAGATAAACTGAATTCATATATATATAATTAATTTTAATAAATATTTTCTTATAACGATTCTATTAGAGCCGATGGAATGATTACTTGTGGACTATTCAATAAGAAATTTTGCAACAATATCTCAATGTAAATAGCTAAATTGAGCACTGTAATTGCACACATTGCTTATCTAAATGTGTTATCTTTAAATCGCCCACTGCGACTGCAAAGCTCAATTGCCATTGTATCCGTATTAACAAGCCTATATCCGTATAGGAAGATTGAATATCATTTTTGCGATATGAAAAAAAATAATGCAATAATAGTAAATTTTGGAGAAATCACGATCATTTATTTATGATCGATTCCTAGGCTATTATTATATTTTTTCATCTCTTTTTTTTATGTTCTGGTTCCCACGAAAAAGGATATACTGTAATGTTCAGAGAACATCATGAGAACCAAGGGAAATAAGGTAGGAATTGGTGTTTTTCTTAAATTTCTGGAGCTCATGCCTCGGGGAACACCTCCCTTGGCAATGTGTTCCAGGGCCTCGCTGTTCGTTGGATGAACGAGTCTTTGGAAAGAGATGTTCTGCAGGTCACCAAAGTGACCACGAAGAGGAGCGAAGCCTCAACTCGACGGGTTAATCTCGCGGGGACAGCCAAGGGAGGAACAATTGTTGATATTTGAGAAGAGCATCGTCCATGAAAATATCTATAAAATAGATCCAGATCGCCAACTTTTCTACGGTGTTCCAGAGAAGTGAGTGAGTTTGTGAGCGAGGCATCACCCACGAGACGAACTGCCCTTTTTTGGACAGAATCCAACAGTCGGATCTGTGCCTTATAGATCATAAGCAGCTGACTGAAAGTGAAATAGCTCCTGGCCGGAAACAGAAAACCAACTGGAGCGCACAAAAGGAATCCTTACAATGTTCGTGGAACATAGTGCGTACATTGACGATAGATGGTACTAATGCCTAAATGCCCCCCAATAAGTAAGATATATCGATATTTTTCGAATTAAATATCGAGACATCGATTTTCCAGGCCAAACTCAAAATGATCTTATTTTTCTTCAAACCAGAGGTGGATAAATCTTCAACCAATCTGATTAAATAGCATGGTAACACTGCACTTATCATGCGATGATTTTTTTTTCGATTTTTTTTTTGTCTGAAAAACACGAATTTGATAATGAAAATGTGAACAAACCACTATTTATCGAGATATTTCAAGAAAAAGTTCG
The DNA here is from genome assembly GCA_918026855.4 of Phaedon cochleariae. Taxonomy (NCBI): domain Eukaryota; kingdom Metazoa; phylum Arthropoda; class Insecta; order Coleoptera; family Chrysomelidae; genus Phaedon; species Phaedon cochleariae. Next base: position 23,015,468 of record OU896719.1, on the reverse strand, counting down.
AAATCTCGCCTTATTTGTCTTTCTTCTTATTTTGTCATTGGACACTTTATATACTCATGATGTACTTCAATGACACATTTTTAAATGGAAATATGATTTTTATGGAGAGTTTTTCATATTTAGTGAACAATCATACCAGATGACGGCCATTTAATCAAATGGTTCCTTCTTTTCACTAAATATGGATAAATACAAAGAAATCATATTTCTAGTATTCTAGTTGACTCATATAATAGATGAAGAATTGACATGTCCATTGTGATATATAAATTGTCCAATGATGAAAAAACAAGGGCAAATTGTTCTAAATGCGATCCAAAAGGCAGGCAAAAAAGAAGGTGAAATTTGTAACTTTATAGTGAAATATCTTAATAAAAAATGGTTTCTTGACATTTTCCTTATCAAATTCGTGTCTTTCAGACAAAAATTTCGAAAAAAAACCATCGCATGAAAGTGCAGTTTTACCAATAACATAAAAACTACCTACCTACGCATTCTTCTGAACGGAGACAATAGCATTGCTTCTTGTTCAGTTGATATAGACAGAACATGGTATTCACTACTAAAATCTGAACATGATAATGATAAATTCAAGATTAATTAATGAAACCATCCTGTAACTCATTTGATTGCCAACGTCACCATTTGTCATTGAAAACTGAAAAGCTTCAAGACATAATAATCTCTTTTCATGTTGAAAACGGGAGCAGAATCGGTCCCGAAACGTCCAAAGATAAGTGAAAATTTGATATTTTTTTTATATACCTTTATTTCTCTTCTCCAAAATTTTGTCAATACAAATAGTCACTGACAAGCTTGAATTTTTCTTTTAGGCTCTCTGATAGGAAAATTCTTTAAACGCAATGACATTTTGGGGCAAATCATCTGATTTGTCCTTACTACACGTATATTGAAATAAAATTCATATTTTTATTTTATAGAAACGAGGAGAGAAAATCCCAAAAAATTTGGAATAATGAAAAAAAAAACAATTAATTACAAAAATATTATACCTATTGTCTAGATACTACGAAGGCGACAAAAATATTGAATTTATTTTTTCCAACATATTGAAAAAAAAAACTGTACTTCGATATAACGATAATTCGATATAAACGTCTAAGGTGCCATCGACCGTGACCCACCCTGTATATTGGGGATCCAAATAATTTAAAAATCATAATACTTCACATTTTCCAGTTGTATTTCAGAAAGCGTCAACTGTATTTCTGAATAGTCACTTGTATTTCAGAATAGTCAATTGAATTTTAAGAAGCGTCAATTTTATTTCAGAATAGTCAATTGTATTTCAGAAAGAGTCAATCGTATCTATTTCAGAATATACACTATTGATTTTACTAGCGTACAGGAAAAACCCAAATTTCTCTTTTTCGCACTAGTGCGGAAAAGTGACTTCTTCGACACTAGAATGAGTGCGGAAAAGTAGATTTTTTCGCACGCTAGTAGAAAAAATTATTATTGAAAGTCTTTCTCATAACTTAAAGATATTGTATTATGCATTTTCTATCAAATGAAGTGATCCTTTTTTGTGTCCACAAGACCAGGGTTGCTAGTAGCTGCAGCAACAGGTACATACGAACAGAATACGAATTAGGAATTGATATAAATCAGTCTATACTCACATAGTATTGTCAGAAAAACGTCTGAGTATTTACCTGAAACAAAAAAGATGATCAGGTCAAATAATCCAATGTTAAAAAACTCCGTAGATACTGTATGATGAGTGACAGATGGGTTATTTTAGGAAAACATGATATCTGTTGTGAGAGGAGCAATGGGGATTTAACAGTATGAAAAAAATAAAGCAGAGTCGATACACTTCATTGGTTGGGCAGTTTATTCCACCGATTTCAGTCGGATTACACTTTGAATCGTGTTGCACCAAGTAGGGAACAAAATGTCAATAAGTCATGCATACATTGTTATGATTGCCTTATACAGTTGCTCATACCTATACGAAATATTCAAAAGGGTTTGGCAACGGAATTTATGATCTACCACTTTCCTTTGTTTTGTAATCGACAGTTAGGCAATGCTCACCCTGTAGAAGAGAATTGAACGATATACTCAATTCGTTCCTGTTCCTGGCGTCTATTTATACAATCTATATTAAAAAATGGAAGCTGACCCACTGAACTTTCATTAAAAATGAGTAAACATAGCACATTTCCCTAGATTTTCTTGAATGATTAGGCACTGATAACGCTTACGGGGCCTGCGTTCACAACAATGTGGAATATATAATTATCTTTTCCACTATCTGATCAATTCCTATGTTGACCCAATTACGAATACGTTATAAAAAAGATAATTTCATAATGTAATCGAGAACGTGGTAATGATAATAATTCATGCAACATTTTTTTTCAGTCAACTGATATATTTAAATTTATGAAGCCTAAAGAATACCTAGGAGCTAAAGTTCAAATTTAGCTCCTAGGAACTAAATATGTTGCCTAGCAACATTCCTATTTTTGTGTCAGTAATAGAAACGTCAATTTAAGAGCTAATTTTGGTATCAAAATGGACGACTTTTGTGACGGTTGCAGAAAATAGTAGATTGTTTCATTAGGATCAAAAGTGACACTATGTTTGAAAGCGAACTTTGCATTTGCGAGGCGTTGCTAGTGAAGCAGGGCGAAAGCAAAATTTGCATGTCAAACAAAGTCACTTTTGATCCGAATGAAACATGCTATTTTTTCTGCAACCGGAAAAATTCACTAAAATAAATAACATGTAAACATGTTGTGAAGATTATTATAATACCTTTATTATAATAAGTGTACTGTGTACTTATGTATATCCAATGTCTTGCCAGAGGTGATAGATGAGTGCTCAGTTCATCTCTTTGCAGATGATACACTGATTTATTTCTCATGTAATGATCACACGAAACTTACAAGAACCATCAACAAAACTATTAACAATTGGTGTTGTGCTAATTAATAACTTGAAGATTTATGTTGAGTGAGAAGACCAAGTACATGGAAATAAGTACAGAAAAACGATTCAGGAGCTTTTGTGAACAAAATTTCAAGATAATGCTAGGTCCACATAATTTGGAACTGGTCAACCAATTTAAATACCATGCCAACTTCATTAAAGACGATAACTTTAAAAATTCATTATTTATCTCGTTGTACCCTATATTTGACAAGGTGGACAAAACTTTCACTGCATAAAATTCATTTTGCTTACTGTTCTTCAATTCTGTATTTACTAAGCTGAAACAAAATGAGTTAGCTCGTTTACAGAAACTCCAAATGAAAAAGAAGTGGAAAATGTTAGGTAAATGAGCATATCAACAATAATAAAAGCGATATTAGCAATTATTTATTTCTCTTCCGATTCCAAAACCCTTTGTGTTTGGCTCGGTAATCGAATGAATGTAAACAAATTATTAAAATGGGCGACTTTTGTGTCGGGTGCAATAAAACATTATTTTATTTATCTATAATCTTGACGATATTAAACTAGCATAAAAAGACAATACACCTAGGCGTTTGAAATGTTTCGAAATTTTCGACACACCCCGTATATCGTATAACAAATTCCGATACTTCCCAAATTTGGTTACAAAGCATCTCACTTCGGTACTGTGACTATGGGCCAATTCATTCCAAATCTACCATGAAGGTGTTTAACGAAAACATAGGTATTAGACTTCCTAATAGGTGTTAACACTGATTTTCTGTCAATGTAAATGTTTGTACACAATACTTCTATATGGCTATTTTTGTTGGAATGTTTCGGACAGGTATCGTAGTACAATAAATCAATTGGTATTGTGTTTCACTTTTGGTATATTGAAGCAAACGCACGTAGACTGACAGGTGAAGCGTGAAGATTTAGAAAAATATTGAGGTGTCTTGTTGTTGAAAACTAAGTGTGAGGGTGGCAGTGGCGGGAACAGGACTTTCTATAGAGGGGGCACAGTAGTGAATCATATTATGATTTCTGGATGGTACCTTTAGAGTAGGCCCCCCTGGTATCGCACGAATTTACAGGAACATTACCTTACAGCAATCCTGAGAAAGTATCCTTATGGTCATCTTTTTATTGCACTTTATTTTGCCATCAAAATCACAAAATGCTGACCGCATATTACTTATTAAATCTACTGGTCTTTCACTACTAAGAACTGCGGGCAACTGCTTATTTTGGGCTATTCTTCGAAACGTCCAAAAATAAGTAAAAGTATGAAAATTACGAAGGCATTGAAGGACCACCGCAATTATTTTTCATGATTCCGATATAGTATCTTGGGTATTGTTATATTCCGACTTAGTAACTCAGAATATCGACTTATTGCCTCGGAATTATTTAATCCTGCGACTTATCATGTCGGAATTCCGACATAGTATCTCGGAATTTCAACGTTTTATCTCGGAATGAAAGAAATACTTTATTAAATGGAAAATACAATAAATATTTACAAAATATCAAAAAATTGAAATACTTGTTGATAATAAAGAGCACATGTCGAAATTCCTATTTAGTATCTCGGAATTTCGACTTTGATAAGTAGGAATTCATTTATTCCGAAACAAGTCGGAATCCCGAGATACCATCAAGCCGGAATGTCACTTCATTTGTCAAGCAGTTTATATACTAATATTTTTATCATATGTAATACCACAAGTGACACCATTTTGCCGGAAATATATTCGGCGATTGTTACGATAGCTTGATGCCTGAAAATTTTGCGATTGACGTTTATCAAAATTTTCGAGCAGTAAGCGAGAAATTTTGGAACGTCATGAGCGGAATTGAAGCAGCAAGCTGGAATTTATCAACCGACGGATATCTCCAGGGAGTTGTATTCGTATGACTATTTCATGATTGAATCCATAGTGGAAGGAGAAGATGGTGTGCTCAACAGAAAGCTCAAACTCGTCTTGTTCTGCGCATGACGTCAGCTGGGATATAACTGTCATTATTGTTATTATTTGTTTTCGTAATTGATGTCTCGAACTTCAGATATTATATAAGTACTAAAATTGAATGAAATAATTTCGACATGCCTACTTGTTTCGTTTCTGGTTATGGAAATTCCAACTAACATACAAAAGGCACAGATATTGAATTTTTCTGCTTTTCCAAGAATGGAGACCCAATGAAACGATGGGAGCTTGCTGTCCCATTCCAAAGTATACACCTATCATAATATCATCACATTCATATCACAGCACGTATTTCTTCAAAACATTTCCATGCAAAATGTTCCCAAACAAGTGCGAAAGTACGGTTCTTGAATTACACACCTCCAAAAAATCACAAATATTTGAAACAAGATGCCATTCCTACAGAACATCTTCCGAATATCAAGTCAAAAATAATTGAAAATGAATTCAGAACTCCTAATTTCTCACAAAATATAAATTGCAGCAAAGATTTGAATAACAAAACGGCAAAAATTGATACTCCTGTTGTCGATGTCGGAGCAGAAGGAACGTCAACGTCGTTAACTGCTGAATTTTGATCTGTCAGAATCGACACAGTAGTGGATCATTCAGATGGGATTGGCAATTTGCTATTTGCGATTGCGAATTACCTCAAGATCACAATTTCCAGAATCAATGAAATAGTAAAATCGAAGGAATAGGTATCTGTTTATATAAATTGAATTATTTCTAAACAGATCGAGAAACTTATAGAAATTTCAATGAACATGATTGAATTCATTGCGCACGCCCATGGCAACAGTATCTGTCTGTGACTAGCAGCTGATATTGGTATCCCAGATGACGTCACATAATATGCGCGTAGGCACACCATCTTCTCCTTCCACTATGATTGAATCAGACCATCGATTCTATATTCAGATCTTGTTATAACATTGCTAAGCTAACAATATTGTTATGATCATAACATAATAACAATATTGCTATGCAATTTTGTATTCTGTTTGGACTGCAAGATTGGTTATAAGTTGAAATGATAGAAATATCGTTGAAAATGGATAATTTTTGGGCTGATATCGTATAACGAATTCAGATACTTCCCAAATTTGGTTACAAAGCACCTCACTTCGGTACTGTGACATAGGTCAATTCATTCCAAATCTACCGTGAAGGTGTTTAACGAAAACATAGGTAGGCAAAGCTATAAAGTCCATAGAATTTATCTATTAAGAACGGTAACCCTAGACTTCCTAATAGGCGTAAACAATGATTTTCTGTCAGAGTAAATGTTTGTACACAATACTTCTATTTGGCTATTATTGTTGGAATGTTTCGGACAGGTATCATAGTACCATAAATCAATTGGTATTGTGTTTCACTTTTGGTATTTTAAAGCAAACGCACGTAGACTGACAGGTGAAGCGTGAAGATTTTGAAAAATATTGAGGTGTCTTGATGTTGAAAACTAAGTGTGAGGGTCGCAGTGGCGGGTACAGGGTACAAATGAGAATTAATAAAGAAGAGATTGTATTCTACAAAGAAATATAATATGGAAATGTGTCTCATTGATTTGTAATTCTACATGGTTACCAAAAAATAGTAAACGCAACACGTCCAAAAACAGTTTTTTTGGACTCGCAGACTCCTACACAGAAAAAAAAATTGTTTGAAACTACAAAATTTTTGTAAATTCAACAAAATCTGAGTGTCATATATCCACGACAGAATATTTTGTCAAAGCAAATGTTTTTTGTCAGTAACTCATGTAACTCATTTATGATTCAAATTAGCAGCAGGAATTGGTTGAATAAACAAAGACTATTTTGTTCCTATAATACAATATATTGCTCTTATGAACGATTCAGTTGATTGAAATGATTATATCATTTCATTCAAGTGACAAAATTTTCAGTTTTTCAGAGAGTGAATATGTTAAGATATCAATATATTTTCTTCGATCAACCAAATTGCATTTAGAATTGACAAAATATTTTGCTGAATGTTATAGAAAAATATCCAATAACTGAATTTCAATATTTCAAAACTAAGAGAAATTAGGGATCAATTTCCTCAGTTGTATAGGGCAGCCTAATATTATTACATAAACGGATGTTTTAGGTAGGTATATGTACACCCCAATCGAGGCGAGCGTAGGAAGGTTGAAAGAAACGCCACCTAGTGGCAAAAATGCAACTAGATTATCATTCAACAAAATATTTGTTTGATATAAAGTATTTGTGGGTTCTGTTCAACAAAGTGATTTGTTTGAAATAACAACATATTTCTTGATAGTGATGTGTTGAATCAACAAAATATAATGTTGTTATAATCAATTCGATTTTGTCGAATAGAAAAAAACATTCGATTGGTTGCACAATGAAATGATTGTTGATTCAACAAAATATGATGTTGTATTTAGTTAAATATTTGTCAATATCAATGTAATTTTGTAGAATAGACAAAATGCATATGATTGATTGAACAATGAGACACGGAAAAAAAGAAATTGTTGAATCAAGCAAAATTCAATTGAATGAAGCGAATAAAAGTGTCATATATGCACGACAAAATATAATCTTGAGATGAGTAAGTCTATGTCTTGTTTCAGAGTGAATTTGAAGTTTGAATCAAGTAAATATGTCTTGCATGAACTCTGGATCTTCTTCGATCAAGCACATTCATGAATTGTTTATGAAGAAATATTGAATTGGCTCAAACAATAATTTTGTTTGATTCAAAATAACAAGATATTGATTCAATCAAATATTTAGTTGATTCAACGAAATATTTGGTTGATTCAAAGAAATATTTGGTTGATTCGAAGAAATATTTGGTTGATTCAATGAAATATTTGGTTAATTCCGGTTAATTCAATGAAATATTTTGTTGATTTAAGAGAAACTATATATCCATTCGACAAATTGTTTTGTTGAACCAAATCCAATATTCGGAAATTTTCTGAAATTTCACATCAATAGAATTAACAAAACTAGGAAACTAGTCGACTCCCAGCATAGATCTCAAGTCTTTACATCTCCTTAGCTGATGGAAAACTATTTCGGATTGCTAATCATCCTAAGTTCGATTTATCCAGCTGATATTTCAAACAGGAAGAATCAGGCTTCACGTATATAATGAATTCGAGGCAGGCATAGACGAGGCGAAATGATCGCCATCTAGAGGCGAAAATTTAAGTTGATGTAGAATGAACGAAATATACAATTGATTTTACATATTTCGTTGCTCTATTCAAGAAAAGGATCCGTTGAAAACGAGTTTATTGCTACATCAGAATAAGAAAACTTGTATGTTGTTTCAAAGATATAATCTCATCAAAATGATCATTGTTTGATCAAATTAACGAAATATTTATAGTTGAATCAACATCGACATTATTTTGGATCGACATAATTTGTTTTTGAAGAAACCATATATTTTGTTGATGGAATTGATAATATACTGTTGATTCAATTAGCCTACATTCTTGATTTGAACAAGCTGCTTCCATGGAATAATCATGTATCTGGTTGATTCAACAAAAAATTGCTCAGACCAACAAAAATAACTCAAGCATAAATAATTTGTTGATTCAACAAATCCTTTTTGTTCCGTGGATGATAATTGGATCAACAAAATTTGTTTTATGTCAACTAGGAATGTTGTTGAATGCAATGAAACTTTTGTTCAAGTAAGCAAATATTTCGAACAAATTATTTTGTCTCTTTGAATAGGTTGCTTATTTGGAATGAACATATATTTTGTTAATTTCGCAAAATTGTGTTTAATTCAACAAAGAAAAAATGACCAAAATTATTTTGTTGGTGCAACAAAACTTTTTTTCCGTGTAGGACTCGCCTACAGCTCGGCCTTACCCGCAAAACATTATTTTCCGGACTCGTTACATAAATTACTATTCTCAAATATGACATCGAGGGTTCGGATCGTTTTTCCACATTTTTATTTTAATGTCGTATAATCAGGTCGTCAAGCTTTCGTTGGCCCACCCTGTATTTACCAAACCCTCGAACCGATCGTGTGGTCGGTTTTCCAGGACTCGCCTACGGCTCGGCCTAGAATTTTGTCTACTCGTCCAAAAAAAACAGTATTTTCTGGACTGGTTACGTAAATTACTATATTATTTTCCTGAAATTGTGTTTTCTCCATTATTCGTTACACCGTGTATAGAGCATATTTCAGTTTCGATAATCGGCCTTTTGACATGGAATTACGGAATTCGGGTCGATCGATTGGCGTCGCGCCAAGCGGCGCCCCACTTTCCCCGGAAAGTCAATGTCGGAACGAGTGAGTGTTGGTCCGTCGCGACGTCGATAGACGCCTCCGTCTTCGGCGTCCCCGGGCGCCGCTGACCTACTGGACTCACGAGGAGGATATGCAGTGTGTCCCAAATTCGATCCTCACCATTGGGATCTCGGTAACTAGGGGAGATAGAGAGTCGGTTTAATTAGGAAAGTTTCAGCAATTTCAATCTTGATTCAAAATCCGTTAAGAAATCTAGACTAGCTTCAGTCGTTTTTGAATTATTCAAGAAAAACTGAAATTTTGTATTTTTGTTCTTCTCGTATATCTCTAAAATTATTGATTGTATGATAAAACGACTTCCAACATTCTAGTAGAACTTTTCAGTGATGTTTCAAATGGTTCTGTCAGTTTTTGTTAAAAATATAAAATTTCTAAGATATGACCTCCAACTTATTTTTTTCTTTTCTTTTCTTTTTTAGTTGAAGTCTCTTTTCATGAAATCAATAGTTTTCGAGATATTCAGAGTTATATTAAATATGCATATCTTTACATGAAGGAGAATGCAGTATTTTGTTTTCAAATTCTTATCGTGTGTGTTCAATAGATGTAATTCAATATTCGTCGAGGCATATAGCCAGGAAAGTAGTTGTTTTCTGTTGAATAAACCTCGGAATAAACCGAGAAAGAATTGATATTTTCATCACATGGAGAATGCGAATTCTCAATGTATTTCTTTATATATATCCATTTTTTTGTGTTCATGAATATATCTGAGAATGTTCCTGACAAATTTCAGTTTTACTTGAATAACTCAGAAATGACTGAGGCTAGTCAATATTTCTCGACGGAATCAGAATCACGATTGAATTTGCTAAAACTTTCCTAATATAAACGACTCTGTATCTATCACAGTTAGGGATCGCCAACTTCTTGAAAATTTCAAGATCCTGTCTTGATCTCAAGACAAGAAGTGATTTTAGATTTCAAGACAAGGCAATAAACTTCATGTCAATACCAAGAATTCTTGTTGAGAAAACAAGACATCTTGAAATTTTTTTACTAAAAATGAATACGCTATGTACTTTTTACCACCACTTCACAAACTGTCATCATTGCAAGTGCGCGACGTCGTCTGCTTCCATCATAAAATAAAAATAAAGTCGTCAAACGTCAAACAAGATTTTTCGAAATTTCTTGACTTTTACTCAAGACGACACAAGAAGTTGTTATCAAGACAAAAATTCTTGCCTTGACGACTCCTACTCACAGTTACTGAGATCCCAATGGTGAGGATCGAATTTGGGACACACGATATACAGGGAGTCCCAAAATTAGCTTGCCAAACTCCACGACCAAAAATAGGAAAAAGTTCTCATGAACATGAGTCGATTAATCTAAGGCGGCTACGGCACCCTGACAGGCGACTCTTGAAGATGGTGTTTCTTGAATATTCCCGAAACGTCATATGATGCAATGATGCAATTCGGTACAAAAATTAAACTTTCCATGCCCAATACAGTGGAAATGACATTCCATTCAGGAGTAGATAATACAAGTGGAACTACATTGAATATTGCTCAAACTTTTTGTATTCATATTTTTCGACAATTTAACCTCGGTTTATGAAAATTTTCGAGTGAAATCGATTTAAAAATATTGTTACACTCACATCTTATGCATAACGTTGCCAATTTTCAAATCAAAGTGGCTATAAAAAATCAACTACTTTCATGTCACGAAACAATGCGATAGAGGCACGTGAAATAGAAAAAGAATGATAAAAAAATAATTCAATTTTTGTGCATTTTTTTCCATGTCCACTACGAATAATTGCAATGTTTTGCATAATATGTAATATAGTGCGTCCCACATATAACGAAACACCCTGCATATAAGCTATTTGCATCGAGTCACGGGACACCCTGTATACACACCGTGCATTATTGCAGTCCCTATTTCCCCATTTTTCATGGTCCAAAATAGATTATTCGAAAATCAACAGTACATAAATATCCTCCTAAGACTGGAAGAATGAAAATGCTCCTGTCTACTGAGATGGACACAGGTTCTTCATCAACATTCATTATCTTTCATGAAAGTCATGAAATAAATTTGGAAAAACAACTTTTCACAATAGAAAGCCGTTTTTTGAATCACCAGCTAAAACGGGTAGCATCGCTTTCTTTTTTGATTTGGTGGGAACGTATAGTCTGTGGCCTGATTCTTGTGAGAACAGCTCGAAGAGTGGTAATATCTTTTTCAGAAACTCAAAAATCTTCAATTTGAAATTGAATGATAGTGTTCTGGTTCTCCTTCCTAAAAGTTTACTTCATCGTCTTCTGAATCCTATTCGAATCCATCTCCACCAAATTCGCCTGATCGAAAATCGTTCCATCTGATCAAAACATTCTAAAATACGATTGTTTCATCGATATTTGTGAAAGGTTCAATATCCATTCAATTGGACATGATATGAATTTTGCCACAGAAAAAAATTATCAACAGTAATATCAAGATGTTCTGGATAATTCTGTCGCTTCATTGTGCACGAAATTGTGTTGACGAGCAACACCACGAGTCGGCTATAGGACGAGTGGTATTGCTGTATGGCAACACAATTGAGTTACAAAGAAGCGACATAATTATGAGAAGATATTCAGAGCAGAGTGGTATTTTCCTAGGCTATTTCATGAAGCATAAGAAGCATTTATTTCAAATGAACAAGCCATATATCCAAAGCGATTCATTCTGCTATACTTTTCTTCGCTATCCATGATGGTTACATAGTTGAGAACACCAACGGTGATAGACCTATCTAAATTGAAATACAGCTTTCGTATGTGATACAACAAGTGTCTTGATGATTGTCAAAATACAAAGCCCTCTGATTTTGAGAAACAAATTATGTTTTTCAATAAAACGAGTTGTGTTTGTTAAGATTATATTACACTCATCTTTTCATGGATGTAACAATAATTTTATCTCGTATTTTCATTTGCAGTCGTTGCATCCAAGAATTTAGGACGTGACTACTGACAGTGATTCACTTCACTATTAAATGTCAAATGATCCAAGGATTCTCAGGTTTGATATTATGTTATGGTTAGGGGGATAGCAATTGTGTTAGAAATACCGAACATACGAGATTCTAAAATTCTTCGATACAAATTGAATGTTAGTGCCTATCACAATTTTGTGTTGTTCCTCAATATGAAAATATTATGGCATCCATGACAGACAACCTGCTGCTGGTAAGTAATTTTGTTTTACATTATTTGATCAAACTACCCATAAGAAAGCAAAATAAAAAATCGAAAACATAGCATTTAAGTATAAGTATCCAGTGTCCAGTCAACTGCCGAATAAAAAAAAACAATGTTTCTCATGATAAACACATGTCGAAAGTTTTAGAAAGGGCCATGGAAATCCAAATAAAAGATCATCTATCAAATCACTCTTTGATACCTCCTGTTCAGTCTGGCTTTCGTAAGGGTTTCAGTTGTACGACAGCCTTGCTCCACATAACCGATGACATATTCAAGGCCATTGATAAAGGTCACTGTACAATACTAGTACTGTTAGACTTCAGCAGAGCATTTGACACTATCCATTATGACTTGCTATTAAATATGTTACAATATATAGGTTTTTCAAAAAATGCTCGCCTACTCATGGAAAATTACCTCAAAAATAGACAGCAAAAGGTATGTATAGATGATATTAGCTCAGACTATCTAACATTAAGATCTGGTGTACCTCAAGGATCAATACTAGGACCGCTATTATTCTCAATTTATTCGTCACACCTTATTACCAGAATTATTTCCTGTAATGTGCACCTTTATGCAGATGATACGCAGATATACTTTAGTTTTCCTCGAAATATGGTGGATTATGCTTGTACGGTAATCAATAATGAGCTTAACGCTTTTGTTAAAGCAGCTTCGGATCACTGTTTACTTATTAATCCTAGCAAATCCAAGGTCATGCTGTTTGGGAGTAGATACCATCGTGAAAATGTGATTAAATCAATTAATATACATATTAGCAATGAACAACTTTCGGTGGTAAAGGAAGCGAGAAATCTGGGTGTCACAATGGACTCTGACTTAAGATTTGAAAAACATATAAATAAACAGTTACAACGTGCTTACGGTAGTCTGAAAATTATTTATGGTAATCGGCATTTGTTATCATCTGGTATAAAAAGAGTTTTATGCGAAACACTGGTCCTGTCCCTATTCAACTATGCCGATGCACTCTATGGTCCCAATCTAACAACCCAATATAAGAGAAAAATACAAAAAGTACAGAATTCATGCCTTCGCTTGATTTTTGGAATTCGAACTCGCGAAAGAATCTCGCACAAGTTACGTGAAATTGGATGGTTAAATATGGACAATAGAAGAATTCACCATACCGTCACTCTGTATCATAAAATTATAACAAAAAAAGTACCCCCCTATCTAAGTAATAAAATAGCATACCGTACTGACGTTCATAACTTGAACATAAGAAATAAGGGGCTTCTAACCGTACCAACTTCCAGAACCGAATATTTTAGACGCTCATTCAGTTATCAAATATGGCTTTTATGCAACCCGAATCTGGAAAAAATGAGAACATTGAATGCATCAAAATTCAAGCTGATACACAAAATTCATCTATTAGACGCTCAAAATTAGACTTGGAACATAACATATATGATTTACCGGCTATGTACATATATCAATATAAAATAGGTTATACTCAATCCCTAAGTATTTGGCATTTTTCTTTTTTTTTAGTATTGTATATACACAGGTTTTTGTGAGTTAAGTGGAAGAATATTTCTTGTTATGCTCTCTCGTGTAACAAAAAATAAACTTCGCCCTTTACTTCTTCTTCTACTTCAATATGTATTTACTCAATTTAATTTCTGTAATAATTTATAGAAGTAATAAAGACGATTTATTATTATTATTATTATTATTATTATTATTATTATTATATTTCATTTTACTTTATTTTTTGGGATTTTCTCTCCTCGTTTCTGTAAAATAAAAATATGCGTATTATTTCAATATATTTGTAGTGGGATAAATCAGATGATTTGCCCCAAAATGTCACTGCGTTTAACAAATTTTTTTATCAGGGAGCCTAAAAGAAAAATCCAGTAGCTTGTCATATCGATAAATCGAAGCTAACTGAACATATCTGGATGGACAATATATGGCAGAGTGGAATAATATGAAAATCATAGGAAAGGAAAATAACAACCAAAAAAGAAGAATCAAGGAATCTGCTTGCATTCTTCTGAACGGAGACAATAGCATTGCTTCCTGTTCAGTTGATAAAGATAGATAATGGTATTCACTAGTGAAAACTGAACATGAAAATGGTAGATTCAAGATCAATTTATGGAAACATCCTGTAACTCAATTGTAGACAAAAATCACTCATGCATATGCCAACATCAGGATGACACTGAGTAGTGTCAACCTATAAGCAGAGCACAACTTCCAAAGAAATATATTTTGCATTTTCATGTTGAGAACGGGAGCAGATTTGTTGCCGAAACGTCCAAAGATAAGTAATAATTCGATGTTTTTTCAATATATCTATATTTCTTTCCGTCAAACATTTTTTCAAACAAAGTGTCACTGAAAGTTACTGGATTCTTCTTTTAGGCTCCCTGAAACAAACATTTGTTAAACGCAGTAACATTTTGGGGCAAATCATCTGATTTGTCCCACTACAAATATATGGAAATAATACGCATATCTTTATTTTATAGAAACGTGGAGAAAATCCCAAAAAATCGAGTAAAATGAATGTACCACTTCCTCGCTTAACCCACAGACAATATTCAACAGATATTTCATCCAATCAAAAACGTGTACTCCAAAATGAATATGGAATAATCAAAGTAATTTAAAAAATTCAGCTGTAATAGTGGTCAGGAATGTGGAAAATGTACTTTGCTAGTGATTATAGGGCATCGTACTTTGTCACATTTTGGGAGAGGAGTGTCGAACCCCCAAAACCCCTCTCAGATACGCGCCTGTATACCTATCAGACAATAAAAATGTCATGGGATGTAGTAAGTATGTATATACATACAATACCATCTGTGCAATTAATTCCATTTTGACACAATCAAATCGATTAACCTCAATCCTGGAAAAAAAGTTAGGCTGGATTTATCTCTCCTTTGTTGTTTAAAAATAAGAATATTTACAAATATGCTTGTTTTAACATATACACGCAGCGCACATCACCAGATAAATTATTATTCTGCTAAAAATGTGCCAAGGTTTCAGTTATTATTACAAACAAAATATAGGCTATTGTTGTGAATGAAAAAGAAATAATTGTATGTGATTACAATGACGATTGTCTGTGTCTGCCGGTTACATAAAAAGTTAAATTAACAACTTCGATTAACGAAATATGAACTTTAGTCATATACAGTCTGTCCAAGATAAGGTTGCACAGCATGGGGATCTCGGAAACGGTAGGAGATACGAAGTCGGTTAAATGGGGAAAAAGTTGCGCATTCAGAGGCTCATACCAACAGCCTTCGAAAATTTTCAAAATTTATTTTAGTTTTTCAGTTATATCGAAAAAAGTGAATTTTTGGAATCTCTATTTTATTTTTTTTCTCCATTATTATTAGAGATACAGGAAAACTGAGAATACTTTTTCATAGCAACTTTTGATGACGTTTAACGTGGTGATACCGATTTTTCTATGCGACGTTTCGTATTCGTAGAACCATCATCAACTTTTGTTTCTTAAATACGGCCCTGATAATTCTTTCACAGATTCTGAAAGCTTTTTTCATTCTGAATTCAACCATGTATTATACAAGGTGGTTTGAATGTGTTTCGAACTATTTTTAGCCATCATCAATGTTTTTTTCGAAATTCCAAAAATCGGTATCACCACGTTAAACGTCATCAAAAGTTGCTATGAAAAAGTATTTTCTTTTTTCCTGTATCTCTAATAATAACGGAGAAAAAAAAACAAAATAGATATTCCAAAATTTCACTTTTTTCGATATAACTGGAAAACTTAAAACAATTTTGAAAATTTTCGAAGGCTGTTGGTATGAGCCTCCGAATGCGCAACTTTTTCCCCATTTAACCGACTTCGTATCTCCTACCGTTTCCGAGATCCCCATGCTGTGCAACCTTATCTTGGACAGACTGTATAGAGAATAATAATATGATAGTCATGAGTAGATAGTCAAACCAAAACATGAATTCATCAATGATTATAGCACCTCCTCTATTCTGCAAATATTGTCATTTATTTATTATACAGGGTGTTAGTGAATAAGTGCGACAAACTTCAGGGAATAATTCCTTGTGATAGTTCAGAAAATGAAGTTTATATAAACATTTTCGATATACAGGGTATTAATATTTCCATGAAAAATCGTTTTTTTATATCATTACTCAAATTTCAATGAAACTTGGTGGGTTTGTTGAATGTAACATGGAGCTTCTTTTGAAGTGATTAAATTCGAAAAAATATTTTCAGTGGCGTCACAGTGGGTTAATTTATCGATATTTACGGTTAATAGCATTGTACGCCTGACTTAAATATTTTTATTAGATTGAACAATTGAAATATCAACTTTCTTATCCTCTGTGGTTCTTTTGTATCTCGCTCAGTATTTGAGGAAACAATAAAAATTCGATTCGACTCCAAATTCTAATGTAGATGCTCTCGAAACATTCATTGAGATAACTCAATTACCTCAATAAAAATCATTTTGAAATTTTGGGACTTTTTCAGTCTCCAACCATACTGAATTTTGGCATCATGAAATCAATACTTTCAACTTCAACATCCTGTATATCAAAAACGAAGTAAGTTAGGACACATGTTTAAATGAACTTTATTTCATAAAATATCGCAAGGAATGGTCCCCCGAAGTTTGTGGCACTTATTCACTAACACCCTGCATACATCTTATGATTTGTGATTTCTGAGTAAGTTCAGAGCATTGTTTTTTCCTAACCGTAGACTCATATATAGGAATATGAATCTCATTTGAGAAACTGAACTTCCGAGATCTTGAGTATTTTTCGCTTAGTTTATATATTATAATACTGCTGAATTATTGTGCGGTAAACATTTTTGAGTTGATTTTAACTCCAGGTCCATACAACTTTGTGTCAATTCAGATCCACACCGTATTGAGTAACCATTTTATACCTTTAAACTATATTGACATGCACAAAATGTCTCAGAAGCTTGAAAAATGTTCGAGAAATCATATACATAATTTTGACTGAAACTCAACAACATTTTGAGTTCTTGATGAAACTAATTGGGCATTTTTATATCAACGAAAAGCTTCACTCGATAGGATTTTTTACCGTGTATATATATACATTGTGTCCAAGATAAGGAGGGCCAGTATGGGGATATTCTAAACTATAAGAGATAAAAGTTGTGCAATCAAAATACCAACCATGTGAAATGCGAGATGCGACTCTTCGTTTTTGAGTTATTTTGAAAAAACTGATTTTTCGGGTTTTCGATATCATTTTTTCTCACTCAAAATGCAATCAGAACATAATGTGTAGTACATTATTGGATTCAGGATGAAGAGTGCTTCTCAAATTGCAATTCACGGAAAAAAAGAAATTGTTAAATCAAGAAAAATGTTATTGAATGGAGCGAATAAAAGTGTCATATATGCACGACAAAATATAATCTTGAAATGAGTGAATCTATATCTTGTTTCAGAGCGAATTTGGAGTTTGAATCAAGTAAATATGTCTTGCATGAACTCTGGATAATCTTCAATCAAGCACATCCATGAATTGTTAATGAAGAGTTATTTAATCATTTTGTTTGATTCAAAATAACAAGATATTGATTCAATCAAATATTTGGTTGATTCAAAGAAATATTGGGTTGATTCAATGAAATATTTGTTTGATTCAATGAAATATTTGGTTGATTCAATGAAATATTTTGTTGATTCAAGAGGAACTATATATCAATTCGACAAATTGTTTTGTTGAACCAAATTCAATATTCGGGGATTTTCTGAAATTTCACATCAATAGAATGAACAAAACTAGGAAACAAGTCGACTTCTAGCATAAATCTTCAGTCTTTACTTCTCCTGAGCTGATGGGAAACTATTTCCCATTGCTAGTCATCCTAAGATCGATTCATCCAGCTGATATTTCAAACACGAAAATCAGGCTTCACGTATATAATGAATTCGAGGCAGGCATAGACGAGGCGGAATGATCGCCATCTAGAGGCGGAAATTCAAGTTGATGTAGAATGAACAAAATATTTCATTGATATTACATATTTCGTTGCTCTATTCAAGCAAATGATCCGTTCGAAACAAGTTGGAATTGATATTATACTGTTGATTCAATTAGACTACATTCTCGATTTGAACAATCTGCTTCCATGAAATAATCATGTATCTGGATGATTCAACAAAAAATTGCTTAGTCCAACAAAAATAATTCAAGCATAAATAATTTGTTGATGCAACAAATCCTTTTTTCCGTGTTCATTTAGACGTGTTGAATTTCTATAAACTTTTTTTTTTGTAAAAATTATTTTAATACATTCGCTCTGAGCACCCGGTCTTTCCATATTTACCTTTTCGTACGTAAAAAGTTACGCCCTCTTTCAATTTCGACGAAATAAATAGGAGTATGTGACCATTATGAGATTACCGTAAGCCGCATAGGCATCAAACAATAACCAGTACTTTCGAATTATCTTAAAAACAAATGATTTTATCTAAATTATACAAGAGATAAAAAATACTCAAAAATGATTGAACACTTGAAGAAAAATAGAAAGGAAGTCATCTTCATAAAAAATATGGGAGTAAGTGTGTACTTGACCCCCAGTATTTTGAATATTTGACAGTTATTTTCTGTTTTGTTTTCCTCACACGATGTAACTCTTTGTGCTGAAGTAATGTACCAATTTTGAGAAAAATATCTTAATAAATACGCGAGTGATTGAAAAAAAAACAGTTTTTAATTTCTAACTTCGACACCCTGTATATCGAATATGAAGGGCTTAAATGAAAAATGGTATTTAGAAACTCATATTGTTTTTGTTCAAGGAATATATGGTTAATGGATTGACCTCCTTTTAGCGGACACCCTGTATATAGATAAGTACCATTTTTGTTATATTTCTTGCAATGTTTTTCTTCGAGTTTCCCACTTCGACAATTTTGGCTTTTTGCAACAGTGATTTCGAATATTTGTTATCAAAAAAGACAAATTCGTCAAACCGACTTTCAAGGCACCATAATTTGAATGCCAAGTGCGTACGCCAATGATGGAACGTGAACGATCAAGGTATTATTCAACATCGGTAACAAAAAGAGACCTGTTATGTTCGACGTTCTCCAAAATATTAGTCTTGCTCAAAAGGGGTCCTTGACACAGATTTTACTGGTTCTGTTTGATGGAGTAGCACGATGATGAAGACTTCACATATCGACCATCAGATTATATAGACAAGAAGCGAGGATATCCATATACAAAGAAGATTACCGAATTGATGATTTCGATATTAGGTAGATACTGTCATGGTTGACACGAATTTTGAAGAATAAAATATTTATTTTTCTGTGACGGGAAAAAAGTTTGGCATTTCATCTATGTTGGCAGGTTATAAAATGTCACTTTTCATAAATTACTTTTTTCCCGTGGGAAAAAAGTGAGTACTTTTTTCCCGGATATATATCACATATATATACACTATTGATGGCTTTTGGTGTGCTATAGTTCCGAAAAATGTGTCAATAATACCGTCTCCGAGAAAGAACTCCAAGTTCTTTTATTTTCCATTCGACATCGCGGTTACTTATATTACTAAACAACCACTAAATTCGCAATTTTTTGAAATCAAATCACAGAATTAGACTGACAGAAGTGACATCAGATATTTGATTATTTCAAAAGAATGATGAAGATGCCTACAACGCACTACGCAGGGGTCCCTACTGTTAAAAACTTAAAATTTCACGTCGATAATTTTCAGATTTCAAAATAATGTAATATCTTCTCAATATTGTACGTCCTTTCTTCTGTCACAGAACAAAATAGTGTATTATACACGGGAAAAATAATAGATTTTAGCTCACGGTTTTTTGTCTCCCTCCGCTACTCGTGTGACAACACAACCTGGAGCTAAAATCTACTTCTTCTTTCCCTTGTATAATAAATAATTATTTATATACCAAGTACGTTAAACATCAGGGTTACTGGTAATTCGATACATTCCTTTGGTGATATGATAGGGGGGGTGGTAGGCAGTATATTTAACCCTAATACGGATTATGCAAAAGTTAATAGATTCTGAGATATTTAATTTCTTCTGTTTATCTCCAAATGGTAGACTTCAAGGGTTTAAAAGTTAGTTTCCCGAAAATGTGCTCTGCATTTTTTTACGGTTATTTTTAGAAAAATCTCTAAGCCACATTTATCAAAAATTTGTTAAAACTTCCTTAATGCAATCTAACTGGGTACAAATGCTAATAACAGTGCTTGATACGGGTTTGTGAATGAATACTGAAAACGTACTTGAAAAACTTCTACTATTAGATTAATCGAAGAGGTGGTACATTCATTTTTCCAGATATTTCCATATTTTTAATCGGATGATTTGCCCCAAAATGTCACTATACGTTCAAAGAATTTTCCTATCAGAGAGCCTAAAAGAAAAATTCACTAGCTTGTCAGTGACAATTTGTATTGAAAACGTTTTGGAAAATTATAGTGATTTACACTAAAATTATTGAACTCTTTAATATAAAATGCGTCGATTATAGCTCCAAGCAATATTTATAGTAAACAGTTCGATTTTATTATAGTGATTTTTTATAGTAAACATTGCTATAAAACTTTGGCACTAAGAATTACTATTTCGGATAGGTGAAAACATGTATATGGAATGTGCGAGAATTTACTTGATATCAAAGTCGAATTATTCTACAAAGACTGATGAAATCTACTATTATATGATACTAATAGCAACTATATTATTTCAGTGAAGAAAATTATATTATTATAGTAATAAATCCCTAACTGTTATAGTAAATTTCACCTTATTATTATAGTATCAATTTCTATATAATCATTGTAAGAAAATAAAAATATATTTTCATATGATATTGAATAATAATAATTGTTTGATATATACCAACATGAAAACTTGTATACGACAAAATTTTCACTTGCAGTCTTTCAAACTTCTTCTTATTTCATCTATATTTTTTAATATTCATGGGATAGGATTTTGATCAATTTCTATGCTATCTCAAAATTTCTTCCATGCAGGGACCGAATCGATATATCGCCATTTTCACTGCTAGAGGTGGTGACGGTTTGAACCAGGCCATCGGCTGATCATTATTGGTATAATAATCTGTGGTTCAGGCTTTTGGGTAGTTGATTTCCAACTCTGAAGTATCGAAATAATTCACATGGTGATAAGATACATTTTGTCACTTACTGGTCACTAAACAGTGATCCAACATGAAACATAAAAACACAACCCCTCTGTACTTGGCAAATCAAAAGACTGGCGAATAAGCGAGCGTAGACGTGTAGTTCATTTCTCGTGGACTGTGGACTTGTTTTGATTAGCGAACGTTTGAAATGACATCATAATATAAGAACTAAAATTATGCTAATGGTTACAAAAATACCTCTGTATTGGTTACTACAGAAACTATATCAAATACATCCTGCGAAAAATTACCCAACAATATAGAAATAATCCATATATAGAGAATTCATCAAATTTTACTATGTTTTCATAATGATAATTACAATACTTTCAGTGGAAGGAGTTATTGATATTTTCACTATGTATGGATTGATTTCAACTGCATGAGATGAAGTGATATGATTCTTTCAGATTTACTACCTACTATACATTATAGTGAATAGCGCTGCAAATATGACAAACATCACTATAAAAATTTTGTGAATATTCAATTTTTCACTACTATGATGTACTATGAATAAAGTTTTAATCACCAAATAAATGAAACTACAATATTATAGTAAAATTTACATCTCTATTTTTTTCTGTGTATATAGAAAAAATATGAAATTTTTACGTCCAAAGATAAGTAAAAATGTGATATACTGATATTTGATATTCTTAAAAAGAATAAAAAAGAACGGTATATTGATTCATAAAAAACTTAACAAACCACAGAATGCCTGTGAGCAAACATATGGTCAAATATGTGAAAAATTCTTCATCAAGTAGTTGAGCATGCAAGAGGTAATCATCATCGCTGTCACCAGTGTAACCATCATTTACTATACATATATTTTTTTGTGAAAATTGTTGTATTTATCATTTATCAATAGACATCATCAGATCTAATATGATTTGAATATGTTTTGAAAATATGTTCAAAAGTATATTCATATATTCAAAAATATTTCTAATATTTTCGAGGTAAATAACGTTCGAAAATTACTGATATTGGTTACATTTCCAATTTGCAGCACTATAGTAGTTGTACTTTTTAAACATAGGCTGATGATGGACTTACAAACAAAATACACCACAATAAAAACAACCATCAATAACAATATAATATATGTGTAATACCATACATTCCCGGCTTATCTGAAATAATAAAACGTGTTGGTGATAAATTTCAAGTGAAAACTGCGTTGAAGACTGTGAAAATACAATGTGATCAATTCATACTCAATAACAAAACCAACAGATGTAGGACACTCAACCATATATGATATACCTATGCAGATACAGTATATGCCCTGGAAACAAAGAGACCTCTCTCAGTAAATTCGAAAAAACATAATAGACTGGCCGGTAGTGACAGATTTTTAGTAACGTTTTTTCAATGTATGTAACTTTCAAATGATGATATTTATAAGATACTTATTTTCAAATACCTCGAAGACAAATGGATTTCGATGAAGCTATTTTCCTGCTCTTTAAGATCAATGATGCAAACATATGTATCATTTCATCTGAATTTCTCCAGTTAAATGAGTTTGAAAATATCTGTCAAACGAGCCCGAGTTGATTGAATTTGAATCAGGAATATGAAAGATACAGCAATTTAATAGTTATTTTTGTATCTAGAGCGCGAAATGCCACTTTGGTGATCGAGATCTAATTTTTTTAACGAGGCGTAGCCGAGTTAAAAAAATAGTCGAGATGACCAAAGTATTTCGCGCTCGAGTTGCAAACAAATTTTTTTCTACAAACGTCAAAAAATATAGTTCTGAAGTGAAAATATGCTCAGCTTGATATAAAAAATAGTGTTGAACTGGCTTAAAAGGCTTCCCCCAATCCTCCCTAGGTACACACGATGTTCCACGAACATAATAGGAATTTCCTTTCGTGCGCTCCAAGAGATAAAACAAAGTTATTGTTGAACATTCAGAAATAAATGATTTCGTGAATGTTTGCTCGATTGGGGACCATAAAGTTGAAATATAAATATCTTATATATTTTACATGACAATGCGCGAAGTAGGTACTTCGCGCACTGTTTTACTTCGCGCATTGTTTTGTGCAAGGTATCATGGTAACGTAGGAAACTGAAAAAAAGTGTCACTTCGCAATTTGAAATCAATGCGCTAACCTTGTCATTTTTTGACGTTTGTAGAAAAAAAATATTTTGTTCACATCAAGCTTCCAGCAATACTATTATCATTGAAGATACGAAAAAAAGTCTGGAGACCAAAACAACGATGACTACTGATCTTTTAATTTCCGTTATCAAAAAATTTCCTTACACTGCGATTTCCTGAGATAATTCTAATTTCTCGTGGTATCATAGTAACTTCACCCCTTACCGGTCATTTTAGAAACTTGAAAGTATTTTGAATCAACTTCTCATCGCTGATTTGCTCAATAGATTGTTTTCCCTGAAATATTTATGGTTTCCATAATATCGTACCTCGCTGACCTAAGTGGGACACCCTGTATAAGGTAAAAATCGCGGCTGTATTATTATGATATTCTATACAGGGTGTTCGATAATAATAGCAAAATATGACATTTTTCGTAAATCTTCTGATTGACAAGAAATTTATTTTTGGAAATTGAATTAAAAATGAGAGAAAATCGAGTATGCCATTTCAAGAAGGTGATTTAACTTGATTATTTGGGATTTTCTCTCCTCGTTTCTATAGAAAAAAAATATGAGTATTATATTCAAATATAATTATGTGTAGCAGGACAGATCAGATGATTTGCCCCAAAATGTCAGAGCGTTTACCAAATTTTTCTATAAGGGAGCCTAAAAGAAAAATCCAATAGCTTGTCAGTGACACTCTGTTTGGAAAAATGTTTGAAGAGGAGAAATATAGATATATTGAAAAAATATCGAATTTTTACTCATCTTTGAACGAAGAAATATTTTGCATTTTTATGATGAGAACGGGAGCAGATTCGTTCCAGAAGGATTACTTTTTTTTGTATACGAAAGGTTGCATGTGAAGACTGACCCTATGAAAGTATTCCATATGTTAGGACACATTTTCAGCTGTGTTAGTAGGAACAGTTGTGCAGAAAGTTTTCTGCACAGATCGACCAGCGATAACCCCAATAAATTTACAAGTTGCTTCGTTGTTACTTGTCAGTTTGAAAATATTATTATCATCTGTGTCTTATCCCTGTGTAGTTTGAGGTAATTTGAGGTAAACCACAGCATTGTTATCTGTCCTAGAACATAGGTCCATTGAGTCCTTAATGTTTGAGTCTGCTTCTACCGTTGATACATTATCTGCATAACAGAAAGATGAGCTTGGAAGTAAGAAACGGAAAATGTCATTTATATAAACCAGAAAGAGTGTTGGTCCCAGTATGGAACCTTGTGGTACACCGTGCGAATTGGATTTACATGTGCTAGAATTTCCAGATGTATAAACAACTCGCTTTCTCCCACATAAGTAGGTTTTCATCAGTTGTTTTGAAGCTGTGCCACGTATACCATAATATTCTGAACTGGTCAACATTGATAACGTCGTGCTCCAAAATATATCCTGAATTCAAAGTAGAATAACTCTTGAATTTCCTCACCAATTTGAAATCGGTTTCCACCTATGATTAGCCTAATCTCTTGACAGTTTGTTGTGGCAATATAAAACTTCTGTAATTTCAGATGACATTGCTACAGGGTGATAATTGAATGGGTGTAAAATTGCATCGTGGTCGTCACCTGCTTACTCGCGAAACTTCTTGGGAAAATTCAAATTCAGAGCTTTGATAATCGTGTAATGAATATTCATTTAAAATGATGCATTTTTTCGACGATTAATAGAATGAAATTGGAAGTTGGAATTCTTTTTCGAAGAATCAACGTTGTATGTATAGTCGTCGGATATGTGTCGAACACAGAAAATTCTGAAGAAGTCTATACAAAGTGATTCAAGAAATACTGAATGATGGAATGGACAATAGTAGTCTTCAGTAGATGAAATATAATTTTCTGTGTTACTAGTGAAATTATGGAGTGTTACTTCGTCATAAGGATGTCTGGTGTGTGACCTCGAAATGGTTTTGTAATTTTTTAGATCGAAGGTCAATTCCATTCAATTAATCGTCGAAAAAATGCACCATTTTGGATGAATATGCATAACACGATTATCAAAGCTCTGAATTTGAAAATTCTGAAAACGTTTCGAGAGAAAGCATCAATCAAGAGGATACAGGTGAGAAAAAAAATGAAAAAACTTATCTGTTCAAACGGTAAGGTGACGACCACGATGCAATTTTACACCCATTCAATTATCACTCTGTACATAGATTAACGACTCCCCTAATCTATGCTCTCTAGCAATGTTATCTGTAATTACTGAAGTTTTATATTGCCACAACAAACTGTCAAGAGATTAGGCTAATCATTGGTTGAAACCGATTTCAAATCGGAAAGGAAATTCGTGATTTATTCTACTTTGAATTCAGGCTATATTTTGGACCAAGACGCGACTTGGTCCAAACGCGTTATCAATGTTGACCATCAGTTTAGTTTACCTAGTAGGAGCTCATGATTTACATTGTCAAAAGCCTTACTTAGATCTTAGATCACATAAAGTTAGGGCAGACACTAGGCCCTTTTATATATTTTCTATTGTTGAATCATTGTCGATCTAAATGAAAACCTAGTAGGCGACCTAGTACGCGAGGAGGTACAATATTGTCTGTTCTTTGAATCAAAATCTGTCTGCCTGTCAAGTGGCGCTGGCATCCTGAAAATGGAAAAAGCTCATTTGTTTCTGTCAAAATAGACAAATCAGGTTGACATTCTCTTCTTCTATTTTTCTCCAATATGTACTCAACCACAGACGTGCTTTCCATCATTGACGTGATATTTGATAGGAAGACGATGGAGAAGATTCATGTAATCATAAAATCATTTTCTGACAGTTGTCATTAACTTATAACTTCGTCTTTGTGGATGTGTTGAACTTTGATTTCCTTTCTTGGAAATAACAATTATACCTAATCATTTCTTCTAGTATTGGTTTTCTATCAAAGTTTGTTGATTGGTTTGTGAGTGCGATTGTGTTTTTTTTGCAATGTCATCTGAAAACTGCGCACTCCAGAAGGTGAAGGTGTAATTGAATTATCAAGACATGGTTTCTCCAATCCCCATTGTTGTTAATTTGAGCCTCAAATCCTGAGGCATCAATGGGTTCACGCCATATTCATTGGATATCAAGGTGAACTTTTTTTCTTGAATCGCATAATATTTGAAACTCAATGATATTTATATTTCAGGACTGTGAGTTTTTGAAGTAAACGACCATGATACTATATGTTTCCAACATTTTAAGGGAACTGTTTCTTGCCAATGAAGAATATAGGAAACGAATTTGGAAAGAGAGTACGGTTCCAAGTTTGTTCAAGGTAGAAATATATAAATAAAATGGTATTTAACAAGTTTGTACCTATACTAACTAACTAATTATTAGTTCCGGTATGAAATTTACCAAGAACTTTGATTCCTCTAAAAGTTGTTCCATAGTCAAAAGTCATTAAATTCATTTCAGAATGGTACAGGACATTGAAACTAGGGACAATATTTTTATATTTTCAGACTCATCAATGTTGTTTGGAATATGATGCTGAAGTTGAATTCCTGCCTTAAGGAACACGACCTGATGATGAAGAAGCATCTGAGGAGGAGGAAACAGGCATTTGAACAGATATTATAGAATGATAATGAATAATAATGAAGTTTATTCAAAATGTTGACTCGAATATAAATTAAAAAGATACATATTGGTATTGAATATTCCTGTGGTTTAATTTTTGTGGCAATGATAGACACATCTTCTCATATTTAGTGAAGTTCCTAACTTCAATAAGATGATTTAATAAAAAATAATCATTGTTTTACTCCAAAAATACTTTACCTATATACAATATTGGCACAATATATATAGTGTTTTCAAACTTACCTGCCAATACATCTGTACAACAATAAACAGGGTATCAGAAGAGAACAAACTATATAGTAGAATGAAAATTGAAATAATTCTTCATAATTATGTACAATTCATTAAAAAAGTTATATTGCCATTCATACATACAAGTTATATTCCAATAAAAAACTCTAAATATCCCAGCATCTTGACAAAGAACCCTGAACAATAGAATACCATATATCTGAGGATGATTCCTATATCTTGAAATCACTTTACTCTAGTGAAATTCTGAGTGGCTCACTACGAAAATGGTCCTGAGTGTGCTGGAGTGGAATATCACAATCATGTTCCTCATCATCTAATTGATTACTTGAAAAATAGATGAATTGAATATACATTGGGGTGTGTATAATTTGCAGCCTAGAATGAAATGCTGGGGACTGGCAATTTCCAGCAAACAAATCGTTGTTTTTACTGCTTATCTGGATTCAGCTCATCGAACTACAGGATGAAAAGTTTCTGATTTTATTCACTGCCCCATTTTCTTGTGTGTATTTTCATAAAATCTTGTGAACTGGATATTTTTGCAGCTCGACTTTCAAGGAGGTACCTATCTATAAAAAATATAATGATATTTTGTGTTTGGAGCAGAATATCCATAAGACATTGATGAAATAATCAGATTGAGTCTAACCTTAGTGCTTCTATATATTTATTTCAGATGGTAAATTTTCCATTCTGTTCTCAAACATCATCATCATCCTTCTGGTACATTCCTTCTGAACATTACTCACATAATGATTTCTAATGTGATACTTCCACATCACTCATAGTTTTTCGTTTTTCAACTGAAAAGCTATTACTCTTCGCTGTAGGTAGGTACCTGAAATTTTCAAGTATATAGTGATTTCGATTTACATCACTAAAGACATGTGTTCACTGCAAATAATGGAATTTCATGAATTATATAGTAACTTTTCAAAAATACAGAAGGAAATAAGCAGCCCCTACCTTTATGCTTGGCTTGCATGTCGAAAAAGTGTAATAGCACTATTGAGTTTCCGAAGTTTCCACAGTTCCAACTCAATTTCAAGTTGCATCATGAATCATACTAATACAGCATTGCCTAAACATCTTCCTGCTTCCATTCAAGTATAGGTAGATGGTTTTCATACTTGATAATATCCTTCGTGATAATGTTTCATTTTCGGGATTCCACATGACAGATTTTTATTTACAAACTTGACAGGACCATGAAAAATGTTACGGTTAGGAATAAAAAATGAATAACCTAGTTTACTTGGTTCAAATTGATGTCTCTGTACTACTGAACGCCTTCATTTATTTTTTCAAAGAACAGACAATATTATGCTCTCGCCTACTAACTACCTAACTAGGTTTCCATTTAGATCGACAATGGTTGAATCATTGTCGATCTAAATGAAAACCTAGTAGGCGACCTAGTACGCGAGGAGGTACAATATTGTCTGTTCTTTGAATCAAAATCTGTCTGCCTGTCAAGTGGCGCTGGCATCCTGAAAATGGAAAAAGCTCATTTGTTTCTGTCAAAATAGACCATATTAGGTTGATATTCTCTTCTTCTATTTTTCTCCAATATGTACTCAACCACAGACGTGCTTTCCATCATTGACGTGATATTTGATAGGAAGACGATGGAGAAGATTCATGTAGTAACTGTGGTAGTAATCATAAAATCATTTTCTGACAGTTGTCATTAACTTATAACTTCGTCTTTGTGGATGTGTTGAACTTTGATTTCCTTTCTTGGAAATAACAATTATACCTATACCTAATCATTTCTTCTAGTATTGGTTTTCTATCAGAGTTTGTTGATTGGTTTGTGCACAGTTTGTGAGTGCGATTGTGTTATTTTGCTATGTCATCTGAAAACTGCGCACTCCAGGAGGTGAAGGTGTAATTGAATTATCAAGACATAGTTTCCCCAATCCCCACTGTTGTGAATTTGAGCCTCAAATCCTGAGGCGTCAATGGGTTCACGCCATATTCATTGGATATCAAGGTGAACTTTTTTTCTTGAATCACATAATATTTGGAACTTAATGATATTTATATTTCAGGAATGAGAGTTTTTGAAGTAAGCGAACATGATACTATATGTTTCCAACATTTTAAGGGAACTGTTTCTTGCCAATGAAGAATAGGAAACGGTTTTGGAAAGAGAGTACGGTCCCAAGTTTGTTCAAGGTAGAAATATATAAATAAAATGGTATTTAACAAATTTGTACCTATACTAACTAATTATTAGTTTCGTTATGAAATTCACCAAGAACTTGACTTTGGTTCCTCTAAAAGTTGTTCCATAGTCAAAAGTCATTAAATTCATTTCAGAATGGTACAGGACATTGAATAACTAGGGACAATATTTTTATATTTTCAGACTCATCAATGTTGTTTGGAATATGATGCTGAAGAGGAATTCCTGCCTTAAGGAACATGACCTGATGATGAAGAAGCATCTGAGGAGGAAACGGGCATTTGAACACATCTTCTCATATTTAGTGAAGTTCGTAGCTTCAATAAGATGATTTGATAAAAAATAATCATTGTTTTACTTCAAAAATACTTTACCTATATTACATATATTACAATAATATACAATATTGGTACAATATATATAGTGTTTTCAAACTTACCTGCCAATACATCTGTACGACAATAAACAGGGTATCAGAAGAGAACAAACTATATAGTAGAATGAAAATTGAAATAATTCTTCATAATTATGTACAATTCATTGAAAAAGTTATATTGCCATTCATACATACAAGTTATATTCCAATAAAAAATTCTAAATATCCCAGCATCTTGACAAAGAACCCTGAACAATAGAATACCATATATCTGAGGATGATTCCTATACAATCTTGAAATCACTTTACTCTAGTGAAATTCTGAGTGGCTCACTACGAAAATGGTCCTGAGTGTGCTGGAGTGGAATATCACATGTTCCTCATCATCTAATTGATTGCTTGAAAAATGGATAAATTGAATATACATTGGGGTGTGTATAATTTGTAGCCTAGAATGAATTGCCTGGCTATTCCAGCAAACAAATCGTTGTTCTTACTGCTTATCTGGATTCAGCTCATCGAACTACAGGATGAAAAGTTTCTGATTTTATTCACTGCCCCATTTTCTTGTGTGTTTTTTCATAAAATCTTGTGAACTGGATATTTTTGCAGCTCGACTTTCAAGGAGGTACCTATCTATAAAAAATATAATGATATTTTGTGTTTGGAGCAGAATATCCATGAGACATTGATGAAATAACCAGATTGAGTCTAACCTTAGTGCTTCTATATATTTATTTCAGATGGTAAATTTTCCATTCTGTTCTGGAACATCATCATCCTTCTGGTACATTCCTTCTGAACATTACTCACATAATGATTTCTAATGTGATACTTCCACATCACTCATAGTTTTCCGTTTTTCAACTGAAAAGCTATTAATGTAAGTACTCTTCGCTGTAGGTAGGTACCTGAAATTTTCAAGTTTATAGTGATTCCGATGTGTACATGGTTTACATCACTAAAGACATGTTTTCACTGCAAATAATGGAATTTCACGAATTATAGAGTAACTTATCAAAAATATAGAAGGAAAAAAATGGAATTTCACGAATTATAGAGTAACTTATCAAAAATATAGAAGGAAAAAAGCAGCCCCTACCTTTCTGCTTGGCTTGCATGTCGAAAAAGTGTAATAGCACTATTGAGTTTCCGAAGTTTCCACAGTTCCAACTTAAATTCAAGTTGCATCATGAATCATACTAATACAGCATTGCCTAAACATCTTCCTGCTTCCATTCAAGTATAGGTAGATGGTTTTCATACTTGATAATATCCTTCGTGATAATGTTTCATTTTCGGGATTCCACATGACAGATTTTTATTTACAAACTTGACAGGACCATGAAAAATGTTACGGTTAGGTCGGACAAATGATAGTTTACTTGGTTCACATTGATGTCTCTGTACTACTGAACGCCTTCATTTATTTTTTCAAAGAACAGACAATATTATGCTCTCGCCTACTAACTACCTAACTAGGTTTCCATTTAGATCGACAATGGTTGAATTAACTATAGCCATCAAAGCTTGGTTTGTCGATTTGTTAGACCTAAATGTCTCATCACTGATGGCATCCCAATTAAAACACAAAAGAAAGTGGTGTCCCAACACTATTTCCCAATTGCGTTCGGGTATATCTGACACGAATCGTACACATTTGAATAATTCCATTTTGTTGGAATCGAGCTGAGAGGCAAGCAAGGCCATAAGCCACGAAGCGTGAATGATTGCAATTGAATGACACAAATTCATCAGACGACAAACAAAAAATATTTAGTACACCGTATTACTCAATATTGCGTTTTATTTTTAACATCGAGATCCAAGAGAATGGTAGTTGCGAATCAAACCAACGACCATTCAATCCTAATTGGAGTGTTTACTCCACGTGCTTCACAGCAACGATAAACAAAGGAACATTGCATTGAAAAACATTTTCCACAATAAAATTTGCAACTGCAACTGTATGTCGACTCGGTGGTGGAAGTACTACAGCGTAAGGGGATTGATTCCCAGCGAGGCATGGGTTCGAGTCCCAGCGTTACCATCGAGAAATCTCGATGGTAACGGTCCCAGTCAGGACATGGATGTTTGTGATTGTACACAGAAAAAAACATTTTTTGAAACTACAAATTTTTTTAAAATTCAACAAAGTCTGAGTGTCATATATCCACGACCAAATATTTTGTCACTGCAACAATTTTCTTTGTCAGTTTTCAACTTAAAATTCATTTGATGTAACTCATTAATGATTCAAATTGACAGCAGGAATTGGTTGAATAAACAAAGACTATTTTGTTCCTATAATACAATATCTGCTCTAATGAACAGATTCTGTTGATTGAAATGATCATATCATTTCATTCAAGTGACAAAATTTTCAGTCTCTCAGAGATTGAATATTTTAAGATATAACAATATATATTCTAAATATAACAAAATAGTTTTTTCATTCAATGCAACAATTCATTCGATCAACAAAATTGTACTTAGAATTGACAAAATATTTTGTTGAATAATATTTTTAAAAAAATCCAATAACTGAATATCCAAACTAAGCGAAATTAGAGATCAATTTCAAGTTTGTATAAGCGTCATTAGAAATGTGGGAAGAAACGCTACCTGGTGGCAAAAATGCAACAAGATAACCATTCAACAAAATATTTGTTTGATATAATGTATCTGCGGAAGCTGTTCAACAAAATAATCTGTTTGAAATAACAACATATTACTTGATAATGATGTGTTGAATCAAAATAATATAATGTCATAATCAATTCAATTTTGTCGAATAGAAAAAAAAACCTTTGATTGGTTGCTCAATGAAATTATTATTGTATCAACAAAATATGATGTTGTACTTAGTTGAATCTTTGTCAATTGAATCTTGAAGGCTTTTCTGATCAAAACAAAAATACTTGACTATTGATTGATTGATTGATTGATTGATTAATAGCAGAATGATCAGTCAGGGTTCGAAGCCCAAAACACTGCAGCCTTTGGGCCTATTGTATTCCTGATCATGCTGTTGACATAGGTGAACAGGTTCGCTACCTTGTTAAGGTTTAGCAGCCTCTTCACCAAATCATTCTTCGGAAAGGCCTCTTGAGAGTTTACTGCCCCCAGAAGGTTGTATCTCCAACGCGCTAGTGTGCTTCGCACTCCAATATTACATGGGTGGCAGTTTCCTCCTCCTCATTGCATAGTCTGCATATGGGTTCGTCTGTATAGATGCCCATTTGATGCATATGTTTCCTCAAGGGGCAGTGACCAATTATTAGTCCCGCCACTTGTCTGATCTGACTTCTGTTTAGGCTCAGAATGTCGTTAGTCACTGTTTTGGACAGTGTTCCAGCCATCAGTTTACTGTGTCTTTGTCCTGGGACATTGTTCCAGTATGCCTGATGTCTTTCTTGCATTCACCTTGCCAGCCAGCCGCGTATTGAGGTTTTGGGGATACCGAAGTACCGAACACAGGTTCCGGTCCCATAAACAACGCCGCAGACCCTTGCCTAGCAATAGCGTCAGCTGCTTCACTGCCTTCAATTCTCTTATGCCCTGACACCCATTGAAGAGTTAACTTGTTGTGGTTAGCCAGGGATAGCAGGCTTTGAAGGCAATCCCAGACCAGTTTTGATCTGATTTTATTGCATGTTAAAGATTGAATGGCCGCCTGACTATTTGAGCATACGAGGATTTGTTTACCTCTGTATCCTCTTACGATATTCTCTCCCAGGCATGCCTCAATAGCATGCACCTCTGCCTGGAATACTGAAGCATACCTCCCCAAGGAAGCACAAATCCTGGTTCTGGGTCTATTTATATCTTCAGCATGGGTATGAAATGCCAAATCTGCCGAATTCGGAAACAAATCAGGTATGCGTCCCAACTCAAATAACAAGCCGTAACAATGTAGTTTATTCTGGATGACCTCTAGTACATCCTTTTTAGTTCCTAGGAGCTAAAGTTCAACTTTAGCTCCTAGGAACTAATTGAAGTTAAGCTCCTAGGAACTATTGTGTTGCCTATAGCAACATACCCATGTTTGCGTCAGTAATAGAAACGTCAATTCAAGAGTTGATTTTGATATTAAAATTGACGAATTTTGTGTCGGCTGCAGAAAAAATATTTTGTTCGCAAGCTTCCCTCACAATTACTATTCAAGATACGAAAAAAAGTCTGGAGACCATCAACACAATGATGAATGAATGATCATTTTATTTCCGTTATCAAAAAATTACATTACAGAGCGATTTCCTGAGAAAATTCGTATTTCTGGTTGTTTCATAGTAACTTCGCCCTCTACCGGCAATTCTAGAAATTTGGAAACAGTTTGAATCAATTTCTCATCAACGACATTGTCAACATATTTTTCCTCGAAGCGGTAACGTATGGTTTTCATAATATGGTACCTCGCCGATCTCAGTGGGACACCCTGTATACAGTCTATATAGGTATTGAAATCCGAATCCTTTGTCCTTTCTTTTCCGGTGAAAGCTCAGTGGCTCAAACGACCGGATAGTAATTTTCAAATGAACAAACCCCAAAATTAGGCCAGACACGTGTACGGACCATCGAAAAATCGAAGGAAAAAACTAAAGAGAAGACCAAGACTGGAGACTCCACAAAGAGAATTTCATGCGGTTTTATCGCAGCCCGTTCCCAGAACGCTTCCTCAGAAGATTTAGCGGGCGTGACGAAAGTCGGACGAATTTACGATTTTTTTTATTACCTTTCGGGTACTCTTACTCAATCGACTTTCTATATTTGAGTACGTGATTTATCTTATATTTCAATTTTTGAAATTCGTCTCCCGACCCGCGACAAGCGTTCTGACAGACGTTTTATATACAACATAAATATACTGCCATCCATGAATATAGAACATAATCGAATTTTTCAATACCGATCGAATCGATTAATTTTTATATACAGGGTGATCCACGGTGGATGGCCTATTAGAGGTATCTGAAGAACGAAATAGCAGACCATTCTGAAAATTGAAATGCTTCTATAATAATTAAAGATTCTCTATTCGTCTAAAATATTTTCATCGATACAATGTTGCCACTTCTATCAGAAACAACTAGCAACTTTGTTATTTCATATGGAGCACCCTGTACTTTATTGCATTTCTAGATTCTTCCTGGAGAGCTGATTTCATCAATGCATCACACTTGGGGTCTAGCAGGAATAATTACAGAGATATAGGGTGTTCAAAATCGAAATTTTTCAATTTTAGGATTTTTTTGTGTCGAAACTATTTATTATCGATCAAAACGACTCACATGTCCCTATCTTAACTTTTGATTCACTATCTACTGGAATTTAATTGGAAAAAATACAGGGCGCTTCAAGATTCAGAATTCTGATCACCTTGAACAGTTGAGAATTTGCATTCTCCTTCAGATAAAAATATGTACTATTTTCCTGGCTATTTGCCACGTCGAACATTGAATTATATCTGTTGAACATCCAAAAGGAGAGCATGAAAGATTAAAATCTGTTTTTTTAATTACACGCGTATTTAATAAGATATTAATCTTAAAATTGGTACATTACTTCAGCACAAAGAGTTACATCGTGTGAGGAAAACAAAACAGAAAATACCTGTCAAATATCCAAAATACTGGGGGCCAAGTACACACTTACCTCCATAATTTTTTTGTACGTGCAGTAATGACTTCCTATCTATTTTTCTTCAAGTGTTCAATCCTTTTTGAGTATTTTTTGCCTCTTGTAAAATTTCGATAAAATTGTTTGTTTTTAAGATAATTCGAAAAGTACTGGTTATTCCATGGTTTGATGCCTATGCGGCTAACGGTAATCTCATAATGTTCATATCCTCCTATTTATTTCCTCGAAATTCGAAGAGGGCGTAAATTTTCACGTACGAAAAGGTAAATATGGAAATACCGGGTGCTCAGAGCAAATGTATTGAAATAATTTTTACAAAAAAGAAATTGATAGAAATTTAACACGTTTAATTTAATTTCCAACTTTGACACCCTGTATATCGAATATAAAGAGATAAAATGAAAAATGGTATTTAGAAACTAATATTGTTTTTGTTCAAGGAATAAATGGTTAATGGATTGACCTCCTTTTAGCGGACACCCAGTATATAAACTCTGATCTTGATGAGCTTGGAACTTCCAGAGAAATCATTCATGTCAGTGATATGGGAATTATATCTCTCACAAATATTTTTGAAACCTCATGATTCTCAACAGTTTTAGCTGACACCATAGGCGTCATTTGGGGGAGGGGGGGCAGGGAGGGCAATTTCCGCCGCTTTGATTTTCTCCAAAAAAACTAATTTCACAATGAATCTTCCTGTCAATGACACTCATAACGAAACAAATCAGGGTAGTTACTTGAAATTGAAAAATTGTATTTTTAAAAAGGTATCGAACATGAAATATACCTGAAGAAGGAATCAATTCTCTGAAATGTAAAATTTGGCGCCTTCAGTCAAAAATACCAACGAATTGAATCCCTATCAACGTATATCAACAGATTATTTTCCATCAAGTATACGTCCTACCGCGGATAATAGACTGATGAGTAACTTATGAGCTGTTTTGAGTGATAGATTTTCAATGGTATGAGATGAAAATATTGAAATGAATCAGTGAATTTCTGATTAATTTCACGAAATTGATAAATGAGTCAGTTTCCCTTGCTTGATGAAAATCATCAACACCCAACCAATAATTAATTACACAATATATTACTTCAATTTCATCGAGATATTTTAGATCTCTTTTCAAAGACTCGTTCATCCAACGAACAGTGAGGCTCTGGAACACATTGCCAAGGGAGGTGTTCCCCGAGCCATATAACCTCCAGGAATTCAAATCCTACCTTATTTCCCTTGGTTCTCACGATGTTCTCTGATCTGAACATTACAGGATATCCCTTTTCGTGAGAATCAGAACATAAAAAAATATATTTGTTTGGATGTATCACAAATGGATATTCATCATATAGGGCGTTGAAATAAAATTCAGAATTGAGAAAACCCAATCACAAATATGCTATTAGAGGTCTATAAAAATAACAAGTTTCCATCGTTTAAGCTTGAACCCCTTGCATGATTGGGTATGAAAGTATTGAAAAGGAATATTCTCAGATATATTATGAATATGAGAAAATGGATATATTATAAAGAAATACAGTGAGAATTCGCATTCTCTTTATAATGAATATAATATCAACTCTTCATCTGGAAACTGTATTACGTTTGTGTTCCATAGATATAATTCAATGTTCGTCGTGGCATATAGCCAGGAAAGTAGTTGTTTTCTGTTGAATATACCGATAAAGAGATCCGTTCAAACAATAATTCGAGATGGCAGGCACGGGCACTGTTTGTAATGTGTATAATTATAATCTACAATAAATGTATGAATTGACGAACCTGGCTGCAACTGATTTTTCATCATTCGGTATATCCAAAGATGTCTATAGAGATGACCATACATTGAACTTCCCATGTATATCCGAAGTTGTGTACTGTGGGGTCTAAGGACATTCAATGGACGGCACTTGGACGTTTAACGTCCAATCTTGTAAAAATCAGTTTCGCAACATTTCAAAGTGTACCTTGTAACTCTGGAACGTAGATGGATTTTATCAATATGTGATTTTTCATCAAAATGAGTTATCATAAAAATGGAGCCTGAGGCCGCGGCACTCTATCTAGTTTGGAAATAGGACTGTCCCTTCAGATGTGTTCAGTTTGTTTGGATTAAACGCGGCAGGAATGAGTAGAAAATAAATAGTTATTTATTATACAAGGAAAAAAGTTGTAGATTTTAGCTCCGTCAAAAACCGTGTATGATACACTATTTTTTTCTGTGACAGAAGAAAGGACGAATCAATATTGAGAAGATATTACATTATTTTGAAATCTGAAAATTATCGACGTGAAATTTTAAGTTTTTAACAGTTGGGACACCTGCGTTGTAGGCATCTTTATCATTCTTTTGAAGTAATCAAATATCTGATGTCACTTCTGTCAGTCTAATTCTGTGATTTGAGTTCAAAAAATTGCGAATTTAGTGGTTGTTTAGTAATATACGTAACCGCGAAGTCGAATGGAAGATAAAAGGACTTGCAGTTCTTTCTCGGAGACGGTATTGTTGACTCATTTTTCGGAACTATAGCACAACAAAAGCCATCAACAGTGTATAATATATATGTGATATATCCGGGAAAAAAGTACTCACATTTTTCCCACGGGAAAAAAGTAATTTATGGAAAGTGACATTTTATAACCTGCCAACAGAGATGAAATGCCAAACTTTTTTCCCGTCACAGAAAAAAAATCTTTCTCAATTTATATGACGTAATTTTGATCAAAGAAGGCACGAAATGCTGAACCAAACTCATTTCATAGACAATTTGATAAGTATTTTTGAGTATATAATACATTTCGAAAGAAAACGATTAGCTTACAGACAGTATGGATATTATAATATCGGCTAAATAGTGTTTTGCGAAAATCTTTTCAAATTCGTCCAACCGCCAAATTCTTCAGTATTGCACCAGATAATTCCTTTTGCAGTGTTGGGCAACTTCTTGTCAATTCGAAAATAATTATCGGATTAATATGCGTGTATCGATTTCTTTTTCGGCAGAGAAAGTAACAATTAGTACATTTGTTAATGTACATTGTTGAATGGAGGTGAGAAAAGCCTGGGCAAATGTTTACGTAATTGTTCCATCATTTTTGTTAATGGTTGTTCGACTGCATAATAACTCACCAAATTGAGAAATTGAACGAGCAAATATTGTGATTTTTTCGTAATTCCTTTTCAGCTACATCAGCTTTTATTGAATTTTCAACAGTAATATCACAATGTTCTGAATACTCGAGACAACTATGTCGCTAATAGACAGAATTATAAGAAGAAATTCAGAACAGAGTCGATGGTATATTTTGCTAGACTATATATTTCACGAAGCACGAAAAGCATATTATTGCAAGCTTCATTAGAAAATAGTATATTGTTTAACGAGCACGGAATGGTGGTGATTTCCTACGAGAATGAAGTTTCGAGTAGGAAATTAGCATTCCGTGCAAGTTATACACTATAGTTTTTTAAAATTAATGTATAGAACACAGTAAAACAAGAGCAATTTTGTGTTATAGCCGTAGAAAATAGTATATTATACGCACCTAGGGTGAGAAGTGAGCTATATAGCATTCCTAGCTTACAATTTCCCGATTTCCATACCTATATTGTAGTTTAGAATGTAACACAATAATATATTCTTCCATTTCATATATCAACTTCATGGTAGAAAATTTTAATTGTATCAATTAATTGTTCATAGGTATGTATGTACAACATACATACTAGTAGTATATATATAGTAGTTGATAGTAATAGTAAAAGGGGAGGCGGTCGCCTACACGGAAAAAAAGGATTTGTTGCATCAACAAATTATTTATGCTTGAGTTATTTTTGTTGGACTGAGCAATTTTTTGTTGAATCAACCAGATACATGATTATTCAATGGAAGCAGCTCGTTCAAATCAAGAATGTAGGCTAATTGAATCAAGTATAATATCAATTCCATCAACAAAATATATGGTTTCTTCAAAAACAAATTATGTCGATCCAAAATAATGTCGATGTTGATTCAACTATAAACATTTCGTTGATTTGATCAAACAATGATCATTTTGATGAGATTATATCTTTGAAACAACATACTAGTTTTCTTATTCCGATATAGCAATAAACTCTTTTCGAACGGATCATTTGCTTGAATAGAGCAACGAAATATGTGAAATCAATGAAATATTTTGTTCATTCTACATCAACTTAAATTTTCGCCTCTAGATGGCGATCATTTCTCCTCGTCTATGCCTGCTTCGAATTCATTATATACGTGAAGCCTGATTCTTCGTGTTTGAAATATCAGCTGGATAAATCGAACTTAGGATGATTAGCAATCCGAAATAGTTTTCCATCAGCTAAGGAGAAGTAAAGACTTGAGATCTATGCTGGGAGTCGACTAGTTCCCTAGTTTTGTTTATTCTATTGATGTGAAATTTCAGAAAATTTCCGAATAATGAATTTGGTTCAACAAAACAATTTGTCGGATGGATATATAGTTTCTCTTGAATCAACGAAATATTTCATTGAATTAACCAAATATTTAATTGAATCAACCAAATATTTCTTTGAATCAACCAGATATTTCGTTGAATCAACTAAATATTTGATTGAATCAATATCTTGTTATTTTGAATCAAACAAAATGATTGTTTGAGCCAATTCAATATCTCTTCATAAACAATTCATGGATGTGCTTGATCGAAGAAGATCCAGAGTTCATGCAAGACATATTTACTTGATTCAAACTTCAAATTCGCTCTGAAACAAGATATAGATTCACTCATTTCAAGATTATATTTTGTCGTGCATAATATATGACACTTTTATTTGCTCCATTCAATTAAATTTTGCTTGATTCAACAATTCCTTTTTTTCCGTGTAGCAAGTAGGCCTCCGTGGGCCCTTTTTGCTGAACCCTGCTGCACATAATATATCTACTCTTCCTTCTCCTGATTCTCCTGTTCGAACTTCCGTGACCTTCTGATGAAGGTCAGTATGTCCGTCCATATTAGGTTCATTAGATTTCGAATCATATTAGCCTTCCATACGCCTAACACAGGCCCATCTAGTGGTATGACATTTTCCATACTGTATAATAGATAATAAGCATTTTGGGCACCTATTGATTCATAGCTCATTGAAATTTCTACTAAAAAAATATACGTAGCAATGGTGATTTGTCATGAAAACACAATTTGATTTGTTAAAAATTACTGGTGTGGAATTTTCGCGACAATAAAAGTTGTCTTCGGTTTGATGAGCGAAATAGTCATATCAATTACTTCAAGACTTATTAAAGAAAAACCAACTTCTATCGGCGTTCTTTAGGGGCTAAATGTCTTCTATAGGAAAAATTTGTATAGACACTTGTCATCTTGATTTTACGAATAAACTATAATAATTGGCATTTCTATAACGAATTGGTAGACACTCCGTTTAGGGCTTGTTTGGCAACAATCCATTGTATACCTGTCAACGGTACCGTTTTCAAAATACAACCGAAAAAGAGAAAGCACACTTGTTTTGTAACAATCTAGATTTCTGAATATAACTGCTGTAAATTCTTGTTGCAATTGTTGTGACACTCGTGACAGGTGGACATAATACTATCTATCGAATAGTTTACTAGGGCAGGTAGTATACGAGGGTAGGTATAAAATCTTGCAAAACGAAGACTGATTGAATATTGTCTGTTTATTGAAGAGGTATAGAAAATTCATTTCTCTAAATCGTTGGGATTTTCTCTTGAGAAGACCGAAAGCGGGTTCTTTGATTTTTCTTTTCTGGTTGTTATCTACTAATCATCAAAAAACTATCAAAATATAGATTAAATCATTCCATGCATGATTAACTCAACTCATATCCTAAATACTCAATTGAATTGAAACAACCATCAATATCAATACCCACATACAGTTCTGGCATATCTGAAAAAATAAAACGTGTTAGTGACTCGGTTGGTGATAAGTTTCAAGTGGAAAACGGTGTCCAAAACTGAAAATACAATGGAGATCAACTCATTGAAAAAGAAGATAACTGACAAGAATTTTAAGAGTTCGCTTGTATTCTTCTGAACGGAGACAATAGACTTGCTTTATGTTCAACTGATTTAGATAGAACATTCAAGATCAATTTATAGAAACATCCTGTAACTTATTTACTTGTATCAAATTGTTTCACTGTGAGAATTGTCACTAAAGAAAACCAAACTCTATTTCTAAAGAATAATTTTACCATATTTTCCGATATAACTATATTTTTATTCTTCGAACATTTCACAAAAAAGATGTCATCGATTGAATTTCTCATCATATAGGTTTCTAAATATTATTGAAATTTCAAGCGCAGTGACATTTTGGGGTCACATCATCATCATATTATGATGGAAAAAAAGTTTATCATTAGACCATCGAAACATTTTATTAATGAAAAATAATTTGATTTTTCGATTATGGGCATTGACAACAGTTCCACAACTAGTAGCATCAAAAATTTCTTCAACTCCAAGTAAGTCAAGCACATATTAGGTAATTCTTTCACATCAACTTTTTTGTATTGTAGAACTTCCAATTAAGCTGAAGATGGTCTTTTATAAGACCAAAACATGTCCCTTATGATTATGTGACAACACCATTAAAATTTGTGGGGAAGACTTTGAGAATTCCTTCCTTCCTTTGAAAAATGTCACCCCACTTTGAGCAATATGGACTTCTACCTAG
The DNA here is from genome assembly GCA_918026855.4 of Phaedon cochleariae. Taxonomy (NCBI): domain Eukaryota; kingdom Metazoa; phylum Arthropoda; class Insecta; order Coleoptera; family Chrysomelidae; genus Phaedon; species Phaedon cochleariae. The sequence goes on along the minus strand of OU896719.1, from coordinate 22,972,882 downwards.
GGTTAGGTTAGGTTCCATGTGAGTGGGGCGAATACCTCCCCTCCACTGCGACCTCAGATGGGTCTATTGTGGCTCACCCCTAGAGGTTACAGTTCACCGTACAATCCACATCTTTTTACAAAGTTCATGGTTGAATTGGGTGAGATTTGTCTGAAATCGATAGGTTCTAAATTGGTAAAGCCAAATGTGTCGAACCTTAGTCTTTCTAAGCTAGAGCATAATATGTGTTCAGCCGTTTCGTCTTCCACACAACAGAACCGACAGTCCGTTTGTTGGTTCAGACCCATCCTTCCCAGGTGGTATCTTAGACGACAGTGTCCCGTAAGCAGTCCACTCAGAATTCGCAGGTTACCCCTGCAACATTCTAGGATCTGCCAGGTTATTTTTTCCGATGGTTTAGGCAGGAACGCCTTCGAATGGGTTAATCCTGGGTAATTCAGACCAGTACGTGAGTGTTTTTCCCTCCGCCCAGCCCGAGATAGTTGTTTTCGCCGCACTTGCGGTGACCCCAAAATATGGTTCTGGTCCTATGAACACAGATTCGGTTCCCTGTTTGGCGAGGATGTCGGCTTTCTCGTTACCCTCCACCCCCTGGTGTCCAGGCACCCACAACAAAGTGACTTTGTTGTTAGCACCCAGGCATTCTAGGGATTCAATACAGCTCCATACAAGCTTGGCAATTGACTTCTACCTAAGAAAATAACTAGTTTCTTACAATACAGAATATTCACCTGCGACGTATTATAATAATAATAATAATAATAATACGTCTTTATTCACCAAAGTACATACAAACAAGGATCCAAGTGGAGATACGATATAACAATAATTATTGGTGAAAGGGCGGAGTGTCAGCCTAAGCTGTTTTTAAACTCAACCGTTGTACACAAGATGATAGCACAAATAAAAGAAAATAAAAAGAAGTGGTACTTAATTTTTACAATTTTTTACAATTTTACAATATATGATCTAAATTCACTATTCAATCGTAATTCATACCAGTGAATTGACCGGAGTCGGCTGGTAGGTTTCAAAGATATAAGTAATGGGCTTATATCACAAACAATTTTTATTTCATAATTCACCGAAACTATCTCACCACCGCAAACCGTTTCTTACTGTGAGCTCCCTTAGGTTTTAGACAGAGATGAATGGTACATGATTTCTGAAAGAGTGAATTAGCGCGAGATCACAGTAGAAAGAATTAATACATCAGTTGCCTCAGTCTCCGTTGGGCGTTTGGTATTTTCTTTTAACTATGGCGAGATGAGGTTTCTACGTAATATGAGGGTCCGTTTTCAGAAGGTACTATTATTTATGTCCAAAACTAAAACATTCCAGTTAATTTTTCGATCGAATTATGTCGTCAATCATTATTCATGTATAAAAGGATCATTATAAACATGGTTTGAGTTAAAAGTTTTACTAAGGTGTACACGCCCATTGCACATTTGAATAAAACTTTCAAGTTGGTTCTGATTTTTTTTTTTATTCAACTACAACAGATCTCCATTTTTTATATTGCAATGAGCACGAAAATGAAGACATAATTCTGATAAATTATTGTTATGCTAGGGCCTTCTCTTCGACTTTTGACGAACTTATAGTTAAAATTAAATAAAATGTATTATAAAGTAATTTATGAACATCCCATCGTTTCTTGAGTTCTCCTGACAGTGCATCAATCATTACCAAAAAGTTGTGATTCTAACATTTTCGAATCACCAAAAAAACTGGACTCGTCGTGTCGACAGCAGAGATTTATGTTTTTTTTATATGTTGCTACTTTTAGTTATTTCATTTTTTTCATCAGGAAATTTTTCCTAACGAAAGGCGCCCCCAAAATCTGGCCCGGGCCTACTGTGCCTTATGGGAAATCCGCCACTGTATTCAATGGCACGAATTCAATACTACCTGAATTGAGGCATCTAGAGACAGGACGAAAAAGAGACATAAGCCGTGCAGGAATAGTATACACTATAATTTTTTTACGGCTGTAACAGATAAGAGCGATATTTTTGATTTCTTCGTCTTGTAGCCATCTCATTTCATCTCAATTAATCCTCATCTATCAGACAGAGCTGTCATTGCTTGAAATTTCACATTCCGTGGGCGATGAGAATTTTTTGAAATAATAACACAGTGGAGTCATTTTGAGACTGACACTTGCCGTTTCTGTAACAATGCGACCGAAACCGCGGAACACATACTTTGCTGATGTATTATAGTCCGCCAAATGCTGTACCACCTAGAACAGGTCTATCCCACCCCTGCTGAGGTGGAAAATTCAACCGTCAGGAAAATTGTAGGCTTCATCAGAAGTCTAGGGTTAGAGGACCAAAACTAGATAGGGGTAATCACAATAGATCTTCTAGGTCGCAGTGATCGAGAGGTCTCCTAGCCTATACGACCCATCTACAATCTACAATCTACAATCTCTTGATATCAGATACGGAAATAAAATTGATGACATACAAACAAGGGCGTCGCCAGCGGAAAAAATAGGGGGGGGCACCATAAAAAAACTGAAGAGAAAAATCAAATAGAAAGAGTTTAATGAGGAAATCAAAAAACAAAAAAAAATCTATACAGTAAACCAGTTGAAAAATAATCTTCTAGGGTTCTTTGGGAATTCGTTGGTCACTTTTTGACGAAATCGTTCAAGTTTTCGAAAATATGTTGCCTGTGTATACTCATCATTGCGAGGCCATTGAGTCGAGCATCATACATGGTGCTCCTCAACCAGGTTTTGATTCTCCTAAGGCTACTAAATGACCTTTCAACTGTACAAATCTTACAAGGTAAAGGCAACAAGGATCTTCAGAGCCTTCTCAACTTTAGGAGAAAAATATACTTTCGGAAGTTCTTTGCTCAAAGTGAGCGTTATCATAAGTAATATCACGATATTCTTAATATTCGAGATAATTCTGTCGCCTCATTGTTCACGAAATTGTGTTGCTGAGCAACACCACGAGTCAGGACGAAAGGTATAGGGCTGTACGGCAACACAATAGATTTGACAAGGAAATGAAGAATTATGATTTATTTATTTTGAATGAATGATTCATTCTGACAAGTACAGTAATTATTTTTTGCCAAATTGACAGACTTCGCTTCGCTACCCATGGTTACATCGTTGAAAACATCTAGTTTTCGCGATAAGCACACGTTTTCTCTGGCTTGTGATTGGTCAGATTATGTGATGAATGAAATAGTATTTTCAATTATAGCAGGGTGACTGGTGAGCGTTAATCGTAGGGGGGGACAGCTGCCCCACCCTGCCCCTCTCTGGCGACGCCCTTGCATACAAACTACCTCATTGATGTATCGAACACGCAGTGAAACAAGAGCAATTTTGTGTTATAGCCGTAGAAAAACAAGTCTACAGAAAATTTCCGACAAGAGCTTAAATGACGGTAGATGGCAGATCCTGAAAAAAAAAACATCATTGAAATAACGAATCACTATAATCGGAAGCAACAGTAAATGGCTTCGACTAATCACTTCGAAAAAAAAAAAAAAAATGGAAGCAATCCTCACCACACGGATTATTTGTTGAGAAACTTGTTGTACGTATAACATCCTATTGCACGATGCTTCCATTCGGGTAGTATTGAATTCCTATGTTTTGTTATGAAACCATATGATCGCGCGTTCTAGTCGTAAGATATAAAGGAGTTCTGTGGTAGGTACAAACAAATCAAATTCGCGACGAAAAATATGACGTCATCTCGTCAACCATTGTGCGGCTGTTAATAGCTTCGACATGCCTCTTAATGAGTAATTACGAGATTATCAGCAGAACAAAACACAAAACACGAGCGAACATCAGACGGAATTGTCCTTGACACAGTTGCCAAAGTGACGAGGAGAAAACGAGAACTGGAGAAGGGGGAGTGGAGGGAATCTATTCAGGGGAGAATGGAGAGGAAGGAAATTCTCCCGCGGGATGTGGCCCGCTTTCGGGATATCCGCAATTCCGATTGGGTTTTCTCGATTTCCCTTCACGTCCAGGAAACTCTCTAGCGTAATGGTCGTTTGATTGGACGAGAAACTAACTGCAGGAAAATTAACAGAAAATGACGGCAAAAAAGTTTCCATGATGTTTTTTCTTTTGTGGCAAATTTATTTTTTCACAGCATGTATAGTTGTATCTATTGAACAAGGGAAAAAAGTATTGGATCTAGCTGAAATATAACATTTTTCCAGTGTTCAATACACTTTTTTTTTCTGTGACGCTAGCGGACGCTAGACACGACGATTTGATATTGAAAAAAAAATACAATAAATTGAAATAAGAAAATTATCGATTGATGTATTAACTGGTACATATACTTATAGCTGTTGTACTTATAGACCTGCGTTCTATGCGTTGCTATACAGGGTGAATCTGAAAGTGAGGTTTATTTTCAAACAGGATTATATAATTAAGAGAACCAACTCAAAGTCTCACTCCAAGTAAATTTTTAGAAAATAATATGTGCTACATGTTTCGATTCCTAGGAGTCATCATCAGGCTTGCTAGGTATTTATAGGATTTATATCTTATCAAAATGAGTTGTTTGGCAAAAAATTGCTAATTAAAAATATTTAAGATAACGGAGGTACAGGTATTCAGAGGTTTAAAGAAGACTCCAACAATAAAACATTTTGTTTACATTTTCACAAAAAACGCAAAAAGCCGATATCAGTCCAGCATTGAATACCCTACAGTTACAATATTTCATCAGAAAAATTAATCAAAAACCTCTTTTTACATTTAAAATTTATTGATTTTCGTTTCATCTTTCATTTTTAAAATAAACAATTTTTGGCAGAACAACTCATTTTGGCGAGATATATAGATACCCTGTTGATAAAAAACCCCACTTTCTGATTCACCCAGTACTTCAAACATGTATAAAACTGATAACAATAAGCAAAATGAGCTAATGAATAGGGGTGCTCTTCTTATGGTAGGACAGTCCTTATTATCACTGCTGCATGAATCACCATTTTACCCATACGACTTGAAACTTGTGACTTAAAATCTCGCTTAAAAACTATGACTTGAATCTTAGGACTTAAAACTGCTGCATAAATCCACCATTAATCAATATAGTTTCAGTTTGTTTTGCAAAAATTGCATGTTATTCCTCGTATTACGCATTAAGATTTTCAATGGAAATATAACTACAACTTTTTGTTTTGTTGCATTTTTTGTATTTTCTTCAGATAAATGAAATTTCAAATTAATGTATCGACTATTCCACTCTTGATCTCGAGAACCAATCAGAATCGTTTAACAGCGATAAAATTTTGACATCGTGTCTGGTCAAGATTGCTTTGGATTCAAATCTGAGACAATAACCTAAGTTCCTACTTTATTTTATTTACTTATAATTCGCGTTAGTGAGATATTTTGTACGAAAGGCGAGACAATTTTATTCTGACTGGACGTTTCATGTGTAATTTAAAAAGTCTGCATATTTTTTGGCGGTCTGACACAACAATAATAGAATGGGCGTGTACACCTTAGTAGAACTTTCAACTTAAACCATGTTTATAATGATCCTTTTATACATAAATAACGATTGACGACATAATTCCATACAAAAATTAACTGGAATATTTTATTTTTGGACATGAATAATAGTACCTTCTGAAAACGGACCCTATTTATGACGTAGAAACCGCATCTCGCCTGGAACCAATGAGCGTGACCCATAGAGTGACTCATGTGTGACACTGTTGCCATATCATCTAAACAAAATATCCGAGAGATCGAAATCGATATTAAAATATCTTTTGATATCAACTACCACTAGTGCAGAAAAATATATTCAACTTGTCGATGGTAGGTTGAATCATTAGAATATAAACAATCTCTAAACAACGAAATGTCTCAATCACAAAACCATTTGCACCACGACAATTTCACAATAATCCAATATATTTCATGAACGCAGCAACATTGCTTTGTTGACCCGTTTCACATGGAGCTGCATTTGCATCGAGCCTCGAATTCCGATTCCGAAGTTATTTATATCGTCTAAAATGAGAAGAGAAGACACGTAATGAAATTAACCTCCAAATCTCGCTTTATATCATATTAATACATAATAATTATTGATATATTGAATATAAACATGAACGTTGAATCAGGATTTGTAAAAGGCTCATCAGATAATCTACCGAAAATTGATTTGGAAATGGTTAATTATTTTTATGTCTCTAACATACTAGAAAATCTCCACAGTTCCTCAGTGCTGAAATGAGGAATAGAAAATCTGAAAGGTAAGTTCCACAATATTCATTCAATTTTCATTGCTTGTACCTATTATAGTTGCATTGGAAAATTGTTCACCTGATGAAAGGATATTTAACATCAGAATACCCATCATATGGAGATTCCGAGGGAGAATCCTCATTAAATCAGTCACTGATCGATATGTTTACCTATTCGACAATATGATCAATTGGTATGAAACAATGTTATTCCCAAGACTAGATACTGCTTGCATCTCCCCCTGAATGTTCTTCTAGGAGATGGGTCATTCATTCTTCAAGCAATTTCCCTATGAATTTCTGCAAAGCAAAACTACTACTATAATATTGTGTTTACCCAGTGAGGGGCGAGATTTGTTCTCGAAATTCCCAGCTAAATGATGTTTTTTTAATTGCGATTAGGCACAGAACATTTCTCAATCATACTTTTGTCGAAATATTTCAATTTAATATCCGAAAGTTGCAGAAACTTAATATAGGTTAGAATTGATCTTCTTCTTGTTCTCATCATCTATGTCCCAAAAATCAACTTGCAGATTCACCAATCTTGGTGCTTTGTCAGAAATCATTTATCATTCATCTCTGTCTGGAATAGTCTTGTTTCAGTATTAGGGTTTTGACGTCACATCATCGCCTCGTTTTTTAGAAGTCCGAAAAATCGGGGATTTCAATAACTTTTTATAAAACGTAGGGAGCTCACAGCAAGAAACGGTTTGCGGTGGTGAGCTAGTTTGGATGAGTTCTATCGAATTATGAAATAAAAATTTTTTGTGATATAAGCCCATTCAAATTCCTTTTTGAAGTAATCTTCTTCAATTACTCAAGTTATTGTGACTGACCATTATAATTATTAGCTGATGTAGCGCAACTGTTAGGGTTGTTGCGCGGGGATACGAAGATCGATGGTTCGAGCACTCGACGACGATATCTTTTTTTAATTATTCCATGTCACATAAATTCAATTGTTTGAATTGGATAGTAATTGTATACACTCTTTTGAGAGCAACCATCTCCAAGATAATGAAAAAAATACTGTTTATCAAAATTGTACATTCCACTTTGTGAATAACTATAAGTAGGTAGTTAATTTCTAAAAAAGTAAATTCTGTATTTCATTACTATCATTATGTTCTTCTTCGCAAATCGAGTTAGAATATACTTAAATTATGTTTCTTATTTCTTATATATAATTATTGTCTCATTCAATCATGAAATAGTCATACGAATACAACTCGTGATATTATCACTTATCTTTGGACGTTTCGGGAACGAATCTGCTTCCATTTTCAGTGTTGATACTTTTCAGTGACATAATGTTGATGTTGATACAAACAAATGAGTTACTTCAGGATGTTTTCATTAATTCGATTCTATTTTAAAAGTGAATACAATGTTCTTATCTATATCAACTGAACAGAAGCAATGCTAATGTCTCCGTTCCGTTCAGAACAAATCAGATGATATGCCCGAAAATGTCACTGCGTTCATCATCTGTAATCTGATACAAGATTTTATTTTGAAGTTTTCAATATCTTCATCAGGTCTCGGGATATCGATTGTTGAAAGCGTGATATTTATAGTCAACCACCGTTTTACAGTGACTATTCCACTCTTGTTCTCGAGAACCAATCAGAATAGACCATTTTCACGGTTTCTTCTGTATTCTAGCGATATTTTTTGTTTACTAAATTTTATTGGACTTGCTCTACCAATACAGAAGCCAAATTGACCCACACGTGACCAACAAACCTCGTTTATCAGCGATAAAATTTTGACATCGTGTCTGGTCAAGATTGCTTTGGATTCAGAGATAATAACTTACCAACTCTATTTTATTAACTTATAATTCGCGTTAGTTAGACATTTTGTGTGGAAGGCGGGACAATTTTATTCTGGCTGGACGTTTCATGTGAAAAATTAGATTAGGTATACCTACCTTTACCTATTTTTTATACTATTTTGGTACATGATGAATCAAGAAAAACGGTTCGAGGATGATTCTTTAAAAGAGATTAGAGAAAATCTCACCATTCCAACACCGCAGAATACAATCAAAACACGCACATCAACATGGAACTAGTTTATGGACTTTTGTTGAGGAACTATGAGTTTGTCTCAAATACCTCAGTCAGCCAAATCAGCACAATTTTGGAAGACTGGGCCTCCAATAAGGGAAGAAAATATAGCGAAGATTACATGGAAACGCAAAATTAGTTCAAGAGAAGTAGTACAACGAATTCAATATTTTACTCGACCCATTTTCCGATATGGACCTTTTCAAAGCAAGAAATGCGCGATACGCTGAACGGAAACTTTTACAAAACAATCCGATTAAAAGAAAAACATAGTGCTAAAGCTCTGAAAGTAGTAGAAATTCAAGCTATGACCTATGAATGGGATGAAGATAATCCCTACGGATTACCGGTCTGACTCTGACAATACAGGAATTCAAATTCCTTTCCGAAGTAATCTTCTTCAATCACTTATATTATTGTGACTGTTTTAATTATTAGATGAAGTAGCGCAAGTGTTAGTAGATACAAAGGTCGTTGGTTCGAGCCCCTCGGGGACATTAACTTTTTTTAAATTATTTCATGTCACATAAGGTCAATTTATTTTGTTCGAATTGGATAGCAGTTCCTGTATACAAAGTCGGACCTAATAGTGTAGTTTCCTATTTCCTTTCTCAAATTATCAATAATTCTAGGTATTCCATAATAAACTGGGGGTCAATTGAAACGTTAATAGTGAAATTTGGCATCAAGTTTGACTTTTCGAAATTTCTGAAATATTGAACGAATTTTGAATTGCCGTCCAGATTCTGAATGCCTTTTTCATCGTCTTTCGAACCATTTCTTACAGCTCCTTCTGAGTTGATCAGGACCCGTGATACAGGGTGAAACAAAGTTTCGTGCATTTTGAAAAAAATTTCTCCGCCCCCCCTATTTTGTCGGAAAACCACGATGCTCATATTTTATTCAGGCATTTCATAAATAGCAACCATACCTCGGGACGTTTTCGAGTTTTTGCCAAAAACTACTGTGGTTTCCGAAAAAAATTTTTTTTGGTATTTTTTTGAATGGACTAATTTTAGATAAGTTCCATAAATGGATGCTATTATGCATTTCAGGAAAGCGTTGGAGCAGATATGTATACCAGGTTACTAAAAAACAATCAATAATTTATTACTTTGCAGTCTATGATGAAAGTGTTCTACCTTAGTGAGCAGTAAATCAACACATCTCATCAACAAAAACAAACAACGATACCTTGTTTCTATAACAACGTATTGTTGAAACAATGTAGATATGCATAGAGGTTATATCAATTGCCAATTTTCATCAAAACGTCAGTGTAATTCGGGTCCTAAAAAATTTGAAGATGCCTCGTTCAATAATTCAGTACAGAACAGATGATTATTATTTCAGGCTACGACGATTAGGCTAAACCCAAACTCATTTAAGTACAATTTTCAATAAGTCAGTCATGACAATAAATAGACTGATTCATCGTTCTGAGGATACAGGTAATCAGTCCATTTAAAAAAAAAAAAAAAAAATTTTTTCGGAAACCACAGTAGTTTTTGGCAAAAACTCGAAAACGTCCCGAGGTATGGTTGCTATTTATGAAATGCCCGAATGAAATATGAGCATCGTGGTCTTCCGACAAAATGGGGGGGCGGAGAAATTTTCTTCAAAATGCACGAAACTTTGTTTCACCCTGTATCACGAGTCCTGATCAATTTAGAAGAAGCTGTAAGGAATGGTTCGGAAGACGATGAAAAAGGCATTCAGAATCTGGGCGGCAATTCAAAATTCGTTCAATATTTTAGAAATTACGAGAAGTCAAACTTGATGCCAAATATCACTATTAACGTTTCAATTGACGCCCAGTTTATTTCATATGCGTTCGAATTAGCGTGGAGGAGAAATGAAGCAGCAAATTGTAAGATAACAAACTTCTTATACTGAAAGAGTAGAATACAATCCAATTTTCTCAAAAACAAGAAAAGGTGGTGCCCAAAATTGTACAAATGGTTGATACCAAACTATGAAAAGTTTAATCACTGAATATTTCCGGCAAAACATTATCACTTGTGGTATCACATATGAGGAAATATTAGCCAGCCTCAAAATCGCCAAGTAAAATGATCTTCCATTAGTGTATATAGGTACCTAAAAAATTGTTGAACCTGTTAACAATGATTGTGAACGAATGACAAGTCTTTTTGCGTTTGCAACAGTATACCAAGAATTCAGACAAACTGAACTTATCCCAATATTTCTGTATGCCTCATAAAAGTCAAGCGCTAACAATAGATATCAGATAATTAGTGTACTTCCTTAGTAGACGACGAACGATGCCATAAAACTTAATGATACCATAAACACGTTTATCTGCGATACAGGTAAAGTTAAAATATAACCCCCTGTTCGGCGAATCCACCTTGCAAACCGATCCCTGTGCTTCAACGTTCACTATCTCTTTCGTGAACAGGACGATTTATGATTCCGTTACCATAAAGCTAAAGTACAAAATAAAGGTAAAAGTGTCCTGTCCCATTTAGGCACGCTTCAACCGTGTGCCCTATCTTTATCGCATTCAGAGCTGGTAAAATTAAATGCCCGCGTAAATTGCCACACGCTGTGTTTGTTGGCATACAATGAGATTTACGGTGCTAAAGGTGTGCACTATATCTTTTCTTGTTGATTTGACAGGAGAATGTCGGCAATTTCCATGTTTACACAACCGAAAACGGTTTGAATGGGAAATGGCAAAAAAAATACCGGCTAACCAATCCATGAGAAGTGCATGAGAAAAAATGGGATTTTCCATAACCGATTAATTTTAGGCTGCTGAATTGGTATTGCTTATTTAATCTTCAACAACTTCACTGTATGTCTTGACCTTGACTCAATAGTTCATTATACGAGGGGAAAATGTATTTAGATTTCAAAAGTTCAAAAACCGTGAGGTAAAATCTATAATATTTTCCCGTTATTGAAAATAGTATATGGACCTTTTTTACGCAAATCAGATGCATATCGCATACAGAAAGTCTTCGTTTAATCCATGGAATAAGTTGTTTTCTGTTGAATATTCAGAATGATGTGTGCATATACATATTTTTGTCTGAAGGAGAATGCAAATTCTCAATTTCAGAAGTTTTTATATTTTATTTTCAAACTCTTATCGTGTGTGTTCAATAGATATAATTCAATGTTCGTCGTGGCATATAGCCAGGAAAGTAGTTGTTTTCTATATTGAATCAACTGAGAAAGAGTAAATATTCTCATCACATAGAGAATGCGAATTCTCAATGTATTGCTTTATATAAATATATATCCATTTTTGTATGTTCATAATTTATCTGAGAATATTCCTTTTCAAGAAAAAGAGATCGTATATCTCATATAAACTCAAGGAAATGGGTTGGTTGAGTATGTACAATTGAGACATTATTGAGTGAAGTTTCAGTGAAATTTCATTGATTTTTCTTTTCAGTGTAGTATGTGAACAACACGCTTTTGCAGGGTGAGCTTGAAATTCGAAAATATAGTATTGCCTAGAAAATTGAAAGTAAAGTAAAGTGAAAAGGGTACTGGTATTCCTAGATATGACTATTATGCAGAAGATAATCTTATATCCTAGAAACAGAGAGCCAATTACCCTAGGAAGCAATCACTATTAAGGCCGAATACGGTATATCAGAGCACTTTCTAAAATGGAGAATCCGACCCTGTGAAATGATAAACAAATGTATAAACTCAGCATTCTTCCTAGTAAGTGACAGCTTACAGCTGAAAGAGTGATATCGTCCGCTTTTCTGCGCTCGTGCTTAAAATACACGTTACTAAAATGACGTGTTACCTAATATACTATTATCGAATGTGTTTTCTGTTATTTATAAAGTAGTTAAGATATTAAAAACGGCTTCATTTTAGTTCAAATTGAGGAAAATGGTTCGTCATGTAATTGACCAATAAAAAATAACTAAAAATAACGGGAAACGGGAGATATTTGTGTCTTAACACAATATGTAAAGTATCCTGAAGGAAGCATAGTGCAGTCGTAGAATAGTTATTTGTTTTACTATATAGGCGGAAAAGTACAAGATTTATGAAATGACGAAAACTACCTTGATAGTAAAAACACACTTCACGCCTCGAAAAGAACTGAATAATGGTAGGTTCTATAGCTAGTGGTGGAAAAAAATACTATTATTTCGATAACACCCCATTCTGAAGATATTGACTTGGCTGATGATGGACCTGTATGGTCTAAATCATATACTACCTCCCATTGAATGAATATTGTGGAGAAGATTTTCAAATACTATATAATTTCGATAACATCCTATTCTGGAGATATTGACTTGATGGGCTTGTATGGTATGAAACATAATCCCACCTCCCAATATAAATGGGATTTAGTTTTGACTGCAACAATTTAAGCTTAAACGGAAAAATTCTAGATAACAAAAAGTATACAAAATTACTAGGAATAACTTTAGACGAGAAATTGAAATTTGATATTTGATCAGCATGTTGCAGCTCTAACTAAAAAATTGGCATCCGGATGTTATCCTCTCAGAATTGTCACTAATGAATTGAGTTCATCTACAGTAAAGATGGTCTATCACTCTCTGATTGAATCTCATATGAGATATGGAATAGCTTTCTGGGGATATTGTAGCCAACAACTTTTTCACTCAGTGTTTGTATTCGAGAGTCATGCAGACCACTGTTTTCAAACTTAGTTATTCTCACTCTGACAAGTTAATCATATTGGAAACGGTTTGTCTGATTCACAAAATATATATGGCTGAGACTATAGTACAAACAGATCATGTGACGCGACGAATATCAGAGAGGAAAATTGCTCTACCCATTCCAAATTCCAGTTTGACAAAATTTTCTTTGTTATTTGAAAGTAATAAGATTTATAACCATATACCAACTGAACTAAGAACTATAAAAGATCATAGTAAATTCAGAAAACTGGTGAAAGATGCCCTTTTGAAGAGCCTACTATAATATTGAGGAATTTTACAATGAAACTCTGTAATGACCTCAACATGTACTACTTCAAATAGTATATATATTATTGATCTGCTTTGACAATTGTTCACTTCAATTTTTAATGTGTACTGTTTATTGTCCTTTTCACTCTTAGTAAGTTTATTATTTTTTCTAAATTATTAATTTAGTTGTATTTATGTTCATGTTATATTATACACTTTTATTCAATTTTGAATACTATGCTTTCGAAGATATAAGAAATATACTGTTTCTTAGACAATAAAGTATATTTCTCTCTCTCTCATTGATTGAATATTGTGGGGAAGATTTTCAAATACTATTATTTCGATATCATCCTATTCTGAAAATATTGACTTGATGGTCTGAAACATAAAATACCTCCCATTGAATGAATATCATGGAGACGATTTTAAATAGTTATTTATTATACAAGGGAAAAAAGTAGTAGATTTTAGCTCCAGGTTGTGTTGTCTCCCGACGCGTAGCGGAGGGAGACAAAAAACCGTGAGCTAAAATCTAATATTTTTCCCGTGTATAATACACTATTTTTTTCTGTGACAGAAGGAAGGACGAATCAATATTGAGAAGATATTACATTATTTCGGAATCTGAAAATTATCGACGTGAAATTTCAAGTTTTTAACAGTAGGGACACCTGCGTTTTATAGGCATCTTTATCATTCTTTTGAAGTAATCAAATATTTGATGTCACTTCTGTCAGTTCAATTCTGTAATTTGATTTTAAAAAATTGCGAATTCAGTAGTTGTTTAGTAATATACGAAACCGCGAAGTCGAATGGAAGATAAAAGGACTTGCAGTTCTTTCTCGGAGACGGTATTATTGGTTCATTTTTCGGAACTATATAGCACAACAAAAGCCATTAACAGAGTATATATATGTGATATATATCCGGGAAAAAAGTACTCACTTTTTGCCCACGGGAAAAAAGTAATTTATGAAAAGTGACATTTTATAACCTGCCAACAGAGATGAAATGCCAAACTTTTTTCCCGTCACAGAAAAAATACTATTATTATTTCGATAACACCCTAATCTTGACTTGATGGACTTGTATGGTATGAAACATAATCCCATCTCCCATTGAATGAATATTGTGGAGAAGATTTTCAAATACTATCATTTCGATAACATCCTATTCTGGAGATATTGCCTTGATGGGCTTGTATGGTATGAAACATAATCCCACCTCCCAATATAAATGGGATTTAGTTTTGACTGCAACAATTTAAGCTTAAACGAAAAAATTCTAGATAACAAAAAGTATACAAAATTACTAGAAATAACTCTAGACGAGAAATTGAAATTTGATATTTGATCAGCATGTTGCAGCTCTAACTAAAAAATTGGCATCCGGATGTTATCCTCTCAGAATTGTCACTAATGAATTGAGTTCATCTACAGTAAAGATGGTCTATCACTCTCTCATTCATATGAGATATGGAATAGCTTTCTGGGGATATTGTAGCCAACAACTTTTTCACTCAGTGTATGTACTGCAAAAACGTGCTATAAGGTACTTAGGCAAGGTAGGTATTCGAGAGTCATGCAGACCACTGTTTTCAAACTTAGGTATTCTCACTCTGACAAGTTAATCATATTGGAAAGGGTATATGTCTGATTCACAAAAAGTATATGGCTGAGACTACAGTACAAACAAATCATGTGACGCGACGAATATCAGAGAGGAAAATTGCTCTACCCATTCCAAATTCCAGTTTGACAAAATTTTCTTTGTTATTTGAAAGTAAAAAGATTTATAACCATATACCAACTGAACTAAGAACTATAAAAGATCATAGTAAATTCAGAAAACTGGTGAAAGATGCCCTTTTGAAGAGCGTACTATAATATTGAGGAATTTTACAATGAAACTCTGTAATGACCTCAACATGTACTACTTCAAATAGTATATACAGTGTGTCCACCTTAAGGACTTACCACCCCTGTGAAATTGTTATTATCTGACCGTTTTCCAGAATCTTTTTTTTGTTGAATAGGTATTTGAAAGGTCCATCCAACAAGAGAGTGATTTTACTCATGAACTGTAATCGTGGCCAACTGCGACCAACTTTATTGACCCATATTTGAGAAAGTACTATTAGGGAATTTTTTTCACAACAAACAATGATGGATTCTGAATCACGATCACTTGAAAAACACCTTTACTGATTTTTATCATCATGAAACACAGGGTGTCCGAAAAAACGAATATGTTTTCTCTTTAATAGGTGATCAGAAACTGTAGTATTGTGATAATTTTGAGAAGAATTGATGACACATTATTATTGAGGATCACTTTGAACATATCTGTACCGATTTTCATCATTCAAAAATACGATGTGCATGAGAAAACAATTAAAAAGAAAAAGTAGGCAATATTTTTTCATCAACTCAAAAAAAATATTAATTTGATTTTTTGAACACCCTGTGTTCAATGATGGTGAAAATCGGTACAGGTATGTTCCAAGTGATCCTGATTCATCTTTTTATTTTGTGTGAAGAATTATCAGGATGAAAAATATTGCTTACCTATCCTTTTTAATTTTTTTCTCAGACACATTGTATATTCAAATGACGAAAATTGGTACAGGTATATTTGAAATAATCCTCAATGATAATTTGTGATTATTTCTTTCTAGAAAAACCACAGAATTACATTTGCTGATCACATATTTGAAGAAAATGATGATTCGTTTTTTCGGACACCCTGTGTTTTATGATGATGAAAATAGGTACAGGTATATTTCAAGTGGTACTGATTCAGAATCCATCATCAAGTTTCGTGGAAAAAAATCCCTAATAGTACTTTCTGGAATATGGGCCATTGAAATTTGTCGCAGTTGGCCACGATAACAGTCCAAGAATTAGATCACTCTCTCGTCGGATGGGCATTTCAAATACCTATCCAACAAAAAAGGTTTTTTGAAATTGGTCGGTTAATAACGCTTTTACAGGGGTGGTAAGTCCTTAAGGTGGACACACTGTATATTATTGATCTGCTTTGACAATTGTTCACTTCAATTTTCAATGTGTACTGTTTATTGTCCTTTTACACTCTTAATAAGTTTATTATTTTTTCTATATTATTAATTTAGTTGTATATGTTTATGTTATATTATACACTTTTATTCTATTTTGAATACTATGCTTTTGTATGCTATAAGAAATACTGTTTCTTAGACAATAAAGTATATTTCTCTCTCTCATTGATTGAATATTGTGGAGAAGATTTTCAAATACTATTATTTCGATAACACCCTAATCTGAAGATATTGACTTGATGGACCTGTATGGTCCGAAACATAATATACCTCCTATTGAATGAATATTGTGGAAACGATTTTCAAATACTGTTACTTCGATAGCACCCTATTCTGAAGGTATTGACTTGATGGACCTGTATGATCCGAAACATAATATACCTCCTATTGAATGAATATTGCAGACGACTTTCAAATACTATTATTTCGATAACACCCTATTCTGAAGATATTGACTTGATGGACCTGTATGATCCGAAACATAATATACCTCCTATTGAATGAATATTGGAGACGATTTTCAAACACTATTATTTCGATAACACCTTATTATGAAGATATTGACTTGATGGAGCTGTATGATCCGAAACATAATATACCTCCTATTGAATGAATATTGTGGAGACGATTTTCAAATACTATTATTTCGATAACACCCTAATCTGAAGATATTGACTTGATGGACCTGTATGATCCGAAACATAATATTCCTTCTATTGAATGAATATTGTGGAGACGATTTTCAAATACTATTATTTCGATAACACCCTAATCTGAAGATATTGACTTGATGGACCTGTATGGTCCGAAACATAATATACCTCCTATATTGAATGAATATTGTGGAAACGATTTTCAAATACTGTTACTTCGATAGCACCCTATTCTGAAGGTATTGACTTGATGGACCTGTATGATCCGAAACATAATATACCTCCTATTGAATGAATATTGCAGACGACTTTCAAATACTATTATTTCGATAACACCCTATTCTGAAGATATTGACTTGATGGACCTGTATGATCCGAAACATAATATACCTCCTATTGAATGAATATTGGAGACGATTTTCAAACACTATTATTTCGATAACACCTTATTATGAAGATATTGACTTGATGGAGCTGTATGATCCGAAACATAATATACCTCCTATTGAATGAATATTGTGGAGACGATTTTCAAATACTATTATTTCGATAACACCCTAATCTGAAGATATTGACTTGATGGACCTGTATGATCCGAAACATAATATTCCTTCTATTGAATGAATATTGTGGAGACGATTTTCAAATACTATTATTTCGATAACACCCTATTCTGAAGATATTGACTTGATGGACCTGTATGGTCCGAAACATAATATACCTCCTATTGAATGAATATTGGAGACGATTTTCAAATACTATTATTTCGATAACACCCTAATCTGAAGATATTGACTTGATGGACCTGTATGGTCCGAAACATAATATACCTCCTATTGAATGAATATTGTGGAGACGATTTTCAAATACTGTTACTTCGATAGCACCCTATTCTGAAGATATTGACTTGATGGACCTGTATGATCCGAAACATAATATACCTCCTATTGAATGAATATTGGAGACGATTTTCAAATACTATTATTTCGATAACACCCTATTCTGAAGATATTGACTTGATGGACCTGTATGGTCCGAAACATAATATACCTCCTATTGAATGAATATTGTGGAGACGATTTTCAAATACTGTTACTTCGATAGCACTCTATTCTGAAGATATTGACTTGATGGACTTGTATGGTATGAAACATAATCCCATCTCCCATTGAATGAATATTGTGGAGAAGATTTTCAGTACGTATGTACTACCTTCGCACTTTTTCGACATATGGCTGGGCCAAATAGTGAAATTGACGGTTACGTCGCACGGCGATATTATGTGAAATGCAGTTTCATAATATTGGAGAAATTGCCTACCAAACTCACACGATCGACACTATATACGTTCGCTTTCTTTCGACGATGAATGGTCACGAAGAATTTCGTTACATGTCGTCCAATTTTCTTGCCGGATGGAAGATAACCAGTTATTCAGTGTTTTTACAGAAAATAAGTGTACTCTTGAACGAAATCAGGCATCTCGATTTCATAATATTTTTAAGACATATTTTGTGTGTCTGAATAAGAGACGGTTAAAGGTGTTCCAGTTTTTTATCGCTTGGAGCGCTCGAAAGGAAATCCCTATTAAGTTCGAAGAACATCGTGCGTTCCTAGGGAGGATAGGGACAGGAGGTAGGTATTGGATTTTTTTTGAACTCCTGGAGATTATATTATGTTGTTGGGAATACTTCCTCAGGCAATGAATTCCAGAGCCTAGCCGATCTATGGATGAAGGAGTTTTGATATAGTGCTGTTCGCCATCTTTCGAGGTTGACAACGAAAGGATGTGCTGACTGGGCTCGTCTAGTTCGTCTGACTGGTATTGCTAGTGAAGGGATGATAGCAGGGATTTCCGAAGAACATTTCCCGTGGAAGTATCGATAGAAAAGTGAAAGGTCGCCGACCTTTCTACGGTGTTCCAATGATGTCAAAGAGTGAGTGAGTGTGGCGTCACCCACCAGGCGAATGGCTCTTCTCTGGATGGAACCGAAGAGCATCAGCGTATGTTTTGGGCTGAACCCCATATGTGGGAACAGTATTCTAGAACAGGCCGTATCTGCGCTTTGTAGATCATGAGAAGCTGTTGAGGTTTAAAGTAGCTTTTCGCACGGAACAAGAATCCGAATTTTTGTGAAGCAGCTTTTGCGATAGATCTGACATGATTATTCCATGAAAGAGTGTTGCTGATGGAAATACCGAGCATAGATATGGTGGGCTTGGTGGGGATGGTGGTGCCAGACATTATAATATCGGGCATACTGATGAGTTCCGCCTTTCTAGAGAAAATACAGGGTTGAGTTTTGGTGGCGTTTAATTCAACTAGGTTGTTGGTTCCCCAGGCTGTGATTTCAGCAAGGTCATCATTGACAGCATTGACCTGCCTGCGCCGTGAGTTCTCAGTTTCCTGGGAAGAAATGGGAATTCTGGAAGAGAACGCAGTATGGAGGGTACTATCATCTGCAAAGCTGTGGATGGGGCAAGTTGTTACTCCCAACAGATCATTGATATGAAGAAGGAATAATGTTGATGCTAAAATTGATCCTTGTGGAACGCCGGAATTAATGCCAATGGTATCAGACGATACACCGTCCACCACCACGTGAAGCAATCTGCCTGAAAGAAAACTCGATAAGAGATGGCATAGCTGAGGTGGTGAGCCGTATGATGGTAGTTTGTGGAGGAGTCCTTCGTGCCGAACACGGTCGAATGCTTTCGATATGTCCAACGCGACAGCTAGCGATTCCCCGTGTTTTTCTAACGAAGCTTGCCATAAATAGGTGACGTAGGCAAGTAGATCTCCAGTAGATCTTCGATGGCGAAAGCCGTATTGTCTATCATTGATGATTCCTGAGCTCTCCAGATATTCGATAAGCTCAATATTGATGACTTTCTTCATCACTTTGGAGATAACTGATAACAGGGCAATGGGCCTGTATTTGCTGGGCAGGTTCTTGTTCTCTGTTTTAGGGATTGGTTGGACTCTAGCTGTCTTCCAGCATGATGGAAAAATACCCGACCTGTACGAGACGGTAAATAACTTGCAGAGAATCGGTGTTAATTCTGGTGCACATTTTTTGAGGATAATGGGTGGAATTCCATCAGGACCGTTAGCCTTATTCGTTTTGAGACCAAGCAAAATTCGTCTGATAGTGCGTTGACGGAAGACGATTTCGGGCATTCGACTTTCAACGGATGGAATGTCTGGCGGAACCTTCCCAAAAAACGATTCAGAACCAGTATGTAGATGAGAATGAAATACATTTTTGATTCTATGAAAATAAAAACTCAGTCTACCACACTTTATGTAAAAAATAGTCAATTGAAAAGTAACTGGTTTCGGCACAACGGCCATCATCAGACTGCAATATCTAAAACACATGATGAATGTAGAATTGTGAAAAATAATTGTCATAGTAAAAACAAACCTTATAACGACACAATAAATTATAAACATTATTCGGTTATGATTTATTGTGTCTTTATAAGGTATGTTTTTTGTTACAATTATTCTTTACAAGTCTACATTCATCATGTACTTTAGGTATTGCAGTCTGATGATGGCCGTTGTGCCGAAACCGGTTACTTTTTAATTGACCAATTTTTACATAAAGTGTGGTCGACTGACTTTGAGTTATTTATTTTCCTTGAAAATACATTGGACCACTTTGAGTATGGATGATTTCTACGATTTTTCTATAATAATAGATAGGTATTCACAGTGAAATTGGTATTCATGATGTTAGTTTTGAGAGTGCTATTTCATTTCGTGAAAGGAAAGACCGACGAAATAATAAATACAAAATTTCAGGAATTTAAATAATTACAGGACCCGCATGGTAACATGATAGTAGTTTATAGTTGAAACTCGATTTGAAATAAAAAATTAATGTAAAAAACTTCACAAACAATAAGATTTCCACAAAATTATGTTTTTTATATTTACTATGGATTTTCATCAAGTAACGGCCGAGTCAATTGAAAAAATTAAAAATAAATGCTCAGTTGACAAGGTATATATATTTTCATAAAATTCTGAGATGTATCATCAAATTAATGTGGCAGTGAATATCATTTAATAATATTATACCAGTTTTCCATTTGTCAAATATTTCAACACCGCATGTTATTTCAAAGTGCGATGTGAAAAAAAAATCGAATATTCGTCGTTATGTTGAACACACAATTCTCATGTACTGATTGCTCCATGATATCATTATTATACGACTTTACTAATATTTTTTTATATACCGAGTGTCCACGTAGTGTGGAAAAGCTCTCTAAATCTATTGTAATAAAGAGATAAAAATGATCAATTCGGGGACATGGAACTATATCGTGAAGTCTAGAAATTAAAATTATTTTGATCTCTACAGGATGTTTTTTGAACGCGGATAGACATGAATTAGGATTTTTCAAAATGAAACATCCTGTCATTTACCTCATATTTCGAATTGTTATTATCAAGTCTATACGACCACGTCTAATTTTTGCAATTTTCAAATTTTCTATCCAAAGTTATGCAAGAGCTTCGATGAAGTCACCATTAGGAGTGATCTCACCAGGGGGATTTATAATGAACAGCCAATATTGGTCATTTCTGATGGACATAACTTTGTCATTCCAAATAAAACACCCTGTGTATTCCACTTGTAATGCATTCCTTTTTTCATTCTCTTTCATCTGATAACATTTATATCGTACATCGAAAGTTTGCAGTTTTCGAACAATTCACATTATTTCATGTTTTAAGCTTATAATAGTAATTACAGCAAAATAAAACATCGACATGATATCGATTATATCAAGATCATTAATGTTTTCCACAAAAATTCAATTATTTCACAAAATTATTAAATCAAGTCAATTAATAAAATAACAAGTGATTATCAAAATAAAGTGTTCATTTCTAATTCACTTTAGACTTGACACAATATTGTTCTTTCAATCGTAGCATACAATCATGATTGTCTAAATTATTGTCAGTTGAATAACTAGCAGAAAAAAAATCGAGAAAAAAACGGTTTTATATCTCGAGAAAAACAGACTACTGATGAAGGAAATATGACATCAGATGGAGGATATGGTGAATAAGAATGCATCTCCATTGAAATATACAGGGTGTTCCATTTGAAATTACAAAGTTAGGACCATTTGAAAAAGTCAACATTGACTCACCCTATGAGATAACTCTCAATTATAACTTCATTAAAACGATAGTCGAAGTATCATCAACGCCCGTGCATAATTTTAGATACAAATTTTCAAAACTAAGATCAGCAGACATTTTAGAATCAACATACATCTGTGTATCATAATTTTTCGATATAATTCAACTTAGCACTGGCAACGCCGCAAAAAAATTCAAAAATGATACATAGTTGTGTAGACAAGAAAAGGACGAATCAAAATATGTGAAAAAATGCAGGGTGTTCAGCAGTCGTGGATATCACTGATGACAATTTTAGTTACTCATTGACTGTATATTTGGACTCTTCTTTTCTCCTGCAGATTTCAGAATCCTACCTCAATAATTACCTACATAAGGATACGGAGGTGCTTCCATGATAAGTGAGACAAAATTAAATTTTTAGAACTCAAAATTTTCCAGGAAAAATATGAATAGTTAGTAAATTGGACGTTCTCATTTCGAATCAGAAGTGATTCTCAACCTATCTTGCCTCCTAATATCACCCTCCATAAACAAGGTTGTTCCATGGCTGTTGGCGAGCAGTGTATACCACTGAAGATGACCTCACTTGGTCATAGAGTGTATTTTTGGTATATCTCTCGCTCCCTGCAGATTTCAGGATCCTAACTCAACAATTACATAAGATAGAGGGGTGCTTTCATTAGGAGTGAGACACACTGTATATAATAATATCAGGCTGTATAATAATATCCACATTCATTCCAATTTCATTTTTGAAACAAAACAAAATATTTTAATTTTCTAAATGTAGGTACCTATGATTCAAAGGAAGGAAGGAATGCTCGAAGTCATCTAAGTACACAAATTTTAATGGTGTTGTTGCACAATCAGAAGGGACATGTTTCGGTCTTATGAAAGACCATCTTCAGCCTAAGATTGAAGAATTTCACTCCACTTTGAGCAATATGGACTTCTACCAAAGTACATATATTTCCGGAGATGATATTTATCGATAAAAAAAGATGATTGCATCGTACATGAATCTCCAAAGAGATTTACGAGATTCTTCATAAAGAAAATGGATCATTTGTAATTAGTAATCCGAAAGGAACGAACTCAAGGTTTCTGTATGAAAATCGAAAATTATCGCGCTGTGACCGAAATCTAAAAAAGGTGCCTGTAAGGTCGTCGCGTCCCAGATACCCAGTGCACTAGACCTACTAAAACTTGCTAATTCTCAGAGACGTACCTCAATTTTTTTTCTCAGGGGGATTCAATCAACATAAGGCATATCATTGAACAGTTGAGGCCTAGTGACAAGGCACAAACAAAGTGATTCATGAGGAGACTTACATAGGGGGAAATCAAAGAGACTTTTTTTTTCACCACCCATAACGAAGTATTATGTGATATATTGTCATTTAACTTTACGATGACCGATATTTCAGAAATGATTCATCGTCATCTGCTGAAATTTGGCAGTGACGTTTCTCTATTGAAACTATTCAAGATAGCATATTATGAAGAAAATCGAGATCCGAACTTGGGAAAAATTCATGTTTTATTCTTATGTCAAAAAAAGGTCACTTTCAGATAGATCAGACAAAATTTCATACGAACCGCTTTTCAATTTGCACGGCACACTTAGACCGGTTCAATGAAAAAATATATGTAACAAAACCATTCGAATGAGTTTTCGATTTCGACAATAATTCTGATAACTCTTAAATCCCAACTGGATTCATGCGTAAATTGATTTTTTGTACATATTTGTTATTTTTTAGATATCGGCAGAAGAGAGTAAGTATAGTTGAGAAAAAAACACAGTGCTGATTGTGATTGTTAATTTTTGATCGATATTTCAAATAGTGACTTTGTTTTATGGATTTCAATTGTAATAAGTAGACCCTGATAGGTACCAACTGGTAAAATTACGAAATGAGTATTTTCATGTGCCATAGATGGTGATTTATCAAATAAGTTATACCATATCCCGAGTAAACTGAGCTTCGTTTGTTCTGGACACACCTCTGCAAGTGATAAGGATGTATTTGCTCGTCCTTCAATATTCCTATAATGTTCACTCTCGTGGAAGTTTTACTGCTACGTATTCTTGGGTCTGGAAATCTTCGATGGTATTAAATATTGCAGCATTTGAATATTCCTCATGTTCAGCATCTGAACAATGAAGTGGCATCTTGAGTGCAAGAATATTCTGTTTTTTTTTAAATTCTTTGGAGCACACGAAAGGGAATCCTTATAATGTTCGATTATCAATAAGTGCCACGTCACATCATGAAATGAAAATCATGGCCTACTTCAAAACAAATTTATAAAATGGAGTCAAGACTAATAATATCTTCCTAGAATTTCGATCACAATGGGCACTTCGAATTATCAAAAAATCAGTACTGTGTTTTGTTTCTCAACCTGTATAGAGAATTAGATAGGTATATTATTATTCGATACATAACAGAATTCAATGTTATGTGATATTAGCGAGGAAAGTATATATATGTTGTTTTCTTTTTAGATATTTAAACAATATAAAATGATGTGTTTTTGCTATGAGTGAATTTAAAAAAAATGAGGTACAGGGTGATTCGCCATAAATGTCCCCTTCCTCTAGCTCAGATATTTTTGAACCGATTGCAAAATTTCAAAATATCATCTAAAATGATTTTCGATGGAGTTTTTTTCCGCTATATACATCAGAAAATACAAGGTGCTCGGAACAAACGATCTACAGGGTACTATTTGATTTTTTTGAATGGAACACCCTATTTTTCATCGTATTTTTAGATTCTATTTTAGAATCTAAAAATACAATGAAATACAGGGTGTTCCATTTGAAAAAATCAAGTTGTATTCTGTAGATCGTTTGTTCCGAGCACCCTGTATTTTCTGATGCAACGGAAAAAAAATTCTGAAAAATCATTTTAGATGATCTGTTGACAGTTTATAAAATACTAAATGATACACAAAGTCATCTCCACGACATTTAATGTGATTAACATATCAAAAATTGGTGCATGTTTTGGACATATATATGTCCATCATCAGCCTTACATCGAAATTGCATGATTGTCCTGAGATTAAAATAGTTATTAGTACAATCAACAAGAGTTATGAGAAAAAGAGTGCTTACATGGGGATAAAAAAAGGTTATGTCAACAACTTTTTCATTATAAAATTATATAGTGAAGGGTTTTAATGTGAAAATTAAAATGGGGAAACCCAACAAACCCCCCGGAAAACTGTCATTTGAATTTGTGGTGGGAACTAACAAATGGCACACATGGATGCGACATTGAAAATAAAAAGGTGTCCATCTTGCCTTCTACCAGCACACGAAGGATATCACCTGACCTAGGCGGAAAGAACCACGGCATGTGTCACACGTCACAAGTCAATAAAAAAGATATATCGAGAAAAAACTCGATCTCCCAAAAGAATCAAACATTTTCATAGCTCACCTATTCCGTAATTCGTTATTCATTTCACATTTCTCAAGAATTCTAGAGCTCATATTATGATGGGTGCGGCTATATGAATCGAAGAATATTATTAAATTTAGCTGATATAAAAAGAATGTGAAGTAATAACGAAGACGATTTTAATGATATTCGCTGTTCTTTACGGAGTGCGTAATATTAAATCCATACTAATTAAGAAATTACATACTTACTGAAATAGCACCACATGACTTATGGGATTTCGTAACTACGTGGACGCTAATCGCCAAATTATAATGATATACAAGGCGTTTCAGTTATTTCCATTTTTTCTTCATTTGCCAACTAAACTTGTCAAACAGGGTGGTCTAGATTTTTGTACACGAGAAAAAAGATTTGTTGTACCAACAAAACTAGTTTCCTCAATTCCTTTTTCAATTAAATGATAAATTTCTTGTAACAAGACTGAATATTTTAATTGTTATAGAAACAAGGTATCGTTGTTTGTTTTTGTTGATGAGATGTGTTGATTTACTGCTCACTAAGGTAGAAAACTTTTATCATAGACTGCGAAGTAATAAATTATTGATTGTTTTTGAGTAACCTGGTATACATATCAGCTCCAACGCTTTCCTGAAATGCATAAAAGCATCCATTTATGGAACTCCTCTGAAATTAGTCCATTTAAAAAAATACAAAAACTTTTTTTTTTCGGAAACCACAGAGTAGTTTTTGCCAAAAACTCGAAAATGTCCAGAGGTATGGTTGCTATGTATGAAATGCCCGAATAAAATATGAGCATCGTGGTCTTCCGACAAAATGGGGGGGGCGGAGAAATTTTTTTCAAAATGCACGAAACTTTGTTTTACCCTGTATCATGGGTCCTGATCAAGATCAAGATCAGAAGAAGCTGTAAGGAACGGTTCGAAAGACGATGAAAAAGGCATTCAGAATCTGGGCAGCAATTCAAAATTCGTTCAATATTTTAGATATTACGAGAAGTCAAACTTGATGCCAAATTTCACTATTAACGTTTCAATTGACGCCCAGTATATATTTTCTCACAAAAAACTCGAAGTACTACTTAGTATCAATGAAATTTGCTCACGTGATATATTATTATATTAAATAATATGAGATTGAACGACTTTAGTTAAATGAAATAATAAAAAATAAGTCGATAGTAGGTTAATTTCACAGTATTTTCATACAAGGAACTCATCAACTTATGAATGAATTCGACGTAAATTGAAGTTAAATGTAAATGTATTTTCCCTAACGTCGAAAAAGTTCCAGTGTAATTTCATGATCCTTCCCCCAAGGAGGAAAGAATTTCCAGAAATTTGTTTAGTTGCTATGGTAACGATACAAAATAAAGGCTTTTAATCGAAAATGTTAGGTGTGAAATTTTCGATAAAAAAATTACAGAAAATTGGTTTTAATAATATTTGGACAAAAAATTATATGATTCACATGGCTGCAAATGTATTGTGACTGCCTATAGAAAAACAAATAACTATTTCTAAGTAGCCATTGACGCCAAATGGAACAATAAACTTTTTTTTCAATTGAACTATAATGCCCTGTAATAAAATTATTCATTTTTGAAGGTTATGTTCATCACGAAAAGTCCTTCTATATTGTGATCCTCATCATCTCTGGAAATAAATGTACAAAAATCTGGACCACCCTGGAAACTATTTCAATTTTGTGCTAGAGTATAACCCCAAAATATCGCCCCATATATGACAAAAATAATAATCTATTATTTTTTATTATTTATTATTGTCTGGTCGGACCTCGGGTCAGACCCACTGCCAAGATAATAATTGATCGAAACAAGACAAATTATTGTTATCGGTATATGTATGTATCTATTTCTGAAAAAAATATGGCACAATGAAATTGTTCTCATAACTAATTAGGTAGTTACTTAAATCTTTAATGATATAATTCTGGGGAACATAAATAAAAAAATACCACAAATGACAAACATGTTTGTGCTTCTGCAAATCAAAGTGCAATTAAGTGTAAACGATAAAGCAGTGTTGCCAGCTACTGCAAATGAACACCTGCAAGACAGACGAGGCCGATGAAGAAAATTACCGCAGCCATAGATCTAGAGACAAGCCAGCTAGACCAGAGGGAAGTAGGGACGTTCTTTTATTCACCGGTGGCTCCATCAATCCACCAACCGCGTTTAATATTCTTTGGTGGATCCCACTTTGACGTAACCACGCGTTCATTTATTACTGTTGTGTCAACCATAATTGCAAATTATTCCACCGATGGGGCGTGTATTTTAATTCACCAAACTAGTGTGGTGGAAGCACCGGTCCACCAAGTCGTTTTTATATTATTGTGGTGGTTGCGGTGGACCAACCACTCTCGTTTTTTGAACAGTATGGTCCACCAACTCTTGAATGTTCTACCGGCTGGAAAGAAAATGTTGGATGCCCAGACATTGATTTGTTTGCTAGCAGGCATAATAGGAAATGTGAAACATTTGTTTCTTGGAAAAAAATTCAGCAGCTACCTTTGTTGATGCATTTACTTAGGATTGGTCACACCATTTTTTCTATGCCTTTCCTGAATTCAATATGATTTTCTTAACTTCACAAAAAATCTCGCAAAAAATCATGGATGACCGTTCGGAAGGTATTGTGGTGGTACCATCTTGGCCTACTCAATCATGGTATCCAATATTCAATAAGCTGCTCTTTCCTGAGAATAGTTATTTGTTTAACTAGGCAGCAAAGTAGTAATTGACTGCCGAGGCTGAATTCATAGCCGAGCGTAGCGAGGCTAGGAATTCAGCTAAGGCAGTCAATCTACTTTGCTGCCGAGTTGAACATATAATTTTTTCTCCGATTGATCATAATGATATTGGAGAATATTGTATTTGCGACTTATTACAATTCCCACAATTTCCTGTATAGTGTTCAATTAAAATAAGATTTGATAGAAATCGCAGTTGTTGGTTTGACAATTCATGAAATTTCTGATAGTTGTGCGAAAAAATATCGGTATATTTAAATTATTATATAATGGACAGTGAAGGAATGGAAGTATACTTACATCTCCAGAAATAAGGGAGGTGGCAAAAAATATAGAGTTGAATTTGTTGCCGGAGAAGTCTCGTATGAAATATGAAGAAAATTATATAAACGATTTATGGATTTTTAATTTTGCTGATACATATCAATCAGCAAAGTAACCACTTTGCTGCCTAGGCAGAAAAAGTAATACTTTGCTGATTGATATGTGTCAGCAAAATTAATATTTGCTGCCATTCGGAGAAAAAATTGTTTTAAAACCTGGCGCTGATTTGTTGTTGTCTGTTGACCCATAGACCGGTCAACCGGATGCCATCACACTCTCTCTGGAAGCAACTTTCCCTGGAGGCAGGAGTTTTGTCATATAGGCCATAACAAAGAAAAATGTTCCAGTCTATCACAAACTCGACGATAAAACAATTCAATTCCAGTTTGAGAGCTTGGTGAAAATACCACTAGAGTGTTAGAATTTCTAGAAGAAGGTTTTTCTATAGTGGCAAATCATATGCTTTCCTGAATGATTCTCGTTCATAATTGTTCCTAACTCTTTCCCCTACCTTGGGTCGAACTTCAGAATGAAAAGATTCCTAAAAGGAGTATGGAATCTTAGACCTGTTAATCTCGGTTATAATAGTCCATGGAATCCAGTCTTGAGATATTTAAAGACACCCAAATGAGCTATCCTTAGCCACTAACCCATGAATTGTTTATGCTCATAACATTGGTCACAGCACCAAAAGTGCAAATTGAAAATAGCGGTGTATTGCAACTACGTTATTATTAGAGTCACTGGATGTAATTAGTTAGATAAATTATTATTTAACTTGAAGGAAACAGCCAATATCAGAGATGACCGATCATAATAATATAAACGTCTCGTTCGAGATGATCACACCCACCCTTCCAAATATTTCCGGTTGCTCCCATTTGTGACAAAAACAAAGCTTCAAAGATACTAAAAATGGTTCCAGATGCATAATTATAGGTAGGGAGTTGACGTTGAGCGGGAAAAAGACATCTTTGGAATCATTGTGGTAACATCTGGGGAAGTGATCACCTCGAACGAGACCTTCATCTTTTTTTATGTTCTGGTTCCCACGAAAAGAGATATCCTGTAATTTTTAGAGAACATCGTGAGAACCAAGGGAAATAAGGTAGGAATTGGTGTTCTTCTTGAATTTCTGTAGGGTATATGCCTCAGAAAACACCTCCCTTGGCAATGTGTTCCAGAGCCTTGCTGTTCGATGGATGAACGAGTCTTTGGAAAGAGATGTTCTGCAGGTCTCCAAAGTGACCACGAAGGGGTGCGAAGCCTCAACTCGACGGGTTAATCTTGCGGGGATTGCCAAGGGATGAACAATTGTTGATATTTCAGAAAAACATCGTCCAAGAAAATATCTATAACATAACATAAAGCCAGATCGCCAACTTTTCTACGGTGTTCCAGAGAGGCATCACCCACGAGACGAATTGCCCTTTTTTGACAGAATCCAACAGTATCAGGGCGTGTTTGCGTGCTGCACTCCAGATATGGGAGCGTTATTCCAGGACAGGTCGGATCTGTGCCTTATAGATCATAAGCAGCTGACTGGAAGTGAAATAGCTTCTGACCCGAAACAGAAAAACGCAGAAAAAGTTTTTGGGATGCACTTTTAGCAATTGATCTCACGTGATTTTCCCAGAAAATTAAGAAGTACACCCATTCCTACCTTATTTCCCTTGGTTCTCACGATGTTCTCTGAACATTACACGATATCCCTTTTCGTGGGAACCAGAACATAAAAAAAAGGTTATTGCTGAGAGTAGTTTACTCCTGACAAGCTTATGTTGGGCACAGTGAGATCGGCTTTTCTAGAGAAAAGGCATGCTTGTGTTTTGTTTGCATTGAAATCTACCAAGTTATTAATTGGATCCCCATTCGAGAATTGTTGCAAAGTCCATATTTATGTTGTCAACATTTCTCCCTCGTTCGTTTCTGATTTGCCTGGCTGGTATTGGAGACCTGGAAGAGAAGGCGGTATGGAGAGTACTATCATCCGCGAAGCTGTGTACTGAATGCCTTAGAGATATCAAGTGCCACGGCTAAGTTTTCACCATATTTTTCAATAGATTGCTGCCATATAATATGTGAGACGTAAGCGAGCTGGTCACCAGTTGATCTCTGATGACGGAAGCCATATTGCCTATCGTTGATAATACCTGAATGTTCCAGGTATTTCATGAGCTCCATGTTGATAGCTTCCTCCATGATCTTTGAAATAATAGATAGCAGTGCGATCGGTATGTAGTGCTAGTTAGGGTCTTTTTGCCTTTTTTAGGGACTGAATGTTCCTGGTATTTCATGAGCCCGATGTTGATAGCTTGCTACATGATCTTTGAAATAATAGATAGCAGTGCGATCGGTCTGTAGTTGCTAGGTAGGGTCTCTTTGCCTTTTTTTGGAAATGGTTGTACTCTTGCAATTTTCCAGTTGGACGGGAATATCCTTAATTTGTAAGATTAGTTTCCAAAGACTCGTTCATCCAACAAACAGCGAGGCTCTGGAACACATTGCCAAGGGAGGGAAGAAATTTAAGAACATCACCAATTCCTACCTTATTTCCCTTGGTTCTCACGATGTTCTCTGAACATTACAGAATATTCCTTTTCGTGAGAACCAGAACATAAAAAAAACAACTTGCAGAGAACAGGTGTTAGTTCGGGAGCACATTTCTTGAGAACAATCGGTGGGATTCCGTCGGAGCCACAAGCTTTGTTGGTGTTGAGACCCAATAAAATCTTCCTTATAGTACGTTGGCGAAATGTGATCTCGGGCATTAGGACTGTCAATTGGCGTTATGTTTGGAGGTTGTTGTATAATTATGATCGAAGTCCACTCATATAATTTTTGTCTCAAACCCAATTCACTTCGTCTCCCATACTAACTCGATGGACTTACACACGATCTACTCTAAATACAGCACTCTCGATTTCATGAATATTGACGTGACGCCATGCCCTACTTATGCAACCCGTTCGAGTCTGATGATTCGCATTCTCTCTCCATCGGATTATGGAAACTTGTTGGGCGAGAACCACTCCTTATTCTTCATGATATTATGGTTCTCTGCTAATTGATCAGATTTTTTTCCAACAGAAAGAGGGCAGGTGCTTGCTGAAAGAAGGAATGGTGATATCTAAATAGCAAACATTCCTGAAATTCAAATTCACGCACGACTGCTGCGATTGGAAGTTCCTCATATTCAGATTTTTATTTCCTCGTGAAAATGGAAAACCATTGCAACAACTATTTTTCGATTTTTATCATGGGCTCAGATTTGAATTCAGAAAAAAAACATAATATTAGTTATGGCCTCTTCACCAATCTGCTGACGTCATTGGAAAACTGCCATTGCTATTGGTACATTGGCTAGGTACATACCTACTCACAGGTAGACTGATATTTTTTGTGATACTGTTTTCCTGATGAGTCGAATTGAATTGATGAACAATTCTAATCACCAAAAAATTAAATTTGTCACCGCGGACCGCGCCCACGTTTTTACCTAGAGCCAGTTTACACCAAACATAACGATTCAAAATAAGCGATACGCCATCTTGCGGATTTCCAAGTAACTAATGTTTGTTTACATTCAGCCAAGGTACAGATTGACCAATTCACAGAAAAACTCACTGAATTTGAAGCTCTACAATCATATATCAGATCAAATCAGAGTACTGAACTATGAATCGTTCAAGTTAAAAATGAAGTATTTTGTGCTGTCTAAGCATATTTATAGTGATGAGGAATATCTGAACAGAGATTTCTCATGACTCATGAAAACACTTTTTTATCTTGCCAGAGTGCTGTTATTTTTTACAGATACATATGTTTTTAATTTATTCATATTTATGTTGTATTTGTTAGGCTTATACAATTCTGTTTTTTGTGTATGTTGGTCTGAATACCATCGATGTTACCTATACATTTTTAATTTTCACCGGATTTCAATCATATTTTTAAATGTTTGTATTGTTTCCTTTCAAATTACTTGACTTGCAGCAAACATGTTAATTGTAAAGTTGTCAAATAAATCTAAATCCAAATAAATCTATTAACATTCAAGTTTCCATGCATTTTATTGAAAGTTAAGTGCAGGCTAATGTGATATTTTTGGGGCTATAATTCGTAATTCTTCAGTAGAATATCATTATTGCTCGGTTTCACATGTTATTCATGGATTTTCCCCCCTCATTCCACAGAAAATGATAATTTCACTAAGTGAATAATTGAAAGATTTTCTCTCAACTTCCATATTGAATTCAGTTGGTGATGCCTCGCTCACAAACTCACTCACTTCTCTGGAACACCGTAGAAAAGTTGGCGATCTGGCTCTATTTTATAGATATTTCCATGGACGATGCTCTTCTGAAATATCAACAATTGTTCCTCCCTTGGCAGTCCCCGCGAGATTAACCCGTCGAATTGAGGCTTCGCACCCCTTCGTGGTCACTTTGGAGACCTGCAGAACATCTCTTTCCAAGGACTCGTTCATCCAACGAACAGCGAGGCTCTGGAACACATTGCCAAGGGAGGTGTTCCCCGAGGCATATAACCTCCAGAAATTTAAGAAGAACACCAATTCCTACCTTATTTCTCTAGGTTCTCACGATGTTCTCTGAACATTACAGGATATCCCTTTTCTTGGGAACCAGAACATAAAAAAAATGAGAATTTGAAACAAAGAAATCCTTACTCAAAAGCAAGTATGTTCAATTTTTCCTACTAGGTAATTTGCACAACTATCCAGCTTTAAGGACATTTTCTCTTTCATAAACACATGTAGATAAATCAAGAATCGACCACAATATTATCTACATCTTATCTACATCTCCAATGTGAACTTCAATTCAATCGAGTATCCACTCCACTTAATTTGCAATATTCAATTGACTACTGAATGAGAACGAGATGTAAACTAACGTACCCTCAAATTGGTGCATTTTTATATTGCGGATCTCATGTATTTGAAGTAAGGTAGGCGCGGGTAATAAGGCCTGTCGGCTAATAAGGCCTAAATGATGAAAATGCAATTTAAAATTGTCGGTGTCGGTCAAGGTCACACTAACAGGTCGCTAACTATCATAGATGACGTCTGAAATCTGTCGCGATGTGTTTGGTCGCTAAGGGCGACCAGTGCGGTGTCATTCGTTGAGAGTAGTGGTCGTGTGGCTCGAATAATAAGAATTCGTCCAAATCAATCGTACGTATTTTTTGAAATATTACACTTATTGATATAATTCTGCGTTATAGTTTTCTATTATGTCATGGTTCTGCGATCTTTGATGTTAGAATAATATATCAAGGTCCGAATAATGTTTTTTTCAGATTTCCTTTACACACGTTGTTGGAGGTTATTAAGGCCTACCAATAGAAGAATTAGAAAGACCTCAACCCCCAAAAGTAGAAGTGGTACTGAACAGAACCAGGCGAGTTGGTACTGTCATGTTTGTGAGGAGGAATGGCTGACATGAGACAATGCATCAAGTGGTATCACGAGGAGTGCGTCGGTTTGTCAGCGGATGATACAGATAATTTTGAGTGTCCTGAGGGTTGTTAAACAAATAAATTTGTTGTTATTTTCAAGACCTCAGCATGATCAATGCATGATTATCAATTATCGATCTCACTTACCAAATGTTAGGAGCCTGTTTTTCTTTTTTATGCATATTACAGTCATAGGCCTTATTATCCTACTATAGTATAATAAGGCCTACTGACAAGGTTTTTGAAAATGTTCAATCATGTTTTTATTTATGACACACGTTGCCATGTTCTGTTTATTTTTGACAGGACCTGATCTTAAGGTTTAATTAACATTGAAATACGTTGATTTTGTTAAATAGTTTCCATTTTATTTCAAATCCCCCTTAGCTAGGCCTTATTACCCGCACCTACCTTAGTGAAACATACTTTATGAAATATCTGCTGAAAAGCAATATCCCAATAGTACACACAGATAAACAGTCGAAAGAGAAGTTTTCACCGCTTGAATCACTACAAAAAAATCGAAATAATGCACACAAGCAAAAGAAAACCATTTCAAAACAATATAAATACTTTCATATAGTTCCACAACCAGTCACATTGGCGCTCCGATCTTGAATTCAGTCGCCTATAGCTGCGCATTCATTGACGTTATGTTCCTATTATTATCTGTTTATTCAATAATTCATGGTCTTGTATTCGATGCTTTTTTATCTCTTGAAGCGCACGAGAGGAAATTCCTATGATGTTCGAAGAAAATCGTGCGTACCTAGGGTAGATAGGGAGAGGACATAGGTAGGTGTTGAATTTTTTCAAAACTTTTGGAGGTTGTGAGTTCTTGGAAATACTTCAATCGCCAAAGAATGATTTTCCTTGATTTCTCAAAAAATTGACTTCTCGTTACGAGTTCTACAAACTGTTGAACTGAATGACCCAGCTTTGGAGAACACCCTGTATTGCAGTGAGCGATCATTTTATAAAAAGTGAGAGTGTTATTCTGAGTATGTCACTGTCAGTGGGTTAGTGTGTCAACCGAGAGCGAATCTGACGCGCGCAATGCGTGGAAAATACAAAATGGTGCCAAGGTCGTTTTATATTCACCGCGAGCAAGTAAATATGCTTCAATTTTATCAGACGGTTGACCCATTTTCGATAAAAAAAACAACAAGCCGAACACTGTATCGAACATCTTGTTTCAATATAACTATACATCAGCCGAGGCGATTTTATGGTGGGATTTTCACTTCTGAATAAAAATAAAAATGTTAAGGATGTAGATTTACCTCAGACCACTGAGTAAATTAATCAATATTGAGTAAGACGGTAAGACTCAGACTATAGTATACAATTTATTTATTGAATAGCAACTCGGACGTTTTCGGCACTAGGCCACCATAAATATTGATTTTTCTTCGCAACTTCGTCGAACCTCATTTCGTTTGTGTAGTGTACAATTTTGTATACGGCCGGCACAGTTTTTATAGCATTCCAAAAAACCTACTGAATCACCTATGCTTATCAGCGTGCTTGTTCGTATCAATATGATTTTGTGCCGCGGTCGGTACACATCGAATTAAACGTTGAATCTTTTGTTCTCGTGACATCAGCTGAGAATGGCTTCCTTCAATTCAAGTTCAAGTTCAAGTGATAGGGAAGTCTCGAGGGTTCTAAAAAAGTGTTGGAAGAAACAAAAGTTGGCTAAACTGAAGAAAGAATGGGAAAAAAATGAAACGAAAATTCGAAACTTCATCATCGTTATCCGAAGAAAGTGAGAATGAAATAAACGGTAAGCAATTAAAATTTATTGACAGTCTCACATCATCATAAATCAGGCATTAACAGATGCCTAGTTTATTGACAGTCTCACATCATCATAAATTAGGCATTAACAGATGCCTTATATAGGTGTTTAAATGTATTTGAAATTTATAAACAAGTGCATAGCTGAGCTTTAACAGAAGTTCTGGCAATATAACTTGGGAGTTTCGTACCATAAATGAGTCCCGCATTTACAGATGTGATGGACTACGAGAGTGTACCTCGTCAAACAGGGCGAGAGTATTCGGCCCCTCAACCTTCAGGGGAGCAACAAACCCCTCGAATGGCAAAAACTCATTGAAGCATATCCGCCTCCATCAAATTGTATGTCATTAAGGCCTCCAAAATTAAATGCTGAAATGATAGCTGCCCTAAAAGCAATGTAATAAAACAAGATACATTTTTAAGTCACGTGCAGCACTTACTATAGCGACTAGTGCCCTCTCAGATCCCTTGAATAAAATAAATTAAAATCCTGATGCAGACATCAATAATAAGACACAACTTTCAACTTCATTGATTGATTCTGCCAAGGCCATTACTGGGGCCTATCAGTCTCTATCATTGCATCGCAGATACCTCATAATGCCATCACTGAATGACTGATTACAGGAAACATTGAAAACATCACAAGCTGTTGAAAGGGTGGGGCAAGAACTAAGCATGCCCGGTTTCAAAAAAGTCAGGCACACCACTAGTACCACTACAACAAACTATCAAGCCCCTAGCAGTCCTAGCATGGCGTTCAAACAAAATTTCCGGGAACCAGCCTCGAATTACGGCAGCAAATACAAACCGAGTCACAAAACACTGGACACTCGCGTGAAAAAGAGGGGGAGGAGAAAAATTGGGCCAAGCGACGTTCGATAATCACAAAGTAAGCATCAAATTCGCTGGTAGCTTGAGAAAACACGTTCAAGCTCGGAAATATCATACAAATCATGACCCAGGCATAACAAGATGGGTCAAAGGGTACAAATTACCTCTTAAACGAACACAAAGAGTTGTACCCAATGCAAATATAAATCCGTCCGATCTAAGCAAGTTTAAGGTAGTCGTCAATAAATTACAAGAAATTTGTTGCCATACAATTAACGTTTTAATCATGAACAAGGCGAATACATTTCATTGTTTTTCCTGCGGAGAAAGCAAAATGGAGAATACAGATTCATTTTGAATTCAATAAAATTCAATAATTTTATCACAGCTCCCCATTTCAAATTCGAAGACCATAAGGTAGCTAAATACATTATCTCTAGAAATGACTTCCTTGCTAAAATAGATCTCAAGGACGCATATTTCTTCATACCGAAAGCTAAAACACACGGAAAGTATCTGAAGTTCAATTTTAATAATACACTATGGAAGTTTAAAGTTCTACCCTTTGGTCTCAGCGTTGCACCACATGTATTCACGAAAATATTTCGATCTGTCCCTAAAAAACTCAGATCGGAAGGACTAAAATCGGTAGTATACTTGTGTACTGTAAAAGACACTTGCATCGAACATGTTCGGTACTAAGTCCATTAGGATTCATTATAAATCAAACAAAAAGCATTTTGAATCCTTCCAAATATGTGAATTCTTAGGATCCACATATAATACGTTGAACATGACCATAAACTCCCGAATAAAAAGAAAAGCAATTTGATGTTAAGTATACAAAAAATAAAAAAATAAATGAAAACCTGTAAAATCATCAACTTTGCCAAACTCATAGGACAGTTAGTGGCTGCCGGCCCTGCGGTTAAATATGGATGGCTGTATATTAAACATTTTGAAAGGGAAAAACAAGCAGCCCTCATTAGAAATAATTTAAATTACGAAGCT
Source organism: Phaedon cochleariae (assembly GCA_918026855.4). Taxonomy (NCBI): domain Eukaryota; kingdom Metazoa; phylum Arthropoda; class Insecta; order Coleoptera; family Chrysomelidae; genus Phaedon; species Phaedon cochleariae. Next base: position 22,935,018 of record OU896719.1, on the reverse strand, counting down.
TCAATGTCCATCCCTTCACACTTGCAAACAGACTTTACTTGATGGATGCAAAACATACCATTCCAAACATTTGGCACCAAACAATATCAGATAGAAATTCATTCAGATGCCTCCAAAACAGGTTGGGGGGGGGGGATACGCAAATGGACAGAAAACACACGACTATTGGACTGAAGAAGAGAGTAGTCTTCATATAAATATTCTAGAACTCAAAGCAGCTTGGTATTGCCTGAAGTGTTTTTCTCAAAGATTAACTGATATCAACATTCTTTAAAAAAAAAAAAAAAAAAAAAAAAAAAAAAAAAAAAAAAAAAAGAATATCACAGCCACTTCCTGCATTAACCGCAAGGCCAGTGTCCGGTTTCCACTATTGAACAATGAAACTCGTCTAATTTGGCAGCATTGCGAGGAAAATAAACTATACGCATTCGCCACCTATATTGAGTCCAAAAAGAACATAGTAGCTGACGAAGAGTCGTGCAATCGATCGATAGAAACGGAATACGAACTTTCTAGCACAGCATAATTATGGAGAAATAATTAAATCACCTTAAATCTACCTTAACGCCAAATGTAAGAAGTACATATCTTGGCGACCTGATCCATATTCGATTGCGATCGACGCATTCACGGTGAATTGGCATAGTTTATTTTTCTACGCTTTCCCACCATTTTCTGTAATTCCAAAAGTATTACGGAAAATAATTGAACGCAAAGGCACTGAAATTTCAGTAGTTCCCCTATGGCAGAGCCAGTCCTGGTATCCCCTATTTGAGAAAATGTTGAGAACCACACCCACTGTGGACATCACTTACCCTGGTGGCAGGAAGGTTATCGGGGACGCATTTCGAATAAAAAAGAACTTACCGGATTAAGCCATTCCTACCATAATTGCATCAATTTCAGACAGCACTCTCAAACAATACGAGGTCTGCTACAAGAAATGGTGGGAATACTGTGCAGGGAAAAAAGTAGGAGTATATAGTACTCAAGGGTTTTATACCATAGACTTCCTCAAAACACAAGTAGACTCTGGTGCAACTTATTCGGTGCTAAATTCATATCGATCAACACTCAACTCAATCTTAAATTCAAACCCTGAAGATGAGAAATTGATGAAAAGATTTATTAAGGAAATCTACAACATAAATCCGCCAAAACCAAGATATACAGTCACTTGGGACCCACAACTTGTTATATACTATATCTAGAAGAATTATACCCCCTCACATCCTTGAATTAAGAAAAGTTGACTTGGAAACTAGCCACGAAAATTGCTTTGACAACAGCGCAAAGGGCTCAAACCTTGTCAAAAATATCTATAGAAAACATAATAGAAACCGACGGAAAAATAGAAGTGAGGATTTCTCAAAAAAATTAAAACTTCGGGCCCCAAAATAGAATGCAACCAAATTTAGTATTTCCATACTTCAAATCGAAACCGCAACTGTGTGTAGCTTCAACTTTGAAGTATTATATTATGAAAACTTCATCAATTCGTGGAACAACAAAAAATCTGTTCATAACTCATAAAAGACCCTTCCGTCCAGCAAGCAGCCAAACTATAAGCAGATGGATCAAATCTGTCCTTAAAGAAAGTGGAATAGACACAAACATTTTGGAAAACCACAGCGTTCGGCATGCAGCCACTTCAGCAGCCCTACAAAATGGTGTGAGCTTAAATTCAATTTACAAAACGGCTGGCTGGACAGAAGGATCGGACCTGAGGATCGGACACATTAGCAAGATTTTACAACAGGCCCTTAATGGCGAAGCCAGGCGATTTTGCGAATAAAATACTGGCGGGAAATCAACAGGGAAAGTAGCTTTTGAGTATCAAAATAAAACACAAATTCGTATTAGGTACTCACACTATTACATTGTTATGGATTTTGTCAAATTACTCTAGAGAATATTACTATTTTGTGTGTTGATTATTAAGTAAATAATAGATATATTGTATATATATACATATATACCTACATTATTATTATTATTATTATTTTATACTATTTTTCGGGGGGAACCCCCTTTATTTTGAAAACCAGTTAATTTATGGTGTTGTCAAAAACAAAAATGTTTGGCCATACCCTTATATACCATTCTGGTACATGGAATTTTCAATGAAAATAATAGTATGCGTTCTCAGGGCACGGGGCCCTTCATTTATTGAGAACCCGTTGCTTCATCAAATATTTGAATTCTTGGCTATGGGCATCGACAACAATTCAAGAAACAGTAGCTTGAAAAATTTTGTTTTTCAACTCCAAGAATAAGTCAAGCACAAACTAGGTACATTATTATTATTATTATTATTTTATACTATTCTTCAAGTCAGCAGCCCGTATCATTCCACCATTCTCTGCTAGGATATTGCACACCGTACATTGCAGTTTGCAGAACTTATACCCACGATGTTTAGCTAGAGGCATCTTTGAACAGCTACACAAACGAAATGAGGTTCGACGAAGTTGCGAAGAAAAATTAACAGATCAAACGACTTACCTGTAGGAAGTTCGATCTTAATTTTTCGAGCAACTTCGTCGAACCTCATTAAAACCCTCCCATATGTGGACCTCTATACACTCCCACCCGTTGAGCTAAACATCGCTGGAAAATCCCAAAATCATATTGATACGAACAAGCACGCTGATAAGCATAGGTGATTCAGTAGGTTTTTTGGAATGCTATAAAAACTGTGCCGGCCGTATACAAAATTGTACACTACACAAACGAAATGAGGTTCGACGAAGTTGCTCGAAAAATTAAGATCGAACTTCCTACAGGTAAGTCGTTTGATCTGTTAATTATTGTACTAAGTAAACAGAGTAAATTGTTATTTAATCTACAGAGTGTGCCGTGACTCGATCCCCATAGCTTAAGGGCATATTCTTATGTGGCCTATACACTTTTGCCCAAATCTCTATGAGCAATATTAAAATTAACAGTGTGTAATGAAGCAAAGATAATGTGCAATAAAGTAATGTAATATTTGTTTCCTATACGACCACCTATGATGAAAGCAGCACAGTGTGTTGTTGCTCAGAAAGCAGCACAGTGTGTTGTTGCTCAGAAAGTATCTAATATCACCATAGCAATGAGAAAGTGAAAACGAACAGTGTGGCAATATTGCCGCACGCTCACGTGATCTTTGTTTGGTATTTATAATGTATGAATGATAATACAAAATCATCATATTCTAATACTCATTGTATGTACAGTATACAGTATTCAATGAAAAAGCGTACATGTATTAAAAAGAGAGGTTCACGTCATCCTAATTCTAGTTGTTTTTTTAATACAACTGTACAGTTCATGAGATACAGGGCGATTTTGAAAATTCATACTTTTTGGGCCACCTCCATATCTACGAAGTTTCTCAGCGAAAATGTCAAATTGAAATGTCAAATTGAAATCTCATCCCATAGATAATTTTACGCAGAATCCAGTGGCGCACTCAAATTTTTTTTCGGGGTATGGTTTTGAGGATATGACTCAAACTTATGATTTTTCAAATAGAACACCCTGTATTTTATAAGCTCATTAAATTCCTAATTTTTTTTTTCTCTTCAAAATGATATATAATAAATGAATATGAAATTTTCAAAAATGCTCCAAAATCACTAAAACATTGAATTTCAAGAGTGGGCTATGGATTTTTATGGAGTTTCAATTTTGTCCGATGAGAACTAATAATGGGGCTGTACACACTAGTCGAATTTACGCCACGTACCTATTTCAAATCGTGAATAGATAGTATTTGATGCAATCATTCGTTATTTAAAATCAACTTCAAACATAACAGCAATTTGAAGCGGAATTATCATTTTCCTCGTTATTTTCTTAAGAATAGAATATTTTTGTCGAAAACTCTTAATTGAATGTTAGTAGCATGATGAAGCTACTAGTATGAAACAGTTAAAACATTTCGTAATAATAAAAAAATATCAAAATCTCAAAGTTATAATATAGAACGTTCAAATTTGAGAGATCATGTGTAAAATTGGAAATAACTTTTTCAGTAAACGTTTTTGAAATTCGAACAAATGAGCCTACTTTCAGCAATTAATTTGAAAAAATGTGATAGAATATTGAGATTGAATAGACTATTTTTCATTTTCTTTAATGAAAACTTAACGCCTTTCAAACTTTCAAACTTCTGAAAGACACTGTATATCACCGAAATGTTTCATTCGTTAGATTCTTCAACACCGCATGTGATTTTATTGTGTGCTGTGAACAAAATTGTGATATTCAGACTTGGTCATCGTTGAACCAATGTGTTGAACACACAATTATTCAAAGCAACTGAAAACTGCTGAAAATAGCTCTTCTACATAGTTTCAATTTTCCACATACATACAGGGTGTCCCTTAATCATATGCTTATATTCAAGGGGCCGATTATTCGACCCATTTCAAGAATTAAATTTCACATGAAAATATCTCGTATACGTCCTAACTTTTGAGATACATGGTGTCCATGTTGAAAATATGCATAGATTATTTTTTTGTCGACTCTGTGTCTTATCGTGATAGCAAAATTCCGAGCAAAATTCAGTCTGCTATGTGACTGAATCGGTATGAAAATTTCAAAATGTTACATACTGTGGTTATCCAGTAATGGATGTCCTGAATGGAGTACTCAGACATCAAAATTTGGAACAAGAGGATCATTTTTGTACATAGTTGAATAGCCTTTCATAGCATTTAACAGAATTTGAGAATTTTCCGTCCTTGCTCACTTTTAAGTAAAATATAAACAATAAAACTCCCGTAATGGTGCCACTGGTAGAGAAAATGGAAATTTGTGTACATCATAAAATGCACCTTGATGCATAAAAGACGTGTACCAAATTTCATGAATATGTATACAATATTGTCTCAGTTATTATCATAAGAATCTGAATATTTTTCAAAACTTCATCACCCTGTATCTCAAAAGTTAAGACTTTTAGGTCATACGTTCATTTGAAGTTTTCTTATTAAAATGAGTCAAAGAATCGCCCCCTCAAATATTAGCATGCCTTTAAGGAACGCCCTGTTTATATTTAAGAAAAACAGTGGAGATCGCAATGTCTTTTATATTGTTGAAAAACGAATAAACCAAGTTTCAAGAAAATCGAACTGAACGTGTTCGAGAAGAGAGATTTTTCCGCGTTTTTAGATCTATTTTTACAATAATTATGTTGATGACTATTACCGAGACTATGACTTTGAAATTTTTCCAAAACCGAAACACAGCGCTCTATACATCGTATTAACTCCTTGGAGATTTGTATAATAATACCTGAACGTGTTCGAGAAAAGAGATTTTTCCGCGTTTTTAGATCTATTTTTACAATAATTATGTTGATGACTATTACAGAGACTATGACTTTGAAATTTTTCCAAAACCGAAACACGGCATTCTATGCATCGTATTAACTCCTTGGAGATTTGTATAATTATTCAATACCTGAACGTGTTCGAGAAAAGAGATTTTTCCGCGTTTTTAGATCTATTTTTACAATCATTATGTTGATGACTATTACCGAGACTATGACTTTGAAATTTTTCCAAAACCGAAACACGGCGTTCTGTACATCGTATTGACTCCTTGGAGATTTGTATAGTTATTCAATACCTACTCATACGTTTTACCGAGCGTTTTACCCATTTCATAATCAACAAGAAAACTATTGACAAAAGGCAAAGTTCATCCAATGGAATATTCGATATTTCACGACAAACTAATTTATGCGTGTTACAAGATTTTCATAACCTTTTCGGATTATTCGATACCCACAACAGATTTTGTAATCGCGATGATCACGATCATTTTATTTTAAACTACCTGTCCGGCCCTGCTTAGCACGGTTAGTGTACCCATTTAAAAAAATTACAACATTTGTTGCAGTCGTTCTGAGCTAGGAGCGTATCTACAGAACATATTTTTACGTTACTTCTTTGAATTTTGTGTGCTTACCTATAGCTACTACTAGCTATTATCATTCTCTCAGTTATGTGTTGTTTTCTTTTGTTGTTTTACGTATGAAAAATTTCAACCCAATCGGTCAAGCCGTTTAGTGGTTGACGTAGCGACAGCAGCGCCACCTACCACGTCTAATTGTATTTTTAAATGATCCAGGAAACCATCGAAATACCCATATAAAATTTCAATCCAATCGGTTCAGCCGTTTAGAAGTAATATGAAAAAGATTAGTACGGAAGGATAATAATAATATATATACAGTATATGATGCAAATGTATGGAATAAATTCATTTCAAAACAAGACGACTTCCGAAAAAAACCAAAAACTACACTTCAGAACTTCATTATTTGATTTATTTCTTCGAATACACGACCCTTCGTTGTTCAATTCTCAGTAGCAGACCTCTGCAAGATTCAGTTAATCAAATGATAAGCCATTTTAACTTCAATTTTTTTATGCAAAATGTTGACTGTTGAATAGACGATCAGTAGACCTTTCAAACGAGGTGTCACATGACCCCTGTTTTCATTTGAAAAAATCGTTCATTACGTCATTACTCCAACACCGGTGACGTAACATCTCTCATATGGATATCATGCGATGAGGCTTCAAAAATGAAACCTCACGTGTTTTTGGAATTTTTTAAAATGTCGCCCATTTCTGAAATAATGCATTTATTCCATACATTTGCATCATACTGTATATATATATAATAATATAATAATAATAATAATAATAATAATAATGTTTATATATTCATCTGAATTATAGTGCAAATATATATATTTATCTAAATATTAGAGGATTCGGTGAATAAACGGAGAGACCACAGAAACTGAGATTTTCAGCTTGTGCGTGGTAAAGTAAACGTACTGGAGGTGGTGAAGGTAAATTAAAGATTTATTGTGTTTGTCCAGTTATTATTTTCTATTAGCTCAGATTTCTCATATTGTTAATCCGGTTCAATTCCAAAACGTTGTAACGCAATACAAAAGAACTATTGTACGCAGAAATCTATCTGTTTTCACATGTTGTACTCGAAAATGAGAAATTGAATGCACATATAAAAAATTGGGTCATTTTTTTCTTCACCACCCCAGATTCAGCCGCCACTGAATCAAAATGAAATAATTTTTATTCCATCTTAGAGCGTAAAAAGTTTAGTATCTGTGAGAAATTTTTTTGATTTATCTCAAACCTTTCCGAACTTTTCATAAAAAAACACTATTCAGACTCGTATTTTCAAGGCCCTATATCGAGAAAACGACGCGTTCAAAAGTATATGTTTTTATGAACTTTTTTTATATTTCAATATAGTATAGTAATTCAGTAATTGCATTTCTACAATATAATTATATATTTTTTGAGTATGAAGTCAGGGCAATCTATGATTTATACTAAGAACATGAATGACCAAAATATCTTATTTTTCAATAAAATCCTTTTCATTATGGTGCAATTTTTCTATACTTAGACTGATACTATACGGTTGACCTACATTTTTATTTAAAATTTACAACTCATGTTCAATTAATCATCTAAGTATGAGATAATTCTATTATATTCAAATAGCAAAAACCTCAATCTCTGTAACCTCGACATGTTTCCAGGGCCTGATTAACCATTAGGCTGATTAGGCTGCAGCCTAGGGCGCGAAGATCGGGGGGGCGCGCAAGACGCGCTAAAATCGTGTCTTCGCATGCACTAATCTAGCATCATTGCATCTACCCTACATATTTCAACTAGACCGAGACAAAACAATAAAACTAAATGCGCTTGATAGTCCCTGATTTTAACAATGAATTTTGAAATTTTAAAAAGCGCGTGTAAGAAGAAGAAAGAAACAAAAATTTCATTTTGATGAAGTTAAAACGGGGCACATTGAGTTAGAAAGGAGACGATCTTTCATCGTTGATAATTATTATGCAGCTATTGATTCTATCAAAGTGCATTTAAAAAACCGGCAAATTATTCATAATACAGTAAACACAAAGTTTGGTTTCTTATGGAAACTGCATGAACTAGACGATAGTGAATTTATTAGAAGCAGAGAGCAAAGGAGTTGAAACAACTATATGCTACTGGTTTAGAAGAAACCTTTGCAGAAGAATGCGTCCATTTGGCGCAGTTTTCTAAATCTGACACCGAGGTCGAGCGTTCTCTTTCTGCCAGAACCCCAAAGGGTTTGTTGCAGTTTATAAAAAGTTTTAATATTTTAAGCATGTTCCCGAATGTGGAGATAATATTAAGAATTTCTTTGAGAATGAGTGTTACCAACTGCAGCGGCGAAAGGTCTTTCTCAGCACTGAAGAGAGTAACAAATTACTTACGCTCCACACTCCGCCAGCAAAAGCTTGCATCGCTCTCTCTAATGTACATAGAAAATGATATTCTTCAAACTATCGAATTTGAAAAAATTGTGGAAAGATTTGCAAACGCTAAAGCAAGAAAAAAGACCTTATTACAAGCAAATAATAACTACTCAATTATTATAATTTTCAAATAAAACATTAATCAGTTGCAAAAATGTTTCACTTGTATGATATGCCTCTCGTCTTTAAGATTACAGAAATGTAAATAATATATAAATAATACTTCAAGTCGAAAACTTTTATAGGTAGTATGAACCATGTCAACATTTTTATACTAGTAAACAAAGTCAAGACTAATATACTACTTTTTAGGCCGACCGTAATACTCATGGCGGGGGCGCGTCCTCATAATTAGCCTAGGGCGGTCAGAACTCTTGATCAGGGCCTGCATGTTTCTTCGATTTTATCATATTTCCGACAAAGTTTATGCATGATGATAACCATCTCCCTGCTTATAGAGTTTAGGCACAGGTTTAGGTCCCATGCCAATGAGGGTTGGAATCAGTCATGACTTTTATAAAAAAGTAAAAAAAAGTCCGACTTTTTGAATAAATTCGGACTCTTTTGAATCAATTCATTTGAGAACAAATCGAATTCTATTCACTTGAACAAAATACAAAAACATCGAAAAAAACTAAGCTTTTATTTCCGTTAAAAATCTCAAAGCATAACAATGAAATACTTGAAATATGCGATTTTTGCAATACAAACGATTGAATGGAAAATGATGTTTATGAAACTTATACCACTCATTCACAATCTTCATTATAGAGGGGCTTCACAGTTATTTTCAAAAAACCGGATTAGGGTCACTTTGGAAAGAAATTTTTCGTTGCATTGCAAGAAATGAGTCCGGACCTATTTATTTATATTGCGTAATTTGTATTACTGGTGCAATTCTAGTGGTGACATGTTAGATTTTCGGAATTTCACGCATCATTATAGATGCATGTTGGATCTTACTTTTCTTGCCTTCTTCATGGTTTCTTCTGCCCAACTTTTGACCCAACTCAAAACTTGGTGGGAAGTAATACAGAATCTATGACAAAAAGACATTGCAAGCCGGTAATTCCGATTAAGTGTTGAATAGCCTACATATTATTTTTGCCGGAAATATGAATTGGAGCAATCAATTGCATGCAATGAAGAATTGTAAACTGTAAAGCGGCTCTAAGAAAATTACGGGTGTGAAAGCAGCAACGGTTTTTCTGGCAACGGTTTTTCAACTTCATTTATGGTATATGGAGGAAGGACTTTTTCTTTCGCTCAAGATTTTTCTACACAAGTCCACTAACCTGAAGAAGTTGAGAAAGGCTCCTAACAAAAAAATAATTTGTGATTTCTAAACCACCCCATAACCACCCCACATAACAGAAAAATCGTGAGACAGTTGGGAGATACCTTAATCGCGATTTCATTATGTAAATCGATAATTTTACACTAATTGAACACCCTCCATACAATGAAATAATTTGTGAACTAGAAACTACCCCTCAACAACCCTCCGAAATAGAAAATTCATAAATCAGTTGAAATTACAGTTGCGCGATGTTTTTTGATGGAAATGAATTATTCTAGACCTGCTGACTACTCTTTGTAGGGTGAAATATTTTGTGAACCAAAAACTACCCCTCAGCAACCCTCTGAAGTAGGAAAATCATGAATAATCTAAGCGTATACAGCAGGTCTAGAATAATTCATTTCCATCAAATAATCTCTTGCAACAAGAATTTCAACTAATTTATGCTTTTTACCTTTCGGAGGGTTGTTGAGGGGTAGTTTTTGGTTCACAAAATATTTCACCCTACAGAGTGTATTCTGCAGGTCAAGAATAATTCATTCCCATCAAAAAACTTTCAGCAACTGTAATTTCAACAGATTTATGAATTATTTATTTCAGAGGGCTGCTGAGGGGTAGTTTCTGGTTCACAAATTATTTCACCCCATACAGCGTATACAGCAGGTCTAGAATAATTCATTTCCATCAAAAAACATCGCGCAACTGTAATTTCAACTGATTTATGAATTTTCTAATTCGGAGGGTTGTTGAGGGGTAGTTTCTGATTCACAAATTATTTCACCCTACAGGGTGTATTCTGCAGGTCAAGAATAATTCATTTCCATCAAAAAACTTTCAGCAACTGTAATTTCAACAGATTTATGAATTTTCTATTTCGGAGGGCTGCTGAGGGGTGGTTTTTGATTCACAAATTATTTCACCTCATAAACCGTATACAACAGGTCTAGAATTATCCATTTCCATCAAAAAATCTCATGCAACGGGAATTTCAACTGATTTATGATCTTTATACTTCGGAGGGTTGCTGAGGGGTAGTTTTTGGTTCACAAAATATTTCACCCTACAAAGAGTAGTCAGCAGGTCTAGAATAATTCATTTCCATCAAAAAACCTCTTGCAACAAGAATTTCAACTAATTGATGATTTTTACACTTCGGAGGGTTGTTGAGGGGTAGTTTCTGATTCACAAATTATCTCACCCTACAGGGTGTATTCTGCAGGTCAAGAATAATTCATTTCCATCAAAAAACTTTCAGCAACTGTAATTTCAACAGATTTATGAATTTTCTATTTCGGAGGGCTGCTGAGGGGTGGTTTTTGATTCACAAATTATTTCACCTCATAAACCGTATACAACAGGTCTAGAATTATCCATTCCCATCAAAAAATCTCATGCAACGGGAATTTCAACTGATTTATGATCTTTATACTTCGGAGGGTTGCTGAGGGGTAGTTTTTGGTTCACAAAATATTTCACCCTACAAAGAGTAGTCAGCAGGTCTAGAATAATTCATTTCCATCAAAAAATCTCTTGCAACAAGAATTTCAACTAATTGATGATTTTTACACTTCGGAGGGTCGTTGAGGGGTAGTTTTTGGTTCACAAATTATTTCACCTTACAGGGTGTATTCTGCAGGTCAAGAATAATTCATTTCCATCAAAAAACTTTCAGCAACTGTGATTTCAACAGATTTATGAATTATTTATTTCAGAGGGCTGCTGAGGGGTAGTTTCTGGTTCACAAATTATTTCACCCCATACAGCGTATACAGCAGGTCTAGAATAATTCATTTCCATCAAAAAATCTCTTGTAACAAGAATTTCAACTAATTGATGATTTTTACACTTCGGAGGGTCGTTGAGGGGTAGTTTTTGGTTCACAAATTATTTCACCTTACAGGGTGTATTCTGCAGGTCAAGAATAATTCATTTCCATCAAAAAACTTTCAGCAACTGTAATTTCAACAGATTATTCATGATTTTCCTACTTCAGAGGGTTGTTGTGGGGTAGTTTCTGGTTCACAAATTATTTCACCCCATAGAGCGTATACAGCAGGTCTAGAATAATTCATTTCCATCAAAAAACATCGCGCAACTGTAATTTCAACTGATTTATGAATTTTCTATTTTGGAGGGTTGTTGAGGGGTAGTTTCTAGTTCACAAATTATTTCATTGTATGGAGGGTGTTCAATTAGTGTAAAATTATCGATTTACATAATGAAATCGCGATTAAGGTATCTCCCAACTGTCTCACGATTTTTCTGTTATGTGGGGTGGTTATGGGGTGGTTTAGAAATCACAAATTATTTTTTTGTTAGGAGCCTTTCTCAACTTCTTCAGGTTAGTGGACTTGTGTAGAAAAATCTTGAGCGAAAGAAAAAGTCCTTCCTCCATATACCATAAATGAAGTTGAAAAACCGTTGCCAGAAAAACCGTTGCTGCTTTCACACCCGTAAGAAAATTTAGTTTTCCGCGTGTGGTGCTTCACGGTTGTCAGTTGTCAGATGCCATCGGATATTTCATTTTAAACTAGTTCAAATTGAAGGTAATAATGAGATTTGTTCCCATTCGATAAATTTTGAATTAATTCATGACTTATTTAAAAAAAGTCATTTGAATTAATTCACGAATTAAATCACTGACTTAATTCATATGAATTAATTCGTGTCAACCCTGCATGCCATGCATAGTCCCTTTACTTAAGAATAATGAAAAATCAGCTACCAGAAAGTAATTGTTCACTTCAGTTTATCGGAAATATAATTATGATTCCGATCTACCTATTTTACAGGATGTCCTGAAATCTATAAACTGGCTTCGTTTCATAATTAATTTCGAAACTCCGAAACATAATCAACTGATATTTAGTATAATTATACTGACGTTTTTATGCTCTACAAGTTGGAATAGAATCAATAAATAAATGAAGCAACCCCTATTCAGCAGATGAACTTATTTTTCCTTTTCCCTAAATTTTTGGGATATTCTTTATTCTATAAAAGAAAATACTAGTATTATTTCAATATATGTAGTCTATACAGTGTGTTCCAGAAAAATTTGTCACCCTCTTATCTTCGAAGTCGTTAAAAAAATTGAAAATCGCTCGAATAGGTCGGTTTTAATTTTGGCGGAGGACACATTTTTCTGCGATTATCATATTCCAGAGTTGAAACCTTAAAGCGTAACGGGCACCAACTTTCTATTTATGCAGGGTGTATCTAAATAACACCGAAAAATTCAAGGGGTCATTCCTTGTGATATTTTAGGAAATAAAGTTCATATAAACATGTGTCCTAACTTGCTTCGTTTTCGAGATACAGGGTTTTAATTATTTTCATGAAAAATCTCTTTTCTATTCATTTCTCAATTGTCTACATCAATTTCAATAAAACGTTGTGGTTTTGTTGATAGTATTATGGAGCTTCTTCTAGTGCAATTAAATTCGAAATAATTTTTCTAATGGCGTCACAGTGGGTGAATTTATCGATATTCATGGTGAAGGTCATTGTACACCACCGGTTTTTCTGAGTTTCATATTTTTATTAGATTGAACTATTGAAATAACAACTTTTTTATCCTTTGTGTGATTTTTGTATCTAGCTCAGTTTTTGAGGAAACAATAAAAATTCGATTTGAATCCAAATTTTAATGTATATAGGTGTTTTCAAGACTTCCATTGAGATTACTCAATAACCCCAATTAGAATCATTTTGAAATTTTGGGGCTTTTTCAGTTTCCATCCATACTGAATTTTGGCACCATGAAAGCTTCCACAGGGGGGTTATAAATAAAAACAATTAATACTTCCAACTTCAACATCCTGTATCTCAAAAACGGAGCAAGTTAGGACACATATATTCACAAGGAAACACCCCTCGAATTTTTTCGATGTTATTTAGATACACCCCTTTATACGACCGAGGCATAGATTTAGGGAGGATGTAATGGGGTTGTACACACTAGTCGAATATACGCCGCAAACCTATTTCATATTGAACATTCCGTGTATAAATAGTGTTTGATGCAATCATACGTTATTTAAAGTCATCGCAAATTATTTTTTTTTTTTTCAATAATGAAATTCAGCACCTTCGAAAAACGCCAGCTTCGATGACGTCATGAACCGAACCGAAAGTCATCGTTTTCTAAATCTAAAAAATAAAAAAGTAGGACCACATATTTCGACGCTGCCAGATTTGTAACTAGTAATCACCTTATTCACATTCACAGAAGACAATAGCTCGACCTGGTCTCTAATAATCACTAATTGAAAACTTATATACGAGCTTATATATACTTGCAAGATGCTTCGGTGTCAATGATATCCTAGTATTCCTAATAAAATCATCGAGATTTTATTTAAACGAAAATTATTTTGTGACCTGGCAACAGCGTAATGTCTAGGGTTCCCAGAAATACAAGAAGACAAGAAGAAGACGCACTACATTGTCAACCTAACTTCCTAAAGTCAATATCGTCTGTCACCTTCATCTTCAAATCCTTGTTTCATCTAGTCAATCTGCGAATATTCAAAGATATTTCGATAATCCTCTTATTATCTGATTCTTCAGTGATGTGTTTTGTGTCCTGTGTTATCTGCAGTAAGTATTCACTCCAGAAAATTCACTAGAGACTAAGGCGAGCACCTTCTGAGGAGGCGAACTCTTTTCATATTTCGATTGAAATGATAATCAGAAATATTCTGGCACTTGTCTTACAGAGAATAGATACGTATGTCGAATTTTTTCGGATGATAACGTCACGCGTTTTTCATGTTACGAAATATCGTGAATATCAATAATTATTTGAAAAATGTACAGAGCTCTGGGGAAAAAGTAATATTTTTATGTAGGTATACATAGAGACAAGGAGAACAATCCGAAAATTTGGAGACATGAATGTGATACCTACTTGATTAACCTACATACAGTATTGATCTGTTTATATAAAATTAATCATGGATCTAATTCCTGTACCTCTGATTCAATCATCATTATCATTAATTCAACTGATTACGTCGTTTGTGATAAAATTCCATATTTGTGCATTTAAAGTCGATATATGTTATATATCATTACTGTTCACTTGTTATTCTTATGGCACACTGACCCACTGACAGTGGTACTACTTAAGTAATTCCAGATGACAAGGATGTCAAGGATGAAAGAATCAACGCTTAGGTGCAGCAAAGGCCGTCCAGATACTTAACAAACGGGCTTATTTATTTGATTTATATTTCATAAATTGGCTTGTTTCTTTACTACGCATAAACGATATTTCTATTGGAAGATAATCGGTCTACGCACAAGAAATACTCTCTCGGCTCAAGGATAACTGACTGAGTCTTCTTTTTAAGTCACCTATACATTAATTCGGAATTATATATGCAAAAGCATATCTTGAATTGATCACTGAAGTAACTGTTGTTCCTCTGATAGTTTATATGGTTTTCCCTCGAACTCGTATTATGTTACAAATTGAACGTTAACGACCCCTATTATTAATGGTGAATATGTCTATAAATGCATGATTGTAGTATAGGCAACCAAACATACACCCCATTTATTCACTGTTTACGGAGCCTGCATTCAAATCAAACATTGGATTTCATCGAAGATTTCACGTTAACTGGGTTAGCCTTTCAACGTTTCTTACACGATTTGAATCCCTTTTTTCTAACAAAAGCGATTTATTTTCCATGTTGATTATTTCGACAAATGTCAAATGTCACTAATGGCAGTGACAAGTTCGTTTTCAATCACAGAACTCATAATCCTTATATCTTACCACTAAAACGCGTGATCCTATGGTTTCATAACAAATTTCTGAACACAATAGGCCTGTTCGTTTGTATTGCTGAACTTGCTGAAGTTGAATTTTTTCCCATAGTTGTCTCTTTTCATGGCATGAAGTAAACAGAGAAGGTCATAGAAAAAAATGAAATTCAGTAGATAGAGCAAGCACAAACGCTACAATATAGGTATCAGGTGAAAGGGCTCGTTGGAACCAACTTGAAAAATAATGTGACGTCATTCTAAATCCAATATGAATAGTTATTATGTATGCACTTCTGCAATATGGGTATCAAATGAAAGGGATTGCCGAGGATAATTATAAATAATGTGACATCACTCTCAATCCAATATGGCGCACTAATGAATTTTTTGTGGTTTTCTATAAAATGAAAGGGTTCGCTGGGAATAATAATGCAGGTTTAAAAAAATCGACTTTTAAGCCTATAACATCGATTGATTAACTTTAACTTATGTAATTTGGCGAGATGGGTATCTTCTCGGGCGTCACACTGAGAAACCTAGCCAGCTATAACTAAAGAGTAGGGAATTAATTAAAAGTGAAAAAAAAAATAATCAAAGTTTTTTTAAACGCTCTAAAAAGTAGAAAATAAAATGTTCCTTTTAAATCTTAACTATCAACTAGGGCTTCCCGAGACCAAGACCAAAACTTAATCAATCTTCCCAAGACCAAAGCTTGACTTTCGAGACCAAGACCAAGGCTCTCTCCCAAGAGTCTTGGTCTTGAAAAAAAATAATGAACTTTAATCTTTTTTTATCGCTTAGAGCACACGAAAGGAAATTCCTATAATGTTCAAAGAACATCGTGCGTTCCTAGAGAGGATAGGGACAGGAGGTAGGTATTGGAATTTTTTTTCAACTTCTGGAGATTATATGTTGTCGGGAATACTGCCTCAGGCAATTAATTCCAGAGCCTAGCCGTTCTATGGATGAAGGAGTTTTGACTGGGCTTGTCTAGTTTGTCTGACTGGTATTGCTAGTGAAGGGATGATAGCAGAGATTTCCGAAGAACATTTCCCGTGGAAGTATCGATAGAAAAGTGAAAGGTCGCCGACCTTTCTACGGTGTTCCAATGATGTCAAAGATTGAGTGAGTGTGGCGTCACCCACCAGGCTAATGGCTATTCTCTGGATGGAATCTAAGAGTATCAGCGTATGTTTTGGTGCTGAACCCCATATGTGGGAACAGTATTCTAGAACAGGCCGTATCTGCGCTTTGTAGATCATGAGAAGCTGTTGAGGTGTAAAGTAGCTTTTCGCACGGAACAATAATCCGAGTTTTTGTAAAGCAGCTTTTGCGATAGATCTGACATGATTATCCCATGAAAGAGTGTCGCTGATGGAAATACCGAGCATAGATATGGTGGGCTTGGTGGGGATGGTGGTGCCAGACATTACAATATCGGATATACTGAGTTACGCCTTTCTAGAGAAAATACAGGCTTGAGTTTTGGTGGCGTTGAATTCAACTAGGTCGTTGGTTCCCCAGGCTGTGATTTCAGCAAGGTCTTCATTGACAGCATTGACCTGCCTGCGCCGTGCTACTCAATATTAAGAAAAATCTGATGGAAATAATTCAAATTTCTAGACGCATTTTGATCCAAGACCAAGGCTCTCAAGATCAATACCAAGACCAGAAAGCTTGTCGCGATAATCCATATTTAATTAAAATGAAATTTTAAAAAATTGACGAACAGTGTATCCACGAGTGGTATTGTAAGTATACTCGGCGAGACATCGCAAATGTGGGTATTGTGGGTAGGTAATTCCGATATGTTCGTTCCGATGAAATTGAAAGTAGGTATTTAGTCCGTTTTATTCCTAGCCGCACTGTCCTACTGACCTACTTACCCACTGACATTGGCATCACTTTTATTTTCATTATTATTTCGCAATAATTATGATAACCAACGCATATCTACAAAGGCTATAATCTATGTAAGTTTGTATTGTTATCTGCGATATCTTGTGTTTATTAATGAATACGCACTTTTTTACAAATTTCGTGTAAAAACTTTCATTATCTCAGCTATTTATATACCAAAATATTAACAGATAAGGCAAGTGGAATTTAACATTCATTGAAAAATAATAATAATAACATTTCAACATTTTGTCATATTTTGTGTGAGATTTAGGTATAGACTTTATTGTAGGTATAGCCCAGTCACCTTAGGAAAAATAGCGGGAATCGGTGCCAAAGTTTTGAAAATTGGTGTACGTGTTTCTTTTAGCATTACATCTTACCAAAAAAAAGTCACCACTTGTACCTGTAGAGCTTGCGCCGCCATCTTGGAAAATAGGTGCAATATTTCAATTTTTCACGTTTATCTCGGTAACTGTCAACTTTATCGCGATAAAGGTGGTAAGGTAAAAAAGTATTCATTGATTATTTCCGGAATATGCACGGTTTTGGACTAATGTCGCCACAACGATTTTGCAAAATATAAATTTCTACTGCAAACCGACTGGACAAACTATAATTCAGTTATATACGCTCCTGGTGACCTGCGAAAAAGCATTTATAAACGTTCAATTAAAGTCCAGACTTGCTGAAATTATAATTACGTTTTATCCTATCGTATTCGAAGGGATATCCTGTAATGTTCAGAGAACATCGTGAGAACCAAGGGAAATGAGGTAGGGATTGGTATTCTTCTTAAATTTCTGGAGAATAAGGCATGTCATCTTCGTCATTTGAGAATACAACCATCGGGTCCGGTTCACCCGGAACTTCATACTCTTTACTTAGAAGGGATGAAACGGGAAAATCGTCCTTCACCTCGGATTCCAGCGTTTCGGCGTCCTCCTGACAGTATTGTGCGTTGAGGCAGGATGCTCCAAGGCAATATCCGCAAATAATCGAGCATTTGAGATCCGCTTTTCTGCATCCGCAGGCTGCCTTGCATCCTTTTTTGCAATTGCAAGAAATCATCTGGAGCAAAGAATCTGGAGCAGCAGGTAGGGTATTTGGCACAGGTACCAGACCAACAGCACTCCTCTTCCACCCCCAAAGCTCAGGACATTTTTGATTACCCAACCACTTTTGTACCTGGTGATGGACTCTGAAGGAGTGCTGCCTCAAAGCTGCTTTTGTCAGTGGCAGAGAAGCCAGATCTACTTTTTTGTTGGTAGCAGATTTAGCGAACAGATTGTACCGAAGCTTGTTCAATGATGTTTCCGTTGTATGGACCCCATACAGAGCTAGAACGAATCGTTTACCTGCTGCAGATACTTCTTTATTCGTAGCTTCCGGGTTGTTGAAAGTCTTCGCAACTTCTCGTAATGATCGCGGGTTCTTCATGAGTTTGAAGCATTTTAACTTTCCTTTTCTGAAGCAACATGATGTGGCATCACAACCTCCAAAGGCATGTAAGAAAAGGATACTGCTCTGTAATTTAGTACTGGTTTGTAGTTCGCGGGAACAGTACCTTTTTGCCACTACATTGCCTCTGTTTGGTTTGACAAAATAAATGTTGCGTTCTGCTGGAGCCAATGCTATGAGTAGAATAAGTAGATCTACATCTTCTCCAACAACGGTGACTTGGGTAGAGGAAGATATTTCAATAGCTGTCTGTATTATAAGCGAATCCGCATTTTCCACTGCTTGCTTTGTGATGAACCCTTCGTTTTTTATATCTGCATGGAGTTCAGCTATTTTTGCATAAATGGTGAAAGCAATAATTTTATTTCAATATACATTCAAGATACCTCAGAATTATTTCAAATTTGATTCGATTGAGATTATGTAGGGACTACAATTCATTTATTTCAACATCAAATTCTAGCTCTTCGAGCTACTTTAGGTAACATGACGGCTCACTTGAGAAAACATGATTATGTGGCAACACTGATATTCTGTAATGGCCGCTCGGTGTTGCGAGGATCCTCGAATATGGCGCCGACTCTCTGATAGATTAACTGAAAAAGTGCACACATTTTTCGAGATGGCGGAGTTAGCTCAACAGGTACTAGTGGTGACTTTTTTTTGGTTGAAAGTCATGCCAAAGGGAACATGTACACCAATTTTCAAAATCTTGGGTTCGATTCCCGCTATTCGTCAAATTTGATACTAAGGTGATTGGGCTAGTACCACAACCTTATTTGCTTATAATGGGCGAGTGGAATGATAATGAATTATTGGCATTCAATTACTCCACTGTGTCATTAGGGACCTAAATTAATTTTTGCAACACTTCTTAAGGGTTTTTTATGTAATATATAAGTCTATGCGTTGATCAAATCGTTGAATTTCAGAGTTCATTTCAAACGTAACATCATGGCCGCCATTTGGTGATACGTCGATAATAAATAATGATGTCAGTTTTTATGCTGTTTAGTTAGTGGTCAGATAATCTTCAATTTCCACTCATGAAGCAAGGTTGTCAAGTCACCAATTATAATCGAGTTATCAAAAAAATGTAAGAGTTCTGTCGTTGAATAAAACATAATAGGATGAACTCATGGCATTATAGTTTATTCTTGACTTTTTGGAGCAACCAGCATGTCCAAATATTTCTTATACCCCATATGATATAGCCCATGGACGTAATGAACGGGGTGTAGTGTTTAGTGGGTATAGCCTGGAGGCAATGGACTCCCACACAATCAAAGTGGGGATTAGACCCAAATGATGTCCTTGAAGGATTTCAACTACCTCGACGAAAAAAAAAGTGTTGCACGTCCCATCAGCAATTATGTCAAAAACAGAAATGAATAGCATATCATAGTCCAGTAAGTATGTAGAGATTCGAAAATATTTGCGAGGCGGAAATTGAAAAATCTTCTCCAGATAATACAAAAAGAAGTATAATTCCTCCATTTGGAACCAATTTAGCGAATTTTGTAAACGACGACACTTGGAAACGGAACAGTCAGTGACAACTGTGGCAGGAATATTGATGAACTGGGGCTTCAATATTAAGAAACAGAATGGGGAAGATTATAAAGAATAATAAAAATAATACGCTTTCGTGATTTTTTCAGAACACCTCCCTGAGCTCTCGTGGTATGTATATCTGTGTGTGGGCGGTCCAGGACCTGACGCACTAATGCCTCCCTTTTCGGGCCCATTGTGCATACACATTCCTAGGATCGCAAGTCAGCCATGGAGAAGGCCGATCTCGCGAGCAAAAGAGACCAACTTTCTAGGCCAAATCTTTTTAACATCCTCTGGGTCCAGGATACTGCTCCCAAAATGGATATCCCTTGCTGCCACTACTGCCGGGCATTCAGTGAGGATGTGAGTAGAATAAGTCTCTTCATCCTCTAGGCACCATCTGCATTCAGGATCCTCCACAATCCCGATCGTGCTGAGATGTTTGTTCAGGTGGCAGTGCCCTGTCAGAAGGCCCACCACCAGTTTCAGCTCCTTCCTGTTCAAAGCCAAGAGGGCATTGGTCTGTCTTCGTGACGGGTTTCCTATATGGAGTTTGGACTGCCTCATTCCAGGAGCCTTTCTCCAGCTGTCCTGAAACCTTTCCGTCAGGATTTCCTTCATCTTGAAGTTGCTCCAGGATCGAGTGACCCCTAAGATTGGCTCTGGGCCAATCACTGAACCCTTCGCCCCCTTTCTGGCCAGACCATCGGCCATTTCGTTACCTGGTACCCCTGAGTGTCCAGGGACCCACAAAAGACATACTTTGTTCGTTGCTGACAGCCTTTGTAGGCTATCTATGCACTCTGACACCAAGGCGGAGGTCACCCTATACGAGGTGAGCGCCTTGATCGCTGCCTGGCTGTCAGTGCATATAGTGATTTGCTGGCTGTGATAGCCCCTCTCGATATTCTCTCGAACACATGCAAGTATCGCAAATACTTCAGCCTGAAAAATCGTGGTATTACCCCCGATAAATCAACTCCTACACGGAAAACGCTAGTTGACGACGACGTGAGTCATTTTGACATCGATAAAAAAGGATGCACCTTTTTTATCGCTGATAAACTGCCTGCTCCTTTGATCTAGTAGCTATTTGCGCCTGATGTCACTCCAATTTCGGTCGTGTCAAGTTTGAATGATGGGTATACGCGATAGAAAATAAGCGTACGCCACCTATCGGAGTTCTTGAAAGCTGTCAAAGTGGCCTGTTTTCCTGTTCACTTTGTTTTTATTGGTTCACATTTGTTTTTTGTTTGTGCTTATTGGTCATCAAAACAAACCGCTTAGAAGTGTTCAACTTGTTGCCATCAGGTGGAGCGACGTTTTTTTTATCGTTTGGAGCGCACGAAAGGGAATCCCTATAATGTTCAAAGAACATCGTGCGTTCCTAGGAAGGATAGGGATAAGAGGTAGGTATTGGAATTTTTTTTGAACTTCTGGAGATTATATGTTGTTGGGAATACTTCCTCAGGCAATGAATTCCAGAGCCTAGCCGTTCTATGGATGAAGGAGTTTTGATATAGTGCTGTTCGACATCTTTCGAGGTTGACAACGAAAGGATGTGCTGACTGGGCTTGTCTAGTTCGTCTGACTGGTATTGCTAGTGAAGGGATGATAGCAGAGATTTCCGAAGCACATTTCCCGTGGAAGTATCGATGTTATGGTATTGTGTGTTATTTTCTATCGCGAATGGTTCACGCGTAAATTAGGAAGATTATCCGTTTTAGGAGAATTTCGTCTGAAGAAACCACGAAAATATGAGAAAATCAATTCCGCAAACTACCATTTACACGGAATCACCAATAAAGGTTATCATTATTGTTGTGTATTTGTATATTGTCGTTGATTTATCTTGCCAAAAAACACTCGAACTTTTTTTTTAATTGGATAAATTTCCTTACTAACTCAAACATTTTCCAACAGTTATTTCTCTCGAAAAACTGACATTAGACAAAATTGCTCAACCCTCGCCATTTTTTCATGTCAGTTTTTCTCGTAAAATTACTGATCAGCAAATGTTTTTCGTTACCAAGAGAAATTTTTCCGATAATAAAGAAGCTCTTGTGTTTTTACTGTTGATAAAATCGTACGGAAAAGTAAAATCTTACGGAAAAGTACAACTTTCAAAAAGAAAAATCATGTGGAAAAGTTACTTTTCCGCACGCTCGAAGGAAAAAATGTTCATTTTCTCGGAACAATAAAATACCTGGTTGGTTCCTTGTTGCATAAGGGAGTCCAATTTATTCATTATCTAACGAAATCACTCTATGATCTCCAGCAGTTGGGATCGAGCACGAACATAATAATCAACAATCGAGGGATGCCGGGGGTGAAGGCATACTTATTATTGACCTACTGACCCAATTCCGCGTCCCGGTGACGTCAGAGGCGACCCGGTCCTCGCTCACGCGATTCCTGATTCTCCGCCCCCATTCGCCTCCGTATCAGACCGATACGACCATGGGCGTACACAGTACACATCGTGAGAACCAAGAGAAATAAGGTAGGAATTGGTGTTCTTCTTGAATTTCTGGAGGTTATATGCCTCGGGGAACACCTCCTTTTGCAATGTGTTCCAGAGCCTCGCTGTTCGTTGGATGAACGAGTCTTTGGAAAGAGATGTTCTGCAGGTCTCCAAAGTGACCACGAAGGGATGCGAAGCCTCAACTCGATGGGTTGATCTCGCAGGGACTTCCAAGGGAGGAACAATTGTTGATATTTAAGAGCGTCGTCAATGAAAATATCTATAAAATAGAGCCAGATCGGCAACTTTTCTACGGTGTAGACAAGTGAGTGAGTTTGTGAGCGAGGCATCACCCACGAGACGAGTTGGCCTTTTTTGGACAGAATCCAACAGTTTCAAGGTATGTTTGTGTGCTGCACTCCAAATATGGAAACAGCATTCCAGGATAGGTCGGATCTGTGCCTCATAGATCATAAGCAGCTGACTGGAAGTGAAATAGCTCCTGGCCCGAAACAGAAAACCAAGTTTTTGGGATCCACTTTTAGCAATTGATCTCACGTGATTTTCCCAAGAAAGGTTATTGCTGATAGTAATACCAAGCATCGAAATGGATGTCTTCAAAGATATGGTTACTCCTGACAAGCTTATGTTGGGCACAGTGAGATCAGCTTTTCTAGAGAAAAGGCATGCTTATGTTTGCATTGAAATCTACCAAGATCCCCATTCGAGAATTGTTGCCAAGTCAATATTTATGTTGTCAACATTCCTCCCTCGTGCGTTTCTGATTTGCCTGGCTGGTATTGGAGCCCTGGAAGAGAAGGCGGTATGGAGGGTACTATCATCCGCGAAGCTGTGTACTGGACATGCAGTTGCTTCCAACAAATCGTTGATATGGAGTAGAAATTGTGTTGGTGCTAGAATTGATCCTTGCGGAACACCAGCATTTATGATATGAGAGTCAGATGAAACTGCGTCGACCACTACATGGAGAGACCTGTTTGAGAGAAAACTAGCTAGCAGAGAACATAGCTGGGAAGGCAAGCCATAAGATGGAAGCTTGGCGTGGGGTCCGTGGTGCCAGACTCGATCGAATGCCTTGAAGATATCAAGTGCCACGGCTAAGCTTTCACCATATTTTTCAATAGATTGCTCCATGTATGCGGGACGTAAGCGAGCAGGTCACCAGTTGATCTCTGATGACGGAAGCCATATTGCCTATCGTTGATAATACCTGAATGTTCCAGGTATTTCATGAGCTCGATGTTGGTAGCTTTCTCCATGATCTTTGAAATGATAGATAGCAGTGCGATAAGTCTGTAGTTGCTAGGTAGGGTCTTTTTGCCTTTTTTAGGACCTGGTTGTACTCTTGCAATTTTCCAGTTGGACGGGAATGTCCTCAATTTGTAAGAGTAGTTGAACAACTTGCAGAGAACAGGCGTTAGTTCGGGAGCACATTCCTTGAGGACAATCGGTGGGATTCCGTCGGAGCCACAAGCTTTGTTGGTGTTGAGACCCAATAAAATCTTCCCTATATAAGTACGTTGGCGAAAGGTGATCTCGGGCATATGACTGTCAATTGGCGTTATGTTTGGAGGTTGTTTTCCCGATGAATCCAGAGTGGAATTTCCAGCAAATGAATGCGCAAAAATGTTGGCTTTCTCCTGGACAGTTGTGGCTAGTGTTCCATCTTGATTGGTTAGAGGATGAAACGAGCTGGAAGTGAAGTTTCTTCCTACAGTTTTGGCGAAGGACCAAAATGAACGGGATCCGTTAGGACATTCAACAAGTTTTGATCTTATTTTGGCATCATGAGCATACTTTGATGATCGAATTGTTTCATTGCATATGCCTCTAGCCTCGACATATTCTGCTCTAGTCTCAGGGCCTGGATTTTTCTGCCATCGATGGAATACTGCCTGTTTGGAAGCGACAGCTCTAGAGCAGTTTCTACTGAACCAGGCCTTATCGAAAGATGTTCTTGCAATGTTCGGTATGTAGGTTTGCATCCCCAACATGATGATTTCAGAAATTGTCTCAGCACATCGTGTTGGATCTGCTGAGGAGAAACAAACTCTCTTCCATGGAAACGCTGAAAAAAACATACGAAGACCTTCATAGTCGGCCGAATTGTAATGCCACATGAGACGGGTAGAAATTGTGGTGCTGGATGGTACATGGAAAGAGCAGGTTGTGGAAATGAGGGCGTGGTCAGAGTTTCCAAGTGGGGCACAAACTTCTATTCTATATGGATCAGGATTGCTGGTGAGAAAAAGATCTAATGTATTGGCAGACTGGTTGTTGACATCTGGAATGCGGCTTGGTAGTGCGACTATAGTTGTTCTAGACCATGAGTGATGGCGAAGGCCTCAGTTTGACGACCTGCATCATCTTCTTTGTTGAGAGAATTTGAGCCAGGCTGCGTTGTGTACATTGAAGTCTCCCATGATTATGATTTCAGCTGTTGGATGGTTTTCCTGAATGAAGTCCAGTTTGAGTGATAATAACTCAAAGAGGTTGTTATATTCATTATCATTAGGCGCTAGGTAAAGGCAGCAGATAAATTTGGTCAGTTTGGACGTAGGATTGGACGGATATTATCGAATATTAAAAACGCAGAAAAAAGAATGGTACAAATGACTAGAATCGCTGTATAACTTACCACGAAAAACATTAAGAATAGTGACAATACGCTGAAACAACCTAGTAATCTGTTATTAGGCATCGTGGTAAAACTGAATGCGAAAAGTTGAAAACAATCAGCACAGCATCGTGGTAAAAGGTACCACGAATATTTTCAGAGAAACACCACAAAGAGAGTGTTTGATACTAATACCAGCTAGTGCTGAATTGATTTTAATAAGATCACATTCATGTTGAATATCAATTTCGAAGTATTTTATTCGACGATCTGTTTTCTATATTTTTGAAGTTGAAGGATATATATATTGTCAAATATTCTTTCACATCAACTGGAAGTCATATTATCTATACTGAAAAATTGGAGAACTGATGCTTGATATTACAATTCCTTCAATATAATGGTTCATGATTGTTATATCGAATTATCGATATCTGGAATGGAAAAATTTCAATAAGTAGGTATGAATAATAAGACTAGTTTTATCATGCCATCATGCGATCTATGAGTAATTATAGTTTACCCATCACTTACCTACAGCCTCACTTACCAAGTATATCAACCAACCTATAAGATAAGTAGCTATAGATATAGAGCTTATTGCTTATTGTGTTGAATGATAATTCGTACAAAAAAATTGGCATAGCTATCACATATTGCATAATCCTAATTTCTGAGAACTAAATCCTCAAATTTCAATATTAATTTGCCGAAGAAATATTCTATGCGAGTACTCTCAACAATCTCTTAACTATACTGAATATTCGGCGATAATGTTTCCAAATATATTATTATGGACATCATTGAATTATGTTATTTATACAATAATACGAAGTGAATTCAGGTGGATCATTTCCGCACCAAAGAAACAGAAACATTATGTAGTGCAATTCGCATCGAAATTTACTGAGAGTGTCGTATCACCCCAATTTATAAATGCTGATTCGCTTCTGAATGCAGTACATAACACCATATTTGTCAGTTGATAGTACTAAAGGGATGCAGTAATAAACTCAACGATCATTTCACCTGGAAAATATGGTGAATTATAGAGAACTTGGCGGTGATATTTAACAGAATATCTAGTTGAAATTAACATAATATCATAGGGAACTCTAAACTGTCGGACTTAACTCATTAGTTCAGTTAAATATAACGTTTATTCCGGTTATTTTCATTTCCCGATGTCTGAAATTGTTAACCACATTTTGAAGTTCACGTTTACTATTGGAGAGGTAAAGTTAACTTATTGTCGAGGTGCATTGTACTTCGATCACATTCAAAAGTACCACGACTTTGTAACTGCAAAATTGTGGTGAATTCCTCTGCTGGATTTTTCTGCGTGTGGTCATTTGCATTGTGAGAATAGGAATATTGGGCTAAGAATAGACATTGGATTGGACTGAATACATCGGGATTGGACACCAAGTGAACACATATTGGACATAGTGGTTGACCCCTAGGGTAATTCGTGAGGCGAGAGGGTGACCGCCGCAGGCGAATTTTTTTCTGTTGTTCTGGGTCCAATGCCTTTGAATTGATAGTAAGGTTTGTCAGCAGAGTTTCATAGAGGTGGAAAAAATGATTTCAAATTCAGTTGGAAATTTATTATTCCCGAAGGCACCAAAAATCGTATTAAATAAATGTCATGTTTACTACAAGCGGAAAAAACGAACAGAAACAAAAACAAACATTTTGCATTTTCATGTTGACAACGAGAGTAGATTCGTTCCCGAATCGTCCAAAGATAAGTAAAAGTGTCAGTGATAAGCTATTGGATTTTTTTTAGGCTCCCTGATAGAAAATGTTTTTAAACGCAGTGACATTTTGGGGTAAATCATGATTTGTACTACTAAACATAAGCATATTGAAATAATACTCATATTTTTTCAGAGAGAATTCCAAATAATCAAGTAAATTGAACACACAAAAAAATCTACTCTTAAATTGAGAGTAATGCTCTCATTTCAACGACATCATGAGGTGCATATAGCCTCAGAGGCATCAAGACTTCGTTTCAAGACCAAGTTATTCTCACAAATGAAGAATACAGTACTTTTCAATGGAAAACATATTCCAAGAGTATGGGATATATTGGATGAAGAAACTGAGTACCTTCAATTTGGAGTCATCATTGGTCTCTCATTGAGGATATTTTGATTTTGGGTCGAAAACACCAATATTTTCTATATAAAACGTGTTATTCTTGCTCCCAGTTGTGTATTCTCTTCATCTTAAATCAACATGAGTTTGGTTTTCGATCATAGTATTCTCGCTTTGAATAGGTACACTCTCTTTTCTCAGGGATAACTTGATGCTTTTGAAATGAGTTTTGTTTTCTCTCGTATTATTTTGTACTTGTATTCAACATATGTTTATATAAGTATATATAAGTATACAGCTTGAAGATCGGAGACGTCAGTGCCACATGCCAGCATATAAGGCTGGACCTTCTGGTGCCTAGATGAGGCCGCTTTTTCAATGCGTTCCAGAGTGTTTTCTATCATAGACACATCCTAAGATGAAAGGGTGGTTAATGATACTCAACATAATTCATATCTACTCTGTATCTCACCTTAACTTGAACTACTATTCCTTCTTGCGCCTCAGTGATAGAAAATTTCCATAGTTTTTTTCCACGCTGATGCTGCTTCGTGGTGGTATAAATTTTGTAATAACTTCCTGCGGTATATTCCAGGATAAGAGGAGGTCTTCTATTGTTGTACACATAATGATTAGAATTACACGATGCGAGGAATATTTTCGATATATTTTCACAACTGGAAGTGGAAAGACGAAAACAGTAAAACACTTATATGTGACCTTGCACTGACTAAATGTAAATGAGCTGTGGCACGCGTCTGCCGATTCCCCTTCCATTTCTTTCAAGGAATTCACGGACTCAAGAGCTTCATGCTCTTGGGATATTAGAGGGAAAATCGAAAACCGTTAAAATGATTTTCATCCAAAAGCATTCAATCTCCTTTCAAAACCAAATAGCAATACTAATTTTGGATGAAAATATTGAATAATCTTGAATTCAAAAATATGATGTACAGGGTGATTGACTATGGATTTCTCGACTTCAACAGCTGATATCTCGAAAACGAAAAGAGATATTTGAAATTTGGAAGAAGGTACTTGAATGAGATGTCATTTCCTTCTAGAAAATGTGATCTCTGCTTGATTTTATCATTTCATATACAGGGTTCGTGAAAAAAAAATTTTTTTTCAAATGGAACCCCCTGTATATTATCGCATATTTCGGAAGAGCTATCTTTCCTGATTTCGAAGATATATACTTCTCATATATTCTATCGAGGGCTTGACGAAATATCAGCAAAATTAAATATTAATATTTGGTCCAAGTTATAGCTATGGTTGAAATAGAATGAGATGATGAATAAGTGAATTGACATTTGGCCAACATTCCAGTGACATAAGTGCGCAAAATTTACAATTTTTTCACGATGCCATATCCACTGGAACAAAGAAGAGATATTTTGGAGTGCTATTTTTCAGTTAATGAAAATCTTGCTGAGACACTTACACTTATACTTACTTATATTTAATCTTTCAGATATGACAAGACAAAATTCAATCCGCTTCTCATTATCATCATAATTGAGTTTGTGGCATGGTCTAATTCTGAAATCCCTATATTTATATTTCTTTAAGGTATGTTGAACAAAATAATAGCTGAAACCAAACTCTCTCACTGCATTTCTTATTGACCGTGAAGGATCCTCAACAAAATACTGGATTACAAGAAGTTCCTCGTCTTCGTTGTCTTGCCTTCTCACTATTCTCTTGATATTCGACAAACTGGAAGTTCTGTCAAATTTAGCAGCCAAATACTCTACATAATTCTTACTTGGTAATCTCCTGCCTGGATAACTCCTCATAAACTTATGAAGTGTTTCAGCAAGATTTTTATTAACTGAAAAATAGCACTCCAAAATATCTCTTCTTTGTTCCAGTGGATATGGCATCGTGAAAAAATTGTCGAAATTTTGCGCACTTATGTCACTGAAATGTTGACCAAATGTCAATTCACTTATTCATCATCTCATTCTATTTCAACCATATAGCTAACTTGGACCAAATATTGATATTTAATTTTGCTGATATTTCGTCAAGCACTCAATAGAAGATATGAAAAGTATATATTTTCAAAATCAGGAAAGATAGCTCTTTCCAAATATGCGATAATATACAGGGGGTTCCATTTGAAAAAAAAAATTTTTTTCACATACCCTGTATATGAAATGATAAAATCAAGCAGAGAACACATTTTCCAGAAGGAAATGACATCTCATTCAAGTAACTTTTTCCAAATTTCAAATAACTTTCTTCGTTTTCGAGATATCAGCTGTTGAAGTCGAGAAATCCATAGTCAATCACCCTGTACTCAAGGTGAGAACACTTGACTTTGCATCAAAAACAATGATTTTCAACAGAGACCATACGATAAAAGAAGAATTATTTTCGTTCAAACGCAGTCGTATGCTTGCTTCAACAAATTGATTTTGATTTGAAGTCAACTATGGTTAGATTGAAGTCAGTATCCTTAAATCATGATGGCTTTAAATCCAAGAGTAAATTTTTTTGTGTGAATTATTATAGATATTTGATTGCAATGTCATAATTAACTAGCGGAATATATAATTCAATCGACGAAAAAAAGTCAACATTATGCGTCTTCCTGGATCTCGCCAAGGCTTTCGATACTGTGGATCATCTGCAGTTGTTGGAGGCTTTGGAGAATGCAGGTATGCGTGGTAGAACTCTCTCACTTTTCGAAAGCTATTTGAATGCTAGGACACAGATAGTGAGAATCGGAAATGCACTCAGCACTGAAAAGAAAGTGACTTGTGGAGTACCACAAGGCACGGTATTAGGGCCACTATTGTTTTCAATCTATGTCAACAACCTTCTTACTTTAAACATCAAAGGGAAAATATATAGTTTCGCAGACAGAAGAAAATTCTAAAAGTAATGCTTGGAAAACCAATGACCTACTCCTCAAAATGTACATTCACTGATGCAAAAATAATGAATTTGAGAAAATTATACATGTTCAGTATGATCATTTATTTGTATAAAAACAAATATACATTACAGAGAATCAATCATCCCTATCTAACTAGAACAAAATCGAAACACTTTGTGACAACAAATGCAGCCGAAAAGTCAGCAAAATTTTCAATACCTAGCTAATAGGATTTTCAACTACTTACCAGAAACTTATAAAATGTATATTCTTGAAATCAATTCAATCGAATATATCAAGAAAAAATTCAAAGTATACTTGCTGGACCTAGACATTGACATTGTAGTTAATATCATAGAAATGTAGGAACGTACATATATAATCATGGCTCAGGGCATATACTGTTGTAATTGAAATGATAGATCGAAGAAAATTGTGATTGACGTAATTTATTTTTATTATATCATCTTTTTTTTCTTTACATGTCACCCATAACAACAACTCATATACGGGGAGTTTCTAACTCGTTATCTATAAAATCTCTGAACATAACTGCCCCCCTTGGAACTACAAGGTTTCAATAGGATATATACAAAATTTCAGTGTGAATGAGGTTTCATTAGGAAAATTACGAAAATAGGAAAATTACAAAATTCCAGTGTAACTGCCCCTCTTAAAACTAAACAAGGTTTCAAATACAAGAATCACAACATTCAGTTCTTAGCAGGACCATCTTGTATGACATCATGGTCGCTATCCTCTTGTGATGGAAGTGGGCATATTTTCGTGACAACTCGCTTGATAATGGTTCCGCCTTTGATCTGCAGAGATACTACTCGTGTTATCCCATCCTTTCCTGTATGTAATTCGGAAATTCTTCCCATATGCCATTTTAATGGTGGAGCATTATCCTCTTTGATCAAAACTATGCTGCCTATTTTGATCTCATCGTGAGGATTGCTTGATTTCCATTTTGTTCTCGCCTGAAGCTCTGCTAAATATTCCTTTCGCCATCTCTGCCAAAAATGTTGGAATATTTGCTGTAATCGAGCATAGCGCTTGAGTCGATTTTCTGGAATATCTGCAAGGTTGTCCTCAGGTATAGCATTCAGTGACCTCCCAATCAAGAAATGGCCAGGCGTCAGTGGATTCAGTTGATCAGGTGACGATGGCAGAGGACATAATGGTCGCGAATTCAAAACCGATTCAATTTGGACAAGCACAGTGGTCAAATCCTCAAAATTCAAATGAGCATTTCCTATCACTCTTTTCAAATGAAACTTCGCACTTTTGATTCCTGCTTCCCATATTCCCCCAAAATTCGGACTCCTTGCAGGAATAAAATGCCAAAATATATTTTGCGGAGACAGAAAATAACTTATATTTTTCGATTGATCTTCTAAAAATTTGTATAATTCTTTGAGTTCTGAAGACGCACCAACAAAATTTTTTCCATTATCGGAAAATATGTTTGCTGGTTTTCCTCTTCTACCAATGAATCTTTTTAGAGTTGCAATAAAACAAGTGGTTGTCATGTCAGAAACGCATTCAAGGTGGATAGCTTTTGTAGCCAAACAAACAAATAAACAAATGTAACATTTTGTAAACTTTGGACCTCTTGTATTTCGATCCTTTATGATTATTGGACCTGCATAATCAATACCAACATTGTAGAACACAAAATTTTTACTGATTCTATAAGATGGTAAATTGCCCATCAAATAGTCGTTTGATTGTGGACTGACTTTAAAACAGGTAACACACTTTCGAATTATTCCTTTAGCAAGGTTACGACCTGATATTGGCCAAAATCGTTCTCTTATGGAAGCGAGTAACAAAGTTGGGCCACAGTGTAACAATCGGTGATGTTCTTGAACCATTATCAGTTTTGTCAGTGTATGATTGTGCGGTAATATAATTGGATGTTTTTTATCAAATTTATGGCTAGAGTTCTGTATTCTCCCACCTACTCGAATTATGTGATTTTCATCCATAAGAGGATTCAAATTCAATAGTTTGCTTTTTTTATTTATTGGTAACTTCTCACGCAAATCTTTGTATTCTGTTCGAAAAGATTCTTGTTGTGCTAACCACACTAATTTGAGCAGCGAGTTTTGTAACTCGATTGGAGTCAGTGATGTATTTAATTTTCGGTTATTTGGGGATGATCTTGCATTGAAAATAAATCTCAAAATGAATGCAAAAACCCTCTGTAGTTTGATAAAAGTAGAATATCTGTCAAAAATTTGGAAGTGTTCGATATGTACTGTATTTGCAATGATAATACTACGCTGTTCAGGCAAATCATTTGGACATTGAAATTGTTTATTTTTCATTTTATTTATTAAATCGTTATCAATCAACCATTCAGGACCTAAAAACCAAAATTTACAACCATATAAATCTTTAGCATTCATTCCACGTGAAATCAAATCAGCTGGATTGTCCTTTGACGAGATATGATGCCAGTTTTCAACATCAGTTAATCTCTGTATCTCACTCACCCTATTAGCTACAAATGTATGTGATCTATTTGGTTCGCCCTTTATCCATGAAATAGCTATTGTGGAATCAGACCAGAAATAAAAGTAATTGAAATCAATCTTCATTGAATCTTTGATTCTTTGAACAAGTTGGGCTAATAGAAGTGCTCCGCATAACTCAAGTCTTGGTAATGTGATTTGTTTAATCGGAGCTACTCTAGATTTGGCACATAAAAGATAACTGAGTCGATTACCGCCTAAATCTTCAGAAACTACATATACGCACGCGCCATATGCCCTTTCACTTGCATCACTGAATCCATGGATATCTATTTTTGAATAATCAGGAAGTATAATGAATCTAGGCACTGTAATATCATTTACTATTGGCAGTTCATTGTAAAATTTGTTCCACAAAAGGATGAGTTCCGAAGGAATGGCATCGTCCCAACCTACTTTGGCTTGCCAGAGTTTTTGAATAAGTAATTTTATACTGACTATTAAGGGTCCAAGCAAGCCAAGTGGATCAAAGATCTGACTAATCATTGAAAGAATATGTCGTTTCGTTATTTTTTCTTTAGACTCAATTTTTTTAACACAGTATTGAATTGTATCCTAATTAGCATTCCATTGTACACCTAGAGTTTTATTTGCTTCATTTTCACCTATTTGCAGAATGCTATATTCTACTTTATCGTCAAAATAGAAATTTTTGCAAAATTCTTTGTCATTCGATAACCATTTTCTTAATTGAAAACCACCACTTTCCAAAATAGTACTAACATCGTGCTGTAAAATTGAAAGCTCTCTTTTTGTATTTGCGCCACCTAAAAAATCATCGACATAAAAATTATTTTTAATTGCATTGCAAGCAGTTGGAAATTCTGCTTCATTTTCTATAGCAAGCTGGTGCAAAGATCTAATTGCCAAAAATGGAGCAGATGATGTCCCGTAAGTTACTGTCTGCAATTCATAACATCTGAGTTCAGAAGATGTATCATTTCTCCAGAATATCCTCTGATAGCACGTCTCATCGGGATGTATTAAAATCATCCTATACATTTTTGAAATGTCTGCAGTCATGACATATCGATATCTTCTAAAATTTAAAATAATTGAAAATATATCATTCTGTATTGTAGGTCCATGAAATTGAATATCATTCAATGATAGACCACTGTCAGATTTCATACTTGCGTCAAATACAACTCTAACTTTAGTGGTGTGGCTAGATGATCGAACTACCGCGTGATGTGGAAGATAAAAATTGTTTGTATCATTCTCGTGTTCACATATATGTCTCATATGTCCTAACTTTTCATATTCTTCCATGAAAGCAATGTAGGCTTTATTCAAAATTGGATCATTGATTCTTTTCCGTTCTTGCGAATAAAATCGTCTCAAAGCCATTGCTCTTGATTGGCCTAATTGAGATGAATTATCTTTAAAAGGAATCTTCACAACAAATCGACCTTCCGAATTGCGGATGAAATTATTCTGAAAATGTTGTTCGCACTTTTTTTCAGCAAACGAGAAAATTGGTTTTGAATTAACTTCTTCCAATTGCCAAAATTTTGTTAATGATTTGTCAAGACCATCACTAGGACTGTCTTCACTAGAACAACTAAAGAATGCACATGAAGATAAGGTACGATTGCTGAAACAGCCAGCAATGATCCACCCTAAATACGTATTTTGACAAATCAAACGAGTATTGCCTATTTGGAACTTGCCATTACAAATTAATTCCCAAAATATGGTACTACCTAGTAACATATCAATGGGACCTGATTGATTGAAATGTGGATCTGCCAATTGTATATGATCTGGAATTGCAATGTCTAGATTTTGAAATGAAAATCTAGGTAAATTTCCAGTAATTTGTGGCAAAACAAGACAGATAATTGAGGCATTATAATTATGATTGGAAGAGGAAATATTGACCGTAGCACTTAGTTGAATTTTTGATAATGATCGTCCAATTCCTATCACCGAACAATCAACTTTTCGAGGTTTCAACCTCAATCGTTCACATAGATTTTCAGTTATGAAATTGCTTTGAGACCCGCTATCTAAAAGAGCACGGCATTTTTGTAACTTTCCTGAAAAATCTTCAACATAAACAGTTGCTGTTGATAATAGAACCGATTCATCATTGATAGAAGATAACTGAATGGATGATGCTACATTTGAAATCGAAATTGATTCTGAGCTCATTGTTTCTGGCTCAGATATTTCTGCAAAGTTGACTGAGAGTTTGTTTTTGGTTTCGGTTTTCTTTGAATTGTCATTATGCAATAAAGTATTATGGAATTTTGAACAAATTCTGCAGCCTCTTGATTCGCATTTTTCAGAAACGTGGGAGGGTTTCAAGCAATTCTCACATAGGTTGCGTTTTTTGATCTCAGTAAGTCTTTCTGAAGGAGAAAATTTCAAAAATTCATTACATTGATATATTGTATGACATTGTTTACAAAAATAACAACAAGGTTTGTTATTATAACTTGTAACAAATGAAGTAGAAGCTTGTTTATTTCTGAATTTATCATACCTATTGAAAGTATGATGCTCTTGTTCGAAATTAGTTTTCCAAGTATTGCTAGGAACATTGCCAAAATCAAGTTTTTCCAAAATTTTACATCGTTCCTTCAAAAATTCATTTAAATCTTTCATTTCTGGAAATTGATTTTTTGTATCATATTCTTCCCACAACCTACGGGTTTTCGGATCAAATTTACTCGTAATAATGTATATCATTAATGTATCCCATGAATCAGTAGATTGTCCTAATGACTTCAAAGATCTGATATTTTTTGTAACAGTGTTCAGTAATTTACGCAACTCAGTATGTGATTCTTTATGTAAAGCTGGTAATTCAAAAATTGATTTAATATGACTGTGCACAATCAATCGACTATTTTCAAATCTTTCCTTGAGTATGTCCCAAGCTATTGTGTAATTCAGCGATGAAACTGGCATTGCTTTTATTATTTGAAGTGCATCTTTTTCAAGTGACGCCCTCAAATAATAGAATTTTTGTACATCAGGAAGTGTGGTATTCTCATGAATCAAAGCATTGAATGCATCTTTGAATTCTACCCAATTTTGATATTGTCCGTCAAAAGTGGGTAATTTTATAGTAGGCAACTTTATTTGTTGTGTTATTGAAGGTTCTGATGCTCGGTCTGACTGTGCGTTTGTTGAAATAGAATTGATATTATGAATATTCGGGGGAAAAATATTTCCATTGACAGAGTTCCTTTCGAAATGATCAGAAATCGCGGCCTTCATTCGAGATATTAATGAAAAATATGAATTTTCAAAAGAAATACGTTCAACAATTTCAGGATGCATTTCACTCTCCTGTGATTCCAAATCGACCTCACATATCTGTTCAATTTGAGATTGAATTCCATTAAAAGCATCTAAAAGAGGTTCAATTCTTTGTAAACGAGCATTTATCTCAACCTTAATATGATCTTGAATGGGTTGTATGTCATCAATGACAGAATCAAAATATTTCTTTGCTCTAGTTAACGAAGATTTCATCAAACCGCGTTGAAATCTCAACTCTACTATATCAACCATAGTACTTGTACAAAATGAAACGTATTTTGAAATTCGATTGACCACAAATATTGATATGTCCACGCAAATCTCTTACTGAAGCGTCTCGAAATGAAGTTCTAGATGATCTCTTCTTTATTGTATTGAATAATTCCTTACGTGACCCAAAATTGTCTTGGGCTGGCGTTCTAACTCAGCTCCTTCGCTTGAAGACTTGATTATGAAGAAGTAGAATCAGGCTTGCTTTCTTCGTAGAACCATATTTACCATATATATCTGACTATCTGCAGCTCGATAAGGACCATAAATTATGTTGTAATTGAAATGATAGATCGAAGAAAATTGTGATTGACGTAATTTATTTTTATTATATCATCTTTTTTTTCTTTACATGTCACCCATAACAACAACTCATATACGGGGAGTTTCTAACTCGTTATCTATAAAATCTCTGAACATATACTATTGGACTCATTTTATTTTTCATGCATCCCATGATAACCTGCTGAGGTTTTATGGGTTAGGTTGTTTATTTAATACAATATAGATCAAAAAGATCGAAATTACTACTTATGCTACTCATATACTTTGTCATTTGTTATTTTTTTATCTTACTTTTATATTAGGAATTTTTGTATTAATAAACATATATTATTATCAGTACCTCACTGATTTTCGATTTTCAAAATTAACGGAATCGTCGGACTACGCCGAGGACTACGCCCCTGAGGAACGTGAAGGAAATGGAAAATCCCCGGGAAATCTACAAATTTCCCATCCAGCTGAATACATTTCTCTTCGAGTTGAGGAACGATGTCTGCTCGACATGATTTCTCAGACACATTTGGAAGAATTTTTATCTAAACTGCCATTCGTTGAATTCATTCATCAGTAAGAGGCCATCATACATAGATTGTAGATTGTACACGCAGTGAAATGAGTTTTGCCACTGTAGCTAAGTGAATATTTTGGGGTAAATTTATCATGATTCGAAATGTAAAATATGTTTCTACAGAAACAGTAAATGCGACCTACTTCAGTCAATGAACGCCGAATAAGGGGGTGTAGAGGACATGGAAGAGGACAGTTTTTTGGAGCCTAGGGATCTGTTCGGAGTATACAAGGTGTTCCTTAAAGACGTGCTAATATTCGAGGGGGTGATTCTTCGACTCATTTCAAGAAGAAAACTCCATATGAACGTATGTCCTAAAAGTCTTAACTTTTGAGATACAGGGTGATGAAGTTTTGAAAAATATTCAGTTTTTTTATAATAACTGAGACAATATTGTATACATCTTCATGAAATTTTGTACACGTCTTTTATGCATCAAGATGCATCTTCTGATGTACAAATATTTTCATTTTCTCTACCAGTGGCACCGTTACGGAAATATTATTGTTTATATTTTATTTAAAAGTGAGCAACGACAAGAAATTTTCAAATTTCATACAATGTCATAAAAGACTATTTAATTACGTACGAAAAATATCCTCTTGTTGATACTCGATAGAACGCTTCGTTTTCGAGAAAAAACGGAAAAACGAGACCAGACTTTAACTCCATTCAGGACATCCATTACTGGATAACCACAGTATGTAACATTTTGAAATTTGTATACCGATTCAGTCACATAGCAGACTGAATTTTGCCATCACGAAAAGCTATACAGGGTGGACAAAAAAATAATCTGCATATTTTCAACATTGACAACCTGTATCTCAATAGTTAGGACGTTAACGACATACGTTCATATGAAGTTTTCTTCTTGAAATGGGTCGAAGAATCGGCCCCTTGAATATTAGCATATCAATAAGGAACACCATGTATATGAAGTACAAATTTCAAGTCTCCGAACTTACAAGGTGAGCCAAGTGCAGGGGGCGACGTAGAAGGTCCTTTTTTTTTCATTTATCGTTCATTTCTCAAGAACGGTACGTCACAGCAAAAAAGTGAATTCATTCAAAATTGTAGCTGATAAAATTGTCACTTTTAATCCCCCTAGGAACTGAATTATTGCCAGAAATTATTTGAGTACATGAGTTTTCTATAAAAGCTCATGTACGAGAGAAATTTCCCACAATTAATTAATGCACGTGGGGGATTCGGTAAGAAAATTGTGTACCGGAATTATGGAATTATATATGTAAAAAGAAAACATTAAGTGAATATTTACTCTCCCTTTACCTTATAGTAAAATAAAATTCATAGTATCAGATATTCATTATATAAAAATAATTGATTTCATATGATTTTCTTGAAATGAAATGGGTCGAAGAATCGGCCCCTTGAATATTAGCATATCAATAAGGAACATAATTTATATGAAGTACAAATTTCAAGCCTCCGAACTTACAAGGTGAGCCAAGTGCAGGGGGCGACGTAGAAGGTCCTCTTTTTTTTTCATTTATCGTTCATTTCTCAAGAACGGTACGTCACAGCAAAAAAGTGAATTCATTCAAAATTGTAGCTGATAAAATTGTCACTTTTAATCCCCCTAGGAACTGAATTATTGCCAGAAATTATTTGAGCACATGAGTTTTCTATAAAAACTCATGTACGAGAGAAATTTCCCGCAATTAATTCATGCACGTGGGGGATTCGGTAAGAAAATTGTGTACCGGAATTATGGAATTATATATGTAAAAAGAAAACATTAAGTGAATATTTACTCTCCCTTTACCTTATAGTAAAATAAAATTCATAGTATCAGATATTCATTATATAAAAATAATTGATTTCATATGATTTTCTTACTAGGTTTCCGGAAATTAAACATTGTAGTCGAAATTATTTGAATTTTGTCTAATTCTCTTCTCCAAATCATTTTCAATACAAATTGTCACTGAAAAGCTGATGAATTTTTCTTTTAGGCTCTCTGATAGGAAAATTCTTAAAACGCAGTGATCATTTTGGGGCAAATCATCTGATTTGTACTAACTACACGTATATTGAAATAATATTCATATTTTTATATTATAGAGACGAGGAGACCCAAAAAATCTGGAAAAATGAATGTACAGGGTGATTCACCATAAATTTCTCTCCCCCCCCCTCTAGCTCAGTTATTTTTGTAGCGATTGCAAAATTTTAAATATCATCTAAAATGATTTTCGATGGAGTTTTTCTCCGTTACATCGTTACATCAGAAAATACAGGGTGCTCGGAACAAACGATCTACAGAGTTTTTTTGTGACGAAACTATTCTTTATCGGTCAAAACGGCTTCAATGTCCCTATCTCAACTTTTGATTTACTATCTACTGGAATTTAATTGGAACAGATACAGGGTGATCAGAATTCTGAATCTTGAACCACACTGCATAATATGTTTCAATCAAATGTCAGTAGATAGTAAATCAAAAGTTGAGATAGGGACATTGAAGCCGTTTTGACCAATAATGAATAGTTTCGACACAAAAAAATCCTAGAGTTGAAAAATCTCGATTTTGAACACCCTATATCTCTGTAATCATTCCCGCTAGACCCCCAAGTGTGATATATTAATGAAATCAGCTCTTCAGGAAGAATTCAATGAAATACAGGGTGTTCCATTCGAAAAAATCAAGTAGTACTCTGTAGATCGTTTGTTCCGAGCACCCTGTATTATCTGATGCAATGGGAAAAAAAATCTGAAAAATCATTTCAGATGATTTCTCAAATTTTTAAATCAGTTCAGAAATAAATGAGCTAGAGGGGGGGACATTTATGGTGAATCACCCTGTACCATCTCCTCGATTAACCTACAGACAGTATTTGATCTGTATTATATTCGACGAGGTTGCCCAAATAGTGATTTGTATACATTTTCAGATATAGGTTAATTTATTTTCGGAATTTGCATCTATAAATTATATTTGCAGGTGAAACAAAAACATCTGCCTGCCCCTGGTTTTTAGTTCACCTGTCCAATGATTTTCGACAAGGCAAATATTCAATACATCCGGTTATTTTCCTGCTTTATTGTTATGATTATGTCATCATCATTTCGTTAAAGAAGATTAGAATTTATATTTTCAATGTTTATAAAATTTTATTCAGACGAGACGATAGTCAGATGTTTACTTCGGTTCCAGAAATTTTTATTGCTTCGATCGATTGAACTAAGAAAATAACTGGTGTCAATTCTATTTTAATAACTGATTTATATATAGAATATACCGGGTGACATAGTGATTTTCCTGAAATTTGTTGACATTACAATTCAATAGGCCGACTACCGGTTTTCTGGAAATGCCAGCAAATTCATTCTTTCAAATGGAACACCCTGTATATTATCACATATTCAAATTCAACAGCAAGAGCAATCTTATGACAAGATTCAGAAATGTTGTTTTCCATAGCTTACTTGAAAAATTATTCGAACTGCAAGAAAATTCATGAAACTTGTGGTTTGTCGTTGATTCTTGAATGTATACAATTTGTTACGGCACCGAAATACAAAAATGCTAAGTAATTATTTTCCTTAATGTATGTTATAGAAAGACTGTAAGGTTTCATCTGAAGAAAAATGATTTTTTTATCAAAATGTGATGTGACTGAAAGTATGCATCGATAAGTGTTTCAGAAAAAAATATGGTTCTCTAGTATGTGCGACTGACTCATCGTGAATAGCTTTCATCACATATCACTTATCCACGAGGTAAAATAAAATAAAAATTTTAATTTCAACATTTTCAATACATTTCTTTGCTCTTAAAGTTAGATTTGAAATTGACTTTCTTATCATAGCTGGCTCATTTCTAAGCACGTCGCATGCGTCCTCAATTCTCCTTAGGAGGTCCCCTCTAGTGTTAACCTCAGTTGAATAAACTTCCGATTTTAAATAACCCCAAACATGGTAATCGAGTGGATTAAAATCTGGGCACCTTGCAGGCCAGTTGTGAGGTCCTCCTCTGCCTATCCAATGATTCGGGAAGTTGTTATCTGAGAACTCTCTTACTATCACCCTGAAATGAGGGGATCAACTCCTGCATCATCAAGCAATATCGGCAAAGTATTTTGCAGAAACTCCAAATACATTTCTCCTGTTAGTACATGTGGTAAGATATGGGGTCCAATTAATTGGTCGTTGATAACGCCACACCAAACATTAAAGGATAACCTGATTTTGGGAAATCGTTTGTTTAATAGCGAACGGATTTTGTTCAGCCCAAACATGTGAATTTCTTGAATTATTATTGATGCCGTCTCTGGTAAATTGAGCTTCATCGCTAAATAAACACCTGTGTATTATTTCTATTATTCTGTAATATCCATCTACTGAATGCTAACCTTTCAATTTCATCTCCTGCGTGTAGCCCCTGAACTTGCTGTACATGGTACGGATGCAAATTATTTTTATTCCATCTTCGCCAAACAGTAGACTGAGGAACATGGACGAACATTAGTGGCATGACTGATTCTTCTTGTACTAATTTTTGGATCATTTTGAACAAGGTTGAGAATATCTTGATCCAAATCGATATGCCGTCTTTCATTACCTTAATTTCGTATTTCAGTTGGAAATTTACCGTGTTCCTTCAGGTAACTGAATACATTAGAGAAAGTCCTGTCATTAGGTAACCGCCGGCCAGGAAATCGACGTGCATATTCTCTTTGGGCAGCTTTTCCATTACCATCACTGTATCATATAGACATACAACATGACTGCATATTCATTGTTATTAAATTTATGTGGCATTTTGAGTAAGTGATAACTATTTATTAACGAATAACGTAACAACACAATATACACACGTACAAACTCTTAGGTCATCAACTAACGTCAAAATTGTACTCTGAGATCAGCCAACTTGAAAATTACAACAATCCTAGTTTTTTGATTTTCTGTTATGTTATAACGTTATTTCTGTTGAAAACAAAGTTATGACTCTTTTCGGAATGGGCATTGTTCCTTATTTTCCTCGTTATTTTCAGAATAATTGTTGTTTCAAATTCAATAAATGAATGTTATGACAATTTTCTTGCACATACAAGGTGTTTATACATAGTTAGTCATTGATAATAATAATTTGTCTCAAATACGGACCTGTCCTCTCGTTTTCCAATTGGGTTGGGATCCAAAAATTAGGAGAGTAAGAAATAGTTGATGATTTCATGGTTTGAAAATGGAAAAGTACCATTTGGGGACGACAATAATTTTTTTTTCCAATTTTGTGCCACCTCATTATCGAAACATCTAGATTTGACTCAAGTTAATAGGTATAAAAGTTGTATGCGGAAACACAAAATACATTCAGCCTGACTTATTTTTTTCTGCTCTTTTCAAATTTGTGAATGGAAGTCCAAAATATTGATTTACAGGATGTTGTTTCGACTCGAAACCTACTTATTAATTTTTTTAAGGCCGGACCTGGAATGAGACTTCATCTTATTATGTCAATCGTCACATCTGTGGACAAAGAACATGTCCACCAAATATCACGAAAATATATAGGGTGGTTCATAGTTTACAATTAATTGAAAAAAAATTAGAAAATTGATAAATCACCCTGTATCTCAGCTACGAAGAATGATAGACCCATGAAATATATATTTAGAAGCACCTCGGTGTCCTCCGTTTACCCTTACTCTATGCGCATTTCCCAATAAATTACCCTGTATAAGGCAAATTTTGGCAAATCTTCATACAATATTCCATAAAATGCGTGATTTGAATACTCCGTGTTATTTACGTCAATTGTCTCCGTTATCCACCCTGTATAACATTCAAATTTAACGTCAGAAACAGAAAACTGAAAGTTTTACTTTAGTACGGTGTTATTAACCTAAAAAAAGGCCTAACCTTGACATCCAAAGTAAAAGTTTTATTCCAACTCCAAATTGTTCTATATAACCCTCTTATTGTTTGGTAAAAAGTTACACCATTTTGAGCGTCGGGTTTGGGGGGAGGGAAGGGGGAATTTGAAAAATCACTAGTTTTTTTAGTTTTTCGTTAATATTTCAAAAACTAAGCGGTTTATCCTAAACATTGTTGTATACAAAATTGTTCTACGTTAAATTTCAAATAAGAATGGTCCTTTTCATAATCACTCTAAATTGTACGGTTCAAGAGTTACAGACGGTGTAAATGTTAACTTTTTCGTAATTTTGATAATTTAAAAAAAAAAGCTTCGTAAAAGAATGTTGCTATTTCAGTGGCCGGTGGTATGTTAGTGATAAGCCCTTGAAGGAACGACAACCTCACCACCTTATCAAGGGGCACTCTTTTTTAAGGGAAAAGAGGCTCCCACAGGCCTAGGCCATATAAACCTGTGGTACGGAGTAACCCACCCTGAACTTTCTACGAACATTGCAAGATAAATTCACTTCTTAAGCATAAATATCTTTCAAATTTGGAATGTTAAATGTCTTTATTAACTTCACTCATCCTCCAGCAC
Source organism: Phaedon cochleariae (assembly GCA_918026855.4). NCBI lineage: Eukaryota > Metazoa > Arthropoda > Insecta > Coleoptera > Chrysomelidae > Phaedon > Phaedon cochleariae. Next base: position 22,891,155 of record OU896719.1, on the reverse strand, counting down.
ATTATCCTCCTCCTCTAGCTCGTCGTCTAAGATGTTATTATTGTCCATGTTATCACATGCTTGTCCTGAGCAATTGCTGCATATGCTAGTGCAGTTTAGACCACTCCTTCTGCATTCACAATTGTTGTAATTGGTGTCAGGTGGTCGCCAAACTTCTTCCAACCCCACTCGAGTGGATCCTTATCTTCATTCAGCCACTGTTGTACCTGGTGGTAGGTCCTAAATGAGTGCTGTCTGGACGCTCCTGAAGTGGGGGGTAGTGCATCCAACTCTAGTAATGCATGTATAGGCTGCTTTGCAATCGCTTTCAAGTAGGACTGGTATAGCGGAGACAATCTAGATCTTCAGTGTTCTTGGCTCCAAACATTGCAAGTAGGAAGTAATTTCCTGCATCAGCCACTGCACTGGGGTCGGCTTTGGGGTTGTTGAATACCAGAAGATTTTCACGAAGAACGTTGTTGGCTTGAACTTTCCTATAAGGTGCAATTTTTCCCTCCTTATAGACAGCAGACACAGTGTCACATCCTGTGAGGGCGTATGTAACCAGAAGTACATCTTTCATATCCCCAATGCCTTGCTGAATGTCAGAAATAATGTACACTTTTTCCTGGTGATTTCCTTTTTTAGGTACGACCATTTTCAGTTTATTCCCTGAAGGTGCGTGGACAGTCAACAGTACTAATAAGTCCATGTCATCACCAATAACACACGTTTGCGATTGCAAAGCAGCCTATACATGCATTACTGAAGTTGGATGCACTACCCCCCACTTCAGGAGCGTCCAGACAGCATTCATTTAGGACCTACCACCAGGTACAACAGTGGATGAATGAAGATAAGGATCCACTCGAGTGATGTTGGAAGAAGATTGGCGACCACCTGACACCAATTACAACAGCACGTCCTGCAGCCCCCAGGAATTACTGTCCCTTATAATGTGTACTTGCAAAGATGAATGCGTTCGTAATTGTGAATGCAGAAGGAGTGGTCTAAACTGCACTAGCATATGCAGCAATTGCTCAGGCCAAGCATGTGATAACATGGACAATAATAACATCTTAGACGACGAGCTAGAGGATGAGGATAATGTGCTGGAGGATGAGTGAAGTTAATAAAGACATTGAACATTCCAAATTTGTAAGATATTTATGCTTGAGAAGTGAATTTATGTTGCAATGTTCGTAGAAAGTTCAGGGTGGGTTTCTCCGTACCACAGGTTTATATGGCCTAGGCCTGTGGAAGCCTCTTTTCCCTTAAAAAAGAGTGCCCCTTGATAAGGTGGTGACGTTGTCGTTCCTTCAAGGGCTTATCACTAACATACCACCGGCCACTGAAATAGCAACATTCTTTTACGAAGCTTATTTTTTAAAAAAATTATCAAAATTACGAAAAAGTTAACATTTACACCGTCTGTAACTCTTGAACCGTACAATTTAGAGTGATTATGAAAAGGACCATTCTTATTTGAAATTCAACGTAGAACATTTTTGTACATAACAATGTTTTGGATAAACCGCTTAGTTTTTGAAATATTTACGAAAAACTAAAAAAACTAGTGATTTTTCAAATTCCCTTCCCCCTCACCCCCAAACCCGACGCTCAAAATGGTGTAACTTTCTACCATAGAATAAGGGGACTATGTAGGGCAATTTGGTGTTGGTGGAAAACTTTTACTTTGGATGTTGAGGTTTAGGTCTAATTACACCGTACTACTTATCGTTTGCATTGCATTACCATAAATAAATAAAATACAAGTGAAAACTCATCAAGGCTGAACTAATAACGTTCGAAATAAACTCGGAACGAAATGGACATTGAAATGCTCCATGTGAACGAAACAAAGTTTTCCCAGGACAATGAATAATTCGTCGGCTATTTTCGTACGTTTATTTCTCATTCAAAAGCGGTGGATGTTTCGCGGTTTCCAAAGACTCCGTCACGTGACGCGTCACCCTGGCCCACTTCGATCTGAAACTGAAACAAAAGACGCGAAGAATTCAATGATCGATCTTTGTCATCAAGAATTACATGCTTCATGGCGAAATTTAATTGTTTTCTCGGAGCTTTGTGATGCCACCATCCTGACGATGTAGGTCTATACCGGGTGCTGCATCAATAATTCTTACATTTTCGCCTGTATTTTTATTATTAGAAAAGTTTCGCTATTATAAAAAGTCATTTCGAAAAACTCTTTAAAAATACCCTTTTTCTGCAACCGACACAAAAGTCGTCTATTTTAATACCAAAATTAGCTCTTGAAATGACGTTCCTATAACTGACAAAAACATAGGTATGTTGCTAGGCAACATTTCTGATTCCTAGGAGCTAAAGTTGAACAAAAGGATGTACTAGGTCATCAAGAACGAACAACATTGTTATGGTTAGTTCTTTGGGTTGGGACGCATACCTGATTTGTTTCCGAATATGGCAGATTTGGCATTTCATATACCCATGCTGGAGATATAAATACACCATATTATAGTTAAGTATTTTTTTTTGATCAGGAAAACCTTCAAGATTCACAGATCTGTATTTCATTCATTATCGAAGTCTGATTTAATGGATAACTGGTTATTGAATAATCACGGCCAGCAATACATTCTTGTCACACAACGATATTGTTTACCTTCATTTGATTACTGAGCCAAACACAGTGGAATATGGAGAGAAATAAATAATTGCCATTATTATTGTTGATATGCTCACTAACCTTACATGTTGCACTGGCGCGGACATTTAGAACATCCTTGAAAATTGAATAAACCTGATCTGTAAATGCAGGTATAGAATATTCTCACCACACGAATTATTGGTTGCATTGCATACATCATATGGCACGGCATCCACGTTCCGGGTATAGTCGAGGTATAGTATTGAATTCGTGCCTGTATGGTGCCTGTAGTATCTGATGATGCATGTCAACACAAATTGTAACAAAGTCATCGTCCACCAATATACCAATGTAAAGTAGTCTTGCTTCTATCTAATTACCTATATTTACTTCACATATTTATTTCAATTAATTCTTTCGGTTGCAGAAGACTTGTGTGACTCGCAAATTTTACTTTCGCTCGGCTTTGCATGCAAAACTCGCTTGTCAAACAAAGTGTCACTTTTGATCCTGATGAAACAATCTTCTTTATTCTCCAAGTGACATTAGAAGGGGCTTTTCAATTACACTTAACAGGCATAAAAGGTGTACTTATGCAGCCTAGGCAGAAAAAGTACTGCCTAGGCAAAAATAATTCAAAAGTTTGTTGTTCCAAGTAATAATCGAAATTGGCAATGACTGGGTGAACACAAAATGATGGATTATTTGGACTTTGCGTGAAATTGAAAAGAATTTGAAGAAAACATTATATGTTTCACATGGCAGAAAAAAAAAGAATCAATGCCTGAAGGACTCGTGGTGTTGCTCGGCAACACAATTTCGTGAACAATGAAGCGACAGAATCATCTCGAATATTCAGAACATCGTGATATTACTTACGATAACGCTCACTTTGAGCCAAGAACTTCCGAAAATAGTTTTTTTTCCTGCAATTAAGAAGCAGGCTTTGAAGATCCTTTTTGCTTCACCTTGTATGACTTGTACAGTTGAAAGTTCATTTAGTAGCCTTCGGAGAATCAGAACCTGGTTGAGGAGCACCATGTCTGAAGCTCGACTCAATGGCCTCGCAATGATGAGTGTACACAGGCAATAAACTTGAACGATTTCGTCAACAAAGTGATCAACGAATTCACATAGAACCCCGAGAAGAACTCTTGAAGATTAGTTTTCTATTGATTGTCTATACAGGGTGTTTCAGATTTAAATGTACATACGATACCTGTAGATAGGGGACACTGTGATGGTTCCAAAACACCCCCCTCTGATGTGTCTACCGTTTTTTATAACTGAGACACAGGACGATATCTTGATGTTGACAAAATCATCATCTGGTCATAGCTTTTGAACCACCTTGTATAATCTTTTCATTCTTTTCATACTTGGTAGAACTATTTCACTTATATTAACCATCAAAACTAAATGAAAATCCGGATCAGAATCCAGGTCCGTCTTGAGGAAAAACAGAAAACTTCTTTTAAATTAAAAACAACACTCTGTATGGCAACATTTTTTAGATCTGTTTCAATATTTGAAAATATCAGGGAAAAACGAATGAAGTGACCTACGTTTTATGACCGCGCATCCGATTTGACAGATGTTTTATTATTATCTGCTGATATACTCGGCTCCATTTTGAGTCATTCTTATTGAACTCGTAATTCAAAATCCAATTATTTCTCAAAATAATAACGTCCATCGAAGTTCAACATCATTGGGGTGAGATAGATAGATCTGTTCGTTCGGCAGAATAACGTCGGTGGTTTTGGAAATGTTTGAGGGCTCGTTTTATTCTTCACTATTGATTCATGAGCTGCGGTAAATCCTCGGGTAAATCTATCAACAGTTCACCTAATTTGCTTCTAATGGCGTTCAACTTTGAAGACAGTAATTTTTTTGCATCAGAAATGGGTTTTGAATTACAGTTCAATAAAAATTCCTCGAAATGGGGTGAATATTTCAAAACATAATAATAAACCATCTGTCAAATTGGATGCACGCTCGTAATAAGTAGGTTACTCCATCAATTTTGTCCTGCTCTTTCCAAATATCAAAACAGATATACAAAATTTTGCCATACAGAGTGTTGTTTTTGAAATAAACATATTTTCTGTTTTTCCTTAAGACCGACCTGGATTCTGATCTCAATTTTTATTTAGTTTTGATATGTGCAATATTTCTACCAAGTATGAATAGATCATACAAAGTGATTCGAAAATTATGACCAGATGAAGATTTTGCCAAAATCAAGATAACGTCTTGTATCTCTATTATACAAGACGATAAGCACATCAATGGGGGTGATTTGAAACCGTCAAAGTGTCCTCTATCTGCCAGTATCGTATGAACATTCAAGTCTGAAACACCCTGTATATATTTTTTTCGTTTTTTAATTTTTCTCATTAAACTTTTCTTATTTGATTTTCCTCTTTAGTTTTTTATGGTGCCCCCCCCCCCTAGCTTTCCGGCTGGCGACGCCCCTGTCGAGAACCATGGTTATTTGAATTCTTGCAATGATATTATGATATGATTATGACGACTATTTACAGCCGACACGACATGGGTGTTCGAATTGCCGTTCTGTCGGGTGGTTCCCCCCAAAAAAAGAAAAGCTCAAGCACGCTTTCCATCGTAAAAACGACCGTTATTCACGTCGGTAAGGCACGCTTTTGCTTTTCGTTTCGAGACGCTTTTTTTCCACTGCCCTCGAATATTTCGACTCTAAATTCGTAACCGGAGATGTGTAATTGGGCAAAGCTTTCGTCGTAAAATAAACCGTGCAAGACGTGAAAGCCGTCTGGGAATGTTTTTCGCACTTCGTGTATGTGCCATTTTGTACGGATTCACAGGAGTTGACGATTTCCAAGAATTTCCGAATGATTTCTCCTTTTCCTATTCCTATACCGCACCGGCGCACCGCATACTTCTAGGATCCGAGTTCCTCTTGTTGAAGTAGTTTTTTACACTAATATAAAAATATTAGGTAAGTGAATTCCCTAACAACAGGGGATCTTGCTGGTACATCCAAATGTCCCAATGTTTCAGACTTAGGTACGATATCCCAGAGATGTTTCTCTTCTTGGGACATCCATCAGATGTTTTCATTAGATGTTCTAGAAACATCCCATTTGATCTTTTTTTTATAAACAATATCATGGTTCCATATTCGCTAATGATGATGGACATGAATGAATAGTTCAAACAATTGTGTCATTTGAAACATTGGAGAGTTGGTAAAAAATGGAAATCAAAACTGTATTCGTACTTATATACTTATACCTATACCAAAGCCGGCTAATTTCATCAATAACAAATTGAAATAATCATACTAAATATTCCTCAATAGGATTACCGAAGTACCTGCTTAACTTCCTGAACCATGTAATAAACGACAAAATTGAAATATATCTCTCCAGCATATTTATTGCAGAATTTATTTGTTATACCAGCCGACAGATGGCGGTACAACTACGTTGCTAAGAGTTACTAACAGCCGTCGGCCCAGCGCCAACAAATATGAGCCTCAAACAACTGTTATTATCTTCCATTAGATATTGGGCCTTGGGCCGCACCGACCTTATATTTTCGCATTGGGATTGTTACTTAATATCTGTAAATAGGTCGTCCATTTTCAGGATTTCAGATTGAAAATAATTCATACCGTGTCATCCATTACTGTCATCAAACAAAAAACATCCTAGAAGTTTCTTTAAGATGTTCTATATCAAGTACCCTGAATGTCTCTGGTACATCCCGTATCATCCCACAAACATTCTGATGGGATGTTTATAAGACATCGCAAATGCTGACAAGGGTGTTGCCAGCAACATCCCGAGAATGTCCCAAGGAAAATAGGGATTTTTACGGGGTCCGACTTTAAAGTCGGGGGTCCGAGATTAAAGTCGGGGGTCCGAGATTAAAGTCGGGGGTCCGACTTTAAAGTCGGGGGTCCGAGATTAAAGTCGGGGGTCCGACTTTAAAGTCGGGGGTCCGAGATTAAAGTCGGGGGTCCGACTTTAAAGTCGGGGGTCCGAGATTAAAGTCGGGGGTCCGACTTTAAAGTCGGGGGTCCGAGATTAAAGTCGGGGGTCCGACTTTAAAGTCGGGGGTCCGAGATTAAAGTCGGGGGTCCGAGATTAAAGTCGGGAGTCCGAAACTTAAGTTAGGAGCTAGATTATATTCTTTAAATATGTGGACAGAAATGAATATTTTCCATTGTTACTCATCAGTTTGATGTCAGCAACATGCTCCTGAATTTTCTACATGTACTCGAGAAACACCCTGTACGTTTATGTACAAACAATAATTTCACATCCATTGGATAATCATCACATAAGGATCAGTCAAAATCCTCCCTTTTGGATGTACACTGAATGTCAAATAATGGATCACACCTGTACGATCATTATCGTACGTATAGGGTGATTGTATATATTCCACTTCATAGCTGAGAATCTCATTTGTTTGTTTAAAGGGTGCAAAAAGATTACAATACAAAACATATATTTTCACAAATGAACTACCCTGAATGTCATTTCGTCCTTGGGTAGAGCTCAGAAAGATGAGTTTAATGATACATGATTACATTTGTAGGTATGAGATCACCCCTTCCGGACTATGTTCATAATCTTCTTCAATAAATAGCCAAATTTCTAAGCCTTATGAAAACGTTGAGAATCAAGTTTTCAATGCGCAGTTTTCATTATGAATTAACTGATTATACAGGGTGGTCCACGGTGGATGGCCTATTAGAAGTATCTGGAGAACGAAAAAACAGAACATTCTGAAAATTGGGATACTTTGATAATTGAACATTTTCTATCCCACTAGAATATTTTCATCGATACAGTGTTGCCACTTCTATAAGAAACAACTAGCAACTTCGCTATTTTGAATGGAGCACCCTGTATATTCTATTGCATTATTAGATTCCTCCTGAAGAGCTGATTTCATCAATCTTGGGATCTAGCAGGAATGATTACAGAGATATATGATGTTCAAAATCGAGATTTTTTAATTTCAGGATTTTTTGTGTCGAAACTATTCATTATCGATCGAAACGACTAACATGTCCCTATCTTAACTTTTGATTCACTAAATACTGGAATTTAATTGGAACAAATACAGGGTGCTTCAAGATTCAGAATTCTGATCACCCTGTATCTGTTCCAATTAAATGTCAGTAGATAGTGAATCAAAAGTTAAGATAGGGACATGTGAGCCGTTTTGATCGATAATGAATAGTTTCGACACAAAAAAATCCTGAAATTCAAAATTCTAGATTTTGAACACCCTATATCTCTGTAATAATTCCTGCTAGACCACAAGTGTGATGCATCGATGAAATCAGCTTTTCATGAAGGATCTAAAAATGCAATAAAATACAGGGTGCTCCATTCAAAATAGCGAAGTTGCTAGTTGTTTCTGATAGAAGTGGCAACACTGTATTGATGAAAATATCTTAGACGGATAGAAAATGTTCAATTATCGAAGAATCCCAATTTTCAGAATGTTCTGTCTTTTCGATCTCCAAATACTTCTAATAGGCCATCCACTGTGGATCACCCTGTATATGTTATATTGATATTTTGTCAATATTGAGGCTATTCGAATTAAACAAAAGTGATGACGTATTTTGCAAACCGATCATCTTCTCGGAATTTTCGAATGTATTCAATTTCATTCTTGGATAGAGCAAAGAAAGACGAATTCAATGATATATGATATCATAGAATGGGTCTGAGAACACCCGTTTCGGACTTATCCATGAAGTCCGAGATTAAAGTCGGACCCCCGACTTTAATCTCGGACCCCCGACTTTAAAGTCGGACCCCCGACTTTAATCTCGGACCCCCGACTTTAAAGTCGGACCCCCGACTTTAATCTCGGACCCCCGACTTTAAAGTCGGGGGTCCGACTTTAAAGTCGGGATTCGAAAAAAAATAGTATAGGTGGCCCTTCAGCGCCTTCGTAGATTTTCCAGAGATGTTCCTATCATCCCATATGGATGTTTCTACGACGTCTTACAGATGTTATTGTGTTATTAGGGTTATGGGTGTACAGTCGCCGAGCCTGACGCGGTTGGATGAATTCAAATAACCATGGTGTGGAACGAGGAGCAAACAGCGCCCATAAAAGTGTACCATATTTAAAGTATGTGATATTTGTAAGTAATGAAAATATCGAAAAATATTCACAATATATTTCAAAGTAATCAATGTGATTGAAAAGTAATTAGAGTAATCCTCGGAGTAATCGGAAATCAATCAGAATACTTAAATATATAATGAAAATATCTTCCAGTTACCTCGCCAGTTACTTATGAAAGGAATTGAAAAGTATTTGAAGTAATGAAGTGGTACTCAAGTATTGGCGAAGGAATTAAAAAGTATTTGAAGATAATTGAATTAATTAAAATATATGATACATATACTGGGTGGTGAATTGATGCTCACCATTGGGATCTCGGAACTTGTAAGATATACGAGGTTGGTTGAATTTGAGAAAAGTTGTGCCATTTTCTGACGACTATAATTCTGGAAAAAATCCGAGATATTCCGATTGGTTCTTGATTTATATCGAAAAGAAACTGAAAATCTGAACTTCAGAAAAACAACATATTTTTCAAGAACCATTCAACCATAATATCTCGGATTTTTCAACTTTGGAGGGTTGTTGTGGAGTAGTTTTTGGTTCACTAATTATTTAATCCCATAGGGCGTATTCTGCAGGTCAAGAATAATTCATCCTCTACAAAAAATCTTGAACAACCGGAATTTCAACTTAATTCTGATGTTTCTATTTCAGGGGGTTGTTGAGAGGTAGTTTTTTGTTCGCAAATCATTTCACCCCATGAAGCGTAATTAGCATAATTGACATTTAATTGAAACAAATTATAAATTTAGATTTTTTGACCACCTTGTATCAATTTCAATTGAACACCAATTGATAGTGAGTGAAAAGTTGAGATGGGGACATGTAAACCGTTTTGACGAATAATGAACAGTTTCGACAGAAAAAAATCCTGAACTTGGAAAATCTCGATTTTGCACACCCTATATGTCAGTAACTTTCACTGCTAGACCCTAAGTATGATGGGTCGTTGGAATCAGATCTTCAGGGAGAATTCAAAAATGAAATAAAATATAGGGTGTTCCAATGAAAAAAACATAGCTCTGATGTGCTGTGACCTTACGGAACACCCTGTGTATTTCAAAGAAATTTTGAAATGTGGAGCTCGGTTATTACTTCAATTTTGATTCATGAATTCTTTTTGTATCTCTCAAGACAACAGAGAAATCGAACTCTGGAGTCTTAGTTGGCCACCCTGTACAAATAACTGAAATTTTGTGGAGTTCCTTGCAGTTCGCTGGAAGTCCTCGGTTGAAGTACGGTATAATTCTGATCAACTCAGAACTGGAATTCCGTTCGACAAAGCGGCAATAGCGCTGTGTATTCGAAATAAGTAGGTATACACACTCGGGTACACCCAAGATTTTTTTAAAAAACGCAGCTCTTAACAAAAACGAAAAAGAGTACTGGCCCTTCTTGCTATGGAATTAAATTCGATATATTATTTAATAAGCTAAAAATCTACAGTGTTCCACCATCTGATTTATCCAACTTGAGTACCTAAAAGGTATCAGATACACACTCGGATACACAGACACAAATTATTTATTGATATTTGACGACTTCTCGAATACGAATGATATATTCCCTCGGATATTCCACATTTCACTTCATTATCCGTTGTCGCCAGTTATCAGTATCACGCAACCCAACATACAGAAATTGTAATCTGAGCGGTCTGCAGAAATCAAGGCAGAAAGTCTTCCAAACAAAAGGAAGAAACTGAAAAAAGTGAACTCCAATAAAAATTAATGTAGTGCTCGATGTAGTGTGAATAGCGCTCAAATCAAATATAGTAATGAGTACAAACTTAATAGTAGAGTGCCAAACGAATCGTAAGTCGCTTAGATCAAAAGTTGGTGGGAAATCGGAGGTAAAAAGCTGTGACATGGCTAGAATTGTTACCTACCATCTCCAGATCATGGATCCACTTGTCGTCAAAAAATCGTCCTGTGCGTTTGGGGGGTAGGGGGTAATTTATAAAAAAATATGGATTTTTTTTTTATTCGTGGAAAATATTGATGGGTTCCAGAACTTCCACCCTGTCGAATCTTGATTTCGTGTGATGAGTAGAACAAATTATAGAAAATTTTGAAATTCACCAATCACATTACGATATATGAGAAAATCATTATTCAAACGGCTATAACTCGAAACTTGTAAATTTTCGTTAAATTGCTTTTCATATACCTCGCATTATCTCAGTAACTACAACGTTTATCAAAAAAATACTTGAAATAATGTCGATGCGCCTATGTTTCAAGATGCGAATGGTTCTTTGATTTTGAAAATCGAAGCATAAATAAGGAAGATATTGGGAAAATCATAATCCAATGCAGGTAGTACGAAGGACGGCGATTCGCCGCTTTCATACCCCGATTCTCCCCGCAATGCCCGCGGCCGTCATAGTACGATCACCGTCAGTATGAAATGGTATGAATTACTGAGTGTTACAGAATTACGATCTTGGAATTCACGGGAGCAATGGAATCGATCGCTATTTTCCAAGTTAACAAAAATTTCTTTTAACTTGCTGTTTGATTGGAAGTGATCTCAATTTATTTTATGACTATCTCGAAAGTACATTTTTTATCCATCAGAGTAAAATGTCACCCATCTCATTCATTAACAAATTGAGAAATATTGAAACAAAACATGATGCATATAATATTGAAATAAAAATGATATATCCTTGTGGAAACTTGAAAAAAACATTATTTGATACCAATCGAATTGCGAAGTTGTAAATATTTTTATACGAAACAGTGTCCACAAGAACACAAAGCTTCGATAATTTTTTTCGATCATGTCTCTTGATGAATCATTATTTCCAAACCAACGTGTTTTGGTGTGAGTTCTCTGGATTTCGAATTAGCGAATGTTATACCTTGACATCAGATACTCAACACCTTTGAATCAACTGAATCAACTTTATCGGGTATAAGGCAACTAATAAAAAAAAGTTTTTTGGTATCATATCCGTAAGCCTTGACATCCATATTTTTGAGTTGTTTATAATCTGGAATATCTCTCATATCTTATTGCGAAATATGTCAAAAAAATTTGTGTATCTGGGTCATATCTGATGCATGCAAAGTCAGGGGAGTTATCTTCTGTAATTTTACTTTGTTCTATATTTGTGTATGAATCAGATGAGTTTTTGTCTCTTTTGGAATCACAATATACGACTCATTAGAACGTTTTGATTTATTTGATAATTTCTATCTCCTTGTCGTAGTGCTTTCTGATTTCTTCGATAAATTCATTTTACTTGACTTTTTGAGAATTTCTCTCCTCGTTTTTTGGACGTTTCGAGAACGAATCAACTCCGGTTCTCAACATAAAAAATGCAAAACATTTTTTGTCTTTGAAAGTTGCATTTTCATGTTGAGGACGGGAGCAGATTCGTTTCCGAAACATCCAAAGAAACGAGGAGAGAAAATCCCAAAAAATCAAGTGAATAAATGAATGTATTACCTCCTTGTTTAACCTATACCTATACAGACAGTATTCTTCGATAATGATTTTCCTACCAGTTTTGCCACCAAGTTCGACATATTCTTGATAGAAACAGTTGAAAGTATACCCTTTTCCATTAGAAAATCTGCACCATCTATTAATTTTATCAGATTTTCAAATGATCTGTAATGTGTGGTATTGACAACTTTATTCTCACTCAGTGATCCTCTATAATGTTTCCAATTTGATACAAAGCATTGGCTATGATACTTATTGACTTCCATTGCAATAAACAATGTTGGTAGTCAATACTAGGTCAAAACTTGATACTTATTTGAACGTTTTTGGTAGAAAACAGATTTAGATACATCAAAAATACAAAATTTACAAAGTGTTATTTCTTTTGGCAGGATAACATCTGATTCATATCCTTCACATCAATTTCACTATAGAATGCGTTTTATTCCTGACACTATTGTCTCCAGTTTTCAATATTCCTGTGCCAGAAGATCAATTGACCTTTATTTTCATTGAAAATATCATCAATTTTCTGAAGTTCCACATCGATTTGCCTCGCATAGTTTTTTCCGAGGTTTTTTCTTTCGAATGTTTTTATCGATAGTTCTGTACAACGAAGGAGTTGACCATCTGTTCCACAAATGAAACATTTTCTCGATGATTCTGTTCTCTGCTGGAAAAGAATCTTCAACTTCAAGACATATTCAAGATCAGTATCTGAATTGCTAGTACTTTACATCTTTTATCTAGAGAAACATATATTTTATGATGAATTTACAATAATAGATGTCCTTAGCTAACCAATACTTATTTAATTATTGAAACAGAGCACACAGTACCAAATATCGAATGATTAATTCACAATAAGTCACCATTAAATGCAATGGTGAACGCCTCAAAGTTGATGTGTATAACGAAAGCGTATGGAACTAGGATAGCCGCGGGTATTGCGGGGAGAATAGGGGTACGAATGAGGCGAAACGCGTTCGTCCGTGGTACCTGCATTGCATTATGATTTTCTCAATATCTTCCTCATTTATGCTTCGATTTTCGAAATCGTAGAACCATTCGCATCTTGAAACATAGACGCATCGACATTATTTGAAGTATTTTTTTGATAAACGTTGTAGTTAATGAGATAATGCGAGGTATATGAAAAACAATTTAACGAAAATTGACAAGTTTCGAGTTATAGACGTTTGAAATATGATTTTCTCATATATCGTAATGCAATTAGTAAATTTCAAAATTTTCTATAATTTGTTCTACTTGTCACACGAAATCAAGATTCGACAGGGTGAAAGTTCTGAAAACCATCAACATTTTCCACGAATAAAAAAAAATCCATATTTTTTTATAAATTACCCCCTACCCCCCAAACGCACAGGACGATTTTTTGACGACAAGTGGATCCATGATCTGGAGATGGTAGGTAACAATTCTAGCCATGTCACAGCTTTTTATCTCCGATTTCCCACGGGGTGAACGATAGGATTCGATTGGCACTCTACTATAACAGCTATAATAGGTATATAAATGAAAAGCTTGGGTGGATCCAAGACAAATGCCAGACATTTGTTTATAGGTACACTGTACCCTCAACGCCTCAACCGCTCAACTCAACCCGAGCCGAGCCATACAAACGGGTATTTTCCAACTTTCTTCCGAATCTGATAAATTCTTAGAATTTCCTGATTTCCTGATACACCTATATTTTTGTTGATAGTCTGGCAACAATGTACTGGGGGCGACAAAATTCTAAATACGGCCCTGCCAAAGTTTACTAGCCTTAACACAAGGTAAAAAATACTACAGTTTCGAGTTGAACGACATGATTATTCGTAGTAGGAATTTATCACTCAACTCAAGTTTTGGTTGCAGTATAGGTATTCGCCTTGAACTTAAAAATAGATCGCTGTAAAATATCGCAACACAAAGAGCCTATATTTGATTCGTCAGCCAATCCCGAGGCCAATCCAGTGCCAGAACAAGGAAGTCTTCGTTTTGCCAAATCTGTTTCAGAAACATCACGATGAGTAATAATAATAATATCAACTGTCGACAAACAAAATATTGGTACATGATTTAAAGGATTAAAGGGATTTAACTGTCATGATTCGAAATACCTACCTATAATTATGCTCCACCCACCAGTTAAATAACCTCACTCCCTTCTAACTAGTTAGGTAGGTACATCTAAGAAAATTAAAATTGAGAGGTCGTTAGGTATTTAAGTTTTCAGCATTATTAAAGAGTAAGAAGAAATAATTCTCTGTCCCCTGTAACAATTCAAATTAATTTAATCATGACTGGCTTCGGAATTATAAACAATGAAAGGAAGTAGTAACAAGCCATTGTTAAATTTATATGTAATTTAATGTTCTTCCATCATGAAACCAATTCTATGTAGGTATTACGATACCTATACATACCTAATTTCGCCTAATTCTGAATAAAATTCTTTGGTAGTGGACGCTAGATCACAATAATAGTTCTTTATGTATCAAGGACGTATAATAGGTTTTTACCGTCTGAGGTTTTTACGGACCGCAGTGTGTAAGACTATTAACGCGCCTAGGTCCATAAAAGCAAGTTACGCCCGAAATGCATACAACATTTTATGCTCTACAGGTATATTCAAAATTTCATTGTGAATGCTTATTCACCTCTCGAGAACGATAGAAATACACTCGGAAATACATCATGGCTGCACTAAGGAATATCATTTCCATTTGATGGAATCGACGTTACCATGGTAACTCAGTGAATTTTTTGAATTTATTTTGGGTTGATCATTTTGCACGAGATTTTGCATCTCAGAAATACCTACCTACCAAGAGAACTGTAATATTATATAAGGAACCATTCCAACTGAAACATTAATGCCCTGATAGGTATGTACAGGAAGGCCTATTACGAGTTACCTATACGCCGGGTGGCAAAGTAGTCCGCGTGCGGTAAAGTGCCACTTTACGTACCCAAAACCGGGCGGTTAAATGCTACTTTACGCCCGGTCGTGCATAAAAATATTGTAGAATGTAGAATACGTATCTCGATCAGTTTACCTCTCGGTTTACCTCATACTAGAGTTCCTAAATGTACTTGACACTGCTGTTTTGACGTTTTTTATAATATACAAAAAACGTAGAAGCAGCAGTGTCAAGTACATTTAGGAACTCTACCTTATGCTTAGTTATAAGCATCTCACTTATGCTAATCACATGCTATCACAGACAAAATTGAAACTAATTACAGAGAACTCAAAAACAATGCCTATGCATAAATAACATGAAATGAATTCAACTATAAAAATGTTGCTACCCGGTACTGTGCAAAGTGCTCGATATAGCTCACTTGCACCTGCACTTGAACCTGACCTCTTCTAATAAGGGTAGCCTAGATAAACAATGCAGATTTTGACAGTTAGGGAGACTAGGTCAAGAGAAGCAGAACAGTATAATACTTTATAATTAAATATAGTAGACTAACCATAACAAATTTTGGGTTGTAAAAGTATTGAAAACATCCTAAACCTACAAAAACCTTGATAGTGGTATTGGGATAGGATAGGGGCAATAGGGCTCTTTATCCCGGGGCGTAACCAAACCTACCACAAGAGTATGCAGAGTTGCCGAATGAGACCATGACCAATGAAAAAATGTAGGATATTCATTCAGATTCAGCTGTTTTCATGGTCTATCTAATGCCTACGCCTACCTAGATGGAACTGTTTTTCGCTTTCATTATCACTTTCGCATAGACTGAAATGTAAATTAACCGAACAAAAGTGAATCTACTCAAACAGCAACTTTCAATCCACATTAAAAACAGGTTTGTGGAACAGACTGGCACGTAAATAACATTAGCGACTATGGAAGTTAACCTGCAAATTGATAATGGCATGCTCAGAAAAATGGCAATTATTTACCTCCTGAATTCGTTGAGAAAGGCACTTGCAATTCAACATTGTCATTTTCCGTAACAACTTCTAACTCCACTTCTGCATTCTCCACTGAAACCGTAGTTGTGCCGTTTTCATTTTGTGTAGTAGATGCGGCAACAGAGCTAGGAACGCTCATACTTGTCGCTTCTTCATGCATTGTTTATTGGATTACGCACTTATCCCGTAATGATAACCGAATTCAACACTCCCCAAGGTCCCAAGAAATTCTGACCTTCAAATTCGCGCCAAGGTTTCACAAATATCTATTTCTTACAACGATGTAAAAATCGAACGTTGTGTAAATGTAGGTCTCTAGGCCACTTCGCTTACACTTTGCATTTCAGACAGACATGACTGTCAGAGTCAAGCGACCGACTATGTTCATAACCTCACTCTTGTCAAATAAATTTGGTATAATGAAAAAGTCATTCCTCTAAAAGAATAAACTTCTCAAGATTTATTCAACCGATTTTAGAATGCCAAATTTGAGAAAAGCTCGATAAATCGCTTGAATTTAAAGCTCAATCGACTTTCTCTATCAAAGTAGGTCAAAGTTGTTTATTCATTCTGTTGCGTCCGTTGCGTCTATCGGTGTTACATAACTCTATTTATTCGAATTCAAAGCTGCATTGACTTAGATTGTATGTTTAATTCATTGAATTATGGAGATATTGCTCCAGTTAAAAAAGAAGGAACATCAGTAAATTATTGAAAATGAAATTGCGCATGCTCTACTCATATTTAAATGTTTGGCGGCAGTTTTGCCCATTCGATAAGAAACCCTAGGTACGAGTACTTATTACAATGGTTATAGATGAAAACTTTGTTAGAAGTGATTAAAACGAAGAAACAAAAAAAATTACCGATATAGTTTCTGACTAATTTTCTATACGAGGTGTTTCAAAACTCAGTATCGAGATTTATTCAGGTGCTTCTATATTTTTCAAATTGAAATATTTTTTTCCTTCTATTAACATAATATTTCCGCAAACGCTTCGTTCCCGAACTTCAGAGCGGTAAAATTTCAAGATTTTCAACTTTTTTCTTTATAGCTTTTTTAGTATTTGAGATATTCAGATATAATTTTAAAACAGGAGGTTACGTTTTAGGATTCACAATTCACATTATACAGTATGTCGACTGATTGTAAGAATCTACAGGGTGATATTTTTTCAGGGGTCAAGCCCTTTTTCGCTTCATAAACTTATTGTGGTGCGCCACTCTTGCTATTTTGACGCAACTATGCGATCGTTATCGGGAAAAAATATTTTTTGTAATTCGCTATAGATTTAATCAATATTTTTAACAAAAGCGAGGACCCTCTATCATCACAATTAAAACAAAAATAGTTAATTATTATACAAGGGAAAAAGTAGTAGATTTTAGCTCCAGGTTGTGTTGTCTTCCGACGCGTTAGGAGGGAGACAAAAAACCGTGAGCTAAAATCTGATATTTTTCCCGTGTATAATACAAAAATTTTTTTCTGTGACAGGAAAAAGGACGAATCAATATTGAGAAGATATTACATATTAAAATCAGAAAATTATCGACGTGAAATTTTCAACAGGAATTACACCTGCTTTGCAGGCATCTTTATAATTATTTCGAATTGATCAAATATCTATCAGTCTAATTCTGTGATTTGATTTTCAAAAATTGCGAAGTTAGTGGTTGTTTAGTAAAATTAAAAAATGAAATATTATATCATCAATTGAGAATTTTTTGATTATTTACACAAATTTGCTCAAGGTTTTGTTCAAAATTTCCCCCCCGCTTACTCTTCTTATTATTATTGAAAACGTTGCTATCCGAAGAGTATCTGGCTCGTCTCTTATATGGATGCAGCTGTGTAGTAGTTTATTTGAATACACCAAACTTTTCATGGGTCCCCAAAGATAAGGTGACCTCGGTGGCCAAAAAGAACTGGACCACTTCTTATTGCAATCCACTGGTGGGTAATGTTGTTATCAAATTGCTAATAATTCCTTAACTATTTAGTTCAAGACAAAAAGTGTGTATGGCACTTTCCACTTGAAATTGTTCAAGGAATATGCCCTGAAACTATGGCGATCGAGTCACGGGACACCCTGTATATGTGATATGTATTCGGGGAAAAAGTACTCACTTATTTCCCGTGAGAAAAAAGTAACGTTCCTTAAGCTGTCAACAGAGATGAAATTTTAAACTTATTTCCCGTCACAGGAAAAAGTTAGTGAACTGGATTACAATAAGTATCCAAACATAACCTACAAAGATGAGTAACATACCGAACAAACCTCGATTTTTTTTGGAGGTGTTGGAAAATAAAAAAATCTTAGAACTTCAACGCTTTGCGGTAACGAAGCGTTTGCGGCAAGTCTTATTTTGACCTGAAATCTTGATACAGAGTTCCCAAACACCCTGTATATTCCGTGATTACACAATGTACGTCCATGCTTATTGCTTACGTATATAGTATTTATAGAATACCTATTTAATACAGGGTACTTCAGAAGGGACCTTCGTAGACGAAGAATTGGAAATACAACATGAAAAGTGAATTAAAATAGCAGACCAACAACAAAAATAAGTTTTTAATATAACATCATTATCAGTATAGGTACAGAATATTCTTGTTGTTTCATATTTTTGTATAAAGTAAAATACGCCCAAATACAATAACAAATTACCCAGGCCTACTATTTTAGGATCGACGATTACAAACGAAGAAATATACATTATGCATATACCTATATAATAATTTCGAAAAACCAGCAAAATATAATATATTATATAAATGTATAAATACAGTAGAACAATGAATGATATAGTCACCCCTCTCTGGAGAGATTAGTTCAATACAAAATTTGCATAAAAAACGTTCCCACTTTAAGACAATATATCTGGTATTTAGTTCAAAATTAGGCATATCTTTAGCATTTCCAAAGTTGACAACCATTATTTAAAATGTTTATATCTGAAGTTCAGTGGCGACGAAAGATTACCAACAAAAAAACGTGAAAAGTCAAGTTTTTCTAATTTCACTAATATTCACTAGTCACCACAAACACGAAAAGTCAAGTTTCTCTAATTTCACTAATATTTGCAAAATGGCTACTGACACTGACATTATCCATATCAAAATGGGCCAATTACATATTATTGCACCAAAATCAGCCAATGACTTTTCATCTTTGCAATGTTCAATCAGAATTTGGTTCTAAAAACCGGCGCTTGCTACTTACAAAATCATCTAAATGAAAAGGTCTATGGACATAATATTATGTTTTAGGTACATATTTTTTGTTCACTTTGTTCATGTAACAAGTTACAAGAGCATGACGACTAAACTTCATCATCAATATGTATATATAAGGCATTGTCTGCTAAATATGGAGAAAAAATCTAGTGAGCTGGAGTATCTGGTCTGCCCCAAACAAGGGAAATCACCTACAGGATTCTGTGACCGATACAGTAGTACCGCCATACGGTCAACTCGAGGAAACACTCATTTAAAATGTTTTCCTGTCAAACCTACATAACCTTAAAAGTCGTAAATGAGTTGGAGCCTCCCTCAGTGGTGCTCTCGGCAGTCTCGGACGGCGGCGTAGTTTGTTCAGGTTCAGTCACGACATTCACGGGTCACGGTCACTTAGTCACTCAAAAATTCAAAAATAGTTCATGCAAATGTGGAGATATCAGTGATATCACAGATATGTAGAGACCGAGCCCCCTTACTGGCATACTGGCCCTTACAGCTCCGAGGCCCGATTCTCGAATCTGTAGGAATTAGATCCTATAGGAGAATGATCCAATGCTTTCAGTTCTCATAGGAAATGATGATTTGTCATGATACCTATTCTTGAACCAGATGGAATCGTTTTTCCCATGAGAGGTAAAATCAGTAGTATCGATTATTAGCATTTGATAAAGGCTCTGATTATCTTACTTGTAATGATCCAGTAACACTCAGTATCGAATGTATCCACTTATGTCGCGGAGAAATATCACTTGGAAATCCATGAATGGATTTTTGGTAGGCACAATAAGAGGAGACAGAGTTTGTTACACACTGATAATCAGAATAAACTACTATAATACTGGGAGCACAACACAAAACTATATCTATAAGCGAAAGGAATATTAGAACAATGAGAATTGAAAAAGAATATTTTAGAAAAAAATACAAAACAAGTCACGATGGCATGACAGCTCTTGACATTGACAACTAGTGACAACTTACATAACCACAGATTTCGAAAATTTTCTAGAAAAAAGTGAAGATCATTTCGTACGATACGGTAACATCCTCTAGTGGTCATACACTCAAATGGGCTATAGGGAAGACCAGCAATTCCAGCTCACTAGATTTTTTCTCCATATTTAGCAGACAATGATATAAGGTATATGTCTATCCAGAGTCAGCTGGAGCGTTTGTCAGTTGGTTGTACAATGCATTGATGTTCATTATACAGGGGGCGGAAAAAAAAATTGAATTGACAAAACCCAATCTATAGATGTCTGCCACCTGCACGGACTCCAAACGAACTTCAAAAAAAGCGAAACCGCTCTGCGTAGCTATGTTTTTTCTTCAGGTGCTCCAATTGACTTTGGATCGACATACATTAAATGTTTGTTCACATTCAAGCTTTCATGCATTTTATAGAGAGTTTAGTAGTCATTGTGATATTTTTCGAGTTTGAATTCTTCAGTCTCGAATCATTATTGCTTGGTTTCACATGTTATTCATGAAAATTTTCTGCATTTCACTGAAAATGATGATTTCAACCAGTGTTTAAATGAAAAATATTCTCTCAACTTCGAGATTGAATTCAGTTGCATTCTATTCCCAGAAGTGAAGTTACAGAAGGAATTTGAAAAAATGAAATTCTTACTCAAAAGCAAAGCACATAATATGTTCAATTTTTCCTACCAAAGGTAGGTAAGTATTCGCATATACATCCAGCTTTGAGGACTTTTTCTCTTCCATGTGAACACTTAATTTGCAATATTTATTTCACTACCGAATGGAAACGAAATACGAACTAACGTAACCTCAAATTGGGGCATTTGTATTTGTAGTAGTGAAACATACTTTATTGAACGAATATCTGCAAAAAACTTCCTCGATTCACAAGTGTACACAAATAAACAGTCGAAAGTGAAGTTTTCTTTGCTCAAACTACTACCAAAACATCTAAATAATACACACAAGCATATGAACCATTTCAAAACAATGTACTTTCATTTACTTCATCACCGGCCACTTTGGCGCTGCGATCTTAAATTTAATCGATTGTTGATAAATCGTTATTAACGTTTTATTTGATCTTGATTATACTTGTACTCACAATTTTTTTATTTGATCTTGATCATACTTCTCATGTTGAAATATTTCAATTATTTATCCCGTTTCCCCATTCTATTGATTAATACCACAGCTGAATAATGGCAGGAAATATTCCGTTCAAATTTTGACATTGAGTGTACATACTTCAACCTCTCCAGTATATTCAATGGTATTATTTATATAATAATCATCATAAGGTAGGTACACAATCACTGTATGTATTATGCTGTTCTTAAAATTATGGAGACATCAAGTTATGTACAATTAACTGTTTGGAACTATTTCGTATGGAAAGCAAATATAAGGTGAATAGAAGTCCACCATGAATTATCAAAGGTTCTTGCAGATGCAGAATGATGAATTGAGCTCTAATTGTGAACGAGAGAAACATATCTTCTCTTCAGTGCTACCAACAAAGCCATAGAGAAAGATCCGATGATTATTTCCTTTTCTCCATCTAGTCTGTACCGTTGAACTACTTTCGATCATAATAAGTCATAATTACTATAAACGTAAACATACCCTATTTTGGTGTTAACATATAAAACCACGAATTCATTCCAATAAAATAAATGAAGTTCTCAAGAATGGTGGAACAACTCGCCAGGAATGAGACAGGCAAAAAAGTTTATTAAAAAACCATCGCCAACATTCACAGAATATCTAGTAAGCCAGAAACGAAGTTCAACTAGAATACTAGTTGGACCTCTCACAGGGCATTGTAGGCTCAACAAAAACATGAGTACGATAGGTCTGACTGAAGAACTGCTGTGCAGGTTCTGTCAAGAAGAAGAAGAAGAAGAAGAACATCAGTACACATACTTTGCCACTGTGAGGGCTTGTCAAGACTAAGGTTCCTTACACTGGGTGAGGAATAACCAGCAGCCCAGAGATACACAGGAGATCTGAAAGCTAGCCTATGGAGTCCCATGGAGAAGGCGGGGCTAGCCGAAGAACTCTTATCGATTTTAAGGGCAGACACAATAGATCTGAAAAGGTCGCAGTGTGGAGGCAGATAGTCCGAAGGCCCCACTCCAAATCTAATCTAATCTAATTGGTCATTAACAATTGATATCAAACTAGGTATAGTACTTGATATAAGTATTATTATATGTTCTTGAATAATTTCGAAAATTCGAAGAGAATTATCATCGGTTTATCCATGGTATTATAGTTGATTCATGTTACATATATGACATCGATAATAGTTCAGGGCACAGACTAGAAGATAGACAAGGCAAAAAATAGAGCACCTTTCTATATTTTATTATGGTTACGTTGGTAGTACTGAACAGAAAAATGTAAGAGGAAATTATTCGCTCTTATGGACTGATAGTAATAGACGCAAAAAACGCCAACATTGTGAAGGATAGAGAAAATTTGCATAACTGAAAATAGTGAATTCCATTGGCAGGAACTGGCAGAGTGTTTCTCCACTGAGTATATTTACCTCTGTTCAACACACGCGAGTAAGAAGGAAACATATACATTGAGTGCAGAAACACTAAACCAGTTCATTCCAATGGAATTCGCATCACTCAGTCGGAAGCTCGGTCGGAAGTGAGCGCTTGCGATGACAGATTCGAATTCATTATTCCAGATTATTTGGGAATTTCTCTCCTCGTTTCTATAAAAGAATAATATCGATATTATGTCAATACACGTGTAGTAAGGACAAATCAGATGATTTATTTTTTAGCTACTAGAGGATCATGATATGATGATGTTAGCAACCGTAAATTGAGTTTCTAAAAGGGTTTTTCAAATTATTCTTCAATAAATCGGTCATTTGGTCAGCCTGATGCACTGAATTTGCACTAGGCTCGCACGACCTCCTAGAGCACGCGCGAAAATAGGCGATTCATGCTAAGGAGTACTCCCTCTACCGTTGTCTAATATAACTAACGTATGGGCCATTGATTGCTTTGTTTACATTAGTTTGCGTGTATTTTGTATGAGAAGTAGTTGTGTTTTAATTGTCTATAATTTTGTTTGAGAACTTCTATAAACGTTTAAAAACATGAGTCATCATTGTTGTGTACCTCATTGTTCATCTTGAGCAAAAAAATCCCGAGTATAGCTTTCATTCCTTTCAAAAATCAGGACAGTCTAAATTTGTATTTGAAACTAATAATTTGGGAAACAAGGAAGTGATCGGTAGGAGAAAGGTGTGGATTCATAACTTGAAGACTGGAAAAAGTGTAAAGTGTCTGAACATAATGAGATATTGTTCTTTACACTTCACTGAAAATTTACTCATACCTATAGGTATATTTTCAAATGTATGTCTATTATGAATATAATACCTACTTCTTGAGGTGGTGGTAAAAGAACAAACAAATTTCAAACTGATTATATCTTTACTCATGAACAGTAGCATTTTTAAACAGTAAAGAATGTTATCAATCAGGGTTTCGATGATTATGTTGTAAAATGTCACGTAGAAACTGTTTACCTAAATTCACCTTCCAAAGAACACTTTATTCCCAAAAAGTTTGCTGGATTTTGTTTTAAAAATATCATGCACTATCAGGGGAATATCCCAGCTATATATTCGAATTGGAAATCAACATTCCACACAGGTTTTCATGAGAATTCTTGTTTAATAATGATAAAAACTTACAGCCTATGCATGTTGGTATATATGAAGTTCAACTAGAGGTAGGGAGGTTATCTAATGTTGAACAGAGATAATATAGTCCTCAATCAAAACACAGTAGACCGCTGTAAAATACAAAGTTCGAAAATAGACAAATAACAAAGCTGGACGTTTGAAAACTCAAAACGAAATGAACATAAACACCATTACCAAACAATGTAAACAATCCGCCAATGGCCCATAGAGTAGTACCGACATTCGCCGTTCTGGCGCTACGATCTTAATCTCAGTCGCCTATTGTTAAACCGAGTGCAACACCAAACGCATTATATGCACTCAGTGTGCACGAATTTTCCCAATGGTATTAGCTCGCTACAAATATTGATAAACGTCAAAGCAAAAGTGTCAAGTATATCAGGCGCGGTGTCCTACGTGGGCGAACTCAATGCGAAAGCGAAGTGACGTGACGCCAAAATGTCAAACCACGAAAAATATGAATAAAAAGAACACGTTTTTATCTGTCAGGAAGGGCAAGGGAAGAAAACATAACCCAACATAATTCAACCAAAATATAACATGACTGAGGTAATAAATGAGGAACATAAAAATATTATTGTGGTGAGTATTCAAAGGATTCAACCTGTGGACTGGAACTTCAAAGCTGAAAGAATGTCAAAATGAAAAGATAACCTCACAATTTTCAGCACAGAACCACAGAATTACTAGAATTAATCCAGTCTCACCTTTTTCTCACTACAACACCAGATGAATAGCAAGCTCAGTTGGGGCGAGGGGAAAGAAATAGTCTCAATGACTTCTTAAGACAACTCACATCAGACTAAGAAAAATGAAACATGTAATGCAACTGAGCTATTGAGCTGCACTGAGAATCTCGGTTAATCTCAGTCAAAGTTGGTAAAAAGAATATTACTTATGTGAACGAATGCACGCGAGAAGCCACGAACACGATGCAGCAGGCAAAGGGATGCGATCAATTGGATTGATATCCTCGCGTGATTCACGCTGTTGATTAAGTTGTCCGGGTTCGTGTCTTTGTGGATTCATATTATTAGTGTCACTTTTCGACATCTCCATTTCTCCAGGAATTCGTATTCGAGATGTGAGTTTCCAAGTGAAAAACTCATACGTCCTGCCATTACGGAAATACAAATTCACGAACGCGACTATGGCGAGGAGTACACAGTACAGCACTGCTGCATCGCGTCGCTTCGTTCGGAATCGCCTCCAAATCGCGTCGCATCGATTCGCGTTCGCATAGACTTCGCCCACATGAGAGCTCAACTCATTTTAGATTAGTCTATGGTATCTCGAAGTGAAGTGAATGAATTCATAAGCAAGACACACTAAGTCATCTCCACAAATTTATTATCTGAATTTTCAGTAGAAGCATTTTTTTTTCGACAATTTGTGGAAGTGAAAACAAGGAGGCAACAATAATATTATACAATTGAATTTACATTGTTACAATTACTTCCACAAATTATCTTTTAAAAAAATGCTTCTGCTGATGAGGGACTATTGATAGTCCGAAACATGATCAGACACTGATAATTCAGATAATAAATTTGTGGAGATGACTTAGTGTGTCTTGCTTATCATCTTAGACTTCTCGCCAGATTCCGTCCGAAAAACAGAACATCCGCACACATCAGATCAGAACCCAGTTTTACGCCAGCTGCTTGGCCCTTTCCAAAACCACCCTCGAAATAATCATCCTTTGGATCTGCGCAGTGCCCTCGTAGATCTGGTAGATCTTGGCGTCGCGCATCAGCTTCTCCACGGGGTACTCGCTGTTGAAGCCGTTACCGCCGAAGACCTGCACGGCGTCGGTGGCACACTTGTTGGCCACGTCGGCGGCATGGCATTTGGCCACGGAGGCGGCCAGGGTGTTCCTCATGCCTGAACGCGAAAAAAAATCGGATTAATTAATACGTATCTGCTATACAGGCTATGTCACGACGAGCTTACACTATCTCTATATCGAGAATCAGTCGGGAGAAATCCATGAAAATATGCATGCTTATATTTTAGAATACGCTCTCGTCATTTAAAATATTTCCAGCAATGCAGTGTTGCCGCTTCTATCGAAAAGTTTTTTTTAAATGTTCTGGTTCCCACGAAGAGGGATGTCCTGTAATGTTCAGAGAACATCGTGAGAACCGAGGAAAATAAGGTAGAAATTGGTGTTCTTCTTAAATTTCTGGAGGTTATATGCCTCGGGGAACACCTCCCTTGGCAATGTGTTCCAGAGCCTCGCTGTTCGTTGGATGAACGAGTCTTTGGAAAGAGATGTTCTGCAGGTCTCCAAAGTGACCATGAAGGGGTGCGAAGCCTCAACTTGACGGGTTAATCTCGCGGGGACTGCCAAGGGAGGAACAATTGTTGATATTTCAGGAGAGCATCGTCCATAAAAATATCTATAAAATAGAACCAGATCGCCAACTTTTCTACGGTGTTCCAGAAAAGTGAGTGTTTGTGAGCAAGGCATCACCCACGGGCCGAATTGCCCTTTTTTGGACAGAATCCAACAGTTTCAGGGTATGTTTGGGTGCTGCACTCCAAATATGAGAACAGTATTCCAGGACAGGTCGGATCTGTGCCTTATAGATCATACGCAGTAGACTAGAAGTGAAATAGCTCCTGGCCCGGAACATAAAACCAAGTTTTTGGGATGCACTTTTACCAATTGATCTCACGTGATTTTCCCAAGAAAGGTTATTGCTGATAGTAATACCAAGCATCGAAATGGATGTCTTCAAAGGTATGGTTACTCCTGACAAGCTTATGTTGGGTACAGTGAGATCGGCTTTTCTAGAGAAAAGGCATGCTTGTGTTTTATTTGCATTGAAATCTATCAAATTATTGGATCCCCATTCGAGAATTGTTGCCAAGTCCATATTTATGTTGTATTGGAGCCCTGGAAGAGAAGGCGGTATGGAGGGTACTATCATCCGCGAAGCTGTGTACTGAACATGAAGTTGCTTCCAACAAATCGTTGATATGGAGTAGAAATAGTGTTGGTGTTAGAATTAATCCTTGCGGAACACCAGCATTTATGGTAAGAGAGTCAGATGAAACTCCGTCGACCCCTACATGGAGATACCTGTTTGAGAGAAAACTAGCTAGCAAAGAACATAGCTGGGGAGGCAAGCCATAAGATGGAAGCTTGGCGAGGACTCCGTGGTGCCAGACTCGATCGAATGCCTTGGAGATATCAAGTGCCACGGCTAAGGTTTCACCATATTTTCCAATAGATTGCTGCCATATATGTGAGACGTAAGCGAGCAGGTCACCAGTTGATCTTTGATGACGGAAGCCATATTGCCTATCGTTGATAATACCTGAATGTTCCAGGTATTTCATCAGCTCGATGTTGATAGCTTTCTCCATAATCTTTGAAATAATAGATAGCAGTGTGATCGATCTGTAGTTGCTGAGTAGGGTCTGTTTGCCTATTTTAGGAACTGGTTGTACTCTTGCAATTTTTCAGTCTGACGGGAATATCCCCAATTTGTAAGAGTTGTTGAACAACTTGCAAAGAACAGATGTTCGGGAGCACATTTCTTGAGAACGATCGGTGGGATTCCGTCGGAGCCACAAGCTTTGTTGGTGTTGAGACCCAATAAAATCTTCCTTATAGTACGTTGGCGAAAGGTGATCTCGGGCATATGACTGTCAATTGGCGTTATGTTTGAAGGTTGTATTCCGGATGAACCTATAGTGGAATTTCCAGCAAATAAACAAATGCGCAAAAATATTGGCTTTCTCTTGGGCAGTTGTGGCTAGTGGTCGATCTTCCTTGGTTAGAGGAGGAAACTAGCTGGAAGTTAAGTTTCTTCCTACAGCTTTGACGAAGGACCAAAATGAACGATATCCGGTAGGACATTCAACAAGTTTTGATCTTATTTTAGCAACAACTTTGTTATTTCAATAGAATGACCTGTGTTTTATTGCATTTTCAGATTATCCCTGAAGAGCTAATTTCATCGATAAATCACACTTGTCTATCGAAAATGATTACAGAGATATATCCATACAATACGTCCTTGAAATATTTACAACAAATTTTGAATCACCCTGTATAATAAGTGCCTGGACTAGGGCGACCAGACCTAATCTTTTTTTAGTACAATTACTCTCTTTCAAGGCTGTTGTCCTGCTTGTACTATATTTTTTTATATATATTTGGGAAGTAAATGCCCACTTTTTTGAAGTCGGACCCGTCTAGAAGGCATATAGTCAAAATTTGACAATACAATTAATAAAGAATATGGAAAAACTGCAAGAAGTTCAGGAAACAATGAAATCTGATTCATCACTTGTAAATCGATGTCATATCCGATGTTCTCTGGTTGTTTCAATTCAAGTTTCTGTGGTAAGTTTCAGCACAAAATGCATACATTGAGAGACTCTTTTCTCTTATGAATAGTCAATAGACTGATCAACGAAATAGGCTGAATATATATACTGTGCAATCTATTTTGATCACATAGCACAGTTCAATTCCAAAAAGTATGATTGTGAACAATTTTAGGATAATTTGGTCTGGTAGAAAAATTTCTCACACAAAATATCTTCAGAAATATATGTTTAGAAAATATTTCGTATCATGCATTATTTTTCGTTTCAGGAAATGTGTAGAAGAAGAGAAATAGTAGATTATTTTATGAGGATCAAAAGTGACACTTTGTTTGACAAGCTAATTTTGCATTTGCGAGGCGGAGTGTTTAGCGAAGCCGAACGGAAGCAAAATTTGCGAAAAAATATCACCAGTGGCACTTTTCCCATTTGTGTTATTATAGTTGATACTGAATGTAGGTATAGGTAGGGTCTCTTGATGTAAATTGACGAATTTGTCATCTTTACTGGGTACAGACAGATTATATAGCTCCTTTCTCTTTTAATCACCTAGTGACATTGATGTCACGTCACATTCATAGGCGTTAAAAGAGATCTTACACAAAATTTTAATTTCATACTTGATCTTAATACGACATTATCCAATTCTGTTTTGGAAGGATGGTAAAATGTGCTGCATTAGGATGTACAATCAATTGGATGGCATATTTGAATTTCCATCAAATGCAAATGAACTTAGAACATGGAAAGTGAAGTGACCGAATGGGGAAAATTGGTGAATACATCAGCAAAATATTCGAGGTAAAACTAATATGAAATCACATATTATACTTTCTCATTGTCAAAAATACTCCAGACTATATTGTTCGTCTGGAAACTTCCTCAATAAAACTTTCTCATCTGATTTTCACTGCTGCTCTTTCACATTTTGCACTTCTCAACTCAATGGACAACCATCGACTACCAAAGCTCTGTTTTTTAAGATTGCTCAGACTTGATAACGTTGATCCTAAATACAACTGGGTATTGCAGGTCAAACAATACTTCTCTTTTGCCGGAATGGTCGATCGTTGGCAACAGTTTCTGCTCAATAGTTCCAAGAAAGCTATAACTTCTCTTCTGCACAAATTCAACAATGAACTTTTAAGCATTGATTTAGATAGTTTGAGCCAATCTTCGTATCCTCTCATTTATAAAAGTCTCTCTCTACGGGTAAATGTTCAAAACTACCTCAAAGCGCCCGTTCCCATCTATATAACTAGAATTATCGCTCAACTAAGGACATGCAGTAAGTCGTTCTTTAGAATTACCTTCAATCGAATAGTGTATAGAATAAATACTGAAGAAGAATGCACTGTTTGCAATCTCCACAGACCGGAATCTTTGGAACACATTCTCTTTGAATGTCCAGTTTATGCTGGTATCAGGGATTGTCGATTATTTCAAGACGTTGAATCTCTTGATGATTTAATATATCTTCTGAATTACGGTGGCCTAGCTGACTTGAAACTCCTAGTACAGGTTCTGATCAATTTGTTGAAGCTCAGATTTTTTGCTGTGAATGAGTAATTTGCATATCAATTATTGTTTCAATGCCTATGTAGGTCCCGCAGGAAGGATTTTTTGTTTTCGTTTTAGCTATAAGTTCTCATGTATTATTAATCACAGATCACCCAACCCTTGTAATAAGAATTGTAATTCTTTTAATACAATAAATCTATCTATCTATCTATCTATCTATCTACTTTCTCATTGTCCCTATAATTATCCACTCCACAAGTTTTTGAATGCATTTTAGTTGAAACAGTTTTGATTAAAACGGAGGATTAAAAGATGCTCATGCCCTATCATTTAAAAAATTATACCTACATTACGGAAATATCAAGTGTTCGTGAAAAACTGCAAAACTGATTCCCAACATGAATATATACAGCACACATGACATACGACCACATTAGTTCCTACCTACATAACATTTTTCACTATTTCTCAACCGACACTACTGTCGAAGATCCATATATAGTCGCCTCGTTATTTAATGAATTCTTCATTAATGCGCCAAACGAAGTCATGAAAAATATACCTAATGTTACGAAGGATACTGCTGGTTTTCCAAAGATTCGAAAGAACACAATATTTTTGAAACCTTTCGGTAATGAGGAACTTTTACATCTACTTCAAACAAAAATAAAAAATAAACACTCCTCAGGCCCGGATGAGGTTCCAACATTTTTAATGAAGAAATGCCTCGTATACATAATTGAACCATTAACTTACTTGGTTAATTTATCTTTTATCTCGGGCGATTTTCCAACAAAACTAAAGACGGGAAAAGTTGTCCCCATTCACAAAAAGTCGAATGCCTCACTAATGACAAACTATCGACCAATCACTATTCCCTCGTGTTTCTCAAAAGTCTTCGAATATTCCTTTCTTGAACGGTTCTTGAACTTTTTTGAAATTAATAAGATATTTTCAGAGAGTCAACATGGATTTCTCACAAATAAATCTATTGATAGCGCTACATTATCATTTTATGAAAAAGTTATTGAATCAATCGAAGCAGGAGAATGTCCTGTTGGGATCTTCTGCGATCTTAGCAAGGCATTTGACTGCGTTCAACACGACATCCTGTTTTCCAAATTGTACACGTACGGAATACGAGGAGTAGCTTTAGAATGGATCACATCTTTCGTCAAGAACAGACGACAATACGTATCAATAAACTTCTTACCGTAGAGTAAATTCTGACTATCAAGCTGTTGGTGTAGGAGTCCCTCAGGGATCTGTTTTGGGACCTATTTTGTTTCTATGCTATATCAATGAACTGGATAGTCTCACCGATAATTCGCATTATGTAATTTATGCTGATGATACTACTATACTCATATCAGACAAAAATGACGATAATCTATCGGAACACTGCCACAACGTTATGGATACAATGATCTCTTGGTGTAGTATTAACTCACTCCTCTTTAATGTAGAAAAAACTAACGTAATGAGATTTCATCATCGGCAAAAACGTTGTTCAAATATAGATATATCTGTGCATGGTGATCAGCTGGGAAATGTTGATGAGTTAACATTCCTAGGAATCGGCATAGATGAATGTTTAACATGGAAATACCATTGTAACAAATTGATAAACAAACTAAATTCTCTCTGTTATATGTTTTGGAGTCTAAAAACAATACTTACAGAAGAACAGCTGTTGTTGCTCTATCATGCTCAAGTTTCCTCCCGAATCCGCTATGGTATAAATTTTTGGGGTAACTCTACTCTATCACCGGATGTTTTTATTGTACAGAAAAGGATTATGAGAATAATAGCAGGCATACCTAGTCAACAATCTTGCCGAAATATTTTTAATAGTCTCAACATTTTAACTGTCATTGGTGTTTTTGTATTTGAATTATGTGTTTATGTATTTTTGAACAAAGAAAAATTCATTACTAATATTAATATACATGGTATAAGTACAAGACAATGTGACAATTATCACATTCCAATGTGTAAATATGAGATTACACGTAACTCTCCCAATTACTTTGGACTCAAAGTTTTCAATAAACTTCCCAGTCGATTGAAAAACTTCAAAAAACTCAGTCATTTCAAAACGAACTTGAAGCAATTCCTACTGGAAATGAATCCCTATACTTTAGAAGACTATTTTTCGGCAGCCTAGTCTTTTTGTTTCTGTCTCTGTAATATCTAAATATTATCATTTTATCTTATGTCTCTGTCTCAAACTGTCTAGTTTTAAGCCTTCAATCTGACGATTCGTATACATGTAAAAATGTCTAATGGAAAATAAACGTATTGTATTGTATTGTATAAGGCTTAGTCTGAAATCAAAATTCATTTATTGATAGGTACTGCCCAAAAACAGTCCCATTTGGTAAGACTCTCAGAAAAATTTGCCTCATAAAGATTATGCTAGTTGAAAAATCAAAAACTCGAAAATTATCATGATCATTTGGATATAATATGTAGAGTTGAATGAGAAATTACATGTGGAAATTACGTATGATACGCCAATGTCCTCAATATAACCTAAAAAACAACAAATGTAAGAAATCTAGTGTTTATCCCCAGAAATGAATAAAGATGGAACTATATCACTGTTTCACAAACACTTTAGAGTGAGAGGAGACGAGGATATGTCCGTACCCTGTTAGATGACAAATACGTCAGTTTGCATCAAAGGTATTGGTACTCTTTTTTTACTGTCAAAATCTTTTGTTCATAGTGATGAAAACCTACTGATAGTTGAAAAAATCGCTTAGAAATCCCCTCCCTCCCCAATAATACGTACCGTGGTCGGTCTCCCAGGCGGACTTCATCCAGGCCAGCCGGCTCGTCTCCACGCCGACGGCCATATCGGCCAGGATGAAGGCCACGGCCTGGTGGTGGGCGATCGGCACTCCGAAGGCCTTCCTCTCGATTGCGTACTTCGAGGCCTCGTCGAGGCACCTCTGCGCGAGCCCCGTCGCTCCTGCCGCCACCTGAGATGAACATCGGATATCATTCACATTTTACTTGTCAAGTTATACAGGGTGAGTCAATAGTGTGTTCTCCTTCGATATTAGCCAAACCGTCATAGACAGTTCTCAACATACTAAATGGACTACCCATAATTTGACTCTATTTCGAAGAACTGTGTTTTTTGAAAAAATTTACCGATCTTCATGCGGTTTTCGATATCAGATGTGATGTTTCATCGACTTCAAAGAGAGCTAGAACACTCTGAAAAAGTCCGCAGAACAAAACTTACACAGGGTGTAGAGTGGAACCGTTACACTATGGTCTACATTTCCAATGCTGCCCGAACTCGAGGAATTTTTTCTGTTCGAACAAAAATGTAGAAAAAAACGGAAATGTGTGGCTGCAAAATAGTCGTTTTCCCTAACCACACACCACACACTTCGGTTATGCGCCATTTTTGTTCGAACATGCTTGTTCGACGAACAATACAGCCCATCAACAACACAGTCTATGGTCTCCTTTACGGGATCCAGCAAGGAACCAAGGGAACATATCAAGGCGGCTGACTTCGTATTTCGTATGGAGTGCCAGTGAAATCGAGATGGGAGCAGGAAGAAGGCGGCACGATATCCTCGCGTATTAGATAAAAATATGCTCGCATCCCATGTATGAAATATCAGCATGGCTCTACCAATGTAGAACCAACATTGTGGGAGTTCGATTAATCAAATGGCTTTATTTTGATGAAATCTCTAGGTGTCTACCCAACTCTCTGAAAGAAGTTATCCAGAAGAAAAATTAGTTTTTGTGAACTCCACTTCTGATTACTTGAAAATCATGTTGATACACCTGGGGTGCGTTCGAATACGTACATGGAGTAGAATTTACTATTTTGCTTTCGGAATTTGTTGGACTGTGCATATTCAACTTTGTTGCTGTCGTTCGAAAATAGAGGAGTTTTTGACGCCAAGTTTAAATCATGTAACTCCACGAAATAGGAGGGTTTTGTTTTACTCTACTGATTTAACAGTTATTTCTTTTTATCGCTTGATGCGCATGAAAGGGAATCCCTATAATGTTCGAAGAACATCGTGCATACCTAGGGCGAACAAAGATGAAGAAGTTTGGTTTATTTTTTTTGAAATCAGGTTGGGTCCATTTGACAAGCAGATTATGATTGTTTTCAGGTCCTCAAAGAAATCAAACTTGGTAAGTACCTTTTACAACAGCATTAAAGACATATACAGATTTCTCATAAGTCATGGATCAGAGGTAGTGGGATGTGGTAGAGGGGGTTATTTCCAATCAAACTAACTAACCATATACTATGTGGTTATCCAATTGTTGATGGTTGAAGTTATCAATTTTTTTCATTTCTAAAAAAATTATTACAATAAAACTATGTAACTTTTGTGATTTTTTTCTTTAACGAATTTCATCCACATGGATGCACTTCTCCCCAGACATAATTCTCTTGACCTGTTTTACTTCGTATCAATTGCCTAAAAAAAATGTTGTTTTCTTCAAGTCTTGTCAATGAATGAAGTATTTTAGTTGATTTTTCAATGCCCCTGGCAGTTTTAAAAACTACCTCGCAAAGATAACCAATAATAAGAAAAAGTTGCCCTTTCAATACAGATTCCGAAATGATATAACATATGGAGTGATTCAAAAGTCAAACAAACCCTTTTAAATTCTGCCTTTTTGATATTAATTTTTTTCAAATGTTTCGCGTTTTCCAGAAAAATGTAATAACTTTCGAACCATCAACAATTTGATGACCACATATACTGTTAGTTTGATTGCAAATGACCCTACTTCTTTTGATCCATGACCACCATGACTTATGTGACTGAAATGAGTTGCTTCATATTTTGACGTTGAAAAAATTCATAAAATCTTCAGAAAGTGACACTGAGGTTCTATTGATGTAGACAAATCTATGATTTCAACATTGATAAGCGACAATCAATGTTATTTATTTGCAGCTGGAATATAAAGATCTACTACTTTCAAAATCCGTATTTCATGGACTGAACTTGCAAATTGACAAACATAACCCACATGTTCATGTTAATCTCAGATGTCAATGAACTAACTCAAAATTCCGTTTGAATACTCATGAATACTACATGAAATAGTAATTAACTCGGAGTAAACTGATAAAAACCTTCAACTAAACTTACTCTACTGTGAGAGTCAATAATCGCACTCCTAAATCTTTTGGATGATCACAGATGATTTATTTTTTCATAATCGTGAAGAGTGATGTCTAGACAAAATTTAATAATTTTTAACTGATATCTTTTTTGATATCTCTGTATATGAGAATTGGGAATCAATTTTCAAATCTCCTATATCCTCTCATCGATCAGAATGTTCTTTTCGTGAAAATACAAGGTGATTCAAAAAGTCGCGTAAAAAATCCATTTCTACAATATCTAGACTTTCAGTTGTATCTCACAAGTTCCTCTTCCGTTTGGTAAAGTATCATTGGACTCTCTCGGATGGGCGTGTTCACCTTAGTAGAACTTTTAACTCGAACTATGTTTATAATGATCCTTTTATACATAAATAATTATTGACGACATAATTCGATCGAAAAATTAACTGGAATGTTATATTTTTGGACATAAATAATAGTACGTTCTGAAAACGGACCCTCTTACGACGTAGAGAAACCTCATCTGG
The DNA here is from genome assembly GCA_918026855.4 of Phaedon cochleariae. Taxonomy (NCBI): domain Eukaryota; kingdom Metazoa; phylum Arthropoda; class Insecta; order Coleoptera; family Chrysomelidae; genus Phaedon; species Phaedon cochleariae. Next base: position 22,855,508 of record OU896719.1, on the reverse strand, counting down.
CCTCTGGCCATAGTTAAAATAAAATACCAAACGCCCGACGGAGACTGAGGCAACTGATATATTAATTCTTCCAACTGTGATCTCGCGATAATTCACTCTGTCGGAAATCATGTATCATTCATCTCTGTCTGGAATAGTCTTGTTTCAGTATTAGGGTTTTGACGTCACATCATCGCCTCGTTTTCAGAGGTCTGAAAAATCGGGGATTTCAATAATTTCTTATAACACGTAGGGAGCTCACAGCAAGAAACGGTTTGCGGTGATGAGCTAGTTTGGGTGAGTTCTATCAATTCTATCTATTTTTTGTGGTACAAGCCCATTATTCCTTTTTTTTTCAGTTGATTGAATTTTCATTCATTGTGACTGGCATTATAAACTGCCCTGAAATATTGGAAAAATGATAATTTCACGCCAGTCCTAGGGCTACGAGAACCTGTCACACTTTCTACGTGAAAATCCACCCTACTAATTATGGTCGTACTGCTTTCTGTTGCACAACTCAAATCCCACTTCACTAAAACCATCCAGAAGTTTGAAAACATAATTACTTTGCATCCTTATTCTCATCATATACAGTGATTTTGATTGATTTTGAACCTTCATCACGATTGCGGGAGGTGTAAAAGTAGAGAACTGTCAAGAGATCTTTCGAGATGACGGCAGAGATTGTCGCTATTATTCATATCGCTGAATTGGGTACGTTTCGCCAATTCAGATAATATTCATCGTCTGCAATGGTATTCGAATGTTCCTGAGGATAGAATTCCGCAAGTGAATAGAGTATTGCTGTTTGATGTGGCGATTATAACTGTTTACCACCAGAGCTGTTAGTGAGTCGTAAGTGGATACTCCAAGTACACTATCATACATTACTGAAATCATCAGTTATACTTCGTGTTTACGTGGTGTTGACTCAGTATTTACTAGACATTATTTTGGGACTTTGGGGTAGTTTAGTTATCTATAGATGTTAGATAGACTGTGTTCTTTAGATTATACATATAAAATTACATTCGTCAGTAGTGATTTCACCATTTGAAACCCACACTCCTTTAATTCGTCCTGCTTTCTGCAATTCTTGATAAACAAGACATAATTCAGAACCAGTACATCACAATGTTTATTTCGTTTTATATATACAGTGTTACCCAGACGTTTGTATACTCCGGAAGGAAGATAAGAAAAAATGTTCCTATCAACATGTGTCTGAAAATGCTTCCTAAGAGAGCTAGAACCCTTTGAAGGTAGGACCTTGTAGTTATTATATGGTACACAAAAAAATCAAGAATATGAAATATTCAAAGATGAACATAGCAAAGTTTTGTAGTAGACAAGCAATAATCGTTGTAAGAATAGTTATTTACACACCAAGGTAGTAAAGAATATCCTGAGGCTTCAGCCCGTAGTGATGATATTCTTTACTACCAAGGTGTATATTAAATATTTCTCACCACTAGCAATATATTGAAACTGAAATGTGCACCAATGTCACTATGAAAGCACTTCTTTTCAATTCTAATTGAAATCTAGTCACCATGATAGCATATGACAAGTCCTTATTGATAACTACCTACTAGATTTGAGTGCCATTTCTGTGAATATCGCATCAGAACACTGAATTCGCGTTACTATGTCTTTGTTAACTAGTGGTTCATAAAATGAGGAAAACTAGCTTTAGGCCTTCAAAAGGAGTAAATAATGATAGGTTCTATAACTAGTGGTGGAAAAATGTAATTTGTCGTGTTTGTTGTAATTGGTTTTCCGGCTGTTGTGTGATTAGTTTTCCATGTTTCAGTAACTTTTTTAATATTATGAATCTAAAGTAGACAATTTTTTAAATCAATATGGTTCGGCAGTGTCAAATGTGATGAAAAGTTACTTTTTGAATTCACTTTCCGCACTTGTTAAGAAAATTACTATTACCTTCCACAGGAGGTAATGATAATGTCATCACCGCAAATTTGCTGCAAATAAAAAAATCACAGCTACATGTCGAAAAAGAGTGAAATTCAGGGTTGTGCACTTAGTGCCTTGAGAAGTGTATATTGAATATCAGAAGGATAATATCAGTTATCTTACTGGTGGTCTAGTTTTGTCGAACGTCTCCATGGCAACCTTGAAACCGGCGCCTTCGCCAATGAGAACATTTTCTTTAGGAATCCTCACATCCTCGAACGTTATTCCTCTGGTGTCTGAACATCTTTGGCCCATATTAATTTCCTGCAATTATTTTCACAATTTGAAAATAAAGTGACACCAATTATTTCATTGCAATGTGAAATGTAGTAACTATAGTAATTCATTTGATGTAATTGCTGGCTTAATTTTCTGTTACATAGCAAAAACCGAGAAGGAGTGTAGATAAAAAAATGTATTGGCATTTTATGAAAAAATATCAAATTCTTCTCATTTTATCATGGCCTTCCTGAAAAACTAATCGGCGGAATGTTTCTAGTCCTCCTTGAATTAGAAAGTGTCCCCAAATAGAACATGGTACAAATTAATTAGCATACAAAATTTCCATATGATGTAGGGGTGGTACTTTAAATGAAAATATAAATTGCTTTTATCTTTCATATACCTTTCTACCAGGCGTTACTCCTTCCCATTCCCTTTCAACAATGAATCCTGTAAATGCCTTACTAGCTGGTGCTTTTGGATCAGGATTTGTTCTTGCCAAAACAAAATACCTAGAAAACAGAAAATTAGATTGGTTGACGTCACACCCTTTCCCGCATGATTCTTATATTTTGAAATAGAGTGAATTTCAATAATGATACGGAAAATTCACAACAATCTAAGGAAAAAACGGCGTTTGTAATTTTCTCCAATTCATGTCATACCACAGGTTGGGCGCCAACTTCAACGAATCTGTTGGGTGACGTTTATTCGTCTTGAAAAAATAATTAACTCCCACTTGATTATATGAAGTCTACTAGAGCAAAGGAGGAACAACTTGGTTTACTATGAACTTATTTGTATTATAAACCTAATAGTACAAGGTCCAACTGCAAGATTACTACGTTCATCAAGTATTCAATGAAAATCTAATTTAAACATAATTCTTGAATAGGAGAATATATTTTTACCGGGTTGCCTATCGAAATGTGGCCGCGAGTAATTTTATTTAAAATAATATCAATTGATCATTAGAACGTTCACGTCAAGTGCGTAGTACACAGCATTGTTTCTATTATTTTTTTTTTCTCTTGGAGCGAATGAAAGAAAATTCCGATAATGTTCGTTGCTAATATAAGGCATATTTGAAAATATGAAGAAGTGCCTTCTGTGTCATATAGGCGACAATGAGCTCGACTTCAATGATCATTTGAAAAGTGATTTTTGAAGTTATTGTATCGTCGCATAATAGTTATTTTTGTATCTAGAGCGCGAAATGCTACTTTGGTGATCGAGATCTGATTTTTTTAAAGAGGCGTAGCCGAGTTGAAAAAATGGTCGAGATGACCAAAGTATTTCGCGCTCGAGTTGCAAACAACATTTTTTCTACAAACGTCAAAAAATATAGTTCTAAAGTAAAAATATGCTTAGCTTTATAAATAAAATAGTGTTGAGCTGGCTTAAAACTAAAAGGCCTCCCCCTCTCCTCCCTAGGTATGCACGATGTTCCACGATCGTAATAGGAATTTCCTTTCGTGCACTCCAAGAGATAAAACAAAGTTATTGTTGAACATTTAGAAATGAATGATTTCCTGGATGTTCGCTCGATTGAGGACCATAAAGTTGAAATATAAATATCTCATATATTTCACATAACAATGCGCGAAGTAGGTATTTCGCGCCCTATTTCACTTCGCGCATTGTTTTGATTTTCTTTTATATAACCATATATAAGTATCAGATGTTTCATTAACTACGGTTTGCGCTATTGGTTGAGAGCACTAGCTTCTTATATAAGACTAGCTTCCGACGCATGCCATTGGAAGTATTCCCAAGAACTTATAACATCCAGAAATTGAAAAAAAAACAAGGCCTACCTCCTCGTACCCTCCCTAAGTACGCACGATGTTCCATGAACATTATAGGAATTTCCTTTCGTGAGTTCCAAGAGATAAGAAAAACTCTCTTCCGATCTAATATATCTATCTCGAACAGCTGACAACCCCTATTTGAGGCCATATTTGCATTGGCAGTTATTCTATCATACACGACAAAAAAAATAGCTCTCATTTCATACCAAAACGATCATAAACGCCATAAAAGTATAATAGTCGAGTGGACTAATTTGTTTTTTTTCTAAAATAGAATCATCACTCAAATACCATTTAATTTCATATTTGTTCAGAATTTTTCGGTCGATATTCAGGTGCTAAAATTATCAATAATGCCTCGGTAATTTTCAAACGGCTACAAATTTACCGCCAGTAATAACTGACGCCGCGATTTCGTAAGTAGGGGTAAACCATAGCACAGTTGCCATGTATTGAAATGCGATTGGGAACTTGAGAAATATTAGTTATTCAATAATTCATAAATTCTCAATTGAGTATTGGTAATATTCCTAATTAGCAATAAAGTCTCAAAATGTTTCCTTATGATTTGTACCTTATTGCTTATAATAAATTTGTGTAAATAAAATTATATTAGTTCACACTAGAAGACATTTGAGTCGGTAAACGTGACATCACGGCGCACGACTTGTGGGCGTGGTCTTGTCAGTTCTCAGCATTCAGCACAATGTTGCCAAGTCTTCAAATTTACAAGATATTTTGTTATGGAGAATAAGAAATATATGAACATGCTGGTTGCTCGAAAAAGTCGAGAATGATGAATGATCATGGCTTCCTCCTATCATGTTTTATACAACGAAAGGACTACTTGATTATAATTGGTGACTTTATAACATTGCTTCATGAGTGAAAATGGAAGATCATGTGACCAATAACGAAACAGCATAAAAACTGACGTCACCATTTATTCGACGTATCGCCAACAATTTCGAACAACGCATAAAGTCATTATTCACATAAAAAACCGTGAGAAGTGTTGCAAAAGTTAATTTAGGTTTTTAACGACACAGTGGAGTAATTGAATGCCAATAATTCATTATAAGTCCACTCGCCCATTGTAACAAAATGATACCTGTTTGGACCTGGCTGCAAAGAAGTTGTGGCCAAGTGCACAACAGCAACAATCACTTCTTAAGTACTTCACATGCATAGCTGTAAGGTGGAATATACCATATTTAAGAAACAAATGGATACATATTTTCCCGAAAATCAATTTTATTTAAAAATATTTGCGGTCACCTTTTGATAGGCAATCCAAAAATATATTCTCCTATTTAAAAGCGTTCAAAACTCATTTTGTAAAATACTGCCTGTACCTAAAAATGTATGTAAACCATATGAATGTTCATGGCTATATTAATAAATACTCAAATATTGAATAAGAAATGCATAATCTGTAACAAAAATATATCATAGATATAGGAACTAAGTACTTCAAATTAAAAAAAAATTTCAAAATATTTATTTTCATCAATAATATGACGAGATCTCAATACTTTCTATGCATCCATAATTATCTCTAAGAAGTATCAATTATAACCTCAGATTATGACAACAACAAGAGCTCAATCCAGTGCCAATCAAAAGTCTTAACTACTCCGTGAACTACCTAAGCGAGCTGGTCTGTGTGGTCGGTTAACTACTACGTCATATTTTGGAATAGTCTTTGAGGGAAATTGACTGGTTAACTTATTGGGAGAGTTATTGATTGCCGACCGATTGCGACCACTTGGATCACATTTCGACTGCAGGGTTTCTGCTATTGATGACCGCATTGCCGATCTCCAAATTGTTCTAAAATTATTCTAGAACAATTTGGAAATGGTGACGTTTTTTTTATTGAAGACCATGACCGACCGATTCAAGACCACATCGCCTGGGCTTTTTGTTGGTCGATGTGGTTCAAGGATATAAAATATTACCTCAAAGAAAATAGTCGAAACGTGGCAAGGGTATCTACAGTCTTCAAAATGAATGACTCAAATTGCTTATAATTTAACAAAAATAGCGTTACATCTCTGTATGATTCATTTGAGCGAAATATTTCTGGTAGGCAGTTCAAAATTATTATCCCATCCACAAAATCTATCTGAAGTTTTTCAATGACTGATAAAAGAGATGATTGTTAATATATCTCTGATTTTTATGGTATCAGGATAGGTGTTATTTTCGGTATATCAACGATTGAGCAGTTCACTGTTTTTGAGGTTTTTGTCGTTTAGTATAGGTTGCGTGCAAGATCTGTCAGATGACCGACCCTGGAGGTGAAATATTGAAATATAACCTCACTTTTCTTATTTGTTTACAAAGGATTGAAATAGTTTTTCAGTTATTTTGGCATAAGAATCCTGTTATTCGGCTATTCAATAACTCATTACATTGTGCTGTTGTACAATGCACAAAAAATGCAGCAAGACACAGGATTTCGATTTTTCAGGTAGGTGAGATAAAGTTCATTGTGATCTAAAAGTACTGTAGTCACTCACATATAGTTTTTATTTTGAAATGTTGTCATTTTTCATTCGAATTCCTTCTGCAATAGGAGCTAATAGAAATAATAATAATAAAAGTTTCGGAAAGAAGGTTGGATTCGTGCAATCCAACGGGAGGACTGGTCTGACCTGCTGACGAAATATGATCGTGTGTGTTGTAGACATTTTCACTCTATTTACAGTATTAGCATCTATTGTGGAAGTGGCAGAAGGAATTCTAATGGGAAATGACAAACTTTCATAATGAAAACTATGTGAGATCACTATTTTCCTGAAAAGTCATATATTCCTTTCTCTCTTGCTGCATTTTTTGTGCATTGTACAACAGAGCAATGTGATGGTATGCTTGACTTAATGAATAGCCCAAGAAACACAATTCGTATCCCAAAATATTGTGAAAAACTGTTTCAATCCTTTGATTACTTTGTAAACAAATAAGAAGAGCGAGGTTGTGTTTCAAGGTTTTACAGAAAAGTGAGGTTGTGTTTCAATGTTTTACCTCCAGGGTCGGTCATCGTGCACGCGACCTATAAAAGCGACCGGTCGAAACCAATCGTATTTGTCATTGTGATCAGTCACGTGCCATTAACAACCGGTCGGTCAGACCGGTTGGTAACCAAGAACTCTACCATTGCTGACCCGGTTTGCGTGGTTAACTTCGAGAGAAAATGGACAATTTACCAATTGGCGACACCTCCATTGGTGATCCACATCTTCTGTCCATTCAGAATGTATTCATCACCTTTCTTTTCGGCGCGAGTTTTGATGCCGTTGACATCCGAACCACATCCTGGTTCTGTTACACCATAAGCAGCAACCAATGGCTCTTCGATCAACCTACCCAGATATTTCTTCTTCTGCTCGTGGTTGCCTGCTACAAGTACTGGTGTTTGCTAGAAATAAGCATATTTCTTTGTATATGAATCGTATCTTTTTTTTTATCGCTTGGAGCGCACGAAAGGAAATCCCTATAATGCTCGAAGAACATCGTGCGTTCCTAGGAAGGATAGGGATTGGAATTTTTTTTGAACTTCTGGAGATTATAATTATGTTGTAGGGAATACTTCCTCAGGCAATGAATTCCAGAGGCTAGCCGTTCTATGGAAGAAGGAGTTTTGATAAAGTGCTGTTCGACATCTTTCGAGGTTGACAATGAAAGGATGTGCTGACTGGGCTTGTCTAGTTCGTCTGACTGGTATTGCTAGTGAAGGGATGAAAGTAGAGATTTTTTGCGGAGGAAGGGGGCAGTAAGTGAATTCTGCCAACTCATTTATACATTCTTCCAATTTTCGTTTTGCACATGAAATTAATAAAACGAAGGATGACTGTTTGTAGAGTTATCTTTTCATTTATTTACAATATGATATTTTCTCATTAGAAAATTTCGAAATTCGGAGTTTGAGCTGGGAATTCTGATGAGATACAAGAAATTTCAGTTTCTATGAGATACGAGTCGGAAATTCAGAGTACGGAGTTGGGAATCCTGGGTTTGTACAGAGTGTTTTATTTTAAATGCTTTTATTTAACTTGCCATGTATGGATGTATGTATGTATGTTAGTTCGGGTGGAATCTTTGAACAAAATTTTAAAGTAGATATCTTCAACCGATTGAGCTGAAATTTTGTATACACGTTTAGTTTGAACGACAGGTTCACACATAAGGTGTGTGATGTTATACTAAATCCAATATGGCGGACCATCCAAGATGGCGGAATAGTTATTTTTAAAGTACTTCTACAATATGGGTATCAAATGAAATGGCTCGTTGGGATTAACTCGAAAAATAATGTGTTAGATAATTTGTCATATTTACATTCAGTGATAGTTTATTATTGTTCAACCACATGTATATTTTTTGCAAATTTGTTTCTACTGTCACTCTTATTTCTTGCCATGATGTACCGGCATAAATTATCGCAGTACCATCGGCAAAGCATATTATATCGCCAACGAAGTTATTGATTTTTGTTATGCTGTTGATGTAAATAAGAAAAAGCACCGGTCCCAACACGGTCCCCTATGGTATACCAGTGTGTACATGTTCAGTTAATAGTACAGGAGGGCAGAGTATGTAATTTCTTTCCGCCCTATCATATTTTTCAAATTTCAACAAGAACCAATTTGCATGCAATTACTAATCGTTCAAAATCATCCATTTTTCATGGAAATTCAAAATTGATTGGTGAAGCCTCTGCATGGGAACACAAACTGATAATTGTCTAGGACATGTTGACAACCCAGGAAAATCATTACTTGACACTTGCATACATTAAAAAAACGTTGCAAAAACAAACTGTCACTATCGGCCAGTCTATAGCTCAGACTTTTTTATTTAATGCGAAATCATTTAAACAAACCGAATTTACATGAAATCTCTTATCTCATGAACTCTGGTGTGTTTTCATAATTTGCCAAATACAAATACATGTACCTATTGATAAAGTCCAACCAATGTAAAAATAGCATTTATCAAAATACAGTTATTCACGTTTTGTTGTCAAATAATTCACTGAAACTGGAGATGGTGATTATACTTTCATGATGTACAGTGTGTCCAGTCCAGGTTTTCACATCTTACTATTTTGTGAAACGTATGATGCCGCAAAAAAAATTCTCACAGTCTTTCATGTGTTTGAGGTACAGGACGGAGTTATATAAGGCACTTTTCTCATCCTGCCTATGAAATGACCAAGATACGGGAGGTGCAGAAAAAATAAGAATTTTCATTATGAAAATTCCGTTTGCAGCATTATTCATTAAAAAAAAAAAAGTAAGATGTTAATGTGAAACCCTCAACACTACATCTCCAAAGATAACTGAGATCACACAAAAGCATCAAAAAATTGAACACAGTGTACACCACAGACCATACTTTTCCACTCCAGTCAGCCCAAAGAAATTAGAAGTTGGTGAAATTACCAAATTTACATAATTTAATGCTGTACTAAATCTAAAAATATTGTGTTTCTTGGGTATTATCCCACAACATTTTCATCAAATTAATGAAAAATCAATGAAGGTCGATTTGGGTTTGACATGGGTCTAACCACTAATCATTAAAATATCTAGAATTACTAGATTTTCATGTTTTAATCTATACTAATATTATAAAGAAGAAAGTTTTGATTGTTTGTTTGAATGTATTGAATAGACTCCGAAACTACTGGATTGATTAGGCTGAAAATTGGTGGGGAGGTAGCTTAGAACCAGGAGGTTATACGATTCTTTTTATCCCGGTACCATTAGGAAATTCAAGATGGCGGATCTAATATATCGGACGAGTTTTGTAATTATGGTCAGATTCTAATCAAAATTGGTATCTGGGGGTTTTCGGTGACGGAGATTATGATTCTTTCGTCAGAATTTGAAAATTCGGGCGGAATGTGGAAATTCAAGATATGGTGGACGAGTTTTGTGATTATAATCCGATTCTTTTCCAAATTGGTACCTAGGGGTTTTCGTGATCGGAGATTATGGTTCCTTCGTCAAAATTAAGAAATTCTAGAGGGCGGATCCAAAATGGCGGGTTTTGTAGTTAGGATCCGATTTTATTCAACTTTGGTATCTGGTGGTTCTCGGGGTCGAAGATTACGATTCTTTCATCAAAATTAAGAAATTCAAGATGACGCACGAGTATTGTAATTATGATCCGACTCTCTTCCAAATTGTTATCTAGGAGTTTTCGGGGCCGGAAATTATGATTCTTTTGTCAAAATTTGGGAAGGGCGGGATTTGGAAATTCGAGACGGTGGAACCAATATACTGGACGAGATTTGTAATTATCTATCGATTTTTAAATTTGTAAGTGGGCCTTTTCGGGATCAAAATTAGGGAATTCAAGATGGTAGATCCAATGTTGCGGACGAGTTTTGTAATTATGTGCCGATTCCATTCAAAATTTTCATCTGGGGTTTTAGGAGTCGGATATCATGATTCTTTCATCAAAATTGGAAAATTGAAGTGAACTAAATATAAGTTGAAATAAATGGTAATTTGAAAAACTAATGAAACACGCTTTTATAAATAGCCAAACTAAAAAGAAGTAAAAAATAAAATAATAATAGTGTCTTGATGAATACTGAACTGAAAAAAAATATTATAGAAATAATGTATATAGGGTGTTCCTTAATGATATTCTAATATTCAAGGGGGCGATTTCATATGAACGTATATCGTAAACGTCCTAACTTTTGAGATACAGGGTGCCAATGTCGAAAATAGGCAAATTATTTTTTGTCCACCCTGTATATCTTTTCGTGATGGCAAAATTCAGTCTGCTATGTGACTGAAACAGTGCAAAAATTTCAAAATGTTACATACTGTGGTTATCCAGTAATGGATGTCCTGAATGGAGTACTCAGACATGAAAATTTGATGTCTGGTCTCGTTTTTCCGTTTTTTCTCGAAAACAAAGCGATATATCGAGTATCAACAAGAGGATCTTTTTTGTACATAATTAAATAGCCTCTTATGACATTGCATAAAACTTAAAAATATTTTGTCGTTGCTCACTTTTAATTGAAATATAAAACAATCATATTCCCGTAACGGTGCCACTGGTAGAGAGAATGAAAATGTTTGTACATCAGAAAATGCACCTTGATGCATAAAACACGTGTACCAGTGGCGGCTCCTCAGAGGAGGCCACGGAGGCTGAGCCTCCTCAGACATTCTCCTTAAACTGATATTATCTATACTTTCTCAATAAAAGGACACCAAAATACATGGATTTTGATTTTATTTCCTGTCTTTAGGTAAATATTTTTGAATCGGCAACAGTGCTTGCCCACGCATCACACGTTGAAGTCTGCAAATCACGCGTAAAATATTCAACTTGGCAACATCTATAGGAGGCTAGACTCCTTCACAACACGCAACCCACGCGCGCAATGCAAATTCCCGAATACGCCCGAATAGCACGTGTTTGTCGTGTGGCGTCGCGAATTGCGGACAATCCAGTGCGAGTGAGTGCATTGTTTGTTTATGTTTATGTTAGGTTAATAGTTAGGGGCTCTATAAATTTCTGAAAAATGAGTGTTTTGAACGATTGCGATTTCGTGGAACACTTTTTGGTGAACCCATTCAGTGCTTTGTCTTATGAAGATAAATTGATTGTGAAAAACAAACGTCCGACACCGGAATTAAAAAATCTTATTGTAACAGGTAGCAAACAAAATCGTTCTTTCAATTCTGATAATTATAAAAAATATACCTGGTTGACGGGATCTGAAGTAAGGAATAAGCTATTTTGTTGGTACTGCGTATTATTTTTAACGGATAAGTCATCATGTTGGAGGCGATTAGAATATAATGATTTGAAGAATTTGCCTCGCGAATTGGATAGACACTGCAAATCTGAAATCACAGGAACACATCTCTTCAAGTATCAAGTTCAGGTTAACTGGTAAACAGAATGTCATTAAAGCTATTGATTTGGGTGAGTCGTAGAGAGTTGTTTTTCACAATAAATCTCATATCATTCAGCCTCCTCTGTCATGAAAGTCACGAGCCGCCACTGAAGTGTACCAAATTTCATTAAGATGTATACTATATTGTCTCAGTTATTATCAAAAAACTGAATATTTTTCAAAACTTCATCACCCTGTATCTGGAAAGTTAAGACTTATAGGACATACGTTCATATGAAATTTTCTTTTTAAAATGAGTCAAATAATCATCCCCTCAAATATTAGCATGTCTTTAAGTAACACCCTGTATAGCAAAACAACGTTTACGAGATCTGCTAGTAACCAATACTTTAGTTGCGTTTTAATTGTTCCATTCTGGTAAGGGTGGTGGGAAGAGAATGACGTTTACAAATAAAACAAGAAACATTAGAGCATTGACATATTATAGATGGAGGTTTTATTTATACAGGCTGACATAGAAAAAAGTACACTGCATAGTGCCACACAATAGAGGATACTAAAATAAGAAAAAAGTTCCTATGAACATGGGTCCGCAAGGCATTTGGTTAAAAGATAGGGGGTGTTGAATTTATTCATTTTTTTTTTCTTTGAATATCTTTAGCCAGATATGCAAAAAATGGATAAAATGTGGTATGAAGGGGTTTTTTATCATGCTAAATTAAAATATGATCTTAGTTTTATGATGACTGATAGAGGGCGCTACATACAGGGTTCCATCCCTATTGAATCGGTCGTAAATTTTTTGCTATACACTGTATGTCATTTTCGACGGAAAAAAATTGCTATCCCTTCTTTTATACTTAAGAAAGGTATACCTTGTCCAAGTCGCTAGAAGCAATGGTTCCAGTAAAAATGCATCTAAAAGCCGACAATGCACTTAAATTATTCAAAAAGCGCCAAAGTAACTTTTGCAAAAACAATGATAAATACTTCAACAATTATATTTTAATGGTATGATGAAAAATATGATTAATTAGAACAAAACATTAAGTTTTTAGAAGATGTTCAAATTGTTGCCCTTGTACTTCAATACATTTTTCCATTAAAATTCAACACCCCGTATCTTTTAACCGAAGGCCTTGCGGACCCATGTTCATAGAAACTTTTTTCCTTATTTTAGTGTCCTCTATTGTGTGGCACTATGCAATGTACTTTTTTCTATGTCACCCTGTATATTGGGGCTCCAAGTGATTGCAAAATTATGATACTAGAGTTAAAAACCAAGTAAATGAATCATTGCATATTTGGAGCAGTGATTGTAGTGATTAGAGAAAGTTCTCTGATATCGAGAAAATGAAGATATGAAGCCTATCTCACTTGAAAGAATCATAAACTTGTGAACATCAGGATGAAAATGTTTTCTACTTTCAAAAAGTTTTGTCTTTCCTTCATTTTTTGACAATCAGAAAAGTTGCAAATAAAACAACACACCAAGTGATTCCAGTGGAGGAAATGGGATAAATAAAACTTAACTTTTGTATATTAACCATCAGAGTTGATTTTGTTTAATCATTTATTTTTCTTATGTCCCTCCATAAGTATGTATGTTTCTTGTGATCAATAAATCTTATTATTATTATTATTATTATCACCTTGCAGTGGAGTGAAGAGGAAGAAAATCTTACAGTTTTGCTGGAGAATTTCTTCCTGCCCTACTTTGTTTATTTATTGGGATCAATGAGGGAACCCCTATGGAAATTACCCATCTCAGGAGTTTCAAAGGATTAAACATCATATTGAATATTAAAAAAATATGAAAATAACATTTCAAAAGTTTCTTCATTTTAATGAAATTTTTGTATTGCTATCATTGAATGATGATCACAGTAAAGCAACTTGAGTTTCAGCTGACTAAAAATCAAAGATTTTCATTTCTTACTAAAATGTATCAATTTAAAAAAAATATTGCTTACTTACACCTAGTCCACTAGCTTCCAAAGCTGTCATAATTCCTGAACAGCCATAGGCTATTTCTTCAGCTACAATACATCCATCAAAAACTCCAAATTCCATACCCCCTAGAAAAATGAAAATATATGTTTAACTTTATATACAGGGAGTGATATGTGCAAAATTCTGTTATAAAATTCCTCACCAAATTCCTCTGGAATATGACCATTCATTAGACCCACTGCATGAGCTTTTTTGAGAATATCCCATGGGTATTTTCCTGTTCTGTCATATTCTGCAGCAACTGGAATGATTTCTTCCCTGGTGAATTTTCTGGCAAGTTCTTGAAATTCCTTCTGTGTTTCAGTCAGTGCTGGAACAAAAAAATCAGGATGAATATTTTGTTGAACAATGCAATGTATATGCTGAGTGAAGTTGATTTTCTCATTAAAATGTCCACCATTTGTGACCATATTGTCAAAAATTGAAAGTAACCAAATATAATATTTTAAAAAATAACTACCTTCAATTCACCTTGCCAATTCTGATTTTCAGAAGACAAATTTACATAAAATATTCTTGATAAAAAAATCCAGCATACCTACATGATTTCTTCATAGGTAATTTTTTAAAATCAATTATTCTATGACAAGATCAGCTTTCCATTAATTCATTTGTGGCTTGTTCATGAAAAAGATTTTTTAGTTAAACCTCCTGATAAATACTAGCCAATCAATATAAGGCTTTTGGGTGAAAAAGCAATTGAAACAAAATGACCATGAAATATGGCCAATGAAAATGCCAATGAAAAAGCCTGACCAAGGTGGCCTGACAAAGCAAAAAAAGGAGAGATAAAGTGAGACATAAAGTGAAGAATGTTAAAAAATGTGCCCCCATAAACAATGTGTAAGACTCTAGTTGCTCAGAGTTCTGACTGGTTTTAACATAATTTTGATCAAGAAGGTAAACTTATATTTTCCTATTTCATGGAATGATAAGTATTTGCATAGAGCTGAGAGAAGAATCTATATAGTGTAAAATAGATGGTTCGAAAATGGCTGCACAGTTTTTAATCTCTTAAGACTACTTAAGGCCTTAAAACTAGTGTTCAGATGTTGTTTATTACCAAAATTATATCCATTTGTAATTGGCTCTGCATGTCCACTGTATTTCTTTGATGACACAGCTGCAACTCTATACCCTGGTCTCAAAATGGTCCTTATCTAAAACAAAATTGAAGTAGCCTCTGGCTTTTTAAACATTTTGATGAGTAGTCAAACCTGTTGTAAAACGGACATGTTTTTCCACAAAAAATAAGGTGCACTTGCTGAAATGTGAAATCTTCCAATCTCCCGATTTTCCTAGTTTCTAGTGTTGAGTTTGGACTTGAGTGCTTAATCTTGAACTTTGGAATTCGTGTGCGTGAAATGATAGAAGACTTGTGCTTACTTCACAAGAGTGTTCATGAAAATATTACCAAATTTTAACCAATCACAGTCCGTCTTCACGGATTACTCTAAAGTTCAAGAATTATATTACCGATTTGACTTCGATAAACGACCTCAATACTTCAAAATCAAATAAACAAATAAACATAAACAACAAATAAAATCATAAAAACAATAAAAACAATTTTATTTTTTATTCATCTGACAATCTGAAAATTGAACTGACATTGATAATTGACAGATATCTGACATTACTATTTACACAAATGAGACACAAAACAGTTTTCTGCTAGGCGAGCTATTTCCATTCGTAAACCTGGTGGTGCACTGGTTTTGCACCAGTTTTGCACCCACACTACGTTAGTTCAATGACGGCTAAATGGACTGTCTGACGGGTTATACATGACTGTTCATTCAGCGAAAATCGCCAAATCGCCCTGTAATGAAATTTTGAAGGGACGGCAAGTGGCGTCATCTATTTCCTGTGTCAAATGAGCTATTCAACATAACCTGCATTCATGATCCTGCATTATTTGTTGACACATTTTCTTATTGTCAACCTGACACTCATTGTCACTCGAGATTGGAGAGCTTTGTTCGAGATACCAAGTTAAACTGTGAAAAGGCCAACAAAATGAAGTGGTTAGGAGTGTTCATGCCAAATAACGCTATTATATGCATAAATAATAATGCCATTCAAGTGGAAATCATCTTCGTCAATTCGTGAATAGGTAAGGACATGTTCAATTATTTCATTGATTGAATTTTTAACTGCCTAATAAGAGCCATATGGTAGCCCTAATAACCAGATACTGCTGTATTCTCAAAGTGAAATGTACTGCAACATTTAATATTGTTTCACAAAATCTGTGATCTCAAGTTATATTTCTTAATTTGTATTTTCAGGAAGATACTGAATTTTCTCAACACAATGTTGAAGCAACTCTTCATGAGGTTTGATTGAATGATGACTGGAGACATTCAATTCTGATGATGCTATCTATGCATAACCAGAATATTTACTATATATAAGGTGAGCTTTGTGAACAGTTGTTTAATTAGGTGAGGGTGCAGAAAAATAATCAGGCATTTTAACTACAATATCAGGTATCTCCATGAATAGCAAATTAAATGTCAATTTATCATTTCATACTTATATATTTCATATCAGATATACAGATAAATTGTATTGCAAAATTGATAGAACTATGTCATCTTCAAAATCATTAAATGCAACATTTCTTTATATAGGTTCTGGGGATGGCAACACAATGAATATAAAACGGCTTGGATATGGGATCTTGACTTTGGAGGATGAAGCTAGGTTACCTGGAGATCCTTTGGACACTGGAAATAAAAGAGGAAGATGATATATTATTGTGTATCCCACAATTTCTATTATCTGTTCAGAAATCAGCAGTGAAGAAGCATGTTTTAAGTTCAAATATAAGCTCATCATCAGCTAATTTGATGGAAAAGGAAATTGTTTATTATGGTGACTGTCTATGGAATAAAATTATTATATTACTTGAATAAATGCTTTCTATACATATCATCTATATCTATCTATCAATCCATATTTTCAACCATTTTCAAAACTTTGTGGAAATAGAAATAGTTATATGCATTCAAAAGTTGAGTTTGCACTCTTTTCATCTTCTTAGATCTACTTGGGGAAACTATAGTTAGTGGGCTAGTATCAGTGACAACATTTTACCTTATTTCACATACCATCTCATACTTCTATCAAGAAAACAAGAAAGCTTTATAGGATCTCATTGATAGATGGGCATACATAATACATAAATTTAGGCCAAATAATTAATTTAAATTTTTTGTGACAAAATCATCACAGCAGTGAAAAACATTTTTGAGAATCTCTGATAGTATCATTATTCTGTGATATTTGCCAGGAAGCAGGAACACAAAATACCTCAAATTGTAGTTATGGCACTCAAAAAAACTCCAGATGTTGGCCTAGACTGATGATTCTCTGGGATTCAAAGAGCATACCTTAAATTCCATTCCTCTCCCATTCTTGGTGTTGCTTTTTGGGATGCCCATCCTGTAGGTATATGGTAATCTAAGTTTGAACACATGAAACAGTTTTCAACAATACTACACCTACCCTACCTAGGTAAGCAACAACAATGCAGACTAAAACATACCTTGAAAATAATTATGGTAAGCGATCCTTTCTGAATGTATGTCCCCATCCTGATAAGTCGCCATATGTAGTGCTATTGATCATCACTCTATAGTGTTTTCCAAAATCATTGACACAAACTTCAACACCAGAATTAACACTAGTGTTCTAATGGTAGAATCGAGGCTGAAATTGAAAATCATCAGAAAAGTGTACATGAAAAACCATATTCTTACCAATGCCTTCCAAAATTAAATTCGACCATTCTTGCTGTGGAGTTTATCACTGGGTATGAGATTCGAAAAAGCAAACCCGATATTTGATACGATTATTCTACCTTTCATTTCATACGCTACAAGGCTGTTGTACATACATGATGAAGACACAACTAGCAAACCTGAATAAATAAACTACCAGAACTAAACACAAAGAAGAATGCTTGATTGAATGAAAATCCGAAAAAGTAAAGGAATTTATCGATATTCAACAGAACACATCAGGGACCTGACGTGACAAAGTTTTGACACTTGATAATAATAATAATAATCCAATATAACCTAAGTTATTGGAAAACAACCGAATGAGAGCTAAACAAATGACTTCTCCGCAAAGGACGGCAAGTAAACCCCTCTGGTGGAGAATACACTGAACTGAGTGATTGGACAGTCATGTAGTACTCGTCAGACAGTCCATTTAGTTCTCTCCAAAATGTGAACTGGTGCATTCCCAATGGAATACGAAACAATATAATAAAATTTTATTGTTGGAGGTTAAATCGGATAAATTTGTTTGTCTTTGTTTATAACTTGTCCGCATCCTGAAATTCTTTCTTGACTTCAATTAAGAACAAAGTAGATGTTTCATGGAAATAATTTTGATCAGTTTTTTTAATAAGTACCTCTTCATCATCGAATTATAGTGCAAAACACTCAACAAAATAATGAATTCTGGGGAGTAATGATAGTAATCTCTCTTATTTTCTTGAAACCTCCAAATTTTCATCACTACTTGATGATGATGATTAGATTGCCACTCATTTTTTGTTTTTAAACCATGCATATTCAATGTTTCCGCCATTTTCAAAACTGCACTGACTTCGCACGACCTATTAGAGCTCGTGCGAGAATTGTTGCACTGAGCTCTAAACTATGCGAACCAGTTTTCCAATGGAATTCAAAATCCGACACCAGTTTTACCAATGGAATACAAAATATGCACTCAGTGCGAGCCAGTTTTACCAATGGAATTCGCTATTATTAGTTTTGGCGATGGTAGCGATGAAACGTGATTGGACATTATTGGTTAATTCGAATTGGTTAGCGCCACTGACCAGTGATAACATCACACGTTTCGTCGCTAGCATCGCCTAGCAGAAAACTACAGAGATAAGTTACCCACAGTCTTATCTCTGACTACGCTTAATGCACGGAGTCACCGACATAAACTACTATCTACACCACTAGCAAAGTTATGAATCAACACGAATTATCTGATAACTAATTATTTTATACAAAATAAAATTGTGGAGGCGAGGCAGACTTATCGAAACCGGAAGCTTTTCCCCATGAATCATTTCTCGATTTCTCCCGCCAATATAAGTTACTGTTCTGTGATTCAGGCAAAATGCTGTACAATGTTGTCGCTTTTCTGGTTTAGCATTAGATCTAGTATTTTTTCAGCAGAAGTAATTAGTATGTAGCGTTATTATTGAGATTTGGATTTGCAATTTTTTTTATTATTGTTGGTAGCTTCAGCTCTGCAAATTTGTAGGTACACAATTTTCGTTGAAAAATCGTAACATTCAACGCACTGTATCTCAATGCCGAAATGTTTCAGAGAATATCGTTAGAACAAGAGAATGCAAGAGATAAAGGTGGATTTATGCACACCGCTTTTTTATTAATCTCTATAATTTCACAATAATTAACGATTCCACTAATAAGTCAAAGCTTAGTATTCTCGTTCGTTCATTTATTCATGCACCTAATTTGAATTTTATCTCATTAACTATTCGCTAAAATATCTGTGATTTGCGCAGGCGCGATTCTGTCATAAGTCAGACAAACAATTTCTTCCTCTTCTTTTTCCAAAATGTAGTTGAAAATTCTGAAAATTCTAGTCGTATGTTCAAATTAGACTCTGAAAACAATATGAATGAATGATTGTGATCACTGAATGTTATAACAATGATGGAAGTAAAATATTTTCATCGGGCTAAGTACGCTGAGGACTATGTTTTGATCAAGAAGAAGATTTTGAAATTTAAAAAAGGTGGTGCATGCAGTCACGTCACTTGCATCCATGGGCGCTACAGAAAACCATTCAACATTTCAATAATAGGAAGATCACAATTATGGCGAACGAGTTTTGTTATTATTGAGATATCTTAGTTATTATCATCCGATTCAATTCAAAATTGAAAGGTATTTGGGGTTTTCTGGGGTTGGAGATAATGATTGATTAGTCAAACTAGGAAAATTCAAGATGACGGATTCATCAAGGGACCCTCTAGTGCATAAAGGCATAAAGGTATCATGGTCCTTGAATAAAAATAAACATAAATGACAGTTAATGGAAGCAACAATGAATTAATGATTAGTCACTCAGGGTGTATAGTTTTTGCGGTGACATGACAACACTGTTGTTGTTGGCACCCTTGCTATGCTATGTCATCTGTCAATTGATTGTTACGTCAACGTCTGTTTTTCTCCTTTTTCTCCGTCGGTCACTCTGTCTCTGTCTGTCTCTTCGGCGTTCGGTCGGTGTTTGGTGTTATATGCTGTTGCATTTGCCGCCATCGAAAATACGAAAGAGTTGCATTTTTTCTTAAATTTCTGCAGGTATTTATGAATTCTTTATTGAAATATGGTAGACAATAATGATTTTCCTAGTTCAAACTTATATCCAAATGAAACTAGAGTATTTTACATGTTTAACATGCATTACATGCCCTGCCATTCGCCTGCCATAAATGTAGATGGCGTATTTCACATTCAAATAGGATCGTTGTATTTTTCCAGCATCAGCAACTACTATGAGTAACACCGCTTTGTCTGAAAATGAAGATGATCCTGAGGTTTATGAAAGCTCGGGTGATGAATGGGATAGTGTGGAAGAGGTAATATAATTTGCTGTACACTATTATGTTCAACCAATGTATACACAACAACTACACTCAACTCCACATAATTATTTTGCTTGGATTTTCAGAAGAAACCAAACAGACGCTCTTCCAAAAGACTTAGCAAAAGGCTTAGCAAAAAGCCTAGAAAAACTGTAGTGGAAACAACTAGTAGTGAGGAAGAAGCATCTGATGCAGAATCTCCTAGTGATGACTCTGATGATGAACCAAGGAAACGAAAATCTAACAATGGGGTAAACAGAAAGAAAGTTGTGCAGAAATCTTCAAAGAAGGACAAAGATGAAGAAGATGAGGGTACTTCAGATGCTAAAAGTAGCCCAAAGGAGAAGACCAATAAAACCTCCAATTCAGATAATAAAACTACAGCTTCTGTACCAATTTCCAAAGGAATCCATAGGAAATTTATACCAAAAACTATCTACTCTGAAGACTATGCAGTATGTTACAGAAACCTTATATCATATTTTTGTTGAAAGTGATGGATCTTCATGATAATTTCATACACATTGCCATTCTTTTTTTCAGACTGGTTCATTTGTTATTCTGAAAAAAGATGCCCAAGCTGGTGACCCTGCAAAACATCCATCCATCTGGAGAATTGATGGGAAAGCTCTTTTGCAAAAGTATGAAGCTTTTGATGATGACAGCAAAGTGAGACATAAGAATACCTCCATTGTAAGTTTTACTTATTTTTTCAGATTTATTGCTGTTACTTTCAAATATTGAAATTGAAAATTTGTTATTGTGTTTGTATGGAACATTACTCCACATTGGTTATTGAAACTCATTTAATTTGCAGTATACTGGTTGGTCCCCAATGGATAAAGATCTGTATGCCCCTGTGACTGTTGATGTCATACATCACAACAACCAAAACCTAACTGTTGAACTGCATTGGGATAAACTAAAAGAAATCAATATTGATAGTGACTAGATTTTATAGGTGATGTGCACTCCTTAATCTAAGTATTTTGTTTGATGAAATTTATACTTAGCAAAATTTATTGGGTATCCCAAATTTGACCTTCATACATATTCCATTTATTTTATCATCACACCTATTATTTGTTTTTTAGAAATGTTATCATGTAATTTTTCTTCAACTGTCTAGGGGAATCTGAGACACCCAATATAGTTCTTCATTTAAATTTTTTAGGTTATCCACATAAAGTATGATGCAAATGTATGGAATAAATTCATTTCAAAACAAGACGACTTTCAAAAAAAAAACAAAAACTAGAGTTTATAACTTTTTTTTTCTAGGTATTTTTTTAACTAACTAGACGACCCTCGAATGTTCAATTCTCAGTAGCAGAGAATTAAATTAATCACATGATAATCCATTTTAATTTCAATCTTCTTATGCAACATTTTGACTGTTGAATAGACGATCGGTAGACCTTTCAATCAAGGTGTCACATGACCCCTATTTGTATTTGAAAAAATCGTCCATTACGTCTTTACTCCAACACCGGTGACGTAACATCTTTCATATGAATATCATGAGATAGGTTTCAGAAATTGAAACTCATGTGTTTTTGGAATTTTTCCAAATGTCGCCCATTTCTGAAATAATGAATTTATTCCATACATTTGCATCATACTGTATATTATGATGAATTCAAACCCCTGTCAGTTTTGAAATGTTTATCATTGCTTTTGATTAGTTTTCATGGCACATAACTTTTTTGTACAAGGAATTTAGTTTTTTAATGTGAAAATTATAAAATACAAATATTATCAAAAGATAAGTCATCTTATTGCTTAGAAATCCAATCTATCATTTAAAAAGGTCTTGGAAAACAAAAAATACAAAATATAATTTTTTATATACATCCCTTTTAATTCAAATCAATATAATAAAATAAAAATCCTCAAATTTCCTGAATCATGGATCTGATGGTGCTATTGCATATTGACCTGTCAGTGGTGCTTCAATTATGATTTTTCTCATCACAATGTACATAATCCCACCTAGAATTATTTCTCCAATTCCAACAAGAATCACAATAGCATAAGCAGGTATAGCATTATCACCTGAAAAATTGCAATTGTCAATGACATTATCATCAGGGTAGGTGGTCCTATTAAAATTGGCATGAAAACTGGAAAATATTGGAAACTATCCCAAGATTAATAATTTATTGGATATGTAATGGATATTTGAGTCAAGTAGATAAGAGTTAGGACACAGCTGAATGTATGTCCTTTTCTATTTTCTATATTACAATAGTTTGAGTGGATAGAAGAATAAGACATATATTTTGCTCTTTGTCTTTTCTATTTCCCTAATAGCTGGATTCATTTATAAACTCGATTTTTCGACTATGTGCATTGACAACAATTCCACAATTAGTAGCATCACACATTTTTCCAACTTCAAGTAAGTCAAGAACAAATAATGTAGGTAATTCCTTCACATCAATCTTTTTGTATTGTAGAACTTTCAATTATGCTGAAGATGGTCTTTTAGAAGATCGAAACATGTCCCTTAAGATTGAGTAACAACATCATTAAGATTGGTGGAGAGCATTATTCCTTCTTTCCTTTGAAAAATTTCACTTCCCTTCGAGCAAAATGGACTTCTACCAAAGATCATCAAATTATGATTAAAATGAGTAAAAAATTTGAAAGCTCACTCAATTTTACATGACAATTGAACCCTTTTTCAAATTGTCTAGCTCTAATAAGGGTTTTTGCGTTATTCGCTCTTAAAGAAGTTTGTGTTTCACTTTCAACATTTTTATTGACAGTGGAAAAAAGGCATTAAACGATAATGACAATCACCCAGGCAACCAGATGACGTTCCAGTGACGTCTTTTTTACGTCACTTGAATGACCGAGGTGACGTTAGTAGTTGACGTAGCATTGACGTGATAATGACGTGAATAAGTCACAGCCCAATAACGTCATATTACTCACGTCGTATTGACGTCATTCACTCACCAAACTCTGATGTCCGACTGACGTCATAATGAGGTCAAAATGACCATTGAATTTGGCGATGATACGTAAAAAGGATTCCTTCAACATGGTGTGATAAACACCACTAGCCTCTGATGACATATTGGCGATGATACGTAAAAAAGATTCCTTCAACATGGTGTGATAAACACCACTAGCCTCTGATGACATGAAATAATATTGATTATGCATTGTTGAGTCTGCTTGGTGGGTCCCTCCTGTGTTATATTCATTCAATCGCCTATTCAGCAGCGCCATCCTTCAGTATGCATCTCCATCAGAATGTAATCAGTTACTCGTATTTGTATAAAAAATTATGTAGTTTGTGTCGGCGAGATGTAAGCAAACAAAGAATAGTTTGATAGCAATAGAAAGGATGTTGGCGAATTTGGCTTCACTTTGTTGAATAATGTATATTGATGCATTTTTTGTCACCCAACAAAAATCTAAATAGCAATTTATTGAAAAATTTACTAAATGACGAAGTTCACCAAATTAGTAAGTCACACCGACGTGATTTTTAGACGTCATAGATACGTCACTGCAACGTTATAAGAGTAATATAGGTATACCTAAACAATCATTTTTATATATACATAGCTTGTTGGTTTCCGAGATATACAGTGTGTCAAAATTTTTTAGAAAGAAGTTTTTCTACTACTTTTCGAGTATATTAATAATTAGAATGAAACTTGCATGTTGATTTGCTTTCATGAGTTATAACTTCTGTTTCACATGATAATATATATATATATAAGTATCCATGGTTTAGAGAAGGTCTGGGAAAAATGGACGTCGACAGAGGACGTCCCTGCAACGTCATATGAAACTGACGTTTTCTTTTACCCATCTAAGTGACGTTTCACTCGACGTCGAAACGATGACGTGTTCATCACGTCATGGAAAGTACGTCATAGTGACGTCATAAATTGGTGTGTGACGTCTCTGACGAGAAATCACCAATTTGGGACGTCACAGTGACGTGATCATTCGTCATCTGGTTGCCTGGGCACTATAACAACGCCTAATACAAACAGAATTTCAAAGTATATGTTTGACCAAGGGTATGGAGAAATTTAAAATATTTTTTTCAATCCGCAACATTCAATATTTTGGTATTTACTATGTGTGGTTCATTCAGAGACTTCCCATTCTCAATAGATCACCCCGTATATAACGAGTTTTTTTTTATTACCTATACCAAAAAGCCATTATACCCCCCAATATCCCAAGAAAAAACATTATCGACGCCTCTGGGCTCTATTGAATTTTCCTCATAGGGATGGTTTGATGAATATGGTCAGATGTCAGATTGAATTTATGCTATGCCACATTATCAGTTTTTCTAGAAGTTACATCAACTGTTTATTCATATATAAATAGAACACTTGAAGGGTGAATTTGAAGAAAACCAAATATGGTAACAATAAAGGGCGATTTCATTGCCAATTTAACCATATTAGAAACCACTCTGTATTTGACAGATTACAGAATTTTTATCATAGATCAAAATAATACTTATAAATACATACGGAGATAGGTTCTTGTAAGTGACTTTCTCCCCATCAAAATCTTTCTTCTTCCTTCGACCTCTTCTGTGCATAAGGCAATAATGACTAAAAAAGAAGAAAAACGTTATTTGATCTTCTTTTCAACAATTTTTACACTATTCAAACTGCGAACATTCATGTAGAGTATAACATACTGTATATTATCAACATACTTGCCAACAGCGCCAAAGAATATAATCCTGAACGGAATAATTTCATTGTTGAACTTCACTTCTTTTCAATATATCAAAATTTCTACGACTGATTCCTCGCTATTTTATTTATTTTATCTTATCAAGCTGATAAGTAGATGAAATTCCTATCAGTTTATTGGAAAAATGGTTCACCTTTATTTGTTTTCTATTTCATCGGGTAAAATAACTATAGTACTTAATCATTATATTGCGAAATCTTTAACAATAATAGGTATGGATTTCATAGTGATATAGCTTTTCCAGTAGGTAGTGAATATTGACGCAAATATTTCACAGTAGTGTTTTGAACATTGTCAGAATCAATTCGTTGCCATTCTGTATTTATGCATTCTAGGGATATTCAAATAATATGTCTTCACAATACACAGGGTGAGTCAGAATAAGACCGACAAACTTCGTACACGGATTCCTCACCTCATTTTGAGGTGAAAAGATCCTATCAACGTTATGTTCTAAAATGCATCCTCACTGAGATACAGGGTGTCGAAAGTACGATAAAATTTGAGATTTACCTCATCAATTTCTCCAGAACCCCTGTAGCAAAACCAATCCAGATTAATCAGAGTAATCACAGGGAGTTTCAATTTTTTATTTTCGTCAACCAGTGGCGTAGTAAGGGTCGTACGTCGCCACATTTCCTCCAAAATTTTCCTTACGACACATCATGATTTATCAAATTAGTGAATGACATCAGTTAGGATTATCAAAACTCAACCTAATAGTATAGCTATTTGTGTATTTAGAGCGCAAAGTGATAGATTGCCGCTCAACAAAGAAAGTTACCGCGCGATGCGGAGCGGAGCGCGGTAATCTTTGGAGAGCGGCAATAACACTTTGTGCTCGATATACACACAAGATTTTTTCTACTAACGCAGTTTTTGGAAATAACTGCCTTGAAAGTATGAGCGATTGAAATAGTTGAAAAAGTTCTTATCCATATTATCTTATATGTCCAGAGGAAATAAAAAAAGAAAACTTGAAATGACTGACAAACCAGAAGAAAAATGTCGGGCCTACCGAAAATTGAAACTGGACCACCAGCGTGGCAACCTGAGCTTCAGACCTCTGAGCCATAGTACGATAAACTCTGCAATCAAATTGAACATTACTCATTGATGCAATAAAATAAAGATACACTGTCTTTCTGATGATAACAAAGAGTTTCAATATAAAGTATAATTCATCGTTTTCAACAGATATGCTTTATCGGGAGCTTCTTGTAGAAATTTGTTGGTATATTCAGCGGTGAATGTTTTGGATTTTTCTCTCTTTTATATCCAATCGATTGTTTCTTGAGAAATGCGATAAGTTTCAGGTACTATTGATTCCGATATTATCTTTAACATTCGAGCATGTATATACGTACCATCGAATATATATAGACCAATGAGTTGATGACTTCAAAGTCTTCGATTTTTTACCAAAATGAGCCAGTAAAACGTTTCCTGAATACATATTCACCATCTCGGAGTGGCACCAATTCATGAATGTATACCTATCATATTGTGATTCGTATTTCTTCCTTGATTTCTCCGGTATAAGAGATTCAAACTCTTGCGCTTTCTGCTATATCATCAGTCATCACTGTCACTATTTTCCATCATGAAAGAATTGGGGATTTTCAAGAATAGATAAGTATAGGTTACAGAGATGTGCGAGCGTTTTTTCAATATTTCCGCTCACGAGCGCAAATGCTGTCAAAGAATGACATTTCTGGGAAAACGTCAACTTTGTGCTGGAATTTGAAAGCGTCAAAGGCTACTTTGTTAAGCGTTTGTAGAAAAATATCATTCTGCATGCCTAAATGTAGAGGTTCCGGATCGAGATATTTGCGAAAAACTTAAGATATGTCATGAGGTAATATTGAGTAGAGGTTTTACCATAGATAAAATGCATATATATCTATATGTACCTACCTATTCTTCAAACGTGTATATTCCATTTTGATTTCTCTCTACTTGGTAGTGCTCTGAAATTCTGACTTGACAATATGGCATATATGTGTTATGTGTTGCGCTATCAATAAACTCTTTTTTTTACGAATGAAAAGAAAATTATGGAGTAAAAGTATGGTCCTCCCGATTTTTTCCATACCTGAGTGTTCGAGTAATATTCGACAATTATACAGGGTGTTTCATAATTGAATGTCAATATCTGAGGAGGCGATTCTCGGGCCAATTCTAAGAATGAAGTTTTATATGAACGTATGACCTAAACGTCCTAACTTTTGAGATACAGGGTGGTAAAGTTCTCAAAAATTAATAGTTTTTTATCAATATCTGTAATACTACTTCAGATATTCTAATGAAATTTGGCATACATGTACTATGTATCAAGAGGCATCAGTAAGTGTACCACATTTTTGTTGGTTGCCACCAGTGGCGTTCGTATGGAATTTCACATACCTATTTTGGCAGACATTGATGGTACGCCACTGATTAATCTCGAAATGGAAATCTTAAATGAAATTCCCAATCATTTCTTAGCAAACTTGATCACTACAATTCTTTCGATCTGATGCACGGTTTTCGCTTAAAAAAATGAAAAGCTTTTCACTACATGATTATAACAATATCGTTAATATGACAATATCACAATGCAGAGGAATAGATTTGATTTTTTAGATCAATTTCCAGAGATACAATTCATCGTTTATGAACTTCCTATTCGTATTTGGTATTTTGGAATTATTTCTTTTCATTGTAGTAGGCTATATTAATTTTTGAGAACTTTACCACCCTGTATCTCAAAAGTTAGGACGCTTAGGTCATACACTCATATAAAACTTTCTTTTTAGAAGGGGCCCGAGAATCGCCTCCTCAAATATTGACATTCAATTAGGAAACACCCTGTATATAGTATCTCAAATAGGTTGCACTTTAAGACATACTTCAATATAAACTGATCACCTCGAAATAAAGTGTGGAATAAGAAATAATAGAATCAATTTTATCAACATTCAAAAATGTTCAGGAGGTTGAAAATGTGATTTCTCGTAAAAGTTCAGCATTATGCGATTATGTCACGCAACGAATTGGGTCTCAACCTATCAAGACATATATTTTTAGTTTTTTGCAAATATACCTCTAGGTATGCAGAATGTTATTACTTTTAGGTGACGTATTGATAAGACTAACTGATGTCATACATCAATTTGACAATTATTATTGTTATGAAGAATATTTTACCTGAAATTTATCATCGATAATTATTATTGTTCAGATATTTTTTCCTTTTCTTTTAATCTACATTCCTATCCCAGGTAGCAGAGTGACGTCCAATTGACGTCATTTTTTGGTCATAAAATGACGAAGAGGACGTCCAAAAATGACGTCTGGGAGACCCTATAATGACGTCAAAATGTCACAGCCATATGACGTCATATTTAGACGTCATAATGACGTCGCAGAATGACCAATAAAGGACGAATTAAAAGAAATTTGGAGATTTATATATATATACGGTATTATTGGTACATAATTACACCACAAACCTTTGATGACATTCATTTTGTAACTATACGTTGTGGTCACTTGGTTGATGGTCCTCCCGGGCAGTCCTGTTGAATCCTAGCGCTATCACTACTACCTATGAATCTCTATATGTCAATATCGTTAGCAACTCGTATTTGTACCTAAAATTATGTAGCGAGCGTCGGCGAGATGTAAGCTGAATAAACTCATTTTTAGCTAAACTATCCATTTCTGAGAAATCCTCTGCAACAGGTCGATTTTATTTCCGATTCGCCACATTTGAAAGTGAGAATCATATATATACAGGGTGATCCACGTTTAAGTTAAGACGTCCGCGGCAATTTTTTCAATTAGAAACAATAATAACCTATAAAAGATACATTCAATTTTTGAAATATTCATGGAAATCTGAATTTGAAAATATATGACACATAGGGTTTGTATACAGTGTGTCCGTTAAATTGAGTGATCTCGCGTGAAGTGAATAAAGTAGCCAATCAATGTACTTATAACCATACAATTCCTTTCTGAGGAATCTCCCAAAATAGGTCTATTTTTATTTTCAATTACCAACATCATTGAGAAAAAATTGAACATACAGGGTGATTCAAGTTTGAGTTACAACGTCCGCGACCATTTTTTCAAAGGAACACCCTATATGAATTATTCGATTTTTGGAGTCTCTATGGAAAGCTGGATTCAAAAATATATGAGTTTGTATACAGTGCGTTCGTTGAATAAAGTTATTTTGTGAAGTTGCGAATAAATTCGTTGAGATTAAAAAAATTTTTTTGAGAGAATAACGTTCGAAGCCGTAGAATTTTATTTTCATTCAAGCTTCATCTCATAATGAATCAATATATACAGAATAATTCGTGTAGGAGAAATTACGTCATCTTTATTTTTTAATGGCGATCCAATTTTACGAGAGAACTGAATTTAACGAACGCCCTGTATACAAACCCTTTGTGTGATATAAATTTGATTACGAAAATTCAATAATATATATCCGTTTGAAAAATGTGTCGTGTACGTCATAATACAAACGTGCATCATCCTGTATATTTGATGATTTCTCGTTATAAATGTGTCAAATTGAAAATAAAAGCCTCTCCAGTTTTCTCAGAAATATAGAAGGAAGATAGATATTGGAAAATGAATGAATTTATTCACTACTTCACGAGAGCATCTAATTTATTGGACGCACTTACCTATACAATCCACATGATTGTGTTGAACATTTTCGAATTCCGCTTTCCATGGTTATTCCAATGATAGAGTAATATATAGGGTGCTCTGTTTAAAAAAATTGTCGTGATGGTCATAACTCAAACGTGGATCACCATGTATGTATATTCTATTTTTCTCATAAATATGGCAAATTGAAAATGAAAATCGATCGTTTTCAGCAGATTCCTCAAATATGCATAATTTGGCTAAAAATAAATTTGTTCATCAGTACTTACGAAAACACTGTATATTCAAACACAAATTTAGTACGTACAATTAACAAACGATGAAAAGGTAAGAAAGCGACTGATTTTTCTTATTTGGTCGAATAAACGACTTTGTAGGGACGTCATTAAGACGTCCAATATTGAACGTCAATAAGACGTCATGTAATATGACGTCATTTTTTGGTCCCTCTGAAGTCGAGGACGTCATTGACCAATAATGACCTAAAAAATACGTCATTATGACGTCATTTCACTAACCTGTGCTACCTGGGATTGTTTGTTAACTTTTAAGAAACATTTTATTTATACATGTACTTTGTGCTGACCTGTCCTATAGCTTTATAAGCTCGTAGAATCGATTGCACTTAACAAATCAACAAAAAAAGTATAGGGTGTAATCTGTAGTTTGACAGAAGTTAACTATGATACAACGAATTGAAAGTCATATTATCGGTGTGACAAGTGTATTTTTTGTTAGCAGCGTAATAACTGAGTTATTGACTGTATGAAAAGAACTAAGACACCCGGTATACATGAACTCGTCTTGATTCCCCCTATTCATCATCTGGCTATGTGAATCAGCTCATCCCAGCCAACCATCGTGTGACATCAACATCTGTGTGATGTAACAACCTTGCATAAATGCAATATATCTTATCGACGTAGACTCGATATCAACGTCGCAAGGTGACATCGCAACCAGGAAACTATGTAATGTGGCAGCGACTTCTTCAAACTACATCTCTTCGACGTTAACTAAATAATTCACATTGATATCCTCATGAGATATCTTTGTGACCTGTGAGTGTGACGCAGACATGCGCAAAACGAACGCACACGCCAGACGCCATGTTGAGCTGTGCATGGCCATGTCGATGTCAGTCAGTCACTCAGTCAGTCAGTGAGTGAGTCCGACTCCGTACAGACTATTTCCTTCCAAATTCTCTGTTGAAATATCTGAGATGATTTTAGCACATATTATAGCAGCTTCAAATTGGAGGTATACAATCATTTAGGAACGACGGTGAGTTCAATCACAATAGGTAATATTGTAATTATCTCTGAGATAGGAATATTGCAATCTAAAACAAGGTGGATGAAAGATCCCAAGATAATGTAAGTGTATTTGATATGTATCATTTATGAATAATGTATATTTGTATTGCTATATATATATATGTGTCATGTTTTACTTCAAGATTACTAATTAGGGTGATTGTCATGATAAGTTTTGTATCATCTGTTTTTACTTTCGGAAATAAACATTTTCTTCTTAAAGTTGAATAATTATTATTATATATCCCACGAATATCACAGTTACGGCGACCACATCATCGATGTCGCAGTGTGATGTATTTGTAATATGAAATGTACACTTTTATGTGACCTGGTAGTGATTTTTCATGTGATGTCGCATTTCATGTCTGAACGACGTCACAGTGATGTTGCTTGAGTCGGACATTTTCACATCGCCACGTTGTATCGGTAACATGTTTGTGACCTCAAATGCGATATCGCATGTCACAAAGTGATGTGGCGTATACATCACTTATACATCTCATGGTTCGCTGGGCATAAATCACCCTG
The DNA here is from genome assembly GCA_918026855.4 of Phaedon cochleariae. Lineage (NCBI taxonomy): Eukaryota > Metazoa > Arthropoda > Insecta > Coleoptera > Chrysomelidae > Phaedon > Phaedon cochleariae. The sequence goes on along the minus strand of OU896719.1, from coordinate 22,823,687 downwards.
CATACTCATCGTCAGTCTCATCACAAATGAGGCCACATTATTAAGGAAGGAACATTAACAGGAAAAAACACATCTAATCTTTTTCAAAAAATTATAATTAATCTCCACTAATTAGATGAACATTTTGCAATTCTGATCTTGATAGTTTTAGTAAAAATATTTTGAAAAACTCAGGCACAATGGATTTAATCAACATTATATGGTAGGCTTTTATTGGAAAGTATTACACATAATTATCAAAACTAAATCACTAACTCATAAGAAGAAATTGCATTGCATTATCTATATATTTCGACAGTTTCAGATCATGATGCGAGTAAGACGGTATTATAATATGCAAGGAAAATACATTTCATGCTTCTGTGGAAGTCACTTGGTATCTAGGCCGAATGGGTTTATCCAAAATGCATATTTTCAGTAGCACATAGAATAAACCGCCAATAGCTAATTCAGCAAGGGCTATTAAAATTACTATAGCATAGCCGGGTATGGCAGCTTCTCCTAAAAAAATAATTAAAAAATATATTAGATAGACAATTTACTCGATATATTTAGTTTCACAGGAGCCATGATTTTTTATGCACTTCAGGGATTCAAAAGGCACCTTTATTCCCTATTTTCGGGGAAAAAAGTGGTACTTTAAATCCCTAGGGTTTAAAGTTGCTTTAAATCCTAGGGATTTGAAGTAAATGTCTTTGCAATGAACACTGAATTTAGAAATGTATTTTCGAAATGACTGTTGCATTTGTGGCTTTAATCATCGAATATCCGCTCCACAATGACGATGCTTTAAGCCATCTTGACTTTTCCAAGAAATATGCTAGCACTTTAGCACAACATTGTTTTCTTTATATGCACCTGATATGCACCATTTGATAAACTCAGATAACTGTTTTTTATATTGTTCTCTAGTTTCCTTTTTGTAATAAATGGCCTTCAGCTTCTCTTTGACTTGTTCCATCGCGATCAACGTCTTTCAATCGGTGAGGCATGTGTGAATGATATTTATTCATGTATGTTTTACCATGTTTTACTTAGTTACTTGTCGTAACACACCAAGATTTTCAGTTGCCGATGACAATCATAATCTGGATCACCATATTTACTGAGGTCGGTGATATGGTAACAATCTATGATGCTCTAGAAAAAGAGTAACTACCGTTTGGTAGCATTTAAATTTTTTTCGTTATTTTTTCTTTAACGTTTCACCTATCCTGTAAAATAGTAGGTATATACACCTCGGGACTAGATCCCAGCGAGCACAAACATCCCTGGGATGTTTTGGGATGTTTTGAAAATGTTGGAATGAAGATGTTATTTTGAGACGTAATATGCACTGACCAAAGAGGTCTTTGAAGGATATTGAAGTATTATTTTTGTTCTTCTGTGGCATTTCTTTGTTTGCCTACTGAGAGGTATCCCTGGGATGTTTTGGGATGTTTTAGAAATGCAGGCACGAGGATGTTTTTTTGAGGCGTAATATGCACTTCCCAAAGAGGTCTTAGAAGGATATTGAAAGTATTGTTTTTGTTATTTTGTGCACTTTCTTTGTTTTGCCCCACCACAACGTCTCATGCTTACGTCACAATACGATGAATTCTGATTTGTTTTCGATTTTGTTCTTCTTGTTCGCAATTGGCATTCGCGTTTGCAGCGTGTCACGCTTACATCACGCTGCTAACGAACAGAAAGGAATTTGGTGAAGTTTATTGTGTTAGAAGACTCATTTAGTTTGTAATAATGACCATCAGATGCAAGATGTGTTGTCCGGTGCCTCAGTGTAATCAATATATAAAAGTACGAATTTATCAATACACAGCTTCTCCGCAGTTGCAAAAATTATGCATTGTGGGGAACATTTCAAAAATTGGGAAACCTAATTAAGAAGGTAACTTCATATCAAGAAAATATTGTTATGGTCAATCTATTTTTAATGCATTTTTTCATTCAAGTGAAATGGAATCCTAATGCAATAGTTCATTTTGATAAAAGGCTTCAGAAAAGTACCTCGAAAATGTTTTGTTTTACAGCGATTTAATGTGCGCAAGACGCGTTGAAAATGTTTTATTGTGTCCATGATAAGGCTTTAAAAAGAACTAGGGAGAAGGTAGTTTTGTGACATATCAAGGACATCTCGATAATTGCCGCCTGCGGCGGACATTGGCTGTTCTATAATAGTTCTATTCATGTGTGAACAGAACATCGCAGTGGAGGTTCAATGTCTCGAAATCTCGTACTTTTAACATCTCTGAGATGTTTTTGTGCTCGCTGGGGAGTGTTTTCAAATCCCTCCCGTTGGTCGGGCTATAAACTTTTTGTCTAGGGATTTAAAATATCACTGTATTCCCTATAGGTGTATAATGTACTATATTGTTTTTACAGATATGGGGAGGATAAATATGAGACAAGATTGTATCATTTGATTGACATAACTTAAACTATCCTTTTGTTTTCGAATGGAAACACTGTAGTAGGTATATCCGTTTTTCTAATTTTGACATGTAATTTCACACTTTTCAAAACTGACGGAAGTGCGTTTTTATTGAAATAAAAAGGAGTAGATTTTTTATGAAATCATACTACGCATTCTCTTGCAGGAAAACTAACTTCATAGTATTGTTCCCTCATGCTTTCGAATGTATGTATGCAAATTTTCGATTCAATCCAAATTACCAGGATTGGCTTCATTTTTAAATTTTTTGCCTCGAAAAAATAATGAATTCAAATTAATTGCAAATATTAGAGCGTTCGATAGCTCCGGTAGGTAGAAAAATATGTTTAGAAAGAAAAAACAGGATAGGTATACCTTTTTTTATGAACCCACCGATTCTGAGAAGATAATTATTTACGTCCCCATGAATGCTGTTTAGGTGTGCCTGTTGTTTTGAAACCCTCCATAGAATTACATGAAAATTCACATAAGAAGGTTCAAAACCATGGAGGACGATAATATGTGATTAGTGTTTTCGTAAAAAATTGCCTAATATGATTTAATGAAAAATCGACCCCTATTTATTCCAATAAATAGCGCACGACACTGTCCAAAATGATGTTTGTCTCTGAGAAAGTGATCATATTGATATTGATAGTTATTCATGATATTGGATGGAATGGTGTATCCAAAACTCATCTTGAAATGCACGAAATAACTGAAAAGAAATTTTTTCTACAAGCGTGCGTGATTCACCCTACCCGCACGCAATTTAGTTTGGGAAGTGTCATTTTCCCGCAACAGTACGGGAAAAATTTTCCCATACTAGTGCGGGGATTTTTTTCCCGCACTCGTGCTGGAAAAACAAAGCTATGATATATATCACTAAATATAAGTGTTGGTGATGGAATATAAAAGTTTAAGTTTGTTTGTGGCAGTATTAAGTATGTATGTTCAGAATCATCCATCAAATTGCACTATTTATTGTGAAAATTAAGAAATATTGAAAAATGAGAATTGATTATTAAAAAAATCCACCTATAGATTTGGATTGATCTGATGGAAAACGATTATTGTTGTCATGCCGATTAAACCTCAAATAAGTTTGTGATTGTCGAAGTGACAGATACAGAGTTACTGTCATTTTCGATTCAGTGGAATTGCCACAATGTGATCAAAAACTTGTAGCTATATAGGGATTTGATACAGATGCGTTATTGCCAATGAAAACGTATGAGAAGCTATACTGCACGCGTTTTATTGAATGGTGCAACAATAAAGAAATAAAAATACCGAATGAAGAATAAGTTTTTTTGGCTCATTTCCTAGAAGTGTCTGAAACCTAGAGACCAAACACGTTATGGGCCTGCTGGCTTCCGCAATGAACCTACATAATGAGTCAAACTGTAAGTTCACAATAGCTATTATACTTAATAATCAGTAGATAGAGAATATATTTCTCTTGTTAGTTGTTCATATTTGCATGGATAATTAATTGAACAAATCAATCAATTTCCTACGCTTGTAGAAAAAATATTGTTCCTAACTCATACGGAAAGTGTCTTTCCCGCACTCGACTGCTTGCCCGAACTCCGCTTCGCTTCGTTCGTGTCAACGGCAGTCGCGTGCGGGAAAGAATCACTTTTCGCACTTGTTAGGAAAATTACTATATCAAGGTGATAATTATATAACAAGCCCTATACCGATATCCCTCTGATAACTTATACAAGGAGCAGGAGAGTGAATAGCTGGATCCCAGGCAACTTTACTTTTCAACCATATGGCAAAAAAGCAAGTTATGAAATCTTCGAACAGTAGAACACTTATAATACATGAAATAAAGATAACACATTTTTGACACCGTTCATGACAAAATCAATAGGACAAAGAAGCAATGCTTACTTGAGTCCGAAATTATTTACTCTTTTTCCCAATGAAATAAGAAACATGCCATCTCCCTATGTCTTGGAAAAAATTGAAAGAATATACAGGGTATGTCACGACGAATCTCTATATCGATAATCAGTCGGGAGAAATCCATGAAAATATGCATGCTCATATTTTGGAATACGCTCTCTTCATTTAAAATATTTTCAGCAATGCAGTGTTGCTGCCTCTATCAGAAAGTAGCAACAACTTTGTTATTTCAAATAGAATATTCTGTATTTTATTGCATTTTTAGATTCTTCCTGAAGAGCTGATTTCATCGATACATCACACTGGGGGTCTATCGGAAATGATTACAGAGATATAGGGTGTTCAAAATCGAGATTTTTCAACTTTAGGATTTATTGTTTGTGTCGAAACTATTTATTATTGGCCAAAACGGCTCACATGTCCCTATCTCAACCTTCGATTTACTATTTACTGATATTTAATCGGAACAGATACAGAGGGTGATAAGAATTTTGAATCATGAACCACCCTGTATCTGTTCCGACTCAATAGTGACTCAAGAGTTGAGATTGGGACATGTGAGCCGTTTTGACCGATGTTGAATAGTTTCGACACAAAAAAATCCTAAAGTTGAAAAATTTCGATTTTGAACACCATATATCTCTGTAATCATTCCTGCTAGACCCCAAGTGTGATGCATTGATGAAATCTGCTCTTCAGGAAGAATATAAAAATGTAATGAAATACAGGGTGTTCCATTTGAAATAACAAAGTTGCTAGTTGTTTCTGATAGAAGTGGCAACACTGTATCGATGAAAATAAATAGGCCATCCACCGTGGATTACCCTGTTGTACTTATTATAGTTCTAGAAACGAAGTAGTCAACGAGGGGATGAGTCAATTTGTATAATACGTTTCGTTTACTTACTCATATACTGTCTGTTCATGGTTTTTCTGCCTCTCAATATCTTTCGTCGTCCCTCTACTTCCTGCGAAATAGCCAGGAGTAGAACTAAACAAATATCAAATAATTAGTAAAAAACACTAAAAATTTTTTACACCTACCTAATACAATGACAAATGTTCTGAACATTTTGTTGCTTCTCTCCATTGTTGTCACCAAACTGTTAAATTCTAAGAGTTATTCCATACTTATCTCGCCTTATCATCATTTTATTCGTTGAGTACACAAAACACATCTAGATGAGTCAATATTAATTTTCTAAATCATCCTCTTATTATTAAAAAGTGTGTCACCGTTTGTAATTTTAAATCTTGGTTGGTAATTCATGCGTTCTTGTTTTTATTTGTTTATAATTGCTTGGCTTCCCTACATCGTGATTATCTACATGAAGGATTTTTCAGATTCAAATTTATATAAGTTACTACCCCCAATTGATGCGCGAATACAGTTTTTCTTATCACAGAGATACCAAGCGTTGTCATACATTTTGGTAAAATCTTTGTGGTTACAACTTTGGAACCTTGTATAATCTATTCACATGGCAGGTATATTCCACTTATATTATTCATTATAAATAGAAATTAAAATCAAAACTCTGGTCCATTCTCAAGAATAATAGACAATAACTGGTAAATAACTTAAAATCTTGGTCAATTTAAATATGTATATTATATTAACTTGATAAAAGCATAAAAAACTAATTACAGAGCATTATTTCTATACATATATTTCAACATCTTGCAAGTTTATTATGAATGGTAAAAAAACATATTGAATAAGAAATTCGTAGGATTTATTGTAAACCACCTGGAATTAGGTACATGAAATATTATGAAAAATTAAAATTGTTAAAAAATATCAACTTTGTAAATAATGGTACGTTCAATTCATAAAAATGTAGCTTGCCATAAACTCATTTTCTGTGATTATTTTACTGTTTGAAATTTTGAAAAAAAAACATTGATTTCAGTATCTCATAGCATTTTTTTTATTACCTCGAACTTTGTAGAAGGTGTTCAAATATATGAAATAATTGTACAATATTTAATATTTGTATATGTATATATTCACAAAATATATCTTCATAGACTATATAACAGTTTCAAAGTATTGTGAGCAATATCAGGGAGATTATATCATTTCTATATATACAGTATGACCCACTTAAAAGAGTATCCGAAGATCTACGTTTATATAAATTTGCAAAATATAATTCAAATTTTCATGTTGAAAATTGCGAAATATCATTACCTAGCGATTTTTCTTAACAAAAAATCGACCCTACCACTGCATTAACCATCCTACAATTAGGTCAGGCGCGAAATTTCATTGGAAAATTTCAGTAGGCATCAAAGTTATAACACAAATTATCATCGAGTTATAACGTCTTGAATGGATTTTATCATGGTATTCATAAAGATTCATAAAATAAAAAACCCATAATGTTACAGAGGGTGGTTCAGAATTAAGATTTTTTACCACCCTGTATCTATTTCAATTAAATATCAATTGATAGTACGTGAAAAGTTAAGATCGGGACATGGAAACCGTTTCGACCAATTATGAATAGTTTCGACACAAAAAATTATAAAAGTTGAAAAATCTCGATTTTTCACACCCTATATCTTTATTATCATTCCCGCTAGACCCCAAGTGTGATAGATCGATGAAATCAGCTCTATAGGGAGAATCTGAAAACGGAATGATATACAGGGTGTCCCATTGAAAAAATCAAAGTTCTTGCTACTTTTCAATATAAGCGGCAACGTCGCAGTGCTGAGAATATTTCAGGTCGATAGAACACAGCTAGTTATCCGAGGAACCAAATTTTCAAAACAATCCTACGTTGCGTTCTCCGGAAACGTCAAATGTGCCATTCACCGTGAATCAGCCTGTATATAGTGTATATATACATATATGTAACAGGGTGTTGCGATTGTGTGATTTCGTTATCACTGAGATAGGGACATAGGTCTTCAAGTGTTCAGTTATGTTCTCGGGATACAGGGCGTTAAAGTTAAAAAATAATGAACAGTGTTTGAGATATTCGACCCAAAATATAGAAGATAGCATAGTAATATTTCATCATTTTTCAGTAGTAGAAAATTGCAAAAATATTTTTCTGGTGTTGAGTAGATTAGATACTATTCAGATCTCATTCTGTAGCTTAACAGAAATAGTTATTCCACGCATAAAGAGAAAACAAAAAGTTTTGTAATCTTCTACTACTGAGGACGATGAAAAATTACTATGCAACTTCTATTTTGGGTCAAATATCTCGATAAATGTTCATTTTAGCTCAGTTAAAGGTGATGCATTTTTTCAACATAATTGAAAAATCAATTCGAGAAATTGGAGATAATCGAAATTTCATCAGTGGCGTGGAAAATATGGGAGGAAAAGTTATCACAACCCTCTGCAGCGCACCTCTGGATAAAATTCTCGAAATGTCTTTCTGGTCAAACAATTAACCATTGAAAGATGAAACCATATACCGAATTTGAATGCATTGCATTCAATTTTACTTGAGATATTGCGAAAAAACTATGAACACTTGAAGACCTATATATGTCCCTATCTCAGTGATTATGAAATCACGAGAGCTATCACCTGTCAAGCATGCGTCGGTCTAATTTCGCAACACCCTGTATATCCATTTTTTTGTTCATAATTTTATCTGTGAATATTCCTTTTCAATAAAGTAGGCAAGTGTGCCCTGGAAATTGGAATTATATTTTGCAAATTTGTGTAAACGTAGATCATTCGACTCTTTCTGCTGAAAGAAAAAGAATAAAATGGGTTGAAAACTATAGATTAAATAAGGGTGCTCTGGTGACCCACTTAGTCACACTTCATAATAAGTACGGAGGTAAGTACTATTTGAATCTTACTTAATTCCAAAATAATAAAATATTCCACAGTAACACGAAAAAGGGGAATCAATTAATATGCTCCCATGGAATAATAATTTGTACACCAAGGTAGTAAAGAATATCATATTTATTTACTGCCAATAAGGTGTTTTCAAATTTTTTTCACCACTAGCAATACATTTTTTTTCGTATCTGGTTGCGTTTTAGGAGTATCAAACAAAATTCAAACCTATGCATGTGAACCCGATGAGAGAAAAACAGGACTGTAATAATCAAAAACCCATTTACCAAATCAATCATGTAACCATGGCAAAACAACTAAGGTATCTAACAATGTTAATTTAGAAATTATCCCCTGTATCTCGGATACGAATCTTCTTCGGACATATGATTATATGAACTTTTTTTCCTATTTTGACCCAAAAAATACGACCTCGAAGTTTTGTGCAATATTAATGAAACATCATGTATATGACAAGTCGTTATAGATTCAAGTAACATTTCTACGCCTTGAAAATGAGTAAATAATGGTAGGTTCTATAGCTAGTGGTGGAAAAAATAGCTCATTTGGTGGTGGTTGACTTTAAAGTATACCAGGCGCAAACGCGAATACAATGTACCTACGTACACTGTATATTAAGACACTTGGAGATACAAGATACAAAGAGTGGGTTGGTGTCATCGGGAACAATACAGAATTTATTTGTACCGCTTTGAATGGTTTCCCACAATTTCATATATTGAATTGACGCGGCCGTTACTTGATGGAAATCCATATAGGCTAATAAAATTAAATCGAAAAAAAACCGTTTTGAGGAATTAATTTCCAGCAAACTGGAAATCGTTTTAATACCTCTATTTGGTCTTAAATGCGTGTAATCTGAGTTTGCACCATGTCAGGTGGTGAGCTTAACTTTTGATAGCCAAAAAACCGCCACATTTTTGCACTTTTTTTATTTTTTTTTGCTTATAGCTGCAAAACGGTGCGTCGGACGGAAAATGTTATTCCATTCAATGATACAGAGGACAAAATTCTGCGTCGAATGACATCTGAAAACATCAAAGTCCGTTCAGAGGTATAGCCGAAATCGAATGTTAAAAAAAAGAAAATTTCGTAGTTCGGTGCAACTCGTGCGCGAAATACTTTGGTGATTTCGACTATTTTTTAACTTGGCTGCGCCTCGTTAAAAAAATCAGCTCTCGATCACCAAAGTAGCATTTCGCGCACTAGATGAAAAATAATTATAAATTGATGCAAAATTTGGGACCGAAGCTGAACCGGGCATTCAGATATCCGGATAATTGGACAAATCAAGAAAACTTAAACATTTGGACATCTATCTATATAACGTAAAATTGTATTCTCTACAACTTTTATTTCATGGGTTTTTTCAATAGGAGTATCTGTTTTCACGATATGTCGTCTTGGAAAGCCGCAAAATGTAAGCTTGCACCGAACTACGAAATTTTCTTCTTTTTTAACATTCGATTTCGGCTATACTACTAAACGGAATTTGATGTTTTCAGATGTCATTCGACGCAGAATTTTGCCTTCTATATTATTGAATAGAATGACATTTTTCGACCGATGAACCATTTTGCAGCTATAAGCAAAAAAATAAAAAAAGTGCAAAAATGTGGCGGTTTTTTGGATATCAAAAGTTAAGCTCAACTCCTGGAATGGTGCAAACTTAGATTACACGCATTTGGGACCGAATGAAGGTAATTAAATGATTTCCAGCTTGCTGGAAATTAATTCCTCAAAATATAATTATTTGATTGGCCTAATAGCAAATGTAAAAGCTTCAAAAACGATGAAATTTTGTGGAAATCTTATCGTTTTTGAAGTTTTTAAATTTCATATTTATATCACATCTGATACCAAAATCTGCAAGCACGTTTAAATTTCGCGTGGAGCATTCCTTTATGATCAATCCACGCTAATATCATATACTTGTTTTTTGTTATGAACATGCATTAATTATGATAGAGTGAACAGAAGAAAGGATACAGGTGAACTGACAAAACACACTCCAAGCCATAGCGCCGCTATTTTATATTATCCGCGATTCTGAAAAACCGAAAAGCACATGAAATGACTTGTCAGATAATTCAAGGTGGCACCAACAAGTTTTTTTCCAAATTCAATCCTAACTACAGCGACTGTCAACTTTTTTTCAAATATCATCATATATTTTGTAATTTGTTTCCTGAGATTTTACGCCGACAAGAAATGGATTACATTTTCTAATGAATCATTGAACGTGGCAGTAAATGTCTTAGAATCAACTATGGTCATTAGCTGTCAGTGTGACATTTGTTCCATACTTCCAAACAGCACATGATGATAATCATTTGTAATCAATGAATCATTTTTTCAACGTTATATTGTGTTCAATTTATGGATGACTGTCTTCACGTTCAATGACTCAATAGAAAATGTAATGAAAACATCCATTTCTCGTAGGTGGAACATCAATAATAAGGGGATACTTCTCGCGAAATTACCGTGGATTTATCATAAGGGATTGTTCCACGCCAAATTAGCGTGGAATATTAATCAAGAGGGAAAGATCCACGCGAAACTTCAATGTCACTACTTTTATGACGCATTTCGCGTGAGGGAATTCTGAAAACAATTCTAGACACGGCCAAAATACTGGGTGTCTCATTTGGAAACGGAAAATGTCAACGGTGTGTAGAGCTCATCGAGGTGTTCTTGAATATACCATATTTGTAGGGTCTCACGAGTTTTATTGTATCCGAGATATAGGGTGTTTTATCAATTTTGCTCAACTGTGAGGACATAACTTACGAACCACCCAGTATATTCTTTTGGAATTTGGTACACAATTCCTACTTCTTCTACCCAAGCGACACATTTGCGCAAATTAAATTGTTTCAACAGTGATATGTCATTATGTCGATTGATTCGTTCAATTTCTTGCCACAAATACATGAGTAATCAATAGTGAAATTGAAATATGTGAAGACACGAGTACGGAAAATGAATACGCATGTACAGGGTGGGCAAAATTGGGCGTTTTCACCGTCTATCTCAATAACTAGAGGAGTTATCGAAAAACCGATATACATGTTCCGGGTTCGATTTTGGAGAAACCTCGAATGGTACAATCAAAATTTCGATATCTTCATTCGTTTTAGAGATACAGGGGGGAATTGAAAATTTTCCGATTTCGATTTTATTTTCTGACTAGTTTACGGTGAGAGGTATCAAAAAATTTCAAGCGTATATTTATACAGTATGATGCGTGGAATCCATTGGCATCATCAGAAATTTTATACAGGGTGACGTTGAGAAAATACGGCAGCCAATTATGTTTTTTCTAATGGAACACCCCGTATATTTTGGCACAGTTGAATAGTCCTAGGCGTTCTCATTACAAATATATATATAACCCTACCTTTTCCTTCCACAATTCCAGATATATTCGCAAAAATATATTCAGTGTGTCACATTTCTTATGGTTACACCCCCGTATCTTCTGTGAGAATAATTGATGGAAACATTAACAATCATAATATTTTGTGGCAGAATGCCTGAATATGTTACTTCACCCATTATTTCTAGTATGCCTTAATATTTTTGCGTTCAAAGAGATAATAAATAAGATATATATTTGAATTTGAAACGGGAACTTTCCAGCTCTGCCAAAATATACGGGGTGTTCCATAAAAAAAATTGTTCTGTATCTGGAATTTGGACATCTTCTATAAGGCTATATTTTTCAACGCAACCTACTGATTTCCTAATTGAGTGAATTATTGGTCTTATTTCTGTATCTCAAATGTCTTGATAACAATGATATCAAATCGAATAATTTCCCATTTTATTTCTCACCAAATATCCATTAATCTGGAAATTACATTCCCCACAATATTTATTTTCCACATTTGGTGAATATATACAGTGTCATTTTCAACCTCGATTCTGCTTGTTGATAGCAGTGTTATCATTGGAGATGATCCCACTTGGTCCATGACTCCATGAGTGTATCATTTGTATCTTTCTGAAAGTTGCGAATTTTTGAATCCTACCTCAATTATTTTTACAGAAGATACGGGGGTGTAATCATAAGAAATGTGACACACTGAATATATTTTTGCGAATATATCTGAAATTGTGGAAGGAAAAGGTCGGGTTATATATATATATATCTGTAATGAGAACGCCTGGGACTATTCAACTGTGCCAAAATATACGGGGTGTTCCATTAGAAAAAACATAATTGGCTGCCGTATCTTTTCAACGTCACCCTGTATAAAATTTCTGATGATGCCAATGGATTCCACGCATCATATTGTATAAATATACGTTCGAAATTTTTTGATACCTCCCACCGTAAAGTAGTCAGAAAATAAAATCGAAATCGGCAAATTTTCAATTTCCCCCTGTATCTCTGAAACGAATGAAGATATCGAAATTTTGATTGTGCCATTCGAGGTTTCTCCAAAATCGAACCCGGAACATGAATATCGGTTTTTCGATAACTCCTCTAGTTATTGAGATAGACGGTGAAAACGCCCAATTTTGCCCACCCTGTACGCAGCGGAGTTAATTGTAGCGAGCTCTGGAACAATGAGTAATTTGGAACAGGTACGTCTATCACAGTAACAGTACGGACGTGTTCCAAGAAAAATCAGGTATCAGCCATCCCTAGCTAGTAATATCAGCAATATCGGAACATGACCTTCGGCCTGAGCGAATTGAAAAATCCAAAGTGGTTCTGCTAGCTCAATGGCGGTTCCCGTCGACCAGAACTCAGAGGTTTATAATTAATATGGTACAGCTGGTGTTTGCACTGATGCGCTTTTGCTGGTTTCATTAAACACTATCAAAAATAAACATGCTTACACCATTTCTATATTTTTTGTCATGATTGTTGTTATTTGGTCCGATGGTTATTAAAGCTATGACGATATCAGCGCCTTTTACGGATTTTCTATGAACAAGAACCTTATGACCCTGACGCTCCCGAACGACACAATTGTGACTTCCTAATTTTCTCGAGTTATAAGGGTCAAAATATGATTTTACTAGGTTGGAAACCGTAATCTGTGACCGTACGACGCATTTATTGTATATCCGCGCGGAAACTGGTTGTTTTCCAGGAATCGCATTTTAGTTGCGACCTCGAAAGTGCACGTTTTTTCCCACAATAACCCGCGTCGGTAAGTAATTAATTATTTGTTTATATTCAAACTACGGCAATAAACAACAAATTAGTGTACCGTTTGTGTAAATTGCAATTTTTGCTTTCAAAGACGATTTTGTAGCGTATATCACAATTGTGAGCCACGGGAGTCAACAACGTGTTTCGATTTCAATTCCTGTAGTTGAATAAAAATTTAATTGCAGGACGAAGTAATGATGTAGTTGATCTGGACCTCCTTAGAGATAATCAGGAGGAATCATTTCAACTCATAGACAAACTGGGGTCGGATTTTGGGTCTGAAGCGGAAGAACATGAGTTCGATTTATCTGAGGAGCCACCAACTGAGAGAACAGATGAAATCAACAATTCTTCAGATTCTGAAGATGATATCTACATCTTTCATATTTTCAGAAGTTGCAGTGGACACGTAAAAATTCCAAAAGCAGAGATTTTCCTGCCAAAGGAAGAATTACTCCATCCAGTGTAAAAACTCCAAACAAATATTTTGCTGAATATTTGAACGTTGATTTTTTTCAATTAGCTGCAAGTTACACATCTCAATATTTCTTGCAGAAAAATGCAAAAGAAAACAACTTCACCCCCTAAAAAATAAAAGAATTTCTCGGAATGAATGCTTTGATGGGATGTATTCATCTTCTTGTGCTTTTATATGTTCACTCCCAAGACTCACAATTGTGAACCCCCTGAAACACCAACGAAAACAATCTTATTTTTTAAAATAATTTACATTTCCTGTTCGCCTGATTTTATCGGTGTAAATTAAATATGAACTGTAGATTCAAATTTTTTTATCTCGACTACGAAATAGCCACAATGCTCAAAGTGGAATGAAATGTTAAATTAATGCAACAAGCTCAAAGTCATTTCCACACAATGTTCATAAAATGAACAACAATGGTATATTTTGGGAGAAAAACAACTTCTTTCCCGAGGGGTAAATCTCCAGGAAAAACGTGTACACCAGACTTCCAATGACCAAAGACCTCCAAAAACTTCCAAAGACTCCCAAAGACTTTCAAAGACTCCCAAAGACTTTCAAAGACTCCCAAAGACTTCCAAAGACATCCAAAGACTTCCAAAGACATCCAAAGACTTCCAAAGAATTCCAAAGAATTTCAAAGACTTCCAACGGAGTGTACACCAGACTTCCAAGGAGATTTACCCCTCGTTCTTTCCTGGATAATGCCACGCAGAACATTGAATTACATCCTCCCGAAATCTATGCATCGACTCGTATAAACGAATACTGATACAAGTGATGCTTTCCTGAATGCCTATTGATTTCGATTTAGCCAGGCTACGCTAGACAACGACAGACCGTTTCGAACTCTTTGACTCTCATCTATCGGCTATTTCGTAGTTGAAATTACGCCAGTCGGGAATTTCAGTTTTGGAGTGATTCTTTCCTTCTGTTCCACTCAGGTGGCGTTGCTTTCATATTGTCGATGAAAGACGCCTCTGGAGGAATATAATGCCGACTTGATTTTTGTTTGACTAGGCTGCGCTAAGCCGGCGGTCTTAGGACTGCTGGCTGGAGACTACACTGCACTGATGAGAGTCAAAGAGCTCGAAACCGGCCTGTGGTTGTCTAGCGTAGCCTGGCTAAATCAAAATCAATAGGCATTCAGGAAATAATCACTTGTATCAGTATTCGTTTATACGAGTCGATGCATAGATTTCGGGAGGATGTAATTCAATGTTCTGCGTGGCATTAGCCGGGAAAGTAATTGTTTCTATCTCGAAATCTACCATTGTTGTTCATTTTATGAACATTGTGTGGAAATGACTTTGAGCTTTTTGCATTCATTTTTTATCTCGGTTCTGTAAGGGATTACAGTCATCACTTTTTGACCAATGAAACCATGGCAACCAGCCTTGAGTAAGAACACCAACTTCTTCCAAACATCTCAACCAGAACCCCCCCCCCCTCTGCCCCTGGACCTACATCTCCCACCCCATAGCCTTCTCCACGGCCATCTTCCATCTGGAGTACTTGACGTCACGCTCGTCCTCCGTGCCTTGCGGCGTCCACCGCGTGGACGGGATGTTCAGGGGCGGCCCGTCGATGTTCCAATGGCCGACGGCCGCCCCCGCTGCCATAGCCGCCCCCAGGGCGGTGCTCTCCGCCATCGAGGGGCGGACGATGGTCGTGCCCGCCAGGTCGGACTGCATCTGCATCAGCAGCTGGTTGGCAGTCATGCCACCGTCGACCTAAGAGAATAATGCGAAGTTATTGATTTTTTTCTGTGACGGGAAAAAGTTTGGCATTTCATCTCTGTTGGCAGGTTATAAAATGTATCTTTTCATAAATTACTTTTTTTCCGTGGGAAAAAAGTGAGTGATATTTATCACATATACAGTATGGTGAAAATGTATGGAATGAATTCATTATCTCTAACGCATATGAATTTGAAAACAAATCCTGAGACAGGTCGATTATTATTTTCAAATTGACTCCTCTTGATATACATACGGAGTTTGTAACGTCATCCGCGTAGTTGTGGTGACATCTTCGATTATTTTTTTAAATGGAAACATCCCCTTTTTATTTATTTTTTTCATTGTCTATCCAACCATATACTGATATTAGCAAAATAAAGTAATACAGGATGAGACAAAATTATTAATTATTTTATAATTACAACGAAAACAATTACAATAAATGAAAAATTCGACCTGTATACATCAGAAACAATAATGTATATCTATCACATTGTATCATTGCAGAAGGTAACCAATTCGAACATTTATTGTAACGGTTGCCGTTGTAAATTTGAAATAATTAATATTTTTTCTCACCCTGTATCACTTTATTTTGCTAATATCAGTATATGGTTCGATAGACAATAAATATACCTTCCGAAAAAACAAAGTAAAAAGGGGATGTTTCCATTTAAAAAAATAATCGATGACGTCACCACAACTACGCGGATGACGTTACAAACTCCGTATGTATATCAAGAGGTGTCGATTTGAAAATAAAAATCGAACTGCCATAGGATTTTTTTTCAAATTCATATGCGTTAGAGATAATGAATTTATTCCATACATTTCCACCATACTGTATATACACTGTTGATGGCTTTTGTTGTGCTATAGTTCCGAAAAATGAGTCAATAATACCGTCTCCAAGAAAGAACTGCAAGTCCTTTTATCTTCCATTCGACTTCGAGGTTACATATTACTAAATAACCAACAAATCCGCAATTTTTTGAAATCGAATCACAGAATTAGACTGACAGTCTGACAGAAGTGACATCAGATATTTGATTACATCAAAAAAATGATAAAGATGCCTACAACGCAGGTGTCCCTACTGTTAAGAACTTAAAATTTCACGTCGATAATTTTCAGATTTCAAAATAATGTAATACCTTCTCAATATTGATTCGTCCTTTCTTCTATCACAGAAAGAAATAGTGTATTATACACGGGAAAAATATTAGATCTTAGCTCACGGTTTTTTGTCTTCCTTCGCTACGCCAAATCAGCGCGCTAGAGCCATCTCCGTTATGTAACGGCATGTTCTACTGCTACTTTTTTATTATAACAATGGTGAGGCCGTCTGATAAGACAGACTACTGGCTCTGCAGTGCCCGATCAGAAACGCTGCTCACCCGCTGAAGCAGGCAAGATATCCTCCCACTTGACCCATAGTGGGATTCTTCTTCACCTCCTCTACCGTAGTCCGGTGGTGTTTTTTGAAAACCGCTGCCCCCTGGAGTCCAACCCAATTGGTGAGGCATCAGGCCGTATGTACGACCTGATGGGGCTATCCTCATCACCCCAGGTACCCATGTCAACAAGAGTCCTCTTGTTACGTTTGATGGGTCGCCGACGCAAGAGGCTTTGATCTGATTGCTACTCATGTTGACAAGAATCCTCTCGTCCCGTTGAATGAGTGATTGTTCGAGGACTTTTACACGTTCCTCTACCTTGTTTACAGGAGAGGACCCGGCTTTGCCTACGATGACTGGCGGTAGGATAGCTTGGGGCTGCCCCCTCCCTGACGAACTAAGGCACAAGGTACACCAAAGTTCCAGTTTTCGCTTGGCAAGCCCAGTTACCCATGTCGACCGGATTCCTCCAGTACCGTTTGAAGGGTGACCGTTCGCGGCTTTTTACACGTACCGCTACCATCACAAGAGTGGGGACCTCAAGCTTTTAACCAGTGGTGCCTGGAATCACCTGGGGCTACCCCCCCCCCCCGTCGAGATGACCAAAGTATTTCGCGCTCGAGTTGCAAACAACATTTTTTCAACAAACGTCAAAAAATATAGTTCTAAAGTAAAAATATGCTTAGCTTGATATAAAAAATAGTGTTGAACTGGCTTAAAAAGCCTCCTCCTATCCTCCCTAGGTACGCACCATGTTCCACGAACATAATAGGAATTTCCTTTCGTGCGCTCCAAGAGATAAAACAAAGTTATGGTTTAACATTACACAAACGGGGTGGAGTGTTTAGTGGGTATACCCTGGCCAGAATTAGGGGACTACCACAGTATCATATGGGGGATTTACCACCGATACAACAAGGCCTGCATGCTCCGTGGGTGACGTCACTTAGTGGGGCCTAACCAGCGACTCGAAACGACAAGCGCTTATAGCGCTATAAGGCGACCGCGTATTTCGATTTTAGTTTTAGATCATCATTGAGCCGATTTTGCTGTTTTTTGAAGAGCTTCCGGTTAAAAAAGGATGCCAGTCGTCAACTTAGCCCTTCTTCGCACCCCATTCGATTTTATTATGGAAAAACGAAGTTTTAAAGCAAAAACCAGGATAAAACACAAATATCCACCTACAGCAACCCATTCGAATTAAATATATTGGCAAAAATTGTGATGAAGGTAAACTTCACACCTACTTATACAGGGCCCGCAGAACATAAACTCATCGTGAGATTGATCGAAAGAAAATTGTGGAAGAAGTATTTTATTTTGATTGACATGCCGTTTGTTACAATTACCCATATTTATCTTGGAGAATTCCTATTACCTGAAAAAATAACCAGTGAGTGTTTTCAATTTTCTGTTGTTGGATTTTTCACCCAAGTGGATCGTTACACTTGAAACCGTAATTTTTAAGGGTAAAACTGCATTTATCATGCGATATTTTTTTTTGAAAATTTTTTTCGGTACTCACGTATTTTTGTCTGATAAACCGAATTTTATAATGAAAATGTGAACAAACCACTATTTATTGAGATATTTCAAGAAAAAGTTCGAAATTTCGTCTTCTTTCTCCCCTTGTGTTGGGGGCATTTGAAGCTACTTGCTCTTATTTTGTCATTGGACACTTTATATACTCATGATGTACTTCGATGGCACATTTTTATATAGAAAATTCAACAGGAAATATGATTTTTATTGCGAGTTTTTCATATTTAGTGAACAAGCATTCCAGATGACCATTTAATCAATAGTCAATCAAAATACGAGATGTCAAATGTCAATAGATTGCTTTCGAATGACATTACACACGCCATTATTTTGAATGATATTCTTCCTTCTTTTCACTAAATATGGATTAATCTCAAGAAAATCATATTTATAGTTGATAATTATATATAAATTGTCCAATATGATGAAAAATGAAGGGAAATTTGTTCTAAATGCCATCCAGAAGACAGGTGAAAAAGAAGGTGAAATTTGGACATTTTTAGTCAAATATCTTCATGATAAATATCATGATGAATGCAGTTTTACCTTTTTAAGTAGAGTGTTTGTAGTTCATGTTAATATGATAGTTGCAATTTGATCATTGGAATGAATTCTGCATTCATTGCCACGAGGCAAATGACCGTTTTCAGAAAGAAATTTGAGAATGAGAATTAAAAATTTCCTCGAATTCAGAGATGATTTTGTTGACTATAATATACGAATACAAAACTAACTGCACAATCAAAGCTTTTCTATTTTTCCTCTACTTATACTTTTTATGAGAGAGTAATTGTTTTCTATTATTAATTCATCATTATAAATTAAGCTCTGTTTACTACTGAACTTAGATGGAGTAAAATCCTCGCGGTGAATTGCATCTCATATACCCACATTTTCGATAGCTCCTCGTCCAACGGGGAACTAAAAGCATGAACTTTTGAACCACCCACATAATTCCCCCGACAAAAGGAAACACAACACTTGAAAGGCATTGTTATTTCGCCGATCTCAACACAAAATATTTCACAAAACAGTAATTTTTCCGCCAATTATTTTGATGAATAAACAACAAAAGAATTCGGGACCGTTTCAAAAACATACGTGAATCACCGATGAATTAACACGAACTGACGCGTTAGTCGACAAGGGATAAAATAAAACACTGGCCTCTCTTGGTGACGTCACGAGCTGTTTACGTCAGAGTCTGCTGGCCTTGTTGTATCGGTGGTAACGATTTGACCCATATGATGCCCATACAGGATTTTAACCACCTTGACAAAAAAATGGTGTTGACATGAACATTCCATCACCAGTTATGAAACATTGTACTTTATGCAAGTGGTTACGTAAAGTAAGTCGTTTCAAAACTTCCGTTAGTTTTGGAAATTGTCAAATTGCATGTAAAAATTAGAAAAAATAATCATCGTGAAATTTGTCATATTTTAATAACACACTCACTTGTAAATTCAATAACGGTGCACCATAATCGCTAATCATCGCTTCTAGAATATCTCTCGTTTGGAAGCAAACTGCCTCTAATGTAGCTTTTACAATGTGACATGACTCCGTATCGTCCGAAATACCAACAATCACTCTGAAAAATAATTACATTACATCGCATTACATTAAATAAACAATCAAACTAGTGGATTCTTATACGAGGTGTTGCGAACGGGTCGACTGAAAAAATTTAAACTTGGGGCAATGAAATTGATGCTTGAATACCATATTTTGGAATGAAATTGACAGATGAAAATTTCAATATGGCGACTGGGTGCCATCTGGAAAAACGAAATGGAAAGGGGGGTCTTGTTATACATCCCTTTGAAGCTCCTGACAAATACTTCACAACCCTAGAATATGTAGAGTCAATTTGTTCACCTACTACGAAATGGCGAAACATTTAATAATTGCCTGAATACATCGTGCGCTCCAAGCGATAAAAAAAAATCTAAACCATTATAAAACTTCATGCACCTATAAAGTAGAGAAATTGACATGAAATTGGTAGTTATCCTACCAGGTACAAATAGTAGCCGATGTCGCACAAGATATCGGGTACAAATCAAAAAACTTGTGCAGTATGGAGAATCAATAATGTCATTGACAGTTTTGTAGACAAAGCAGATATCAAAGAATTGCCTTCTCAAGTCAAAGATTTCAAGCTTGTAAAATGTAACATTACATTCATAAGAGAAAAATGTCTTCTTTTGTTGAATCGAAAATTTGAAACATTTATTAGTTTATGCTCCACTTTTTCGATTCTATTTATCTTACCCTTATATAGTGTTATAATTGTTTCAGAGCTATTAAAGGATTTGATAACTCTTAAAATAAAACCCAAGTTTCGTTATGCTTTTTGAGCGCCATTATGTAATTTGTTTTAGTTTGAAATTAACGACTCCTTGTGGAGAGATTCGCAATGGACAGTTGATAATTATTCGGATAAATAAAAAAAGGGAAAAGAGAACCAACGAGCCTTCCAAAATCTTACCTTAACTTTTGGTCGCTGCCCTCACACATGAAGTTGCGTAACTCTGGATCTCACCGGCCGGTGCACTTGGTGTTTTCACTGGATTTTGGGAAAACTATCAGTTTTTCTTCAATAATTCGATGATCACGCACACGGTTCATTCGTTGAGTCAATTGGTTTTAGTGAAGTGAGTTAGTGGTTTTACCGCGACAGGTGTCGCGCCTGAGGTTTAGATTCTAGAAGGCATTACTTCGCGAAATGAACTAGAGGGTGATCCAAGTGATTGGTTTTTTGGTATAAATATTTAATAGAATTTAATTACTAATTATTGTAAACTATAAACTAATGAATAACATTGAAACGAACACAAAATAGCGTATGGACGCAACATACCACCCACCTAAAATACAGAGTATTTTACGTATAGTCGATGGGGAGTGGACACAGCTTAGACACAGGTCGCCGAAGTTCACTCGATGTCGTCCGCACAGATGCAACTCGAATTTGTCCGTCCGCATCAGGATATGTGTCAATAATCCTTCCCATATGCCATTTCATAGGTGGAAGGGAATCCGATTTAATCAGTACCAAAGAATCCTTTTTGATTTCATAAGAGTTATTGAACCATTTGCTCTTTTGATGGAGGGTATGTAGATATTCCTTTGACCATCTGTTCCAAAAATCCTGTTGCAGACGAATCAGTGATTGCCAACGAGATAATCGGTTAAGAGGAATCTCACGAAGATCCGGTTCAGGTATAGCAGTCAGCGGTTCCAGGGTCAGGAAATGACCTGGGGTAAGCGCACTCATATCGTGGGGATCATTACTGAACGGGGTAAGTGGTCGTGAATTCAAAATAGCTTCGACTTGGGTTAATACGGTCAAGAGTTCTTCATATGTCAACACCTGTTTCCCCACCACTCTACTACGATGGGACTTCACCGACTTCACCCCCGCTTCCGACAACCCTCCAAAATTTGGAGCAGATGCAGGAATTCTATTAAAGGAGATACCTTCTTGAGATACAGCATCTTTGAGTAGGTTCTGAATTTGGCGACAAGAATAACCCCCAAGTCTTTGACTGAGTTAACGTTATTTATTGATTGTCCATTCAGTGTGAGGTCAAAATGAGGTGGCAATTTGCTTCTGGTAAAAAGGATTTTGTGACACTTATCAAGACTCAGTATTCTCAATATTTGAAGAAACTTTCAAGGTCAGTTTGGAGCTATTACTGAAACAGGTCATTTATTATTCCTTACCCTCTCGCCTCCTGCTGCCAATAGGGAGCGTACAGCCCGCTGAACGCCGGCACGAAGTACACCTCCCCCGCCTCCACCTCGCTCGCCTTCTCCGCGATCTCCTGCGCATGCCCGAAGCTGGGCAGCACCCGCAGGTTGTCCCTGAGCCAGTTGAGCGCCGCCCCGGCTATGGCGACGGAGCCCTCGAGGGCGTAGATGGGCGGCCGGTCGGGGCCCAGCTGGTAGGCGACGGTGGTGAGCAGGCCGTGCGAGCTGTGCACCTTGAGCGGGCCGGTGTTGTAGAGGAGGAAGCAGCCCGTGCCGTAGGTGGCCTTGGCCTTTAAGAGAGAGAGAGCGAAATAGATAATAATAATAATAATACTAATAAATCATTTATTTTCCTTTTGATAATACAAATACTATATAGGAATAGTCAAATTGTCAGAATCAAAGATTTATAATGAGAAAAATTCTCCTACACTGTAAAAACAATTATCTACTAAAAAAGTTCTAAGCCCACGTTTGAATAAAGATATAGAATCACTATTTTTTATTATGTCAGGTGAATGATTGTAAATTTTGGGCTCAATATAGTTTGGAGCAACAGACGTCATTTCAAATTTAGCATATGGTACATTAAAAAGATGTTTGCATCTTATATCAATTTGATGAATAGCGCTATTTACTACAAAATTTTGTTTGTTTTCGAATACATGTACAGATGTTTCGAACATAAGAATACAAGGCAATGTCAAAATATGAAAGTGAAGGAACAAATCCTTGCATGTGTTTCTTCTCGATACTCTGCCAAAACACCTAACAATACGTTTTTGTGCGATAAATACATTTTCCTACGACCACCTATGAAAACAGCACAAAACGCATTGATTTGTTATTGAGAAAGTGACTCGTTGTTGATGTTAATTTGATTTTAAGGTAATGTCAAGTTAATTCTGAGATAATGTTGATTTAATGTTGAATAATTATTGAGTTAATGTTAAGTTGATGTTAATTCAATGTTAGATTAATTTTAAGTTAATGTTGAGTTGATGTTGAGTTAATGTTAAGTTAATTTCAAGTTAGTGTT
This sequence comes from Phaedon cochleariae, assembly GCA_918026855.4. Lineage (NCBI taxonomy): Eukaryota > Metazoa > Arthropoda > Insecta > Coleoptera > Chrysomelidae > Phaedon > Phaedon cochleariae. The sequence goes on along the minus strand of OU896719.1, from coordinate 22,800,368 downwards.
AAGAAACTGTTGAATTTATGTTACTGGTACTGGTGGGGGACGTTTCCACGTCAGCAACTAGTCCCCAATGGGACCTTTTTGCCAACCCCAAGTGTTTTCAATGACTGATGTGGTTCGCTCAAGAGAGCTGGCTAACATCCTTTTCAGGCACCGCCCATCAGCTCTCTTTTTCAGAGTTTTTCAGCTGTGTTTTGTAGGCTAGTAATGTACTCACTACCATATGCGCAGTGGCAGGCCTGCTAACTATCCTCGTTAACCCCCGAGACCGAGGTCTACTTAAGCAGCTGGCCCGCTCTCACGCTCAGCTGGTAGTTTTTCCACTCCCACCTACATACACCGTCCTACTTCTTCTCTGATGCTCACAACCACATCATCATATCTTTCTGCGTGTTCTGTGTAGGCTTTGTTACTAAATCCATGCGCCACTTTAGGAGCAGCACTGTTAATTGGAACGCAACAGCGAATCGTGCAGACTATCCCCAGCCGATGCTCCGAAACTTTACAATATTTAATTCGTCGTGAGACGGACGCTCTTCCACTGCGCCAATCCCGGCTTTGAATTTATGTTAAGTTGATGTTAAGTTAACGTTGAGTTAATGTTAAGTTCATATTAAGTTAATGTTAAGTTAATGTTAAGTTAACGTTAAACTAATGTCATTTAAATATTGAAGTAAAATTAAATAATAATGATAATGATATCACCTTCATGTGATCGAATATGATTAGAAACATGATCCCTACTCTGGTCTTATAAACACTCATGACATATAATATAAATATTTGTGGTCGTAGGAAAAATAGTGTTTAAAACTCGTTGGAAAGTGCATTTCCTGCGCTCGTTTCTTTTCCGCACTCGCCGCTCTGCGGCTCGTGCTAAACGTCCACTCGCGCGAAATATGTCACTTTCCACACTAGTTATGTAATATACTATTCTGGCCATTGTGGAATGACCCCAAAGGCAGACACCATACCTCAGTCTAGATCCCACCTGAGCATGATATAAACTCAGCAACTGATTTTCATCAAACACAAAACGCAAATCCATGAAAAGATATGCCAGAGAATACAATTCTGAAACCAACTGATAACATTGAGATTTCCAATCTAAACACTCATCGAAATTTATCCCTAAAAATGTTACTGGATCATTAGTATTTTTCAGAATATAGTTATTATTGTCGAATTCAAGCTGAGTATGCGGTTATTCCGGGATATACGAATTTCTAACCGTGGTGATGAAACTGTTTTACCACTAACCAAACCGATTTTTTTAACGCTTCGACACGTGTTTCGCTAACTATGTTAGCATCTTCAGGAGAAGCTTAAAACTATATCTACCTATTCTAGTGTGCTGCTTATATACTAGGTATATGTTCACCCAACCGTGAAAAATACTAACCGTCAAGTTAATGGTTGTCATGGATGAGTCCGCATGTTCATCTTAATTTTTATATTACTAAACAATATAGAGGGCTATATGGAATGGGTCCATTATCCTTATTCATTACTTTATTGCTATTCTTAAATATCTCTAAGCTTTCATATGCGTCTAATTTTTTATTATTATCAACTTGCTCAACTAATTTGAGGTCAGTATGTGTGTTATGATTGTGATGGAACATATGTTCGGCCACAAGATTTATCTAACCTGCCATATTTCAAATGGGCTATGTGTTCTTTAAACCTTGTTTTTATGGGTCGCCTGGTTTGGCCTATATATGTTTTATCACAATCATTACAACTTATTTCGTATAATCCCGACTTTTCAAGTGTGTCTACTTCATTTTTCGAATTGCCTAATAAATTGCCAAATTTTGACCCAGACTGATAAACGCTTTCAAAACCTAAGTCTTTGAAAACCTTATCAAGTCCCTTCGTATACTTGGGATTGAACGGGATTGGGATTCTTCTAGAGTTCTTTTTATCCACTAAGAAATCGGTTTGGTTAGTGGTAAAGCAGTGTAGTGTATTATCGTGCCAAAGGTTCCAGTCTTCGATATACGTGGTGATGAAAATTGGACATTAGTATACGGGTTTTCAAACTGAAGTCGGCACTATTGCTAACTTGGTTATTATTGGAGTTACAAAGACGGTTAAATGGACAAACTACACCTTTAGAGTATTTCAGAAAGCGTTAATTGTATTTTAGAATAGTCACTTGTATTTCAGAAAGCATCAATTGTATTTCAGAATAGTGAATTGAAATACAATTGACGCTATCTGAGACTGAATTGGCTAATCTGAAATACAATTGATACTTTCTGAAATACAAGTGACTATTCGCCGGCTCAATATTACGTGGATCTAATAAGTAACATAATGCTCAAAATGAAAACGAAAAACGAATTTTTGAATAGTTTTCTTGGGAATTGAAGATGTGGCCAGATTTGATCAAAAAATTTTTGTTCCCCTTCATTCTGTTGGGTGTAAAAAGAAATTTAACGTACAAAAACCAATAATTGTGTTTTTTTTATGTTCTGATTCCCACGAAAAGGGATATCCTGTAATGTTCAGAGAACATCGTGAGAACCAAGGAGAATAATGTAGGAATTGGTGTTCTTCCTAAATTTCTGGAGGTTATATGCCTCGGGGAACACCTCCCTTGGCAATGAGTTCCAGAGCACCGCAGTTCGTTGGATGAACGAGTCTTTGGAAAGAGATGTTCTGCAGGTCTCAAATCACACGACACAAAATCGGAATCAAGGAATGAGGTTTGATACTTTTTTTTGTGTTTTATCGCTTGAAGGGTACGAAACGGAATACTTGTAATGTTCTCGATGAATATCGTATGGTATGTGACGAGAGAGAGAACATCGGGAGAATTGTAAGCATGCTATCTATCTTGAAATTCCTTCCTTATGATTAATTTTTATTGAATATGACCCCTGATATTTGTTTGTATCTGGAAGAGGCGACTCACAAGGGTGAATATTTTGAACATACGACTTTGCTGTCCATTAAATCGATAATATTCAATGAATATGATGAGTATATCAAACCAGGTTCCATGTGTTGCCCAGACAATATAGACATTTTTAAGAGTGTAAGGCCAATATTTTCAAATTTGTTACATACACAGAGTTTGTCTATCTGTCAAATTTCAATATAAGCTGTAGGTTCCGCTCTTGTTAACCCCGCACAAGTTACGATTGAAGTAACGATATACAGAATTTTACAAATTTTACAAATTACAAACGCCCTATTTGAGATATTGCGCTAAAATTATGTATGTGGAGTGTTTTAACTATCCACATTTTCAAAAAAAAAAAAAGCCTATTAGTCATGTTTCAGATTTGTCCACCATTTTCGACACGAGCTCGTTGAGTATCTACTATATTTTTGTTGAATTACCATCAATAATTATCGAACAGATAGTAGAATTGATCGGACGTGCAATACCTTCATAAATTTCTTATTTCTGTGACGGGAAAAAAGTTTGGCATTTCATCTCTGTTGTTACTGTTGGCAGGTTATAAAATGTCACTTTGCATAAATTACTTTTTTCCCGTGGGTAAAAAGTGGGTACTTTTTTCCTGGATATATATCACATATTTATACACTGTTGATGGCTCTTGATATGCTATAGTTCCGAAAAATGAGTCAATAATACCGTCTCCGAGGAAGAACTGCAAGTCCTTTTATCTTCCATTCCACTTCGCGGTTTACATATACGTATATTACTAAACAACCACTAAATTCGCAATTTTTCGAAATCAAATCACAGAAATAGACTGACAGAAGTGACATCAGATATTTGATTGCTTCAGAAGAATGATAAAGATGCGTACAACGTAGGTGTCCCTACTGTTAAAAACTTAAAATGTCACGTCGATAATTTTTCAGATTTCAAAATAATGTAATATCTTATCAATATCGATTCGTCCTTCCTTCTGTCACAGAAAAAAATAGTGTATTATACATGGGAAAAATATTAGATTTTAGCTCACGGCTTTTTTGTCTCCCTCCGCTACGCGTCGGGAGACATCACAACCTGGAGCTAAAAGCTAGGTACTACTTTTTTCCCTTGTATAATCAATAACTATTATTTTTCTCACTGTTTCTCCTTGCACCTAATCATGATACTGTTTTCATTATTTTTCAATTTTTTTACCTGTCTCTCTGTTTGCTCGCTCACAAAGATTTTTTCAGGTTAAGTGGAAGAACAGACTTCGTTTAGTTCTGCTAAGTGAAAACTGGACTTCGCCTTTTATTTTGTTTGAACCATTATGAATACAAATTGTAAATTTTTGTCGATTGAAAATAATAAAGACGAATTATTATTATTATTATATGTATAATGAATTTTTTTCTGGAAAATCGGTTTATAGGTTCCAAATTAGGAGGCTAATGTGGGTTGGGTTAAAATCGCACACATCGAAATTTTTTTTTCATCTCTTGGAGCGCACGAAAGGAAATTCCTATATGGTTCTTGGAACATCGCGCGTACCTAGGGAGGACAGAGAGAGGAGGTAGATGTTCGAATTCCTTTTTTAACTTTTGGAGGTTATAAGTTTTTAGGAATATTTCCATTGGCAAATAATTCCAAAGCTTCGCCGTTCAATAGACTATAAACGAGTTTTGGTAGAGTAGAGAAGGTATATATCATGTTAAATATTTAGTTAAATGACATAATATTCCTGCATAAACATAATGATGTTCATTGGGATTTACTACGAGATTTATGAATGAATGAAGAAAGAAAAAAATACGCACTCAACTTTTTTGTTCTTCAAGTACATTCTATTTTCATTGTACGCATTTCTGGAATCTGCGGCATAATTCTCATTCAATTTATAATTAGAAATACTTGCAGAAATATTAGCACCATAATAGACGTTTATGCTGATAATGCTTATACAACTCGAAAATATTGTTGTATATAGTAGGCGGAAATTTTTATATTTGTTCTTGTTTTCGGAGTTGTTTTCTTTATTAAGAGGACTTTAACCCAAACAGAGATCAACAGTAAAACAAGGGTTTTTTTGCAATGGGGGAGACCACTGTTTTTTTTAAACGATTTTACCGTGAACTCTATACTGATAAACTACCAGTGAATTAATTTTGAATTTTTTCATTCATGCTAAGACGATGAAAAAAATGAATTAGAATGTGTCCATTTCAAAACACACAATTCCTGCGCCATTTGAAATTTTGTCAATTCATCGGTGTGACTGGTGCGACGTCTTAGTCCCACACGCCTATTTTCCTTGAAATGACCAATCACCCTGCAACACTGCAGAATGGCAGGGTATCAGAGAGAGATAGCTACAGTTCGGGACTAACACGTCACGGCTCCACCATCATATTTGGCTTTTTGAAATATCGAATGAAATATGCTGATTTCAAAACGATATAGATTCGATTCCCTTTAACTTCAACTCATAATATTGATTGTTCATAAAACGTAAATCATGATTCATCGATTTAAAGAGGTTTGCACGGATTTCTTCTCTCAGTGGTCTTCCCCATTGCATACCTCGTTGGTCCCAGCACTGGGACCAAACGCCCCATAAGTCGAAACTTGTGCGGGGTTAGGTATACATACAAACACAAACATCCATGACCTAACTAGGATTCGAACCTATGTCTCGGTGGGAGTCCCCATACGAACTCACGCTCTCGAGTCTCGACCACCGAGCCGCCTAAATTGGCAAATATCTTACAGGATGTCCCTGAAAGGTCTGAACAAAATAACAGCACATATTCCTGACGGAAATTGCTCCGTTTCCGAGATACAGGGTGGTAACGTTATGGAATAAAAACTGAATTCCTCAGAATTTATGAACATTTTGAGACGTATTACTTCAAAATTTGATATTTGGGGATTTTTGGGATGCGAATCAAGAATAGGGGAATCTTTTCACTGTGGCCATTAGAGCAGGGCTCTTACCTATAGACTTCTTATGGGTTAGAGTTAGAATGGTCATAACTGTCCTGTCAGTGTAGAGTGTAGCTGTTCTGCATATTTTTATGCAAAAAAGATACACTTGCGATAATCCGCTAAAGTGAGCAGATATCGAGATATTACGGTTTTTAATATTTGATGCAGCACCGGAATATTTCAATTATTTTGAACAAAAAATGTTTGCTGTTATCTTCTTGGATGTAATTTGGTCAGTGAATTCGCAGTGCAAAAATGGATTTTTCAAAATATCTTCACCACCCTGTATCTCGGGAACGGAGCAATTTCGAACTGAGGTAAGGTGCTTCAAATCGGCTTTGACCTCAGGAATATCGGCCTAAAATTTTGTACAGACCTTTCGGTGACACCCTGTATAACTTGATTGAGATATACTGTTCTTCCAGTACTTGCAGAGATACTATGTGAGAAAAAAGTTTTCAAAATCCTTCCAAAATCACGCCGTCAATATGATTTTTGCTGAACCCCTGCAGACCTTATACTGGATGATTTTCCAAGGTGGCTTACCCCTAAAACTTTTTTATTATTATTATTCTTTCTCTGTCACACTCATTGAGCTTATGGAAACTTTGAATGCAAATATCTTCATGACCATTGGAAATGAACCTATCAAAACCAGTACCATTGACTTCTTCATGCTAATCCCTAAACGATCATGAAATAAAATACAGGGTGTCACATTTAAAAATCGAAAGTTGGGGTCATTTTCTGACAAACCGGAAGTATGCCAATTCCAATAATAAAAAAGTTATTGGGGTCAGCCACCTTGGAAAATCACCCAGTATATACAGGGTGTCCCTAAAAGGTCTTTACGGAAACTTACCACGTCGTATTCCTGAGATCACAACGATTCAATACAAGCCGCAACTTCACCTCATTTTTTTTTTTTTTTTGATTTATGATAAATTGATATTCACTCGGATATTCATCATACAGAACGTGGAAAGAAATTCAGAATTGAGAAAACCTAATCACGAATCTGCGATTAAAGGTCTATAAAAAAATAACAAGCTTTCATCTTTCAAGTTTGAACCCCTAGATTGGGTGAAAGTATTGAAAAGGAATATTCTCAGAAATAATTATGAACATGAATAAAAGAAATACGTTGAGAATTCACATTCTCTATGTGATGAAAACATCAATTCTTTCTCGGTTTATTCAACAGAAAACAACTACTTTCCTGGCTATATGCCACGACGAACATTGAATTATATCTATATATAGGAGGAAAGTAGTTGTTTTCTGTTGAATAAACCGAGAAAGAATTGATATTTTCATCACATAGCGAATATGAATTCTCAAAGTATTTATCTATATACAACAACAATATATAGGTATATAGGGCATTAGTGCGTCGGAGCTCGATTGCTGATGGATATCTATGATCGATAGCTAGAAACCTGATTGAAAAACGAATGTAATGAGACAATAAGGTCCATAACTAGAAATTATTGCCGCATATACAGGGCGCACCAAAAATAATCCAGAGGGTCGGGATCATCTTTTTAAATGGAATGCCCTGTATATTTGCATATTTTTTCAAGCATCCCTGTGACCTTCATCCACTCCTATGATATCGTTGACAATATCTCGTTTATATCAAAGTTAGTAATTTTTTGTCGAAATAATGTCATCTGCAGATGCCTACCGAAAATATCATCTCAATATCATTTCTGAAAATGTTTCAGGCCCTCAAATGATACAGGGTGGCTGAAAATGATTTTTCAATTCGGAACTTTTCAAAGTGATTTTTCACGAGTTTTTCAAATGGAACACCCCATATATTTTTTGACCATTTGATATAAAATAGAAACACTAACATATTTATCTGAACATCCATATCGATATTCATAACCATTTTTGAACTTTGAAAATTATAGGTTGGCGATTTTGATCGATTCAAATTCCTATCTGTCATTAAAACATCAAAGAAAGAATCGATACCAGAATCGAAGCAAACAGAAAAAGTGCATATGCTAGTTATTCACAAAGTAAAAAGAGACAAAATTTGCATTTCTCAAGTATCAAATAAATTCATGGCACATTGAAAGCAAAACCAGAATAATTGAGAAATGAAATTTTTTCCGTCCTTACTTTGAAAATATTTAGCATAGTTATGACCTATTCATGTCTGCTTTGGTTCTAACATCGATTCTTTCAATAAAAAATTGACTTTCTAAATTGTTGATTGAACTTTTGATGTTTCAATAACAGATTAGAATGTGTATTGATGAAAATGGCCAACCTAAAATTTTTGAAAGTTCAGAAATTCAAAAATGGTTGCGAATATCAATATGGATGTTCGAATATGTTCGTGTTTAGATTTTACATCAAATGGTTAAATAATATTTGAAAAACTCGAGAAAAATCACTTCGAAAAGGTCCGAATTGAAAAATCATTTTCAGCCACCCTATATCATTTGAGAGCCTGAAACATTTTCAGAAATGTCACTCATCTTTTCAATAAATGATATTGAGATTATTTTTTCTCAAAGTTTATAATTGTGACAACAGTGATATTTTCGGTAGGCATCTGCAGATGACAATATTTCGAACAAAAAATTCATAACTTTGATACGAAAGAGATATAGTCAACGATATTATAGGAGTGGATGAAGATCACAGGGATGCTTCAAAAAATATGCAAATATACTGGGCAATCCAAATAAAAAAATTGATCCCGACCCTCTAGATTATTTTCGGTGCGCCCTGTATATGCGGCAATAATTTCTAGTTATGGACCTTGTTATCTCATAAACATTCGTTTTTGAATCAGGTTTCTAGCTATCATAGAACTCGAGCAATCGAGCTCCGACGCACCAATGCCCCACCCTGTATATAAATGTTATTTATGTTCATAATTATATCTGAGAATATTCCTTTTCAAAATCTTACCTCAGTTCAAAGTTGCTTAGTATGGGCGCTAGACAGCTCATGAGATTTTTCCTAAATTGCTACATTGACATAGCTTTATTGGGCAAATAATACCCATACCATATAATCATGATGGGGTAAACTTTTTTTTGTGGAAATAGACATCTAAAACTTCTACGCCAATAAAAAGAAAGGGATTTGAATATGAAATTTGGATTTCATAACTTATTTTCTACAAAAAATGCACTCTTGATGAAATTTGATTACTCTCATGGTTTTGACAAAATTATAATTTTAAATTTTAGTTATTCAAAACATCAGTCAAGCCCAAAACTACCTACCTTTTTTGTAGTAAACAAGTTATACAATCCAAATTGTATATTCAAACACCTAGCTTCCCATTGGCGTAGAAGTTTTGAGATGTTTATTTACTGAAAAAATCAAGTTCTACGCCCATGGAATATTATATCCATCAATCCATCATGATCATGATATGGGCCACGTCGTTTATAGATACCGTGTCTTGGTTAGATGACTAATGACTATATCTTGACTAAATACTTTTGGTCAGTGTGGTATAAACTGTATACTTGGTAAAGTTACCAGCTTGGTTTGGTACTGAAATTTATTGTTGTGTACCAGACTAAAATAGTATGATGACCAAGATGATGTTAACATTTTTGGTCTACTTTTATATAGCCTTGACTTGACTTGAGTGCAAGTGGCAGTTATTTCATGAGTTCTCATAATATTTCATTCAATTTCAGCTAATTTCGTACCTATCACTAAAAGGTTTACGAATTCAAGTGGAGTTCCACAACCTAACCTCAAAAAATAAAGGAATCACAAAACAAATTTGATAATTTATTATTTATTGCATTATTGCCCAAGCTTTGCCAGCATACCAAATTGTAACTTCAGGCTGAGTTCAGAGCCATCTAGCGCCCAAACTAAGCAACTTTGTACTGAGGTAAGTTTTCTTGTATGGAATAATGCATTGTCAGTGACGTCCTATGACGTAAAATTGTCGGCCATTGAACAGCTGATGGGGGGGGGGGGGCAAGCATACACATTTCCCATAAGGCTACATGTAACTTTCTTGCACATTTACCACTAAAATACAATACCTGGAGCATTTATTTATTGACATGTTTGTTAATTCATTCATCATGAATCCTGTGAGAGAAGTGAATGAGCCCAAAGAAGAGTTCAAATTGGTTTATTTGTCAATTTTGAATTACTGGATTTTACTTGAGTTCAGCTCTAATATACCTAATATACCTCCTAATATCCCTCAATAGATACTCATTTTGGAAGAAAATGTACACATTCTCCTTGTATAATATCTACAAGTTCAAAAAAATCACCAATGGGTCAGAAATAATAAAATCAAAATTCACACACAGCTTTGTTTGTCTCCCGATCAGCTGAAGAATTCGATGAGTGCGCCATATTGTGACGTAAGCAGACATTGCTCTATTGTTTTGGTCTGAAGAATATGTGGTATAAGTTTTTGTAAAGATCTTTTAGGCACACCCTGTATCATTTTAGTACACTGATACACATAATATATACACTTATTAGGATATCATTAATGAATAATTATTTCATTCATAAAACTACTAAATAATAGGAGAAAGTTCATGGAAAAATTGAAGTAGGTACCAGAGATGAATCAATACCTATAGCAAATTTGATTAGATTATTGATGGTCCCTATTCTGATAACTGAAGCAGAGATTATACACTGTATAATCTCTGACTGAAGTGAATAATAATGACTTCTCAATCATTCATTTACCCCATATTTACTTATTTACCTGTCCTCTATTGAGACACTGTTGACCAACAAGTGCTGACTGTTGATCACCAAGACAACCAGCTACTTTGACACCCCTCAGAGACCCCTCAGCAATGGTTCCATACACTTCAGAGCTTGATTTGATAGTAGGTAATATATTGCTGGGGATTTCAAAGAAATTGATGAGTACAGGATCCCATTTCAATGTCTCAATGTTCATTAACATTGTCCTTGATGCATTGGTAGGGTCAGTTATATGGATTCCTCCATTTTTTCCTCCAGTCAAGTTCCATATTAACCAAGAATCTATGGTGCCAAACAGGCAGTTTCCAGTTTCCATGGCTTTTTTGACTTTCGGAATGTTGTCCTGTAACCATTTTATCTTCACAGCACTGAAATATGGAGACAAAGGTAAACCACATAAGGGCTTCAAGTAATTCTTATTCCTTGATTTATTGGGTACTCTGTCAAGGAGAACGTCGACAGTTGTAGAAGTCCTAACGTCCAGCCAAACAATGGAGTTATACAATGGTTCTCCAGTTGTTTTATCCCATAATACTGTGGATTCTCTTTGATTTGTGACTCCAACAGATACAATATCGTTCACACTTCCTCCTTTTGCAATGAGCTTGTCTATGGTGTTTTCAATACAGGTCTGGACGCAACTGATGATTTCCATAGGGTCTTGCTCCACCCATCCTTCTTGGGGATGAATTTGTGGCAACTCTTGTTGATGGGAGGCCACTATTTCTGCAGTTCCCGCTTTGAATAAAATGAACCGTGCACTTGAAGTCCCTTCGTCAATAGCGCCTACCAAAGGCCCCATTTTATTAGCCAGATGCCCACTTTTATGATATTAACCTCAAATATAACTACCGTTTATGTAATCTAGGTAATGAACATGTAATGAATGAGATAAACCAGAAATTACTAATGCATGAATGCTACATACATTCATGTAATGCAATCACCCATTTTGACCTTTGACCCACAGATATTTATCAATTTATCAACAGGACAATAATAGTTTTGGAAAGATGAAATTCTGAAAAATAATTTGATAATCTAATAATTATGCTAATAATAATTCAAAAACCTGTTGCCGCCAACTGGTGGATTTGTGATGTGGTCATAGAACACTATTCCACCAAACCTTAATTTAAACTGACAATCATTTGTTCAAAAGTGACAATTGTCAGATTGAAAGTGACAATTATTGTGTGCTTAAAAGTGTCAATTTTCAGATCAAATTGTCAAATTAAAAGTGAAAATCAGGAAGAAATGAAATGTAACATGACCCCAATATGCTGTCGTACCAAAAATATATGGAATCGCGATAAATTACTTGGAATAAAACGCATGTCGTGCTACTGAGATGTTTTAAATTAATCTTTCTGCATGAAAAAGAAGACTACTTCTGACCTCTCGGCCTGAATGAATATTTTTCCTGAGATTTCATTCTTTCGAAAAATTACTTGTGTGAAAAAATGAAAAGAAAATACAACTCCTCTGAGGTAGTTGAACACGAGCCATCGCGTGGAAGTCAGATGGACAGCACGCTGAGCTATCAAGCTACTCGAGGGTTTTGTTTCATCTATGAAGAAAGAAAATATATCGTGTGTTGGCTTGTTTATCACAATTTTTTGAAAATATACTTTTCAGGAAAAAGGTGCATCTAGGCCGAGTAAGGTTGAAAGTAGGCTGCTTTTTCATGCAGAAGATGTTTTCCTTCCTCATAATACCTTATAATCTTCTGATAACCTTGAGATTTACCGCAGGCGCAACAATGATAACACAGCAGCAATCTACTATTTGAACAACTGGCGAGAGACATTTATATTCTATACACGTATCACGTATCAGTATCCAACCGCCGCGGCGGTTGTGTAGACGGAGCCTATTTTATTTTCAGAGGTGCGGGTTCACGGGTTGTAAAAGTTCAAGCACGTTTTCCTTCTCCCTGTTTTCTATCTGACCGGTGGCAATAAAATACCATTATTTGTGAAATATGAACAATATGTTGAAACTAGCATTATGCGTTAACGGCTTCAGAACCTTGTTAAATCCTGTAAGAAATGTACTATCGGTGACCTGCACAAATCAACAGAGGCAAATAGCTCGTAGTCTGTGGCACATGAGTGCATCACATAATGAAAAAATAAAAAATTCTACCCTTAGCCAATTATGTAGTTGTGGTTGTGGTAGAACAAGAGGAGTTCATAGCAAAGGTATTCAGCCTGTATGTTTTATATTCTTATCAATAAATTGTATATTGTAGGTGAAAAAGCACTGGTGGAATTTCTCACAGAGGAGATCCTGGCAGAGCGCAAAGCACAGAAGGTTAAGACAATTCCTTCAGAATTGGCTGGCTTCGAAGCAAGTCTGAATGGAGCTGAAATCACCTTAACCAAAAAAATTGAAGAGGAAATGTGAGTTACTGGTTTTATATAACCCTCACAACAGTGTGATCAATAATCCCCTTTCAATTTATAGCATTAAAATAATATTTAATGTCAACCACTCTGTGGATACTGATGTAGAACCTGAACTGCATGAAAATTCAGAGAAACCTGAACTTGGGGAACTCAAATCAAAACCATCATTCAAAGTTGACCTGATTAGAGGAAATTCAACAGTGAGTTTGTCATGTTCATTCATCAGTCCCAATGATCAACAAGATGAAGGATACAGTGAGTTTGAGAAAATGTTTCTATGAGAGGGCTTTAACAAGATTTCTTTTCCAGATGATATTTTTGGTATTGATGAAATCAGCATTTATGATGGTGAATGGAATGAAAATGTTTATGCAGTATCTGGGGAAGTTGTTGATTCGGTACGGGTGAGAAATTCTACATATTTTCCTGAATTTTTTCAACATACATAGTTTTAATAGTATGTGAAACCAAAATCCTTCTAATTTGTAATAATTATTTTTGGTTTCAGTACTTGTATGATCTCCTGATGACATACTTAGAAGAAAAAGGAATCTCAAATGAATTTGTGGAAAAGTTGTCTGAATACAGCACAGCATATGAGCACACAGCCTATATTGGTCTTTTAGAAGGGTTATCCAAGTTTGTTTCAGGAAAATAAAACATGTAATTGTTCTCAATATTAAGGATTCCAATAAACTAGTTTAAGATGATTTCAGGAGATTTTTCATTATTAAAATTCAGAATTGTTGATCAATATTATAATAAGTAATGTAAACAATTATAAAAATTGAAATAAATTAAACTCAATATCAAATAAGTGTAAAGCATACATAAAATATTAAATAATTGAACTTAAAAGTATTTCACTTTATAATCACATATTGTCTCTAACTGGCTGCTTATGTGCCAAGTAAAGAGTAACAATGCTCCCTAAAGCACTAACCAGAAATATGACATCAAACCATCTGTGGTAGAAGCTGAACTGTAAGGCACCTAATACTTGAGTTATTATAGCCCGATATTGTACTGGCATATTCATTCTGAGGAGTAGAACAGAAGATACAAAGTACATACCCATGATTTGGGCTAGAATTAACACTATTACATTTGAACTTTTACTAGATGATATTCGGTTGAAAAACTGAAAAGAAAATCATTAGATAACTAGATGATAATATCTCCATTTTAACAGAACACACCTTTGTTAATGTTATGATGAATCCACGGATTGATGTGACTACCATGCAACCAACTAGGTAAAATGAAACTTGTTGAGACCAAAAAGCAACATCAAAATTCCAACCCATCCAGTGAATTGCTATTTCAATGCCTCTTGTCACTGGGTCTTTTTTCCCCACTCTATCAAATACAATGTTTATTGTGCACTATAAAGAAAAAAATTAGTCTAGGAAGAATTTGAATACAGTCAGTAACTTTTGTGCTCACAATGAAAATTTTCCAAAGACAATAGCCAGAGAAAATGTACCCAACAAAATTGAAATATACTCCTTTCCAGGTTTTTGACCACTCAATTCTTTCTAACATATTACGATTTTCGTGGACTTCCAGAAAAACTGTTCTGCTCAGTTCTTCCAGACCTTCAATTTCCAATTTTAGCTGTGCAATATCTGAAAATCAACGAATACTATTGCCAGTTAATACTTTCTTTTCTCTACCTTGTGGGGCCTAACAACCGAACAACCCCCTTTACAATGTGAAAAAAGATTAAAAAATTTAAACTAATAATATTCTTCCATGTCTTGCCAAAAATTTTATTCACTTAATCACATAGTAATTTGATCACTATTCAAATTGTGGAGAAAACTGTGTTTTTGATTCCTGGTAATTCCTCTATCTCCTATATACAGGGTGTCCCATTGGGAAACGGAAAAACTTCAACGGTGGGTAGAGCTCATCGAGGTGGTTCTGAATATACCATATTTGTAGGGTCTCACAAGTTTTATATCAATTTAGCTCAATTCTTTGTGAGGACATAACTTACGAACCATTTAGTATATTCTTTTGCAATTTGGTACACAATTCCTTCTTTTTCTACCAAAGCGACTCACCTATCAGTCACGAAAAAAATCCAGGTCCGGATTAACAAAAGTTGATAATATTTCTGGACACCAAAAAGAACACCCTGTATTTTCGAATTCTCAAAATCCGCTCACATATTTGGAAAGTGCACAAAAAGCTGAACCGAATGGTATACTTGTCATTTTCCCGCATGCAATTTCACTAAGGAATTTCTGATTTCGAATTCGAGGTTTTATGCATTTGGATAGGTAAAAATAATATGTTTTGAGTTTTCCCAATCAAATAACAACAATTATCACGAACCACCCAGTATATTCTTTTGGACTTTGGTACACGAGTTCTCCTTATTCTACCCAAGCGCCGCACCTATCATCCACGAGAAAAATCCAGGTCCGGATTAACGAAAATTGATCATATTTCTGGACCCCAAAAAGAACACCCTGTATTTTCGAATTCTCAAAATACACTTACACATTTGGAAAATACACGAAAAGCTGAACCGAATGATGTAGTTTTCATTTTCCCACATGCAATTTTACAAAGGAATTTCTGATTTTGAATTCGAGGTTTTATGCAATTGGATAGGTAAAAATAATATTATGTTTTGAGTTTTCCCAATCGAATAATATTATCACGAACCACCCAGTATATTTTTTTGGAATTTGGTGCACGAGTTCTCCTTGATCTACCCAAGCCCCTCACCTATCATTCACGAGAAAAATTCAGGTCCGAATCAACGAAAATTGATTATATTTCTGTATTCTGTATTTTCGAATTTCCATAATATGCATACACATTTGAAAATTGCACAAAAAGCTGAATCGGATTGTCTACTTTTTGTTTTCATACGATTGCTATTTCACTACTGAATTTCTGATTTTGAATTTGAGGTTTTATGCATTTGGATAGGTAGAAATCCAGGAAAGATGAAAAGTTTTGAGTTTTCAGAATAAGAAATTAATTAGTGAAAGAGCATGCGGGATATTGAAAAGTACACAATTCGATTCATCTCTTTGTGAACTTTCCAAATATTGAATCGGATTTTGGAAATTCGAAAATACTGGGTGTTCTTTTTTGGGCCCAGAAGATCATAATTTTGCGTTAATCCGGACTTGGATTTTCATCGTGACTGATAGGTGAGTCGCTGGGGTAGAAGAAGGAGGACTTGTGTACCAAATTCCAAAAGAATATACTGGGTGATTCGTGATAGTTTTTGTTATTCGATTGGGAAAACTCAAAACATTTCATTTTTACCTATCCAAATGCATGAAACCTCATATTCAAAATCAGAAATTACCTAGTGAAATAGCATGCGGGAAAATGGAAAGTACATCATACGAATCAGATGTTCATGCACTTTCCAAATATATGAGCGGATTTTGGAAATTCAAAAATACAGGGTGATATTTTTGGGGTCCAGATAAATGATCGATTTTAGTTGATCCGGTCCTGGATTTTTCTCGTGACTGATAGGTGAGTCGCTTTGGTAGAAGAAGGCGAAATTGTGTACCAAATTCCAAATGAATATACTGGGTGGTTTGTAAGTTATGTCCTCACAAAGAATTGAACAAAATTGATAAAACACCCTATATCTCAGATATAAAACTTGCAAGACCCTACAAATATGATATATTCAGAACCACCTTGATGAGCTCTACCCACTGTTGAAGTTTTTCCGTTTCCCAATGGGACACCCTGTATATATGTTGAGATTAGGTTCAAATCCACATACTTTCCTGACTTCTGTTGACTCTGACTGATGACAGCATACCCCAAAAACCCTTCTTATTCACTGAATCATCAACTCTTTCAGAAGATTCCCTCTTAGCTATAGCTATTCTCTTTTTCCTATTAAGGATCATATCCATAGTTTGCATCAATCTTTTTTCCAAACTGATAACATCACTTTCTGAAACTTCTCTGCAAAAATAATCCATGGTAGGTACCACCACAAAGAGGTCACAACTAAAGGGTCACCATCACCCTGTGTGTAATATTGAATATGAATCAAATGACAAATACCTCATGAAATAGGCCATAGAGGTATAAGGATAATTTACAGCTCCAAATCCTGATAAAAGTGCCATAACTGTAACTCCAATGACTCCAATTCTGGAAACAAGTTGCTCCATGGATAGGACACCTTGCTTAGGATTCATTATTGGAAAGGGATCACCAATTTTCCAAAATATAATGAGGAAAATGATCCACACTAGTATTGTTAAGCGTACCACATAGTTGGGCTTCACTATAAAATAGGTATACATGCATTGCATCAAAATATGGACAAACATAATATTCTTGAACTCACCATATCTAATGTTACTTATGCAATAATATCCAATATAAAAGGGATTCAGTACTATAACAACAAAAAGCAGCATATACAACATAAAGTACCAGTAGAAAAAACGGGAGCTGAAAAATTAATGCCTACAATATACAGGGCGCTTGATTGAAGTTGGCCACCGGTCTGGAGTTTCACAAGATACAGCTGGTGGCCAATTTTAATCAAACACCCTATACATAAGTAAATGTGACATAATTATTATGAGACCTACCTTGATTCAAGAACACCCAATATTTCAAATATAATCAGCTCAAACATGGTACATGATAGTGTTAAGGTAATGGAAAATATAAGTTGGACCATAATATGTCGTACTTCGTAGTCTTTGAATAGTTGTTTCATGAAGAATATCCATGCTCCCACAAAAAATGTTACCTGATATTGGGTATGTTTATTAGGTACTGCTAGGTATACAAAAGTTGTGTCTTATCATACCTGTGAAGCCAATATGACTATAGTGTCATGTAGAAAAGTCATTATGAAGCAGTTTATTTCTCAAATATTTTCCTCTGTAACTATGAGACATTTCCCAAGACTAATTCATTTATTAAAAGAAATATTCAGTTCACCATCATAAACATCAAACCACTGATATCAAAAAGTGTGGTTAGTGGTTTTCGGCCTTGAACTTGAAGTAAAGGCCCTTTCTTTTGTACGAAAAGTGTAGTACATTCGTACACTTGTGTGACTTACACCGTATTTGAGCATTCGTTTGAAAAGTGCATTTCACACCAGTGTAGTTTACCTCCACAATGACGGCTAAATATCTAGAGTGTCTGACGGTATAACCCGTCATTGACCTCCACCTGGTCTTGGGCAGTTGTGAATTACACTCAAATTCAAGAATGGATAAAATCTCGATGATCTACTCGAAATACACCGGTGATTATATTTATAATAAAAATACACCCATACTGGGAAATCAGTTACATCAAGTACGGCATTTTAAAATTCAAATTGCACTTTTTCTCTTCAATCCAATTTTCTTCGTTCGTTTGATATTCGTTTGTGTAGCTGCACGAAATATCAGCTTATTCCAAGTGTAGTGCATTTTACACGACACTGAAAAGCAGACAAAAGAACCTGTGTCTATTCGCATGCAGTGGGTGCACGTCACATGGGAGGGGGGTCTATACTTCAAGGAAAGAAAGATGGACTTACGTAAGTGACTTATGTTGAAGTCAAATAGAAGATCAAGTTTGTAAGTAAGGTATACTCGCCATAAATTTTAGAATGGTGGGGAGAGTGCAGTGTTGCTTATTTGTTATCTCTTTTTCGTTCGAATACTAGCGGCTAGAGACAGGAGATAACAAATATAATCAGCTGGCAAGTGCGGGTACAGCGACTAAATTCTTCCTTCATACTACCGTGGCGTAGAAAGAGCAGAGCTATTAAGATTGGTGGCCATTTCCCTAGTATCTCTCTGTCTCGTCGAGTCCTGGGACGATTTCTCACCACCCCCAAGAAGGTGGCACAAAACATAAGATGGTTTAACCTCATCAAAGCTCTAGTCCTGAACGGGATCAATGTGGTTCTGCTGAAAAACACGCCTCGAAAATCTACAGTACAATTACATTATATCATTAATGCCATCGTCAGGACCCAGCACTACCCAGAGTCCCTAAAAACTGGAATTTATGTACCCATAATCAAGTTAGGATAAAACCCTAAATTGCCAGGTAGCTATCGCCCCATATCTTTGCCTAGCTCAGCATGATAGCCAGAGTGATAGACAAGACAATTCTTCATATGGTTGACACTCCTGCAGAAGACCTCTGAGTGTGATCCCTCTTGAGCAATTCGAAAGGGACATAGCTCTATATATGTCCTAAGTTGCCCGAATTGTTCACGGAATCAAAGAAGCCTTCAACCAAGATCAAAACACGGTTATGGTCCTGATGGATATTGTGAAAAAGCATTCGACACTGTTTGGCACGAGGGGCTGATGTGTTAGTTGACGTCTGCAAGTTTTATATGACAAATCTTGACAGAATACAGTGTTTGCCCCTCAGCAACCTGTCAAATGACGTAATTCTGGAATGATTAATATGTAAAAGCAGATGACACTTTGACACTGCGATATACGCACACTCGTATTTCTTGGACGTCGCCAGTCGGACAGTCCGAGCCGAGCAGTGTTTGAAATTTTTTGACTCCAGAAAGACATCTTAAACAAACTGCTCCTTGATTATAATGATATTAATAATTTGACAAAGGTGATCCGCATTCAATTTTGGACCCTTCATTTTTATTAAAACAATGTTTAATATGTAAATTACATTTTGTTTTTTCATCATGTGAAATATTTTCCCAAGAACAGTACTTCCTGTAACAAATAATTTTTGCTGATGATGAAGCATTGAAGCTTTGAAACATGTCCCAATTCCAATGTTAAATAAAGTATAGTTTTGGTGGAGTTGACTGTAAGATTTTGTTCTTGCCCTATCGATAAGAAATGGTTTCTAAATTTAAAACATTGTGTACGCGTAAACGTGCGGATAAGCAAACAATACAATCATGATGGAAGTAGACACCTTTAATACAATACATGTACGTATACGTTCGTATAGGTATAGGTACTGCCACTTGCCAGCCATATCCGTACCTGTCCGTACGTAAACGTGAGTAAAGACCATAGGCATAAATTATTGACATACGTAAAATATCTTTATGTTATGAACATTATTAAGCAGAAACCTAATTACAAGGATTAATAATTGTACGTAATATAACGCAATACCAAATCTGACCTGTTGCGTCGTGTTGGACCCACATTTCGATTCACCCACCTTCCACATTTCGATAGGCCCACATTTCGATAAACTCGTAGCCTCCGAACATACCCAAAGGTGTACTATTGCCAAATGTAGGTGTAAATAACACAATTTGTCTATAGGACTCAACAAATAATCTGTTCGAGCCGAGTGCGCGTGTACAGAAAATGTCCGGGCGTGAGCTTCAAAATTCATTTAAAATGAACACAATATGGAAGTATGTAAAATTACTTTGACACGTTAAATACGTCTTCTTCTCAGATCTGTCCCTCAAATTTTATCCGACAGTTTTTTATTCTCATTACTCAAAACTTTTTTATTTGAGGCAAAAAGTTTTTGTAGAAAAAAAAAATATCGATAATATTTGAAGGACTTGTGGTATTACCTTCGATATTTTAAAGGAAATATAATGACAATAAGTTCCTATAAACATTGGTCGTAATTAAGACGCTTCGATTTCGAGACACAGACGGTTCAATTTGTATAAAAACATTGATTTTAATTACTAGTGGCGTCGTTAGGGCAATACTGATGTTTTTCCACCACTAGCTATAAAACCTACCATTACTCACCCCTTTTCGAGGCGTAATGTGGGTTTTTACCAGCAAGGTAGTTTTCGTCACTTCATTAACCACTAGTCAATAAAGACATAGCCACCTCTGTTTTAAATACTCAATGGTTTCAATAAACCCGAATTCACTGTTCAGATGCGAGATTCGCATTAATGGCACTCGAATCTGGTAGGTATCAATAACGACTTCCCATATAGCACCAGTACGTCCCCAAAACGTATTGAGAACGTCCGGCCAAGACGTTTCGTACGTACTGAGGACGTCCAGATTAGGACCGTAGACGTACTAGGTACGTACTGGGGACGTCCAGATTTCGCAAATTTGTACATCCCCAGTACGTCCATTCAGGACCATGAATACCTGAATCAACAAAAATTTAAATAAATGCGCTCCTAGAGAACCTTTAGATTACCGGGCAGATGCACTACCTATTACTCTACAGAAAACTTATTAATATATATATCAGTATACATCAAGCGATTATGTGCGAATATCGATTGACCCTTCACATTGATACTTTCATAGAATTATATGATCACGGCAGAGAATACCTAAATAGATGTGTTGTGATTAGGTACGGCCAGCATAAAAAAATAATTGTGAGAATTGTATTATGTTCATGTTTGCAAGGTTCATACATGAATAGATATCAGAGATCGAGAGATCGCGGGTATAAATTATATGCAATGATTTCAATTATCATTATACAATTTATTCAATCCCGTCCACAAAAAGTCGATAACGTCCAGAGTTGGACGTACTCAGTACATCGGAATCGTACGTACCCAGTACGTCTAGAAATGTACGTTTTCAGTACGTCTTGAGAAGGTCCCGGACCTAAAATGGACGTCCCCAGAACGTCGAGTGCTATATGGGTTGTCATATATATGCTGTGATGATTATGGCTACTAGATTTTAATTAAAATTGAAAAGAAGTGCTTCCAAAATGACAATAGGTTCATAATTCAGTTTTTCAGAACTTAAATGATTGAAATGTATTGCTAATGGTGAAAAAATGTGATATACACCTTGGTAGTAAAGAAAATATTTACCATGGGAACTAATACCCCTCGGCTGAAGCCTCGGGATATAATCTTGGCCCCTGTGTAATACTATTATATTCTATACTACCTTGGTGTATAAATTACTATTTTTTTCACGTTTCAAAGAGGTATTGGTAAACAATTTTGAAACTTTATCACTCACAGCACTTATAGTGCCTGATGTGAGATGATAAAAAATTATCTTTCAAATCGATCACAAGCGGTTAAAATCGATGATAGATCGGAAACTTTGATTATTACCAGTGGTGTACCGCAAGGTTCCATACTGGGACCACTTCTCTTCACTTTGTACACTTCCAGTATTCCTTCGTTCTTGAGGAATTGTCACTCCCATTATTATGCGGATGATACCCAGATATATCATTCTTTCGACCACGCGAATCTCCATGCTGCTAGCATGGTTATCAATACAGATATAGATACTCTGAATGAAGTCTCTAAAGACCATTGCTTCACAATTAACCCTACTAAATCACAAATTTTGATATTCGGCAACAAAAAGTATACAAATCAGTTCAAGGAGCACTTAGAAATATCAATAAACTCTCAACGTTTAGAAATTGTTAATTCAGCAAGGAATCTGGGCCTATCATCATGGATAGCGAATTGAGATTCAGTCAACATGTCTCTAACTGTATCAAAAGAGCATACTGTAATCTGAAATTAATTTATAACGTATCCAAGTTTGTAGACACGAGAACTAAGAGACCTCTATGTGACGCGCTACCCTCAGGGGCTCACGACTTGTGAGTACGGGAATGGCAATCCCGGATACTCATTAATCTTCAACTTGTCTTTGATGGTATCCTCTTCACTCTTCAGTTTCCAATCTTTTTCTTCATCGGCCTCCCTTGGTCACTTCTCCTCTTTTCCTTCTCCCCTAAAGCCCAACCTCACCATAGTGCGGGGAGGATAAGCCGCGGCTGCTCGGCAGATTGAGCATTTTGGGAACATCTTTGCTGTCATCACTCAGATGGGACAGTTTTGTGGACATCTGAGTGCGAGGATGGGGCAATTTGTGAACATCTGCTTATGTGGCCGCGGATTGATAACGAGGCTCTGGCAATCCCCTCAGGGGCTCACAACTTGTGAGTACGGGAATGGTGAACCCGAGGTACCCTAGCCGGATATTCACCATACTTCAACTTGTCTTGGGTGATATCCTCTTCTCTCTTCCGTTTTCAATCTTTCTATCGACCTTTCTTGGCCAACTCCTCTTTTCCTCTTTTCCTCCAAGCCCAACCTCACCATCAAGTGGTGTGGGGAAGGCAGGCCGCGGCCGCTTGACAGATGAAGCATTTTGGGACCATCTCTGCTATCTTCTGCCAGATGGGACAATTTGTGGACATCTGTGGCAGAGATGGAGCGATTTGCTGATGTCTGTCTAGGTGGTCGGGAACTGGTCAACGAGGCTCTGGCAACCTAATCCAAGCTGTGGGAACCCGTGGCGATGGATGGATGGCACCGAGAATGGTGTCGCTAACGGGGCCTCTGGGAAACAGGGCGACATCCCAGAGTAAACAGCCTTAACCCTGTGCAGGGGGCACCACAGGGCTGGACCAACCCCTTCCCCCGTCACTCGTAGGAGAAGGAAAGCTTTTGGCCTTCTTCGTAGACGAGAACAGGGATCGGAATAGCAATATTCAGGGACCTGAACGAGAAGGGTCTTTCATACTGAAGTGGCCCTTAATAGGCACCATGAGTCGTATGTGGTAAAATTGATAACGGCATGTAGGTGAGATACAATGGGCCACTAGGCCTAATAAGTGTCGTCGGAGCCTACAACGGGGTGGAGTGTTTAGTGGGTATACCATGGAGGGGACTCCCACACTATCATATGGGGGATTGGACCCATATGATGTCTATAAAAGATTTCAACCACCTCGGCGAAAGAAAAAAAAATGTGACGCGCTAGTATTAAGTAATTTCAATTACGCAAGCTTTGTTTATTACCCCTGTTTGACAAAAAAAGATCAAAATCGTATTCAGCAAGTCCAAAATACATGCGCAAGATTAATTTATGGTGTTAGGAGGCGCAGTCCCATTTCACAGAAAATCACCGACAGTAATTGGCTATCCATGCATCAAAGATGGCTTCCGCAGACCAGCTATTTTTATCATGGAGTAATTCTCAGCAAAACTCCCTCATATTTGTTTGATAAAATTGTTTTCAGGCAAATGGTTCACTCCATCAACACCAGATCGCGTTTCCTTCTTACTCCACCGATGCATAATACTGCCCTTTATGAACGATCTTTCTCCTTCACGATCACAAAAATATATATAATGTTCTTCCTGCACCACTGCATGAGGACCATGAATTTGCGTCTTTTCAAATCAGAACTGAGAAAATACATTTTAGAAGGTAAATTCACTTTTCTATGTAGGTAGTTGAGTCGTCCTCTCGCCAAGTATAGTGATCATATCAATAGATCTATCTGCACTTCGATTTTCTCCTTCGATATCATCCCCCAAGTCATTTGGACCTTATCCTACTAATAAACCGATTCATAATATGTACTTTATTCTATTAGTATCTATTAGCTGTATTTTGTTTTCATTATCTTTTTTATTGAATTGTATGATTTTTGTTTTATCTTCTTCTCAGATAATAATATCGGGACTTCCTATACACCAAGGCAGCGTGTGCAAATTCTTTTCGCGGTATCATTTTTGTAAAATTTCAACAAAAACCAATTTGGATGCATTTACATATCGTTCGAATCATCATTTTCAATAAAAATTCAAATTTTATTGGTGACGCCGCTGCCGCTGCATGCGAGCACAAATTGATAATTGTCTAGGACATGTTCAAATCCCATCATTACCTGAAAGTTGCATACATTAAAAAAACATTGCAAAAAATCTGTCATTACCGTCCAGTCTATACAAGGTGTAGTCAAAGCGTCTATCTCTGATGTAATGTAATGTATTTCCTCCAAAACATTTCCGAGAATATATACCGATTTACCGATATTCGATGTGGCTATACAGGGTGATTCAAAACTAAGCGGCATCCTTTCAGGGGCGCATTCCTTGCATGAAAATAAGGCGAGAAGTTCTTATTAATTAGAGTCCGAAAATGCTTCCTAATTAGGGTGCTACGCCCCTTTGAATAGGACACCTCAAAGACGATTTTCTCTCTATAACAATAATTTTTCGAAAATTGGTGTACGGTACAAAAATTTGATGGTAAATAAGACTCTCAATTCAAAATTCCGAAATTTTGATTCAGGGTCGTCACATGCGGGGGAAGGTAAGTGTAAAAACACCCCTTCTTTTTCTCCTGATATTCGAGTGATTGTGATTTCCTTGGAGAATTATAAAATTCTAGAGTTTTTCACGTAAAAAGGTACTGCTAGTTCATTTCGATAGAGCGTACCATTTAGGAGAAAATCGACTTTGAAAACTTCCTGATTTGCGTAAATCACATTGCAATAACCTGAAAATCAAAAGACGAAGGGATATTTTTACTCTTACCCTTCCCCGCATGTGATACCCTTGAATAGAATTTTTGGATTCTGAATTATGTTTATGGCGTACACCAATTTTCGAAAATTTATTGTGAAGGATTTCAAAGTTATAGAAAAAACCGTATTTGAGGTGTCCTATTTAAAGGGGCGTCGCTCCCTTAGGAAGCATTTTCGGATCCTTATTATTAGGAACTTTTTGTCTTATATTCATGCAAGGAATACGCCCCTGGAAGGATGCCGCTTACTTTTGATTCACCCTGTATAGAGTACAATATTGTCAGTAATTTTCATTTTCGTTCTTTTCATCAATGGAATATTTCATCAGTAATGCCCAGTGCCCACCCTATTCCTGTATTCTTGAATTCCGCATTCCAAGAATTCTTCTTCAGCTTCTGATACGGATACTGTCTCCTTTTATGTTAATTACCGTTTCTAATATTATACTGACGATATTTTTTTGATTATTGCATAAGAAGAAGTTAGTATAGTAGAATCCTGGTTTAGTAGTATTCAAGATAGCCATAATAAAGAGATAGTGATCATTTGTGCGCAATTTCAAACATGTTAATAATATGTTACTAGTATCTAAGGTAGGTACATACACACCTGTTGTAGGTACCTATATGTCGGATTCATTCCTTCCATGAATTCAATTAAAGCCTGACTTTTTGATATATCTATAGCTACCATTTGCTAACAGTGATCAATTTATCCTGTGAGAGAAGATATGGTACCTATACCTAAAGATGCCTAAAGCTTCCACCTATCTTGGTATGTACATCCTTGAGCTTATGTAAATTGGATATAGATACAGACAGGGTGTCTCCAGAAGGTTCAATTCTACAGAAAAATGTAAGGCATTGGAACATATGTATATCAGTGCGGTTATCAAATACCAATGACTTGAAAACTATTATTGTCGATATAATAACAATATATTTCACAAAACTCTTCACAATACTTATTTCAGATAGAAACATATCAGTTCGTTGATAATTATTCTCTTGGATACTGTAACATGAATACAGAGTACTTATACCTAATTATCGTTATTATTTATCAGTATAAAAGTGTTATTTCAAATTTTGATCCCAGTATATTTCTTCTTGTATTTACGTAATTGACATTCCGTATGCAATCCATAGAGTAGCAATTCGATAACATAATTTTTCGTCGAACTCTACGAAAAATCACATTTTCCGTTCTAATTTCCGAACGAAAAACCGACTATTTCCGAAGGCAAGTACTTTTCGTCTACAGACACTTACTTTTATAATATATATATAGCAATATATTTCAATCATTTCAGTTATGTGACACCGAAATATAGACCTATTGTCACTATGACAGCACTTATTTTCAAACAAAATACAAGCATGCCTTTTCTATAGAAAAGCTGATCTCACTGTGCCCAGAGATTAAGTGTATAATCTCTGCTGTGCCCAACATAAGCTTGTCAGGAGTAACCATACCTTTGAAGACATCCATTTCGATTCTTGGTATTACTATCAGCAAACCATTCTTGGGAAAATTACGTGAGATCGGTTGCTAAAAGTGCATCCCAAAAATTTGGTTCTCTGTTTCGGGCCAGCATTAATTTCACTTCCGGTCAGTTGCTTATGATCTATAAGGCACAGATACGACCTGTCCTGGAATACTGTTCCCATATTTGGAGTGCAGCACCCAAACATACCCCGAAACTGTTGGATTCTGTCCAAAAAAGGGCTATTCGTCTCGTGGGTGATGCCTCGCTCACTCACTTCTTTGGAACACCGTAGAAAAGTTGCTCTTCTGAAATATCAACAATTTTTCCTCCCTTGGCACACTCAGATGGAAAATCAAAAATGGCATTAAAATCAATATTGTAGCATAAATGTCATTTCTGTGGTGTCATTGGATTCAGAAAATGTTGTAGAATTCGAAAATGCAATCATATACAGGGTGTTAAATTTGAAAATCGAAATAGTTATTACCACTTCATGTGAAGCCGGAAGTGAAAAATGGGCAACATGTTCATGTCAAAACATGACGTTTATGAAGTTGATGGGTCATCCAAATTCTTATCACTTACCTCTAAAACTAAAGGAGACAAAGGGGGGTGTACCCTGATCCTGTTACACCCGGTATATACACTGTTGATGGCTTTTGTTGTGTTAGTTCCGAAAAATAAGCCAATAACACCGTTTCCGAGAAAGAACTGCAAGTCCTTTTTTCTTCTACTCCACTTCGCGGTTACGTACATTCCTAAACAACCACTAAGTTCACCATTTTTTGAAATCAAATCACATAATTAGACTGACAGATATTTGATGACTTCAAAGGAATTATATAGAGATGCCTGCAACGCTGGTGTAATCCCTGTAAAAAACTTGAAATTTCACGTCGATAATATTCTGATTTCAATATAATGTAATATCTTCTCAATATTGATTCGTCCTCAGTGTATTATACACGGGAAAAATATCAGATTTTAGCTCACGGTTTTTGTCTCCCTCCGCTATACGCTACCTCGAGCCCTTGATTATTTACTATAGTGTGAATACTCAATGCTCGAGCTGAAATCTACTACTTTTTTCCCTTGTATAATAATTAACTATAAATCGAACAAGAGCACCTTTTTTCTGTAAAGAGGTGTAGATTTTCATAATTCGAGATCAAATTGTTGAAAAATATGCATACAAGAAAGTTTGAACAATATTTAATTAAGCCCCACCCTATATTATACACTCCTGATTGAAATTCTGAAATAATTCTGTTCTCACTGCATTGGACTAGAAGGGTTTAGTTCTTGTACCGAATTGCATCATTTTTATCACATGACGTTTCGGAAATATTCAAGAAATATCATCTTCAAGAGCCCTCTCTCAGGAGATATTTTTCGATTCGACTCATGTTCATTGAAACTGTTCTTTCTATTTTTTGATCGTAGAAGGCGCTGGTGAAGTTTAGCAGGCTAGTTTCGAGACACCCTGTATATGCGTGTACAGCTAACGCATCTGCTGAGGTAGGCAATTTTTTTATCACCTACCTAT
Organism: Phaedon cochleariae; assembly: GCA_918026855.4. Lineage (NCBI taxonomy): Eukaryota > Metazoa > Arthropoda > Insecta > Coleoptera > Chrysomelidae > Phaedon > Phaedon cochleariae. The sequence goes on along the minus strand of OU896719.1, from coordinate 22,772,034 downwards.
ATATTATTATATTCATTATATATACTCGATAGTTACGATAATATATTATCCAATTTGTGATACTAGATCCAATTTGCGAGTTCCATTGAAGCATCAAAAAACATAACAACTTATGATACACGCTATAGTTCAATTCAACGAAATAAAAATTCCTAACCTTCGCTGCCTCATTGTGATTTTCATCGAAACATTGATTGTTTTTTCATTAATTGAAATCTTATGAATAGAAGGCGAAAGAAACCATAAGAATCGAGCTCATTAATTTAATATCAGCACTTCAATGATTACTCTGTATAGTTAATAAAATTAATAGTACAGGTAAATTTATTTTATTTATACGAGGGAACTGTCATACGAAAACAAACCTTTTTTCCACATCTTATTGGGTGCTAATACTGCTAATATACAGTTGCAATTATTGTAAATTAGGACCTTTACAGGTGTCCCGAAATTGAAACCATATGAGACATAACGACACGATAACAAGAAACGAATAGGTTGAAAAGGAATATTCTCAGATAAATTATGAACATAAAAAAATGGATATATATTTATATAAAGCAATACATTGAGAATTCGCATTCTCTATGTGATGAGAATATTTACTCTTTTTCAGTTAATTCAATAGAAAACAACTACTTTCCTGGCTATATGCCACGACGAACATTGAATTATATCTAATGAACACACACGATAAGAGTTTGAAAATAAAATATAAAAATTTCTGAAATTGAGAATTTGCATTCTCCTTCAGACAAAAATATGTATATACACACATCATTCTGAATATTCAACAGAAAACAACTACTTTCCTGGCTATTTGCCACGTCGAACATTGAATTATATCTGATGAACATTCAAAAAGGGAACATAAAAAATAAAGAATAAAATCCTCCGAAATTGAGAATTGACATTCTTCTTCAAATCGGATGAATAATATGATGAATAATGATCTAGAAATATGACTTACCAATATATTCAGCATTGAAATGAAAATTGGAATGTATAGGAGAAGTATACTGGCATGAACTCTGATCTTGATGAGCTTGAAAACGTCCAGAAATAATCATTCATATCAGTGATATGGGAAATATTATCTCTCACACACAGGTTATATGACTTTATTGCAATGAACCCATTTCGGATCTCTGAATCCTCATCATATTATTCATCCGATTTGAAGAAGAATGTCAATTCTCAATTTCGGAGGATTTTATTCTTTATTTTTTATGTTCCCTTTTTGAATGTTCATCAGATATAATTCAATGTTCGACGTGGCAAATAGCCAGGAAAGTAGTTGTTTTCTGTTGAATATTCAGAATGATGTGTGTATATACATATTTTTGTCTGAAGGAGAATGCAAATTCTCAATTTCAGAAATTTTTATATTTTATTTTCAAACTCTTATCGTGTGTGTTCATTAGATATAATTCAATGTTCGTCGTGGCATATAGCCAGGAAAGTAGTTGTTTTCTATTGAATTAACTGAAAAAGAGTAAATATTCTCATCACATAGAGAATGCGAATTCTCAATGTATTGCTTTATATAAATATATATCCATTTTTTTATGTTCATAATTTATCTGAGAATATTCCTTTTCAACACTTTCATACCCAATCAGGGGGTTCAAACTTGAACGATGGAAACTTGTGATTTTTATAGACCTCTAATCGCAGATTCGTGATAGAGTCTCAATTCAGAATTCATTTCCACGCCCTGTATGATGAATATCAATTTATCATACACCCAAAAGCAAACGAATAGGTATTTAGATTTTTTTTATATATAATTGAACGTCTGACATCATTGCAAAAGTCATTGATGCTTACAGTGTTTCTTTCAATAGAGTATTCAATCGGGTCTTCCTATTTCTATTCATATCATGTCAACTCTTTCTTCTCTTCTCTTTGTATGTCTACTAAATAGTTATTTATGTACCAAGAATGAAAAACTGTCTATTATAGTCAAGTCTGCAAATTGACAGCCGAGGCCTTAGCATATTAAATTTGATCTTCGACCTCAAACACTTATACCCACATCACGGTCCTATTGACACGTGAAATCTATAGGATTTTGTGAATAATTAATTTGACAACAGCAAATGACAGTTGTTGTCAACTGACTCTCCGCGCGGACCAGGGTTGTCAGTTCGATTTTAATATCATCAGTAAATTCCTTGTCGAAAATTCAGATCTATTTCATGCTATACGAATTCCAAGAAAGGATAATGAAATAAACCTATGACGTCAAAATATTATGTACTTTCAGTAAACAGGAAAGTAACCCATCTCCAACAAAATCGAAGGAAACAAAACAAACATTCTCATAAAAAAATAATCATATTCCTAATTCTCAATTTCAAAATACTCACAAAATATCACAAAATATATGTACATAGGTACTTATCAGATTTGAGTACCTATATAAAAAACAGGATCGAATAGTGAAAATAAACAACAAAATACGAAACAAATAAAAAATTGAACGTAAGAAACAAACTGTTATAGCAGAGATATATAAAAAAAAATTTCACCACTTGGTATAAAAACTACCAGTATTTACTTCTTTTCGAGGCGTAAAATGTGCTTTAACTACCGAAGTAGTTTTCGTCGTTTTATAATCCACTAGTCAATAAAGACATCTCTGCTCTACTTAACCCGAATGCACAGATTCCTACGAAAAGGGAGATCCTGTAATGTTCAGAGAACATCGTGAGAACCATGGGAAATAAGGTAGCAATTGGTGTTCTTCTAAAATTTCTGGAGGTTATATGCCTCGGGGAACGCCTCCCTTGGCAATGTGTTCTAGAGCCTCGCTGTTCGTTGGATTAACGAGTCTTTGGAAAGAGATGTTCTGCAGGTCTCCAAAGTGACCACGAAGGGGTGCGGAGCCTCATAACTCGACGGGTTAATCTCGCGGGAACTACCAACCGCCTGACTATTCTGATCGAGTCTAATATAATGTACTCATATCGACTGGTGTAATGCTGAAAAAAATGAATTCTGTCAGAAATTTGAAGTTTCTTGATTCAGCACCAAATTAAGTTTATTAAATGGTTTGGTGTAGGATGATCCTGTTATACCCGGTATATATTCGGGAAAAGAGTACTCACTTTTTCCCACAGGAAAAAAGTATGTACAGTGGGGCTCAAATTAAAAGTAACGACTTCTGTGGAAATCCCTTTAAAATTTCAGTTTATGCACCCAGACTAATATCTATTCCAACCGCCCGCTGTTTCAATCACTTATTTCTTATGGTGAGTTGTGGTACGAGATAGTCAGATATCTGAATATTTCTAAGATTTGGGGTTAATATTCACATCGCTAGAGTAATATTTTATGCTTCATCTTATGAAGCTGACTCATGGTTATTCATTGTTTGATTCTAGTTGATTCTATGGATTGATAGATATAAACTACTTACCAGATGAAGTGGGACAGCCAAAAAATTGTCTAATTTTGATAAGGTTTAACTCGAACATTTCTTGGCCGATATTGGATTTTCAACCAAAGGTAGAAAGCGTCATCCTTGGGCTATGCATCATTTGCGTCGGGTTTTTATTTTTGCGATTCGTTCTCTTTGTACAGAGTGTGAATTAAGAGTCGAAAAAATTTCAAATGTTTGACCAATAATTTGGGAAATGTGAGGGACCCTAGATCGATACCTCGAGACGTCTTTGAAATTTTTTGAATAAATTGCGTTGCTATGGAAAAATCACCATTTTATGAAATTTTATTTTTATTTCAAAATGTGGCCTCTTTTGGTTGAACAATAACAGCTAACATCTAAACTGGAGGAAGGGATATTTCTACTGAAGATAATTAACACCAGTGGCGCGCAAAAAGGGGTTTATGATATTTAGAAACGAAAAATTCGTTTTTATTGAAAAAATTCAACAGCTTTATTGATCGTTACAGTTGAAGAGGTGTCATATCCTTAATTAGCATGTTGTTGGCAAATTCAGAGGCGAGCAAAAAAAGGGTTTATGGTATTTTGAAACGACAAAAACGTTTTTATTGAAAAAAAATCAACAGTTTTATTGATCGTTACAGTTATAAAATTGCCATACATTCAATTAGCCTGACGTTGAAAAATTCAGAGGCGTGCAAATTGGGAAATTAGAATTTCAGGCTCATTATCATCGTTTTTTTATACTTATTCAAGGTGAGCATCCAAATAATCCATTGGCGTATTAAAGAGGATCCATCATCAAGGCGATTCAAAAAATTTGATATGGAAACAATTTAAATAATCTTATCAAGTGTTGTTCTTTGTTCACCAGTGAAAATTTTCTTGTATCATTATATTTATGAATGAAAATTCAGAAACGTCATTCTGGCTTCTGATGTTTTTCGAGCCGTACAATTTGATAATTTTGTCAGAAGAAATTTCAAAAAATCTTGTTGATTTTTTTCAATAAAAAAGTTTTTGTCGTTTCTAAATATCATAGTATCATAGACTCTTTTTTGCGCATCTCTGAGATTGTCAACATCATGCTAATTAAGAATATGACACCTCTTCAACTGTAACGATCAATAAAACTGTTGAAGTTCTCCAATAAAAACGAATTTTTCGTTTCTGAATATCATAAACCCCTTTTTTGCGCGGCACTGGTGTTAATTATCTTCAGTAGAAATATCCCTTATTGCAGTTCAAATGTTTGCTGTTATTGTTTAACTAATAGAGGCCACATTTTAGATTAAAAATGAAATTTCATAAAATGGCGATTTTTTCATAGCAACGCAATTTATCAAAAAAATTTCAAAGATGTCTCGAGGTATGGGACCAACCATTCACCCAACATCTGAAAAATAATTCTAGGGTCCCTCACATTTCTCAAATTATTGGTCAAACATTTGAAATTTTTCCGGCTCTCAATTCACACTCTGTACAAAGAGAACGAATCGCAAAAATAAAAACCCGACGCCAATGACGCATAGCCGAAGAATGACGCTTTTTACCTTTGGTTGAAAATCCAACATCGGCCAAGAAATATTCGAGTTATAGCTTATCAAAATTAGTCAATTTTTTGGCTGTCCCACTTCATCTGGTAAGTAGTTTAGTTGAAGTACTTCTTGAATAAAGCGGCATCGGTATAATTATTTTTTTTTTAATTGAAGTTTGTCGTTAGTATATCCTCCAATTATTTTTCCCATGAAATCATATTTCTTAATCGTTCTTAAGAGTTATTTTTCTCTGAATACCTATTTTTGATATAAGAACTAATAATTCTCATCAGCATGTGCGATATGAAAACGGTATACACATAATTATCTTGAAACGCGAATATCTACCTACTTCCAGAAATTTTATTTTTAAAGTATAATACTTGAGCTTCGATAAATCGTGCAGATAAATTTGAAAAACAGGGTTATTGATCGATTTGATAAAGTTCAGTGTCTCCCATGTCCGTTAATCACAAAAATATTACTTTGCTTCAGAACAGTGTTGTGTCATCAATTTGATATCTCAAAGGACATAGGAGATACTGAACCGAACCGAATAAGTAGACAATATTTCATGATGCATGATTCTATACCTAGAAAATAATGACGGATTCTCATTCAAGATCACTCGGAACATACCTGTACTAATTTTCATCATCATAAAATACAGGGTGTCCGAATTTTTTTTTAAATTATTTTTTGGTTGATGAAAAAATTGCCTACCCACCCTTTTTGTTTTCTCAGACACATTGTATATTTGAATGATAATAATCGGGGCTGATATGTTCGAAGTAGTCCTAAATATCCATTTGACATCAGTTCTTCCCAAACATACCACAGTACTACATTTTCTGATCAAGTATACAAAAAATATATTATAACATGAATTTCCTGCAAAACAAACCTGGTAAGATAGTAATAATAATTCCAGGATAAAATGAAACTCAGGGGGTGGAAGAACAATTACTTTATTGTACAGCGATGGGTAGTGTTTCACTTCAGGTGGTTGCTTGAATAAAGTGTATTTTTGTCAAGTATGTTGTGCCCTGCATACACCGAATGGTAGTCATCAAATCTTTACCAATAACGCCTTACCTTTCACAATGTATGGAGATATATACCCAAGTTCCCTTAGGGTATCGATACCATAAGTTCACAGGAATGCAAACTAATTGAACTATAGATAACTCAATCACTAATGGACCAATAACATGCTAAAGCTCAGGCTATGGTTAACTATCTCACAGAAACCTTAAAAACGTATTGCAGAGGCTCCAGCAATTTGGTTACTAGCTATTATCATAAAGGAAAAGATAACGCTCACTTGAGAAGCTGGATGATACTTTGGCTGTATTGGGACCCAGCAATACATCCAGCATTCCAGGTAGGTGCTATATGGGCCGGACCAGGCAGGAATGTTCTTTTCTAAGATGCGCAATAGTCTCTAGATCTACAGTTTTCATGCAGTGGGACAGGAAAGCAAAGCAGTTAGCAGCAAATGAGCATGAGTGAAGCCAAGCTGGTTAAACAGGCTCTATGAACTGGTCGAGTCCAAGTAAACTCGAAATCTATGTTGGCCCTACAAATTACAATACCATCATATATATTCTATCATTGAATCCCAAGGACTATCGCGAGTTGAGCTGTAAATGGCTGTAAATTGATCAGACATGAGCATACCTCGATTTCAGGTGGCCAAGAGTAGCAACTACGGTGAGTTGAAATAATGGAATCTGATAATCAATCTTATTTAGCAGAAGTCTTCATCCAACATAGTTGAGTAGTCAGTGGACCATCCTTTGACTACTTTGACTTCGTCAAATAACTCGATTACACGAGAAAAATCCGCAAAAATGCGAAAGCACGTTTTCTATACCTGCACAGGTTATATCAAAAAATCCCGCCTCATTCGGTCAGATGTCAATATCTCCCCAAAATCCCGCCAAAATGTCAAGGTACACACTTGGCTCCATTTGTGTTTAGGTTAAGAATTTGGCTCTATGGGAGCCAGAAAAAGAAGATGTATCCAATCAAACTGCTCATTTTAACCTCCACAAAAAAGCTAGCTGACCGAACTATTATTGTTTATAACTCCATGCCAGGTGGGTTTTATAGTATTGCAATATTATCCAATAGATAAATATCTTTAACTATTTTGCAGGTGAGACCAAACGATTTCAGGGAACTCGAACCAAGGAAAGGCCTGACTATACTATAAACTGAGTGAGTATTTCTTTATGAACCAACTATCTGGTTCTGATATAGCTACCTACTTGATCTTTTCTGAATTTCTGTTTCAGGCATCACCTATCCCGGCCGCAGGAATGGGATATTGAGCTACCAAGTGTGATGCATATCAATAAATACTTTGTGGCCAGCTGATTTGTAACCGATTCACCCTCTAATTCAGTGCTTGGGTTGCTTCACTGAGGATATTGCAAAATGAAACCGTAACAATATCTATTAATCCGATTTTTCGGACACTCTTTGTTTTATGACGATGAAAATCGGTACAGGGTTACATTGAGTGATCTAGGTTCAGAATCTATCATTAGTTTTAGTGAAAAAATAAAATCCCCAATAGTAATTTACGAAATATGGGTCAATAAAATTGGTCGCAGTTGATGGCCACGATAACAGTCCAAGAATAAAATCACTTTTTTTGTTTGATGGATATTTCAAATACCTATACAACAAAAAAAAGATAAGATAATACGGATTTTACAGGCGGTGGTGAAGTTCTTAAAGTGGACACACTGTATATATAGCACGTGGTCACAGAACATAACATGCAGTGCACTGTTGAATACCAGAATGTTTGATGTGTATTTTTGACTTTTTTTTCAATATAAATAAATAAAATTAAATCCTTCATGATCAAAAAATAATACCTTATAATTATAGCCGAGTAAAATAACTATAGAAGTTTTCCACTTATCGATATTTCTTTGTGCTTATATATTCAACAGTATAAAATGTTATTTTGGTTTTGAAATCTATGATCTGCATGCTGATAATAATCACACTGTAGATATCCTTGTTTATGAAATTCATATTTCCACTCGAAAGAGCATTTTATGTGAACCAGTTCTCCTTTGTAAGAAATCAAGAGTTTCAGTGTTTCAGTTTGAAAGAAAATCATCTTCAAAAATATTCTCAAAAATCGTTATTACTCTGAAACAGTTGAAAATAGTAATGAATTACCTTATATATTTTATGGTTTATATCAGAGTAATATGTAGAATGAATAATGAAAAAAAAAAAAGTGGTGTTCTATTGGAAATAAGGGAATTCTATTTTCTTTCCGTATTCGTAAGTGCGCTATGCCAGATTCATCCTCGGATTTACCCAAACATTTTCAGAGTTTTATTCAACTTAGCATAATATTGAAAATGAATGGGTTACCTGAATGAACGTGAAATCATAAAATTCAGTACTATATCTTTATTGTTTCATTACAATTTTATCGATCTTTTTCTCCTGGTTATACAAAGTGTAATTCAATTGATGGTTAGAAATATAGGATGTAGACATTTTGAGAAAAGTTCATATGAACATAATATATGCCCTGAACCTCTTAACTTTAAAGCAATAGGGTGTTGAAATTTTGAGAAAAAAAAATTCTTATAGTAACTTTGATACTGTTCTAGATATTCTCATAAAATTTGACATGCACCTACTAAGCACTGATGGCCAGTTCGTGTCCGCATGGGATGTAAATACTGGAGATTTTTCTAAAAAATAAATGCAATTCTCATTCCTTTTGCAATAATTTGAGTTACATATTTGAAAATGATGAAACCATTTTGGCAAATTCAATCAACGACTTCACTTCAATAAAAATTAGACAAAAACACATCTTACCTACAAACTACACCACATTGTTTCAGTTGGTGCATGTCAAATTTCATGAGAATATCTAGAATAGTATGTCGAAGTTATCATAAGAAAATGCTTATTTTCATAAAAATTCTAACACCCTATAGCTCGGAAGTTGAGAGGTTTAGGGCATATGTTCATATCTACTTTTCTTCTCAAAATGAGCTGAGGAACCATGTCCCTTCATTCCAAGATTGGATTCTAGTTATAATTAATTATATTATATCGTTCTCAACAAAACTGAATCAAAGTGAAGCAGTCCAGATAAATTCCTATTTATTTCATTGTAGTTGCCAAAGAAGAACTCTGTCATTGTTATTTTTCACGTTCGAATAATTATTATTATAACACCTCTAGGTATACTGCTGGGTATACCCTCTAATACCTTCACAGCGCGAACCAGGTCATAAAATGCTAATGAGGGAAACGGTGCGTTCCTAGGCAATGAATAGTACGTGTGCATAGACAAAAATATTTCAATTCGACCAAGAGTCGTTACTTTTAATTTGAGCACCACTGTACGTCTTAAAGACGCCTTTAAGACGTACTTTGGCTGATTGGGACCCTTGAATAGAATTTTGGAATTCTGAATTGAGAGTCTCATTGACCATCAAATGTTTATGGCATACACCAATTTTCGAAAATGTCTTGTGAAGGATTTTAAAGTTATAGGAAAAACCGTCTCTGAGGTGACCTATTCAAAGGGGCGTCGCTCCCTTAGGAAGCAAACTTTTTGTCTTATATTCATGCAAGGAAGGATGCCGCTTACTTTTGATTCACCCTGTATAGAGTACAATATTGTCAGTAATTTTCATTTTCGTTCTTTTCATCAATGGAATATTTCATCAGTAATGCCCAGTGCCCACCCTATTCCTGTATTCTTGAATTCCGCATTCCAAGAATTCTTCTTCAGCTTCTGATACGGATACTGTCTCCTTTTATGTTAATTACCGTTTCTAATATTATACTGACGATATTTTTTTAATTATTGCATAAGAAGAAGTTAGTATAGTAGAATCCTGGTTTAGTAGTATTCAAGATAGCCATAATAAAGAGATAGTGATCATTTGTGCGCAATTTCAAACATGTTAATAATATGGTACTAGTATCTAAGGTAGGTACATACATACCTGTTGTAGGTACCTATATGTCGGATTCATTCCTTCCATGAATTCAATTTAAAGCCTGACTTTTTGGAATATCTAGCTACCATTTGCTAACAGTGATCAATTTATCCTGTGAGAGAAGATATGGTACCTATACCTAAAGATGCCTAAAGCTTCCACCTATCTTGGTATGTACATCCTTGAGCTTATGTAAATTGGATATAGATACAGGGTGTCTCCAGAAGGTTCAATTCTACAGAAAAATGTAAGGCATTGGAACATATGTATATCAGTGCGGTTATCAAATACCAATGACTTGAAAACTATTATTGTCGATATAATAACAATATATTTCACAAAACTCTTCACAATACTTATTTCAGATAGAAACATATCAGTTCGTTGATAATTATTCTCTTGGATACTGTAACATGAATACAGAGTACCCAGATAACATAGGATATCCTATGGATATCCTTCTCAAGTCCATTTCAGGTCGGGATATCCTGGGACATGAAATGGATATCCATAGGATATCCGTCAGAGGATATCAAATGGATATTCTGATGCGGATCACCTATGGACGTCCATAAGATGTTCGTTTAGCGAACAAAAATTGTTAATTGAGAATGGTTCAAAACAATACGAATCATCACAAATATCACATGCAAATCACATGTTTATTAGAAATTCAAAGGTAGTTTTCCTTCATATAACTATTGTTATGTAGGAATAATATGTTTATAGCCACAATTAAGATATCCGATGCAAATATGAATTCATATAAATAACAACACCACAGTTTGGAATTTTTCTCTGTTGTTCAAAGTTTTCGTACAAAAATATACAATCACTCGAAAATAGCTCTCATATATTTACTTTTTTGTGGTCTTCACAGATGGACATCCATGAGATATTCATCCATGGATTTATAGCGGATATCCATCAGAAGATATCTTATGGATAGCCATAAGATATCCAAAGAAAACATAAAATCATATTTATGTCAAAATAACTTTTAATTTGTAGTTATTTGCAAATTCAATAAGAATATTTATTATTTTATACTTTTTTGCATGTTTACCTACTTCTTTTTTATATATTCATATTTTAATTTAGTTAGTTTCATATTCACATCATAACAGTATTCCTTTATTTCCTTTGTTTAATTCTCTTATAGTGACCTGTTTTATTTTTTGTTATTTGCAAATTCAATTAGAATATTTCTTATTTTATACTTTGTTGAATGTATACTTGTTTTTTTATATATAAAAAATTTTATTTAGTTTGATTTATATTCACATTATAACATTTGTTATTCGGTTTGCAACAATTGAATAAATTTTATTTTTTTACATACTCCTACCTGGTGATTTTTTAAGGTGGTTCACTCCTATAACTTTTTCATTATTGTAGGTAGTAAAACGTCAATTGGGGTCATGAATTATAGTTCATTTTATATTATTCGACATATCTACTTGCTTTACCGCACTTTTGGTTTAACCGAGGATGGCATTTTCAAACGGGACACCCTGTATTTTATTCCATAATCGGTTTTAAGGATTATCATAACGAATTCAACGATACTGTGTTTGATAGGATTTCTACAAACGATTAGGAAGATATTCACATTTCCATATCCTCAATGAGCATATGAAAACTTCGAATGCAAATATCTTCGTAATCGTTTGAAATAACCCTATCCAATCCGGTACCGTTGAATTCGTTATAATAGTTCCTAATTCATTATGGAATAATATACATGGTGTTCTATATTGTTAAGGATATTTAGTAAATATCCCTGAAAAATATCTCATGGATATTTGTGAACAATATCTTATGGATATCCCTGAAAAATGTCTTATGGTTATTTGTGAACAATATCTTATGGATATCCCTGAAAAATGTCTTATGGATGTCCCTGAAGGATATCCTATAGAAGTCCAACTCCTTCCACTCGGCACGTCCATTGGACGTCCATAAGATATACATCGGATATCACTGGATATTCTCTGGATATCCCAAATATCCTAAATGGACGTCCAATGGATGTCCATCGAATGTCTGTGTGTTGACTGGGTACTTATACCTAATTATCGTTATTATTTATCCGTATAAAAGTGGTATTTCAAATTTTTTTATACCAGTATATTTGTTCTTGTATTCACGTAATTGAAATTTTGTATATGCAATCTATAGAGTAGCAATTGGATAACATCATTTTTCGTCGACCTCTACGAAAAATCACATTTTCCGTTCTAATTTCCGAACGAAAAACCGACTATTTCCGAAGGCGAGTACTTTTCGTCCGCAAATACTACTGAAAAATATTTTGACACTTATTCATTATCGAATTTACCTATATGTATTATTATCAATCTACAGTTAATCACATACACTTATAAATTGCATGATATTTCGGCACGCTCTGTTTGAATTAATTTTAAAAAATAAATTACATATTGGTACAAATGATATCATGTATAAACCAAAAAAGGACAAAACTTCATCTGATTCAGATCAAATTAAACTTATCTATACACCACAGGCTGAAGCCTCGGGATATAATCTCGGTCTCTGGTTAATAATGATATTGTTTACTACCAAGGTATATATCAAATTTTTTCCACCACTAGCAATATATTATATTTCAATCATTTCAGTTATGTGACACCGAAATATAGACCTATTGTCACTATGACAGCACTTATTTTCAAACAAAATACAAGCATGCCTTTTCTATAGAAAAGCTGATCTCACTGTGCCCAACATAAGCTTGTCAGGAGTAACCATACCTTTGAAGACATCCATTTCGATTCTTGGTATTACTATCAGCAAACCATTCTTGGGAAAATTACGTGAGATCGGTTGCTAAAAGTGCATCCCAAAAATTTGGTTCTCTGTTTCGGGCCAGCATTAATTTCACTTCCGGTCAGTTGCTTATGATCTATAAGGCACAGATACGACCTGTCCTGGAATAGTGTTCCCATATTTGGAGTGCAGCACCCAAACATACCCCGAAACTGTTGGATTCTGTCCAAAAAAGGGCAATTCGTCTCGTGGGTGATGCCTCGCACACTCACTTCTTTGGAACACCGTAGAAAAGTTGCTCTTCTGAAATATCAACAATTTTTCCTCCCTTGGCACACTCAGATGGAAAATCAAAAATGGCATTAAAATCAATATTGTAGCATAAATGTCATTTCTGTGGTGTCATTGGATTCAGAAAATGTTGTAGAATTCGAAAATGCAATCATATACAGGGTGTTAAATTTGAAAATCGAAATAGTTATTACCACTTCATGTGAAGCCGGAAGTGAAAAATGGGCAACATGTTCATGTCAAAACATGACGTTTATGAAGTTGATGGGTCATCCAAATTCTTATCACTTACCTCTAAAACTAAAGGAGACAAAGGGGGGTGTACCCTGATCCTGTTACACCCGGTATATACACTGTTGATGGCTTTTGTTGTGTTAGTTCCGAAAAATAAGCCAATAACACCGTTTCCGAGAAAGAACTGCAAGTCCTTTTTTCTTCTACTCCACTTCGCGGTTACGTACATTCCTAAACAACCACTAAGTTCACCATTTTTTGAAATCAAATCACATAATTAGACTGACAGATATTTGATGACTTCAAAGGAATTATATAGAGATGCCTGCAACGCTGGTGTAATCCCTGTAAAAAACTTGAAATTTCACGTCGATAATATTCTGATTTCAATATAATGTAATATCTTCTCAATATTGATTCGTCCTCAGTGTATTATACACGGGAAAAATATCAGATTTTAGCTCACGGTTTTTGTCTCCCTCCGCTATACGCTACCTCGAGCCCTTGATTATTTACTATAGTGTGAATACTCAATGCTCGAGCTGAAATCTACTACTTTTTTCCCTTGTATAATAATTAACTATAAATCGAACAAGAGCACCTTTTTTCTGTAAAGAGGTGTAGATTTTCATAATTCGAGATCAAATTGTTGAAAAATATGCATACAAGAAAGTTTGAACAATATTTAATTAAGCCCCACCCTATATTATACACTCCTGATTGAAATTCTGAAATAATTCTGTTCTCACTGCATTGGACTAGAAGGGTTTAGTTCTTGTACCGAATTGCATCATTTTTATCACATGACGTTTCGGAAATATTCAAGAAATATCATCTTCAAGAGCCCTCTCTCAGGAGATATTTTTCGATTCGACTCATGTTCATTGAAACTGTTCTTTCTATTTTTGATCGTAGAAGGCGCTGGTGAAGTTTAGCAGGCTAGTTTCGAGACACCCTGTATATGCGTGTACAGCTAACGCATCTGCTGAGGTAGGCAATTTTTTTATCACCTACCTATATATTATTATATTCATTATATATACTCGATAGTTACGATAATATATTATCCAATTTGTGATACTAGATCCAATTTGCGAGTTCCATTGAAGCATCAAAAAACATAACAACTTATGATACACGCTATAGTTCAATTCAACGAAATAAAAATTCCTAACCTTCGCTGCCTCATTGTGATTTTCATCGAAACATTGATTGTTTTTTCATTAATTGAAATCTTATGAATAGAAGGCGAAAGAAACCATAAGAATCGAGCTCATTAATTTAATATCAGCACTTCAATGATTACTCTGTATAGTTAATAAAATTAATAGTACAGGTAAATTTATTTTATTTATACGAGGGAACTGTCATACGAAAACAAACCTTTTTTCCACATCTTATTGGGTGCTAATACTGCTAATATACAGTTGCAATTATTGTAAATTAGGACCTTTACAGGTGTCCCGAAATTGAAACCATATGAGACATAACGACACGATAACAAGAAACGAATAGGTTGAAAAGGAATATTCTCAGATAAATTATGAACATAAAAAAATGGATATATATTTATATAAAGCAATACATTGAGAATTCGCATTCTCTATGTGATGAGAATATTTACTCTTTTTCAGTTAATTCAATAGAAAACAACTACTTTCCTGGCTATATGCCACGACGAACATTGAATTATATCTAATGAACACACACGATAAGAGTTTGAAAATAAAATATAAAAATTTCTGAAATTGAGAATTTGCATTCTCCTTCAGACAAAAATATGTATATACACACATCATTCTGAATATTCAACAGAAAACAACTACTTTCCTGGCTATTTGCCACGTCGAACATTGAATTATATCTGATGAACATTCAAAAAGGGAACATAAAAAATAAAGAATAAAATCCTCCGAAATTGAGAATTGACATTCTTCTTCAAATCGGATGAATAATATGATGAATAATGATCTAGAAATATGACTTACCAATATATTCAGCATTGAAATGAAAATTGGAATGTATAGGAGAAGTATACTGGCATGAACTCTGATCTTGATGAGCTTGAAAACGTCCAGAAATAATCATTCATATCAGTGATATGGGAAATATTATCTCTCACACACAGGTTATATGACTTTATTGCAATGAACCCATTTCGGATCTCTGAATCCTCATCATATTATTCATCCGATTTGAAGAAGAATGTCAATTCTCAATTTCGGAGGATTTTATTCTTTATTTTTTATGTTCCCTTTTTGAATGTTCATCAGATATAATTCAATGTTCGACGTGGCAAATAGCCAGGAAAGTAGTTGTTTTCTGTTGAATATTCAGAATGATGTGTGTATATACATATTTTTGTCTGAAGGAGAATGCAAATTCTCAATTTCAGAAATTTTTATATTTTATTTTCAAACTCTTATCGTGTGTGTTCATTAGATATAATTCAATGTTCGTCGTGGCATATAGCCAGGAAAGTAGTTGTTTTCTATTGAATTAACTGAAAAAGAGTAAATATTCTCATCACATAGAGAATGCGAATTCTCAATGTATTGCTTTATATAAATATATATCCATTTTTTTATGTTCATAATTTATCTGAGAATATTCCTTTTCAACACTTTCATACCCAATCAGGGGGTTCAAACTTGAACGATGGAAACTTGTGATTTTTATAGACCTCTAATCGCAGATTCGTGATAGAGTCTCAATTCAGAATTCATTTCCACGCCCTGTATGATGAATATCAATTTATCATACACCCAAAAGCAAACGAATAGGTATTTAGATTTTTTTTATATATAATTGAACGTCTGACATCATTGCAAAAGTCATTGATGCTTACAGTGTTTCTTTCAATAGAGTATTCAATCGGGTCTTCCTATTTCTATTCATATCATGTCAACTCTTTCTTCTCTTCTCTTTGTATGTCTACTAAATAGTTATTTATGTACCAAGAATGAAAAACTGTCTATTATAGTCAAGTCTGCAAATTGACAGCCGAGGCCTTAGCATATTAAATTTGATCTTCGACCTCAAACACTTATACCCACATCACGGTCCTATTGACACGTGAAATCTATAGGATTTTGTGAATAATTAATTTGACAACAGCAAATGACAGTTGTTGTCAACTGACTCTCCGCGCGGACCAGGGTTGTCAGTTCGATTTTAATATCATCAGTAAATTCCTTGTCGAAAATTCAGATCTATTTCATGCTATACGAATTCCAAGAAAGGATAATGAAATAAACCTATGACGTCAAAATATTATGTACTTTCAGTAAACAGGAAAGTAACCCATCTCCAACAAAATCGAAGGAAACAAAACAAACATTCTCATAAAAAAATAATCATATTCCTAATTCTCAATTTCAAAATACTCACAAAATATCACAAAATATATGTACATAGGTACTTATCAGATTTGAGTACCTATATAAAAAACAGGATCGAATAGTGAAAATAAACAACAAAAATACGAAACAAATAAAAAATTGAACGTAAGAAACAAACTGTTATAGCAGAGATATATAAAAAAAAATTTCACCACTTGGTATAAAAACTACCAGTATTTACTTCTTTTCGAGGCGTAAAATGTGCTTTAACTACCGAAGTAGTTTTCGTCGTTTTATAATCCACTAGTCAATAAAGACATCTCTGCTCTACTTAACCCGAATGCACAGATTCCTACGAAAAGGGAGATCCTGTAATGTTCAGAGAACATCGTGAGAACCATGGGAAATAAGGTAGCAATTGGTGTTCTTCTAAAATTTCTGGAGGTTATATGCCTCGGGGAACGCCTCCCTTGGCAATGTGTTCTAGAGCCTCGCTGTTCGTTGGATTAACGAGTCTTTGGAAAGAGATGTTCTGCAGGTCTCCAAAGTGACCACGAAGGGGTGCGGAGCCTCATAACTCGACGGGTTAATCTCGCGGGAACTACCAACCGCCTGACTATTCTGATCGAGTCTAATGTAATGTACTCATATCGACTGGTGTAATGCTGAAAAAAAATGAATTCTGTCAGAAATTTGAAGTTTCTTGATTCAGCACCAAATTAAGTTTATTAAAATGGTTTGGTGTAGGATGATCCTGTTATACCCGGTATATATTCGGGAAAAGAGTACTCACTTTTTCCCACAGGAAAAAAGTATGTACATACTCACTTTCTCCCACGGGAAAAAAGTAATTTATGAAAAGTGACATTTTAGGATCTGTCAACAGAGATGGAATGTTCAACTTTTTTCCCGTCACAGAAAAAAAATTGTTACATATATTATACAGGGTGATATTTCGAAAACTTCCCCCCCCCCCTTAATATCTTCCTTCCAGTGAATAATATGAAAAATCGGATGACACTCAAAATTATTAGTTTCACCCCTCTTGGTTCAACCCCGTAGGAGGGGTAGATAGGGGAAAGGGGGGGTCCAGTGGTACATCATCTCGAAGGGCGTTCAATTCTCTCTCCAACGGTACCCTAGTTTATCATTTTCTGTTGAGCAGTCAAAAAATGCCATGTCACTTTTTTTTGTCGAGGTGGTTTAAATCCTTTATGGACACCTCTAGCCAGGGTTTCCCAACTAAAAACTCCACCCCGTTTGTAGGCTCGTCTGACCATGTCTCCGACGACACTTAGGCCTATGGTGACCCATTGTATCTTACCTAATGTTCTTTATTGTGCCCACTCCATTATCTCTGTACCTTGAACAAGTCTGTACAAATCCTTCACTGGATGTGAGTTGCATATTTCTGGTTCGCCAACTGGTTGCCCAAAGATCTTCTGTCTTCTGCGGTCCAATGCCTCACATCGGCACATATGTGCTACTGTTTCTGGTTCCTTGCCACATAGTCTGCAGCTTGGGTCGCCATTGTACAGTCCCATTCTTGCAAGATGCTCCTTTACTGGCGCATGGCCAGTCAAGAGTCCCGTAACAGTTTTTATCTGAGCTCTGTTCAAGTTGAGCAGGTCTACAGGTCGTTTATGACTTGGTTCCTTAATGTATTGTTTCCCATGTCTGTTTCTTGGGATGTTTTTCCTGAATCCAGTCTTGCTGTACGTTTTGGTACTCCAAGAGTCTGTCCTGGATCTGGCTCGTTGTCCGACCCTCTTCTTGCAAGTTCGTCAGCCTTGTCATTGCCAGCGATCCCCTGATGACCTGGCACCCAGATTAGCTTGACGCAGTTCCGGTCTGCCATGTCACTTAGAAAACCTCCCATCCTTAATATCTTCCTTTCAGTAAATGAATTTCATTTCCAAGGAAGACACTTGAAATGCATATTTTTAGCACTCTTAGTTCAACCCTCTAGGAGGTTTAGATGTTACCCTAGGAACTACATATGAAAAGGGGGGTCCAGATGCGCATCATTTTGAAGGGCGTTCAAGTCTCTTTTCAATAATACCTCAGGTTTGCATTTTTTGATGAGCAGTTCACGAAAAATGTCGTTCTAAACTTACAGGAGTTATTAGAACATGCAAAAACCTGCAAGATCGTACGTATACAGAGTGGGTCATTGAAAACGAAACAGCGGCTCTGTAGGTCGGCAAAACCGGATTCTGAAAAAAATCTGAAACACGTTAACTACATTTTCGAGGGGGACATCGTTCTAAAATATTTTCAGCCCTGCGGCGTTGCCGCTTCTAACGAAAAGAAGCAACAACTTTGTTATTTCAGTTGGAACACCTGTTATTTTATTGCATTTTTAGAATATTCCCGAAGAGCTGATCTCATCAATGTATCACACTTGGAGACTAGCTGGATTGATTTCAGGGATATAGGGTGTTCAAAATAGAGATTTTTCAACTTTAGGATTTTTTTGTGTCGAAACTATTCATTATCGATCAAAACGGCTTTCATGTCCTATCTCAACTTTTGATTTACTATCTACTGACATTTATTTGAAACAAATATAGGGTAGTTCAAGATTGAGACTTCTAATCACCCTGTATCTGTTACAATTAAATGTCATTAGATAGTAAATCAAAAGTTGAGATAGGGACATAAAAGCCGTTTTGACCAATAATGAATAGTTTCGACACAAAAAAATCCTAGAGTTGAAAAATATCGATTTTGAACACCCTATATCCCTGAAATCATTCCAGCTGGACCCCATCAGGTGTGATGCATTGATGAAATCAGCTCTTCGGGGAGAATCTAAAAATGCAATGAAATACAAGGTGTTCCATTTGAAATAACAAAGTTGTTGCTTCTTTTCGTTAGTAGCGGCAACGCTGCAGAGCTGAAAATATTTTAGAACGATTCCCCCTCGAAAATGTAGTTGACGTGTTTCGAATTTTTTTCATGATCCTGTTTTGCCGACCTACAGAGCCGCTGTTTCGTTTTCAATGGCCCACTCTGTATAGGTACCTATTATGGAGGATAGGGAGGAAAAGGTACATAGGTATTGGATTTTTTGTTAACATTTTGAGGTTGCAAAAACGAGATTTTGTAAAGAGTTGTTTGACATTTCTCGAGGTCGACGAATAAAATTACTAAAAGATGTGCTGACTGAGTTTGAGATTGACATTCGAATCAATATATCGTTTACATTATTCATGATGATACACTCACTTTTTATTCCTGGATTTTCATATAATTCCACTGTTTGCATGTACCATGGGCTTGGAACATAGTGTTTTTTCGCAACAGTAAACATAAAAATATATTAATCGGAAATGTTAATCATTATAGTATGTTTATACATGAATTACATTATAAGCCCAAAACAATCTCATGTCTAGACTCTACCCAGTCTGTCCCAGCTCGCCTTATACAGTGTGACCCACTTAAGACCGTAAAGCACTCTTATTTATAGTTTTCAACCGATTTATTTTCATTTTGTTTCAACAAAATGATTTTTTTATCTTAAACATAGCGAATTATCAGTACCTATCAATTTTTTTCAAGAAAATTCGACTCCACCACTGGATTCATCATCCTCATTCAATTACGTTAATCGCAGAATTTCATTACAAAAGTTTTGATCAGTTATAACAATAAAATTATAACAACATTAATTTTCGTAACATACTTTTTAATAATATTCCGGACAAATTCTTAGAAGCGACAACATTGTTAACACAAATATTGGAAATCATTGAAGTTTCTCGTAAGCATTCGAATTCATAACACACATTATTCTCGAGCATCTTCAACATCTAGAATGGTAAATACTCTTCTGGGATGAAGTAATCACTGGAAGAAGTCCTTGCTAACTCAAAGTGGAGTGGTGTAGTTCATATAGATGAAACACCCAAAGTCATCTCACAACTTTTGTTAAAATGATCAAAGATAATTAAGATACTGTCTGTAAGATACTGTCTCTACACGAACGCCGCGGCGGTTGGATACTGATACATAAACAACCGCCGCGACGATATTTCTTCCTTCTTCATAGAGACTACTTCCGAGCAAAGCGATAACTCAGAGGACAGTGTATCTGACTATCATAGCGGTGACTCAGGTTCAACCCCTGCGCGGCCTAACTTTTTTTAACACTTTTGTCACAAGTAATTTTTCGAAAAATATACTTCTCAGGAGGAAGGTTTATTTAGGCTAGTTAGGTTAGTTTGCTTGAAGAAAGTAGTCTCCTTTTTCATGTACAAACGATATATTCCTTCCCCATGTCTCATGGCGGTGTTCTACATGAAAATAGGCAACCGACGGCGGTTGTTTATGTATCAGTATCTAACCGCCGCTGCGGTTGTGTAGATATAGTCGATAAAAAAAGATACATGTTTCGGGCATATAGAAGCTGATGGTGGGCTTATATAAGCTCGAAACATGTACCTTTGCTGATATCTTATCAATTTAATAAAAGTTGTGGAGATGACTGGGTTTTTCATCTACGAAGTAATAAATACCATTCTAGATGTGACAACTCGGGAATAATTTCTGTTATGAATTGGAATGTCCACCAGAAACCTCGATGATTTCCAACATCTGTGTTGACAATGTTGCCGTTTCTCATAATTTGTCTGAAATATCTTATTGTTATAATTCTGTTGTTATAATCTTGTTGCTAATCAGAACTATCCTAAGGACATTTTGCGATTTATCTAATTGCCGGATGCTGAATCCATTGGTGGAGTTAAATGTTCTTTAAAAACGTTACTAATGATATTTTGCAATTTTTAATGAAGGAAGAACATAATATGCCCTGAAAATTGGAATTATATTTTGCAAATTTGTTTAAAACATATATTTTTTGATACTGCGACACTCTTTCTGATGAAACTGAATCGGTTGAGAACTGTAGTTTTTTTAAAGATACTCCGGGCTTAAAATGAGTATGTGGAAAAAAAATCATTCAAAATCTCTCGAAATGATACCTCCAGAAATCTTTACGTGAATTTCGCATGAATTAATGTAATGAAAAAAAATATATATAAAAGAGAATGAAACCTAATATTGTGTACAAAAAGTTTGAACAAAAGAAGATCAACAGTTTCTTGATAGCCTCGCTTTGGTTATGGTGTGCTGTGGAGTCAAATTCGTATACATGGTGATTCATAATGAATTGTACAATTTGCAGAACGAGTATTGCGGTAGAACGCTGATATCTAAATATGACGAATGGTCATTGGCGTAACTACGGGAGAGAGGGAGCGTGCCATCCCAGCCCCACCCCCCAAGATGTTGAGGGCCCACTCCAGAAAACCCAAAAGAAAGATATTAAATTCGTTCACCCAGCGATTATAAAATATCTCCCAGAAACACTTTTAAAAATGGACGCCAAGTAATTTGAACAGAGTGAGTGTTCATTTTGAAATCTCCGCAAAATATCTAGAAATAATATGTTTATCTCTCAATATAAATAATATGAATTATGTATGTACATTTTTTTTCATGGATTGTAAAATTCAGGCATATTCATGCGTGAAGCGAAATAAAAAGTCTAGTTACGCCAATTCGTGAAATGTTGATGGTCAAGTCATCTCCGTTAGCTTATCTCAGTGAGTGAACGGATACTGTAATAATATTCCGTAATACTTAATTAATGAATTATTTCAACGCCATACTGTACAAGTTGTTCACCATCAACATTTTACTAAGGTGATATTTGGCCAATCGTATGATTTATTGATTTCAAGACACCATACAATACATTATGAACCACTCTGTACATCAATACATAAATCCTAGGGATTTTTGCGAAGTTTTAATAATCATCTCTCCTACTACATACAGTATTATCAACCGATTTTGATCTAGTTAGTTTCATATCAATTTAAAAAAAAACAGCCATTTTTGAAAAACTTTCATTTTCTGTCAAAGCAACCTTATGACTTTGATATTTTCATCATTTATCATAGGTACTTATTATTCCTCCTAAAATTGAATGATAATATAATTTATTTCATCAAAATTCTATAGTACAAATCGACGATTTATAATTTTCTTTGTTGGGTGGGCCAATATTCCTATCAACTCAAATCTAGGTTTTTTTTGGTAGATAAATTTATCATAATCATGAAAAATAAATAATAAGACGATCACTTCGATTGGATCAGTAATTAAATGATTTATATACATCATCATCAGTCCAGTATAATATGGAAGCTTATTGCAATTAAAGCAATCCAATTTATATATGACATAAATTTATTAAGAACAAAATAGCACTGCTATTATAAAAGTGAAAGGAAAAAATTCCTCCTGATTTGCTTCAGACTTGAGGATTACCTATATACACCTGTAGCATTATTCAAACATTTTTAATAAATACCAAATGACTTTATTCAGAATCCAACACATATATGATTACAATTCAGAATAAATGGCGCAAAGTATGAATATACGGAAAGCATTATTCCATTTTACTACATTTTACTTTACTATCGATATTCAATGAATATTCATAATGCCATGGTCCACCGTTCAGATGTTTCTAATTAATCGACGATCAATCTGTCCGCGTTGATCATTGAACTGGACCAAAATCAGCCGACACACAAAGGAAAGGAGAAAAAAGCAAGGATAATAACAAGAAATTAGAAAAAGGGAGGAGTCAACCAATGTCGTGACGTCACATTTGGCGAGTAATATAATAAAGTGGACAACATTTCTCGTTTCAGTAAATGAGGTAGAATTTTGATTAATAAATTTAGGAACAATCAACAATCTCTCTCTCGGGTCGCCAGACACTTTTTGCATACATTTTATTTATCGAGTGGTTTTTGTGGAAGTGGGGAGTGCGGGAAAATGAAGGAAATCAAGGAAGTCCACGGTGATGTTAAGGAAACCAATGGGATTCATATGGAAACCAACGGAATACGTATTACTCAAGATGAGCGTACGGAAGTTTGCAAAAATGGTAAGTTCATTTAAATGTGGCTTACCCTATTTATCGGTACCTATACCGGGTGTTTCTCAAAAGTGGCTCACCCGTATAACTTTTTTGTTTCTACAGATGAACAAACAAAATTCGGTGTGTAAGTATGGTACCTACATAAATATGCATTAGTTGACGTATTGAGTTATTTTCTGTTACTTCCGGTTTGACCGGAAATTACCCTTATTTTCTTATTTCAATAAATGGGACACCTGGTATATTTCTACATATTTTGATAGAGAATAACATTGTTAGTACAATGACATCCAATTTGCCACTTTTTAACATTTATCATCCTGGAATTTCCATTTTTCAATTTTCAATCTAGAATGATTATGATACTAGATATTGATTCAAAATATCGATTATACTTATGTGGTATCAACGTGTTTGTAACAAAATACCCTTCCCAGATATGGTAATGAGCCACCCTTGTTTTATTTGAAAATTGTAAAGTTTGAATCAACGATGCTTTGTATTACTATCAGCAATAACCTCTCTTGGGAAAATCACGTGAGATCAATTGCTAGAAGTGCATCCCAAAAACTTGGTTTTCTGTTTCGGGCCAGGAGCTATTTCACTTACAGTCAGCTGCTTATGATTTAAAAGGCACAGATTCGACCTGTCCTGGAATACTGTTCCCATATTTGGAGTTCAGCACCCAAACATACCCTGAAACTGTTGGATTCTGTCCAAAAAAGGGCAATTCGTCTCGTGGGTGATGCCTCGCTCACAAACTCACTCACTTCTCTGGAACACGGTAGAAAGTTGGCGATCTGGCTCTATGTTATAGATATTATCATGGACGATGCTCTTCTGAAATATCAACAATATTCTTCCTCCCTTGGCAGTCCCCGCGAGATTTACCCGTCGAGTTGAGGCTTCGCACCCCTTCGTGGTCACTTTGGAGAACATCTCTTTCCAATGACTCGTACATCCAACGAACAGCGATGCTCTAGAACACATTGCCAAGGGAGGTGTTCCTCGAGGCATATAACCTCCAGAAATTCAAGAACACCAATTCCTACCTCAGATCCCTTGGTTTCCACGATGTTCTCTGAACATTACAGGATACCCATTTTCGTGGGAACCAGAACATAAAAAAACTAGATTGGATATTGAAAAATGAAAATTTCAGGATGATAAATGTCAAGAATTTAAAGTGGGGTATCCTTGTACTGTACTGTATCCTCTATCGAAATTAGTGGAAATATTCCGGGTGTCCCTTTATGATAAGTAAATAAGGGCTATTTCCAGTCAAACCGGAAGTGACGAAAAATAATGGGATACGTCTAATAATGCATATTTGTGAACTATACTTACACACCGAATATCATTTGTTTATCTGTAGAAACAAAAAAGTTATAGGGGTGAGCCACTTTTGAGAAACACCCGGTATACCGGGTATCCCAGATTTTTTCATACAGACAATATTTCAGTTATGCTGATTGGAAAAAAATACACTTTTGTTAAACCCAAATGACTTTGAAGCCATTGTGTCAAAGTCAACTTCTGTCAAACTAGCCCTGAAAATGCAATAAATTCTAACTTCAACGATGTATCACACTTGATAATTTGACTAATGTCCAATTGATAGAATACTCATTTGAAGTAAACGAAATAGTAATTTGTTTTACTAGGCAGAAGAGCGCAAGCTTTAATTCCGCGGATGGCGTTTCATAGCCAAGGCAATAAATCTGCTTTACTGCCATGTGAAATATAATTTTTCTCCAATTTTCAAATCCAAGCGGAGGCATTTTCAATTTTGATTACCTATTTGATTCGAATTATTACTTGGAACGTTGAACAGCAACAAACTTTTTCTGTCTAGGCAGAGGAAGTATACACCTTTTATGACTGTTAAGTGTCATAGAAAAGCCACTTCCAATGTTATTTGGAGAAAAAAGGCATGGTCTTAGTTGGATGTACATACAAACTGACTAAAATACGCGAGCACGAACAACTGTCAAAAAAACATAACAAAAGAAATGATCTACACCTGATATTCGCGATAGAAAATAAGCTTACGCCACCTACCGGAGTTGATGAAAGCTGTCAAAGCGGCCTGTTTACTTCGTTTTGATTGGTTCACAGTTGTTTTTTGTCAATGCTTATAGGTCATACTGTTTCTTTCGAATTTTGTAATTTTGGTAGACTTAAGTTTGTCAAAATATGAAGTGTGATACATCGTTGAGGTTAGAATTGATTCCACTTCACAAATCTCAAAAAAATATACAGGGTGTTCCTCAAAGACATGCTAATATTTGAGGGAGTGATTCTTTGACTCATTTCAAGAAGAAAACTCCATATGAACGTATGTCCTCAAAGTCTTAACTTTTGAGATACTGGGTGATGAAGTTTTGAAAAATATTCAGTTTTTCCATAACCCAGACAGCACTGGATATCCATAGAATATTCTCTAAATATGCTAAAAAGGAGGAGTATATTCCGAATATTCATCGATTATTCCTAGAATATATACATGCCTCTGGAACATCTAAAAGGAATATTCCAAAGTGAATAGTCGGACATGTTCAGGGAATATTCAGGTATGAATCTTCCAGGAATATTCCCAACTGAATATTCTCTGTTGTATATTCATGAAATATACCCAACTGAATATTCTGTGCGGTATATTCATGAAATATACCCAACTGAATATTCTGTGCGGTATATTCATGAAATATTCTCAACTGAATATTCTGTGGTGTATATTCATGAAATATTCCATGAATATTCCTATGCTTCTCAACACATAAATACCATTTATTATTTCAGAGATGTGAGTATCGAACATCAATTAGATGTAAGGGGATTTTGAAACAAAAAGTTTTTATGACCCGATTTCGAACAATGCTCTCACAAAAACTTGATATGTATAACATTATTCAAATCGATTATTGGCCTAGTGGTCAAGGTGTTGCTCTGATAGTCTTGAGGTCACGAGTTCGATCCCTACTTGGGTCACTTTTTTTATTTTAGAATATGTTTATTGGAATATTCTAGGAACATTCAACATGGAATATTCTTTTGGGTATATTCTATGATTATCTGAGGAATTCCCATTCGCATATTTAGAGAATGTTCCACAGATATTCCGGAATATTCCAGATTATTTCTAGAATATTCCAATATTCCAAAAGGAATATGATAGGGAGATTCATGGAATATCTGGTGCTGTCTGGGAATAACTGAGACAATATTGTATACATCTTCATGAAATTTGGTACACGTATTTTATGTACCAAGGTGCATTTTCTGATGTACAAACATTTTTATTTTCTCTACCAGTGGCACCGTTATGGGAATAGTATTGTTTATATTTTACTTAAAAGTTAGCAACGACGGGAAATTTTCAAATTTCGTATATGTTATGATAAGCTATTCAATTATTTGCAAAAGAGATCTTCCTGTTTATACTCGATAGAACGCTTCGTTTTAGAGAAAAAAACGGATGAACGAAACCAGACTTCAAATTTTGATGTAGGAGTACTCCATTCAGGACATCCATCACTGGATAACCGCAGTATGTAACATTTTGAAATTTTCATACCGATTCAGTCACATAGCAGACTGAATTTTGCCATCACGAGAAGATACAGGGTGGACAAAAAAGAATCCTTCATATGAAGTTTTATTCTTGAAAAAGGTCGAATAATCGGCCCCTTGAATATCAGCATATCATTAAGGAACACCCTGTATAGACTGTAAATTGAATAATTATTGAAATTGGGGATTGCTTTTCAGGGGTAGTTTGACAGAAGTTGATTTTGACACAACGGCTTCCAGGTCATATGGGTTTGACAAGTGTAATCATTAATAGTTATTTAACCAACTAGTGTATTAATGAGGGCGATTATTGATCGAGATATTTTAACGTGCGAGCGAAGCGAGTGCGTTAATGTTCGAGATCATTAATCGCCTTTTAATATACAAGTTGGTTACAAAATTTTTCCGTCGACTATATTTCTCATTTCTCCTGCAATGAAGAAAACTTGGTTCGCGAATTCATCATCCATCCGGAAACTGCTAAGAATCACCCAGTAGCCTTGTTACTGACATTAGTGTCATTTGACATTTGTCGAAATGATCAACATAGGAAATAAATTCCTTGTGTTAGAAAACAGGGATTAAAATCGTGTCAGAAACTTGGAAAGGCGAACCCGTTAACGGAAAATCGTCGATGAAATCCATATTTTCGATTTAAATGCAGATTCCGCTAGTTATAGCACAAACAATGAATGCACGCGGTGTATGTTTGGTTGCCTATGAAACAATCGTGCATTAATAGACAAATCGTCCATTAATAGGGGTCATTAATGAACGATTTCATATACATTAAACTTAGTCGTTAATACGAGGTCGACGGAAATAGTTATTTAACCAACTAGTGTATTAATGAGGACGATTAATGATCGAGATATTTTAACGTGCGAGCGAAGCGAGTGCGTTAATGTTCGAGATCATTAATCGCCTTTTAATATACAAGTTGGTTACAAAATTTTTCCGTCGACTATGTTTCTTATTTCTCCTGCAATGAAGAAAACTTGGTTCGCGAATTCATCATTCATCTGGAAACTGCTAAGAATCACCCAGTAGCCTTGTCACTGACATTAGTGACATTTGACATTTGTCGAAATGATCAACATAGAAAATAAATTCCTTGTGTTAGAAAACAGGGATTAAAATCGTGTCAGAAACTTGGAAAGGCGAACCCGTTAACAGAAAATCTTCGATGAAATCCATATTTTCGATTTAAATGCAGATTCCGTAAGTTATAGGATAAACAATGAATGCACGCGGTGTATGTTTGGTTGCCTATAAAACAATCGTGTATTAATAGACAAATCGTTCATTAATAGGGGTCATTAATGAACGATTTCATATACATTAAACTTAGTCGTTAATACGAGGTCGACGGAAAAATTTTTTTTCCTAGCCGCATGACTGAGATATTGGCTGTATGAGGAGATCTGGGACACCTGGTATATATAAATTGGGTCTGATTCATCATGTCATGGTCTTCTGTGATCAAAACTACATCACAAAAATCAGATATATACTTGTTACGGTTACGGCTAACATTTTCTATGTTGTGTATTTATCAACACTTTCAGTTTGGCCCGAGGTTTGGCCCTCTATGAGGGAGCGTGTCGTTACATCCACATTTCGTTATTCCCACATCGCGTTGTTCCCACATTTCGATATGCCCACATTTCGTTATCCCCACAGTCTCCGAACATACCCGAGGGAGGCACTGTTGCCAAATACTATCCTATATACCAGAATTCAATGAAACTGTCATTGTGGGCCTATCGACACATTGCGTTACACCTACATTTCGTTACACCCACATTGCTTTATGCCCACATTTCGTTATGCCTGCATTGCGTTACACCTACATTTCGATAGGCCCACATTTCGTTAGCCCCACATTCCCATATTCACACAGTGTCCGAACATCCCCGAAGGATACACTGTTGCCCTTGATGCGTAATTTTCCGAAAAATATACTTTTTAGGAAAAGGTTGATTTAGGCTGAGTTAGGTTAGATTGTTCAGAAAAAGTAGTATCCCTTGTTCCCTCAAGCAATTTATCGAAAAATATACTTTTTTGGAAGGTTTATTTAGTCCGAGTTAGGTTAGATTGTTTTGAAAAAGTATAGCCTCTTTTGCTCTATCAAGTAATATTCAGGAAAATATATTTCCTAGGAAGGAATTATTGAGAGGAGGGTCCATGCAGTCTAGACCCCCCAGAGCTGTCTGAAAAACCGAAACAATCTGGTAAACAATTCTAATAATGAAAAAATGGACATGAGTATAGGAAATATCACCAGAAATTGATTTGTAATTTGTTAGAACCTCCGAACGAATATCAGAGGTTAGTTATTGTCATTGTAAATAAGATTTTTTTTTCAAATCAACATGTGCCTTGAAATGCACTCCCTCCTAGCTACATCCACTGTAAAATTAGGTAAAAAAAAAGATT
Organism: Phaedon cochleariae; assembly: GCA_918026855.4. Taxonomy (NCBI): domain Eukaryota; kingdom Metazoa; phylum Arthropoda; class Insecta; order Coleoptera; family Chrysomelidae; genus Phaedon; species Phaedon cochleariae. The sequence continues at coordinate 22,742,443 of OU896719.1, read as the reverse complement.
ATCTAAAATTGTGACTAAAATAACGGATCACATCTTCTGAAAATTGGCATGACCTTGTCTTTTTAGACACCTTATTTTCTTCTTGCTCCAAAAATTATGTAAACCCACCATTTTATTGGCCCAAATTGTATGTTCCAAAAGAGAATCTTACTTCGAAAAGCATGATCTTGCGGGCCATAAAAAAATTATGAATATGGTATCTTGCATCACAACTAACCGTTTTCCAAAAAAAGTCAATCAACGAAAGGGGTTACGACATCGTTTTCGAACGCAATGGGTTAAACGCTTGCATACGGAGGTGATCGCATGTCGGAACGCATTTGAGACTGTTATTTCAGAGGCGTGCGGTACTGCGTTACTTGCACTTGATCCGTTATTATGATCACAATTTCAAATAATCTTTTGTTTTTTACCCAACTTACAGTGACTGTAGCTCGAAGGGGTTGCATTTTAGGCCACATCATTATATGATGAAGAAGTTTCATCTCGATCCCAACAATATTATGTTTACATCGAATTTTGAATCACCCTGTATATTGAAGGTAGTTTCTTTCTTATTTTCCCCATCTCCCCAGAACTAGTCGCTTGATTCCAACAAAAAAAGCAACAGTTTTAATTTCCCTTTTTTTCAGTAACTGAATTAGTCGAATTTTTAATTTTCGTTTTTTTTGCTCCTATAGGTATCTCAATATTTGTACCTGTTGATATGTGATATTATTTGATCATTTTTCGATACCATTTCTTCATTTTGTTATTGGTACCAAATGATGTACACATTTATTGAAACCAACGTATGCACCACTGCATACGAGTACTTGGTGTAAGACACTGGATATTAAAAAAGCATGGTGAAGTTATTCGAAGAAAAAAGAACATTTGAATTCAATTTTTAGTGAAGGAAAATTTTGAATTTTTGTTTTTTTTTTTGGTGGTCTATGCTGATCAGGATAATGGGTCAAAACTATTAAATCATTCTATCGTCACGGGATCTTTATAAGATAGATGTGAATAATGCAAATGAATCTTGTTGAGACCTTACGGAAGCCCCTGAGTGACTGTTACCAGCTAAATGTATAGAAAGTAAAATTGATAAGTATTCGAAATTTCAATTCAATTCGACATTTTGAAGTGGTTCAAAATCACGTCCGTAGATTCCGCGTTACAAACATACATATCGAGCTAATATAAGCGTGTTAAAATATCATATACAGGGTGGGTTGAATCAGAAACTTTTAGTTGAACTATTAGTCAACCAACAAAACATGTTCAATCGTTCTGATTGGTCACTACTTAATTCGAATCGCCCATAAGTAGGTATATGTGTGCAAAACGAATTCTTGGAATCTGCAAACTGTTTTTAATTCCTTTCTCAAGGTCACTCATTGGTCCTATTGAAGAACAATACATTATCAGCATTTTCTGTGCACTTAAACAAAGGCGATTGAGACTGTGGGATGTCACAATATAACTCAATCGTGATGTCGATATTACTGAATCAACGACAGCAATGCATTCATTAACTCTCGAAACTTAATAGTTGTATATAAAGGTCATTCCTTAATGTATGTAACAACGACCTACTCGAGTACATTTTTGTTATCTAATTATAATCTGAAGAACGTGTAATATATTAGACGTACTTCAGTCATGAAGAGTACAAATAAATCATCATGCGAAGTACCTTTCTTACTCACTATACAAAGTAGGTAGTGAGTGCACTACAAAAGTAAATAATAAGTGTATGTATAATAATAGTGAAAGTGTGATGAGTTCATGATTCAGTTGATACCTACTATTACTTAAGAGTATAGCTATAGGTATATACGTATTATACTCTTTATAACCGTTTAAACCGATCTAGAAAGAACATCACAATAAAAATGCGAATTTCAAGTGTATCTAAGAAAATTGATTATTAATCATCTATAGTTAATTATATAAGGTGAAACCATTTGTGGTAATGACCTAAAATTTCAACCATAAACTAGACCTTGATCAGTTTAGCTGTCTGATGGCCATCAGTATATCGGGTTCTGTTGAAATATTTGGAAATATTTCGATTCAACTATTGTACCTATTATTCACAAAGTATAAAATGGTATAAACTTATTGTGGTGAAATAACTCGAACCATGATTTATTCCTAATTTTTGACTCACCCTGTGTGTTAATTGAGTAATGGTATATAAAGTGCTTACACCCTATACGAAAGAGGCTTCTTTTGCGAGCATTTTGTTTTTTATTCATTGATTTATCTCTAAAATGTAACTTTTTTTGGAACTGAGTGTATATGCCTGTATATGCTGATGAGTTCAAGAACCAATGAAGTGTAAGAAGTGTACAAAAAAAAGTAAAGAAGATTCGAATGACAATTTCCTTCCGGATGGCATGAAACTGTGTTAACAATGTTGCATAAAAAAGGGGATAAAGATGATCCATCTAATTATAGGGGCATAGCTTTAATGAATACGCCGGCAAAACTGTTTACCTCTATTTTACTCAATAGACTGTCATCTTGGTGTGATGAAAATGGATTTTTGCCTGAAACTCAATCAGGATTCAGGAAAGGCAATGACAATGTCTTCATACTCAACTCTGTCTTTCAAATTCACTGAGAGGTAGAAACATTTATGCTGCTTTTGTGGATTTCAAAAGAGCTCTATAGATTGGGAGTCAGCTCAAAATTAATTCGAATAATTAAAAATCTGTATGATAAGGCCTCCATGACCGTGAAGGTGAAAAATGACTTCACTTCCACTATAGTTACCCTATTTTATTTTCTTTATTTCTCGCCGACTTAGAAGAATATTTCTTGTCTAGAAATCATACTGGCGTTAACATCGATAGTATCAATAATATCATGATGTTATTATATGTTGATGACCTAATCATTTTGAGCGATTTTCACATTGATTTGTCTCGCAAGCTACGAACTTTAGAAGGATACTCAACAAAAAATAAACTATCGGTAAACACGCAAAATCAAAAATTATGATTTTTTGCAAAGGCGGCTACCAAAGCAATTATAAATTCAAGTTCAACTTATTCACTGAACCTCTGAAAGTTGTCATACCTAGGTATAGAGTTCTCATCCTCCGCACTTTTTCTGGAAATGAGCAAATCAGCCACAAAAAAATCTAATCAGTCAGTCGGTGCCGTTATGAACTTGATGATCCGCTCTAACATTAACTCCTGGGTATGTTGATATACGAGCTCAGGTAGGATTTTTTAAACGTTTACTTTCTCTTCCAAGGAACACTCCTGATTATATCGTTCGCTTGGAAACATCATCCACCCAACTCAGACTAATAATATTCAAAGCAGCTCTTTGGCACTCACTGAATAGAATAATACAAATGGAAGGTACAATTGGGTTGAGCAGGTCAAGCAATGTTTTTTGTTTGCTGATGAAGAACAACGCTGGCAGAATTTCTTATTGTACGTCTCCAAGAGAGATACTGCTTGCCCCAGCGAGCACAAAAACATCTCAGAGATGTTAAAAGTACGAGATTTCGAGACATTGAACCTCCACTGCGATGTTCTGTTCACACATGAATAGAACTATTATAGAACAGCCAATGTCCGCCGCAGGCGGCAATTATCGAGATGTCCTTGATATGTCACAAAACTACCTTCCCCCTAGTTCTTTTTAAAGCCTTTTCATGGACACAACAAAACATTTTCAACGCGTCTTGCGCACATTAAATCGCTGTAAAAAAAAACATTTTCGAGGTACTTTTCTGAAGCCTTTTGTCAAAATGAACATAAAAATATTTTCTTGATATGAAATTACCTTCTTAATCGGTTTCTGAGTAGTGCTTACTACACACAGACATATAATTGGAAATAGGTTTCCCAATTTTTGAAATGTTCTCCACAATGCATAATTTTGCAACTGCGGAGAAGCTGTGTATTGATAAATTTGTACTTTTATATATTGATTACACTGAGGCACCGAACAACACATCTTGCATCTGATGGTCATTATTACAAACTGAATAAGTCTTCTAACACAATAAACTTCACCAAATTCCTGTCTGTTCGTTAGCAGCGTGATGTAAGCGTGGCACGCTGCAAACGCGAATGCCAATTGCGAACAAGAAGAACAAAGTGTTGAAAAGGAATATTCTCAGATAAATTATGAACATACAAAAATGGATATATATTTATATATGTGATGAGAATATTTACTCTTTCTCAGTTGATTCAATAGAAAACTACTACTTTCCTGGCTATATGGAGGATCTTATTCTTTATTTTTCATGTTCTCCTTTTGAATGTTCATCAGATATAATTCAATGTTCGACGAGGCAAATAGCCAGGAAAGTAGTTGTTTTCTGTTGAATATTCAGAATGATGTGTGCATATACATATTTTTGTCTGAAGGAGAATGCAAATTCTCAATTTCAGAAGTTTTTATATTTTATTTTCAAACTCTTATCGTGTGTGTTCAATAGATATAATTCAATGTTCGTCGTGGCATATAGCCAGGAAAGTAGGTAGTTGTTTTCTATCGAATCAACTGAGAAAGAGTAAATATTCTCGTCACATATACAGGGTGTAACTGAATAAGTGTAAAACATTCGAGGGGGTGATTCCTCATCGAAAAAAAGATAGGATCTTTCATATAAAGAAACTTCATTGGAGCATCTCATATCAAGATACAGCCCCTTGAAGGGGGTACATAAAATTTGTTTAACAATTTTTTTCACAAGCACTAAAGAAGTTACAGTATTGAAATTATTCTGACATTTTTTACTACCCAAAAGACACTTAGCCAGTAATTTATTTGGTTTATACCATGGTTGTAAGGGGTGGAAAACGCAACCCCTAGATTTTATTTCCAATGTAACTTTTTGTCTTATTATTTGTTTACCATTTAAAAATTTATTTCCGATAGCCTGTTTCATTCTATACAAAAAATGCCGCTTGAATTTTTTGCCCAAAATGAACCAGTTCGCAGCAAAAAATCGCCATAAAACGAAAATACGAAACTAATTTAGTAGGCCGCTATTAGCGATAGTGACAATTAAGTTGGTATCAAGCTGTCAGTTGGTGAGTTTTTAAACTTGAAGTAATACTAATTGTGTATTGTTGTTCTGTTCTTAATTTGTGAAAAAAATTGTTAAACAAATTTTATGTACCCCCCCAAGGAGCGGTATCTTAACATGGGATGCTCCAATGAAGTTTCTTCATATGAAAGATCCTATCTTTTTTTCGATAAGAAATCACCCCCTTAAATGTTTTACACTTATTTAGTTACACCCTGTATAAATATATTTCCATTTTTGTATGTTCATAATTTATCTGAGAATATTCCTTTTCAACACTTTCATACCCAAGAAGGGGGTTCAAACTTGAACGATGGAAACTTGTGATTTTTATAGACCTCTAATCGCAGATTCGTGATAGAGTCTCAATTCAGAATTTCTTTCCACGCCCTGTATGATGAATGTCAATTTATCATACACCCAAAAGCAAGAAGAACAGAATCGAAAACAAATCAGAATTCATCGTATTGTGATGTAAGCATGAGACGTTGTGGTGGGGCAAACAGAGAAAGGGCACAAAAGAACAAAAACAATACTTTCAATATCCTTCTAAGACCTCTTTGGGAAGTGCATATTACGCCTCAAAAAAACATCCTCATGCCTACATTTCTGAAACATCCCAAAACATCCCAGGGATACCTCTCAGTAGGCAAACAAAGAAATGCCACAGAAGAACAAAAACAATACTTCAATATCCTTCAAAGACATCTTTGGTCAGTGCATATTACGTCTCAAAATAACATCTTCATGCCAACATTTTCAAAACATCCCAAAACATCCCAGGGATGTTTGTGCTCGCTGGGTGTGTTTTAGAAGCATTTCAAAGGAAGTTACTGCGCTATGATTTAGAGAGATCATCGAATTCCTCATATCCCCTCATCTACCGAGATCTGTGCTTGTGTCTTGATGGCCAAAATTGCCTGAGAGCTTCTCTGCCCATGTATATTGTGAGACTCATCACTCAATAACGAACTTGCAGCAAAAAAATCCTCAGATTTACCTTCAACTGCCTAGTTTACTTAGTCAACACTGGAGTAACATGTTCAACCTACATGAAATCGAATCACTTGAACATGTCTTGTTGGTATATGTCCAATTTATAGAGGCATACGGAAAAATGAACTTTTTGAGCATCTGAATAATATAGAAGATATCACTCGGCTTTTGAGGTATGGAACACTTCACAGCTCAAAACCTTGGTTCACTCAGTGATGAGCATTTTGAAAAACCCTTGGTACATAAGACTATATTGTACTATTAGAAACTGTACCTATAGCACTAAGATTGAATGAGGTTGAATCGATGATATGTATCAATCATGACCTGCCCTGAAACCGCACTGACCACATTATGATTCAATAGTGATTTACATCGTAAAATACACATTAAATAATATGGGGAACTTTTATCGAGGGGATTTCAGAGAAAGATTATTTTCCCCGTAAAAATTAAAACGTTCACCGTTATATTTCCTAATGGAAGCCAGCTGGTGGTATACATTCACATTTATTTTACTTTCGTTGAAAAGCGTTCATCAAGAATATCGAGAAGATAAATCCCAGGTTCTCACAAGCGGGGTATGTTTGGGAAATATTCCATGCCACAAACTGTAGGATACAGTTTTTCCCTGAACTGTGATACTACGAAGGCGTAGAGAGGCAATCAACTTATTTTTATTCGAATTCCGAGTTGTGACTCAGAATTCCGACTTGAAACACGGAATTCCGAGTTGTTAGTCGAAATTCCGACTTATAACCGAATTCCGACTTGTAACAGGGAATTCCGACTAATAGTCGGAAGACCTTGGTGCAAGAACAGGGCAAGTCCATATTTCTCAAATGTTGGGAAAATGAAAAAAACTTTCCTGTTTGGAAATAAATAGAAACACATACATAAATTGATTGATTTTATGTAAAATAGACAGACACTGCGTTAGATTTTCATGTAAAATGAGTAATATTTCTGTAGTCTACATATTGAAAAGATAAATTGAAAATTTGGACTTGCATGTTTCTTGCACCAAAATATTGGAAAAACAAATATCATTCGAAGAGATTTTTCATTATTTGTAATAATAGACAGTGTTTTATTCTCAAATTAGTGAAAGATCAGTTTCATAGCGCTCATTCTCCTCAGACGTTTCAGGTGGATCGTCTTCAGGTTGACATGTTCAACTCATTTCGTGAGAAAATTGGACTTGCCTGGTTCTTGCACCAAGGTCTTTTGTAACATGGAATTCCGATTTGTCACTTGGAATTTCGAGTTGTTTACGGAATTCCGTTTTGTAACTCGGAATTCTGACTTGTAACTTAGAATTCTGAGCTCGAACTCAAAATTCAGACTCACAACTCGGAATTCGTGTGTGCTGTATTATGAACATTCTCTTCATCGTTACCATTGTTGCCAATAGGCGGTTTTTTTTTTGGAATAAAGAACATTTCACGATGACAACAGAGAGTTGAAGACATGTTGAATATTATACGAAGTCGAAAGGATCCAAGTGTGGGATTCCGGAGAATGGGACAATATCATCCGCCATATTGTTTTAGATGAATATTTTTGTCTGAAATTTTGGTGTCATATATAGACTAGAGAATTGATGGAAGACGATTCATATAAGGCATCATTCGATGCCTTATATGACACAAAAAATTTACTTATTAGTGGGCACAGTGTATTACTCTAGCGTAAGCGTAAGCATATGCCTAGATACTACTACTAGCATAAGCAAAAACAGAAATGTTCTAGAACTAATACAAACCAATGAATTTTTTATTTCTCTCAAAACATATATCCCCATTATGTCATTGAATAAAAACGTGGAAAACAAAATCATTTTTTTATTTTTGAATACAATAATATATATTTTTTCTATATCATAATACATCATATTATTCTATTCGATTTGAAAGATAATGTCAATTCTCAATTTCAGAGGATTTTGATTTTTCATGCTCTCTTTTTGGATATTCAACAGAAATAATTCAATGTTCGACGTGGCAAATAGCCAGGAAAGTAGTTGTTTTCTGTTGAATATTCAGAATGATATTATGTGCATATCTTTATACAGGGTGATTCATTGGGAAATGCGCATAGTGTAAGGGTAGACGGAGGACACCGAGGTGCTTCTAAATAATATATATTTCATGGGTCTATCATTCTTCGTGGCAGAGATACAGGGTGATTTATCAATTTTCTAATTTTTTTCAATTGATCATAACTTATGAACCACCCTATACATTTTTGTGATATTTGGTGGACATGTTCTTTGTCTACAGATGTGACGATTGACATAATAAGATGAAGTCTCATTCCAGGTCCGGCCTTAAAAAAATTAATAAGTAGGTTTCGAGTCGAAACAACACCCTGTATATCAATATTTTGGACTTTCATTCACAAATTTGAAAAGAGCAGGTAAAAATAAGTCAGGCTGAATGTATTTTGTAACTTGAGTCAAATCTATAGATGTTTCGATAATGAGGTGGCACAAAATTGAAAAAAAAAATTGTCGTCCCCAAATGGTACTTTTTATTTTCAAACCATGAAATCATCAACTATTTTTTACTCTCCCAATTTTTGGATCCCACCTTAATTGGAAAACGAGAGAACAGGTCCGTATTTGGGACAAATTATTATTATCAATGACTAACTATGTATAAACACCTTGTATATGCAAGAAAATTGTCATTACATTTGTTTATTGCCCTACATTTGAAACAACAATTATCATGGAAATAAAGAACAATGCTCATTCCGGAAAAAGCATAATTTATTTCAAACAAAAATGTCGTTGCAACAAATTGTATCAAGTTGAACAAATACAATAAGATAGAAAGAAAATTGAACAACATAACTTATAACAGTTGCTCGAAGTGGCCTCCATTTTGTTCAATATACATTTCTGTACTCTTAAAGTTAGATTTGAAATTGACTTTCTGAGCATAGCTGGCTCATTTCTCAGCACGTCGCATGCGTCCTCAATTCTCCTTAGGAGGTCCTCTCTAGTGTTAACCTCAGTTGAATAAACTTTCGATTTTGAATAACCCCAAACATGGTTATCGAGTGGATTAAAATCTGGGCACCTTGCAGGCCAGTTGTGAGGTCCTCCTCTGCCTATCCAATGATTCGGGAAGTTGTTATTTGAGAACTCTTTTACTGAAATGAGGAGAAGCCCCATCATGTTGAAAGTTCATGCCTCCAACATCAACTCCTGCATCATCATCAAGCAAGATGGGCAAAGTATTTTGCAGGAACTCCAAATACATTTCCCCTGTTAGTACATGTGGTAACAACACAATACATAGGTACAAACTCTTCAGTCATCAACTAACGTCAAAATCGTACTTTGACATCAGCCAACTTGAAAATCACATCAATCCTAGTTTTTTGATTTTCTGTTATGTTCAACGTTATTTCTGTTGAAGACAAAGTTATGACTCTTTTCGGAATGGGCATTGTTCCTTATTTTTATAATGATTGTTGTTCAAATTCAATAAATGAATGTTATGACAATTTTCTTGCACATACAAGGTGTTTATACATAGTTAGTCATTGATAATAATAATTTGTCCCAAATACGGACCTGTCCTCTCGTTTTCCAATTAGGTTGGAATCCAAAAATTAGGAGTGTAAGAAATAGTTGATGATTTCATGGTTTGAAAATGGAAAAGTACCATTTGGGGACGACAATTAATTTTTTTTTCAATTTTGTGCCACCTCATTATCGAAACATCTACATTTGACTCAAGTTAATAGGTATAAAAGTTGAATGCGGAAACACGAAATACATTCAGCCTGACTTATTTTTTCCTGCTCTTTTCAAATTTGTGAATGAAAGTCCAAAATATTGATATACAGGGTGTTGTTTCGACTCGAAACTTACATATTAATGTCCACTAAATATCACGAAAATGTATAGGGTGGTTCATAAGTTATGATTAATCGAAAAAAATCAGAAAATTGATAAATCACCCTGTATCTCAGCTACGAAGAATGATAGACCCATGAAATATATATTATTCAGAAGCACCTCGGTGTCCTCCGTCTACCCTTACTCTATGCGCATTTCCCAATGAATCACCCTGTATAGAGGAGAATGATAATTCTCTACTTCAGAAGATTTTGTTTTCAAATTCTTATCGTGTATATTCAATAGATATAATTCAATGTTCGTCGTGGCATATAGCCAGGAAAGTATAGTTGCTTTCTGTTGAATAATCCCCACCCGAAAAGTTTGAGCTTGAAAATTGGCTGAGGGATCATTCTGTGGTTTAATGATTTCATCATAGGTTGAGACTCGTTAATATATGATTTTATGCACTTCTGGAGTGGAAAACGTGAAAATTAAATATTCAATGAATGAAAGACAGTACTTTCGTGCTCGAGTACTACTTTATTCCATGAATTACATACAAATTATTGATTGATCTGTCAAAGGATTTTTGATTTGAGGAATTACTTTTTTAATTTTACTAAATATTGAATTCATGATATTATATACCTATTAACTTTGATTGAGATTGTCTAATAAACGTAGGTAATTATTATTTTTTCACAATAATGACATTTTTCAAATCGATAGCAACATACAGGGTGACATTGGAATAAATACAAATCTTTCAAACCCTGATGAGAAAGCTCGACGTATACAGTGTGATTCACGGTGGATGGCCTATTAGAAATATTTGGAGAAATAAAAGACAGAACATTCTGAAAATTGGGATGCTTTGATAATTGAACATTCTCTATCCGTCTGAAATATTTAAATCGAGACAGTGTTGCCACTTCTATCAGAAACAGTTAGCAACTTTGTTATTTCAAATGGAACACCCTGTTTTTTATTACATTTTCAGATTCTTCCTGAAGAGCTGATTTTATCAATGTATCACACTTGGGTTCTAGCAGGAATGATTACAGAGATATGGGGTGTTCAAAATTAGGATTTTTCAATGTTAAGATTTTTGGGTGTCGAAACTATTCATTATCGATCAAAACGGTTTACATGTCCCTATCTTATTTTTCGATTCACTGTCTACTGACATTTAATTGGAACAGATACAGGGTGATCAGAATTCTGAATCTTGAAGCACCCTGTATTTTTTCAAATTAAATTCCAGTGGATAGTGAATCAAAAGTTAAGATAGGGACCTGTGAGCCGTTTTGATAGATAATGAATAGTTTCGACACAAAAAAATATTAAAATTGAAAAATCTCGATTTTGAACACCCTATATCTCTGTAATCATATTTGCTAGACCCCAAGTGCGACACATCGATGAAATCAGCTCTCCAGGGAGAATCTAAAAATGCAATGAAATACAGGGTGTTCCATTGGAAATAACAAAGTTGCTGATTGTTTCTAATATAAGTGGCAACACTGTATCGATGAAAATATTTTAAACGGATAGAGAATGTTCAATTATCAAGGGATTCAAATTTTCAGAATGTTCTGTCTTTCCGTTCTCCAGATACTTTTAATAGGCCATCCACCGTAGATCACCCTGTATACTATTGAATGGCATTAATAAAAAAAATATTGGTATCAAAATCAAATTTGGGGTGACAACGCCTTTTCCACCCAAAGTTCTACGCTGTAGCAGTTCTGACGTCACCTCTGTATACATTTTCGGGCGTAAGTAAGGCACCTACTTGATTTTCTTGTCCGATTTTTATTCAATTTGCAAGATACAATTTTTCGTTAATCAGAAGAATTATTAGGAATAGTGGTTAGACTGTATTGTATTGATGTTCTGAATATATGAACTCAAATTTCAAAAACACCCTGTATAATCGATAGGTAATTAATAATAATGGAATAAATCATCGTGCAGTTGTAGTGCAATTGTAAATTGGCTATTTCATATTGGGATTTCCCCAATATTGTTTTAGAATCAGAATGACTCGTAAAAGGTATGAGAACTTGGTTCATTAGGAATTCATGCTGATATATTGGAACCATTAAATCAATGACAAACGTTTAACCAAATGATCGACTTTGTCCTGTGTCATTTAAAAAAATTTCCACATTCCATTTCTTTTTCAACTTCCGGGATCGGTTTCTATAGATTTAATTTTTGAAGGATAGATTTTTTCAGATAAATATACATTTTTATTCGAAAATGATAACTACCTGATCATTCGGTCAATATTTTTTATGTGAAGACTTATATTCATCAGATCAGCCATTGATAAAAAACAAATGAAACAGTTTTTCAGTCGGAAATGAAAATTGAGAGTAAAATTAGTATATTATTCAACAAGCATATACTAATAGTTCATTATATGCGAGTAGAATACTATACTTTGTCCACGACTATATATACTATATTGTTTTTGATATATAAATATATTTTTAACAACTGTTTTATCATAACTCATTTGACATTGAGAAAACTGAAAATTTAAGATACCTACCTGTTATATTTATTATTTGTCCACGACTGTTGAACTTCCTCAAGTAAAACGATAGCCATTTTCACACCAGTGATTAATAGCGGTGATTAACCATTATTCACTGGTCGAAAGTTCCTTATATGTTATATCGCGTACCCTAGGAACTCAGTAATAAGTGGAACTGATGCTATTGCCTCTTTGGAATTTTGAATTAACATTGATGATTGCTAAAACTAGGTGAAAATACATTAGAATAAAAAAAGCTATCACAATTTGTGAACACAAAATCAGGACCGTATTTGACAAAAAAGTTGATGATGGTTCTACGACTACGAAACGTCGCGTGGAGAAATCAATATCACCACGTTGAATCTCATCAAAAGTAGCTATGGAAAAGTATTTTTAGTTTTCCTGTATATCTAATAATAACGTAGAAAAAATTCTGCAGGAAAATGTCTGGGTGTATGGGCCACCTAACAAATGGTTACAATTTCAAATCATGGAAATCATCCATATTTCTCATAGTGGTCCAATTTATTTTTACAAGAAAAAACAATAAAAGTCTCAATGTCTGTCGACCACGAAAAAATATTTAATAATAGTAGTGTGTAACTAGTTTCAGCCACATTAAAGTACCTAAAAGATATAAAAAAAACATGGTTAAGGAGTCAAAATTGTCAAAAAGAGAGTCATAGAGTTGGTATACTAACCTCAGTGATAGGTACATATCAGAGGCAAACATATTTTAACATTATCAAAAAGCCAAGGTCGAAAAATCAAATTATCAGTCCTGAGTGTGAAATAGTTTTACTTTTAAATCTGGAAAAAGTCCAGTAAAACCAGATCAACATAATATTAATGAAGAGATACATCGAAAATAACAATCGAAAAGTTTCAAAAAATTCTCTCATGACATACAAATAAGATTAATATAAATGATGACCCGAGTGATGACCAGAATCATGACAATGACAAGTGACACCAGTCAATAGTCAAATATGACAAAACTAATCGACATTGACAAACCAAATGAATTTTGAAACAATGGGAACAAGAGATTGGGAGGAGAACAACAATAGACCAATATGGCTTATAATATTGAAAAGGAATATTCTCAGATAAATTATGAACATACAAAAATGGATATATATTTATATAAAGCAATACATTGAGAATTCGCATTCTCTATGTGATGAGAATATTTACTCTTTTTCAGTTAATTCAATAGAAAACAACTACTTTCCTGGCTATATGCCACGACGAACATTGAATTATATCTATTGAACACACACGATAATATGTTTTGATGATAATCATTGGAATTTTAGAGTACGAAAAATCAACTCTTTGACTCTCTTTTTGACTCCTTAACCATGTTCTTTATATCTTTTAGGTACTTAAATACATCAATTTTGTGTCTGATGATGGCCTGTGGCCGAAACTAGTTACATACTACTATTATTAAATATTTTTTCGTGGTCGACAGACTTCGAGACTTTTATTGTTTTTTCTTATAAAGGTTACAATTTCGTTGAAAAAAATTCAAGATAGCGTCTCCAAGATGGCTTGACGAGTTTTGTCATTTTTGCTTCAATTTGCCTTGGGTCTAGGAATATGAATTTCTGGTGAACGTGGGAAAATTCAATATGGCGACACTATATGGCTTTTGATTCACCAGAAAATTTCTATTTTGTAAATTCTGAGGTTGACGAAAATTTGGGAGATTCGAGATGGTGTCTTCAGACACCTTCAGATTTTAAGATGGCGTACGTGTTTATCATCATGTCTCATCTCGCTCACTCTCTAAAACTTTTGTTTTCTAAGCAGTACCGGATTTAGGGGGGGGGCTATGGGACTATCAGCCCCCGGCGGTGAATTTCAAGAGGCGGTAGAGAAAAAGAGAAAAGAGGAAAAGCAAGCAGCAATACAGTCATTGACTGGTTGAGATACTGTTTTTGTGAAAATCATAAGATGCAGTTGCGTAGCGTCAGTTGTTTCTTGGACGCTACAATACAAAAGCGGCGGCGGTACATACTTTCATATGATGATGTGAAGAAAAACCGCATTCGACTCAGTATATAGTAGGGATATTTCGTGGTTCGTCTAACTCAATAACAAAAAACAAAATCAGAGTTCAGTATTTAATAGGTTGTCGTTGGTAATGGTACTAATAATAAATAAATATTGAAACTGAAATTTAAAAAAAATGCGTAAAAAAAGGTGGTGTATTCTGGAAACGACAGAAGATCAATAAACAAAAGCAGTTAGACAAAATTGTCAAGAAATGCTCTAAAATACATTCATTTTTTCTAAATTCAAATGAGACAGAATCAGAACTGACAGAACCGTCTCCGAGAACCTCACGATCTCAAGACGGGAAGTTTTATATTTTTTTACATTCAATACGCGAAAAAGAAGAGTTAGAATCTCAAAAATAAATGATCGAAATATGAACACGACTAAGTGTTGTTTTAGGGATAATCACAACAAATTCCTAATTCATTGATTATTGGCAATTACTTAGAATTTTTTTACTATCCCTGATGATTAGTAATGCCAGTATAGTGAAGGTCATCCTCAACTTTAAAAGGAGTGAAAAACTAACTTACTTATATAGGAATTCCATGGTAGAGGATATATTGAATATCTTATCATTTTCAAATATTAACAGTGACATGTTATTAAATCTGAATTTTGATGATGCCACTGACAACTTTGCATCAAAAAAATCAAGAAAAGTAGGTATTTTAGTATTCATCTGAAAAAAAATATTTGTTGTTTGTTGTTATGTTTAACGTGTGAAGTAAATATAATTTGATTCGTTGTAAAAAATGATTTCATGTTATTCTTATATGCTGTTAAAGAAGTAGTATTTGAATTTTGAAACTGATAATAGAAAATTAAATATTTGACGGCGGCGCGGCGGCATCGTAAAAGTTAGCCCCCGGCGTAAGGGAGTATAAATCCGGCACTGTTTCTAAGGAATACGTGTTCTACCAATTTTATTCGAAGTCTTTGAATTAGGAGCACCACTGGTATCAGTGGTATCGATAAACAATGTTCATTCATTATGGTACTAAGTACCATAATGAAAACGAAACGCTGGGTCATTCCATGGAAATTCGGAAATCCCGATCCCCGCTGTTACCCACGAAAACTCCGGTTAGGCTACACCACAAATCTCTTCTTCGTCAAATGTCAAAAGCCTCGCGATATATAGCCAACATTCTCCGCTTGCTACTCCAGTGCGTAACAGATCGACCGAAAGAGAGTGTTGTCAGTTCGTTTTTGGAGCGATAAACCACGTGAAACGGGCGAATTCTGCCATGGAAAACCACAACTTGACGAACGGCGATTCTGCCGGAAATATCAAGAAGAAACCGAGGCCGGTGCTCACGAAAACGCTTTCGGAAAACTACGAGTTGAACGATGTGGAGATACCGGGCACCCCGAAAACTCCTAGGACTTCCACAACTCCAGGTAACCCAACTAGCATTTATAGTAGGTACCTATAGATATACAGGGTGGTTCAAAATTCATTATCAAGATGTGAACTTATTCTTCAGGTCAAATTAAGACTTTTTTCGTTGAGTTTCGTAGTAATTACAAAGAATGATTTTTTTCTCGATCACGGTTTCAGACGCGTAAAAATTGTAGGAGACACAGAACAAGAAACTCTTTTTGTATTTCAAAATCCACCTAGTGACGCACCACAAAAAAGTTTATGAAGCGAAATAGGGGTTGACCCTTGAAAACATATATCTCCCTGTGGCCGAATTTGTCTATGCGCTGAAATTCGCTAGAGCCGTTCACGATGCGAACTTACTGTCGGTTTGAATCCGGCTTATGTGGGATTCATAGTTGTAATCCTGGCAGCACCTCGATGCCCTAGAAGTGGTTCGAATTCCACTATAAGCTGTAGGTCCCGCTCTTCCTAACCCCGCACAAGTTTCGACTACTGGGGAGTTAGTTCCCAACTTTGAAGTAGCCATATACAAATTTTACAAAATATTTTTTCACTCGACATACTGTATGATGTAAACATATAAACCCTGAAACGTATCCCATGTTTCAAATTTGATCTGAATATCTCGAAAACTAAAAGAACTATAAAGAAAAAAGAAAATATCTTGAAATTTCAACGCTCTGTAGATCGGTAATGAAGCGTTTGCGGGCACAAAAAGTCTTTAAGAAATACTCACAGAACTAAAATATGGCTTTAAGCGTACGTTTCAACTGTGACATTACCATGGCAACAAAATTTCTCAAACACATTACCATGGCAACACCGTTTTTTAAACACACCTTCAGTCGTATGAGTCCTGTCCGGTCTGTCAATTGTAGGAACTGTCAACTGTCATTTCCGAATTCTGGTGCAATCAGAATTATTCAAACAATTTCTGTTTGTACCAGAATTGTTCATTAAAAATGTATGCGAAATGTAGACGAAAGTGAAATCGAAGAGAATGTTTTAGGTAGGTACTTGCATATTTCTAAGAACTCTAGGTGAAAATGAAGCTCTCATTCTTTGTGGGCAATTCATTCTATGTTGAGCATGATAATAAACCTGAGAAATCGAAAAGTTTGACATCTCAGCGAATCGAAGAGTTTTTATCTACTACGTCATAAGAAATCCTATTCACAAAAGGTCAGTAAACAAGCCATTTCAATAGAAATGTAGGTATCTATCCTATGGACTGGACCGTGCAGTTGCATAGTATTATGTATTATGTTCTCAATTCCCATTCCCTTCGAATTTTGTAGGTTAGCAGATAGGTTATTATCTGATTTTCATATAAATATATATCCATTTTTGTATGTCCATAATTTATCTGAGAATATTCCTTTTCAAAAGGAATTATGAGTTCGTAGAAAAAGTATAGTATGTAACTCGTTTATAAACTCTTCTAGATACTCGATAATTGAACACTCGCTCCGCTCTGCTTCGCTCGTGCTTAAAATATTCGTTACTAAAGTGACATTTGTAACATTCGTTACATAACATACTATTTTGATCTGAAGAAGAATCCCCTGGAATCTTGATACTGAATTTCGAAGCATTCGATATAATTTTTACTAGTGTGCGGTTACGTCATAAAAACGTTGTTACTACCAACATGGGTAAGAACTTCGAGAAACTATTACGGTTTTCGACGTTGCTAGAAGTGCTAGAACTCATACAATAACGTAATGCTTACGTCCCGTCGACGTCGAAAGTTCGTCAAAATGTAGTGAATTGTGAACTTTTGCGGAATTTGGCTACTGATTTTCAGCGTTTTTAATCGAACAATAGCTAAAACTAATATTCATCAAGTCGGTTTTGAGCATTGTCGATCTACCTATACACGAGGAGGTACAAAATTGAGCTTACCTATCACCACTATTGACCTAGCTATTGACTATATATATTCTAGATCTAGAACACGTGATTTTTACAGTATCTGTTGGTTTACCTTTGATGAGCATAGCCCTGCCCACATCCGAAATAAAATTACAGATTCACCAAACAAAATCATGAAATTCATTTGGTTACATCTCGCGTTCCAAGGAAAACGATCCAACTACTCATGATTTCATGTGACAAAATACAATGTTTGCCCTCCAACGACCTGTGAAATAAAGTAATTCTGTAATGATTAAAACAATAATCAATAGTAACTTTTGAGACTCGTCAGTCGGCACCGAGGTCGTCGCCTAGGTACGTGGAACTAATGTTTTCTACCCAGAAGTTAGATTGCCTCATAGGGAAAAAATGAAGTAGAAATTACCAATACCTTATTACGCCAAATATAACTCCATTATGTGCTTTTGTTCAATGCCCCTCCCCTTTTATTTTTTGAACGGGTGGAGTGAAAAAAATTGAACTTGGGGTAATGAAATTGATGCATGAATACTATACCTATTTTGAAGTGAAAATTGACAGATGAAAATTTCGAGATGGCGACTGGGTACCATCTAGACACCCTGTATCATATAAATTCGGTCCTATTCAACTTTAGGACATCAGTAATAAGAGGTGGATATTATTTCCTATCATCTTGTTGTTTTCATGACCACCCATCGAGCCACCCATGATTTTCCAATTTTCGTTTTGGACAAGAAATTAATCAAAAGAAGGACGACGTTGTCTTGAGTTATTTTTTTATTTATTTACAATATGATATTTTCTCATCAGTAGCAAATTTCGAAATTTCGAGTTTGAACTGGGAATACTGATGGGATGCAAAAAATTTCAGTGTCTATGACTTACGAGTCGGAAATTTAGAGTACGCAGTTGGAAATCCTGATATTTCCAACTCAAAATCAAAATTTCATTTTTTTGAAGTTGAAAATTCTTAGATTGAAGTAGAAAATCCCTAGTTTGACGTCAGAAAAACAAATATTTACTATGGAACATTTTTTGTGAAACTTTCCCAAACTCAATTTGCCAATTCGCCTAGGGGGGGTGAACTGCTCTCCCCACTCCCCTACCCCCCCCCCCCCCCCCGATAAGCACGTCCCTGAGTGAGTTGTTATGATATGAGAAATGATCACGAAAAGGTGATGAATGACAGATTGGAACGAATAGATGTTTTTGCGTACGATTCTAGAGATGCGTGGAAAAAATTCTTGAAAGTACGCAGACTACATGAGTATTTCATTCGGAGGTTCAATAACAAAGTGATTTTGGAACCGATCTGAAATGATATTTCGTTTTATTCTTGGTAATTTTTTTCAATATTTCATCATTGTGGCATAAATAATGTATAAGGTCATAGAGGTTATCACAACTCTAGCCAAATTGTAATCATCTCATAAACACCACCTAGTTATGAAACAATCAAACTGAAGATAAACACTTGTTAATCGCTTATAAAAGTAGTAACATACTGAAAAATCAATTATTAACCGCTTTGATCTACCTACAGTATCTATACCATATTTTTAGAGCACTGACAATTATTTAGAAAGGATAATAATAATCATGAATGCCTTGACTTTTTAAAATTTGCAGTCACGTAACTAGAACTGATGCAACTGCAATCACAAAATTATCCAGTTCTGACTTTTAACATCTTCTTAGAATTGAATTCTGATACAGATGTTTTATAGATTTGTTCCGACATAAAGTCATCATTATACACTGTGTCCAAAATAAGGATGTCTATCATGGGGATATCGGAAAGTATTTCCGGAGATATGGCTGAAAAACCGAAATATGCCGATTTTGTTTTAATTTTTTCCTGACGTTATTTGAAGATAGATAGAAAAACAAAAGACACTTTCTCATTGCCACTTTTTGAGCTCTACAAAATAGCGTTGAGATATTTTCCGTACGACGTTTTGTTTCGGAGAAACCATCATCAACTTTATTTTTTTACATGACCCGTACTACCCAGTACTCAACGGGGTAGAAATTCCGTTCGCCCTAGAGGCAAAATACTTAGGAGTCATCTTTGACCATGAGTTAACATGGAATCAACACCTACAAAAAATTGTTCAAAAAAGTACAGTAGCCTTCAATCTGTGCAGACGAATGTGCGGAAAAAATTGGGGACTGCAACCAAAAATGACCACATGGCTCTATGCCAGCGTCATCAGGCCTATGATAGCATATGGGTCAGTAGTTTGGTGGCCAAAGACACAACAGGCTGGAGTGATTCGAAGGATCAGTGCTATTCAAAGGCAAGCGTGCCTGAGTGCCACTGGTGCAATTAAAACCACTCCAACTGCCGCTTTAGAGGTCCTCTTTAACCTACCACCACTACAAATATATATTCAAGGCGAAGCCAGAGTAGTCGTGAGTAGATTGTCAAGGGGTCAAGCACCCATAAGCAACGCGCACGGTAAAGACTATAGGAAGCTATATGAAGAGTTGGAAAGCGACCCCATCATGGGGATGCCAACGGATGGCATAATTCCAAAATATATCTTTGAAAAAACTTTTAAAATAAGTATAACGGACAGAGAGGCATGGAAGGAAGGACCTCCTATCAATGCAGACATTGCTGTCTATACGGACGGCTCCAAAACTGAGGAAGGATCAGGAGCTGGTATTTATGGGGCCAAGCCAAAGACAAGAATCTTTCAGGCAGAAATTATTGCAATACATCATTGCGTGAAAGAATTGATAAGGCAAGAGTTTAAAGGCAAAACCATTGCAATCTATTCAGATAGCCAGGCGGCAATCAAAGCAGTCAACTCTATGCAAGTTAACTCAAAACTAGTATGGGACTGCTTAGAAACCCTCAATGCACTGGGCAGTCAGAACAGATTGACTCTAGCATGGGTACCAGCACATACAGGGTACGAGGGCAATGAAGAGGCGTGCCCGAGCAGGAGCAAACAAAGCTCTTAATGGCCCAGAACCCTTCTGTGGTATTGCGAAAGCTATACAAAAGACTAGTATCAAATCATGGATGCAAACTAAATCTCAAGAATGGTGGAACAACTCGCCAGGAATGAGATTGGCAAAAGAGTTTATTAAAAAACCATCGCCAACATTCACAGAATATCTACTAAGCCAGAAACGAAGTTCAACTAGAATACTAGTGGGACTTCTCACAGGGCATTGTAGGCTCAACAAACACATGAGTACGATAGGTCTGACTGAAGAACTGCTGAGCAGGTTCTGTCAAGTAGAGGAAGAAACAGCAGTACACATACTTTGCCACTGTGAGGGCTTGTCAAGACTAAGGTTCCTTACGCTGGGTGAGGAAAAACCAGGAGCCCAGAGATACACAGGAGATCTGAAAGCTAGCCTATGGAGTCTCATAGAGAAGGCCGAAGAACTCTAATCCATTTTGAGGGCAGGCACAATAGATCTGAAAAGGTCGCAGTGTGGAGGCAGATAGCCCGAAGGCCCCATTCCAAATCTAATCTCTTATGGTTTCCGAGATCCCCATGATAGACATCCTTATCTTGGACACAGTGTATATCATCGATAATCCATCTCATTCAAAAGACATTATAGTATAGTGAAGAAAGACTGAGGCGCAGCAGTTAATCAGACTATTTCCTGTAGTTGTAGGTATAGGTATCAAACACATGTAGGTCTACTTTTGGAAACATGTACATTCGAAAAGAATTTCGCATAACAATTGAGCAAATCGGTCAAAAAGGCCCAGAAGCCTTCAAAAATCGTACATATTGAAAAATGTTTGAAGAAAAGAAATATGAGTAGATATTTTTTCTTATCTTTGATAAATAATAATTCGACATTTTTTCAATATACAGGGTGTAATTTAATTGATGACTAAAAATATAGGATATGGTTCTTTAGGTCATTTTAAGCAGAAAAGTGACGACTTCAACTCAATTTGAAGACAATACGTGAACGTTATTTTCCGTACTTATAACGTTTACGTGGAGGTCTACATTACTTCAACTCTCTAATAAACCTAAATAAGGGGTTTATAACGTGTCAGAAGGTGGACCGCTTGTTGTAACAGAGGTATTACCATGTGACACATGTCGTATATCTTCAATAGAAGACGATGAAGGACGATATTTCACTACGACAGCCAATGTGGCACAAAAGAAACTCTACAGATATCATGACGAGTCAGAGAGCGACAATCAAGAGGAGTTAAGCGAAAGACAAGCGGCCAAGAGGAAGACTCATGCAAAAGGCAAGAGACTATTCCTCAAGAGGAGGAGCTAGAAACAACCCCTGAAACAGAAGAGAACACTATAAGGACAAGAAGAGATAAGAGAAAACCCGCTTATCTCCAAGACTACATAGGTGATAAGAGCGATTAGCTTTCCTTCTACTTCGTGTTATTTGAATACCTTATTCTACCATTTTTGAATGTTAAGTGTAACGTTTTTTTAGTTTGGTGTTTCAAATGTTTGTTTTGTATAGGGAATGGCGAAGGCGCCTTCTGGTCAGGATAGGACGAATGATATAATAAGTTAGTGCTAGTAGGGAAATAAAGAAGAGGAAGAATAGAATCGGAATAGAAAAAGAGAAGAAGACGAGAAGAACCTAGTGTAGGCAGTCATGGAAGCGATTTTGACCGGGAAAAAGCGTGAACTCTCGTACACTGTACATTTAAATGGAATATACTTGTTCATAGTTTAATTGAAGAGTATTATTGCCCACTTATAACATATCTACATAATTTGGCCAAATGAATTCAAAATCGATAATAAATTCCATATTGACAGTGAATAAATGTATATGTGTAAGTATATGTATTTCGGGCGTAACTTGATTTTATGGACCTTGGCGTGTTGATAGCCCTCGATCGCTATCGCTGCGGTACATGAAAGCCTACTTAACGCCCTTGATTTGTATCGGTGGTAACGCCTTGATGCATACATAACTATTGTGGCAACAGTAATTCTTGGATTCAGCGGGGTCAAAATAAGCGGAAACGCTTCAAGCATCGAAACGGGCGATTTTTTCTGAAGAGTGGCCCTGACTATATGCGTATCATAAGAAACAAGGATCAAAGCCATGACATTGTTAATGGTATCCCTTTTTTGGACAGTAAGTTCCGCAAACACCATCACTGTCGAATGCTGTCGATCAAGATTGTATGTTCAAGGTAGTTGATACTAGCGGAAATATTTATACTTGGATAAATCCTTGATAAGACTATACGGGTTTTCTTGACAGTTAATCGACACCACATGCACATATATCTATCGATTGATAAACAAGATATTTCCTATACCATAGATATACTGAATAAGTGAGAGTGCACCTTCAATCGTTTGCATAGGCGTACCCAGACATTTTTCCTAGGGAAGGGGCTACTAAGAAGTCAATTAATTGAAGATATTTACATTTCACAAGAAAATTCGAAATATATGGAAAATATCTACATGGTGGGTCGAATTGGACACTTTTAAAGGGAAAGTTTTATTCTCGAACTAGATAGAAGAGAACGGATGTCAGTGTTTGGGGGTAGATTCTCATAACAAAGTCAATGATCGACATAGTATATTTTTTGCAAAGTGACTAAAATTCTGAATTGACTAGGACGTTACTTGATGGTAATCCATAGCAAATGTAAAAACTTCACAAACAATAAGATTTCCACAAAATTAAAATAGTATAGCTTCGTCAAGGGAAATACTGGTACAATGAACTAAACTAACCTTGGCTTGCCTAACTTTTATATATCCTACTTTCCCAACATGAAGAATAAGAATTACCTGTGAAAATAAGTTTCGATTAACTTTAATTTTCGGAAAATAGGCACAATATCTACATTAAAATACGGTGTACCGGATTAACTTGAAATCAAAATTATAGAACTTCAACCTATTTCGGATCATCAACTGACAAATTATCTTAGTTTTGGTTTTTGTTCGACATTTTTCAAGTTTAAAGGCCAAATGATGTGCTGACTGTGCCTGTCGAGTTCGTCTGACTGTTAATGCTAGTGAAGGAATTATAGCAAAGATTTCTGAGGAACATTTCCCGTGGAAGTATTTATAGAAAAGTGATAGGTCGTCGACTTTTCTACGGTGTTCTGATGGGGTCAAAGAGTTGATGAGTGTGGCATCACCCACCAGGCGAATCGCTCTTCCCTGGATGGAATCTAAGAACATCAGTGTATGTTTAGGTGCTGAACCTCATACATGAGAACAGTATTCTAAAACTGGTCATATCTGTGCTTTGTAGATAATGAGAAGCTGTTGAGGAAGAGTGTTGATTCCGATTTTTTGGAGTGTGATTCAGTGTTACTTCACATCATCAATAGAGCTCAGCCAAATGAATAATAGCACGAATTGTGATTTGCTATCAGTTGGTGTAGTTATCTTTCTTATTTCTAAATCGCTGAACTGATGATGTGCAACAACACTAAACGAATGCGTCTGCAACTGCTTCATCTGACTTCGTAGGTTTGCCCACTACTTTGTTTTATGTCATATATCATGAGAAGATACAAGAACTTTGATCATATACTTTGGAGCATTTCATGCCATTATTTGTTAGTAATCGGTGATTTAAACATATTATTCTCTAAAGAAAATTGAGAGAGATCGTCTTATTATAGTACCAAATATTCAACGCATGCCTTTTCTCTAGAAGAGCTGATCTCACTGTGCCCAACATAAGCTTGTCAAGAGTAACCATACCATTGAAGATATCCATTTCGATGCTTGGTATTACTATCAGCAATAACCTTTCTTGGGAAAATCACGTGAGATCAATTGCTAAAAGTGCATCCAAACTTGGTTTTCTGTTTCAAGCCAGGAGTTATTTTACTTCCAGTCAGCTGCTTATGATCTATCAGGCACAGATTCGACCTGTCCTGGAATACTGTTCCCATATTTGCATCCAAGCATTCCCTGAAACTGTTGGATTCTGTCCAAAAAAGGACAATTCGTCTCGTGGGTGATGCCTCGCTCACAAACTCACTCACTTCTCTGGAACACGATAGAAAAGTTGGCGATCTGGCTCGATTTTATAGAAATTTTCATTGACGATGCTCTTCAGACATATCAACAATTGTTCTTCTCTTGGCAGTCCCCGCGAGATTAACCCGTCGAGTTGAGGCTTCGCAGTCCTTCGTGGTCACTTTGGAGACCTGCAGAACATCTCTTTCCAAAGACTCGTTCATCCAACGAACAGCGAGGCTCTGGAACACATCGCCAAGGGAGGTGTTCCTCCAGAAATTTGATAAGAACAACAATTCCTACCTTATTTTCCCTTGGTTCTCACGATGTTCTCTGAACATTACAGGATATCCTTTTTCGTGGGAACCAGAACATAAAAAAAACATGAACCATAGAAATTCATCCACATATCTTTTTCATGATAATTTTCGTTTTCGTCGAATATTTGCTTCATTTTCTAGTTTTACTCGAAACAGGAACTTCATTCATGAACATTTTTAGTATAGGAAATGTATTTTTTTTTCGGATGGGTCCAGGAGGGGAGAGTTGGCCCTAATACCCCCATGGGTACGCCAGTGCGTCTCCCACTGAAATTAGTTCCATATTTACTTTCTATACGACTGCATTTTCGTGAATTATTCACAATCACAACAAGGTAGTTATTTCCGAACGGGAAAAATAGGCTTATTAAGCAGAAAGTATCTAACGAAAATATGAATCACCATCAGTGTTGTCAGAATCCTATTTATCAATTTACCAATGTGAAAAGGATTAGGATTAGGATCAGGGCGTACACTAAAAATGCAGAAATGAACAACTTATTAGTGACAACATCAGCTCTCAAGATTTTGAAAATATGAATTAGGGTGTTTTTCGGGAACAATGATTCTAAATTTGGAGAAAAAAAAAATACGCACTAATATCTCTTTCTCAAAAAATACGCCTCTTTTAACTTTTACTTCCCCCCAAAATCACGTGCCAATGGTAAATAAATGTCCACTCTGCCAAATACTTCATTTTCTAACATTCAATAATAAACTGAATTTCAAAAAAATCGCATTATTGGAAACTGACATATAAGGGAGTTCTAGCGAACTTGTCATTTTGAGAATTCTGTGTGGGAATATTATCGTTTGTGAAATTGTTCACGTTTGATTTTTATCGCTTGGTGCGCACGAAAGGGAATCCCTATAATGTTCGAAGAACATCGTGCGTACCTAGGAAGGATAGGGAGAGGAGGTAGGTGTCGGAATTTTTTTTTAATTTTGGAGATTGTAAGTTGTTGGAAATACTTCCTCAGGCAATGAATACCAGAGCTTTCCCGTTCTATAGAGAAACGAGTTTTGATATAAGGCTGTTCGACATATTTTGAGGTTGTGAACGAAAGAATGTACTGACTGCGCTTGTCGAGTTCGTTTGGCTGGTATTGCCAGGTAGCCGTGCGGACAGAGTGTCTATATTCTAATTCGCATTCGCTTGCCGGTCGTGGGTTCGATCCCCGTCGACTGCAGAAATTTTTCTGATGGCCCAAGAAAGTGTTTGGGATCACACGTTAAAAGGTAAGGCCCCCGTCATTCCTTGCTCGCACAAGACTTTCGAAGACTTTTGAGGGTTGCTCGCAAGGGGGCAACCGAATGACGGATAGAACAAATTTTAGAACAAAAATTGCTAGTCGTGGAATGATAGCAGAGATTTCTGAAAAACATTTCCCGTGGAAGTAGCTATAAAAAACTGAAAGGTCGCCGACTGTGTCAAAGTGTTTGTGAGTGTGTCATCACCCACCAGGTGAATGGCTCTTCTTTGGATGTAATCTAAGAGCATAAGAGTATGTTTGGGTGCTGAACCCTCGGCTGAACTCTTTGAGGTGTGAAGTAGCTTTTCACACGGAATAAAAAACCGAGTTTTTGTGTAGCAGCTTTCGCGATGGATCTGACATGATTATCCCATGAAAGATTATTGCTGATATGGAGACACCGAGCATAGATAAAGTTGACTCGGTATGGGAATGTTGGTATCAGATATTATTATATCAGGCATACTGAGTGCCGCCTTTCAAGAGAAAATACAGGCTTGAATTTTCGCGGCGTTGAATTCAACTAGGTTGTTGGTGGCTGTGATTTAGCAAGATCTTCATTGACAGCAATGACCTGCCTGCGCCGTGAGTTCTTAGTTTCCTGGGAAGGAATGGGAATTCTAGAAGAGAACGCAGTATGGAGAGTACCATCATCTGCAAAACTGTGGATAGGGCAAGTGGTTGCTCCCAACAGATCATTGATATGAAGTAGGAATAATGTTGGTGCCAAAATCGATCCTTGTGGAACACCGGAATTGATGGCCATGGTATCAGACGATACACCGTCCACCACCACGTGGAGTGATCTGCCTGAAAGAAAACTCTATAGGAGTTGGCATAGCTGAAGTGGTAAGCCGTATGATGGTAGTTTGTGAAGGAGTCCTTGGTGCCAAACACGGTCGAATGCTTTCGATATGCCTAACGTCACACTAGAGATTCCCCATGTTTCTCTAATGAAGCTTGCCATTCATGGGTGACGTAGGCAAGTAGATCTCCAGTTGATCTTCAGTGGCTAAGGCCATATTGTCTATCATTGATGATACCTTTGCTTTTCAGATATTTGATAAGCTTAATGTTGATGGCTTTCTCCATTACTTTGGAGATAACTGATAACAGGGCAATATGCCTGTAGTTGTTGGGCAGGTTTTTGTTCTCTCTTTTGGGTATTGGCTGGACTCTGCGACCAAGCAAAATGCGTCTGATAGTGCGTTGACAGAAGACGATTTCGGGCATTCGACTTTCAAAGGGTGGAATATCGGGCGGCACTTTACCTTTCTTCTGCGATGTTGTTGCTAAAGTGCCGTTAGCTTTGGAGAGTGGTGGAAATGAACTATTAGTGAAATTCCTCTCGACTGCTTTAGCGAGGGACCAAAACGAACGGATTCCATTGTGGCAATCTATGACTTTCGATCTCATGTTGGCATTGTTTATTTTGATGCATCTATTGTTTGGCTGCAGTTATTCCTGGCTGCAACGTATTCTGCTCTGGTCGCGAGGTTAGGGTTTTTGCGCCAGCAATGGAAGGCTGTTTGTTTCAAGGCAACAGCTCTAGAACAATTTTTGTTGTACCAGGGTTTCGAAGGTAATGATCTTTTCGAAGAATGAGGTATGTAGGTATGTGTCCATTCCAAGCGTGATGATCTCGAATAGTTCCGCAGCACATTTTGAAGTGGAAAGTGGAGTCATCTTCATTGATATACACTGCTCGCCAACAGCCGTCATGGCACCACCCACATTTCCAGAATTGCTATTAGGAGGAAAGAGAGGTTGAAAATCACTTCGGACTCGAAATGAGGACGTCCAATTCACTCACTTTTTATATTTTTCCTGAAAAATTTTCAGTTCTGAAAAATTTTATCTATACGCTTCGCTAGCGAATATCTCTTTAACCATATGAAATATAGGAAAAAAACCTTCTGATACAATTTTGTAGACAATTTTATCAGCTACAATTTTGAATGAATTGACTTTTTTGCTGTAACGTCTCCTGCACTTAGCTCACCTTGTAAGTGCGGGGACTTTTATAAGTTTTACTTCCTATATATCTACTCCGAACATATTCCTAGTCTCAAAAAAACTGTCCTCTTCTATGTCCTTTACACCCCCTCATTGTAGTAGGGGAGGCAAAGAGGCTGAATAGGGATTTACTCGATCGTCGTGGGGACGTATCAGATTGTGAAGATTAGATGCGAAAATGGAAAAAAAAAATATATAGAACAATTTTAGAACAACAAAATTTTTAGATGCGAAAATGGAAAAAAAATATATGACCTTTCACTGGTGGGGAGAGCGTGTACAGGTATTCAAAAATGTAAAAAAAAAAGTCACATAGAAATACTCGAGCGCATATGTTTATGTGCCCATCACGTGTTTCTGATAACCGAAAAATATCAATCTGCCGGTTTGCATGGTGGTGGTGGTACGAAGGGATAGAGAATGATCAATTTTTGAAAATGAAAAAAATAAATCGTGACCTTGAAATACTCGAGCGTGTCAGATTATTATACAGACGCTTCATCTTGATGTCCTTGTCGTATCGACCCATAATCTGACAATTATGTAGAGGAATCACCTCAATCTGACGGTTGGATTTTTCTGTTAACTGAATGTAATAACAAAAATATAAAACATACAAGGTGGGTCAGCTTTAGCAGGATCCCGACAGATCGAAGGATTCACAATTTTGAGATGGAATGAGGCTCTCGTAGACATACAGGATGGACCAATAGTGTGGCAAAGTGAGATAACGGCTTTGCTGTTTGAGATAGATGACCAAAAATTCATGAGATGGTCTAGTCTCATGAGCAGTACATTTCTGAAATATTTGGCGTTATACAGGGTTACTCAAAAATGAGAGGAGTATCAAAGTTATACTTCTTCTTATAGCACACCTTGAATTTTATTGCATTTTCAGATTCCTCCTTATGAGCTGATTGATAACAATACACGAAGTGATACTTCTTTCAGTTTCCTACGTTACCACAATTACATACATAGTTCCTAGTGGCTGCAAGCACCACACTCAATTGATGATTTTTGCTATTTCGGCTTGTGCAAATCGGCAGATTATTTTATTTCCGTGATCCGTGACTAATTGCCTTCAAAATAAAAAAGAATTAACTGCGCTCGAGAATGTATAGGTGACGATTTTTTTTTGCAAGTTTGTGGCTCTCCCATTTCCTTATGTCACGCTCAAATCGTCAGATTATTGAAATGCACACTTTTCTGCATGTAATTAACGTACCATTTCTTAATCTGACGCGCCCGAGTGAGCCCTTCACAAGGTCCAATGATACCCCCCTTAAGTTAATCTGCCGCGCTCGAGTAAATCCCGAAATCCCCGCTTGGGCTTCCCTGCTATTGATCGTTCAATGACTGATGTACATACCGATAGACCAGCTTCCTCTTTTTTACATGACTCAATGCTTTGTTGAACAGGACAGTAAAACAAGGACGAATCTAGTAGAGTATAAGTATGGGTTGCGTGTAAGAACTGTCAGATGACCAACCCTGGAGGCACAACATAGAAACACAACCTCACTTTTCTTATTTGTTTACAAGTGATTGAAATAGTTTTCCACAATTATTTTGGCATACGAATCGTATTTTTCGGCTATTGATTAATTCGGTCATGCCATCACATTGTGCTGTTGTACCAGGTGATTCAATAAGGGTAACCTAGAAGCTGTATCTCAGGAACTAATAAATTGCTAACAAAAGTTATTGTTCGAGGAAGGAAGGTTTGGTGAATAAAATAAAGATCCATACATACCATTCTGGTTCTTACCGCCCTCGCTAGGAGGCGTGTGTAATAAACTATTGGTTCCTGAGATACTGTACCTCGTCACCGTTATTGAATCACCTGGTACAACGCACAAAAACTGCAGGGGAAGACAAAGGAATCCGGTTGGTACATTATGATTTAAAAGTAAGTACCTACTATAGTCACTCACATACTTATAGTTTTCATTTTTGAAATCTGGTAATTTCTCTGATTTCCCATCGGAATTCCTTCTGCAATAGGTCCTAATAGAAATACTCGTGAAATTTCTAAAATAATGCAAGAAGATTGAATTCATGCAATCAAACGGGAGGACTGGTCTGACATGCTGAAGAAATGTGATCCTGTGTGTTGTAGACATTTTCAATCTATCAGCAGTATTAGCTGGTATTGCAGAAGTGGCAGAATGTGAGATCACTATTTACCTGAAAAATCATATTCCTTCGTCTCTCGCTGCATTTTGCGAAGGCATGCTTGAATTAATAAATAGAGCAAAAAACACGATTTGTATATCAAAATATTGTGAAAAACTATTTCAATCCTTTGATTCCTCTGTAAACAAATGAAAAAAGTGAGGTTGTGTTTCAATAATTCACAGAAGAGTGAGGTTGTGTTTCAATATTTTGCCTACAGGGTCGGTCATCGTGCACGCGACCTATAGCCTGTACTTATACTGACTGATTGATTTTGTATTTGTTTTTTGGAATCGGATAATCAATAGGGGCGTTTTATGTCAGTCAGCAGTCAACCTGTATATTGTTATATCTTTCTACAAAAGCCCTACCTTCTTGGTGCGCCCCTGTACCTTTGGGAACATTTTGTTTGTCTACGTGATCGGTCAGTCCTGGTCAGTCAAATATCCTTTCACCGCTCGACCTTCGTCACAGCAGATTCGAATCGAGGTGGATGCTGGCCTCTAATCGAATCTGCAACATTTTCTACCGTATTCGAACAATATCCTTCATGTGCGCCGTTTCTTTCAGGTCATGAGAAGTGCACCTTCCACCATGACTTAGAACTAGACCACAGACCGCCGACGAGAGAAGACATGCTGCCAGAAATGTCCAGGTCGTACAAGTTGCTTCTGCAGTCTTTGGGGGAGAACCCGGAAAGGCAGGGACTGCTGAAGACCCCGGAGCGTGCCGCCAAGGCCATGTTGTTTTTCACCAAAGGATACGACCAAAGTCTCGAAGGTGAGTCGTTGGGAGGTATTGTTATAGAACGTGTTTTTTTGTGTCTCGTTTGTTTACACTCAGCAATATAAGAACCCCCCAAATTCCATCTTCCACTACACGGTAATGAGATCGCCGAATAAAATTCGTGGACCAAAGGGTGGAGGCAGCGTGGGGGAAGTTGTTGAATTAATAGTTATTTATTATACAAGGGAAAAAAGTAGTAGATTTTAGCTCCAGGCTGTGTTGTCTCCCGACGCGTAGCGGAGGGAGACAAAAAACCATGAGCTAAAATTTAATATGTTTCCCGTGTATAATACACTATTTTTTTCTGTGACAGAAGGAAGGACGAATCAATATTGAGAAGATATTACATTATTTCGAAATCTGAAAATTATCGACGTGAAATTTCAAGTTTTTAACAGTAGGGACACCTGCGTTTTATAGGCATCTTTATCATTCTTTTGAAGTAATCAAATATCTGATGTCACTTCTGTCAGTTCAATTCAGTGATTTGATTTTGAAAAATTGCGAATTCGGTAGTTGTTTAGTAATATACGAAACCGCGAAGTCGAATGGAAGATAAAAGGACTTGCAGTTCTTTCTCGGAGACGGTATTATTGACTCATTTTTCGGAACTATAGCACAACAAAAGCCATTAACAGAGTATATATATGTGATATATATCCGGGAAAAAAGTACTCACTTTTTTCCCACGGGAAAAAAGTAATCTATGAAAAGTGACATTTTATAACCTGCCAACAGAGATGAAATGCCAAACTTTTTTCCCGTTACAGAAAAAACTCATTATTTACTAATACCTTTGAGTATTCACACAGAATTTAACTGGTGGGCTCACTCTCCAATTGTTTCGTCAGACTAACTCTCGATATGGAACAATTGCAAGCGAGTTTTGGACGTGGGGTTCAGGTATTTTCGATAGAGGCGCCATAATCGGAAAATCGTTCAAAACCTTGGTTATGTGAGGGATGAATCTATTTACATCATTGTTCTGTGGTCGAATAAATACTGTGCTCAACATTTTCATTCAAATTTCAATTTGAAATGAAAGCAAGAAATCTTTTTTGTAGCCGATTTCAATAAGCTTCACTTTTTTCATGACATGAACCTATTTAAAGCATGAAATCTGAGGAAATTCCTCTTTGAAGAACCAGAACAAAGAATGTATCAACTATTGAAATAGACCAATATCAAAAATCATAATAGGCAGATATGGTTACTGGTACTCACCTTAGAATTTACTCACACCAGTTCACGCTAATATTTCAAATCACTGAAATAATACTGTTGTAGAACAGAGATTTTCTTTTTTCTATGGTGGATTAGGTATTATACAGAAAATTTTGAAACTACGGAACACGTCCCTAACGAACACTTGACCCCAATCTCAGAAATAACCATTTTTTCAGCTGAAGAATATTTTTGACATATTCACGTTTCGATCCTTTGATCAGGAATCAGTTCACTGCTCTGATCCAAATCATATACGTATCCAAATATTTATCGGTCGGTAATATGTTTCCTGTAAATATGGATTGTAACCAGGATGAGCTTAGCGAGATTTACCCACGTCAAGTATGTTTATCAAAGGTTTATCAGAGTAGGCGCCATCGAGAAACTTGCAAACGACCTTCAATAGGGAGCAAGCGCACCAGTTAAATTTCTATACATCTCTATTCATTCACACTACCGATGATGACAGTTGTCAAAGGTTCGACAGGAGGCATTATATTGGGTGTTGTAGTGGTATTAATTGCGTAAATGAGTGTTGATTACAAGAAATCGACTTTTTCGATTGATTTTCGATAACGCGATGAAAAACCTTGTGATAAATATGTTTCTTGACTCCATGTCAGCTCAGGAATATCTTAAAACCATTGTAGCATCGTTATTGTATGAATTGGTCAGGAAAATCCAGAAGGGCCTCCTTGCGCCCCCTTGGATTGCCTTATCTGAAAAATCACGAGATCAATTCGAGATATTGAGCAGAGCAATCGATCCAAATGAAGGATTTGTGTTTAGCATAGCATATGGTAATGGCAGCACCAAACTGAACAGACGATTTCAGCAAATTCTGAACATTTCTCCAAAAAAAATATTTTTTCTTCTGTTGAAGTTGTCGATGATTTCAACGCAATATGAATCCATTTTCTAGGATGTGTTCCATTGTATAGAGTGGCAAAATGCTTTGAATGTGGCTTGCATAATTTCAAAATCGGAATTGATGCGATGAAAACTCAAAAATGAAAAATTATAGATTTCCAACATCCTGTATGAGGAATATGAAAAATTGCAAAACCATTTCGAGATATTAACTTGAACGTCCGCAAAAACGATTAATAGATAAAAAAATCCCTGGAATACGGAAGCGCTTGAATTTTTTCATTTTTGTAATACTTTTTTCGAACACTTGGTGTATAATGACAGAAAAACTCCCGACGAATTTTGAACGAGAAATTTGAAGCACTGCATACCGATTAGAAATCCATTCATTTTCTAAAAAGATATGGCAGTGTAAAAATTGTCATATATTTCAGTGGTCCACTTGTTTCATTGAGCATTTTATGTTAGCATCTCCAGGAGAAGATAAAAACTTCAGTGTCAAGGTGTAAAAAATCGGTTTGGTTAGTGGTAAAACAGTGTGTAGAGCGAGTGTAGTGTATATTTCCTCTAATCAAGATATCACTGTTGAATCAGAAGAAGAATATGATTTATCATCTAGAGCCATATACACTCTCTTCAATATTTTCAAGTGTCTTGTTAGGAACGAATTGAGATCTTGCAAGTAAACTAAAAGCCTTGCACTGGAACAAGATATTTTTACTTAGATCAAGTTCATATTATCAGTAGGAAATATTTCATATCTCACTTCGAAGTACTTGCTGGTTGCACGTTTTGAAATGAAAATCACCGATCTTGTTTCAAAGTCTTTTGATTTCAGACAAGTTATTCGAGTGTTCTGTTGAAGTAAATGATCAAGAAAATATATTTGTCGATGTAAGAGCTTGGGTCCCTTCAATTGAATTTGGAGTTTTTCACTTGAAGAAGTAAACTCTTCACCAAAGATAATATTTTCAAACAAGTGCACTATCTTCTTTCAAACATTTACTTTTCATACTGTGTGTAAGAGACAAGAGAGATAGAAATTCGCACTAAGGGAGATTCAGTGTGAAACGTGGCTATACTCCGCTTTACATCTTTTATTTTGTAGTTAGACCACAGTGCGCAGTTGCCAAGTCACCAACGGGAATTTACCGAATGTTTGGATCTCGGTTTGAAGTGTTTGAACACATAGAACGTGGTTAAGTCCCGCTAATATTATGTACCTACTCATGAAATGCGATGTGCTATATATTATACAGGGTGATTGAAAATTTGATGAAAATATTTCAAGGACATACTGTTGGGATCAAAATTAAACTCTTTTTTCATATAAACATGTGTCCTAAAATTCACCCCTTCAAGCTACAGCCACTGTAAGTTAGGTAAAGAAAAAATATATTCTGAAATTGTGACTAAAATAACGGATAAAATCTTCTGATAATTGGCAGGCCCCGAAAAAGTCTTATTTTGATCCCAACAATACGTCCTTAAAATATTTACATCGAATTTTGAATCACCCTGTTTATTCTTATTCCATGGAGATCAATTATCGACTATAGGTATAGTAATCACTACTCGGGATAATTTGAAAGATAAAACTGTTTTTTCTTGATGAATCCTTGTTTACATTGAACTGTTGAAATTAATCAGACTTGTCTGTGTCTGCCATCTTATTTTTTTCGAGGTATTTCATGTGTGAGTAACAATAAAATCAATCATATCAATTTTTCGAGAAAACAAACCGTAACCTTTTTAATCGTTATTCAATTTTATAATACAAATAATATATTTTTTTAATGATTACATTATAAAACAACGTACGCATCATCGCTTGTAGTCACCGCAAATGTAAATAATTAAAATTAATTATATCAATTTTTCGAGAAAACAAAACGTTATCTTATTATCGTTATTCAACAATAATGTTCCAAATGATTCTTCATTTTCATCAATCAATAAGGTGAAATAATTCAAAGAAACTACATTTATTTCATTTCATTTCATTTATTTATACTGCTAAAACAACAGGCTTCAGCCCAATTACAGAATAACAGTTTTATCACATACAGTACACATACAGTACACACTTGAAATTACTCCCGAAATTACCTAAAAAAATTGAAAACAAAGATACAATTCTTAAAGGGTTCCTGATTCTATCAATCGGTTTGTTTTTATATTTGTAAGAAACAAAACATGCGAATGATGTTGACAACATAAATATGGTCTTGGCAACAATTCCCGAATGGGGATCCAATAACTTGGTAGATCTCAATGCAAACAAAACACAAGCATGCCTTTTCTCTAGAAAAGCCGATCTCACTGTGCCCAACATAAGCTTGTCAGGATTACCATACCTTTGAAGACATCCATTTCGATGCTTGGTATTACTTCTTGGCAAAATCACGTGAGATCATCAATTGCTAGAAGTGCATCCCAAAAACTTTCACTTCCAGTCAGCTGCTTATGATCTATAAGGCACAGATCCGACCTGTCCTGGAATACTCTTCCCATATTTGGAGTGCAGCACCCAAACATACCCTGAAACTGTTGGATTCTGCCCAAAAAAGGTCAATTCGTCTCGTGGGTGATGCCTCGCTCACAAACTCACTCACTTCTCTAGAACACCGAAGAAAAGTTGGCGGTCTGGCTCTATTTTATAGATATTTTCATGGACGATGCTCATCTGAAATATCAACAATTGTTCCTCCCCCGCGAGATTAACCTGTCGAGTTGAGGCTTCGCACCCCTTCGTCGTCACTTTGATAACCTGCAGAACATCTCTTTCCAAAGACTCGTTCATTCAACGAACAGCGAGGCTCTGGAACACATTGCCAAGGGAGGTGTTTCCCGAGGCATATAACCTCCAGAAATTTAAGAAGAACACCAATTCCTACCTCATTTCCCTTGGTTCTCACGATGTTCTCTGAACATTACAGGGTATCCCTTTTCGTGGGAACCATCAGAACATAAAAAACAATCATAAGGGACATGTTTTGGTCTTATAAAAGAACATCTTCAGCCTAATTGAAAGTTCTACAATACAAAAAGGTTGGTGTGAAAGAATTACCTAATTTGTGCTTGACTTACTTGGAGTTGAACAATTTTGAAGCTACTAGTTGTGGAATTGTTGACAATGCCCATATAGTCGAGAAATCAAATTATGAATGAAAAAACGGGTTCTCAATAAATGAAGGGCTCCGTGCCCTGAGGGCGAATACCATTATTTTCATTGAAATTTCATATACCAAAATGGTATATGGAGGTTGATTGCCCAAAAGTTTGTTTTGACAAAAAAGGGGTTCCTCGTGCCCTTAATATAAATGGGACAAACAGCCAGCAGGTGTTTAAATCTAAACTAATTTGGTTAGAAAACGCTGAAAATAATCCCAAATGATGACGTAGGCAAGACGTTGAAATAAGTCAAAGTCAATGTCAAGGAATGAAACATGAAATCCCGACCATGAGCATAGGCATTTAACAATAGCTTATACAACTAATTAAAGAATGTGGAGGTAGGAGGAGGGATGCATGTAGGGTAGAGTTGAGCAAACCAAAAAACCATTGACTATGAAATACCATAGAATAAGAGTATGGACCAAGGTAGGTAAACTAACAGCGATTAAAATCCAAAGCATTGAAAAATTTAATACAGTCAAAATGTGTTTGTTCATCAAGAGACAAGACGGAATTATTATTTGAGGAAGAGTTAATTTCGAAAATTTCCAGTCAAATTAATAACCTATACCTTTTGGACAGACATGTAGAATTTTAAGGTCCTGATTTGGATCAAAACTATGGCGTCAATTTAGGATGTGGTTTGCGAAAGAACTTTTGGTATCATATTCATCAAACAAAGGGGGTGTATTCTTGGATTTCTCAATGATCTTAACATGTTCTGTAACTCTGGTTGGAATGTTCCTACCACTTTGTCCAACATATTGAGCATTGCAATTTGGATCCGAGCAAGAAATACAATAAACTCCTGACTTGTGATTCAAAGGACCTTTATCTTTAGAATTAACAAAATATTTTGAAATATTATCAACTGTGTAAGAAGAGATATTATTATTATATAATTTTAACACGTGCTGGCAGTTTGCCCCATCAATTTTATTGATATTTTCGTTAAGTAGCGCTTTCATAAGGGTACGGGGAACCCCTTTTTAAAAAACCCGTCAATTTATGGTGTCGTTGTCAATGAAAAAATGGTATGAGCTCTCAGGGCACATTCATAATTTCATATTCCGACTATAAGCATTGACAACAATTCCACAACTAGTAGCACAACTCCAAGTAAGTCAAGCACAAATTAGGTAATTCTTTCACATCATCATCTTTTCACATCAACCTTTTTGTATTGTGACCCATTTGTGCATTCTATTAAATCGATGAATTGATGAATTCATCTGGACCAGATGTCTGCCCTAATAGCAAATACCGCGCCAGTGCCAGGTATAGGAAAAAGAAGTGGAAAATGTTAGGTTATTGAGCATATCAACAATAATAATAGCGATTATTTATTTCTCTCTATATTCCACTGTGTTTGGCTCGGTAATCAAATGAAGGTAAACAATATCGTTGTGTGAGACGAAAAAGTATTGCTATGTATGTGAATGTTGAAGGCTTTCCTGATCAGAACAAAAATACTCAACTATAATATGCTATAATACGCTACGCTCGGCAATGAACAATCAGCCGCGGCAGTCAATCTACTGCTTTGCTACCTAGTAACCTAGTAAAACAAAAATAACTATTGATGTGGTCTGCAGCAACACAAAACAGCGTACTTGTTGCCTGTGGAAAATTCAATACCAATTCAGTAGCCTATTGTCTGGTTATCTGGCGGTCTTTCACAGTGCCATGGCGACAAATGATTTCCCTTGACGAACCGTAATAATGGATGAAATCCTTTCCGGAAAATTGCCAGATGGAAAGATAACTGAAGACAATGATAGGCTGTCTAGTGGAAAACGATTGTCTCTCAATTTCGCATTGAAAGACGAGATCTTGTTTCGAGTAGTCGCCATGGTTACGACACGCTCTTCATTTTGAATAGAGCACAAATTGGCGAAATTTTCAGGTCGACTTGAAGGAGAGGATATTCTTATACAAATCTTTTTTTCTCTCATGCCATTGGAATCTGCCATAGATGCAGATACGGTTAAATTAGATTGATATACAGGGTGTTTCGAAATTCGACCGACAACGCTTGACAGGTGATAGCCTTCGTGATTTCATAATCTCTGAGATAGGGATATACGGTCTTGAAGTGTTCAGTTCTCGAGATATAGGGCGTTGAAGTTGAGAAATTAAAATAGTTTTTTCTCGATATCTCATGAAAAATTGAATATAATGCATTCAAATTCGGTATATGGTTTGATCTTTCAATGGTTGATTTTTTGACCAGAAAGGCATTCCGAGAATGTTATCCAGAGGTGCGCTACAGAGGGTTGTGATAACTTTTCCGCACATATTTTCTACGCCACTGATGAAATTTCAATTATTTCTAATTTCTCGAATTGATTGTTCAATTATGTTGAAAAAGTGCATCACCTTCAACTGAGCTAAAATGAACAGTTATCGAGATATTTGACCCAAAATAGAAGTTTGCATAGTAATTTTTCATCTTCCTCAGTATTAGAAAATTACGAACATTTTTGTTCTCTCTTTATGCGTGGAATAACTATTTCTGTTCAGCTATAGCATGAGATCTGAATAGTATCTAATCTACTCAACACCAGAAAAATATTTTTGCAATTTTCTACTACTGAAAATGATGAAATATTACTATGCAATCTTCTATTTTGGTTCGAATATCTCGAAAACTGTTTATTTCAGCTCAGTCGAAGGTGATGCATTTTTTGAACAAAATTGAACAATGAATTCGAGGAATTGGAAATAATCGAAATTTAATCAGTGGCGTAGAAAATATGGGAGGAAAAAATGCCACAACCCCCTGTAGGGCACCACTGGACAAAATGTCCGGAATGGCTTCCAGGTCAAAAAATGACCCATTCAAAGATGAAACCATATACCGAAGTTGAATGCATTATATTCAATTATTCTTGAGATATTGCGAAACAACTATTTTCATTTATCAACTTCAACGCCCTGTATCTCGAGAACTGAACATTTGAAGACCGAATGTTCCTATCTCAATGATTATGAAATCACGAGGGCTATCACCTGTCAAACGTTGTCGGTCGAATTTGTTACTTGTTATTTATATAGACTTTCAATCGCAGATTCGTGATTAGGATTTCTCTATTCAGAATTTTTTTCCACGTCCTGTATTATGAATATCAATTTATCATACGTTTAAAAACACTGAATAAATACTTTTTTCTACTCACATAACTAAAATGGCATTTAGCGTACGGATATGTACCACGCTAAATGCTAAATGATCGATTAATCATGGATTGACGCGATCTGTGATCTGTTTGAAAAATTGAACACGTTACCATGGCAACACACTTTCTTAAACACATTACCATGGCAACGCAGTGCTTTAAACACACTTTCAGTTGTTTGAGTTCTGTCCGGCCTGTCAATTGTAGGAACTGTCAACTGTCAATTTTGTTGCGATTTGCAGTCGGTGACAATCTGAATCATTCAAACAATTTCTGTTCGTATCAGAATTCTTCATTGAAAATGTACGCGGAATGTAGACGGAAGTGAAATCGAAGATAATAATGTTTTAGGTACTAGCATATCTCCAAGAACTCTGTGCATCAATGAAGCTCTCATTTTTGTGGGCAATTTATTCTAAGGTGAGCATGACACTGATTATAATATGTATAAACCTATATAAGAACATTTAAGTATCCATATATATGCAAGACACACTAAATCGTCTCCACAAATTTATTATCGGAATTATCAGTGTCTGAACATGTTTCGGACTATCAATAGCCCATCATCAGCAGAAGCGTTTTCAAGACAATTTCTAATTAATTCTAATTGCTTGGATGAACAAGTTTTGGTACCCTCCATTAAGCCCTTTGGGCCATGGGCACTTTGCCTTCCATTAATTTTAACAATGTCATTTCATATTGTATAATATTATTGTTGCCCCTTTTTTCATTTCCACGTGAGTACATAACCTAAGGTATAGTTTTTGTAACTTTGAAAACATTTCTTTGTAGAAATAGTTTTAAAAATGCTTCTGCTGATGATGGACTATTAATAGTCCGAAACATGTTCAGACACTGATATTTCTAATAATAAATTTGTGGAGATGACTTAGTGTGTCTTGCATATGAATTTATTCACTCCACTTCGAGATACCATAGACTTCTACCATAGAACATTCATGTATGTAAGTGCTCACTTCCCGGACGCTTTTTTCTTGAGAAAGTAGCCTTTTTCAGGCCTATTCCGGGAAGTAACACATCGTCGTTGTCACTGTAACTATAAAAATCTTGGTAGATGGTTTTGATAAATGCAGATGATAACCCTCGTGATAACCATAGCAGCGAAATATCGGCTGACAGCTATTTGACATGAAATTAGTTGACATTTTGATTTTTGAAAGTTTGGTTGCAATTATCGCAATAGACTATCGAAAGCAGCTGCGATAGTGGGTTTGAAAAAGTCCATACGAAATTTCCAATGTTGCAGTTAGTAGGTATGTATAGGTATTCTGTTCAAATTTTAGTATTTTATACAAATATGAATTGATAAAGAACAAAGAAGTATAACATGGCTGCCGAAAAAATAGTTAACGCAACACGTGGACTCGCAGACTTCTAGGACTCGCCTACGGCTCGGCCTAGAATTTTGTCTACCCGTCCAAAAAAACATTATTTTACGGACTTGTTACGTAAATTACTATTCTCGAATATGACATCGATGGTTCCGATCGTTTTTCCACATTTTTATTTTAAGGCCGTAAAATCAGGTTGTCAAGCTTTCGTTGGCCCACTCTGTATTTACCAAACCCTCGAACCGATCGTGTGGTCGGTTTTCCATAAACGTGTCCCACTTCTCATCAATAAATCGCGTTTGGTTGTGACATAACTTGATGTTCGAATTGAATGGTTATTGAAGTGCCTATAAGTGTTCACCTGTACACATCAGGATATTCCTACATATATCCACCTTTCTGCATGCTCATGAAGTTTGAACTAAACTAAAAATTATTGTGAAAAAAACTTTAACAGTTCAAAACTGACCTATTTCCGTTTCCGCTTGGCCTACCCTCGAAAATCATTCAATATTTGAATGGCCTTATTTTCATAAATATGAAAGCTTCATTATATTCAATGGGGCATTTTTGCGAAAATCTTTCTAAGGGTGAATCAGAATATTACTAACAAACTTCGCACACGTACTCCTCACCTCATTTTGTGGTGAAAAGTTCCTGGCAATGTATGTCCTTAAATGCATCCTCACTGAGATACAGGGTGTCGAAAGTACGAAAAAAGTTGAGATTTCCCTAAATTTCTCCAGAAACCCTGTAGCAAAACCAATCAAGATTAATCAGAGTAATCACAGGGAGTTTTCGTTTTCGAATTTCGTCAACCAGGGGCGTAGTAAGGATCGTATGTCGCCACATTTTCCTTCAAAATTTTTCTCCGACAGATGAATTATCAAAGTATAGTGAATGACATTAGTCAGGATTATCAATACTGAACCTAAAAGTAATAACATTCTGCAGATATTTGCGAAATCATCTTGATGAGCTCTAGCCATCGTTGAAATTCTACCGTTTCCCAATGGCACACCCTGTATAAATTTTAATTCAATTTCGATAAAGGGTTTAGAAAACAGGCTTACCTAAACAACAGTCTTGCAAAGGTAAATCGGTATTCAACAAAAGATGAACAAAAAAAGTATATCCTGTTTTCTAATCATAATTTTCTACCTACCGGAGCTATTGAACGTTTCAAAATTTGCAGTTGATTTGAATTCATAATTTTTTCGCATATGGAGGTTCTAGAGAATGAGAAAAAACTGATCATGTTGAAGGCTAATCATACCAGTTCAAATTTGGACACAGCACTTTCCTATATAAAAATGGCGTCCTGTCGAATTTTCTGAATTTCTGGTATATTACAGTACTCGACCGTCCCAATCCGATCCTATGACCAGTTTTTGAGAAACATATTGTTGATTTTGAGAAATGCTCTAGAGAATTTTTTGCGAGCAGTTTTTTAGTTTCACCTTTAAATAGAACAACCATGTACAGAATCAACCTAAACTGGTCATCATCACAGGGTGATGTGTTATTCTTAATTTCAAAATATCGATACTACAACTTGATAAAAATTACAAAATGAAAATTATCACTCGGTATATACGTTCTTCTTACATCGAATGGATTTATGATATATATTTCTTATACATGGTGATTTGTTAATGGTGATGTTTAGAGAATAAAGTTTATTGGGCCACCTCATATTATCGGGTCGATTTGGGTATTCATTATAATTTTGGAGGACACATTATGATGCATTCCATGGTATACAGAGTGATTTATTGATTGAAAAATTGCCAACTACAAAAAAATATTCAAAAACCACTGTTTTTTTCATCACCCTCTAATTCTAGATTTTTACCGTTGAGGTGAGATTTTTTTCTCATCAATATGTTCAGTATGAATACCTCGATGAGGTGAAGAATTTTCAGCTCCTTGCTATGACTAGTTTTTCATTTATCTAGTGAACAATATGAAAATTGATAATTATTTTCATCTTTGATTATATAGAAGTGATTACCCACTTAGATGAAATACTGCTTCGAAATCAAAGATTAGTTGTAGAAAATGTCAGAAAAATATTTCTCTTGAAGACATGAAGTAATCATATTGTCGATTGAGAGATTCAGGAATTACAGAATATACCGGTAAATCATGGATCAAACTTTAGCTGGGTATAAACAAGTTTATAGCGTATCAAAAACCCACAACTTGACCCTCCCAAAAACCTAACGATTCTTGAGATATTGAAACTTTTATATAAAAAAATTGGATTCCTATTTTTATGTTTCAAGCTATAATGAAGAGCGATTCACGACTTTTATACAGGGTGGCATTGAAATAAGTGCAAATATTTC
Source organism: Phaedon cochleariae (assembly GCA_918026855.4). NCBI lineage: Eukaryota > Metazoa > Arthropoda > Insecta > Coleoptera > Chrysomelidae > Phaedon > Phaedon cochleariae. The sequence goes on along the minus strand of OU896719.1, from coordinate 22,698,954 downwards.
AAACACGGAGAAATCTTCACGTGTACTATCGAATGGCACTTATAAAAAAACTTTAGGGATCAAAATAATATTCGAGGTTGGACCACTTTTTTCACCCAAAGTAATACACTGTAGCTAATCTGACGTCACCTCTGTTCAAATTTCCATGCGGTAGGCACAATCACGCGTAGTTCAATCATTTGAATTGTTTTCATGAAGTGGCGTATACTTGCATTTTAAATCTGATATCATCAGAATATTCCTTGGACTGTATCATATTGATGTGCTGAATATGTGCACTTATCATAAAAACACCTTGTATATAGTATTTGTAATAATCGCAGAAAGCAGACTTTCGATAGCAGCAATTCACGGTCAACAAGATTCAGATCCTTCAGGATTTCCTCTTATGAAACTTTGTTCAAAGTGTTTTTTCATAGACCCGAATAGCTATCAAAAATCTGTCTTCTGCACAACTACCTACTATTCAGTAATAATCATTAAAAATAATCAACATGAAACGCTCCTTATTAGCTTGACATATGAAAATAGGACACCTTGTATATTCTGTAATTCCTGACTCTCTCAATCAACAATATGTCTTCAAGAGAAATAGCTTGCTGATATTTTCCACAATTAATCTTTCATTTCGAAGCAGTATATCATCTAAGTGGGTAATCACTTCTTTATAATCAAAGATGAAAATAATTATTAATTATTTTTATATTGTTCACTGGATGAATGAAAAACTATTCATAGCAAGGATCCGAAAATTCTTCACCTCATCGAGGTATTCATACTGAAAATCTCACCTTAGCGGTAAAAATCTAGAATTAGAGGGTGATGAAGAAAACAGTGGTTTTTGAATATTTTTTTGTAGTTGTAGTCTGTATATCATGCAATGCATCATATTGTGTCTTCCGAAATTATAATGGATACCCCAAATCAACCCGATAATACGAGGTAGCCTAATAAACTTCAATCACACTGTCTTGGTCATCATACTATTTTAGTCTGGTACACAACAAATTTCGGTACCAAACCACGCTGTTAACTTTACCAAGTGTACAGTTTATACCACACTGACTAAGAGTATTTAGTTAAAATGTGGTCATTAGTCAGCTTACCAAGACACGGTATAAACGTGCCCTTTATAACGTGTCTCCCGGTACATTTATTTCACGAGTTACGCTTTGAAGGCTCAAAGGGCATCCTGAGAGATATCTGGAGCACAGGGGAACTCAATTTGGCTCGGTAATTATTGTCTCTTCGGAAAATTACCCGCGGCCTACTTTGAGTGGCGTCTGCATGGCTTCCTGCGATTCGCTTTCCCAGCTTTCCCATCTGATTTCCATTCAACAGGTAATTTCGTTACTTCCGGCAACGCTCGCTGTTCCCGAGCTCAATTAATTCGTGATCCAAGCAATGTTCGGTAACTAACAGAATGGAAAGAGTCGCGAGTATTTATGTTACCAGACAAACCCGATTTTAGGATAAACTAGTTTTTCCTAGGCTAAATCAGTATATCCGAAGAGCGATAGGATGAACTAAACTGGTCAACATTGATAACGTCGTGGTCCGAAATATAGCCTTTTTTTATGTTCTGGTTCCCACGAAAAGTGATATGCTGTAATGTTCAGAGAACATCGTGAGAACCAAGGGAAAGAAGGTAGGAATTGGTGTTCTTCTTGAATTTCTGGAGGTTATATGCCTCGGGGAACACCACCCTTGGCAATGAGTTCCAGAGCCTCGCTGTTCGTTGGATGAACGAGTCTTTGGAAAGAGATGTTCTGTAGGTCTCCAAAGTGACCATGAAGGGGTGCGTCATTTCGACGGTCTCGCGGGGACTGCCAAGGGAGGTACAATTGTTGATATTTCAGAAGAGCTTCGTCCATGAAAATATCTATAAAATAGATTAGATTAGATTAGATTAGATTTATTTCCCAATAAGATGATACAATTTTCTTCTTAATACTAATGATAATGATAGTTATAAATTCACATAAAATATGTATATCTTGCCTTAGGCGTAGGGAAACAGCTGACTGGTGTATTACAAAGATTTTATATTAAAATTGAAGTTGTGTTGGTGACAGACAAAGTTAGGTGCAGAGTCGGTGAAAGCTTGATATGAGTTTTATTTTCTAAATATAATTTTTTTTTTTTTTTTTTATAGGAAAGTTGTTGCAAAGAATTCATTGAGATCATAAAATACATATTGACGTAAGAGTAGTTTGAGGTTAGTTTGAAATTGTTTCTTACCAGCAAATGCCTTTAAATATTCAGGGAGATGATTGTATATGTTTATGCCAGTGTACAGAGGTCCCCTACGTGTTCGATTATATCTGTAGGCAGGTAAAATGAAGGACTGATCTCTTGTTGAATATGTGTGTCTATCCGATGACCTTGTGAGTTCACTACGATTTTTATGTATTAGTATTGAGATTTTAAAAATGTATAAATTCACCAATGTAAAAATGCCGGAATTTTTGAAATATTCTTTACAAGATTCCCTATACTGAAGTCCGAAGAGGGTACGAATAGCTCGTTTTTGTATCATTAAAGTGGTTTTGGACAAAACAGCAGTTCCCCATAGTTCGATCCCATATTGTAGGTGACTCTGGAAATATGAAAAGTATACTGATTTAGCAGTTTCTATATTTGTATTTTGTTTAATTATTCGAATGGCGAATATAGCTTTACTCAATTTAACATTTAATTGATTGATATGTGACGACCAGCTAAGGTCACTGTCAATTAAGATACCCAGAAAAGTTGTTGAATCTGTCGAAATAATAGTTTTATTATTTATCGTAATACTAGGATTATCTATATTTCGATAGAGATTGAACAAAATACTGTGTGTTTTGTTAAGATTGAGTGCCATTTTGTTCGCTAGAAACCAATCTGATATACCATCCATTACATTCTGTGAAAGTGATATAAGTGATGGAAATTCCTTGTCTTGAACAACAATGCTGGTATCATCGGCAAACAGCTTGAAAGAAACTGAGGGAAAGCTACTAACTATATCATTCATATACACCAAAAACAACGTTGGCCCGAGTATTGATCCTTGTGGTACACCATTTTGAACTTCTGCAGAGTCGGAAAAAACATTTTCTATCATATTGTGATCTTCATGTTCGATTTTCACGATCAATGACCTTTGATTCAAATAACTTTCGAACCATTTATTGGGTATACCCCTAATACCATAATACTGTAATTTTTTCACCAATATACGATGGCTGACGCAATCAAAGGCCTTGGAAAGATCGCAAAATATTCCCAAAGGGTGTTGATGGTGTTCTAGTGCACTATTTATGTGTTCTAACAAGGAATATGCTGCGTCAGTAGTATTCGTATTCTCTCGGAAACCGTACTGTGAATCAGTTAATATATTATTTTGATCTAGGTAATATTTGAGTTGTCGATTCACGATCCATTCTAATAATTTGGAAAAACTTGGTAACAAGGAAATACCACGGTAGTTATTTATATCCGTTTCATCACCTTTCTTGTGTAATGGTATAACAATAGATTTTTTGAATATATTAGGAAACTCACCAGTAGAAAGAGACCTGTTGAATAAAAAAGATCGCCAACTTCTCTACGGTGTTCCAGAGAAGTGAGTGAGTTTGTGAGCGAGGCTTCACCCACGAGACGAATTGCCCTTTTTTGGACAGAATCCAACAGTTTCAGGGTATGTTTGGGTGCTGCACTCCAAATATTGGAACAGTATTCCAGGACAGGTCGGATCTGTGCCTTATAGATCATAAGCAGATGACTGGAAGTGAAATAGCTCCTGGCCTAAAATCGAAGTAGAATAACTCACGAATTTCCTTACCAATTTGAAATCGGTTTTCACCGATGATTAGCCTATAATCTCTCGACAGTTTGTTGTGTGTGGCAATATGAAACTTCTGTAATTTCAGATAACATTGCTACAGGGTGATAATTGAATGGGTGTAGAATTGCATCGTGGTCGTCACCTTACCGCTGAAACAGATAATTCTTATTATTTTTTTACTCACCAGCATCCTCTTGATATTCAATTCAATTCTATTCAATGGAACTATGTACTTTTTTTTTTCGGAGACGCACTATACTTTCTGGACGATTTCTTTTATATAAAGCAGCACTTGATCCTAATTCTATTAGGTTGTATATAGGTTTAAAATCAGCTTATTACATCCAGTGAAGGGAGTGCAGTGATCAAGTCCAGCCCGAGGTCCAGCCGCTATAGTTATAGTACAATAATGTAGACAGAGGGAGAAAACGTCTATCAATGCCATTTTTTCTGTGACGGGAAAAAAGTTTCACATTTTTTATCTCTGTTGACAGGTTATAAAATGTCACTTTTCAAAAATTACTTTTTTCCCGTGGGAAAAAAGTGAGTACTTTTTTCCCGGATACTCATAAGTATGGTAGATATTTGATTCAGAATATTTTATTAAACGAAAGTTACATTTCCTTCATTGAATGTGCATTGCATGAATCCACACGTTCCTTGAAATATTCGGAACAACAGTAGAATTTTCTCGTGTTGAAATTATATTTCTTTCTGCCATGGACACAACTGCCGTTGATGTACCTGGTTGCAAATGGGGTGTTATTTCGGCAATGCCACAAGTTCTGAATACTTTATTAGCTATTTCTGTTCTGTGTGATACCGATTCATCAACATTTATCCTTCAGCGACCGTTGATGACTTCCAACCGCCATGTTTCTTCAGTGTCAGCAAATCTCCCCCAGATTCAACTAAAAGTGTAGCAGACAATCTTCGAAATGAATGACCTGTATATGAGGTAGCATTTTCAAGTTTTAGAAAACTAGCTACTGTTTCAGGTACCTTGTAAAACTGATTTTTACCCACAACTTGATTGATACCTTTTCCATTGCGATATGCATAAAACAGGCGGGGATCCTTTGCTGTTGCTGGACGCAGGGCAATGTATGTTTGGTAATATTTTATATATTCTTCAGTAACTACGAATCTTCTGTCCACATCATTCTCTGTTTGCTTGAGTTTCACAATTAATATCGTTCCTGAATCTTCAATATCATCTAATGTTACCTGACTGATTTCACAAATTCGACAAGCTCCTGCAATCCCGAATACAACAACAACTTTGGGCATTAAATAAACTTCATCAGGAGCATTATTTAAAAATTCGCCAATTTGTGTACTCGTAAAAATCGCTGCTTTCTTGGGTTTGTAACCTTTCCCATTTTGTTTCAGGAATGTAATTAGTTTGGGATATTTTGAAATGTCTACATTATTATTGGATTGTAACATTTTTTTGTTTGTTTGTTTGTTTGTTCTAAAATTTGTTCTATCCGTCATTCGGTTGCCCCCTTACGAGCAACCCTCAAAAGTCTTCGAAAGTCTTGTGCGAGCAAGGAATGACGGGGGCCTTACCTTTTAACGTGTGATCCCAAACACTTTCTTGGGCCATCAGAAAAATTTCTGCAGTCGACGGGGATCGAACCCACGACCGGCGAGCGAATGCGAATTAGAATATAGACACTCTGTCCGCACGGCTACCTGGCCCATACTTTTAATCATTGAATAATTTGACCACACTGTTGATGGCTTTTGTTGCTGAGCCAGTTCGGAAAAATAGGCCAATAGCACCGTTTCCGAGAAAGAACTGCATGACTTTTTCATTCTCCATTCCATGAATCTTGAATACGCGGTTTCGTAAATTTTCCGCGATTTAGCTGGCAATAATTTTTGTGACACTTCTTTCGCTGCTTCAACTCACTCCGGTGAAGTAAGAGAAAACTCGAATTCAGACATTTAATATTATTCAAAATAACTACTAAATCACTATATAAGTTCGCAATGATTTTCAAATCAAAAATCAAAACACAGAATTACATTGACAGAATATGACAATAGAATGACATAGCAACAAAGACGTCCACAATGGAGGTGTAAGAAGTACAAATTTCACATTGATAATTTTCTGATTATATGTAATATCTTTTCAATATTAAAGCGTCTTTCTTCCTGTCACAGAAAAAAATAGTGTATTATACACGGGAAAAATATTAGATTTCAGCACACGGTTTGTTGTCTCCCTCCGCTACGCGTCGGGAGACAACACAACCTGGTGCTAAAATCTACTACTTTTTTCCCTTGTATAATAAATAACTATCTCATATTCAATGTTTAACTTCCTCTCTACCCACTATCGTATCATTCATGTAACCATAGCACTTCATGAAGCGGTTGTTAGGTGAGGTCAACTAAGAAACTAATGACAGACAGTACTTTCGTACTCGTAGTGGTAGCGTTAGAATATGTGCTTTTAAAAAAGGCGATGGGCTTTTTGTTCGTTGAAATCTCTACTTTTTGATGGTCTAAAAGAATAAATATATTACTATGGTAAATGTTCTCAGAAAATGCAAAGAAACGAAAGAGCAGCATTCACATTCTACTATAATTTTTGTCGGTTTCATAAATTATCGACCTTGGTCTATGACCTATACAATGTTTATTGATTACTGCTCAAAAACAAACAAGCATGTGCTGGATTCTGAACCTATCGACATGGAAACTAGACTGCTTCTCCAAAAAGTTGCCAGTGATCTACATGTCAAGCGATGGATGGAATTCAGAAGCATTCAGTAAATTCAGTTCAATATTATTTGCTGTTTTTGAAAGCTATGAGAGCATTTTATTCAAAACTTTTCAACACAAGACATACGCATCATACGCCACACGGAAAGCGCAAGAAACATGGGTCTTTCATTGATACAGTCTCTATAATATTTCTTTGCGCGTACGTCACAACTTCAAAAAAGGTCATATGTTCCAGTGAAGCAGTGCCGTGCTGCTTCAGAAATTGGGTTAAAATAAATAATAATATTCAGAAAATTTTTATTCACTACTCCAGGTAATTTTGATTAAGAAACATTCAATAAAACATAGGATTGGTATATATTTCAAGTTTCAACTGTTTAATTCGTCAATTTATTGAAGGCAAAAATATGTATCAGAACTTTGGTATGTATATACGTATGGGTTGGTATAGGACCCGATATACACATCTATTCAATGCTTTTGTAAGGTATTCTGTGGTCGTGACAAAGCCGAACACTGTTGAGTCGACTTAAGTATTTGGTATATATATTACTGTGCAGCATTTTCCACAAAACCACCACTATGGCCAGCATGAAGTACAATAAATCGTTTCCCATCATAATCATCTTCAGGTTTACAAACACTTTTTGTCCTTTGATCTTGCCATGATCTCATCTTATTCCCTTTCGCAAATATCCAAGTTTCATCTAAGAAGACTATTTGTCTAGGGTAACTAGAATTGCGAGTTTCATGAAAATTTCCTGAAAATCTGGGCTCTCATTATGGATATGTCCGTTCTTTTTTATATTTGAATCCTACATTTGTGAGGAGTTTGCTCAATGTGCCTATACTTGCGTCAAGAATATGTTTAGTTCTGAGTTCTTCTTTCAAAATTCTGAGAATGATGTGTTTTTCTGTAAAATAGTCAGTTGAAGGTAGTCAAGAAGTATCAAATGAAATCACTTACTTTCTGCATGCATATTATACAGGGTGTCCCTAGACCAGTGGGACAGTTGAATATCTCCTGAACCAATAGGAATTTTCGAAATATTATGATTCCACATCATATCGCATTATGAGTGCTAACTTCAGGAATGACTATATTTTATACGAGGGGCGCAAGAAAGGCTCACAAAATCGAACATCAATTTTTTCAAATGGAACACTCTGTATTTCATTGCATTTTAATATCCTCCTTGATGAGCTGAGTTCAACGACCTAGCACACTTGGGGTCTAGCGGGAATGATTTCCGAGATATAGGGTGTGGAAAATCGAGATTTTTCATTTCTGGGAATTTTTTGTGTCGAAACTATTCATTATTGATCAAAACGGAATACATGTCCAGACCTTAACTTTTGATTTACTATTTACTCGTATTTAATTGAAACAAATACAGGGTGGTGTAGAATTTTCAGTTTCAGTCAGAATTCTACACCACCCTGTATTTGTTTCAATTAAATACGAGTAAATAGTAATTCAAAAGTTAAGATCTGGACATGTAATCCATTTTGACCAATAATGAATAGTTTTGACACAAAAAATTCCCCAAAAATGAAAAATCTCGATTTTCCACACCCTATATCTCGGAAATCATTCCCGCTAGACCCCAAGTGTGCTAGGTCGTTGAATTCAGCTCATCAAGGAGAATATGAAAATGCAATGAAATACAGGGTGTTCCATTTGAAAAAATTGATGTTCGATTTTGTGAGCCTTTCTTGCGCCCCTCGTATAAAATATAGTCATTCCTGAAGTTAGCACTCATAATGCGATATAATGTGGAATCATAATATTTTGAAAATTCCTATTGGTTCAGGAGATATTCAACTGTCCCACTGGTCTAGGGACACACTGTATATTGATCACATTGCGTACTTTCATTTTCGAATTATCATCGAGATCTACTGTCATGGGTTTTTTTTAGTCCTAGATTTCCCTGGCGTACTCAAACTTTCGTTTCTCTCAGAACGTACTTTAATACTCGAAACTGTCGTTAATCTGTGCTAATATTGAGGGCATCAGCGACACGCTAAAATTATGTACATCATGATGATATTCTTGAAGTAAGGTCTGACTATGTATATTATTGATCAGGAAGAATTATGATTTACCTGTTGTATGGAAGTAAACGGGATTAAAGGACCATTATTATCTTTCTTTCTTGTGAAATATTGTCACAAATTCGATACAAGACTTCGTGCTTGCGAATTCAAACGTCTTCCTGGCATGTTGAATATTTGACAATGGCCACGCAAAGGCCACGCAAAACGGTATTCAAGCTTTTAACCCGTTGAGTTCAAGAACGATGTCGTAACTTATGTCAACAAACGTCATGAAAGACATTGCTGCTCTAAATGCAAGTCAGAATAGGATAGCAAGTTGCGCGTAGGTCTACGATAATTTCAGTCACACGCAAAAAATATTATACAGACTGTGTAAATGTAAATTGGGATTGGGCATTAACTTTCCACCCTTTCTGCAAAAACTCATCACAGTCACCATAACCATCCATAACACCAAACTAAAAGGAAATCCATGTTACCACCCCCACGTGATGAAATACCTCGTTCTCGTTTCTCCAGCCACTTGGAGTCATCAATTCAACAGGTCGCAGTAATTCATCGATAAACCCACAGGAATAAATGTATGAGAGGAGAAGAGTTGAATTTACTTTGGCCTGAAATAAAAAAAATAAGCAGGATGGAGTGAGCATAGAGAGAAGAAATCCGCGTTCGAAAGAATTGCGACTATCACCCTTATATACTGCCTATTCGTGGATGTGATTTTCTTGAGAGGGTGGAATTGGGGCGTGAGAGAAGAGGAATCGGAACCGCTTTTCAGAATAGCGGCATACGGTCAGGGTTTGTGCTGTTATTTAGAAAATTACACTTTAATACAGAGTTATCCACCTTATAGTGGAAATTGATAGAAGTCCCTATTTTTAGACAGAAAATGCCTAAATGAACGTGCATTTATTTAATGCCTCCCCCCTCCTTTAATTTTTTTATTGGGTCGACTGAAAAAATTTAAACTTGAGGTAATGGGATTGATGCATGAATACTATACAGGGTTACTGGTAATTCGATACATTCCTTTGGTCGACGGAGTTTCATCTGACTCTCTTATCATAAATGCTGGTGTTCCGCAAGGATCAATTCTATCACCAACACTATTTATACTCCATATCAACGATTTGTTGAAAGCAACTCCATGTCCAGTACTCAGCTTCGCGGATGATAGTACGGTGATAGTACCCTCCATACCGCCTTCTCTTACAAGGCTCCAATACCAGCCAGGCAGATCAGAAACGAACGAGGGATATAAATATGGACTTGGCAACAAGTCTCGAATGGGGATTCAATAACTTGGTAGATTTCAATGCAAACAAAACACACGCATGCCTTTTCTCTCTGTGCCCAACATAAGCTTGTCAGGAATAACCATACCTTTGAAGATATCCATTTCGATGCTTGGTATTACTATCAGCAATAACCTTCCTTGGGAAAATCACGTTAGATCAATTGTTAAAACTGCATCTCAAAAACTTGGTTTTCTATTTCGGGCCATCAGGAGCTATATTACTTCCAGTCAGCTGCTTATGATCTATAAGGCACAGATCCGACCTGTCCTGGAATACTGTTCCCATATTTGGAGTGCAGCACCTAAATACACCCTGAAACTGTTGGATTCTGTCCAAAAAAGGGCAGTTCATCTAGTAGGCGATGCCTCGCTCACAACCTCACTCACTTCTCTGGAACACCGTAGAAAAGTTGGCGATGTGGCTCTATTTTATAGATATTTTCATGGACGATGCTCTTCTGAAATATCGACAATTGTTCCTCCCTTGGCAGTCCCCGCGAGATTAACCCGCCGAGTTGAGGCTTCGCACCCCTTCGTGGTCACTTTGGAGACCTGCAGAACATCTCTCTCCAAAGACTCGTTCATCCAACGAACAGCGAGGCTCTGGAACACATTTCCAAGGAAGGTGTTCCCTGAGGGATATAACCTCCAGAAATTTGAGACGAACACCAATTCCAACCTTATTTCCCTTGGTTCTCACGATGTCCTCTGAACATTACAGGATATCCCTTTTCGTGGGAACCAGAACATAAAAAAACAATGTAGTGAACGAAAAAGAAATGATAATAAAGTAGCTCAACATTTTAAAAGTATTTGTGATATTTATATATTCAATATTTTCATTCGATGAAACTTAACCAGTTTAGATGGCAGTGGGGCCCAATGTTTTGATTTGCCCAAGGGCTCTTTTGATTACCTAGCTACGCCACTGGTATCGAACAAGTGTTAATGGAAAATTTTGAATCATGAAATATGGTAGAATGTTCAGTTTTATAGATATAGAACGCATCGTTTTTGAGTGAGAACGGAAAAACCAAATTTGACTAAAAATTTTTGTGTAGGAGTCAGATAGTGCATTGAAAACACCCATTCGCGTACTGAATAGCCATAACCATAATAGAGATCAATAGATCATTTCGGAATGTTGGCACAATTTCAACCACTTCACAGATGTTTCAGCATAACAGACCATGCAGAGTTTTGCCGTAACGATAGCTCATACTTTTTTTTTTTAGAGAATCGTGCTTTCTAATTTTGACATGTATAATTTGACACTTTTCAAAATTGACGTTTTGAAACGTCTTGCTTTACGTAACCAGTTGCGTAATGTAAAATATAACATAACTGGTTTCAACACCTGTCCTGGTGAGTGGTGTTACGTAATAAAAATATAGATGGACGAAGAGAAAAGTGCATTATGTGCAGCTTCCTCACATCACTTGGGAAATCTGTACTTGAATTTGCCATTTTATTATTTGAAGGATACTTGTCACTATATACTACTATACTATAAATAAATACAAAAAAGCTCAGTCATTTCCACTAATGTTCATAAAATGAACAACAATGGTAGATGACGGAAGAAAAAGAACTACTTCCACGGCTAATACCACGCAGTTCATTGAATTACATCCTCCCGAAATCTATGCATCGATACGTATAAACTATAATACTGATGAAAGTTTTTCTTTTCCTAATGCCGATTGATTTCGATTCAACATTTGTGGAGATGACCATTGTGTGGATGGAAATATCCCCACAACTACATTCGTTCATTTCCATATTATGACAAAAGAAGTCTTAGCTCTCAAATTCTGGCCCTTTCGCCAAAATATGAAAATGAACCCATGCTATTTTTAGGCAGTACGCTCCCAATCAAAAATCAAAATATGACTTATTTGAATCATGTTCTTGAGAACCAATCAGGAAATTCGTTTCCGAGGTACCTCATGTATTAACTAGCTAACTACAAAAAACAATGTTTTGTCCCTTGACATTGGCCTAACCTGACCTATGTCAACGTCTTGTCCATTTGTCTACGTCATTATTTGACATTATTTTCAGTGTTTTCTAACCCCATTTGTATAGATTTGAATACGTGCTGGCTGCTTACCCCATAAATTTTATTGATATTTTCTTAAAGTAGCGCTTTCATAAGGGCACATGGAACCCCTTTTTTAAAAACCCATGAATTCATGGTGTTCTCAAAAACAAAATCTTCTGGCAATTACCCTTCATATTCCATTTTGGTTTATGAAATTTCGAGTAGATGAATGGTATGATGCGCTCTCAGGGCACGGGGCCCTTCATTTATTGAGAACCCGTCATTTCATTTATAAACTCGATTTTTCGACCAATGGTCATCGGCAACAATTCCACAACTAGTATAGCATCACATTTTTTCAACCCCAAGTAAGTCAAGAATAAATTATGTAATTTTTTCACATAATTCTTCTTGTATTGTAGAACTTCCAATTAGGCTGAAGATGGTATTTTATAAGACCGAAACATGTCCCTTATGATTGTGTAACAACACCATTAAAATGTGGAGATGATTTCGAGCATTCCTTCCTTCCTTTGAATGGTATATTGTTTAACGAGCACGGAATAATAGTGATTTCCCACGCGAATGAAGTTTGCAGCCGTAGGCTCATGCTGCAATCATTCGAGTGGGAAATTAGCATTCAGTGCGAGTTATACACTCAAATTTTTCTACGGCTGTTACAAATAACAGCGGCATTTTTTATTTCTTCATCTTGTAACCATCTGATTTCCTCTCAAATAATGCTTATCTATATTAGACAGAGCTGTCATTGCTTTGAATTTGACATTTCCTGGGCGATGAAATTTTTCTGAAATAATAACACAATGGAGTCATTGTGATATCAGATACGGAAATAAAATTGATGACATACAAAGTACCTCATTGATGTATCGAACACAGTAAAACAAGAGCTGTTTTGTGTTATAGCCGTAAAAAAACATTATTACATTCTTCTTGATGGGAGATGAATCATTGTTATAAAGGAGAGAGAGAACAGGTCCCAGGACGGAGCCCTGGGGTACTTCGTGAAACATTTTTCAATCATCTGACTAGACACTATCAGAGTAATATTTTCAAAGAACTGTTTCATATACAAGGTGGGCTCTTATTCCATATTAAAAAGCTCCGTATTTATATGGACTTTCATTCATGGATTTCGTGATAGAGTATAGAGTTTCTCATTTTGCCGCTACTCAGCGATGCTGCTCTAATATATGCCCATCAGAAGTTGAAAAATTCTATACGTTTCTCCTTTTGGAGAGCTCCGAATTCTCGACGATCGAGCTTTAGGCTTTCAAGCTGCGGAAACCCGTTCTTTAACTACGTGTTTTCGACCACAGAGAGATCTTTCAGAACTTGTCGCTTACACTTGAAAAGTTAAAGGAAAGGCAAATTTCATAAACGACGACGCACAATGAAGAAATAAAAATACAGAGTGGCCCATCGAAAACGTACCGCAAGGCATAACAGGCTGGAAAAGAACTGTTTCTACTAGCGTTCCAGTTTTTCGCACTCATTTCAGTGTTGAAAGAGTCACTTTTCCGCACAAGTGCGCAAATAGTAATTTTCCTAACAGGTGCGGAAAACATTCCCGCACGCGAACGGGCAAGCAATAACGAGTGCGGGAAAGACACTTTCCGCATGAGTTAGGAACAATATATTTTCTACAAGCGTAGGAAATTGATTGATTTGTTCCATCATTTATTCCTGCAAATAGGAACAACTAACAATAGTGATATATTCTCTATCTTCTAATAATTAGTGACATATCTATTGTGTGTACCGTTTGAAGCATTATGTATAGGTAAGCTTATTGCGGAAGCCAGCATGCCCATGGTGTTTGGCATCTAGGTTTCAGACATTTCTAGGAAATGAGCCAAATATACTTCTTCTTTATTTGGTCTTTTCATTTTTTTACTATTGCACCATTCATAAATCCCGTGTAGTGCTTCTCATACTTTTCTTAAGACTTCGTTGGCAATAACTCATCTGTATCGCATCTGTAGCTGGAAGTTTTTCATCGCAATTCCACTGACTCGAAAATGACAGTAACGCTCTGTCTGTCACTCTGAGAATTACACTAACTAATTTGTGTTTTGATTGACATGACAACAATTGTTTCCCACATCAGATCAATTATTAAAGGCTATAGGGGGATTTATATAACAATCAATAATTATTATGTTTCAATATTTCTCCATTTTCACAATAAATAGTGCAATTTGAAAGATGATATTGTACAAACTTACTAAATACTGCAACAAAAAAAACAAAAAATTTCCATATTGTGTCACTCACCACTCATATTTGGCGAGAATATTAAATAAATGTTTTCCCGCACTAGTGTGGGAAAACTTTTCCCGCACTCTACTGCGGAAAAATTACACTTCCCAAACTAAATTGCGTGCGGGTATAGGGTGAATCACGCACGCTTGTAGAAAAATAGTTTTTTCTCCAACTGCTATGAAAAGTAGCGTATTCCTCATTGCTTGCTTAGTTTAAAAACAGTGTATTGCTTATATGCTGCACTTCGCCAACCACATACATTTCCAACAATCAACAAAAATCGACCAAAACTTGGCTTTGAAAAGTTGCCACAACTATCAGCAGAAGTTTTTAAATTTATAGGGAAGTTTTGATTAGTGGTTTGATAAAAATCGCAATTTCCATTAAATTATTTTAAAATTTCATAATAAATAATATGAATATACTGAAAGTATAATAAACCGCCTTAGATTTCTTGTCAATCTACTTTGCTGTCGAGTTGAACATATAATTTTTTCTCCGATTGTTCATAATGATATAGGAGGATATTGTAATTGCAAATTATTGCAATTCCAACAATCTCTTTATTTTTCCTGTAGTGTTCAATTAAAATGAAATTTGATAGAAATCGCAGTTGTCCATGATAATTATAGTTTGACAATTCATGAAAATTCTGACAGTTGTGCGAAAAAATATCGGTATATTCAAATTATTATATAATGGATAGTGATAGCGACCTGGAAGTACTTACACCTCCAGAAATAAGGGAGGTGGCAAAAAATATAGAGTTTAATTTGTTGCCGGAGAAGTCTCGAATGAAATATGAAGGAAACTATAAACGATTTATGGATCATTAATTTTGCTGATACATATCAATCAGCAAAGTAACCACTTTGCTGCCTAGGCAGGAAAAGTAATACTTTGCTGATTGATATGTGTCAGCAAAATTATTATTTGCTGCCAATCGAAGAAAAAAGTATGAATTGGCAAACGAAAAATGTATGGAATGTAGAAAATATACAAAAATAAAATATCTGTTCTTAAAGTGTACTTTTTTGGTATACTCTGAGGATCGAAAAGGCGTCTACTCTTTGGTCACAATATTCAATGTTGCGAGGTGTCACATTATAAAATGATTGCCAATAAGTTACATTACTCGTATTCTTTAAATTTGTGCAGTTGTAGAAAGTATAGTGTGCAAAATGTGGGGGATTTGATAATTTAGAGATAATATATGTTTCTTTATGTTAACTTTTGTGTTTTTTCCGCACGCTTGTAGGAAAAATAGTGTACCTAACACGAGCGTAAAGTGACTTTTCCGCACGCGATTGCTGGTCGAACTCCGCTAAACGTCGTTCGGCCATTTGCAATCACTTTCCGCACTTCTTAGGTACAATGGTTAACTAGGTACTATTTCTACAAAATCCAATAACGCGTCAAGTATTTTTGCCATCAGGAAATTTTGACGCAACAAGCATAGTAAAACCCCCAACCCCCTATAATGAGTGGATGTATCTCCTCCAATTGTTTTCAAATGGGGATGAGGGTCAGTGACATCAATTCACTCGTTTAGAAAATATAGAGGAGCTCAACAGGGCCGCATTAAGACCACTTGGCGCCCGAGGCACAATATATTTTTTCGACCACTAGACACATTACAAAAATGGAAAACATTATTCCCGAATAATTGCCTTTTCATTTCAATATTAACACTTCTCAGTGACAAATGTTGATGCTAACGAATGAGTTACAGGATGTTTTCATTAATTTATCTTGAATATACCATCCGGGTCGATTCTGTTCGGATCTTGTTATAACATTGCTAAGATAATAATATTGTTATGATCCTAACATATAACAATATTGCTATGAAGTTCTGTATTATGTTTGCAGAGTAACTGCAAGACTGGTTATAAGTTCAAGTGATAACAATATTGTTGAAAAATTGAGAATTTTTGAGCTGACAACACTGTTTTTCAACTCATTGTTTAAGTTTAACAAGAAGAGTTCATGATTATCTAACCTCTCAAATTAGTCAGTCTTGCACTGACATTTTACAAAATTATATTGTTCAAATCGAGAGATTTGCTGAATCTGTTTTCGAGTAATCAGTGACACAACTGAACTCTCTTATGTTTTTAATCCACTATTTTCTGAATTTTCATACAGTTGGAAGAATTTGTAGTGCAAAAACGAAGAATCCACTACCTTATTGTTATAAGATAGCAAGCACAAAATTGATGTTGCCGAGATAGCAAGAAAGCTGACCAGATGTCATTGAAATTGACAGATCATATTGCTAAAAATCGATGATTAGAATTCCACTTTTTCGAATCTTGCTATGATAGCAATATCTTCTCTACAACCATATTGCTATTTGCAAACAGAATCGACCCGATGAATTAGAGAAGAAGAATATTTTCCATTTTTATGTTGAAAACTGTAAGAGATTCGTCTTTGGTAGAAGTTCATATTGCTCAAAGTGGAGTGGACATGACTTCGATCATTCCTTCCTTCCTTTGTATAACAGATTCGTTTCCGAAACATCGAAAGCTAAGTAAAAATTCGATATTTTTCCGATATCCTACCTATCCATATTTCTCTTCGAACAATTTTTAAAATAAGGAGTCACTGACAATTGAATTTTTCTTTTAGGCGCCCTGATAAAATAAATAAAAATAAATCATTTCTGGAAACTCGAAACTGGTACTATTTAAAAATATATAACGAAGCACTATACATATAAATGTCTCAATAATACATCGTTTATCAAGATTAATCAGCAAATCGTGTTCGATGACGCTTGGCCCTGATGATGACTGATGTATTTCTAATTGATCTCGGAATTTAGTTATTACTAACGATGAGATTGATTGATAATTATACTTATTATAGAATAGAATGAAATATGTATTCATGCAATATACCATTTCACATTGGTATATTGATAGTTATTCAACCAACTAGTTTATTAATCGCCTTTTAATATTCAAGTTGGTTACAAAATTTTTCCGTCGACTATATTTCTCATTTCTCCTGCAATGAAGAAAACTTGGTTCGCGAATTCCTCATTCATCTGGAAACTGCTAAGAATCACCCAGTAGCCTTGTCACTGACATTAGTGACATTTGACATTTGTCGAAATGATCAACATAGAAAATAAATTCCTTGTGTTAGAAAACAGGGATTAAAATCGTGTCAGAAACTTGGAAAGGCGAACCCGTTAACAGAAAATCTTCGATGAAATCCATATTTTCGATTTGAATGCAGATTCCGTAAGTTATAGCATAAACAATGAATGCACGCGGTGTATGTTTGGTTGCCTATAAAACAATCGTGTATTAATAGACAAATCGTTCATTAATATGGGTCATTAATGAACGATTTCATATACATTAAACTTAGTCGTTAATACGAGGTCGACGGAAAAAGTCAATAACCAAACCATGAAAAATCATGTATTATACATTTACATATACAGAGGGTATGTCACGACGAGCTCACACTATCTCTATATCGAGAATCAGTCGGGAGAAATCCATTAAATATTTTCAGCGAAGCAGGGTTGCCGCTTTTATCAAAAAGTAGCAACAACTTTGTTGTCTCATATCGAATACACTGTATTTCATTGCATTTTTACATTCTTCCTGAAGAGCTCATTTCATCGATACATCACACTTGGGGTCTATCAGAAATGATTACAGAGATATAGGGTGTTCAAAATCGAGATTTTTCAACTTTAGGATTTGTTTGAGTCGCAACTATTTATTTTCAGTCAAAACGGTTCACATGTCCCTATCTCAACTTTCGATTTACTATTGACTCATATTTGATCGGAACAGATACAGGGTGATCAGAATTCTGAATCTTGAACCACCCTGTATCTGTTCCAATTAAATATCAGTAAATAGTGAATCAAAAATTAAGATTGGGACATGTGAACCGTTTTGACCTGTTATATTATGGTCATAATTCAATAAACACGAGCACAATTGACATGGACAAGGATTATACTTGCTCTTAACTCGGCTGCCTGCCGAACACTATATGAGCCAGTCTTTACACACGTCTGTCATAGGCTCTGATCTAAGCACATTCCACTGAGCAGTAGCGCATCTAGTTGCTAGATGCTAACATAACCGATGAATAGTTTCAACACAAAAAAATCCTAAAGTTGAAAAATCTCGATTTGGAATACCCTATATCTCTGTAATCTTTTTCGATAGACCCCAAATGTGATGTATTGATGAAATCAGCTCTTCAGGGAGAATTTGATACAGAATACATCAATTTTGTTTATTATTTATATTATTTTCTTATAATTTATAAAATCGTCAAAGGAATAAAATCCTTGATCAGTGAAAAATTCTTTTGTTTTTTGCTTATAGTGGCAACATTTTCGCCCCCAATTCTGAATTCATTCCTGGGCAGTTGCCTCTCGTACCCTCTAGATAATCCGGCCCTAGAGCTCAAAATGCCAATAATACATGGGCAATTTTCAAAGGAAAGATGTAAAGCTCGGAGTCATTTCCACAAAATTCAATGACGTTGTTGAACAATCAGGGACATGTTTCGGTCTTAGAAAAGACCATCTTCAACCTAATTAAAAGTTCGTTTCATTTCCGAGCCAAAAATTCTCATTGAAATGTCAAGTTTACATCGTCACAAATAGCTCTCGTGAGTAACAAAACTAAAACTTCAGAAACATATAGGAACCAAAATTGTTAACAAATCTTTGATGGTGTTTATGCAATTTTTTCTCAAACTTGCGTTGTCAGAATGTCAGAAAAGTATAAATAATCTAAAGAAGTGTCGCTATAAAACATACCATCATTTACTCCTTTTCGAGACGTAAAGTGTGTTTTTACTACCAAGGAAGTTTTCGTCATTTTATGAACCACTAGGTATTCGATAAAGACATAGCCACCTTTTGTGATAAACCCGAATGTACTGTTCTGATCAAAGATTTGCAGGAATGGCACTGGAATCTAGTAGGTATTTATTAATATCGACTCGTCATATTTAGGTTTCACAGAACTGAAATGATTGGAGTATATTGCTAGTTGTGAAAAAAATGTAATATAAACATTGGTAGTAGAGAATATTATATTACGACTGGATATTGATATTCTTCACTACCTTGGTGTATGAATAAATATTACGTATTCGTTCAATTGTCTAACCCAAAATCCACTCAAACATTTCTTTGGGTCGTAAGTAAACTTGACATTTATAATTCGAATTTTGCTGGTTATTATCAAAATAACAATAACTGAATTTGAAATAATTTTTTCCAACCTTCAACCCCGCTGACAACCCTAACTATCAATTTAGAGACAAGTTTCACCTGCGGCGCTTTTTTGCTTTCTGTCACCCTCGTGATATGAATTACCCCCTTCCTCCCGCCCCCCCATATAGAATTAAACTGTATACGCCACTGGGTTCCGAGGAAAAGAATTCGTTTTTTTTACGGCTATAACACAAGACTGCTCTTGTTTTACTGTGTTCGATACATCAATGACAATGAGGTACTTTGTATATCATCAATTTTATTTCCGTATCTGATATCACAATGACTCCATTGTGTTATTATTTCAACAAAAAAAAACTCATCGCCCATGGAATGTCAACTTTCAAGCAATGACAGCTCTATCTAATAGATGAGCATTACTTGACAGGAAATCGGATGGCTACCTGACGAAGAAATCGAAAATGCCGCTGTTATTTATTATAGCTGTAGAAAAATTATAGTGGAAATATAGGAAATCACTATCAATCCGTGCTCGTTAAACAACATAATAATAATCTATTTTTTTCCGGTTCTATCTGATCCCGAGAGATTTCCCAGTTTTCCCACATTTTCATCGAATGATTTGAATGATCATCACGTTCAATGGTAGGAACAAAATGCTTTGGGAAAACTGAATGCGTCCAGCTGAAACGTCATATTATCATAAATATTCGAGATAACTCTGTCGCTTCATTGTTCACTAAATTATGTTCCCGAGGACGAGTGGTATTGCTGTACCGCAACACAATTGAGTTAACTATGAGAGACAGAATTATGGCGAGATATTGAGAACAGAGTGGTATTTTGCTAGACGATTTCACGAAGCATTATAAGCATTCATTATATAAATGAACAAGCCACATAGCCAAAGCACTGCATCTACAGCTATAATTATTATGTCAAACTGATACTTCCTTTTGCTATCAAATGGTTACATCGTTGAAAATTCTAACGCTGTTAGACCAATCAGAATTGAAAGACAGCTAGTGTTTTCGCGTTAACACAAGTTGTTTTTGTCTTGTGATTGGTCAGATCATGTAAGAATCTCAAGGGTGAGTGAAATAGTCAAACAAAATATACAGGAAGCATTGAAATGTTAGGTATCGAATATTATTCTACTGATTAATGAAATTGCATCGAATCACAGGATTTTGTGTAACTATTACAAATTATATAGGCATTCAACATCCAATTAGTTGATTTAACGTATTCATGTCATTGACCCACTAGTCCATTCTCATATCTTTATTATCAAATCGATATTGCTACATTATATTATTATTAGTTGGTAGGTAATAACAAAAGTGATAAGTAAGGCCGTCAGGCCGAATGAATTAATTTTTCGGGTAACTTTTAGGGGCCTATACAAATTGAAGTTTTGAAGGGTGGTTAAAATAGTATATTTCATTACGAGTCTGGAAATAGAGATTTTTTCGTGCGTGTGTGTCAAAGTGATGCAAGTACGGAAAAATCATTTCTGGGCGTGTAATGAACGATATTTTTTATTACACTTCGTTGAAAATAAAAATATAACAATAAAATATTGCATAAAAAAGACACAAAAGAAACTTGGAACATTTTTATTTTCACAGTTGTAGGAATGAAACTATTATAGACCTGGATTTTACTGGTAATAAATTCGCGGTCGCTTGTACCGCTTGCTCTAGGATATTATCGGGAATTTTCATTTTGTTGGCATAAATTTGATTGACAGAGAATAAACAATGCTAACAATACAGTGTTTGGCATGTATGATTCATTTCTATGATTATTCTCAAAGTTTTTCCGTGCTGTTTCCGTGCGCTAACCCGAAAAAGCCCATCTTACAATATTACTGATATAGATGATAATATGGTGATTTCAAAGAAGTATAATAAAATAGTAATTTTCCTAATATGTGCGGAAAGTCATACTTTCCCGCACGCGAATGCCGTTGACCCGAACGACGTGAAGCGGAGTTCGGGCAAGCAGTCGAGTGCGGGAAAGACACTTTCCGCATCAGTGAGGAACAATTCTTTTTCTACAAGCGTAGGAAATTATTGATTTGTTCAATCATTCAATCAATTACCTCTGCGAATAGGAACAACTAACAATTGTGATATATTCTCTATCTTCTAATAATTAGTTATATATCTATTGTGTGTACCGTTTGAAGCATCATATGAAGGTAAGCTTATTGCGGAAGCCAGCATGCCCATGGTGTTTGGCCTCCAGGTTTCAGATATTTCTAGGAAATGAGCCAAAGATACTTCTGCTTCATTTGGTGTTTTCACTTTTTTACTTTTGCACCATTCGATCAATATATCCCGTGTAGTGCTTCACGACTTTGTTGGCAATAACTCATCTGTATCGCATCTGTAGCTGGAAGTTTTTCATCACAATTCCACTGAATCGAAAATGACAGTAACGCTCTGTCTGCCACTCTGAGATTAATACTAACTAATTTGTGTTTTTATTGACATGACAACAATTGTTCCCCACATCAGATCAATAAAAGGCTATAGAGGGATTTATATAGCAATCAATTTTATTATTATTTTTCAATATTTCTTCATTTTCCCACTAGTGTGGGAAAAAATTTCCCCCACTACTGTGGGAAAATGATACTTCCCAAACTAAATTGCGTGAGGGTATAGGGTGAATCACGCACGCTTGTAGAAAAAAATACCTATACAAAATATCACATCACTATTTGGAAAAGTCTATATACACCCATTTTGGCAACTATCATCAGTAGAACTGAAAAGAGAAGGAAAAAAAGATTAGCTGACTCCCTAAGTATCTCTCAAGATCTTCTCTAGATATTACATCACTGGTGATTTCTGATGCTCCTATGAGCATTATGTGTCCTAATTTGATTCGTCTTCAAGTTACAAGATGTAAAATATGATGAAAATTGATGTGTCGTCCATTCAGCAACCGCTTAGCAAAAATCAAAAATATTTTGATGAATTGGTCTGACCCTGAGGGCAAATAGAATAGTGATAACACTGCTAACTTTCCGTCAATCGTATTTCCAGTGGCGCAGAGTAAAAGGGGATATTATTGTTTGTTTTTTATTATGAAGTGGGCAACGAAGGAAAATGTACAATTTTTTTACAAATCTGTAAAAGGCCATTAGATTTTGTATAAAAAATACCTCTTGTTGAAACTTAATAGGACCATAGATTATAGGACAAAGGACACACAGTTATGGAGAAAAAACCGGAAAAACAATACCAGACTCCTTATTTTTTTGTTTATAAATAGTAAATACCTAACTACTGAATACTTCATTCAAGACATCTGTTCCTGGACATACATGATATATACATTCTGAAATGTTTCTACTATAATTCAGTCACATAACAGACCAAACTGTTGCCATCATTGAAAGCTATACAGAGTGATCAAAAGAAAAATCTATCCATATTTTCAACTTTGATGACTCGAAGTCCTGCAATAAGCCAAGAAATTATACCTCCTCAAACAATCACATGCCATTTATAGGAATAGGAACACTCTGTATATAAAAATGATCTAGTGAGTAGATCAATAAGAGTGGCAACGGGGCGATAATAGACCTCAAATGACTGCCACTTCCGGAATGTCATTCGTGGTCAAGTCACTGAATAGCTAATAATATGAAGGGTATCTCCCATGCAGTGATGATTTTGCGCCTCCGAAGTGCCTAACCTGATGTTAGGTTTATTAGATATTTGATATTTTTATTTCATCATCTAAATAATCTGAGACCTATGAGTCCCAAAAGATAGATTCTAATAGTTAATATCAAAGTTAATGACGTATAGAGTTTAATGTCTGATTGCGTTGGATGTTTTGAGCCCAAAGAGCAATAAACAGAGACAAATCATTGACAAAGTGAAATAGAATGATTTTTAGCTATTCAGTGACTTCATATCAAGAATGACAACAGCCATTTTGAGGTCTATTGTCGCCACGTTGCAACACTATTTAATCTATACTCACTCCATAGCTATACATAGAGTGACTTCATGAATAGAGTGACGACAATAGTGTTATATACACTTTTTGTTCGGTCAGACCTTCAATAATATAAAAGTGCATCCGCCTCTCTTGTCTCCATTCAGTTCTACGCAATCTATTTCACTTTTGTCAATGCCTTGTCTGTTTTTTGCGCTTTGGATACACAAAACATCTAAAATCAGACATGAAACTTTATACGTCATAGTAGGTAGCTTGGATATTAGCTATTAGAATCTATCTTTTGGGACTCGTAAGTCTCAGATCATTCAGATGATGAAAAAAAAATCAAATATCTGAACCCAACATCGGTTGGGCACTTCGAAGGCGAAAATTCATTACTGCATGTGAGATACCCTTCAGATTTTTAGCTATTCAGTGACTTTACCACGACGATAGTCATTTTGGGGTCTATTGTCACTACGTTGCAACAGTTACAAACACTATTTAATCTACTCACTCCATATAAGTATACCTAGAGTGACTTTATAAATAGAATGAAAACTTGTTGATTGGTCAGACCTCTAATATAGAAGTGCATCCACCTGTCTTTGTCTCTATTCAGTTCTACACATTCTATTTCACTTTTGTCAATGCTTCGTCTCTATTTTTTGCTATTTCGACACAAAACATCCAACAATCAGCCATGAAACTCTATACGACAGTAACCTACCTTGGATATTAACTTATAAGGCGCAAGTTCATTACTACATGTGAGATACCCATCATATTTATAGCTATTCAGCGACCACGAATGACATTCCGGAAACGGTAGCCATATTGAGATCTATTGTCGCCACTCTATTTCATCCACTCACTCCATGACTACACCTGCCTATCATTTGTTTCAGAGGTGCTTAACGACGCCATCTTCGACGAAGATCACGACGAGATGGTGGTGGTGAAGGACATCGAGATGTTCTCGATGTGCGAGCACCATCTGGTGCCCTTCTACGGCAAAGTCTCCATCGGGTACCTGCCCTGCGGCAAGATCCTCGGCCTGAGCAAGCTGGCCAGGATAGTGGAGATCTACTCAAGGCGGCTGCAGGTGCAAGAGAGGCTGACCAAGCAGATCGCCGTGGCTGTTACGAAGGCTGTGCAGCCGGCAGGGGTGGCTGTTATCGTCGAAGGAACGTAAGTAATAGCAATTTTCTACGAAGACCTATGAAAGCAGCATATAGCACACTGTGTTGTTGCTCAGAGAGTATCTCATATCACATTTAAACTTGCACGAATAGATGAATAGCGCAAAAAACACTATTCGTATGCCATAATATTGTGAAAAACTATTACAATCATTCAATCCTTTGATTCCTCTGTAAACAAATGGAAAAAGTGAGGTTGTGTTTCCATGTTTAACAGAAAAGTGAGGTTGTGTTTCAATATTTTACCTCCAGGGTCAGTCATCATGCACGTGACCTATCTGCGGGAAATAACCTCATTTATGTCAATGCTGTCATTGCTCACATTGCTGTCTACACCGGTTCGCTCGGGCAATGACAGTCTAGATATTTAGCCGTCATTGGCTCGGGCATTGAACTAAAATGTAAACAACGGCTCGGGTATACACCGCGGTTTCGGTTTGTTCGGGCCTATACTAAATTAATCATTCCAGAATTACGTCATTTGGCAGGTTGCTGAGGGGCAAACATTGTATTTTGTCAAGATGTGTCATATAAAACCAGAATTAGTGGGATCGTTTTCCTTGGAATCCGAGTTGGAAACAGAAAGAATTTCATAATTTTGTTTGGTGAAACTGTTATCATATTGTGGATGTGGCAGGGATGGCCAGGGCTATGCTCATCAAAGGTAACCTAACAAATAGTTTGTGTGCCCCTCAAGAAACCATGTCAAAATCACGTGTTCTAGAATGGTTAATAGACCGAGACTCGATAATCTGCTGTATTTTTGGTTGCGTGGTTACGAGTGCGTAGTAGCTCACAACGAACTGATAAGATTGGGAAACAGTGCGCTTCCTAATGTTGACATGTAATTTGACACTGTTTAGAACTGCTGGAAGTTTCAAAACGAGTTACTTCACGTAACCAGTTGCGTAAAGTAAAATATTACATAACTGGTGATGAAATATTCATTTTAACACCAGTTACGAAATAAAAATATGGATGGGCGGAGAGAAGAGTGCATTTTGTGCTACTCAATCGATATCACTTGGGGAATCTGAACTTGAATCAGCCATTTTCCACTTATGAAAATATCAAACGAGCCTATTTCGTGAATTTCGTCGCTGAATGCCTACTGAATTTTGAACTTAACATTGACGCGTAAATATTTAGTTCTGTAGCATAACGTATTTCATGGAATTTTTTGTGAAGATTAGAAATTACTATGTGGAATCCCTTTAAAATACGGTAGACATTGATGTAGTACCGGATGTTTTTCTCAAAAATGTGTTTCATCCCAGATGGCCGCTGCGAATGGGATGACTATTAAATCCAGTATATTTCATCCCAGAGTGCTTATGCGGAAGAAATGCATCCAGTATTTTTCATTCAGAATAAACAAAGGGAGAAATAGTTATTTGTTTTACAAGGCAGCAACGTAGTAGATCAATTGCCGAGGCTGATAGTTCATAGCCGAGCGAAGCGGGGTTAGGAATTCAAAATGGATGTCAAGACAAAAAATGTTCGTCTTTAAATTTTGTTTGTTAATTAGTTAATAGTCCCACCCGTTCAACAGGTGACAAACTTTAGCTGGACTTTATTTTGTTCTTGTTTGTTTCAGACACATGTGCATGGTTATGAGAGGTGTTCAAAAAATCAACAGTAAAACTGTAACATCTACTATGCTTGGAGTTTTTCGTGATGATCCCAAAACTCGTGAAGAGTTTCTCAATCTAGTACAATCTAAATAAACGCCAACGCCAACACTGCGAACTGTAACATGTATATTATTTTATTTCTACTCATGCTTTATTGTGCTTCAGCCGAAAATTGTGACATGAAATAGTATATTGTTTTATTAACGAGCTCGGAATGATAGTCATTTCCCACGAGAATGAAGTTTGCAGCATGAACCGTAGGCAAATTTTGTTCTAAAATTGTTTTTTTTTTTCTGGTTGCCCCCTTACGAGCAACCGTCAAAAGTCTTCAAGAGACTTGTGCGATCAAAGAATGACGGGTTCGTGTGATATCAAACACTTTCTTAAGCCATCCGAAAATTTTCTGCAGTCGTGGGAATCGAACCCACGTACGGGAAATCCAACGGGAATAAAATAATGACGCTTCTACCACGCTGCTACCTATAGCCTCCTAATGCTGCAAATCATACAAGTGGGAAATTAACATTCCGTGCAAGTTAGACACTATACTTGTTCTACGGCTGTAACAGATAATAGCGATTTTTTGTATTTCTTCTGCTTGTAACCCTCTGATTTTTTCTTACTAAAACTTTCAGAATCTGTGTCTAATCAAGACCGTATATATTTGAAAAAATAAAGTTGATGATGGTTTTACAAGTACGAGACATCACGTTAAATCTCATCAAAAGTTGCTGTAGAATAGTATTTTCAGTTTTTCTGTATCTCTTATAATGACGTAAAAATATTTTCCAAAAATTCACTTCTTTTGATATAAATGAAAAACCAAGAACGATTTTGAAAATGCATCCTTATCATCTCTCAAGTCACATTCGGTACCTATTTAATTATATACATATAATATCGTCGACTGTGGCACAAAAATGCATGTGGGTATAAGTTTGTGAAATTTTGATTGCTTTAAATTATTTTATTTATATAAGTACTTAATTCGATATCTACCTAAGTATAGTGGACCAAAAAAAAATTGTAGCTATTAGTAAAATTGTTACGAATTATTTAGATATAATATATTTGATGAAGAAACGTGTTTTGTGTATGTTGCTGTGATACTACAGAAAATATATATCTGATGTTATTATTATACATATACATAATATATTAGTTAATAGTATATCAAAAGTCAATTGGAGCGTCTCTCACACCGCGCGGTGTCGGCAGGTTTGAAGTTTTATTCCTTTTGAAGTGTGTGCACGTGCGGCTCGAGACGCTCCAATAGACTTTCGATAAACTATACCTACTATTCAACTCTATATTTTATATCCGTTTTAGAAATTACTTATCAAATCTTTATGGTCGTTATGTTTACTTTTA
The DNA here is from genome assembly GCA_918026855.4 of Phaedon cochleariae. Taxonomy (NCBI): domain Eukaryota; kingdom Metazoa; phylum Arthropoda; class Insecta; order Coleoptera; family Chrysomelidae; genus Phaedon; species Phaedon cochleariae. Next base: position 22,671,289 of record OU896719.1, on the reverse strand, counting down.
TGGGTAAATAATATGAGTAGTATGTATATAGTTTTTCCTCTTCTAGATTGCATGCCTTACAGTACTTTTATAAGGTATATATCTTTACATATACATGATTTTTTATTATAATTATACAGGTATATACAGGGTGATTCATTAGAAATGGACAATCTCAAAGATTGCAAAATGTTGCAAACACATTTTGTGTTCAATGGAAAAATCTCATTTAAAATTTCTCCATAACATTGGTCAGTTTGTGATTGTCATTATTGATTACTGCCTTTTTGCCGTTACTTCGCTCACTTTGTGCTTGGAAATTATAAAAAATTTATAAATGATACTCAAATTCAAAAGAACGAATAAAACCGTTGAAGCTAGACAATTAAATACATTTTTCATGTAAACTTGAATTGAGGCTTTCAGGTTTTTGACTTATTTCAACCATTCAATGGAAGATATAATGTAATTCAGAAATGTCTTTCGGATATTAGAAACCTTTCCACATAAATCTCTCTGGATTGTCAGAAACGTTCCAGAGAATGTAAATATATAACAACATCGTCCCAGACACGTTCCAAGACAACCGTTATGGGCACGTTCCAACAAAACTGTCTTGGATGCGTTTCAAAAAAACTGTCCTGGACACGTTTCATAATGGTTTCCAATTTTGTATAGTTTTATCAACTCTTCAAAGAAAGTGGATATGGTGTTGAAATAAAGATACATAGACAGTAGAAACAGACAAATTTATTAGGTACAACTTATTCTTATTTCACAAACAGTAGGCAATTACCCATCACATAGATGTGAGAAATACAAAACGCATATAATAATCTAATCGAGTCCACACTAGTCCAACACATCCTATAATGAACACTTTCAACTAATATCTCTAGAACACAATATTCACTGTACCCCAAAACGGCGAAAGAATATACAGCCAACCAATATAATTCGATTACCAAAAGGATGGATCCTACCTGCTTTTATGTAAACAGCTTCTCATGATGGTAATCCGTACCGTTCACCAGCAATATCATTTACACATTTCCTTCGGATGTGGAATTATTCTTGATGAAATACTTGACCCTTTTTGGCTCCTCGAAACTAAGCAACTGGATACGATGGATCACAAATTAACTATCAGGTTTGAATACCACTGCCAAACACATACATTCAGAAATCAGGAACAGTGACGCTGTCTAAGCTATCATTGACTCTCGTCTCGTTTCAGTCAACTCCCTCTGACCTCGTACTGTCTTGTACCGATACCTATCCTTCCCCTTTCCGCATTCACACCCGCGTCTCCTTAGCAACTAGAAATTCGACATACGAAATACATATTACTCGGTCTCATCTATATTTTGAGCCGGGATACTAAGATTTAGGCATAAACAATATTGAAAATTGAATGAGCGTTGAAGTAAAACATAATTATGAGTACAGAACAACATTGAATGTGTGGTATTGTAGCAAAGCAGCAGCTGTTTTTTGATTCGGGATTTTCTATACTGATAGGTATTTATTATATGATGTAGAACAGGTGTAGGCAACACAACAAAAAACATAAAACATCATAGAGTAGAAGCAGCATTAGAACATGAATTCTTACATGGGTGCATTTTTCTTGAAATGTATCATTTTGGTTTCGTTCAAACGTTCTTTCAACTGAAAAATATTCGAGAAACCTAGACAAAACGTCTGGGTTACGTTTCAAGTAACGTTTCAAACAGTTGACAATATATATAGGGTAGAATTCCTATGTTTCTCGAAGGTTTCATGTTCAGTGGGATATATATTTGGTTTAGGTAATGGAAAAAATCATGTTGTACAGGTCCATAAATAATAACGTTCGTATACTCCGGAAGGTAATTTTGCGGATAAAAATTCAGAAAAACGTTCCGATCAACAATGCGTAAGGGCGCTAGACCCCTTTGAAGGGGGGTCCTTAGATGCAGTTTTCTGCAATTATCATTGTGTTCATTGATAATAGTAATAATACTTTTATTACCCATTAAAATGTGTTACATCGCAATACATACTTACAATAATTATAAAGGTAATATATAGGTTTTCGGTTCAGCTTTCAGCAACGGCCAAATCTGTTCTTATTCCTCCGACACCTTTATTTAATAATTCAAATTCAATATTTGACGGCGAGATATATACATATATATGCAATTTACAAAAGAATAGAAAGATATAGAGGGACAAAGAGAGAGAAAGTGAGAGAGAGAGGGTCACTGAACGCTCAGTGAGTGTTCCTTGAACATAATTTTGAAGTTTTCACATGTAATTTCTAGAAACGAGTTAATTCATTTTGAAGAATTTGAAGATATCATTGATACAGACAGCTGAAGCATATGTGAAGCTGCATTTGAACAGTGCATTTGAATGTTTGGGTATACTTATGAGGGTTTGTCGTCGAATATTCAGGTTTTATGTACATCTGTTCTGAATGAAAATTTCTCATGAAGGTACGGAGGAGTTTTTGTTTTCAGTAAATTGAAGCATAGACAGGCAATTTATGGACAGTCCAAGTGCAGCTGTCTTCGGTTATACGGTTATACATATTCAACCACTTTAGTTCAGTTAATTTATGTGAAGTGTGAATTCCATGAATAAGGCGAATACAGGAATTCTGCACTTTTTGAATGCCTGTAGACTCAATACATTGATCCAGATTGATCGTAGAATCACAAAATCTTGTACCTACTAGTGATTTGTTCCTACAATTCGTTCCGTGGTACGAAACATATGATTTAATATACAGCAAGGTGCGAAACTCGTAACCGATATTACCAGAATATGAGTCGTCAAACACTTCTACATGAGGATATGGTATTCTTGTTAAAATGTCGTTAAACTAACTGTTCCCGAGGAAGAACACCCGCTCGAAATCATTGTGACGGCATTCTAACAAGAATACTTTTTTCATGTAAAAGTATTCGAAGAATCATATGTAGAAATGAGATAAATTTTGAAACATGAAAACTTGGGGTATTTTTATAGTAGCGGTGAGTTTCGCATCTCCATGTGTATTTAACTCGGTATTTAATCATGTCTTCACCACGAGACGATTTATATGATCGAAACATCAGTAGGTACCAAATTTCATGATTCTAGAGTCGATGATAACGAAGATAATTGAAGAAAACTACACTTAGAGATATACCTTCGAAGGGCTCTAGCGCTCTTAGGAAGCATTTCCGGACATATTTTTCTCATTTTTATCTGCAGAATTATTTCCCAGACTATACGAACGCTATTATGGGATACCCTGTATTAGAATTAGAAACAAAACTAAATATCTTTGGACAAACAGATCACTGATAAAACAGCCATAAACGTCTATCATATCAATTACCTATTTTACAAATCATCATTCTTGTGGGGGGGTAATTACCTCGGTAACCCCTTCCCCCCTCATATCGACGCCATTGGGCGGGGGCCGTTTGAAATGAGACCCGCAGATGTACGTAGTTCAGTCAGAGATAATTCATTCTTATATAATGAATCACCTTGTATAATTATGAAAATAATGACAATCTATATGATGACGAAAGAAACTAAAAGTTATCGGTCGATATTATTCTTATCTCCTGTTTAAATTGGAGACGGTAAAAGTATAAGAAATAATGAAATTAAAATCAAATTATTGAAAATGAAAATTGGAAATTTTATTTGCATTCATCAACAAACCCATATTATTCCTATCATTCACCAACTTTCCCAGCTAAATATATGCATCAGAGTAAAATAAAATGAGTGTTTCCTCATATCAACAAAGGGTGTGTGTTTTTCATTTCAACGCAATTATTTTTCGTCATGCGCCTAGATCGAAGAAACCATCAAACTGTTTCATAATGGGGTTGTACACACTAATCGAATTCACGTCACATACCTATTTTATATTGATCAGTCCGTGTGTAAATAGTATTTTATGCTATCATTCGTTATTTAAAATCATCCAAAATACGTTTTTTCATTAATTGAAAATCAGAACCTTCGAAAAACGCCAGGTTTCGTGACGACATCAACCTGCTGGCACGGAGAATAGTCATCGTTGCCAAATTTATAGCCAGTAATTACCTATATGAGATTCAATATCACCAATGGCAGAGTATTTACGTTCGCAAAAGACAATGTGGCCACCGGGTTCCTGATAATCACTTAGTGAATACTTATATACCTTGCAAGATGATGATTCAGTGTCAGTAATAATATCCTAATATTCGTTATAATGATCATAATTTTATTGAAACCCAAACTTTTTTGTGAGTCTGGCAACAGCGCAATCGTCGAAATATCAATAGAGAAGAAGAATTATTCTAACCTAACCTAACGTAGGCCGTCTGGTTGGTAAACAAAAACAAATCAAAGACACGTTTGTTTACTTGAGGACTTTGTGGGTTTTGGAAGCCTTTCAAAGTATTATTTTATTGAGTCAGATTAAGTTTTGTTTAGATTAATTATGAATAATGAAAACTCACTGTGATTTTGAAAAGAAAATGCCAGTAACATGTATTGTGGTGGGACCATTTGATGTTTATTCCCTTTCCTACTGTGATACTGTGAAAAACTCGGTGCATTACCCACAGATGAAGGATCTATCAAGAAAAATAAGGGAAAGGTGGATAGCAGCCATCAAGAGAAAGAATCACCAACAGAAACATTGATAATAAACCAGAGGATATGTAGCAGACACTATTTTCATAACAGGTACTTGAGAAAAAGGATTTTAATATTATTCATATGTACCTACCTACTCTAGAACTGATGAATTTAGTATTTCATGCTATTGAAAACATATATCATTTTTCTTTTTGATGAAAGAAGCCAATACTCATTACCTTTGATGGCCCTACATGGTTTGGATACATCATGTTTTCAATACACACATAATTTATTTACCTTGTAGGAGAACCTAGTGCCTGAAAGATGAAAATCATCCAGCTTGGGCAGTATAATATGGATCATCAATCTCTAGCCCATTCAAAACACAAGACTGATGTGGATCAAAAACTGAGAGCAGAGAAAAGGTTTAAATCAGAAATCCAGTAATAAAGCATCTGAGCCAAGAGACCTGGTATGTTCCCAAGAAAACATCTAATTACCTACTTCACTTTAATCATGAAGCCTTGCTTTATTAGTAAACTAGGTATATTGATATGTAACATTTTATATTCATTTTAGTGTAATGAAGAAAGTGTCTGGGAGATGAAAACATAGTAGAGATAATTGGTGAAAATGAGGTGAAAATCGACAATAGATTCCATATTATACTTTTACAAATTATAGTTTGTTGTGATTTATTTTTATTGATTATAAATGAAAAATAAATATAGTAAGTACTTATATCAAAATTGTAATATTCAATTAATGAAAAATACAGTATTATTCCACAGTAGGTATAGGTAATGTATATTACAAGAGATCTACATAGGTCATGAAAAAATCTTCATAGAACATTATAGGTATTCAGTGATCTGATTGAAACAAAATGAACAATGGTAGAATGATATATTATAAATAGGTAGATATTTTTTTATAGAACTTGTTAAATCAAAATTCACAAAACCATGCCAACTTTGGTTGCTTTGGTGTACCTAAAATATATACACATTAAAAATGGAACCATTTGATTTCACTTTATCACTGTCACAACTATTCATAAGCACTAGAACACTACTCATGGACATATAAAAAAAACCAATAGTTCATTTTTGCTGTACTTCTTGTGGTGTAGATTTCATTTGTGATGATACACTTGTGGCCTAACTAACTCACAACCTTTCTCAGTTTGGCAATATGTTTAAAGCCTCTATCAGCCAAAATCTTGATAAAGTTCTATTGCATAAATTTCAGTTTCTTTATAACTGGCTTTTGTATGTCTGTCTCTAATCTCCTCAGCAATCTCATCAAGATCAGTTGTGTTACAAATCACTCTGTATTTACGGAATGATGGCAAAAAGATGATATATGTCATAGTTTTTTGTTACATGTTGTCAGAAATAAAAGTGATATTTCGGCTAGTAATTTCGTATATCTATACTAAATAGTTTGACCTAGAGAAGATACTGTAAGAAATCAAATAGTTTCTAACATTGTGGCGACCGTGACAGGACACTCTATTAAAAGTATGGACAATACGAAGAGAGCCCTTGATCTACAACGAACCGCTTTTAAGAAGATATGTAGCAAGATTGACGACGATTTATCCACGAAGAGATATGATCTGATAGATATTCAGAGTAAGATCAAAGTTCTAGAAGAAAAAATGTTGCAGATAACTGAATTAAATCAACTTATGTTCGATTTAATGTTGGATTCCGATGACTACCAAGACGATATGAATCTAGAAGTTGAATTGATGGATAGTTTGAGTTCTCAGTACCATAATTTGAGATTTCGTTGTGAAAATTTGGTATATGAAAAAGAGAGCTCAAAGAAATCAGACTCAAAAGGTAAGCTGAAGATTCCCAAGTTAGAATTTCGCCAATATGGAGGTGATTTGAAGGGATGGCTCAGTTTTTGGAATCAATTCAGTAGAATTGACGAAGATTCTGATCTAGAGGAGGAGGACAAACTCCAGTACCTAATTCAAGCCACGACACCGAGTTCTAGAGCAAGACAAATTGTGGAAAGTTACCCTGCTACAAAAGGTAACTACGAAAAGGCTATTGATAGTTTAAAACAAAGATTTGGTAGAGAAGATTTATTGATAGAAGTGTATGTAAGAGAACTTCTTCAACTCGTTTTGACAAATCTTCATAGCAAGAATAAACTGTCAACCTTTTTTGACAAAATTGAGACACAATTGAGAGCTCTAGAGAGTTTAGGGGTGAAATCGGATACTTGTGCTGCAATGTTGTATCCCTTGGTTGAGTCTTGCTTAGGAGAAGACTTGATCAGAGCTTGGCACAGAAGTCAACTTTATTCAAATGAATCAAGCTTGAAGAAACGTCTCGACGCTCTGATGGATTTCCTTAGACAAGAAGTGTTGAACGAAGTGAGGATTTCTCTAGCTGTGAGCAGTTTCAAGGACAAGAAGAAGCAAGAAGATAGAAGTACAAGCAACAGCATAAGCAATGTGGCCACTGCATCTGAATTATTTAATAAAGTTACACCACGATGTATTTTTTGTAAAGGATCGCATTTATCATATCAGTGCAAAGATGCTTTGAAATTGAGTTTTGAAGAAAGGAAACAGAAATTGTCAGAGTCTGCATGTTGCCATTTGTGCACCAGATTTGGCCACATAGCACGACGGTGTCGTTCAAGAGAAAAATGTGATGTATGTCAAGGAAAACACTGTACCCTTATGTGTTATAAACAAGATTCAAAGGCAATGAGTACAACCGAAGCCAAACAAGATGTTCAGAGCACTATAAGAAAACCTGAACAGAATCTGACTAATCATACGTACACTGAAGTTTTCTTACAAACCATGGTGGTTGAATTGAAAGGCGAAGAACAATCAAAACGAGTTCGTCTTCTGATTGATACTGGTTCCCACAAGTCATATATTACTGATAGGGTTGCCAAAGAAATAGGTTATATTCCACTACGAGAAGAAGAACTGGTACATTCTCTTTTTGGAGGCACACAAACCGAAACAGTGAATCATAGATGTTACAAAATTCGTATGTACAGCCTCACTGAAGACTACAGCTGCAACTTCGAAGTTTTGGATCAACCACTGATTTGTAGCCCAATCAGTTCTGTAAGAAAAGAATCCTGGTTAGATGATGAATTGAAACGTTTGGACATTGAAATCACTGATACAGCAGATGGACCTATAGATGTATTAGTTGGAGCTGATGTAGCTGGTAAGCTACTATCTGGACGTAAACATGATCTAGAATGTGGGTTGGTGGCAGTTCACACATTATTGGGTTGGACTGTCATGGGCAAAGTTGAGAATGTTAAGCATCATACATCATCCATGCTTATAACCTCGATGTTTTCGAAAGACATTGCAGTATCTAACCTCTGGAGTTTGGACGTGCTTGGCATTGAAGATCCTAAAAGAATGAAGACTTCACGAGATCAAGAGCAGGCAGTCATGGAACATTTTCTAACTACTGTCAAACAGACTGCTAATAAGCGATATGAAGTAAGCATGCCTTGGCTCGAAGGCCACCATCCGTTGTCTTGCAATTTTGATTTGTCATACAAAAGACTTTCAAATACTACAAAACGGTTGAAGAAAGACAATTTTTACGATGTCTATGATAAAGTATTTGATAATTGGTTAGCAGAAGGTATCATAGAATGCTCACCTGATGACGAATCCATAGAAATATCAAGTCAAAATGGCCATTTCTTACCTCATCATCCTGTTTACAAGCCCAATAGTAGTACAACACCTGTACGCCCTGTATTTGATGCTTCATCGAAGCAAAAGAATCAACCCTCACTAAATCAATGTTTGGAAAAAGGGGTGAATCTTATCGAACTAATTCCCTCCATGTTAATACGATTCCGAACAGAGAAGATAGGAGTTATAGCTGATATCAAACAGGCTTTTCTTCAAATTGGGTTAAACGAAAATGATCGGAATTTCTTGAAGTTCTTGTGGTATGACAAAGATCAAAATTTGAAAATATTCAGGCATGCACGTGTTGTTTTTGGAGTATCGTGTAGTCCTTTCTTATTGGGAGCTGTTTTAGAGTACCACCTGAAGAAAACACTGAGACATTCGATTCGTGGAGAAAATGATTATTCCTCAGAAGTCATTTCTAAACTATTGAAGTCTTTTTACGTGGATAACGTTTCGGCAAGTGTGAAAGATGAAGAGGCTCTTTACCAATTTATTGAACAGTCGAAAACCATTCTGGCTGATTGCAAGTTTGAGCTAAGAGGGTGGGAGCATTCTTTACCAGGAAACATCGAAGTAGAAGTGAAAAGTAATGTATTAGGATTGATATGGAATCGAAGATTAGATACTTTCGAACTTTCGTTAGAATGGTTTGACAAGATGAGTATGAATAATGTTACCAAAAGAAGCATTTTGTCGGCTGCACATAAACTTTTCGACCCCATCGGTTTTTCCTGCCCTGTGTCACTGTTCCCAAAGTTACTTCTTCAAAAGACATGGTCCATGAATTTAAGATGGGATGATGAAATCGATGGTGAAATACGAGATGATTTCCTGAAATGGTTACAAGAGTTACCCTATTTGAAAGCTATCAAGATACCACGTTGGATATCCAGTTCGAACTCAACAGTATCAGTTACTCAATCTGTACACGTTTTCTGTGATGCAAGTGCGATTGCTTATGCAACTTGCATTTTTTTGAGAACTGAGAACAGTGGAGAGGTCAGTGTAAGATTGGTAGAAGCAAAATCGAGGGTAGCTCCTGTCAAAAAATTAACCATTCCCCGACTTGAACTTCTGGCTGCGACAATTGGCATGAGAATATTCAAAAATTTCAAGGAAAACTATGAATCACAAATACAAGTATACTATTGGTCAGATTCTTCAACTGTGCTCTCTTGGATCAAACGAGAAGATCAGTGGAAACCCTTCATATGGAATCGAGTTGAAGAAATCAGACGTTTCTCGAAGCCTCAAGATTGGTATCATATCCCGGGTGACCTGAATCCAGCAGATCTTCCATCGAGAGGTGGTTCACCTAAAATGCTAGCTGATGGAAGATGGTGGGAGGGTCCTAAATGGTTGTATAATCCAATTTCGCAATGGCCGAATCAAAATCTTGAATATGATGAAGATGAAATAAATACAGAAAAGCGAAAGATTGTAGTTTCGTCACTTTCTGTGACCAAAGAATATACATGGTACTACCGGTATTTTTCAAAGTTCAGCAGAATTGTGCGTCTTATTGGATGGATCAAACGATTTATCAAAATTATTATGAAGCGAAATAATGTGAATCATGAGTTGTTGACTACCAAGGAATTAGAAGATGCAAAAAAATCAGTCATTCGTTTGATACAACGAGAGAGTTTTGAGTCAGAAGAAGATCCCAAGTTATTATCGTTGTGTCCATTTTATGATGAGGAAGGATTGATGAGATTACGCACCAAGGTTTCGGATAGAAATGATGTAGTCGATTTTTGTATGCCGTATGTTTTACCATCAAACCACGAAGTAGTAAGACGTTTGATTCACGAAGAACATGTTAAGAATAGCCACGTTGGAGTCCAGTCATTGATGCGAATTCTGAGAGAAAACTATTGGATTCTCAAATGTAGACGTACCGTCAAATCAGTAGTAAGCAGATGTACTACTTGCAAGAAATTTAGAGGTAAAGTACTGGACACACCTGCCATAAGTTTACCAGAAGCCAGGGTCCGTGATGCAGCAGTTTTTGAAGTCGTTGGTATAGATTTGGCGGGTCCATTATACTTGAAAACCAACGAGAAAGTTTGGATAGTACTTTACACCTGTGCTGTGTACAGAGCAGTCCACCTTGAATTGTCATCCTCTTTGTCTAGCAATGCATTCTTACAGACACTAAGAAGATTCATTGCTCGAAGGGGAAGGCCATCAGTGATATACACAGATTGTGGTACGAATTTTACTGGATCAGATAATGCTCTTCGGAATTTGAACTGGACAGAAGTTACCAAAAATTGTTCCACAATACACCAAATTGACTGGCGATTCAACCCGCCAACAGCAGCATGGTGGGGCGGTTGGTGGGAGCGCCTTATAAGACTCATGAAGGATATACTGCGTAAAATTCTTGGAAGAACTTGTCTCAACTTTGAAGAACTACAGACAGCACTTTGTGACTGTGAAGCAGTATTGAATGCTAGACCACTGACGTACATGTCTGAAGACCCAAATGATTGCATAGTTCTTACACCTGCTATGTTCCTGCAAGATATAAAAGAAGTCGGAGTAGCAGACATTGATTTAGTTGAAGCCAAAAATTTGACCAAACATTACAGATATCGTTTGAAGTTGAAACAAGATTTGAACAAACGATTCAAGTCAGAATATTTGGGACAACTGACACTATTTGCCAAGAAGAAGTATAATGGATCTGTAAAAGTAGGAGACATTGTTCTCATAGCGGATTTTGATAAGAAAAAATTGGAATGGCCTATGGGACGAGTTCTCGAAACAATACCTGGACGTGACAGAGAAATAAGACTTGTGAGGTTGAAGACTGCGTCTGGTGAACTGTTACGACCAGTTCAGCGATTGGTGATGCTCGAGATGGAAGGTTCACATGATTTGTCTGAGGAAGCTGTGAAAAAGGGAAGAAGAGACTGTTCTCAAGATTCTGCCGAGATCGCTGATCCCACAGTTTATACAAGATACGGTAGAAGAGTGAAAGTTCCATCAAGATACCAAAATTAGTTGTTGTGTCATTATCTTTGAATCTAAATGACACAAGGTGGGAGTATGTTACAAATCACTCTGTATTTACGGAATGATGGCAGAGAGATGATATATGTCATAGTTTTTTGTTACATGTTGTCAGAAATAAAAGTGGTATTTCGGCTAGTAATTTCGTATATCTATACTAAATAGTTTGACCTAGAGAAGATACTGTAAGAAATCAAATAGTTTCTAACAAGTTGAACTGTTTAGCTCATATTTCCTTGTAGGAGATGAAAGAGATTCAGATATTGTATATGAACTTGAAAATGAAGGTTTCATACAACAAGGTTTGATCACACTCTTCTCCCTCAACTTGATATGATTCATTGGTTGGGTACATCATGAAAAGTTTTATTTTCCATATTTACACCTCTACTTCTGAATGGCCCTTTTATATTAGTCTGAATAACTATTTCTTCCTCAACCTCAATGATGTCAGGAACTGATATAGATGTATTTGCTACATTTTTGGATGATGAGGGTTCTGCACTTAGTTCTGCATAATCTGATAGCTGTATTTTTCGTTTCTTCCAAACATTTTCCAGCAACTCTGCTTTCCTTTTGTTTCCCTTATCAGTCAGTACACTTCTTTTGTATGTCGTATGTGGGTGGCGGTACATTCAAGAACTTGTGTGGCACTGCATGAGGTTTCAGCTTGAGTGTTGTTCCAATGATTTTGGAAAACATGCAATTAACTGAATTGTCTGCAAGCTGGAATATCGGAAAGTGACAAGGATATCACATTTCACAATGGGAACCCACATTGAAATGATCCTCACAGCTCACAGCAGTAGAGAGGTCATGTCCTGAAATAAATTCCAGATGCACTGCCAGTTTTTCCTGCGTTGGGTACTAGCCGGGACGGTCGAAAACAGTTTTTCAGGCGAATTTTCACTACTATTTTGACAAATCGGTATAAAATATACGACTACCATAGGTTAGGTTATACGCAATCTTCTTCTCCAATTTTAGTATCATTACCAAAATATTCATCTCACATATTTTGATAAATGACAATCAGAAATATGTTTGCACTTGTCTAAGAGAGAGAGAATGGATATGTATGTCGAATCTTACATGAATTGTTCACCGGCTGCCTACGTCACGCGCTTTCCCGCGTTTTTCATGTTACGAAATATCGTGAATTTCAATAATTATTTAAAAAATGTACAGAGCTCTGGGGAAAAAACGGTTTGCGACAGTGAACTAGTTAGGGTTAGTACTTCGAAATAATGAAATGAAATTTTTCACTGAAACAGGCCCATTCCACTGAAATGTTGATGGAAATCCAATAAACATATTAAACTGTCATAGTAGAGTTCATACAAGGCAAAAAGTGCTCTCAGAACAGTTTCCGTGTTCAACGCTGTATTGATAAAGACTGGAACTATCTTAAACTCTCACCTGCCATACCGGGATATGATTCACCCTATTTTTTTGTTCAGGTGAACAACTAGGAACTAGTAGCGTGGTTTGTTATGGCGCAGGGTGTGAAAAGGCGGGAAATGAGAGTTTTCCAAGTGCTAGAAAGCCTGTGGCCGTCGTCGCGAGTATTGAGGCAATCAGGTCGCTGAGTCTCTATCTCAAGGCCCTCAAGGGATTATCCTTGTATGCAGAGTTCTTTCGGTGGCGATAGTTTTTGCGTTTTCGATATCAAGTGACCCAGCAAACATTCATTTGCGGTAGACTGACCCAATACATTGCTCCCATAACTAGATGTTGCGGCAAAATGACTAGCGTTGGTACGGGGCCATCAAGAAAAGGACACTCTGGCCGACGGTTTCCCGACGGTCAATCAGCCGGCATTCATTCCATTGATGGGCCTTCAAATCCCCATACTGGCATAGGAACGAAGTATAAAAAATATCTCGACTTTGGATGATAAGATTGTGATCTGATAAGATCTTCATTTTGGAGGTTGACCTCATATATTTTCGTGACTTGGTAGCCCTGATGGTCCATTCTCCAGGTGTCCTATCCATTCAGTCGTATTTTTGCAACGGCTATATCGTTGGAATATCTCTATGAGAACATGACTAGCTACTCGTATTAGTATCTAAACTCATGTAGTGAGTATCGGTGAGATGTAAACGAATCGAAACGGATAAGAGAATATTTGAAACTGATATATTCTGTTGATAATATTTCAACTAATACTTTGATATTCTGAGAGAAATGATCCATATGATATCATTCCATTCGGATAATCTTGGATCACTCTAGGAAAATATACAGTATGTCTGAAAAACGTGACAATAAATTGAAAACTTTTTCATTATGAATTCTAGGAAAAAAAGTCATTTGACATAAAGACTTCTGCAAGGTCTAAAAACAAAAATGCAAATATCAGATATCGATTTTTGTCAGTCGTATACGAGGTATGTCAAAAAAGTAGATTTTGTTCAAGTGTAAATAATGTACCGTTTTTATTTTCGATATTATCGAAATTTATTATCATATAAAAAAGTTGAATAGAATTGAAAACTACGGAAAACTACGTTCAAATATCTGATAACATCTATTCACGATGAGAATCATGTACTATTATTTCTTACAATATTTTCTGATCTATTCATATGGCAAACTATTTTATTATTAATTTTGCGGAAAGAAGCATTTTTCATTAAACGTTCTTCAAAGTAGCAAATCAATAATGCAGATATCATACCTATACTCAACAATGTTTTGAGTCATATGTCAAAAAATCCCAAATTTTTGTAGATCATACTCACGACTTTATTGAAATGATCTTATGATCCTATAATAATGCCATATTATGATTATCCTCAAATATGAAAAAATTCAGGTTTTTGAGGAATATGAATTCTTTCATCGTTTTTTTCTTTCGTATGATTGGAAGAATAGACAATCACCATACTGTGTTATCTGCAGCAAATAGGTTGAATGCCCAGCATTGGCCTTTTCAAAGATTGAGTAAACGAAGTTGTTTTATTTCCCGGCAACATCAAAGTCAATAAAACGATGAAGGGCCAATACTTATTCCCTTCACTGGCAAAGTGACTACAAGAATGTGAAAGGCCAACAGATTTTTGCCGCTGAAGTCATTCCCCCAGCAAAGAAAGCATTGGGCCAATAACTTCCCGGTAGTTCATTGTTTGGTGGGGAGTGGCCTGTTTTTTCGTAATGTTTGGAGAGTGCCGAGGAAGGGTCTGATTTTCGAACTGCAATAAGTTGATGTTCCTAAACTCTGCTGGTAACGCATCTATTTGTTTGGCCAATATATGTTCTTGGGCAACCTGAACAAGGTAGTTGCCCTGAGAATCATTTGATATTGTGTCCTTGGGGGTTCTGAGGAATTTTGAAACGTGGTTGTTGGCCGTGAAAATAGTTTTGATATCATTTTTCTCAGTATTCTACTGATTTTGTCAGAGGATTTAATTTTTCCATCACGCCGAATAACAGAGAACGTGGCTGAACAAACAAAACAAAATGTCGCTACCACACTTATCGTGGAGCGAAACTTCCACCATCCAATATCACACCTACTGAGACAAGATGTCTCAAAAACCTCCATCATAACCCAAATATAATCATCCTCCCAGCTGATAAAGTCAACGCGCCACGGTAGTATTGAATACCTCAGAATATGACTAGAAGATGAGAAAACACTCTTAGTTTCCCGCCTCCCTATACAGAACCACTCCAAGAGACCCGAAAACTTACCTCGAGAAGAAGACCAAAACTCTCATCAATAGTTCCAATCTATCGGCGGAATCAAAGAAAATTACAAAACCCTAGAGAAAAATCATCACACGCAAAATACATAAACCCGATATCCCACTGCGCCCCATCGTCAGTGCCTTTGGATCACAATCAAAGAAATTGATGGGTTAAATCAACCAAAAAGAGCATATGAAAATGAGCCTATCTGGTTTAATAATTATATCAACCAGCGAACAATAGTTCGTAGAAAATTTGTTAGTTTCACATTTTAGTCTCACAACAAAATGAGTGGTATGTTGACCATCATTTTTGTCCCTTCAATTATATTTTGTATAGATAACTATAATATTTTATTCACCAACAAAGTGTATAGTAGAAATAGGTATACTGACTATTTTTCAGGTTTTTGTACCATTGAATTAATACAGATTTCGAATGAACATCAAGTTTATTCATTACATCAAATTTTCGACATGATAAGTTTGTAACGAAAAGTAGAATAAACATTTTCCTAGTGTGTCTACTTCTTCAACACAAGTAACATTGTGGAAAACTTCATTCCTCTTCATGTAAGTTGGAGAAGTACAATCCAACCTAAAAAACATACCAACATCATATTATTTACCAAAAAATTGTTTCATCTTTACCAAAACAAAACTATTATCTAAGTGTTAAATTATGTACAGTATAATTATCTTCATTTGTAATACAGTAATTGAATAATCGACTTACCTGAATCACTTCAATGCAGAATAGTTGTAATGTAAATAAAATGATAATATCAAAATAGTATTAAGCTACAACACAAAGAACCAAATAAGACGCCAGCAAAAAAATCTCATGTGGATACTGTCGCCCTGCAAATAACAATGGGAAGAACACAAGCCTTCAAAGAAGGTTGGTAGGTTTTAACCTATACTGTTCGTTTGTCTACCAACTATGATAGTGAATGAGCTGTGATAATATATTAGTTATAATAGTGTGATTTGAAATAGTAGTATATAGGTTGATTTTACCTTCTTTTTGTTTGATTGCCAGCTACAACAGTGAGCGAGCTGTAATAATAATATTTTAGTTACAATATGATATAAATTATAGATATTTTCATGGACGATGCTCTTCTGAAATATCAACAATTGTTCCTCCCTTGGCAGTCCCCGCGAGATTAAACCCGTCGAGTTGAGGCTTCGCACCCCTTCGTCGTCACTTTGGAGACCTGAACATCTCTTTCCAAAGACTCGCTCATCCAACGATCAGCGAGGCTCTGGAACACATTGCCAATGGAGGTGTTCCCCGAGGCATATAGCCTCCAGAAGTTTAAGAAGTACACCAATTCCTACCTTATTTTCCTTGGTTCTCACGATGTTCTCTGAACATTACAGGATATCCCTTCTCAAAATTTGAAGATTATATTCTCAAAACTTTTATTGAAAACAAATCTAATTCAATGTGGCACCAATACGCCGTCGTACTTGTTCATAGAAAATCCATGAGAGGAGATGATATCGTCATATTTTTTAATGGCCAAATATCAACAACCATTTATACGACAAACAAAAAACAGAAAAGGTGTGAGTAGGTTTTTTTTATAGTCATAAAATTCTGATAATTGAGTTCCTTATCCCATTTTGAAGAGAACAAGAATTCGTACAGCGACAGCTATTAGAATAAGATGTAAGAAAACCTTTGTCAAGTTTGGGCAACATCTCACACTAGTCACACTACACCCTACACACGTTTTCTACCGAGACAATACGGCTAAATATCAGAAAGTCTAGATATTTAGCCGTCATTGACCGAGGAGATCGGTGTACACTGTACACTAGTGTACAGTAATCTCTGTTCCCGAGTACCTCAAGTACCTATATTCGAACACAGCCTAGGTGAATGTTGATTTTTTGTTGAATGTAATTTTTTTAAGATGTGTCATGAAGTTGTCATGTGTTTATTTACATTACATTTTCTATTTCATTCTAACAGATGTTAGATATGTATCTTACCTCTTTCAAAGAGGAATTTCTGCTGAGAAGAAAGGAAAAATGAGTAATAATTACCTTTAATTAAGGTAATAATGGGAAACGACCGGTGACCTGGTTCTGACATTGAACAAGAACAATCTCTTCATTTCAAAAATATCCCAATATCAAACAGTAGTGCCTGATGATGGAAAATTTTCCAAGAACAGGAAGAGTCAACGAAGTTTGTCAGGAATGGATGGTACGTGAAGACGGTGCCCTGGCGCATCGTTTACAGAATCAAGAGTTTGATGATCATTTATCAGGTAACAAACATCGAAATGCCTTGGTTCGAGAAGACTTCCCCAAAGCAAAAGATGAACAAATCCGAGAACAAAGAATGGCCGAACAGGCTGCTGCTATTTATCAAAAGATGTTAGCTGAGCAAGAAGAAATTGACAACAGGGTGGCCAAAGACCTAGCCGATAAAATTGAACGTGAAGAAAGAATGAAACGCAGAGCAGCAGAACTGAATGACCAAGAAATTGCTAGACAGCTGTTGGAGAAAGAACGCCTGAGAGTTGAGAGACTTCATCAAATGCCTCCAGCTGGTCCACCATACTCACCCCAGAAACCCATGCATCTGCCACCAAAGATGGAAACACAGATCTCCCCTCACAGGCCTAACCCCCAAAATTACCAAGCTAATTTACCACGAAGGCAAGCTTTACCCATGCCATTACCAAATCAAGTCCAGATGTATAATAATAATCATCCACCAATTTCACATAATCATTTTGATGTAAGCAGTGCTGAATTGTACAATGAACCATACAATCCAGCCCAGAACTTGTCTGATCACTTGAATCTAATAGAATTAGCTGATATAGGACTACCAATAGATGAAGTAAGTGAACGTCAGATTCAAGAGGAAAAAGATGCAGAACTGGCTAGGAAATTACAGGAGCAAGAGGGCTCCCTAGAAGAAACTCTGATCAACAGAGATCGAATGCTAGCTATTGAGGCACAAGATAAAGAACTGGCCAAGATGTTGCAAGAAAGAGAAAGAGCAAAAGCAAAGAGGGCTAGAGAAAGAGCAAAACAAAAAGCTCTAGCTAAAAAGCAACAGCAAGCTGATGGTGACAGGGATGTTAACCAGCTGATGCCTGATGATTCTTATGCCTTTCCTGCAGATGTCTTATCCCATCATGGTGCTAGAGTTCCTGGGATGGTCACTGCTCATCCTGATTTGTATGCAGTGCCAAATCCTGATGAGGATGTAAATTATAGTCTTCCTGCTGATGTACTGCCCAATGGTAGGAGCTCAGGTCTGAGCCACAATTTCAAGCAGAACTATAGTCCCAGCAAATTTGACAGCTATGGTGGGGAACTCAAAGAAATCAATGGAGTGGGACTTCCTAGTCATAATCCACCCTTGGACAGGAGTGTTGTAACTAGTGTCCCAGCTAGTAGGCCTACACATCTAGATTTGAGGTAAGAAATTTATTTCAAATGTCTTAATGATTGGTTGGAAAAATATATACTTACAAATGCTTCTGATGTTGAACATAACTTGTGGGTTGCATTAATTAATTTGCAATATGATCCTCATTAGTTTTTATCTTGTTTATTGGGTGTCATACAAATATTTATGATGATGATGTCTCTTATCTACCTAGATATGAGTTTATTGGAGAGTTTATCATATTGTTTCAACATGATGTTAATGATACATACATAATGATACATGACAATAAAATAATAAAAAAAATGAAATTAATGCTCAGAATCAATGGAAAATGACAAATAGATTCGGATAGGTAAGTAGGCAACTATCATCTGGAAGTTCATTAAAATTATATGTCACCTGATCATTTGACCCAGCCTTCTTCCCAGAAATGGAAAAAAAATCGGATAACTTGTCATTTTCATTGGAAAAAAATATCTTGCTATGGATTTTTAAATACCAAAGGCATATCATTGTTTAGAATCCATGCTGTCACCTGATCTTGTTGCATCAATTTCACCCCAATTTCACCCCAAAAATCGAAAAAAAAATTGGAAATCTGTCATTTTCATTGGGGAAAAAATATCTTGCTTGACAATAATACATAATTTGGAATCATGCTTGTTCTTGTTCTTTTTTGAAAAACTATTCAAGTCAGCTGACTCAAATCTGTATTTTTATGAAACTTAAATGATTCCACTTCATTCTTTCAAAGTTTCCTTCCTCTGTAAAACTGTAGATTGTTTTTCTCCCATCAAAACAATATGAAATCAATCCCATTTGATATGTTGCTTGTAGTTGCTTGGTAACTAGGTAGTAGGTTTGTTTGTTTCCCTACCTACCACTCACATCTGTCAATTTTCTTACTTCAATTCAAATCTAAATACTCCTTTCAATTCTCTGAAATTTGACAAAGGGATCATGCAAAACAAATGCAAAAGGATAATTCCTAGTAGCAAATACGAGCGTGATGCCCCCGAAATATACAAATGGTGGTTGCAATTATTCGACATACTCGAAACAAAGGCGAGAATAAGACCCGACAAGAGACTATCTATCCTCAAAAAAGTACTACCGAAAAGGATTCTCAATCACGTTTTGGATGTGTTGAACGTCAAGAGCAGAGACGAATCCGATGGATCAGAACGCGACGAAAATGTAGCTGAGAAGGTGTTCAAGAAGGAATCCAAAGAAAAATCCGATTGCACCAACATATCCATGTTCGATTCCGACATACTGGAAAAGAGTTCCCAATCCAGCTTCAGAAGAAAGCTCGGCCTAACTCCCGAAGAAAAACCCAACCCCTACATGAACTTCTTCAAGCGCAGACCCGACAGGGCGGCCATTTGGCACGAACTGCCGCCTTTGGCTATGGAAGAGATGGGCCTGCAACAGCTGGCCGAGGTCATCACCGTGAAGATAGCGGAAGACTTCGTCAACTGGCTGACGGCCATCGGAGGCGATCAGGAGACCACCATAAACGTTCAAAGCATCATCGAGATGTTCGAGATCGGCTCGCAAATCAGCTCGGCCACGACGCTGCGCGTGCAGCTGCAAGAGATGCCTTCGGTGCCGCAAAAGGTGGCAGAGGCTAAAGGCTTCCCGCGCATGTCCACCAGGAACATGCTGCACCGCGAGATCAGGAAGGACAAGCGAGCGTCCGTGCAGCCGCCCAAGATCGTGGCGTTCGGCCGGAGGCTGCCCACGGACATGCAAAAGATCCCGCCCCAAAGGGACGTGTACGAGAAGTGGCTCGGGTGTCAGACTGTTCCAGAAGAGTTGGAGACGATGGCCGCCGTGTGGCAGGGCATCACGCACCTGAGGTCGACCAGGACCTTTTGCGAGTTCATGTACGAGGTGCACCCTGAGGTGGATCCTCCCCAGTATCTGCTCGACTGCGGGCTGATGGATGCGAGGGCGTTGCAGAGTCCCAAGTCGTTGTTGAAGGCGGCCGAGAACATTGCGGCCCATACTCGATTTGACGTTTAGATGTTATGATTAATAACTATACCTGTCCTAATAAAGGTAATATCCCTCAACTTATCCTACAACTCATTCGGGGTGGAAAGAGGGGTTTTGTCCATGAGATACAACTTGACAGAAAACCACAACTTGATCTCAGGTTTCAAGATACTGGAACTTTCATATAAAAATACTAGGTGACCCGGCAAACGTTGTTTTGCCATGCAAATTATTTCTAGAAAAAAAAATTTCCGATGAATATTAATCAATAAACTTTCAATATTTTATTTCTACTTCTTTTTAGTTTGGCTATCCATAAAATTCTTCATATAAAAATGTGTTTCATTAGTTTTTCAAACAAAGTTGAGTAAAATTTCTCTTGCTATAATTAATGTGACCTAATGGAAAATTGGTGTAGTTCCCTGATGATGGAAATATAATATTCCGAAAGCTTGGACAAAGTTCGAAGAGTACTCTTTTCACTTTGCTGCATTCCCCAATAAACCTAGTTTTATACATATACAGCGTGTCTCACTTTAAACGGCCCCTCTTTATATCTCAGTTATTAGTCATGCGATTTCAACCAAATTTGGTGTGGTATGAATAACCATCAATATGATCAGTTTTACAGAGATGCATTGCAATCTGTTTTATGATATTGAGTTCTTTATTGAAATCTTCTTCCGAAAGAGGGACATTGACTAGCCTGTGTATCATACATATTACACATACATACATACATATTATATGCTGCAATTTTATGTTGATAAGGGTGTGTTGAATAATTATGAATAGTGATATCAGTGTGGTAAGGTTTATAGAAAATTGAAAAATCATGTATACCTATCATTAATTATTTTACTTATTGTCAAATCTAAGAAATTGATTGAATTTTCTGTTTCTATTGTGAATTTTATGTTTGGATGAATAGTATTTATATATTGGTGGAAAGTGTCTAACTGTCTATTGGTTCCTTTGAAGCATACTATAACATCATCTACGTATCTATACCAATATAAACATCGTTTTATTAATGAATCTTTATGTATTATTCGCTCCAAGTTATCCATGAAAATTTCAGCAAGTAAAGGGCTCAGTGGATTTCCCATAATCAATCCTTTTGACGCGGAATATATTTTGTTGTCAAATTGAAAGTAGGTAATTCTGTTTGAGACATATCGACAGAAGGTCTACGATCTCTTGTTTGGTAATCGGATTAACATGGTTTTATCTTTATCGTTTGTAAAGTTTTTACATTTGCCATGGATTTCCATCAAGTAACGGCCGAGTCAATTAAAAAAATCTATATATTCCATCTAGAGAATACGTATTTGTTATTTCACCAACTTTTTAATTATTTTGCAATAGTGGAGATGAGTGCAATCGGACGGTAGTTGGAAGGTTAGAGTTAGACTGTGTTCGTATTTGATTGAAGATTCACGTGCTCCGTTTCAGATCTCCTCTCACCAAAATCAACAAACCCCGTTTCCCGGACCCGGAAACTTGTGACTCCCCCGGCAGCTCGACTCCGGCCACTTCTCCCTCCCAGCACACCAACATAGCCATGGCCATCGATCCCACTTACACACGCAGGGGCTACAGGTAGGGTTGCCATCCATACGGATGGTCCCGGACTTGTCCGGGTTCTATATAATTTCTCGTGATTAAACATTTTCATATGCTTCTAACAGTAGCGCTGATATTTTTTAAGGTGGTTGGGGGGGGGGGCGAGACCCCGCCCAATATTTCCAAATAAAAAATCATTAAGCAATAGGAATACAATATTGAAAAAAGTAGACTTTCTATTCAGAATCAAATGGTAGTCTATTTTTTTCAAAAAGTGAATTGAAACCCCTATAGCAGAGAAACTGTCCATTTTTTAGGATTGTCACCCGATTCTGATCAGAATGATATGGACTACATCGTATCAAAAATTCAGCGAAATCCACTATTTTGATACCAAAATTAGCTCTTAAATTGAATTTTCTATTATTGACACAAAAATAGATATGCTGCTTGGCAACACATTTAGTTCCTAGGAGCTAAAGTTGAACTTTAGCTCCTAGGAACTAAAAAGGATGTACTAGAGGTCATCAAGAATAAACAACGTTATGGTGGTTATTTGGGTAGGGACGCATACCTGATTTGTTCCCGATTTCGACAGATTTGGCATTTCATACCCATGCTGGGGATATTAATACGCCTTAGTATAGTCTTTGAGTATTCACGCTAGTGTATATAATCAAGGGTATAGTTGAGTATTTTTGTTTTGATCAGGAATGCCTTCAAGATTCACATACTTGCTTGATATCTATTTCATTCGATATTTTCGGGATGGATAAGTTGTTTTTGAATAATCACGGCCAGCAATAGTTTTTTGTCCCAAACAACGAAATTGTTTACCTACTTTTGATTATCAAGCCAAACACAGTGGAGTATGGAAAGAAATAAATAATCGCTATTATTATTGTTGATAAGCTCACTAACCTGTCCATGTCTTGTTCCTATACCTGGCACTGGCGCGGTATTTGCCATTAGAGCATCTGGTCCATACACAAATATGTCACTCTGTGGTTGTATTTATTTATTTATTTATTTATTTATTTATTTATTTATTTATTTATTTATTTATTTATTTATTTATTTATTTATTTATTTATTTATTAATTTATTTATTTATTTATTTATTTATTTATTTATTTATTTATTTATTTATTTATTTATTTATTTATTTCAGTTATTGCATTACATTATCTTCTTCATTGATACATTTCATACAAATAATATATAAAGTATAATTAATTTTCTAGTAGGAATGACATGAATGATCAGACAGTAATTCCTGGTATAAGATCATTCATGAAGTATTATCGACTGTTGTATAATTGGAATTACAAATAGTGAACAAAACTTACATATCATTAAGATATCTCAAAATAACAGTCATATTATAGTGAACAAGAAGGGGAAAAATAAAAACAGTGAAAAAAAAAGGAAATTCATAGTCTTTCACCTTTGATCATTCGATCCTTTGCATATAAATATATTTCTTCACTTTATATTTGAATTGCATAATATTTGGGCTGTTCTTGATATCATCTGGTAATTTATTGAATTTCGAAATCGCCTCATGTGTAAACTTTTTTTGTCCAAGTTTAGAATTTGCAGCTTCAAGATGAAACAAGTTATATTGTCTAGTGTGATGATCATGAATTTCGGAATTCCTGATTAATATAAAATTTGATTTAAGCTTTTTGTTGATGATATAATAGGAAATTGAATAAACTTGCTGTTAATGCAGGTAGAATATTCTCACCACACCGATTATTTGTTGCATTGCATACATATGGCACGGCATTGGTGGTTACTTTACATATTTATTCGAGTTTAATCGTTTCGGTTGCAGAAAAAATAGCATGTTTCATTCGGATCAAAAGTGACTTAGTTTGACAAGCGAATTTTTGCATTTGCGAGGCGGAGCGTTTAGCGAAGCTGAGTGTCACTTTTGATCCTAATAAAACAATCTACTATTTTGTCCTGGTGTTCATATTTTAGAGATGGCAATCCTAGCTACAGGGCTTCCTCCAGTTTCGACACGAATTCGAGTACGGTGACCACCAGCACGTCGAGTAGCAGTCCGGGGGTGCTGCCGCCGCCCGATTTGCCGGAGCTGGACGAGGACAACCCGGCGCCCCCTTATATGCCCATCCAGGGGCAGCGGAGGACCTCATCGTTGGAGAAGAAGCAGAAGAAGAAGAGCAAAGATGGGTGCAAGCAGCAGTGAATGGCAATCGGGCGTAGTTATGCAAAAAGGAACCGGGTGACATGATCGTCGAAACTGAGTATGATGGCTAAATATATCTCTTCTAATTTAGGCGAAAAAGAACCAAGTGAATTTCAAACATATGGGCATTTAAACTGGGCAACATTGATAACGTCGGGGTCCAAAATATAGCCTGAATTCAAAGTTGAATAACTCACGAATTTCCATACCAATTTGAAATCGTTTTTCACCAATGATCAGCCTGATCCCTTGACTCTTCTTGTGGCAATATGAAACTTCTGTAATTTCAGATAACATTGCTACAGGGTGATAACTGAATGGTCTTCACCTTACCGTCGTTTGAACAGATAATTTTTTTTGCATTTGTTTTCTCGCCTGTTTCCTCTTGATTGATGCGTTCTCTAGAAACGATTTCGGAATTTTCAAATTCAGAGCTTTGATAATCCTGTTATGAATATTCATACAAAATGTTGGATTTTTTCGATGATTAATTGAATGAAATTGGAAGTTGTAATTCTTTTTCGAAGTATCAACGTTGTATGTGTAGTCGTCGGATATGTGATTGACAGAAAATTTGAAGAAGTCTATACCAAGTGATACAAGAAAAACTGAAAGATGGATATTGTTCTCTGTGTTACTAGTGAAATAATGGAGACTTCGTCATGAGGATGTCTGGTGTCTGACCGCGAAATGGTTTTTGTAATTTCTCGGATCGAAGTCATATAATGGAGGTATGCATTTTTAATCATTATAATGCATTTTCGCTGAGATAAATTATGCAATTTAAAAAATTACAATTGTAGTTCCAGTTCCAGAAGTATGAAATTTATATTTATTCTTGACGATGGATATACAAGGTGTGATAAAAAATATGTCCAGATTGTCCCGGGACGAGGATGAATATGTTTAAACGTGATAAAAATCGATCT
This sequence comes from Phaedon cochleariae, assembly GCA_918026855.4. Lineage (NCBI taxonomy): Eukaryota > Metazoa > Arthropoda > Insecta > Coleoptera > Chrysomelidae > Phaedon > Phaedon cochleariae. The sequence continues at coordinate 22,646,124 of OU896719.1, read as the reverse complement.
GTTCGGAAAAAGAAATATAATGTCAGTCATTGTCGAAAATTGTGAAATGTATAAATACAGTTACTCATGAGGCTCATACGAGGAAATATGAAAGAGACTACAGAATTGCCATAGATTGGATAACATGTTTTTAATACTAATGAAGATAAATACAGTAAGTCCTCATGAGGCTTATATGAGGTAGTATGAAAGAGACTTCACAATATGCAATTAGGATTTTTTTGACTTGAGAAAATCAAAATAGCAATAATTGTAAGTATAAGTTAGGCAAGCTATTATTTTTTTTTCAACAGAATTCGTCAAATCTATAGCAGCCTTGTGAAAAAGATGATGCAGAAATGAACATTCATCAAGAGTTATTCTATCTCCATTCAACTTTACACTGAATGACTATGAGGAAATTGTCCTTCTGAAGATGAGATGGTTCACATGAAATGGTTCTTTTGGATACCATCAAGATGGATCCTATAACTCTTCAGGTTTTTACCAAAATCCCCGGACAATTCAAAATGCAAAAAGGAACCATCACACTTTTCTTTGTTGAATTATTGTTGTTTAAGGAAATTGAAACTGAGATTTTTTCATTGAATTCTCTATGTTTTTCACATGGGAAAAGATGAGAAAGTAGCAAGGCAAAATATCACTGATTTAATAATGATTCATAGCCTTTCAATATCTTGAAACTTTGTTCCTATTTGCATAACGGCATCCAATTATTGTTGGACTATTGGAAAGCTGATTTTCTGTAGTATGGGAATGACAAAGCTACTGGTAAAGCAGTTAATTAAAATTTAAATTTGTGGCTGCTAATAGATCTGAGCGAGAGTCTGAAAATGTTCATTTAAAAGTTATATAGTTTAATTTTTGTTTGTCATTTAGTTGTACTTAATATCTAATTAGCTATGATTATTAAACATATCAATAGTGTGATTCTATATACAGGTCATGTCAAGATATGTGAATTTACAGTTTAATAAGATATACCACAACAGGTACATATATATTAAATTCCTAGAATTCTGAAATTTGGAATCTCCTGAAACTACAATAATTATTATTACAAGATAAGAAACTAAATTTTCATCAAAGGCCATATAAATGATATATTAAGTAGGTAGTGTGTATTGATTTAGGCAAATATGTTTATTGCATACAAAACATTTTTGAAGTGATTTTTACATAATCAAAAGAGAGTTTCAATAATTTTATATTATTTAACAATAACACCAAAAATATATGCTCAATATTATTAATAAGTTAGGTCAAGATATTTTATTCATTTTGTAATAAATCCTATTTAGATATGTTCTATTGATCACCTCAGTTCTATCAGTTATGGTTGGTAATCAGAAGAATCACTGAATTTCATGGTTAGTGAGGTTCATTAAAGTGCATTTTATCATAGCTTTAATCTGGAAGGTAAATCTCAATAAATCCATAAGTCTGGCTGATTAATTGAACATTTCATTGTTTAGTGTATTTGGTGGACGGTTTTTTATATATTCCTATTTATATATTATATTTCACATATCTTTTTGTATCTTTTAATATATTAATGTTTTTTTTGTTAAATTATTTCTTTCTTTTGAAGTCACTGTGATCCCTGTCCAAAATGTCCAGTCAATAAAGGGCATTATTATTCAAACTATCATGATGGGTTTATAGATTCAACTAAACTAAGAGTTAAACAAAACAACTATGAACTTAAAAAGTTGAATACAAGGAAAAAGGAAACATCTATGAGGGTTAATACATTTACATCAGTCATTTGAATCAAGAATTAAGGATTTTAAAGTTGATCAACTTTCAACTTAACAATTATGAAATTCTGGAGACAGAAGACAAAACATGAAGATTGCATTTGTTATTGTTCAGGTGGAGTTTGATACTTAATTGAAATATTTTTTATGGACTCATGAATTATGGAAACCAAAATCACTTTTTAAGATCTCTAATCAAAAGACATTTCACATTTAATTCTCAATTAATATCATTTAAGTATAAACACCTTCATGATTATTAATTCTTGATTGTTAATTCCTAAATGTTAATTTAATTGGATATATAAACACAGCATTACAAAGCTTGCTATGTTAATAGATTTAATCTTATTAAATCTACTTTGCTTTTAATGATATGGACAGGTGGTAAAATATTACTCCTACAACTACATTTCTGACCAGAAATAAAATCAAATGCCCCTATTCTGGAATCACAATGAAGGCAATTGATTCTTCCTTTTGACCATTTTTCTGCTTCAATTCTCAGAGTTATCCAGCTGGGCAGGTGTTCTTCATTCAGATAGAGGGTATTTTCATCATTGACCGTTTCACAGATATCTGGTACTGTGGTCACAGGAAGATTATGAGCATTCAGAAGTAATCTCTTAGAGTCGTCTTCGTTGAATAACAAGTTTCTGCATTTCTTACATTTTATTTTGAACATTTTGAAAAAATTAAGTCTAGTATTCGAGGTTAAAAAAGAGAAGAAAGGTGCACGGAACGATTTCTTCTTATGCTTATGTTTTCGCTAAATGTTCTTTGACAAGAGTAGAGGCAGTGAATAATTCGCGAGAATCACGAAGGGTGCGGCCTCTGGTGGCTAACTGTACAAGCCTTGCGAGTATGAACAACACTGTCAATTGTCATTATTAATGTCAAGAGACCATTTTTGCATTGGGTTTCAACTGAATTTTGAATATTTTGTTGAACTTCGTGTGAGTTCTAAATATTGTTATCATTTTTTCTAAACATGCAGCGAGTTCACAAAACTGTTGAAACGAAATCCAGGAAGTTTTGTTCAGTTCCTCAGTGCTCATCCTACACTACTCCTAGGGTTTCTTTACACAGATTTCCTCGAGATCGAAAATTGTGTAAAGCCTGGGAAAACGTTTTAAAAATTGGGAAACCGATTACACAAAGCATGTTCGTTTGCAGTAAACATTTTATTGCTGAAGATTTTTTAAATAATAAAGGTGAGTAACATCCAGCCTTTGATAAATCATAAATGATTCATTATTCCTATCATTTTATATTTTATGGTTCTCAATTTCAGGTAATTCCAAAGGAAAACGTAAACCACCAAAACTCCTTAAAAAAACTGCAGTACCTCGTCCAGTACTATCAGTAAATATTGGGAATACATCATCACATGAAACAGGAAGGACCTGGGGAAGGACTATATACAGAAAGTGAGTACCTACATGATCATAATTGTGATTATTCTCAAATAGTTACTTACCTGTTTTGTGATTTTTCATAAATAAATGAATTTAAAGGTCTCCAAAAAGAGCTGGAATTGATAATGAAGAATCAGAATTTCATCATGAAGAATTAGTCAGTCAGTTAGTTCCAAACTTGGTTCAAAATGTTGGTGAAGTAAAAGGGAACATGGAATCAATCCAGGAATCAATCAATCAAAGTGATATGGAAAATGATTCTAGACCTACTTCAAATGATGATGATGATAGCTCAGATGATATGGAACTGGAGATTGGAACTGCACATACTATGGTGGTTGAGTCTTCTACACAAACAATGGAACACAAACTTCAACTGCCCCAGATATTGAATACAAATGATAAATTGAAAACTTTCACAGGTAGCACAATAGGTATACCTAGGTGTCTACTGAAATGCTCTCAGTTGTATTGAGTTTATAATGGATTGTTCCAACTCTTCCTACACTTCTGTTCAGTAGAAACATCTGATGTATAAGAAATAACATTTACTTTATTTTTTAAAGGTGTGGATTATACAATTTTGGGAGCCTATGAAAAATGTATGAGAAATGTGGCAGCATCAAATAATCTCAATCTATCAAATATTGAAATGAACATAGTACTGGTTCTATGCAAGTTGAAAACCAACCTTTCATTCAGTTGTCTAGCCCTTCTTTTTGGTTTGAGCAGTTCTATGTGTACAAGAATTTTTTACTCTACTGTGAACCTTTTGGCACAAAGTATCAAATCAATTATTTATTGGCCACCTAAAGAAGAAATTTTGAAAAACCTCCCAAAATGTTTCCATAAATTCAGAAATACTAGAGTTATACTAGACTGCACAGAAATTAAGGTACAAAAATTAAAATGTTTAAATTGCAGAATATTATCATACTCACATTACAAAAGGTGTCATACTATGAAATTTCTTATTGAAATTACCCCCTCAGGATTGATTTCTTATGTTAGTAAAGGATATGGAGGTCGTGCCACAGATAAGGCAATTTTTAATAATGAAAATCTTATTACAAAGTTTGAACCTAATGATGGAATCATGGTTGACAAGGGGGTTCTAATTGACACTGAATGTGAGGAAAATTTAATAAAATTGATTAGGCCACCATTTCTCAAAAAGAAAAAGCAATTGACAAAGGAAGATGCTGAATTGACTGCAAACATTGCCAGAGCAAGAGTTCATGTAGAAAGAGCTATTGAGAAAATTAAGAACTTCAAAATTGTCAATGATCAAATAGACTGGTATTTGATACCTTACATGGATGATATCATTACAATTGTGGCTGCAACAGTGAATATGAAAAATCCAATATTAGCTGATGAAAAATTCTGAATTCAAACACAAGCAGATTCGGTCCCCAAACGTCCAGAGCTAAGTGAAAATTTGATATTTTTTCTATATACCTTCATTTCTCTTCTCCAAACCTTTTTTAATACAAATTGTCACTGACAAGCTACTGGATTTTTCTTTTAGGCTCCCTGATAGAAAAATTTGTTAAACGCAGTGACATTTTGGGGCAAATCATCTGATTTGTCCTTACTACATATTGAAATAATATTCATATTCTTATTTTATAGAAATGAGGAGAAAATCCCAAAAAATCTGGAATAATGAATGTACCACCTCCTGGATTAACCTACAGACAGTATATAAAATAAAGTTTTTATTCTATATATAATGCATAAATGCAAATTAGGAATTTCAATTCTTATTTATTCTTATTTACCTGGTGATGTTTGTAGAATTTCCATTGTATTATCATTTCATTGTTTAACTTCATTTTTGTAACTTTAGAATTCTGTAACCCATATACATTTCGATTTTCATTCATTTTATTAGGTAATTTTGACCTATATGTAAATGCCTGCCTATGAATAACTGTAAAAATATATGCTTCTATAGGATCACATTCATATTATGAAGAAAAATGCATGGAAATAAAGAAAAATGGTTTATGTTGATATTGAAAATACCTGTTGTCTATTATCCACAGCTTATGATGTTTTAATTGTATTTTCGATTTTGTATGAAAGCTTGCAAATTTCTTACTCATATTTATAGTTTTGTGTCATTAGTCCCTTCCCAATTTCTTTGTCAATAAGGCGTTTTGGGTTTTATCAAACAATTGATGAATCAAATTCTGAATCTTCACAATGTATTCCTATATTTTATACATGATATACCAATTCAGGATATAAGACAATAAAAAAAGTTTCAAATTAAAAACTGTTTATTGTTTATTTACTTTTATGTTGTACATCTTTCCATAATTCAAAATAATCATTCTGATTTATGTTAAAGTAAAGTAAAATTTATTGATTTTCAAAGACCACTGGAAGTGATATAAAACACGTCATAGCTTACATATAGTTAATTCACATTTAAAATTGACAAATATAAAAATAGTGTATATTATGTAAAAGAAAATATATAATATCTTAAAGTGAAGGTATCTATCTAAGTAGCATAAAATTCTTCAATACTATAAAACATTTTTGACAACAGAAAAGTTTTGAGATGTTCATTTATTCATACAGTAATAGTGTAACATATTATCAAAATATTTAGTTGTTATAGTTTTAATCAGTTCCCTAGAAAATAACTCATCAAATTTCACAATTACCTCTAAATAAGTACCTGAAAAAGAGGAATATACTAAGAAATGTGTTTCTTTCAAATTCAGCAAAGCCATTCCTAACTGCACTTGTCCATAGTAGGGATGTTTGACTTTTAATTGAACACCTAAACCATCCCTAGTTAAAAAATTGCACAAATCTGCAAATTTGTTGGAATCGTTCTCCTTGCCTGAAAGTAAGCTAGAATAATTTGAAATCAAATTCATATTTTCCACAAACCAATGAAAGGGCATTTCACTTCAATTAATCTCCATGGCTTTCCTTCATGAAATATCACACCATCTGGAGAAATTCCTAACCATGGAAAACGTTTTGAAATTATCAAATTAGGATGGAAAATTTGAAATTTCTTATTTTTCATCTCAAAGGACCTGATGGCTTCAGATTCAAATTTGATGCCATGTTGAGTAAATTTATTAGAAAATCCTTTGGGGAAGAAAAAGCTGATTGATTTATTTTCCCAGGAATCCTTCTGGTATGTATAAATTGAATAACAGTTAGAACCTAGAATTATGAATAATGTAGGTACAGGCATGAATAGTGTGAATTTGGAAAATCAATTAACTTACCAGTGATTCTTAGCTGTCTTTCTTTTTTCCACATAGGTGACCCCTGTGGATATTCGAGAGCCACTTTCATAATGTCAGTGCCCCTAAGTGTTTTTAAAATATCTTGGCAGCATCCTTGCAAATTGAAATAGTCCAAATTGATCAAATCAGAAATTTTTTTGAGAAACGGACTGTCTTCTGCACTCTTCAATAATTTTTTCAAATATACAGTTGACTCCACAGTTGATGATGAACCCCTGAAAAAATCAGAAACACACAGAAAAGGGAAAACGAATATAAGGGTGTGGAGCAGTTTTGCTTCCAATTAAAAGAGGCCCGATATGCCTGTAAAAGAACTTTTGAATTATACAACCTGTCCTCAGCAGATGATTGATTTTCAATCTGGACTAAAATATTTCCATTGCTAGATGAACCTTCAGCTTCTTCCATACTCATCATTGGCTTTTCTAATGTTCGACCAAGAAATTTAGCAATGCTAGAATTCCCAGAGGCTGAAAAAAATTGGATTAGATTGCAAAGGAACATTTATCCAAGAGAAATGAACAAAATTCAAGTAAAAATATATGAAAGCAACATGAGCATTATAATACTCAGCCACTCAGCTATTGATAGTGTTGATATATAATACCACTTACCTACTGAAAGTATATCAAAATTTTCCTTGTTCACAGCCTCAGTAATATGATGAGTAACTTTTTTTTTTTTAATTAATGGGTGACAGAATTCAGAGAATGGTTTTGCTTTATACATGTCCTCAACACCTTTCTTTTCTTTTCCCCACTTCTGGGTTAGGTCTGTGCAACTAATGTAATCCAAGTCTTCATTCCTGGAATTTTGGGAGATCCTATCATACCTGTGACACATCAAATGTGCACTTACCTATTTATATAAATGAGAGTCCCTATAACATGTTTACAATAACCAGAGTTCCCTGCTTTGCATGAACATTGGCATATCCAAAGTGCATTTTCTTGGGGAATTATTTTTATCTCATGGGGAGGCTGCGTGAGGGCTGAGGTTTGTAAGCACAAGCTCTTAATTACATGTGTTTGTTCAACATCTACCCCACACAATATAATATGTCCAGCTCTGAAGACAGCCTCTCCCTCTTTCAATGGCCTTATTTTATCACCAATGTAGTCGATAATATTCGAAATACTCACCTCAATTCTTGGCATTTTCGAATATAATACTAAAAAGAGTAGAATGTGATGAACATAAATCAAAATTCTTTGTTCTGGTATCTGAATCCACCTTCACTTGTGGTTGAAAAATTCGCATTAAATGCACTGAGAAACGATAAAATACCTTTTTCACTTTCTAATAACGTTGTTGATTAAATTTTGCTATGGATATTCCTGGGAAACTCTATTTTGGAAAATAAACGCTGATTTCGAAATGACCAATTGGCGGGTAAATCTACATACGGCAATGTTTTTGTTGTTCATACTCATTTTGACATTGATTTGACGTTTGATAGCGCCATCTATTGGTTCGTGATTTTCGCGAATAGGTCGCGTGCACGAAGACCCAAGGATTATAAACTCTAGAAGGATTGCCAGATCCCGCAAAATCTTCTGCCGTGGTCACGTGATAGGGTATCAGAACTACGTCATCACATTGATCGCAATATGGCCGTCAAATTGGAAAATTATTTTTATTGTATTTATAAAATATCTCAAATAATGAAATTGAGGGACATGAACTAGAATAATCAACTCTGGGTGTAATTGGAAGGTAATCGTTGAATGGTCTCACAGGTTAGTGATTCAAATAATTATTATGTAATGTAATATTTTTGTTGCACAAATTACGAAAATGCATTTATTATTCATTGAAGTTTTTGGTTGTTTCAGATAGAGTCCCTGTATGTATTTGACACTTTTGCTGTACTCTCAATAATAATGGGAAACCGAAGAATATCACATGGAAAAAATATGGTCCATTTCATCAACTGATGATAGTGATGATATCAGTAGACTTGGGATCATTGAGAATGCTAAGCAGGTATGTTAAACAAATATTTCTCTTCATAGTATAATTTCATCTTTGCTCTCATGTTTCAGTGAACTAGAAATAGATCTTTGACAGAGGAAGATGTATTGAAAGCTGATGGTCATTAAATATGTAGAGTAGATGAAGCAATGTATATAAAACTTATGTTTGCAAACATTAGCTCTTGGACAGCCTACACATTCTAAAGCATAAAGGTACTTGGCAAGCAGGGATGTCTCAGGATTTTTCAAACATATCTTCCCTATAAAAAGGTGGTGTTATTTTTGTTGTATTACTGGTTCATCACAGCTCAGCAATGATCTTTTGAAATTTCAGAAATGAAGACTAAATGTGAGCTGTACAGATCTGAAGTAGAAAATAGAAAAGAAAGAAGAGGGTTCAGAGATAATGTTTAATATTCTGAGTGGATACATTTAAATCTCCATTAATTGTTAATTGAAACCATGTTGCAAGGCTATATTAGAGTATTTTATGGAAAATATGCATTAAAAGTTGCTATTGAATATCCACAGTGATTGGCAATATGGAAAAAAGGAGATAAATGAAAATAACTGGTAATTGAATTTTTGACATAATTATCATCTGATACTCACTTTGAATTATTTAAGGTTTACTTTCACATGATAGGAAGAATACTTGGAAAATAAACTGGTTTTTCCAGGAAAGCTTAAGAAATAAATTTGTCAAGCATCAAGGAAGCTACAACTTTCCCTACCTGTAAGTTGAATATGATTGTAGTACATAAGTATTTTAACATATAAAATTGTAGATTCCTCTAGCTGAAGTTGGAAACATGTCACATTTTAACCTTTTAAAAATTATCAAAATCTGGAGAAAACTGAGGATTCCTACTTTCCTTTAAAAGTTAATCAATTTGTCTCACAATATTCCTCCAGATGGAGTTATTTTTGAGGATGAAATGATTGTAAAAAAAATCAAAATTCAGCTCAATTATTTTAAATTAATTAAATTTTCAGGTAAATAAGTGGTTCAGAGAAATTTGTGGAACTGTGTAATTACTCAATACATGAATAGTGATACAAGAGGAAAAACATACACATTTTGTGGAGGAGGACCTTAGTAAAATTGGAAGGCACCCAATTTTTTCAGTGTATTATTTTCCTTAAAGTTGTATAGCTAGTAGTACAATAGTAAAATTCAAAGAAATATATTATGGATAATGATTTGTAAAGAATGTTTCAAGAATATGTTACATTATCATTTCACTAATTGTAATGAGTATTGTGATTAAATTTGAAAATTATAAATTTGATTTTCTGAAAAAACTTTAATTTCCTTATTGGTCTATAGGGGAATAAAAACAAGACTTGAAATCAATTCATTTTATTCAGTGGGAACAGTAATAGTGGAGCATTTGCTTATATTAGAAATAATTGAAAAGGTAACAACTTCTGTAAGTATTTCAAAGTATATGTTTTTGTATATTGAAATTTGAAAACCTATAAGCTCTATGGCTAATCTGAAACAAAGTTATTATGTTTTGATAAAATAGGGCCAACTTTCCTATCAATAACAATTTTCTTGAGTAGGTATGAACATTGTAGGATACATTTCAAGCAATTTGATCATAAAAATAATTATCTGCCAGATTTTGTTCAATAGCTGCATTGCTAATCTGAAACTAAGTAATGTTTTGACTTGTGAAAAATAAAAATACTGATTTTTCATATAGAGTAACTTTCCTTTTTACAAATTTTCAAGTGCTGACTCATGTCAAGAGCTTCATTAAAGATGTATCTTTTCTATTTGTATCTTCTGGCATTGAATCATTGTTTCCATATTCTTGTACTTTTCCCCAAATTGTCTATAACCTAGATAGTATAAAGTTGATGAAATTCTGTTCACATTTGATGATGATTGGACTTTAATGGACTTGATGTATTTGTTCTTGGCCAGTATCATTTCAGACTACTTCCAATAATTTTTCTGAATGGTCTTGTGTCTGCCCTGCATCATAGTTTTCTTGAATTTCTGCCAGTTCCAGTGTGGGAATCGCAGTTTTTTTCAAAATCCTCTTCAAGGGTGAACCTGTAACAAAATGCATGATAGATACAACTGTTATCTGTAAGTCAAGCATATAGTTTTGTGAGAAATGCAATCTTTACCTAATAATTCATTCTTCAAGTCTCTTTCATAATCTTCTATTGTGAAATAACAAGAACACATTCTACTTGAATCTGGATTGAACGTTGTTTTACTGCTACATCTGGTTATCCATTCTTGTCTGATGGTAACAAAACCAGGAAATCTATGAAAAATAATACCAGCACCTGCAGTTTTGGAATAGGCCATAAACAGCACAGCACATTCCAGGCATTTTATTGGTTAATCTGTGAGAAATATACAACTGTAGGTATGTGTATTCATGTACAAGGATCACAATCAATACTCACAATGAAGTTGTTCTTTGCAAAGTACTTCACAGGCTGTAAAAATTCTCTGTATGCACTCAAATTCACAATGGTTAGGAGGCTTCGAAAGTCTCTTTCCTCTTTCTATAATCTGTAATTCGATGGTTGATAGCTGATGAGTGATCACTCATAAATAAAAAACATGAACAATTTCTCACAAATCACTCAAATCACACAAAGAAACCTTGGAAAGCTTTGAAAGATGTAACCATTGTAACATTAGCGCGCGTTTGCTAAATATTTCAGCCATGTTTGTTTATGTTTTGTGTATTATTTCGACCAATAGGATCACGGCATGATCACAGAAAACAAAAGAGATGCGAAAGGCATCAGCATGACGTCACATTTTAGGGAATACATTGGAAGATAGGGATCTAGCACTCCTTCTCTGTATACTCTCCTTGACGAAGACCGACCCTGGAGGCAAAATATTGAAACACAACCTCATTCTTCTGTGAATTATTGAAACACAACCTCATTCTTCTGTGAATTATTGAAACACAACCTCACTTTTTTATTTGGTTACAGAGGAATCAAAAGGTTGAAATAGTTTTTCACAATATTTTGGCATACGAGTCGTGTTTCTTGCGTTATTCATTAATTCAAGCATGCCTTCGCATTGTGCTGTTGTACAATGCACAAAAAATGAAGCAAGAGACTAGGGAATATGATTTTTCAGGTAAATAGTAATCTCACATAGTTAGCATTATGAAATGTTGTCATTCCTTATTAAAATTCCTTCTGCCTTCTACCACTTCTGCAATACAAGCTAATGCTGCTAATAGATTGAAAATGTCTACAACACACACGATCGTCAGCATGTCAGACCAGTCCTACCGATTGATTGCATGAATCCGATCTTCTTGCATTATTCTAGAAATTTCAGGTATATTTCTATTAGCTGATCCTATTGCAGAAGGAACTCCGATGAGAAATCAGAGAAATAACCAAATTTCAAAAATGAAAACTATGTGAGTGACTATAGTAGGTACTTACTTTTGAATCATAATGTACCATCCGGATTTCTTCATCTTCCGCTGCAGTTTTTGTGCATTTTACAACAGCACAATGTGATGGCATTAGCGAATTGATGAATAGCGGAAAAATACGATTCATATGCCAAAATAATTGTGGAAAACTTTTTCCATCACTTGTAAACAAATATGTTTTGCCTCCAGCGTCGGTCATCTGACAGTTCTTGCACGCAACCCATAATAAGAAGAAGACTTTCAGGTTAGTTTAGTTTCAGGTTAGGTGAGGGTTTTCTTGTTTAGTTGTCGGTCGCTTGGTATCACGCTTGAAATAGGGGGGTTGATAAATCGAATTGAATATTTCGAAGCACTAGATCACTGCCATTACTAGAGATGGTTTTCTTCACATGCAACCATTGTGGGGAAAGTCTACAGAAACCCAGAGTTGAAAAACATTATGCTTTTGTGTGCAGAACACAAAAGTTTTTGACTTGTGTTGACTGTTTGAAAGACTTCAGGTAAAGTTATAAGTGACTGATTATTTTATATTTATTCACTCATTTTCCAGAGGGGAGGAATATGCAATTCATATAAAATGTATCACAGAGGAGGAGAGATATTCTGCAAAAGGATCCCTATTAAATGGAGTTGTTAAGAAAGGGGAAGTTAAACAAGAATCATGGGTTGAAATGATAGCGTCGATTCTTGATAAGGAACCGAATATGAAACCAGCTCATCACAATTTATTGAATACCATATTAGGATACTCAAATATTCCAAGGAAGAAACCAAAATTCATGGTAATTCAGTGATATTTTCTGTACACCTAGGAAATGGTTCAAACAAAATACTTAATTTGAGTGTATGTTTATCTTGTTTTTGATAATTCTATCACTGTTTGAATTCCAGAATTTCATCAGGAGTTCTTCAGGGGGGCGTGTGAATATGAAGGAGGTTGAAGAAGTGTGGAATATAATAGAAAAATATAAAGATAACCAGGCTAAGGAAAATGGGCAGAAAAACACAAATAAATCAAATGATAATACATTTCCTGATCATGGTGATGTACATGATGCTACAACAAAGAGAAAAGTTGACAATGAAGGTGACACAGATAGCCCTAAAAAGAAAAAAAATATGGTTTCACCAGATGAAGATAGTATATTAAGAGAAGAAAAATTCAGTTTCCAGGATAAAATTATTGGTGTATTAGAATGCAAAAAGACAATTTCTTTAAAAAAATTGGAGAAAAAAGTTATCAAGGCATACTTGAATTATTATGGAAAAACAGAAGTGACACCCAAAATATCCAAGAAGTTTAATAAGAAACTGAAGAAAATACCTAATGTAGAAATTACTGAAGATCAAGTTGTATATAAAGGAATAGAAGCATGAGAAATAAAGAATTTACATGTTTATTTATCAATATTATTTTCTTCAAACAACCATAGAAATGCATGCCTTTTTTATTTTCAACACATTATGATTCATTCAAACTAAGAGAATTGGATAAATCAATATAATAATAACCTACACCATATTTGTTCTCAAATAATCATCATCATCAACTTTGACCAAATGAGTATTCAAGAACTCTTCAACTGAATCAGTGTTCCACTTTTCAATGGCTACAGTCTCTTGTAAATGTCCATCCTTATCATACAACTTAATAATAGGGTCCAATCCTCTCAAATATTTGATTTGCAAATTTGGAAATTGTGCAGGTCTGTGACTCTTGATGAAAGCTTGTATTTGTGGATAAGCTCCAAATTTGCAAGTACAAACCTCTAGTACAGCTTTGTGGTAGATCTTTTCTGTTGATCCTGATTCATCCAAGTGGCAGCACTCTTTACAGTGGACCCTAAATAAAATTATTTTTGAAGAATTCTAAATCGAAAACAGAACCGTCTCTTACGTTAAATCCGTCAAATTGAATTTGGGTAGTTGGTCACAGGATGAACATAGCAAATTTGCTTTATGGAAACCTAGTGCCCAACAGTCTTCTGAGGAAAATTCAGCTTCAGCTGTGCCCTATAAATTGAAAATTATCAGTAGACTGGCTATATAAATCTACCCAGCTTATACATACATAGTAGAGCACAGTTAGTAGCCCTAATACTATCGACTTCCCCAGTCCCATTGTAGAAAATATGATTTGTAGTTTGTATTTGTACTGTTTGTATATTTGCTTGTTAATCTGTGCTTTTAGGTTAGATGAATCTCTGGATGGGTCTTGATGTCTACAAATTGGATGTCTAACCAGGGTTGTTCCGTTTAGTGCACGCAAGTACGTTTCCCCCCCTAAATTCTAGAACTGAATGATGAATCTAGTACGGAAGTTACGGATCACATAAAGCGGCGTTCACAACCAAACTTGTTACGTTTTGCTTTTGACGTTTCGCATTCTGATTGGTGAAGCAGAATCTAAAATTTAATGTGAAATGTGAATTGAACTGGAGCAAATGTCATTCTCGACAAAAAAACGTCAACGTGAGTTTTTAGGGTTTTTCTCAGTTGCCTTTTTTTTTTGCAGTTTTGTCATTTGTACTTCATCGAAAAATAAAAAGAATTAATCATAACAATCATATTGATTAAATAATTGATAAAATTTAATATACAGAACTGACGGAGACGTAAATTGCTCCTTATTCAATAATTGCGAAGAAGAGAAGATAAGAAACTATTCAGTACCTATCTACTATGACCTGGATTCCCAAAAAAATCATGAACAAAAACAATATCATAACTTCCATAAAATGTTCCATAGACATGTATTCTATTCCAATCACAACTTACAGTAGTATTTTCCATTTTTATAACATTATTTGTCTATTTTTAACTTTTTCACAGACGATGGCATCTTGCAACGCGAAAAACTGAAAAAATTCAGCTTTTTGCGTCATTTCAATTCCAGATTTTGCTTCACCAATCAGAATAGGAACCGAAAAAATCAAAACGTAAAAAAGTTGGTTGTGAACGCCGCTTAACGGTAACACAGATATCATAGAATTCTGGCTCCAGCAACACTAGTGGCAGTTATGTGCACGTCAGCACGTCACAGCCAATTTTTATATCGAGTTCATTGTTCGCAGGGGAGCATCCCACGATGCCCAATTCCCACGATGCCCAATTCCTACGATGCCCAATTCCTACGATGCACACCTTCATGTCGACGATTACGAAGATTGCCGAAGAGCGCAACGTTGCCAGGTCGAGAAAAAAATTCTGAAAACAAGATTCCCACCATGCCCACTTCTCATATATTCTCACGATGCCCAATTCCTCTTCGCAGCACGTTGTACGTCGTGTCTGAATGTAGGATTGTTCGCGTTGAAAATATAAACAGGAGCATATGCGCCGTTTCACAGAACTGTAGATAGGTACGTACTTTTCAAGTTTCGTCCTGTCTAATTTTCGAATGCGAACAAGCCCCTTCATCTTTTAATCATATTTCCAAAGAGGAGGCTCTTTGATTTTTCATTATGACTTCTCATATTAGAGGTCATTCTGGTTTCATCAACGTAATTTCACTGGATAAATGAAAATTGCAGAGGTAAGCTATCCGTATTTATTTTCCACTTCATAAATATTAATGAAAATCATTCATATGTTCCAAGATTTTTGACAAAATCACAACCAGGATCAACAACACCATCAACAACATATGTGATCGTGACCTCAAATGAATCTCAGCAAAAGCAGAAAAGTGATTAGGATTATGCTGGCAGCAGTGATGAAAATTCCTGAGAGGGCTTTCTCAGAACTATCAATAATGAAAATTGAAGTTAGAAACAGTGCAAATGACTCATTTAAATTTTGAAGAAATAATTTAGATTCCTCTGATTGTGATTATCTATCTTTAAATTATCGTTCCAATAATGAATATTTACTTGTTTTGATCTCATACTCATATTACCTAAATATAGATTCTAAATTGGTTTTGTGCCTCTATTTTGAATTCTTTTCAATTTGCAGCATGGGTTTTTCAAATTTATTAGGAAAGGAAATAATCCATATGGCAACACCGCTGGATTGGGCCATCCTGTCATTGACGGCTTAATTGGCTTAATATCTAGACCTAGACTATGCCACAGTAGAGAGCTTACAGACATGGATCACAGTCCATGATACGATAATTTAATGTATCATGATCACAGTCTAGATATTTAGCCGTATGTTTTATATATATATACAGCGTGTCTCATTTCAAACGGCCCCCCCTCTATATCTCAGCTATCAGTCGTGCGATCTTTACCAAATTTGTATCGGTATGAATAATCATCAATATGACCAGTTCTTCAAAGACAATTATCACTTCAGACAGTGTCGTGCATTTTTATTGTAATGAACAGGGGTCAGTTTTTCATTAAATCATATTAGGCATTTTTTCACAGGAAAACTGACACATACGTGGATTTTCATAAGAGAAACCAGGCACATCTAAACAGCATTTTTGCGAACGTAATACTTATTTACTCGGAAACGGTGAGTTCAACATAAAAAAGTATAACTCGTTTTTCCTTCCAAATCATGATTCTCCACCTACCGAAGCCATTGAACGTTCCAAAATTCGTAGTTGATTTGAAGTCACTATTTATTTGAGACTAAAAATGAAAAAAATGAAGCCAATCCTATTAATTCGGAATTAGGTGATTTTTTGCATATGATGGGGGTTCGAAAGCATGAGGAACAATAATATGAGGTTTGATTTCCTGTAAAAAAATCTCTAATATGATTTTATGTAAAATCGACCCCTTTTCAGTTCAATGAAAACGCACGACACTGTCCAAAATAATGTGAATCTCTCTAATAAAACTGATCATATTGATGGTTATTCATACCACACCAAATTTGGTTGGAATCGCATGAATGATAACTGAGATATAGAGGGGGGGCCGTTTAAAGTGAGACACGCTGTATATATACATATTTGTCTCCAAAATATATCTAGTACGGTTTATTCTGAATCTAGCACGAAAATCCGAACAGGTCTAGTACCGTTTTTCATCTCCTCGGAACAACTTTGGAAAAAGGTTCGATTCTTGGAATCGATCTAGATCGAAAGAGAAAAAATCGATCCATAAAAAATCGAAAGGCAAATAATCGATTCAGTAAAATCGATCCTCGATTAGATCATAAATAATTTTCAATAATATACATGAAGAAGTGTAAAAAGATCGTGACTCCTGAAAATATGATCATTAAATGATCACATTTTAACGACGCGTCTGAACTGTCATCCTGAAAAATAGTTATTTATTATACAAGGGAAAAAAGTAGTAGATTTTAGCTCCAGGTTGTGTTGTCTCCCGACGCGTAGCGGAGGGAGACAAAAACCGTGAGCTAAAATCTAGTATTTTTCCCGTGTATAATACACTATTTTTTTCTGTGACAGAAGGAAGGACGAATCAATATTGGGAAGATATTACATTATTTCGAAATCTGAAAATTATCGACGTGAAATTTCAAGTTTTTAACAGTAGGGACACCTGCGTTTTATAGACATCTTTATCATTCTTTTGAAGTAATCAAATATCTGATGTCACTTCTGTCAGTTCAATTCTGTGATTTGATTTTAAAAAATTGCGAATTCAGTAGTTGTTTAGTAATATACGAAACCGCGAAGTCGAATGGAAGATAAAAGGACTTGCAGTTCTTTCTCGGAGACGGTATTATTGACTTATTTTTCGGAACTATAGCACAACAAAAGCCATTAACAGAGTATATATATGTGATATATATCCGGGAAAGAAGTACTCACTTTTTTCCCACGGGAAAAAAGTAATTTATGAAAAGTGACATTTTATAACCTGCCAACAGAGATGAAATGCCAAACTTTTTTCCCGTCACAGAAAAAACTTTTTTTTTTCCACGAACATTTGCCTAATTTACAGTTACAACACTGTAAATTAGATGGAGAGAATTTTTTTTCTACACATTTATTTTTACTCAATTAGTGCTAATTCACAGTTGCAACTATGAATTAGTGCTAATTGGACATAGGATAGGAACATGAAACTATATTCTTTTGGATGTTTGTACATCAATTAAATATTGATGAAATTATTTCATCAATAATTAAATGCATCAATTGCTAGGAAACAAACAACTAGCATAAAAATATCACCAAAATATTAGATCAGCAGATCACTTACTAATGAGTTTTGATCATTACAGTTCATTCATAGACCCAAGGGTTCTGTGAAGACAGCTACATTCTGGTATTCATTGAGATGATTTAAGAATGTAGTTTATCCACTTTCAATATTTCAACAGCTACAGTAAAAGGAAGCAGTATTTCTATTTAGGAAGCAAGCAATTGAATTATCTGCCATTGTTGTAAAATCTTCTTGTAATTATTTCAGAACAATGAGGTAACATTGGGTCTAGATAAATACTCTCAAACTGAGAATTTCAATGTCAATATTCAATTCATAAAGAGACACCATTTTGTCTAACACTTAACTAATATATTATTGTTCTATTATATTTCAATGAAAACAATAAGTACAGATATAAAATTAAGAAATAAAGTTATACACTATTATGGTGTGAAAATCATAAATGCACAAATCAAAAGATGATATTTCAAACTGTAAATTAAATAATTGAACATTCATTCAAATGAATTATCAATAGCTTTTGGCCCTTAAAGGTGACTTATTGAGATTGAGAATATGTGGCTCATACTTCTGGTATTCTTCCTCAATCACAGATTTATCAAGATTAGCATTGAGAACAATGACTGGTGCATTACACTTGTGCAGAGTTTTCTTCATTAACCAATCTTCATGAATCTCATGTAG
The DNA here is from genome assembly GCA_918026855.4 of Phaedon cochleariae. NCBI lineage: Eukaryota > Metazoa > Arthropoda > Insecta > Coleoptera > Chrysomelidae > Phaedon > Phaedon cochleariae. The sequence goes on along the minus strand of OU896719.1, from coordinate 22,627,458 downwards.
AGCTTTTATGTATTCAAAAGGTACAGTACGTTCCTCAGACCTATTTCTTTTCAAGATTCGTTCATAGGCTACCTCTGGAGAAGTCCTGAGATACACAATCAAATCTAGATTTGTATCTTGAGATTTTGTAACATACTGGAACCATTGGTCAATGACTGCCACTGCAGGGGGCGCCATCAAACCATCTCTGGACATTTTTTCAACAAAGCAGTACCTTGCACTATATATAGAACGCTCCATCAATTTCACAGGCTGCTGAATTTTTTTTTGGTGCTGTCTCAGCATTGTAAGCTGTACATATGACTGGAAGGTGAAACTATATTTCTTTGGATCCTTATACATCAAATCCTATGGAATAAACAGCACACATGAGATCATTACTCAACATTTTGAAATTTTCAACTTACTAAAAGATTATATCCATCACAGTCCCTCCACAATTCTATAGGTTCTGCAAAGACTGCTACATTCTCGTATTTATTGAAATGATTTAAAAACGTCGTTTTTCCACTGCCCACGTTTCCTTCTACAGCTACAGTAAAGGGGTGGCATAATTCTGATTTGGATGAAGCCAATGTATTTGCCATTTTTGTAATGAGATTTTTCACTGATTTCATAGCTCTAATCTCCTAGCATTTTTGGTTTCACAAAATTATTACATCTTTGAAATGAAAACACAAAAAATTATTAGCACATAACCAACTTCCTACCTGAGTTTTCCCTCTTTTTCTGCGATACTGTCTACACGACCGCCGCGGCGGTTGGATGCTGATTCATAAACGACCGCCGCGGCGGTTGGATACTGATCCATAAACAACCGCCGCGATGATATTTCTTCCTTCTTCATAGAGAGTACTTCCGAGCAAAGCGATAGCTCAGTTGAAAATTCACCTGACCACCACGCCTGTGGCTCGGGTTCAATCCCTACTAGGCCTTATTTTTTCAAAACTTTTTTTCACAAATAATTTCTCGAAAAAAATACTTCTCAAGAGAAAGGTTCATTTAGGTGAGTTAGGTCAGTTTGTTTGAAAAAAGTAGTCTTCTTTTTGATGCAGAAACGATATTTTCCTTCCTCATGTCTCACGGCGGTCTTCTTTATAAAAATAGGTAACCGCCGGCGGTTGTTTATGTTTCAGTATCTAACCGCCGCGGCGGTCGTGTAGACAGTGCCTTTTTCTGCTGGGATTTTAAGGTTTCCCTCTTTTAAAATTTCAGTTTTGACTTTTTGACATCCCAATTCATAACCTACACTTTTTCTTCTTTTTCTTATTTCTTCTTCTTCCTTTCTTAATGGTCTCTTGTCTATTGCATGCTTCCATCATGTGCACAGCCAACTGCCACATGGATGTGCATCAGAGATCCGAACTCCATGTCTAATCCATGTCCTTCATGGGTAGGATAAGGTCAAGGTATGGTCGGATAAGGTAGGTAGGGTCCCTTGATGGAAATTGATTGATCTTTTAACGTCAATTTCCATCAAGGGGCCCTAGGATAAGGTAGAAAATGGTAGGAAGGTGAGGTGATTAACAACTCTTCTTCTGCCTCTTTTCTTCTCCTCCTTCTTCTTCTACGTTTCTTGGCCTCATATCCAGAAATGGACATTTTTTTCTTTATGGGCTCAATGACTCAAAAGTCAATACCGTGCACCATGCACTCTGCCGAAAAGTCGTTGGCCTAAAAAGTCTAAAAACTTCCCTAATTTCTTCCTTTTTATAACTACCAGTACCACAGCCAGTACCATAATCAATTGTTAGCAGTGCCGCCCGATCAGCTGAACTTAATTTTTTTTTTGTTTCTATTTATCACGTTAAGGATGGATCACGTTGCCATGATGAAAATAGAATATCCACCTTTCACATTGCCTAAACAGAAGGAGCCATGGAGAGATCACAGGGCATTGTCTGCTAAATATGGAGAAAAAATCTAGTGCCGACGTAGAAAAAGTCATTACGAAACGTGTCAAACCAATATGACTGTTTCCTTGGCTGTTTCCTGTTTCCATCCTTCACTTTCCGTCCTTATAGATAGATTCAAAACGTACCTCAAATTTTGTTCCTATTTTTGTTGAGATATCGTATAGGCGATGCGCCATATATAGAAATAGTAGATATATGACATTACCCGTCATTGACATGACACCTGCTGGAGTTAAAATCCGTCAGACAGTCTAGATATTTATCCTTCAGCCTGAGTGCTGAGATTCCTAACCTAATAAATGTTAAAGGGACTGAAATGATGAAAATCTATGAGAATGTAAACAAACATTAAAAAACATCACAAAAATTGGTGCCTTCAGTAGAGAAAAAGTGAAAAGGATTATCGAAGACCAATAAAATATAAAGGTTTAGTTGAGATGTAGAGTTTACGGATCATCTACACAATATTTCTCTTATTCAATGAAAACTATCCAATGATCCACTGATTTTTCAGAAATGGATTTACTTGAAGACCCAGAAATCAAAGAAACCTATGATAAATGCAAATACATAGTGAAAGTATGGGAGCACAAATTCGTTAAAAAACACAAAAGAATACCTTCCAAAGTAAGTGTATATTGATTTGAGATATATCTGCATCATAACATTTGTGAAGGATTCAACTTGAATAATGTGGTAATTTTAGCTTGACATAAAGGATGCTAGTAGAGAAGTACGAAATGCTTATAGAAAATACTTTCAACTCAAAACTGCTGCTCTGGAACAAAGTTTCATGGATGTTGATGGTTTTGATGATGAAGATGATGTTAAAAATGAGGAATTGAGCAGTAATGATAAAATCGGATATATCCCTGGTGCTATAGAAGAAAATGAGAGTACACACACATTCAACTTAACAGAGGAAATACCAGATATACCAAATAAATCCACTCTCAATGCAAATAAGTTAGAGGAGGATAAGTCAAAAGAAGTAATATCAGAAGTATGGGGAGCACATTTGAATAATAAAAAAAATGAAGTTAAAGAAAAACAGTCTGAACAGAGCAAAACTAATACCAATTTGAACATCACAAAGAAGTTGTTTTGTGGCTCAAAGTTCTCTAAAAGGAATCCTAGAAAATCCCTTTCATTTTCACAAAAGAATAAAAGTGAAACTACATTCAATCAAGTTTCTTTATCTCAACCCAATCCAACTACTGCATTTGAGTCTGAAGAGGCAATATCTTTATCACAATCTGACATCTTTAGTGAGAACTCTATTAATTTTAGCACATATTCTGAAACTGTTAACTCTCAACAAGTTAATATAGTTCATAGTGTACTAGAAAATAATCATAGACCTTTGAAATCTATAGACTCAGGGTGGCTTGAAAGAATTATACAGGAAACTGGGATATCTAGAGAAAATCCAGACTTACCATTACCCCAAAATCTATCTGAGGCATCAATTTCTAAGGAGAATGTAGATACTGAAGCCACAAAGTTGGACTATGATAGTGAAGATATTATTGAAGAATCAGATGAGGATTGTTCATTTGATAGTAGATCTCTGCATATAGCTAAAAAAAGAAAAGTTGACAATTCACTTGTTCACAGTGAAATTCTATCAAATTGTGCATCAGAACATGTATTAGATCAAAAAGCTACTGTGGAAACTGACTATCAAGAACAAGGTAAAATAGAAAATGCAATTTTTAATGAACATGAACATGATAATAATAAAATGTATGAACATGACATCAGTGAAAGTGAAGCCAAACAGAGTTCATGTGATATTGAACACAATAAAAGTAAAAATGATGAAAGCCATAGTGACTCTGAAAACTCTGAGAACAAAATAAAGCAATTAGAAAACCCTGAGAAATGTGATAAAGGCATAGAAAAAAAACGCAAAACTGCAGTTTCCAATCCAAGAAGAAATGCCAAATCACCAAAACGTAAAGCTAAGAAGCCACCTTCAAAGAGAAACACATCACAGAAGAATACCAAGGTTGAAACAGCACCTATTGAGGATATTTCACCAAGAAGATCTTCAAGGAAAACAAGAGTAAAAGTGAGTCTGCAAGAATTTCCCAGTGAAGAAGAAGATGCTTTTCATACAGACACTGATGAGAAAGATCCGGAATTCAATTTGGATAATGAGAAAAAGAAGAAAATACAAACTTGTTCATCAGATGAAGAACCAGAAAAACACACTGAAGTTATCACAAAAACTAAGAAGAGAAAAGAAAAATCGAACACAAGTACACTTAACAAAAGCAACCAAAAAAAACTTGAAGACAGTAACTGTGAGACTGAAGAAAAAAAACCTTATGAATTAGAATTCTCAATTAAGCCCCGTATAGTTGCCCCAAGGTACAGTAGCCTCAAAAAGATCATCACACAAACCAAATTATCCTCAGAGGTACCAATCCCAAAGTCCGACAAACCAGAACCTTCCCTGATCAAAGACAAGAGACAACAAGCCAAAGAGAACTTGGAAAACAAAATAGCTACAGGCAGACTGAACGACAATTTCGTGAGAATCGACATCAAGAAGAAGAAGTTTGTCCGAGGAAAAACTACTAAGAGCTTCAGCAAGTTCAAGAAGGCCCAGTGGCGTAGCAACAAGGCCAAGGCCCTGAGTGGCCCGGAAATGGACATGGGCGGGTGCGATGGGGGCATGCTCACGTGTTTCAACTGTGGACAAACCGGACACTTTGCCAGCCGTTGTCCCAACGAGAAAGGGGATGGATTGTTGCCCCTGAACACAGAAGCTGAGGAGGAGTGTCCGTTCCCCACTTTGGAAGAAGCATCACAAATGGCTGTTGAGAGTAACTTGATTGTACGTGTGCCTAAAGTGGTGTTGAAGGAAACACAGAATGGGGTTGAGAATAGTAAAAATGGTTCTGGGGACGAGAGGGATGATGATGGCTTGATGAATGAGTTTGAAGGGCAATTGGTTTTGGAAGCTTTGAGGTTGGAAGAGTATGTGAAGAAGCTGGATGTGAATATGTACATGGATAATGTGAAGACTGTTGAACCTTATTTCAAGTTGGAGGAAGATGGTTCCATTATGAGTAAGAAGAATTATGTTTATTTTGAGATCGGCGATTTTTTCCTTGAATATTCCCTTGACGTTTATTGCCTTCCTATCGAAAATTGGTGTAATTTTTCGGAAATACTGCACAAAATAATTGAGATACTTCACATCCATACTTTGTTTTCGGAACGCTCCATAACCAACAGAATAAAGGCTCTATATTGGTATTAGTATTGGTAAGTGTGGATAGTGACAGATGTGCTGTGACCTGATTACATCTATTGTTCCCCATCTTCTTCTGCTATCTCAAGGTCTTCTTGTTTATAGCAGCACCTCAAGCTTCAATTCTTTTAGGAATCTGAGGATTTTGAGGGGATCTGTTTGTGGTATTTCTTCCATGGCCAGCTGGTATGCTCCCAGTATGTCTGATCTTTTCTGATGTACACCAAAACACTCCAGCAAGATGTGGCGGGGTGTTTCTGGATGTTCCCCGCAGAATCTGCAGGTGCTGTCCTCCTCCAAGCCAAGCTTCCTTAGGTATTCTTTGAGTCTACAATGCCCCGTTAGAAATCCCGTTATTGCTTTGAGACTAATTTTGCTGATATTGATCAGTGTCTTCGATCCTGCTCGGTTGAAATTTCCGAGGAGATCTTTGGCCTGCCGTAGTCCTGGAAGTCGTCGCCAGTGTATTGGTCTCATTGCTTCTTCAGCTGTATTAAGTTCTTCTGGGAAATAAGATTTTCCAAGGCCGCAGAATGGGTTTTGATCCGATTAGTGGCGTTGATGCTCCTTCTTGTGCCAGAATCTCTGCTTGTTCATTTCCCTCCACTCCGATGTGCCCCAACACCCAGAAGAGGATTACCTTATTGTTCCTGCCTTGATTGTTGAGCTTGTCTAGGAATTCCCAAACCATCTTTGAGTTGATGTTGAACGAGCTCAACGCTTTGATGACTGCTTGGCTGTTGTCGGAGAGGATAGCAATCTCCTTGTTCCGGTATTTCCTGTCGATGTTGAACTGAATGCACCTTTCCAAGTCGTGAATTTTCGCTTGTAAAACGCTGTTAAACTGGCCCATCGGTTCGGAATATTTAGTGCGAGGCCCAAACACTCCTTCTCCAGTTCTCTCGGGTGTTTTAGACCCGTCCGTATACCATACTATGGTATTCTTTTCCAGTGCTTGGATGGATTCTGTGCTCCATTCTTCCTTGATGCTTAGTTTTGGTCGGAAATTTTTCTCGAAATTAAACCTGATAATTTCATCAGTTGGGAGATCGGCGAGGTGTGCATTTCCAGTGGGTAGTGAATCCCCCACGTTATGTGCTTTCTCTTTGAGCCTGGCCTTCTCCAACCTGAAATGTGCTCCCCAAGCAGTTCTCCAGTTCTCCTCACCATGGTGTGGATGGGTGTGAGGTCCAGTATGACCTCTAGTGCTGCTGTTGGAGTCAATCTCATTGCTCCTGTTATGCAAAGACATGCTAGTCTTTGCACCTTCTCTAACATTTTTCTTGTTGTGGCGAGTTCGGTTCTGCCGTGCGAAACTACTGCTCCGTAGGTGATCATAGGTTTCAATATCATATGTACATCCATCGCAGTATTGATGGGTTGCAGCCCCATGTCTTTCCTGCAATCTTTCTACATACCATCAGTGATGATTTCGCCTTGCTGATAATCTTTTCTACGTGCCGATTCCAGAGTAGTCACCTCTATAACTCTTATTACCCTTTCTATTGGTGAGTAAATGTACCGGGTGTCAACGTATACAGTAGACAAGCCAAGAACAGGTCGTAATGCGCATCCTTTCTTGCTTCCTTCATATTTCCTCAAATACTGAAATCATGGTGATTCAAGAAGAAAATCCCTTTTGTATTTTGCATTTTAGTTCTGTTCAGGTGAAACTATAGATTATAGGGTTTCAACTCGGGTTATATAGACCGGTAGCCCACAACGTGTTTTTTGTGTCTCATTTGTTCACACTCATCGATATAAGTATCCCCCCCCGAATTCCACCTTTCACTACACGGATATGAGGTCGCTGAATTGTGGACCAAAGGGTGGGGGCCGCCTGGGTGCAGTTGAATTAAAGAACCCGGGATCATTACTCACCGTTCGGCGAATGTAGCAAGGAACTGTAATTGAAAAAAGTTTGGGTGGTCGGCATTGCCGAACGTGTAGGGTTATAATTTGTTTATTTACAACCATATATGTAATGTTGTCATTATTAACGTCATTGAAGGTTGGGAAGTGTCACATTACACACCTCTACTTCCCGCCCTCACTTCCCGCCCTCTCTACTTCCCGCCCTCACTTCCCGCCCTCACTTCCCGCCCTCAATTATGTAATAATTCAGATATGTTCAGAACGAAACAGAGATTTATTAATTTTGATCGAAATATGATGGTTGTAAATAAAATACACACACTGGCACAATTAGGGGAACGGGTAAAATTTACACTAAGTTTGACATCAATTTTCTCTCGAACCGATCACTCGATTCAAATTTGTTTTTCACGAATGGTAGCTTCATTCTTCACGAATACATCTGAGAAATAACCACCTCCAAACGATTCGTCTTCATATCATATACAGGGGTGTAAAGAAAGTACGGATTTTTCGGTTTTCTTTAAGACATCCTGTGAAGTGAACCACTGATAATTGAAACGATTTTCCAACACCAAATTATAGCCCAATCTATCCCGAATATTTCCGTTTTTCATTCATCTTGATATCCCAATTATCCAAGAAAATATAGAGTTTCAAAGAAGAGGTGGATATTGGTATTAATTTTACCACCTCGAAACTCGAACTGGGGAGAACGTGTCGTTTTTCAACTTGTTTCTGTGAGGATTTTTACTTCAAGATGAGAATTGTTCACAGTTTCACCTATCGGTTTACTGTTTAAGGACACATATTATACGAATACTCTCATGAATATGCAGGGGTGATAAAAGTTGATCCAATGTTATTTTGGTGAAATGCTAATTTTGTTAATCAACGTTGGCTACTTTGTTAATGTCATTAATTATTGTCAAAGTCAAGCGATTCACAATTCATAAATTTGATTAATGAAAATTCAACGTAAGAGATTTGACTCCTACTGATGTGGCGAGGGCTGTAGCATTAATTGAAAATGACCAGTGGGCCAATGTTCTTTCAACATATGAGAGCCGCAGCTGCACCAATTCAATAGATGGCAGGGAAAGACTATATCGCCGAGGTGAACAAAATGAACAATTTGATTTTACTGCTTCTGTCTCCTATGGCAGAGGTTTAGTCATGGATAGGTTAGGTTAGTCAAGAAACGACACATTTTTAGATCCAATTTGAGTTTTGAGGTGTAAAATTGATACCAATATCCACCTTTTCTTTGAAACTCTGTATTTTCTTGAATAATTGAGATATCAAGATGAAAATATTCGGAATAGATTGGGCTCCAATTTGGTGTTGAGAAATCGTTTCAATTATCAGTGGTTCAGTCCACAGGATGTCTAAAAAAATACCGAAAAATCCGTACTTTCTTTACACCCCTGTATATGATGGAAAGACTCATCGTTTGGAGGTAATTATTTATCAGATGTATTCGTGAAGAGTGAAGCTACATTTCGTGAAGAAAAAAATTTGAATCAAGCGATCGGTTCGAAAGAAAATTGATGTCAAACTTAGTGTAAATTTTGCCCGTTCCCCTAATTGTGCCAGTGTGTGTAGTATACAAACCTCGGTAGGAAGTTTCATTCCTGTCTCACGACAGGAATGAATCACTTCCTAACGTTATTTATTGTCCACCAAACCGCGCCACCCAACCATGAGGTCCGGGTTGGTAGAACAGATAAATATACTTCTTATTTTCGTGTCATTTGGCCTTTTGCTATGATATCTTCTTCTCCGTTAATGTAAGAATTGGTCGAAAAGTTCCACATTGACATCCAACTGGTTAATACAGCCGATGCAGCACATTTTATCACCCTTCCAGAACAGAATTGAATAATGTCATATTAAGATTAAGTACTGATTAAAATTTTAACGGCTAAATGAATGTGACGTGACAGCAATGTCAATTCAGTGACGCTAATAAACAAAACCGAAGTCACTAGATCATTCAAAAAGGAAGGACCTATGATATCGCCTTTATGACACAGAAAGCAATCCTTATTTTTTTTCAAATATGCTTTACATTAACAACAATGAAAACATTGTGTATGACAAACTTCAATACAACGTGACTGTCTAAGGATCAATGGATATTATTTTGAATACAAATACTTGTGGCAACTTTTTCAATAGGCAACCCGGTAAAAATACATTCTTCTATGTATGAATATAATGTTGAAATTTGATTTTCATTAAATAACAGATGAACGTAGTAATCTTGCAGTCGGATCTTAGGCTATTCAAACAATAAAATATTTTGTGACTTTGACAGAAACACCCCCGATAGTCTACGAAACCCTGAAGAAATTCGGCCACGACTCGTTCCGCCCCGGCCAAGAACAGGCCATAATGCGCATCCTCTCCGGCAAGTCCACCCTGGTGACTCTGAGCACCGGCTCGGGCAAGAGTCTCTGCTACCAGCTGCCCGCTCACCTTTACTCCCTGAGGCGACCGTGCATCGCCCTGATCGTGTCGCCGCTGGTGTCGCTCATGGACGACCAGATAACGGGCGTAGCGCGGTTCCTGAAGGCCGGCTGTTTGCACTCCAATCAGACGAAAGCGCAGCGGCAGAAGATCCTCGAGGCGGTTTCGGCTGGGGAGCTGAGCGTGCTGTTGGTTTCGCCGGAGGCGGTGGTGGCGGGGGAGAAGCAATCGGGTGAGGAGGATTTATGAGATATCTACACCAATATTATAAAGATACTGTCTACACAACAACAAGTTGGATACTGATACATAAACAACCGCAGCGACGATATTTGTTCCTTCTTCATAGAGAGTAGAGTCCCTGTTTGTATTTGACAGTTTTGCTGTAATAAGAGTACGGACACTATGGCAACCAGTGACAGAAGACATAACCCTGGAAAATTTTAAATGACATGACCAATTGAGCGGCACTGACGGTTCATGAACGTACATGACATTGAATTATTTGAAAATTCAGTTTTTCAAAAATTAAAATGGCTAATTGTGTAGTTGAAAACTGCAAGAATAGAAGAGAATCATTCCATTTTCTCCATCATTTCCCCCATGATGAACAACAGCTACAGAAATGTAAATACAATATGAAGCGGCCATTGTGGAAATTGAGTTCAGCTAGCAAAATTTGCGAAGTAAGTACTCAATATTTGAATTTTTCGATTGGATATGATGCATACTCGAAGGAATAATATCATTTCTGGTTTCAATTTTAACATAATAGGTGCACTTCAAAAGTGAAGATTTAATAATGGTACATACCATTAAATTGAAAGAAAATGTGGAGCTTTCAATCTATCATCAGAAAGATTACCGAAGACATCCTTTATCGAATTCTGAAAAATTGGTACTAGAAAAAATTCAAATAAGAAGCCAAGATCAAATTAACTGTTTTTTAGGTCATAAACAAGAAGTCATCGATTATTTAGAGAGAAAATATGCAGACATTCAAAATTTATTAAGAGAAAATGAGAAATACAGAAAACAAATCAAAGGAAAGAATGAACAGGTGAAAAATACCTTGAAACAAAAATGCTCTGAAATGAGACTGCCAGTAACGAGAATTCACAGCTATTATAAGGAACTAATTTCGAATCTTGAACTATATCATCAACACTCTTTGCAAGACTGTGAGGAAACTGCGAATGCAAAAATGCAGGCGATTTTGAATCAAATCAAGACACAAATTGATAGTTTCGGTATATATTTCAACCAAAATTATAGTCTACTTCAGTATTTAAAAACGCAAATCCATGAAATCGATGACAAATTAAAAGGTATTCTAAGTAAAGTTGCTCTTTATGTGCAACATATATTTTTCATAATTCTAAATATAATGGTGATAGATGACATGCAGAGAGTGTCGAAAGAAGAAAAATAAAACGAGATATGTTGATGAAACGAAGGCAAGAGAAAGGAAGTTAAAGTGTTGGAATGCAAGATAATTTATTGAGATGTAATGCTGAGAATTGAATCACTGCTGCTATCATTCAGTTGAAATTTGGAGAACAAATTTTATTGCAATGCTCTTATAATTAAGCAAAAACTGTAGGTACCTACCATTATTTGAAATTTCATATTTTGAACTATAATCATTATACTTGTATTTGACGAATTTTCTCATCGATCATGCACTATAAAGTGTGTAATAATTTGATACGAGCGAATATAAGTTTGTTAATTGGTTGAATTGTTCTTCCCATTCATTTATATTTCGCTCAGCAGAACTGCCTACTGAATCCTGACTCTTCTAATGTAAAAATAGTGCATCCTAAAATTAAATAAATTGACTTGACATATACCCTTTGTTAAGTATATCGAGAAATCCTATCAATAAATTAAGTTACAAACAAACTATGACCCCTTTTGGCCAGTGAGATGAGACGCCACTTCTTTATGAAAAGAAAGACAGAGAAAGATATATGGATGTACCGTTCACCGCGGTAGTAGAGGAAAGAAGATCCGAAGTGCATGGAAAAGCATATCTATGTCTTCGTTCAACCAAACCTTCAAAGTCATTTCAAGAATTTGGGGTTATGCCTTCTGTCACTGCTTGTCATAGTGTCCGTACTCTTATTACAGCAAAACTTTCAAATACATACAGGGGCTCTAATAGAGAGTACTCCCGAGCAAGCGTTAGCTCAGTTGACAGTTTATCTGACTACCGGCGGTGACTCTGGTTCAACCCCTGCGAAGCCTAACTTTTTTTTAAAATTTTTTTTCACAAGTAATTTTTCGAAAAATATACTTCTCAGAAGAAAAGATTATTTGGGCGAGTTAGGTTAGTTTGCTTCGTCTAAGTAGTCACATTTTTCAAGCAGAAACGATATTTTCCTTCCTCATGTTTCTCGGCGGTCTTCTATATAAAAATAGGTAACCGCCGGCGGTTGTGTAGATGGAGCCTATTATAAAAGTCATTTAACCAGAAACAAAATTAACAAGTTGAAGGGCATAAAATGAGATTCTCGAGGCAGTCTCCAGGGGCAACAAGTAAAAGCCGAATCAATTGAGCTCTTTTCTATCTTGAACGAGAGAGAGGAAAGTTCCCGCCTCTTCTATCTCTCTCTGCCATGCTACCAACGTGGCCGCATTGAAATATAGAGAGGTCCGATGAATCTTTACTTGTCTATAACATCTACTTTGTGCCGCTGAACTATTTTCCAATTCAGCAGAGTGTCAAATTTAACGATATCAACAAACTATGTCAAAATAAGTATGATGATGATAAATGAAAATTTCATTTTGAAAATTCGAAATGTCAGCAGTCAATGACATTCATGACATGGACATATCACGTCATTATAATATCGAAAATAGTTCAATGGCGCAGACTAGAGGTTAGACAAGGAAAGATTTATCGGACCTCTCTATATTTCAATACGGCCACGTTGGTAGCATTGAAGAGAAAGATGGAAGAGGAGAGAACTTTCCTCTCTCTCGTTCAAGGTAGAAAAGAGCTCAATTCAATACACCGAAGCCTACACGTATCCAACGATATTTTCTCAGGATTCGGGTCTTTCTTGCGGAAACTTCCGCCAATCGCCTTCGCGTGCATAGACGAGGCCCACTGCGTCTCCCAGTGGTCGCACAATTTCCGGCCCAGCTACCTCATGATCTGCCGAGTGCTGCGCGAAAGCCTCGGAGTGAGCACGATCCTCGGACTCACCGCTACCGCCACCAGGGCCACCAGAGCCAGCATAATACAGCACTTGCAGGTAAATCGGTAGATAACCTCTTATGTCTTGATAATGACGGAAATAAGTAGATGATGCGCGTACTCGTCATTTTCACGTATGGAAAATTTGATTATAATCACTCGACCGCTTACTATGAGGGATATTTCATTCACCTTCCCTGTAAAACCTGGTTAGAGTATTTCGGTGAAGGTGGAGAGAGGCAAGTACAGTCGCATTAAAAAAAAGCGTTCAAGTATATTACAGAGAGAAATTAACGTCATCCTATTCTGCATAAAACGGACTATCGGGAATGATTGTTCACCAAATGTTGACAGTAAAGTTGTCATAGGTTCTCGAAAACACAAAGCATTGGCTGAGCCAGTTTTACACAACTAGAACAAGGATCCCTCGTTTCTCCTCTCCTCCCTTTTCAGTACTTGTACGTTTTTAATGAATACGACTGTACGTCATAATGACGTCAACATTAACTATTTTTGAAAACTTATTTCTTTCACTTTGCCCAATAACACAGTTTACGCATTCATCTTTACTCCGATATCCACTCCGTTCATTTTTAATTTGAATGTTGGCCATATAAAAATACAAAGTACAGATGGCAGGTCCAAGATGCACAAGCAAAAACATAGTATAGATAAGATTACAAAAATTGTGAGCTTAATAAGCTAGGTATGATAGCAATTACAACATAATATATAATGATAAAAACAAACATGTATAAATTGCAACACATATGGGATAATAAACATCTACAAACCTCTCTAAGAAATAAATTCTTCAATAGAATAGAAACTGTTTTTTATGAGGAAGTATTTTATCTTTGATTTAAAAATGTAGCTATCCAAGCAACCATTATGAATATCACACATGATACCATTGAACAATCATTGAAGTGGTACAGGCATCTTAATCATGTTTTATCGACCGCCATGGCTGAAATAGTTGTTATCGTTATTTGAATTCTTGACACTTGACAGTGACACGTATGATTTGTGTTGTGACATTTTTATTAGAATTAATAATGTTCAGATTATTCCAAACATTTTTTATACTTCAAAAGTTGCTTTCAGCTGTAATGAAATTTGTAGTTTCAACTATATTTGCTTTTAAGAATGTATCATTTTCGTTGGTTGCATTCGTATCGGTATCTGTGTCTATATTGCATAATATCATTGTCACTATTGACAGTTTCTTCTACCTAGGAAAAATGTCTTTATCGATTCATCATTATTTACCTAGGTTAAAAAAGTGTTACTTCTCATTAAAGGGATTCTCGGATAATGATGGTTTCTTAGGTTAGTGGTGGAAAATAGTTATTTATTATACAAGGGAAAAAAGTTGTAGATTTTAGCTCCAGGTTGTGTGAGCTAAAATCTAATATTTTTCCCGTGTATAATACACTATTTTTTTCTGTGACAGAAGGAAGGACGAATCAATATTGAGAAGATATTATTACATACATTATTTCGAAATCTGAAAATTATCGACGTGAAATTTCAAGTTTCTAACAGTAGGGACACCTGCGTTTTATAGGCATCTTCATCATTCTTTCGAAGTAATCAAATATCTGATGTCACTTCTGTCAGTTCAATTCTGTGATTTGATTTTAAAAAATTGCGAATTCAGTAGTTGTTTAGTAATATACGAAACTGCGAAGTCGAATGGAAGATAAAAGGACTTGCAGTTCTTTCTCGGAGACGGTATTATTGACTCATTTTTCGGAACTATAGCACAACAAAAGCCATTAACAGAGTATATATATGTGATATATATCCGGGAAAAAAGTACTCACTTTTTTCCCACGGGAAAAAAGTAATTTATGAAAAGTGACATTTTATAACCTGCCAACAGAGATGAAATGCCAAACTTTTTTCCCGTCACAGAAAAAACATAATGGGGAAGTTTCCTATATTGAGGTTTTTATCTAACTGTGAAGTTTGTGAAAAATTAATATATACGTATTTTTTCTTTTTTTCGTAAGATGAAATTTCACTTCAGAAAAAAATTAATAAAAGAGGAACTTGGCTCCTCCACCATTCCTATGACGTATTTTATGAAAATCCATATTCACACAGAGTTAAAATACGATTGCCTGTGTCAGTACGACGTTGCCGACATTATCATAATGTCTAGATTTTCGGAAATTGTTCTTTGAATGCATAATAACTATATCATAACAGCAATGGGATATAATAGGTTCTTCAATCCTGCTTTGTCAAGTATTATGAATAATTCCCATAAATCTCTCATTGGCTGAATGAAGTTGATTACTAATAAAGATAAATTGAGATATTTTGCGATAATATCTACAATTTTTCAATATCGTTATATTACAATATGTTATTCATAACTTGTCAGTCATTTTTTTGCTAATGAATTCGTTCCTTAATATAACGGATCTATTTTCTAGGATTGTTGCAGATTATATCTTGCAACAGCGCATAATGGGTGCCGGCTTCATTTTGTTCTGACCGATGGCAGTAAATTAGGAAGGATAGTATCATTGAATGTAGCCGATAGTGATTCATTGATTCAATGACATTTTCGTATAGGATCGAGCTCTATTCGAGATATTTCAATGCATAAATAACAAAACCATATCTTGTCAGAATGAAGCCAACTACCCTCTGCATTCCTGCTCCGAGTGCATTTGTAGTTATGTATGTTTTTGTTTACCAATTTTACTTCTTCTTCTATTTTTTTCATTCGTTTTTTATTCGATATCTATTCGCTAGCTATATTCTTCACCATCAGCTAATTTCAGACTAGATTCAGAATGTACGTCACAGTTTGCCGCCCCGAAAATTAGAAATTGCTTTAATTTGAAAATGAAAACGACTTGGACTTTATCGGTCGCCATTCCGTACAGCGTGGACATAAAACTGGAGAGTTCCGAACTTATTTTATGAAAATTCATCTGAAGGAAACTTCCCCATTGTGTATCATGTTTGTTCAGCTATGTAATAATATGACAAGTTTGTCCACACTCTTCAAAGAGCATAAAATGAGAAGTTCGAGGCACTCTAGGTGTAGCCAATCCAAGGCTATTTAACTCGATAAGGTTCTGGCCTGACGTCACTGTTTCCCCAGTCGTCTTTTGTCGAGCGGCAAAATGAAAATGGCGGAGGTGATGAACAAAACAAACAAATTTAGCATTGTGCAATCGAGTGAATTTTGATGTTTTCCAATATGTTTTTGTATTTACGAGATATAGTCCACATGCAGCAAGTACAGAAGACTGTGAAAACAGAAATCTAGAAAGATATGTTCAGTTCCTCAGTGCTCCTATTGTACAGACACATTACAAAAACATACAGTCAAATTCTTATTGCAATATCACTCCATCAGGTCTGATTTCTGTTGGCATTTAAGGATATGGAGGTTGAGCTACTGATCAAGCAATTTTTGTGAAGAAAATTTTTTGAAATTGATAAGGCCACCATTTCTTAGAAAGAAGAAACAATTAACAAGAGGGTTTCCTGCTGAAAAAATTGAATGATTCCAACTCAATGGTTTTATTTCAGTATCAATTTGGAAAAGATTTTTGTTTGAAATTGAATGAAGAAATAATAAATCAATAAAGAAGTCATTATTATCACAATTCATTCCATTTTATTAATGCAATAAAAGTGCAACATGATGGAAATATCTTACTTATAGGATTAACACAAAATGTTTCATCAAATTATCAAAAATCTCCATGCAAGTTTTGGAGAAAGAAGAATTATACAAGATAATTAGTTTCTTTCAAGTTCATTAGGGACATTTTAGGGACATTATTCCCAACTGAATTTATCCATAATAAGTGTCTCTCTTTCAACTTCATATTTTTCATACCATCTTCTATCAAGAAATGGCATTGCTCCACAAAATGTTCTGAACCATTTTCTTTACCTGAAAATTTGAGAAAATAATTCAAGCTGAATGTTATACACATTATTTAACAAACCTCTATGTAAGGACCTCAGTAAGGACACTATTTCAATTATTTCCATGGTCTTCCATCCTGAAAAATAATTTCATATGAGGAAAATCCTAACCATGGAAAATATTGGGACACAAATTTGTTTGCATGATTTGAAATTCAACATTATTTTCAATGAACAATTCAAAAGAGCTTTGGATTCATATTTGACTCCATGCTCAACTTTATTTGGAAAATCATTTGGAAAAACGAAGTTGATTGCTTTTTTTCTTAAGAGTCCTTCCTCCATGTAAAAATGAAGTAGCAAGTAGTAGCCTGAAAGAATTCAAAATTAATGTAAGTATACAGACTTCATGATGGTATGTTAAAGTTACATAAACTCACCAGTGAACCTGAGTACCATGAAATAATCCCCCTGAGGATAGTCAATAGCCATCTCTCAAATTCATCCCTTTTCTGAAGAAATTCCAAAACAGCTTATTTGCAACATGGTTTCAATGTTCGAAAGTTCAAATTCATGTTCCCATATAATTTGAGAAATTTGCTGTCTAATGTATTTTTTAATAATTTCTTGACAAATATGTTGATGTGGATTTAAAATAAACAGAAAACACTGAAAAAAGAAAGAATATGTAAAAAGAAGTGGAGCAGTTGTGTGCTTCAAAACAAAAAATGAAAGAGACTGATATACCTGTGAAATGAACTTGAATTATATAAAAGGAGAATGATTTTCCCATTGATTTCCATCCTTACTACTTGATCCTGCATGTAGGTACTGTTCGTTTCATTTGTGTTAGGGGATCACTTTCCTTCTTTTAATAAGTGGATGGCAGAACTCTTGAAATGGATTTTTTATCCATCTACTCCCTTTTTTTTTTATTCACCACTTCTGTGTCTGTTATATATGCAGCTTCACATATTCCAAGTCTTCATTCCTGAAATTTCATTTATTTTTCACCTGTGTGTGTGATAGATCAAATGTGCACCTTCCTACCTGTCAATATAAGTCCCTATAAAATGTGTTTACAAAACCGTGACATGCCTGCTTTTCAGGATCATTCACATTGCCACAGCTCATCATTTTCCTTTGGAATTATTTGAATCTCATGTGGAGGATGCCCAATAGCAGATGATTGAAAACACAGACATTTTATATCATTTGTTTGTTCTATATCCACTCTTGACTCCACACATAATAATATTATGATGTAACCAGCCTTGTATAATACACCATATTATTATACAACCTCTCACCCTCTTTCAAAGATATCTTCAGTCTCCTTGTCACCACGTTTTCAACTAAAGTCTAAAATTCGCAAATCTTTCGAATTCAACATTTTTTTCGATCCATTTGACAGTGACAAAACGAAATCTACAATCACACAGCGGGGAAACAGTGACGACACAGATCGTTCCCCCCTCCGCGCACCCCCGCACCATAATGCTATACTATGAGGTAACCTTATATGTAGTAGTTAATAGACCTTGTGGCCAATCCACATTCTCGAACACCAAATCCACTTGCAGATCCCCGACGGCGAAGCAGGCGTCATAAGCGACACGCCGCTGCCCGACAACCTCGCCCTGAGCGTCTCCAAGGACGCCAACAGAGACCACGCCCTCCTCGGGCTGCTCACCTCCGAGCCCTTCTCCGCCTGGCACAGCATCATCGTGTACT
The DNA here is from genome assembly GCA_918026855.4 of Phaedon cochleariae. Taxonomy (NCBI): domain Eukaryota; kingdom Metazoa; phylum Arthropoda; class Insecta; order Coleoptera; family Chrysomelidae; genus Phaedon; species Phaedon cochleariae. The sequence continues at coordinate 22,609,082 of OU896719.1, read as the reverse complement.
GCACTCGCAGGGAGGAGTGCGAGCGAGTGGCCGCCTTCTTGCGCACCACGCTCAAGAGCGAACTGCCCGAGACGAAGAAGCGCAAGCGCATGAGCGGACAGGCGGAACCGTATCATGCCGGCATGGCGGCGAGCAGGCGCAAGAGCGTGCAGAACGCGTTCATGGCTGGAGAGGTGAGGTGGTATTCGCGGGAATCAATGTTACCAGGTGGCGCTCGGTTTCCATCGTTCCATGTCAAAGCCACGTCAAAACTGGGGGAAAACAAACTCAATCCTATCAGTGCCATTAGCTTGTGTACTGATAAGAGTGAAAAGTTTTAAAATTTCTTGACATTAATTGTCAATATTCGATCGAAAACGCCTGTTGTAGATGTTCTTTTGGCAGATATTTTGCTCTATTCAGATGGAAAAGGCCGACCAGTAGTGGAAGCAGAAGCAGTTCTCAGTGCTAATCATGTGATTTTGTGTGAGGCAGAAGACTTCAACAAAAGGCACATTTTTGCACTTTGTCTGGGTATTGTAAACATGTTGTAGCTGTTCTTTTATATGTCAATTGATTTGCTCGTCATAATTAGTTTGAATTATTTGAACTATCTCCAATTCTTTACCCGTTCACTGTTCACTAAACTAATACAAATGTAATAATGTAAAAAAATTAACCAACTCAACCATCATCACTACCAACAGTGCCAACACTTTATGTCATTGACAAGTTTTGACTACAGCTATGCACTTTATCCATAGACAACAGTTTGTTTTCCCCCAGTTTGAAGTTCGTATTATGTAACCTAGATGTCGCCCACTTCGTGAATCTCGCGAATAGTCTAGGGTCCCTTGATGGAAATTGACGTTAAAGTCATCTCAACAGGGTACAGACAGATCATAGCTGCATTCTTTTTTAATGATCTAGAGATTTTAGTTTTGTCTGCTGGCATCCCTGACATTGCTGTCACGTCACATCCATGAGCGCTACAGAAAATCATTCAAACTTTTAATAATAGGTATGTACAGGGTATTTACTCGTTGAGGAAGATCATGGCGAACGAGTATTGTGATTATGATCCGATTCTATATGAAATTGGAAGGTATATCTGGTTTTTTTCCGGGGTTGGAGATGATGATTGTTTCGTCAAACTTGGAAAATTCAAGATGACGGATCCAATATATAGCGAAAGAAATTTCTAATTATGATCTGATTCTATTTAAGGTTGGTATCTGAGGGTTTTCGGTGTCGAACTTTATGATTTTTTGTCAAAATTGGGAAATTCAAGATAGCGGATCCAATATGGCGAACGAATTTTGTAATTATGATTCGATTCCATTCAAAAATTAAAATTAATATCTGCTATAGAGCAGAAAGATGTATATACCAAATGATTGGAAAGAATTCTATTGCTAAAATTCATAAAAAAATTGCAGAATTTTTAAAACTGCCTATATAATGTCATAAATTATACCGGGCATAGTTTCGGAAGAACATCGGCAAGTTTACTTGCAAATTCTGGAGGAGACATTTTTGCTTGGAAGTCTACGAATATGGGTGTGTGCAGCAATCTCTCACAAAATAGCAAAAAATTTCGAACCAAATTGTGGTATAATAATGTATAATAATCTCAGGAAGGAAGGAATGCTCGAAGTTCCTTCCTTCCTGTGAAATATTTTACTCCACTTTGAGCAATATGGACTTCTACCAAAGATTAATGTATAATAAGGTTTTTTATGAAAATATCACGACTGCATTGGCTCTAGATCTTACTTCTAGTGGTATTCAAATGACCACACTGCTCAAGACTGCACTTTTAATATTACTTTATTCAATTATTACTCTACCACAAATTGAAAGTATGTAGGATGCAAGAGTGAAAATAACGTGCCTATAAGTTATACTGTATAGTACCTACTTCTTTGTTACTTTCATCAATAAATTATTTGAAAATGACTTTTTATATAAAGGAGACGGAAAAATCATATGTATAACATGGGGGGAGTATATTCTATTCTTTATTTTCCTGCACATTTTACGTATCACTTCTTATCAGTATACTTTTCGTCCTAGACGAAGTTTTATACAAATTCTTCTCCGAGTTGGATTTCCGAAAATATATTTAGCACACATGACATGAGTACAGTAGTTTAGATACCCACATCGAGGTTTTCACCATTTCTCAATCATAAGGCTCAGCTCATTCGGCTCATAGATAAACTACTGCTCAGCTTGATATCATAATTCATTCAGTCAACCCTGGTATACAGTCTAAGAACAGTACAGCTTTTAGTACACTTTATATGTTCCATATCTCGCAAAGATTATGCTGGAGCAGTAAACTCTAAAACTAGAGGATTGTTCATCTATATCTTGGTATAGTTGAATCAGGAATTCCATATGGAAATTACGTATGATACGCCAATGACCTCAATATAACCTAAAAAACAACAAATAACAAAAATCTAGTGTTTATCCCTAGAATTGAATAAGGATGGAACTATATAACTGTTTCACAAACACTTTAGAGTGAGAGGAGACGAGGATCTGTCCGTACCCTGTTAAGATGACAAATACGTCAGTTTGCATCAAGGTACCCAAGTATAGTCTAGAGTTCCTAAATGTACTTGACACTGCTGATTTTGACGTTTTTTGTATATTGAGGCTATATCCCAAATTCAACTGGTCAGTACTGTCAGTAGATCCACTGAAAATCTGTGTTCCGAAATATAAAATCAAAAATACAGTGCTGTAATTCGGGACACGTTTTCATGGTTTTCATCAGTAGTCAGCAGCAGTTGATCAGCTGGTGAAATTTGTCAGTCTGTAGTTTCTCATTTATCTGGACTAGATATTTAATATTTAATATGGAAGAGCAATCGATTCTTGTAGCCTCCATAGTTTCAACGATTATTGACTATGACGATTCAAGCTCGAGTGATGAAGAATACTTGGACATTTAGTTGCCATTTATTTTTCATGATGCATCAGATTGAGAATTGAAAGATTCATGGAAAACGTAATGATGATGAATTTAGGAGCTATCCCAGCTTTATTTAGTAATTTATTCAGCCAATGCTGCTTCTTATTTTGATACCTCTACTACTTCATACTCCATATTATTCTCAGCTTATTATTTCAATAACAGCTATTTTCTGATATTGAAAATGATATCATTCTACGGAAATAAATGTTACATTCCTTCCCCCTCTGAAATAATGACAGTTGTTTCATTCAAAAAATCATAAGTTTGAGTTGTATCTGCAAAACCATACCATTTTTTAGTGCGCATCTCGTGCGTGTCTCATAAGCGAAAACAGTTTTACCAAAAAGTGGCATAGGACCTCGAAAATCGCAAGGTTCTATTCCCAAAAATAACTGAGATATCGAACAAAAGCATCGAAAACTGGATACACTCCACACGAGTGCCGACTCGGTCTATGAGAATTGTCAAATTTTTTGGACCTAGAGTCCCAATTTTCAGAAATTTCAACGATGTACTATCTTCTCTAGGTTCTAGCTACATAGAGTCACTGATGCTTTCTGAGACAACATTTTTAATTTTGCTTCTGCTCTGATACCAATAATGTGAATATGAAACCCGCAGTCTCGTGTTAAGTTTCAATGGTGGGTTTATTTGGTGTATTTGGGTAGAGAAAGTCAAAACCCATACAATAAAACAACTTTCACTCCATTTTGTTGTTTACTTGAAAATCCGGTGAATTAAGTGAATTATACAGAGTGTTTAGTAAACGTGCGGCATGAATTTGAGAGAATATTCTTTAGATTGAAATGAGAAAGAAAGTTTTTATGAACATATATCCAGCATGGCTTCTCGAAAACATATCTTTATCATTTGATGAACATTTCTGCAAATTGTCGTCGAATTTTGAGCATTTCAGCTATCATCAATGGTTCAGAGTCGTGCTTGGGTTTGTATATTTTTTGTTTGTTTTTTTTTTTCGAAAACGCAGCCGAATACGAAATAAACGTTTAGTAGAGAAAAGTTGTATTTTTCTACGGCTATAACAAAAAATGGCTCTTGTTTTCCTGTGTTCGATACATCAATAAGGTACTTTGTATCAATGACTCCATTGTGTTATTATTTCAAAAAAATCTCATCGCTCATGGAGTGTCAAATTTCAAGAAATGACATCTCTGTCTTATAGATGAGCATTACTTGACACGAAATCAGATTGCTACAAGACGAAGAAATCGAAAATGCCGCTGTTATTTGTTACAGCCGTAGAAAAATTATAGTGTATAACTCCCACGAAATGCTAATTTCCCACTCAAATGATTGCAGCAAACTTCATTGTCGTGGGAAATCACTATCATTCCGTGCTCGTTAAACAAACAATATACTATTTCAGTTGCTCTGTCTAATAAGGAATATAAACATTTCAGAAACATTATCTTACTCTATTTTTTTTTTTTTTTTTTTTTTTTTTTTTTTTTTTTTTTTTTTTTTTTTTTTTTTTTTTTTTTTTTTGTAAAAACCAAACGACTATTAGGAAACTAAAAAATCATTGTAATCTGTCGGAGCGCATTTTTCATCTCTCATTTCGATCCGAGGAATATCCTCGCTCATTTTGGCGCCGGTTTAGTAGTCTCTCGGTATAATTTACCGGTGAATGCACAATTCTAGGTGAGGATCGTGGTGGCCACAGTGGCGTTCGGCATGGGCATCAACAAGGCCGACATCAGGGCTGTGATACACTTCAATATGCCGAGCAGCTTCGAAAGTTACGTTCAGGAGGTGGGGAGGGCGGGAAGAGATGGATTGCCATCGCAGTGTCACGTGTTTCTACATCCGCAGGTAACATATATTTAATATTTGAAGACATAAGTGGATAAAGGTGTCATGTCACATTTTTTCTGAAATCGAGTTTTTCTACTTTTTGAACTCTCCTGGTATAGTTTTATCTTTCATTAAACCCTAAATACAATTTTTCTACTCACATAACTAAAATGGCATTCAGCGTACGGATATGTACCGCTAAATGATCAATTAATCACGGATTGTCGATCTGTGATTTATTCGAAATATTAAACACCCAATTCCAGTTCCACTCTAGCCTTCAAAGAGTGAACATCAAATTATAAGCAGCAGTAGATATTATAGTTCAGTCCAACTGCAATAAGTATGGCTTCTGGAAGTGACGGCAATTATAGCGAAATGGAGATATGTGATGATGGACAGTGGAAAAAAGTAAGACACAAAAGGAGTTTGAAAAGTAAGCAAGAAAGCACCACAAAAAAACCAAAAGCGTTAACTCAAGAGGAAATCAATAACATAATATTAGGCTCAACTTCCCATGCTATAACAGAGCCAAGAAATCAACACACAGATAAAGATCAGACCACAGCAATTAGTGAAACAGCAAAAAACAACAATCCCTTATCTACAGCACTCCAACAAAAAACCATCAATCCCACAAAAAACCAACAACCAACTACTCAACGATATCCACACAAAAACTACAACCATCTATTCCACCTTAATTCAGATACAGGGTGGACCAGAATCGCATTCTGTCAACTATGGGAAAATTTATGCCCAGAAAAGGAAGATGAGATACTGAAAACAAAAACTGGAATACTTCTTAAAACCAATCAAGAAAAAGAAAAAATCATCGAAATTCTACAAAGGATGGTAGCATTCAAGAAAATCAGCAACTATAAAGAAATATCAGCGAATACCAAAACACCAACATCATCCCCCTCTACAAGTTACTCAGTCGTCATTGGAGCAGTGGAATTAGAAATTACAGATAAACAAATCAGTGACCAACTCAATAAAATAGGTCTACAACATCGATTCTGCAAAAGAATAATATCTCAGAAAACAAATCAGCCCTCAACACTAATTAGGGTAATCAGTAGCTCATCAAGTACATTCGAAACTCTGCTGAAAAACGGTCTCTACTACAAATATCGGCACTACCCTGTCTATCCCAGCAAACCTCCCAATCCCATACCACAACCATGCAGCAAGTGCCACTCATTCGAACACTCATCTGAAAAATGTAACACTCCAGTGAAATGTACCAAATGTATGGGTCCACATCATTTCTCCCAATGTACATCCCTCCTACCTCCCAAATGTTCAGCATGTGGTAGTGAAGAACACCAGGCTTGGTCTCATAAATGTCCCAAAAGACCCACAGAACCAGTACCAGGTATACCCAATGTCCAAATAAAAACGTTGAATAAAAAATCACACCAAATGCCATCAGAAAAAAGAAAATCAAGAGTACACAGCCCAGTAACAATCCATGATCTAATCATCAACACATATGTCAACGAACTCAACCATCGGGAAAACCAAAACAGAGAGGAATTAATACAAAAGCTCAGGAAAAGATTTCAAAATGATTTCAACATGGACTCTACAGCGGTATTTTCGGGCAACAGAGTATATATTCTCATTTTTGACTTGGAAAATGAAGAGCAAATATCACCTACTGAACCAATCAACAGCGCTTATAATACCCAGCATGTCAGTACAAAATAAATGTAACCTTCTATACTGCAACATAAACAGCTATTCTTCAAGAAAACTGGTAATCAACAATCTCATAGAAGAGTGTGATATAGATTGCACAATGTTTGTAGAAAGCAAAACAAACACAGAAACAAATACAAAATACAAAAATTGGGACGTAATACAGTTCAATGGCAATAAAATCCATAATAAAGCAAGAGGTGGATCTCTAATCCATTCTCATCCAAGACTACAAATGGGAAAAGCTAATCCACCAGCCATCAATAATCCACTCAACGAATGTTTACATTTCACTATTCCATTTGATGATGACAAACTCCATATATTTCTGGTTTACATCCATCCCAGTGCAAGAATAGAAGAAACAATATTCACCAAGGCAAATTGTTTCAAATACTCCTTAATACTAGGGGACTTTAACATAAATAATCGATATAAAAAAAGGCAGCTTTCTAATTTTCTCAATAATTCCACTTTTCGAAAACAGGAAACAGCCCCAACATTCATTATGCCAAACAATAATGATACAACACCAGACATCATACTATATTCCGAAAATATCGAAGACAATATTGAATCCGCTGTAGAGACCCCTGACCTGGGATCTGACCATCTAGCGTTCATAATTACTTTAGACTTGCAAACAAAACCACACAATTATGAAATCCTCCGCTACAATTTCAGAAAAACTAACATGGAAAAGGTAAACGAAAATATAATCACTTATTTGGAATCACATGAGAATGAGGACATCACTAGAGAACGGATTTCCAGATTTTCCAAAACTCTAACTTCGATAATACTTGAAAATACTCCAAAGGTCAAGCACACTTTCCAGGCATACGAATTACCACCTTACATTATAACCATGATCAAAAGGAAACGACAAATGTATAGAGACTACAAAGTTATCCAAGATCCCAACCTAAAAAAAGAATTGAACAAATATAATAAAAATATACAACAACTTATACAACAATACAAAACCCATAAATGGATGGAAGTTTGCGAATCCATCAATGAAAAGAAAGGAAAAACCTACTGGCAGGACATCAAAAAATTATCCAAGTATAAATCAAAGAATAACATAGGGACAACATTATCAAATAATGGAAGGCAATATGAAACACCCTCAGAGAAAGCAAATATATTTGCACAACATTTTGAAGATGCATTCAAAGAATCTACAAATGGAAATTTTGACAGAAATCATTATGATACTGTAACAGAGTGGTACAACAACTTTTTCAACGCACAAACCATTGATGAAACTCAAACAATTGAGGAAGACGAATATGACGAAATCGTTTATTCAGGAAAGAGCACATCACCTGGATATGACTACGTAACTAAAGATATATTGAGAAAATTGGATAGAAGAGTGCATTTATACATAATAAAAATCTATACATTTTGCATCAACAAACAGTTTGTACCTAGCGAATGGAAAATAGGAACAATAATAACCATACCCAAACCAAACACAGACCACTCTCAAACTGCCAACTATCGACCAATTACGCTTCTGCCGGTCCTTGGTAAAAATTTTGAAAAATTAATCAAGAACAGAATCCAAAATACAGTAGGAAATAGAATCCCAGGATATCAATTTGGATTTAAACAAGCACATTCCACTCTCCACCCACTATGCATAGTTGCAAACAATGTAGAAACCAATAAGCTAAACAGGAGAAAAACTGCAGCAGTATTCCTGGATATCAATAAAGCATTAAATTTGATAGTGTTTGGCACAAAGGTCTTCTATTCAAGTTGCATACTCTGGGCTGTCCGAATTACCTGCTATACATCATCAAAAATTATTTACTTAATCGTAAACTCAAAGTGAAAATTCAGAACAGCTACTCCAACGAATTCTCACCAAAACAAGGTCTTCCGCAAGGTTCGCCATTATCTCCAGTCCTGTACAACATCTACTGCTCAGACATTTATCACCATGCCCATCAAGATCCGGAATACTTTAGTCACACAGCATACATACTACAATTTGCAGATGATACAGCTCTGATAACACATGACAAAACTACAGAACAAGCAGTGGCCAATCTCCCAAATTTAATTAACATAACCAACGACTGGTTTAATAAATGGCGTCTCTTACCCAATCCGAATAAATCCCAATTAATTCTGTTTAATCATCGCCTCAAAAATACTTCGCCAACCATAGTCCTAAACCAACAAACCCTTTATCCAAAAGACAATGTAAAATACCTGGGAATCACTTTTGACACCAACATGAACTTCAACGCACATACCAACTCGAAGAAGAAGAGCATGATATCCAGAGCGAAACACTTCAGCTGCTTGATCTATCAAGGCAGAGGCATCGATTCCAAAACAGCTGAACGAATCTACAAGACCATATGTCGACCCATGATAGAATATGGAAGCATCATATTCCTGAACTGCAAACAACAGGCAATCAATAAATTGAAAGTAGCAGAAACAACAGCTATGAGAAAAATATCTCACCTACGCCATCCCCGTAATTCCCTCCACAACCCCCCGAACCAATTACTATACCAGACCTTGAACATTCCTCCAATAGAAGAAAGAATTCTGGGCCTAGCACAAAGATTCTGCAAGAAAGAAGAGAACTTGGAAATAGTGAGAAGATTCTGTTGCACAAGGGATCCCAACATTCGAAATTCTTATAAATACCCAGAAGAAACCACCCTGGAAAAAATGGAACGCCTTTCCACTGCTAACCACTGAGTTCTCTCATAATTTCTATATACACAATTTGTTTATTTTTTTTTAAGGATCTACTTATTCTAATGTCCTTTTTTTTTTTTTTTTTTGTACATTTGTCATACTTATGATAGCCACATAAAATGATGTATGTATTGTTAATCGAAGCCATGGGTAGAAGGACCTCGGTCAATAACCCTTTGGATCATGTTTGGTTCAATAAAGTACTATTATTATTATTATTATTAAACACGTTTCCATGGCAACACGATTTCTTGAACACATTACCATGTCAACGCAGTTCATTAAACACAGCTTCGGTAATTTGAGACATGTCTGGCCTGTCAATTTCATTAACTGTCAACTGTTATTTTCAAATTTTGTATCAGAATTATTCAAACAATATTCGTTTGTATCAGAATTCTTCATTAAAAATATATGCGAAAAGTAGAAGAAAGTGAAATCGAAGAGAATGTTCTGGTACTTGCATATCTCCAAGAAGTGTGAAAATGAAGCATCCATCTTTGAGAACAATTTATTTATTCTGCGCTAAGCATGACAAGCAAACGTGAAACAAAGGTTAGTAAGCAATGGACTGGACACATCTACAACCAATATCACTTATACGTGTGTCGCTGGTTGCATGCAGTTGCATGTATTATGTTCTCAATTCCCATTCCTTTCGAATTGATTCGTAGGTTAGCAGGTATTGCAGGTATGTTAATGTAATTTTCGGAGTTCGTAGAAAAATCATAGTATGTAACGCGTTTATAAACTCTTCTAGACACTCGTTTATTAAACACTCGCTCCGCTCTGCTCCGCTCGTGCTTAAAATACTCGTTGCTGAAAGGACGTTTATAGCACTTGTTACATAATATACTATTTTCTACTCACATAACTAAAATGGCATTTAGCGTACGGATATGTACCACGCTAAATGATCGATTAATCACGTATTGACGATCTGTGATTTATTCAAAATATTGAACACGTTACCATGGCACCATGATTTCTTAAACACATTACCATGGCAACACAGTTCATTAAACACAGCTTCAGTAATTTGAGACATGTCTGGTCTGTCAATTGTATTAACTGTCAACGGTTATTTTCAAATTTTGTATCAGAATTATTCAAACAATATTCGTTTGTATCAGAATTCTTCATTAAAAATATATGCGAAATGTAGACGAATTGAAATCGAAGAGAATGTTCTGGTACTTGCATATCTCCAAGAAGTGTAAAAATGAAGCATCCATCTTTGAGAACAATTTATTTATTCTGCGCTAAGCATGACAATGAACGTGAAACAAAGGTTAGTGAGCAATGGACTGGACACATCTACAACCAATATCACTTATACGTGTCTCGCTGGTTGCATGCAGTTGCATGTATTATGTTCTCAATTCCCATTCCTTTCGAATTATTTTGTAGGTTAGCAGGAATAGCAGGTATGTTAATGTATTTTTCAGAGTTCGTAGAAAAAGCATATTCTTTTATATTTAAAGATTTAATTTATGAATAAAGATGTTGAGTCACACGAACATGAAGCATGTCACAGTAGATAAAGGTGTCATGATACAATTCTGTTACATGACACCTTTATCAACTAAATAATTCGAAAGTTTTTCTGACGGTTGAGAGTTATGTCTTGTATTTTAAGTTATGTTATAAAAAAGGTGTCATGATACAATTCTGTTACACATCTTGCATTGTGACAATAGCATCATGGTCTTTCCGCGCTTTTTCATTCAAAATTGTTTGAATTTGATGATAAATTTTATGAACGTCAGAATTGAAATATAATTTCATGACCTATTGAGAAATAAGCATAAATGAAAATGTCCTGCTGAGTAATGAATTGCGGGAATTCTGAAGGAAATGGCGATTTCATTTCTTCAATTTTCCAAAGCAAATATTAACCATTCCCTTATGGAATGAATGTATGAAACGGCCGGGATGGAAAATTGATTTGAAGACAAGCAAAATTTGTGAGGTAGGTACAAACATTTAAATGCACTTCTTAAAACAGCAGATTTGGAATGAAACTATATTATAGGCCCATTTTCAAATAGAAGATTTATAAGATCCGTTTGAGAGAATCTGCTGTTCCAATGATTCACAAGAAATTATCATAGAGAAAGAGGAATTGATTGCAAAATTACGTATGGAAATTGAAAATTTGAGAACGAAACTGAGGAAATCAAGTAAATTGGAACGTGATATAATATCATTGAATGGCGGTTTTCAATACAGACCAAATACAAAATTTATCAGTGGAAAGTGAATGCAGCAGAAGGTGGAAAATCAAGACAATCTTCATGTTTTAAACTTTATCACTCGGGTACAGTTTCACATACAATAAGGAACTAGCTAGAAGTATATCCATATATGTGTATTTTGTCATATTAAAATGATGTTACATGAATTCTTTTCATTTTCATAACTGCGAAAAGTGTATCGCTATACAGGGTGTTGAAAAATAAGTGTCACAACGGATGTCTGTAGATTCCTCATCAAAAAAGAAACATTTTTTCCCTTTCGAAATTTTCCTCCGGGCTTTCGTTTTCAAGATACAAGGCGTCAAAAAAATACAAAAAAATCTGTTTTTTGCTACTATCTTAGGGACCGTTTGAGCTACGGAGTTCAGCCTTCGTACACGCTTCATCATCAATAATGACTACTTTTAGGGCTCTTGATCAATTTCCTTGGACATGTCAGTGGATGAGAATTCAACGCCTCGTAAGGGTTTAATCCCCCAAACGTTTATGCCACTGGAGAAATTGTAATTTTCAAAGTAGATTCTGAAGCGCTAATATCTTTCACACAAAAAACGTCCTCTTGTCTCAATGCTCTAAAGTGAACGGTTTCGGCGAAAAATGGCTCTTTATGAATGAGAACATACAAAATCCTGATGGTATCTCCAAAAATCGTCTAAAAATCCACTGGAAATAAACACCTCAGAACTGTCTAATAATATGTTCAATCAGATGTCAGGTTCTTGAGTATGCTGGTCTCGATGCTGGTTTTAAAATTGTCAAGTTTGTTAAGTGTTGTAAAGTGTGTTTAAATAAAACTTGACATTTTTGATTTTTTGACGCCCTGTATCTTGAAAACGGAAGCCCGGAGAAAAATGTTGAAAAGGAAAGAAATGTTTCTTTTATTATGAGGAATCTACAGTTTTTCGTTGTGACACTTATTTGTTAACACCTGGGTTTTTTACCCTATTGCTATTTTCAATCTACGAAAATGATTGATTTGACAGAAAATCAAACCTCTAAAATCGTATCCGACAATCAGGCGCTACTAGGGGAATTGAAAAGAAAAAGATCAGAATATAATATGTCTCATTCTCTTATTCACTCAAATCATTGTAATATAGAAAATAGAAAAGGATAGAAGTTCAGCTTATCTTACTAATAACATCCAGTGACTATATATCTCTCTATAGTCTACTAGGCTTGTCGATACATTTTTATTGACTCTCATTGTGTCAATGGCATCAAAAATTGAGAGAAATTCAGTCATTCGAACAGTTAGGGTCCCTTGATGTATATTGACGTATTTGTCATCTTAACAGGGTACGGACAGATCCTCGTCTCCTCTCACTCTGAAGTGTTTGTGAAACAGTTATATATTTTCATCCTTATTCATTTCTGGGGATAAGCACTGGATTTCTCACAGTTGTTGTTTTTTAGGTTATATTGAGGACATTGGCGTATCATACGTAACGTATGACATACGTTACTTATTCAACTCTACATATTATATCCAAATGATGATGATGATTTTCGAGTTTTTGATTTTTCAACTCCAGCATAATTTTTGTGAGGCAGTGAACAAATTTTTCTGAAAGTTTAATACGTTTTACCAAATGGGACTATTCTTATAAATGAATTTTGATTTCAGACTAAGCCTCATGGTTGAGAAATGGTGAAAAATTGTATGTAGGTATCTGAACTAATGTGCTTATATGTCATGTGTGCTGTATATATTCATTATTCATGTTGGTAATCATTTTTACAGGTTTCCACGAACACTTACTATTTCCTGAATGTAGGTATAATTTTTTAAATGGTAGGGCATATGCCTCTTCTTTCAATCCTCCGTTCCAATCAAAACTGTTTCTACTAAAATACATTCAAAAAGTTGTGGAGTGGATAATTATAGGCACAATGAGAAAGTATAATATGTGATTTCGTATTAGTTTTACCTCGAATATTTTGCTGATGTTTTTACCAATTTTGCCCATTCGGTCACTTCACTTTCCATGTTCTAAGTTCATTAAATTGGCATTTGATGAAAAGCTGACAAATTCAAATTTGTCATCCAACTGATTAATACAGCCTAACGCAGCACATTTTACGATCCTTCCAAAACCGAATTGAATAATGTCCTATTAAGATCAAGTATGACATTAAAATTTTGTAAGATTTCTTTTAACGCCTATGAATGTGACGTGACTGCAATGTCATGTCAGGGATGCCAATACACGAAACCAAAGTCACTAGATGATTAAAAGAGAAAGGAGCTATGATCTGTCCGTACCCTGTTAAGATGAGAAATTCGTCAGTTTGCATCAAGGGACCCTACAAACAGCTAGAGTTCCTAAATGTACTTTTTTTGTTCTAAAATGGTTCTATCCGTCATTCGGTTGCCCCCTTACGAGCAACCCTCAGAAGTCTTCGAAAGTCTTGTGCGAGCAAGGAATGACGGGGGCCTTACCTTTTAACGTGTGATCCTTAACACTTTCTTAGGCTATCAAAAAAAGTCTGCGTTCGTGGGACTCGAACCCACGATCGATACCTCGACGTGAATCGATATTGAAGCATCGAAGCACCGAGGTACGCTGCTGTTTTGACGTTTTTTGTATATTAGAGTACGGACACTATGACAAGCACTGACAATCAGACATAACCACAAATAAATTGATAGAAAAAGCGAGAACTGACAGTACACGGACGTGCATGACATACATTTCAAAGGTTTGACAAATTGGGAGAATTAGGAGAAATATGAAAGTTTGTGCAGTTTCCAACTGTGAGAACATGGGAAATCAATTCACTCTATTCAAATTTCCATCGGATATTTCTACAAAAATGGAAACAAAATATGATGCGGTCGGCATGGAAATAGGTTCAGGCCACAAAATTCGCAAGAGGTATTCAAATTTCTTGGCAGGATATGGAACATTTTTCAACGCAGAACGGAAGATTTGTTGTTGAAGAATAGGATCGTATTGAGAGAAAGAGTTGGACCCACAATTTATAAACTGAGCGAGTATTGAAAAGAACCTTATTCCAATTTAGAACCAACAAGAAACGAAAAACTTGCAGATGATGAAATTCATTTCGAACATATTTTGAAAGAAAAAGACTTGAGAATCGAATTTTTAGAGCAGTAATATTCAAAAATCCAAGGTTTAAGAGTGGAAGAGAGTGAGGAATTCAGGAAACAAATAGAAGAAAAAAAGAGTTGGAAAATAAGTTAAAGATTGAGATACAAAAGTCAGAGTTAGCAAAATTCAGAACTATTACCTAAAAATTATTTCAGATTTGAAACAAAATCAGCAAATATATTCAGGGAAATACAAGAAAATCGAACAAACGAATATCCAGGCAATTTTGAGCAAAATTCATAGTTTCGATGAGCGAAACTATGAAAAACTTTTGCATTTCAAAAACCAACAATCCCCTTTAGCAATGTGAGCGGCGATCTATAGTGAGTCGAGCGCTGAAGTCCATTTATACCTACTTTCGTATGTCTTGGAGAACCTTCATTATTTATCCTAACTGAAATCAGCTGTTATTGTTGCCATATCATTTGTTCATTTATTAATTACTCATTACCTACCACTCTTGTACAAGTGAAATTGTTTCATACGAAATAAAAGTATGTTTCATTGGTTGAAATTTAGCAGTTTTTACCCCATCTGAACTTTTGTGATATAAAAATATTCAACTGAACGTATATATTATATACCTACATATAAGAGACTTATTTCATAGGAATAGTATATGTATTTCGTTGGTATATATTTCCACAAACCGACTAGAAATCGGCCTCCATTGAGGTCCTTCAGTCTTATCATTCAATATTTCGAGAAGAAATGATTTTCTCATCAATTGATCGTACCCTTTTACCCACTTGAGGAGACGCTATGCAAGGTGCGTTCGGTTATAACATATCTGTTAGCTCGATTCCATCTGTTAGCTCGGAAAGCGTTCGATAAATTAGATCTACTTCCTCTGTCTAATCTGCTCCGTGTTCGTTAATTGTCAGAGCGAGCTGAAAGATGTCATCTGTTTGCTCCGCCTTGAGGAGCAGATCATTCAGATTTGATCGGTTATTCGGTTGTCAATTGTCAACAAATCAATGTCAACAACATGTTATTGAAATTATATCTCTTTTATGTAGAAAAATTTAAGACTCGATCAACTGGAAACGAAACACGAAACTGAATTTTGTAGAATCTTCCTTGCCCAGAATCGCCAGAATGACCGACGAATTTGCTGTAGGTAGCATATTAATTATATATGTAATATATGCGATCACAACTGCCCTGGATCCACAGTTAATGACCGATCATATGAGACAGAATCATTCCTTCCCTAGTAATTATCAAAATATAAACAACAAACATTCAAAAGAACTTTGTTGCCCTGACGTGTTTTCAAAAGTAATAAGGTTAAGTGAATTGTTTCTGTTTTCTGTTACTTCTGACAGCTGGCGCTCGCAATCTAGTAACTACCTCCTTGAGCGTTCGTTAAATATCTTTAGCTCTATCTGCTAGGTGATCACGTGACACCAAATCTGCATCTGCTCGCTCGGCTCCGATTTTGTTAAACCGAACGCACCTGCACTCTCATACAAAAATCAAAGGCAGAGAAAGATATATGGATGTACTCTTCCCAGGACTTGCGAAGGAAGGAAGATGCAAGGATCCTTTATCCAAGCGAAAAACATATTCTTGTCCTTGTCTGGCAAAACATATGATTTGCTTCAAAATCGTTTGTGGTTATGTTTGATTGTCACTGCTTGTCTAGTGCCCGTACTCTGATATACAAAAAACGTCAAAACAGCAGTGTCAAGTACATTTAGGAACTCTACAAACAGCTAGCTCGATGATAACCATAGTGGAAGGAGAAGATGGTGTGCTCAACAGAAAGCTCAAACTCGTCTTGTTCTGCGCATGACGTCAGCTGGGATATAACTGTCATTGTTATTATTTGTTTTCGTCATTGATGTCTCGAACTTCAGATATTATATAAGTACTAAAATTGAATGAAATAATTTCGAAATGCCTATTTGTTTCGTTTCTGGTTATGGAAATTCCAACTAACATACAAAAGGCACAGATATTGAATTTTTCTGCTTTTCCAAGACCTAATGAAACGATGTGAGCTTGCTGCCGACAGAATATAAACTCAAATAATGGTAACTACTTTATATTCATATCCTCATTCCAAAGTATTCACCTATCATATTATCATCACATTCATATTACAGCACGTATTTCTTCAAAACATTTCCATGCAAAATGTTCCCAAACAAGTGCGAAAGTACGGTTCTTGAATTACACACCTCCAAAAAATCACAAATATTTTAAACAAGATGCCTACAGAACATCTTCCGAATATCAAGTCAGAAATAATTGAAAATGAATTCAAAACTCTTAATTTCTCACAAAATATAAATTGCAGCAATGATTTGAATACAAAACGCCAAAAATTGATACTCCTATTGTCGATGTCGGAGCAGAAGCAACGTCAACGTCGTTAACTGCTGAATTTTAATCTGTCAGAATCGACACAGTAGTGGAACATTCAGATGAGATTGACAATGCATGATAATTCGTATGTATTTGCTATTTGCGATTGCGAATTACCTTAAGATCACAATTTCCATAATCAATGAAATAGTAAAATCGAAGGAATAGCTACCTGTTCATAAAAATTGAATTATTTCTAAACAGATCGAGAAACTTATAGAAATTTCGATAAACATGATTGAATTCATTGCGCACGCCCATGGCAACGGTACCTGTCTGTGACTAGCAGCTGATATTGGTATCCCAGCTGACGTCACATAATATGCGCATAACGAAACACGGTCCTCAGGGCGCCGACGGCAACGAGCTCAGGCGCCACATCCACGCCAACTCGATCGACCGTCACGCCATCCGCAAGCTGTTGCAGAAGATCTTCGTGCCGTGCTCGTGCAAGACGGCGTGCCCCAAGCACGAGGTCGCCTTCTCCATAGCCGACACCGTCCGATCGCTCGACATACCCGAAGAGAACGTGTCGACGCTGCTGTGCTATCTGGAGCTGCACGAGAACAAGTACATCGAGTTGTTGAGTCCGGCTTACACTTGGTGCAAGGTCATTTCGTACGGGGGGCCGATGGAGATCAGGTGAGTGGATTTCAGTTTTTTTTTATGTTCTGGTTCCCACGAAAAGGGATATCCTGTAATGTTCAGAGAACATCGTGAGAACCAAGGGAAATAAGGTAGGAGTTGGTGTTCTTCTTGAATTTCTGGAGGTTATATGCCTCGGGGAACACCTCCCTTGGCAAATGCAATAATTCGTATAGACGAATAAAATCGCTGCGCCTAAGCGGATCAGGAACTAGTGACTGCCTGCAGACCGGTTTCGAGCTGTTGGCTCTCATCATAGATTTCGGTAGGATGTAATCCAATGTTCTGTGTGGCATATAGCCAGGAAAGTAGTTGTTTTTCTATCGTAATCTACCATTTTCGTTCATTTTATAAACTTTGTTGGTAATGACTTAGAGTTTGATAAACCTAGAATCTCAAGACTAAGAGATTCTAGGGAAATTTCGTGAATCGATTGTCAGCTGATGCAAGACAGACTGTTTCGACTTGCCATAAGTCTCATCAGTTGCACTGGCCAGCTGACAATCGATTCACGAAGGGTACCTCCATATATCTAACAAGTCGAAGCCCTGAGGGGGCAGAAGGACGATCTAGCCTTCATAGCCATCTAGTGGCTCAAGTGCAAAGGTGTATGGTAGATTCATCAATCATACCTTGCGAGTAAGTCGTGCATATAGACCTACGTCTATATGCTTACAGAAAAGACATCCATGTCAGATTCTGTAGACTATCGCAACACCTGTAATTCTCAAAGTGGTTTAATGTTCCACTAACAGATGGTGATAAACCTAGAATCTCAAGACTAAGAGATTCTAGGGAAATTTCGTGAATCGATTGTCAGCTGATGCAAGACAGACTGTTTCGACTTGCCATAAGTCTCTCTCTTTTTGTGACCATTGCATTCCACCTTGAGTATTTGGCTTTTTCCTAGTTGATTATCCTATATTTTTAGTATTTTCAGATATTCTCATGATTTTTCAATGCAAACTTCATCCAAGGCGACAATGATAGATAATTTCATTGGGGACTGAAAAAAAAACACTTTTTTCTCTGTATTATTGGCTACCCGGCCGCGTATTGGCATTGTCTCCTATGGTACGACGCAACCTGAGAAAAATGTATGCCGAATCGCGGAAGATAATGTCCCACGATTTGGCAATGATATGCGCGACATTCTCTCCTGCTTTAGGACGCTACGTGCTGAATATTGAAGCGTCTGAATACAGTAGATTTTGCCACGAGAATTTTAGCTTTATGAGTGGCAATATCTACTATGGAAATAAACTTCGTGTTCTGTTACATTCAGTACCTATTGTAGTATTTGTCCTAATGAATACCTACACCTAAACTTGTCATTTAAAACACCCTCAAATATATTTTGTTTGAACCACTCTCAAACTTAAATCAAATGTTTCATACCTAGAGGCTTTTTATACCTATTAAGTAACGAATTTATTCTGAAATCTTAATAATGTTATAATAGGATATGAAAATGTAATAACGACGCCACTGATTTTTTGGCAGGATTCGTTAAATTAGCTGCTAACTTTTGGCTGCCCAATTCACAACTTAATTATCTAATAATTATATAATAATATATATATTATTACTCACAATTACGACAGTATCCAGCCCTTCTTTCACCAAACTATCTCTTTTATCGTATTACGATTCGTTAGTTTTATTTTGAAATCAATTTTAGCATTGCAGTTCTTGTCACGAATCCTCGTGTCATGTCTTACACGATTTTTATTTTTGCCGAACGTGGTATGTTGAAAAACAAACACTTTTCTGAATTTCAGTCGTTTAGCATTTGGATAAGTATATCGGACTATCCAATTGGTCGCTGTTAAATCGCCGAACTCTTTGATCAAGTCGTCACAAAATTCAGATGCGAGTTTTTCTTTTTCGTCATAATGAGCACGAATCTCACATGTGTAATTGAAATCGCTAATGAATGTGAAATTCATCAATCTAGCACTCGTGTTATTGCAAAATTGCATCAACATACTCTTTACACTTTCCTCCATTTTCAATGCACTCTTTAAACACGAGCCAAAGTTGAGACGGTTTGCCAAACTGCAAACTGAAACAAACAACACAAAAAACAGGAGATATTGCCCCTCCTACTCGTAACAAAATCTATTGTATCCAGACGCTTCAATATTCAGCACATAGCGTCCTAAAGCAGGAGAGAATGTCG
Organism: Phaedon cochleariae; assembly: GCA_918026855.4. NCBI lineage: Eukaryota > Metazoa > Arthropoda > Insecta > Coleoptera > Chrysomelidae > Phaedon > Phaedon cochleariae. The sequence goes on along the minus strand of OU896719.1, from coordinate 22,589,285 downwards.
CGCGTATCCTTGCCAAATCGTGGGACATTGTCTTCCGCGATTCGGCATACATTTTTCTCAGGTTGCGTCGTACCATAGGAGACAATGCCAATACGCTACCCGGCCACTGGACCTAATGATTTCAATCCGAATAGGTCTAAATAAGCACCTCAATACTTCAGTACCAAATTTCATCAAAATCGATACTAAGCAAACCCAGCAAAATTTTTGATCTTCTAACTCTGCAGGAAAATGGCAAAGGAATGTCCTCCTCTGGCGATGGCCCTGGCATTGCACAAGACCAAAGAGGGTGAAGACCAGAACGTACTCGAGTTCCCCGTGGTGGATGTGGCAGCGGCGATGGGGTGGGAGAGTGGTATTTGCAAGCACAAGTTGAAGAATCTCGAGTGGACCACAGGTTAGTAATGTGCAGCCAGAATGGCATTCCATTTTGGTTTGTCGTTATGTAATGGACTGTAATTTTTGTTATGAAGCGACAATACAGGATAGGCACTATCACACACCGTTCGATTTCTCCTTTTTCGTGCTTCCAAATGGCACAGTATATTATCCTTTCACGAGACAGTAAGCTCACTTCTGCATTGAAACTCGCGGTCGATGCGCAGTAGCACAGTCAAGCCTGATGAATGTACGGAGAGTCTCAGCACCATATTAACATGGTGTCCCAAAAACATCGTGAGTCGTAGTCTTAAGAAATGAAACATTGATTCATGCATGAATCCTAAGAAACACTTAATCGCTCCTAATCAAATAGATAACCTAGGTTTGTAATCAGAAGATGATCTCTCGTGAAAGGATAATATACTGTGCAAATGGTATAGCAGGACTGGTGGCGGTACCGCCTGATGATGCTTCTTGCTTGTCTTGTGGGTAATGTTTATCAGAGATGAATACTAAAATTGCATCACTAAATTGATTGTAATATGGAGGGGTGAGATTATAAGTATGGTACACTTTAAATTATTCTGGAGCAGGTCACACTCTTTTTCGTCTACCGAGTACCGAGACGTTCGAGGCCACACTTTTCGTTCCTCTCTGGTCACATGACCACGTCAGGAGCGACAGTACACTATCCTGTGATTGCTCACGCGCAATATTGGAGGTAATTTTGAATATTTAGGTGAACTCTGGCAGGATTATAGCAACTATAGAATTCAAGTATAGATCGGGACGAAACACATTTAATCGTCTACTTTAAATACTTTCATTATCCTGCGAAAAAAACGGTCAATATAGGTAGTAATTTACGTAAGAAGTCCGAAAAATATTTGTTTTTTCTGTGACGGAAAAAAGTTTGACATTTTATCTCTGTTGGCGGTTTTTTTTCCGCCGAGGTGGTTGAAATCTTTTATAGACATCATATGGGTCCAATCTCCCATATGATAGTGTGGGAGTCCTCTCCATGGTATACCCACTAAACACTCCACCCCGTTGTAGGCTCGTCTGACCGATGTCTCCGACGACACTACGGCCTAGTGGCCCATTGTATCTCACCTACATGCCGTTATCAATTTCACCACATACGACTCATGGTGCCTTTTAAGGGCCACTTCAATATGAAAGACCCTTCTCGTTCAGGTCTCTGAAGATTGCTATTCCGATCCCTGTTCTCGTCTACGAAGAAGGCCAAAAGCTTTCCTTCTCCTACGAGTGACGGGGGAAGGGGTTGGTCCAGCCCTGTGGTGCTAAGGCTGTTTACTCTGGGATGTCGCCCTGTTTCCCAGAGACCCCGTTAGCGACACCATTCCTCGGTGCCATCCATCCATCGCCACGGGTTCCCACAGCTTGGATTAGGTTGCCAAAGCCTCGTTGACCAGTCCTCGACCACCTAGACAGACATCGGCAAATCGCCCCATCCCTGCCACAGATGTCCAACAAATTGTCCCATCTGGCAGAAGATAGCAAAGATGGTCCCAAAATGCTTCATCTGTCAAGCGGCCGCGGCCTGCCTTCCCACACCACTTGATGGTGTGGTTGGGCTTGGAGGGGAAGAGGAAAAGAGGAGTTGGCCAAGAAAGACCGATAGAAAGATTGAAAACGGAAGAGAGAAGAGGATATCACCCAAGACAAGTTGAAGTATGGTGAATATCCGGCTAGGGTACCTCGGGTTCACCATTCCCGTACTCACAAGTTGTGAGCCCCTGAGGGGCTGTTGGCGGGTTACAAAATGTAATATGTATATACACTGTTGATGGCTTTTGTTGTGCCAGTTCCGAAAATTAAGCCATTAACACTGTCTTCGAGAAAGAACTGAAAGTCCTTTAATCTTCCATTACCCTTCGTGGTTACGTAAATAACTAAACAACCACTATTCAAAATTTTTGAAAAGATCAAAACAGAAATCAATTGACACATAATCGATTGCTTCTAAAGGTTTCCATAGCAACAATAAACATGCCTGCAGACACAGATGTACTATCAGCTAAAAACTCACAAAATTTCAAATCAATAATTTTCTGATTTCATTGTAATGTGATATCTTCTCAATATTGAATTGAAAAATACAGTGACGATTGAACAAAAAAAAATGCAGGGGAAATACTAAATTCTCGCTCTGCATTCAAAGCGAGTTCAAAAAATATAAATACAATTGGGTTGTGCACACTAGTCGAATTTACGCCACATACCTATTTTATATTGATCATTCCATGTATTTACATATAATGTACTTGTGTGTACTTGTGTGTACACACCATAGCTGGCCATCGACCTCACGAAAGATCCTTCAGCCCATGTGGGTGGTGTGTAGGCTTTGTTACTGGCTCCATACGCCACCTTAGGAGCAGCATTGTCAATTGGAACGCAACAGTGAATCGTGCGGATGCATCTCCGTGCCCTTATACAAAATTTTATTTGAAGCTAAGTGCCGGGTGTGCTTACAAATTACTTATATTTTGAGCATAAAATGGAAAATAGATACAAACGAGACTGTATTACAGTAAAATCTGTCAGTTTGGGAGATCACCACATAAACTTGAATATTAAATCAAACGAAATTTTATCATGGGAAATGAATAATACTCATGATGCATAATCATTTTGATTTCTTTTATTTTTACTCAATAAACTGTGTTTATTATGTCATTGCATTGTTTCTATGAGGTGAACTGATTTCTAATGATTCATTTAGCAGAAGGTTGATTTGGAATCGAATATTTTTTGCTTCTGACCTAAAAGCTCTGAAACTGATGATTACACGTTTGTCCATAGTGTCAAGTTATTGCAATATTTGTCAACAAAAAATTGTTCGAAGCAGTTCAATTACCTACTTTCAAACTCAGGATAATACAAGTTTCTATTAAATTAACTGGGTCCTGATGGATTATTTGAGAGAATTTTGATTTGGAATCAACGATATTGTTTATCTTCATTTGATTACCGAGCCAAACACAGTGGAATATGGAGAGAAATAAATAATCGCTATTATTATTGTTGATATGCTCACTAACCTAACATTTTCCACTCCTTTTTCCTATACCTGACACTGGCGCGGTATTTGCTATTAGTGCTGACACCTGGTCCAAATTAATTCATCGATTCAATAGAATACACAAATGAGTCACTCTGTGGTTGTATTTAGATTGAAACTACAATTCGAATATCCTTGAAAATCGAATAAACCTGATATGTAAATGCAGGTAAATTGCAGGTAGAAATATTATTGGAACTATTGGTCCTAATAAAACAATCTACTATTATATACCTATTATAGATATGAAATCAATTAAATGAATACGCTGCAGCTACAACCCTTCGTAGAAATAATTTCACTAATGCACAGTGGTCATGTAAAAGGCGCATTGTCAACGTTTTTTATTGTTTGAAAGAATTCTCAACATTTTCGTTTATATTTTATATACCAAAAGTTGTATATATCTCAAAAGCCCGCTATTTAACGAAGAAATCCTTTTACATAGCTGACCTTTTTATAGCCAAGGCGTAGCCGAGGCTAGGGAACCAGCCAAGGCATTGAATCTGCTGTTCTGCTATGTGAAACATACAGGGTGTCTGTAAAAGGTTGGGACATGGCTCGGCTGTGGACTCCTGGGATAAAAACAAGTTGATTTAGGCCAACTTACCTGTATCCAAAATCGTCTCCTTGAGTTGGTACAAGGCGTTGAAGTTTTTTTGGAAAAAAATAATTTTGCTCATAAAAAGGGTAGGCTGAGATCGATTTTCATAATTTTTGGCATGGCATGTTCTGTGACTGTAAGTCACGTTTTGAGATGTTTTTGATCATCATCAGTGACCTGCAAGTGTTACAAACAACCATGTTGCCGTACAAATTTGGTGATAACTTTCCAGAGGTCGGACTGGAAATTGGAACGAATTTGGAGGAACAATTATATGTTTGAGTTATTTTTTCTGAATAGGTACCAGTATTTCAACTAGTCCAGTCAAGAGATCACCCTTGCATTTAATATTCCATCAATTGCTTAAAGTGCATATCAAAAACTTGATTTTCTGTTTCGGGCCAGGAGTTATTTCACTTCCAGTCAGCTGTCCTGGAATACTGTTCCCATATTTGGAGTGCAGCACCCAAACATACCCTGAAACTGTTGGATTCTTTCCAAAAAAAGGGCAATTCGTCTCGTGGGTGATGCCTCGCTCACAAACTCACTCATTTCTCTGGAATACCGTAGAAAAGTTGGCGATCTGGCTGTATTTTATAGATGTTTTCATGGACGATGCTCTTCTGAAATATCAACAATTGTTCCTCCCTTGGCAGTTCTCGCGAGATTAACCCGTCGAGTTGAGGCTTTGCACCCCTTCGTGGTCACTTTGGAGACCTGCAGAATATCTCTTTCCAAAGACTCGTTCATCCAACGAACAGCGAGGCTCTGGAACACATTGCCAAAGGAGGTGTTTCCCGAGGCATATAACCTCCATAAATATAAGAAGAACGGCAATTCCTTCCTTATTTCCCTTGGTTCTCACGATGTTCTCTGAACATTACAGGATATCCCTTTTCGTGGGAAACAGAACATAAAAAAATGTGACAACTATATATGTTCTGTAACTCATATTTCATTCATGTTATGGCCTGACTTTATTGAAAATATATGTATCTTCTTTCACAATATGATGTGAAAAAGTAGAACCTACCCTAACCTAACATTTGTTTTGTACTGGGGGCGGCTAAATATGTGCTGCTCGAAGCGCCGAAATTTCTGATCTGGACCTACTTTTTTCAAGTAAATAACCAGCCCAAGCGATCCAAAATCACCGTCCAGTTATCGGACCTGGGCTTCCACCTCTTCGCCCCCGGCAACCTCTCTGACGACCAACTAGACGAAGCCTTGGACAACCTGTACAGCCGAGTGGTCGACCAAGAGCAGAAAGCTCTGTTCCAGCTCAAGGCCATCCACCAAACGCTCCAGCACGCCGCCAAACCCACGTTCCGGATGACCTTGTCGGAGGACAAAGACAACGCGATCAAGCTCAAGGTCAGAGAGTACTTTGACTCCCCTGATCCCTTGAAGATGGTCGAGGTCGAAGCGCCTGCGCAGTTCAATGAGGAGCAGCTGGTGTGCGACGTGCACGCTTTGGTCTCGATGTACAAGGACAATTCTTTCACCGGGCGAGCTGTGGCTCGGATTTTCCACGGGATCCAGAGTCCGAATTATCCGGCGGTGGTGTGGGGCCGGTGCAAGTTCTGGAGACGGCATCTGGACAAGGATTTCCATGCTGTGGTGAGGATTGCCACTAGGGAGATTATCAAGCTGAGATGAGAGGATTTTAATACATTTTGATTTTAGCAGAGATGATTTTATTTTTGAAAGAAATTTAGAGGAAAGGTTTCCTCTTGTTCAGTATGAATCTAGAATGCAGGGGCGTCGATAATATTTTGGGGGGAGGGTAGTGGATACTTGCTTTAGGTAATGAAAAAAATGCTAGGTTCTATGCAGAGCCATAAATAACATACAGTGTCTTGCATAAAGCTGGAGACAAACTTTTAACAATTCATTCCGAAATTCGACTGGGGCGTTGAGTTTCGCCTTGATAATTATATTCAATTCCTACCACTGAACTATACCCTACAAATGGAATGCCGATGCATGATATCAATAATACGCTCATTTGAACCTCGCGCAGACATGGCGAATTTAATATGCATAATATGCATGCGCACTCATATTGAAACCAGGGCCGGTCTTGCCAATGAACGTTTATTTCTTGCCCATTGAAGTATGTTGAATTATAATGTATAATAGTTTGTGAATTTTCGTTTTTCGAAGACAGTTATCAAATGTTGACATTTGAACACAAAATACTTCGGCGTTATTTTGCCGAGCTTCGTAAAAATTATCATTCGAAAATATTTTTTTTCTTTGATGGAATTAATATTTTTATCTGGAACAGAGAAAATAGACAACAGACTTTCAGGCTCAAAAAATTGAAATTTTGTTCAAAAGGTGAAAAAGGGTAGCAAGTACACATTCTCACCAAATGAAATTAAATTATACATATAAATATAGGTAGGTGAATAATGCTAATATATTTTTCACCTCGTTTTTCACTGAGTAATAATATTGAAAACATTAAATAAAACATTGAATAGGCAACTACATTTTTATTCAATAATTACCAACCGAAAACATTTTTTTAAGGCAAGATAGACGCAAATACATTTTAGGAAAGACAAAATGAAATACATTCTGTTATTCATTAAACATTTTTTGTTATTGGAATATGTGAAATTTTCATTGGAGAAATGTTCTTCACATATACAGTTGGCCTGGCTAAGTTTCTCAACTTTAGGATCTCTACCCAGTGCCTGCATCCATGAGGAATATCTCTGTCAAGCTGAAAACACAAAAAATATAATGTTTTTCTAAAACCTATCTATATTCATATATACTAAGGTAAAGCAGGATTTATAGATTCAACTGAACTGAGAATTAAACTAACAACTGTCAACTCAGGTCAGTTATATTAAGAATTACAAAGTTGGCCAACTTTCAACTCAACAACTGAGAATTAGGAGATTCTGGAGACATAACATGAAGATTGGATTCATATTATTGTTCAAGTGGAGTTTGGTGTGATATTTTTTCTTATGGATTCATGAATTGTGGGGACCAAAATCACTTGTTAACATCATTTTGATTTTTAATCAAAAGACATTTCACATCTAATTCCCAAATTATCTCAGATATGTATTAACACCCTTATGATTATTAACTGTTGATTGTTAATTCCTAATTGTAGTTCTGAAAAATTGTTGTTCTTATTATCAGCTATATACTGGTATGAATTCACATCTATTATTCTAGTACATTCGAGTTTGTTTGATAACTTACTTGAAATAGGATAAACCTTGTTTTCTTTTCCGATTTCGGCACAAGAACACCATGCATCCCTGGCCCATATTGTCTAATAATAGTCTTCAAACTGATAAGTCACCAAAATCACGATCACAACTCAAAAATATAAACGAAACTCACGAAACAAACAAACAAACAATAATAACGGTGTGGCAGATGATGGGCACAAAAATATTCAAGCCTCTCCTGATGGGATCACACCTAATCAACGACATACGTCTGCGGCTGTAAGAAATTTCAATAATCACGGACATTCTTTTCATATCTTGGTTCTACTGCGCCGACGCAGAACCTTAAGGTCAAGATCTCCTGGGAGGCGTAAAATTTTCACGCGCAGGTGGCTGCATCAGCATTCCATTTGTAGGGTATAGTTCAGTGATTCCTACTCGGTCGAGGTCACGTGACCACATGTGGAAGGTTATACATTTTTACATATTAATCGCTTGAAAAAAGCTATGTTCTATGCAGAGCCATAAATAACATACAGTGTCTTGCATAAAGCTGGAGACAAACTTTCAACAATTCATTCCGAAATTCGACTTGGGCGTTGAGTTTCGCCTTGATAATTATAAAAAATGTCCTACACGGTCGAGGTCACGTGACCACATGTGGAAGGTTATACATTTTTACATATTAATCGCTTGAAAAAAGCTATGTTCTATGCAGAGCCATAAATAACATACAGTGTCTTGCATAAAGTTGGGGAAAAACTTTCAACAATTCATCTCGAAGTTTGACTGGGGCGTTGTTGAGTTTCGCCTTGATAATTATAAAAAATGGCCTACTCGGTCGAGGTCACGTGACCACATGTCAAAGGTTATCCATTTTTATAAATTAATCGCTCAAATAGACTCATTTGTTTGAAATTCAAAAAATTTTACATAGTAATGTTTCTATTTCAATTATGTGTCGAATTTGAACTTTTTTTTCTGGTCTTCTTTAATTAATTTAATTGAAAATATGACATCCAGTCAGAAACAAGTTCTGGTATAAGGAAGTATAGTTAACAATAATACTTAACTATACAATTAAAATTAATTTGCATAAATAATAAAAGAAAAAAAACATTGATTTTGTTCAGAAATGATGAATTTTTTAAGTTCGTAATTGAATTTGATTGTATTTCTGCAATTTTTTATATTTTCTGGTAATTTGTTGTACTCAAACAGAGCAGCGTGGGTGTCTAGTTTGGCGATCATGAATTTCATTGTTTCCTGTTAAAATAAAATTGGATTTCAATTTTTCATTTATGATATTGTATATTATTTTCATATTTTCGATGAAAATGATTTTGTTATTTTATATAACTGATTTGTTGGTGTATTATATGGTAAACGATACAGTACTTTCAATGTATTTTTATATAATGCAGATATTTTATTAAAATTGCTTTTTGTACAGTTTCCCCAAACATTTATCAAAAAGTTAATACGACTGAGTGTATGAGAATAAAGAATTATATATGCAATTTTTCAATCGAGCTTGGGACATCTTCTTAGGGCTCCAATAATAGGAGATATTTTTCATCAACACTTTTATATGTTTGTCCCACTTCAGTTTATCATCAAACCAAATCCCAAGATACTTTTTCACATTAGTTTGTTTCATAGATTCATTTTTAATTTTGAGATTTGAATTTACATTTTGTTTACATTTTTGTTGGAAAATCATATATTCAGTCTTATCAGCATTCATTGATGAAAGGTTTGAATGCAGCCATTTTTCAAGTCAAGTCTCTATCAATTATATTTTCAGTTTTTGATATTTATTCAACTTCTACCAAATGTCTGCAATGCAAACACAAAACAATTTCATTCCAGGTGATTCATAATGCTACTAATTTTCAATCACTAATTATTATTGAAAAAAATATGATTTTCTCCAGAAAATAATAAAACCCACTTCAAATTTTTGTTATGATTGATGCAAAGTTAATGTATTGTCTAGCATTCAGGAGCGAAATTTATTAAAATGGATTGTCGATGATACCATTAGAATGAATAAAAAAATATCAAGAACTCAAAACTGCAATAGAATATTCAAATTCGAGGCACATGTGTAAAATTGGAATAGAAACAACTTTTCCTGGTAAACTTTTTTGAAATTCAAACAATAAGGTTGATATGAAAAAATGTAACTTTTGAAATGTACCGATCAGTCACGTGATCATAACCGAGTAGTCAATTTTTTATCTTTTTTAGAGTAAAACAAGGCACTATTTGATTTATTATTTTTCCCATATGATACCAACTTTATGAAAGACACTGTATATCAAAATTAGAAATAAAATTAAACTTCTTTGAACAAACAAATCAACCCAAACCATCATAAGCGTCTATTATCTATCTCACAAATAATAAACAACTTCGGTGGATTAACATTCTTGGAAGGGTGGGGGTAGTTACCCCCATCAGCCCCCCCAATGTCGACGCCCTTGCTAGAAAGTCAAGAGAATTTTACCAGATTTCATTTTTTGTAGTGAAACATTTGTTTGTGAAGAAGATTCTATTTTAGCAACTTGCATTTTTTATTTAGGGAAGGAACTTTGATAATGATTTTCATGCTGGGATGAGGATTTGCCACTAGAGAGATCATTAAGCTGAGATTGAGATACATCTAATTCATTTTGGTTTCAGCAAAGAAGATTTTATTTTTGAAACAATGTGTTTTCACTTTGGAGGAAAGTTTTTCTTTGTTCGGTATGAATGAGTCCAGAGAATTTTACCAGATTTTATTTTTTGTAGTGAATTATTTTTGTAAAGATTATTTTTTAGCAACTTGCATTTTTAATTTGGGGAATGAACTTTCATGACGATTTCCATGCTGTGGTCGGATTGCCACTAAGAGATCATCAAGCTGAGATGAGAGGATTTTAATACATTTTGATTTTAGCAGACATGGTTTCATTCTTAAAATAACTTTTGAGGAAAGCTGTTTCTCTTGTACAGTGTGGATCTAGAAAGTTGGGAGAATTTTATTAGATTCAATTTTTTGTAGTGACTATTCCACTCTTGTTCTCGAGAACCAATCAGAATCGAACTTTTTCACAGATTCTCCTGTATTCCCGCGATATTTTTGACTAAAATTTATCAGACTTGCTCTACCAATACAGAAGCCGAATTGACCCACACGTGACAAACCAACCTCGCTTTTCAGCGATAAAATTTTTGACATTCAAAACGTCATCAATCATGTTGGAAGCCAGAATGATGGATGCAGTGTGCGCAACTCTCGCGAGGCCCTCGTTTATTGTCTCATTCATGAAATATTCATATGAATACAACTCATGATGCTATTTTTCCTGGAAATATTGACATACTCTAGCTTGCTTTTTTGATTTCGTTCATAACATTGATTCAAAACTTCTCGCCTACGGATTGAAAGTTTTGAAAAACAATATCATTCGCGAAATTATTGGGCAACAAGCTGTCATAACAATCGCAGAATATTTTCCGCAAAATTGTATCACTTGTGGTATTACATATGAAAAATCAACTTCTCCACAGAGAACGCCACTTGACGATGACGTGAGTCATATTATCACCGATAAAAAATATGCACCTTTTTTATCGTTGTTTGTATGTATGTAGTTTGTATGCGCCTGATGTTACTCCAATTTCTGTCGTGTCAAGTTTGATTGTTGAATATATTGTTCACGAGTAAATTAGCAAGATGAGCCGTTTTCGGAAAATTTCGTTTGAAGAAACCACAGGAAATATAAAAAAAATCAATTACGCATACTACAAGGAGCTACAAGAAACACGAAATCATCAATAAAGGTAATCATTATTATTGTTTATTTGTATATTGTCGTTGATTTATCTTGTCAAAAAACACTTGAACTTTGTTTCAAATTGGATACATTTCCTTACTGACTCAAACATTTTCCATCAGTAATTTTTTGGCAAATGTTTTTCGTTAGGAAGAGGACTTTATCTGATAAAAAAAGCTCTTGTGTTTTTACTGTTGAAAAATTGTAACAACTTGCATTTTTAATTTGGGGAAGGAACTTTAATAAGGATTTCCAGGCTGGGATGTGGATTTCCACTAAATAATAATAATAAAATAGTTTTTCCATTGTAAAATGTTGTAGCTTTGGGAAACTATTCCATTTTAATGTTTGTGCAAATCAGTTTTTGAGTAAATATAATTTTATTTTAGTAAATTTAATATTTTAATTTGGGGGTACACTTTCTAGCGTCCAGTAGGAACAATTCTTTCATAATCATTAACTGTCAAAATACGTGCTCGGACTTTTTTGTTTGCTTATTCTGTGAATATTACATGAACGATCAATATTTTACAAAATAACTGGCGAAAAAAATAATGTGACCTTATTAAATTTGCCGACTAAGTACACCTAGGTGACAATCCGCCTAATATAATTCTTGAATTTATCATTCTTGATATCCTGCAACCTCGAAATCTTCACGCTGGCGTTTTCGTATTTGCACTTCCCACAGAACTCCTTCACGATCGGATGGAGGGGGCTCTGGAAATAAACGGCGTCGCCGCTCGTCAACTTTTTGTTCTTCTCGTGCGACCAGTGGTGCAAAAACAGCTCGACGATCAGCGCCACGATGGCCAACAGAGGGTGGAACAGCACCATGGTGGGCAGAAGGAAGATGGCCGACGTGATGAGCTGCGATTCCTGGGGATCGGCCTTGAGGCGGCGCGATTTCCGTTTTTTGTGACTCTTGGCGGGTTTGTAGTAGGTGCTGGGTATCCTGAACCTCTTCACGGTTTTGCCTTCTTGTTCTCCGGTTTCGAGGTTCACTTTGGGAGAGTCTTGGATCTCTCCGGTTTCTAAGTCCAGGAAGTATTCGCCGGTTTCCAAGTCCATCGCAAACATCTGAAAGAGTGACATAGGATTTTTCCAGTACTGTTTATAGAATAACGTTCCGCAAAACACTGATCGTAGCTGCAACGTGAACCCTGATTTATAGATACCATAACACATCTCTTAACTTTCTGCAATCAGTACCGTAAGACGAATAAATAAAGTTGGCACTTATAGATTTTCCTCCTTTAAAATAAGTATAACGGACAGAGAGGCATAAAAGGAAGGACCTCCTATCAATGCAGACATTGCTGTCTATACGGACGGCTCCAAAACCGAGGAAGGATCAGGAGCTGGTATATATGGGGCCAAGCCGAAGACAAGAATCTCACTGAGCTTACGCAAATACGCGACGGTGTTTCAGGCAGAAATTATTGCAATACATCATTGCGTAAAAGAATTGATAAGGCAAGAGTTCAAAGGGAACCATTGCAATCTATTCGGATAGCCAGGCGGCAATCAAAGTTAGTTAACACAAAGCTAGTATTGGACTGCTCAGAAACCCTAAATGAACTGGGCAGTCAGAACAGACTGACTCTAGCATGGGCACCAGCACATAAAGGGTACGAGGGCAATGAAGAGGCAGACTCACTTGCCCGAGCAAGAGCATACAAAGCTCTGAATAGCCCAGGACCCTTTTGTGGTATTGCGAAAGCTATACAAAAAATAATTATCAAATCATGGATGCAAACCAAATCTCAAGAATGGTGGAACAACTCGCCAGGAATATGAGACAGGCAAAAGAGTTTATTAAAAAACCATCGCCCACATTCACAGAATATCTACTGACAGTAACGAATTTCCACTAGAAAACTAGTGGGACTTCTCACAGGGCATTGTAGGCTCAACAAACACATGAGTACGATAGGTCTGACTGAAGAACTGCTGTGCAGGTTCTGTCAGGAAGAGGAGGAAACAACAGTACACATACTTTGCCACTGTGAGGGCTTGTCAAGACTAAGGTTCCTTACGCTGGGTGAGGAAAAACCAAGAGCCCAAAGTTACATGGGGATCTGAAAGCTAGCCTATGGAGTCTCACAGAGAAGGCGGTGCCAGACAAAGAACTCTAAACGATTTTGAGGGCAGACACAATAGATCTGAAAAGGTCGCGGCGTGGAGGCAGATAGCCCTAAGGCCCCACTCTAAATCTGAATCTAATCTGATCTAGATTTTCCTGAATTTGACACTCACCAATCTCGTCATATTAATTTGTGTTATTATTTTTGTTCGGACTATGAAGTACCATTTTTGGAATTAGCATTGTTTCATAGCACGAGGATCAATCTGTTCAAGGTATTCCGATTCTACCATTGGGTGATAACCTGGATTATGAATATTTGGCACTGCTACTACAAGGTTCAAAAGTCGGGAGACTGAAACCAAGTTAGGGGTTTTATAAAACATATGCAGATTGCCAAATGCATAAGGTTGTTAGTGAGTGGGGGTGGTTGGACATGGGGATGAGGAGCTATCATATAACGTAAGCTAGTTATATGGCGGCACTTGATCCTGGGCATTCAACCTTTCGGGGGGCGTGGTGTGTGTGAGATATAGGTCTCTGTGACGAACACTTCGCATATCAACTATCCCTGGCCAACACCAGCCACCTCTGCTTTACGCGAAGGGACGTATAGGTGAACTACGTAGATGCACCAAATCTATCTAATATATAAAATTCTCCTGTCCCGGTCACGGTGTTAGTGGCCAAACTCCTCCGAAAGGGCTCGACCGATTCGTATGAAGTTTTTTGTGCGTATTCGGTAGGTATGAGAATCGGTCGTAATCTATTTTTTAAATCGAAAATTCAAGATGGCGGACCCAATATGCCGGACGAGTATTGTTATCCGATTTCATTCAAAATTGGTATTCGGGAGTTTTCGGGGTCGGAGATTATGATTCTTCCGTCAAATTTTGGAAATTCAAGATGGCGGATCCGATATGGCTGACGAGTTTTGTAATTATGGTCAGATTCCATTCAAAATTGGTATCTGGGGGTTTTCGAGGTCGGGGATTAAGATTTATTCATCAAAATTAGGAAATTCAAAATGGCGGATCCAATATGGCGGACGAGTTTTGTAACTATGATCCGATTCCATTCAGAATTTGTATCTGGGTGATTCTCGAGTCGGAGATTATGATTCTTTCATCAAAATTAGGAAATTAAAGATGGAGGATCCAATGTGGCGGACGAGTTTTGTAATTATGATCCGATTCTATTCAAAATTCAAAATCTGTATCTGGGGGTTTTCGGGGTCGGAGATTATGATTTTGTTCTTTAAAATTGGGAAATTCAAGATGGCGGATCCAATATGGTGAAAGAGCTTTGTAATAAATATTAGTTTGAAAAACTATAATGAAACACGCTTTTTTAGATAGCCAAACTCGAGGCCAAACTGAATAGAAGTAGAAAATTGATAGTATAGTTCAAAAAACGAGATAGGTTGTCGAACTAAAAAGAAGCAGAAAATAAAAATAGTAGTTTGAAATACTAATGAAACACGATTTCATGGATATCCAAACTAAAAAGAAGTTCGAAACTAAATAATAAAAGTGTATTGATGAATATTTAACTGAAAAAATATTGTCTAACATACAATAATCTTGTCAGGAGTAGTCAGGATATAGATTTTTTTGGTCAGAGTCTCAGTTCGTTTAAACGGATTGTAAAATCATATATTTTTCGCTCAAATCAGTGAAAATTTATATTCCTTGAATTGTTACATTAAATTAAATTGTTACATCATCTCACTAATTTAGCTAAGTAGTTATAGTTATAGTATAGACTTTCGATTTAAAAGAATTATATTATATTTTTGTTACTAAGGGCGGCCTTGTAATAGGATAGCATATGCTATCTGTTGGGCAGCCAAAATACTAAATAAATAAATAAATAAAAATGTATATAGCAAAACAACGTGTATCAGCATCAGCTATTGTAATAAATAGTAATTTGAAAAACTAATGAAACGCTTTTTTATAGATAGCCAAACTGAAAAAAAGTGAGTAGTCAATAAATGAAAAAACGAAGAGATAAGAGTGCCGAACTAAAAAGAAGTAGAGAATAAGTAGAGTAGTTTGAAAAACTAAAGAAAATCCAGTTTTCATGGATAGCCGAACTAAAAAGAAGTATAAATAAAATAATGAAAGTTCTTTGATAAATATTTATGTCAAAACATTTTTTCTAGAAATAATGTTATGACAAAACAACGTTTGCTGGGTCAGCTAGTTAAATATGTAATGTGATTGAAATATGTGATGTAATTGATATAATGGAAAGAAAATAAACGACTTGAATACGTTGCAAAAATACGACTGAATGGATAGGACACCTAGAGAATGGACCATCAGCGCTACCAAGTCACCACAATGTATGAGGTTAACCTTCAAAATGAAGATCTTATTACAATCTCATCATCCATTATTACTATTATTCTCATATTTTGATCGTTCCTCTGCCAGTATGGGGATTTGAAAGCCCATCAATGGAATGAATGCCGGCTGATTGGCCGCCGGGAAACCGTCGCCTTGAGTGTCCTTTTCTAGATGGCCCCGTACCATGCTGATGAGGTCTTCAGAGCTCAAAAGAGAATAATTAGAATTATATTATTCAAATCGTATACCTTTTCTTGTAAAGAAATATTCCCAGAATTGAACCTACTAACATTTCCCTCATTGTTCATTCTTGCATCAATAATGCAGGTCAAAAATAACTTATCTGAATATACTGTTTCTAGAAATAATCAATATGATCTTAGAGTAAATATGGATTTGACTTTACCAAAGCACAGACTGACCAAGGTAGCAAATAGTCCCATTGTGCTACCTATCAAATTATATAATAAACTACCAATTGACTTGAAAAAAATACAAAATAAACACAAATTTAAAAATACCCTTCAAGATATTTTGATTAAAAATGCATTTTTCTACGAACGTGAAAAATGACAAGGTTCGCGCATTGTTAACAAATTGCGAAGCGACATTTTTTTCAGTTTCCTACGTTACCATGATACCTTGCACAAAACAATGCGCGAAGTAGAACAGTGCGCGAAATACCTACTTCGCACATTGTTATGTAAAATATATGAGATATTTATGTTTCAACTTTATGGTCCTCAATCGAGCAAACATCCACGAAATCATTTATTTCTGAATGTTCAACAATAACTTTGTTTTTTCTCTTGGAGCGCACGAAAGGAAATTCCTATTATGTTCGTGGAACATCGTGCGTACCTAGGGAGGATAGGGGAAGGCCTTTTAAGCCAGTTCAACACCATTTTTTATATCAAGCAAAGCATATTTTCATTTTAGAACTATATTTTTTGACGTTCGTAGAAAAAATGTTGTTTGCAACTCGAGCGCGAAATACTTTGGTCATCTCGACTATTTTTTTAACTCGGCTATGCCTCGTTAAAAAAATCAGATCTCGATCACCAAAGTATCATTTCGCGCTCTCTAGATACAAAAATAACTATTTATTCAATCAATGATTGTTTCAATTGCAACTTCTATGACCTCGCATCTAATACTTTTTGTTGATGTCCTTATTACCTTATTTTGTTTGTGCGCAAAATTTTTCGAAGTTTGTTTTTCTACCTATTATGTATGTTCACTCACTCTATATCGGATTTTTCACTTAGAAAACCTATTTTGACATTATCCAATACAGCAAAGTCTATGGAAATGAATAGTTTGTATTTGTATTTGTACCAACGCTAGATATTTTGCCGCAATATTTAGTTATGGGAGCAATGTGGGGCTCCGTGGCCGAGTTTGTCTATGCGCTGAAATTCGCTAGATAGCCGTTCACGATGAAGAGGTTGAAATTTTACAAATTTTTTTTAAATTTTAAAAAAAATGTATTGGGCCTTCATTTTACCGCAAATGAATGTTTTTTGGGAATAACCTCTTCAAGAGCGAATAACGCAAAAACCCTTAGAGCTAGACAATATTGAAAAGGGCATATTTTTTATGTAAAATTGAACGGCCTGTCAGATTTTTCACATATTTTGATCATCATTTGATGGACAAAGGAGATATGGTGTAATTCACCGAAGTAACAAAGTACCACAATGATCAGATTTCTGAATCTTGAACCACCCTGTATTTGTTTCAATTAAATGTCGGTAAAAGTTGACATAGGGACATGTGAGCCGTTTTGACCAATAAAGAATAGTTTCGACACAAAAAAATCCTTAAGTTGAAACATCTCGATTTTGAACACCCTATATCTCAGTAATCATTCTTGCTAGACCCCAAGATGAATCGATGAAATCAACTCTTCAGGGAGAATCTGAAAATTCAATGAAATACAGGGTGTTCCATTTAAAATAAGGAAGTTAATAATAATTCCGGAATAACTGAAAAAGTGGCAACATCGACGATAACATTTTCAAATCCACCACATTTTGAAATCACCCTGTACATATATTGAAAAAAACCTAACAAACGGTTACCGAGATATTCACCTGGTTCCATACTTTTGCCCAACCCTGTATATATACTGTCGTACTTCTATGGGAAATCACCCTGTTTATTCATAAATAACAGAAACGTGACTTACTTTTTTTGATAATATAAGCACCTCAAAACCTATTTATTCTCGTTATTTGAATCATTTTTCTCATATGGATATAGGAACGAACTCTAACAAATAATGACAATGATCAAGTCAACAGCGTAGTTGAAAGTCGGAACAATGTCTGAGTAAATGCGTGTCTCCAATGAAAATTGAAGGGTCAAAGGTTCTGTCAGAATTAGCATACAGGCTATTTTTTTGAATAAAAGTCACATCCTTTTATTGAAATGAATCAATTGAGGAAATCAGAACGATTACCATAAAGAGGAAAATGTGGGGCAATAATTAAACATAGGTAGGTACCTACTTTGATTAGGTTGAGTCTCATTCATATTCAAATAAATTCGGAAGCGCAAAATTTAATTATTTCAAATTGTATATAAGCACATCAGTTGATAATATGAAATGAATTATCCACAGAATATCAAATAGAAATGCCTAGCAATGGGGCTATACACAATACAGGGTGTCCCTTCTGGAACTGCATCGATCAATATACAGTGTGTCCCACTTACCATGCTCACCATGGGTATCTTTTTAACGGTGAGAGATACGAGGTCGGTTAAATGACACCAAATGTGGAGTTTGTCAAGGCCAACTATAATGTGAAAAAATATTTTGATAAAATTCATTAGTTTTTGTTTTATACGCAAAAAACAGATTTTGAACATTTTCATGTCTCCTCCGTAACTTCTTTATTTATGAAAATACTCAAATAGGAATTTCACATTCTCATGGCAGTTTTTCAAAGTGATTTCGAAAAAAATATGAAATTTATATCAACTCTTCTAGAATTTGAGATATCAGCACCAACTTTAGTTTTTCAAATGTAGGTCATAGCTCGCTATGACTTAGTTACAAATAACTTTTTTTTCTCTCATAGATGATATGTCGCAGTAATAGTTTTGTGTTGATAACAACGGAGTTATCGTCATTTATACAAAAACAAAAAATTATTTGTAAGCCGCCATCTTGAATTTATAAATTTTCACAAAAAAATCTTGATCTCCGACCTCAAAAACCCCTATTTACCAATTTTGAATGGAATCGGACCAAATCTTGTCCGCCATCTTGGAGGAGCCATTTTTTTTTTAATTTCAACAAAAATTCCATAATGTATTGTCACCGAAATTATGAACACCTGCCAAATTTCAAGTTAATCGGAGTTTGGAATTTTTGTTGAAATTTAAAAATATGGCTGCTCCAAGATGGCGGACAAGATTTGGTCCGATTCCATTCAAAATTGGTAAGTGGGGGTTTTTGAGGTCGGAGATCATGATTTATTTGTTAAAATTCATAAATTCAAGATGGCGGCTTCCGAATAATTTTTTGTTTTTGTATAAATGACGATATAACTCCGTTGTTATATCAACACAAAACTATTACTGCGACATATCATCTGTGAGAGAAAAAGAAGTTATTTGTAACTAAGTCATAGTGAGCTATGACCTACATTTAAAAAACTAAAGTTGATGCTGATATCTCAAACTCTAGAAGAGTTGGTATAAATTTCATATTTTTTTCGAAATCACTTTGAATAACTGCCATGAGAATGTGAAATTCCTATTTGAATATTTTCATAAATAAAGAAGTTACGGAGGAGACATGAAAATGATCAAAATCTGTTTTTTGCGTATAAAACAAAAACGAATAGATTTTATAAAAATATTTTTTCACATTATAGTTGGCCTTGACAAACTCCACATTTGGTGTCATTTAACCGACCTCGTATCTCTCACCGTTGAAAAGATACCCATGGTGAGCATGGTAAGTGGGACACACTGTATAGAAAACCATAAGTGGGTCGAATTTGAAAATTTGGGAGTTCACTATTGTTGATAAGTGCTATCCGACTAAAATATTTTGAAGATTGTGGCAATTTCCGGTTGTACCAGAAGTGGACCCCAACTTCGTTATTTTAAAGGGGACTCTCTGTATATTATTAAGGTTTTAGATTTTACGCATGATTCTGAACATGTTTCATGTATAATGACCTTTACCCAAGTATAACCGTTTTCGAAATATTTCAAAATTTTAAGTTAAAAACTGCACTTGCAGACCGAAAAATATTTTTTTTATTTCTGGACATATCATTAATTTTCGATCGTGTATCGATTTATTCGTAGGAGAGGACCCAGTTCAGTAGAATTTCGATATCAATTCGATTACTGTTATACACGGCGTTCACCAGAACATATAATACAGATCCGGTGGAAAAAATTATTGTAAGTCGATTTTTTTCAAATGGAAACCGCCTAATTTTGAATTCTCATTCGATTCGTCATCGAAAATGAAGCTAACTTTGCATGAGGTTATCTATGCCTACACTCAACAGTTTTCGAAATATTGGCGAATTAACATGTCTCAGTTCCAGAAAATCTCGTACTCTTGAGTTTACGTATTTTTAGTTGACCATGGCGCCCGCAGTTGCGTTGGAAACAATCAACTGCCACAGAAATGTCATTAGTGATCAATCATGCCAGCTCGTTTGAATTATTCGAATGAAGATCACTTAAATCTATTAAGTAATTTATGGCGAATGTAAAAGGGTTATCTCAAGAACATGTGATATATTTGCTATTCGGTATCCGCAGAAGCAGAATAAGCCCTCACAAAATACTTTCTAAACGAATTATTGAAAATTTCAAAAATTTTGGATCCGTCAAAGCAAGGGTGCAGAGAAACAAGCCAATTGTTGATGATGAAGATATTGAAATTGCCATTTTGGGATATTTTGCTGCATATCCAACAATATCTTTGAGACAAATTGCAAGAAAATCAGGATTGTCAAAAACTCAGTACATAGAATACTGCAAAAACATAAATTTCACCCATATAAGTTCTCCATAGTTCAGCACCTGAAAGAAACAGATTTTCAACGAAGAGTGAGATTTTGTGAATTCGTTTTGAATAATAAATAGAGAAATAGTTAAGTTATTAACTTCATCCGAATAATTCAAACGAGCCGGCATTATTGATTACAATGACATTTCCGTGGCAGTTGATTGTTTCCAACGCAACTGCGGGCGCCATGGCCAACTAAAAAACCGTAAACTCAAGAATACGAGATTTTCTGGAACTGAGACATGTTAATTCGCCAATATATCGAAAACTGTTGAGTGTAGGCATAGATAACCTTATTCAAAGTTGGCTTCATAATTTTCGATGCCGAATGGAATGAGAATTTAAAATTGGGGGGTCTTACAAAAATTTTTTCAACCGGATCTGTATCATTTTCTGGTGAACGCCCTGTACCTATATAACTGTAATCGAATTGATATCGAAATTCTACTGAACTGTGTCCTCTCCTTCTAAAATCGATACACGATCGAAAATTAATGATCATCATGTCCTGAAATTAAAAAAAAAATTTTTCGGTCTGCAAAGGCAGAGTTTTTAACTTAAAATTTGAAATATTTCGAAAATGGTTAGAATTGGGTATAGGGCATTATACATGAAACATGTTCAGAATCATGCGTAAAATCTAAATTCTTGATAATATATAGGATGTTCCATTCAAAATAACGATGTTGGGGTCCACTTCTGGTATAGCCGGAAAGTGCCACAATCTTCAATATATTTTAGCCGGATATAGCACTTATCAACAATACTGAACTCCCAAATTTTCAAATTCGGCCCACCTATGGTTTTCTATATATTGATCGATGCAATTCCCCGAGGGACACCCTGTATATCACTGTCTACTTATAAGAAGTTCAATAAAATCTGGTAGACATGCATTCATAATTACCTTTCCAGCAAACATTTTTTTTGTTTAATGCAATATACAGGGTGATTCAAAAGTAAGCGGCATCCTTTCAGAGGCGTATTCCTTGCATGAAAATAAGGCAAAAAGTTCCTATTGATAAGGATCCGAAAATGCTTCCTAAGGGAGCTACGGCCCTTTGAATAGGACACCTCAAAGACGGTTTTTTCTCTATAACTTTAAAATCCTTCACAACAAATTTTTAAAAATTGGTGTACGGCATAAACATTCGATGGTAAATAGGACTCCGTATTCGAAATAATTTCCAAACGAAATCACAGTAACCTGAATATCCGGAGAAGAAGGGATATTTTTACACTTACCCTCTCCCGCATGTGACGCCCCTGAATGAAATTCTGAAATTTCGAATACGGAGTCCTATTTACCATCGAATGTTTATGCCGTACACCAATTTTTAAAAATTTGTTGTGAAGGATTTTAAAGTTATAGAGAAAAAACCGTCTTTGAGGTGTCCTATTCAAAGGGCCGTAGCTCCCTTAGGAAGCATTTTCGGATCCTTATCAATAGGAACTTTTTGCCTTATTTTCAAGCAAGGAATACGCCTCTGAAAGGATGCCGCTTACTTTTGAATCACCCTGTATAAGTAAAACACATTTCATAAGCCTTTTGCATTTTGATTTTGAATATTCCTATACTAGATGGAAAACTTATGAAGTTGTTTATTTCCAATCATTATTGGCTATAATCAGTAGTAAATACTCTCGGTTATACTATACAGGGTAACGCACGGTCTTTGGTATGTTAGACGTTTATGGATTTTTTCTGAAAATTTCGCATCTTACATTTTATCACCTGTTCTATTAAAAGTCCTATAGCAACTTCATTATTTCAAAAGTAACACTTCGTATATTAATACATTCTTAGAATTGCCTTTTCATTACAATACTCTTTTGTTGATTTGTTGCTGATAAATCCCTATAGCTATCTCTATCGATTTTCGAGATAAAAAATGATTTGTTAAATATGATCGAAAACATATCCCTAATTGAACTTAAGTAAATCAGGGCTCTCAATTCGCTAAGAGTTGATATTTTAGTGGTGGTTTGGACAGTCTTGATGTATTCAATTTACACCGAGAAATCGCCTCCATATCATACAGGGCGTGCTGTAATAATTATTATTATATCCGTTGTTCACACAAGTGGTCAAAAGTTCATTTTTTCAAATGAAACCTACTGTTAAAAAAAATATATATTACAAGATGACATAGCATGTCCCTATACCTAAATCATCAAGTTTTCCTAATGAAGCCGCTTTTTGTGAAAAATATAATTTTATGAAGAAGTTATAATTTTAGATAGCCATGGAAATATCAAACTCAAAAGTTCTCTCCTCTTCCATCTCTCTGCGATGCTACCAACGTGGCCGCATTGAAATATAGAGAGGTCCGATAAATCTTTCCATGTCTAACATCTACTTTGTGCCACTGAACTATTTTTCAATTCAGCAGAGTTTCAAATTTAACGATATTAACAAATTATGTCAAAATAAGTATGATATAAATCAAAATTTCATTTTGAAAATTCGAAATGTCATCAGTCAATGACATTCATGACATAGCCATATCACGTCATTATAATGTCGAAAATAGTTCAATGGCGCAGAATAGAGGTTGGAAGATTCTTCGTCTTTCAATTTATTGAGTAAAAACCAGTGGGTTCCATTCGAAAAAAATGAACTTTTGACCACTTGTATGAACAACGGATATAATAATAATTTCAGCACGCCTTGTATGATATAGAGGCGATTTCTTGGTGTAAATTGAATACATCAGGCCTGTCCAAACCACCACTAAAATATCAACTCTTCATGAATTGAGAGCCCTGATTTACTTAAGTTCAATTATTGATATATATTGGATCATATCTAATTATTTTTTATTTCGAAAAACGATAGAGATATGTATAGGGATTTACCAACAAAAGAGTATTGTGATGAGAAGGCAATTCTAAAAATCAATTAAATATACGGGGTGTTCCATTTGAAAAAATGATGAAGTTGCTAGGACTTTTTGTTAGATACGGCATCATCGCAATTTCGAAAATATTTTAGATCGATAGAATATAGGTGATAAAATGTAACATGCGAAATTTTCAGAAAAATCCTGCATTGCGTTCTCCATACCTACCATCGACCGTGAGTTATACCCTGTATATAAAAGTAGCTACTTCAAAATATGCCAGATTAGTCCAATAAATGAAGGAGGAAAAAAAGGCAAAGTCAACGTTAATTACGCACTACTTTCATCTTCCGGTTGGAAGTAGCTTTTGGTACCTCATTAAACATGAGACAAAGTTTGACTGGAAAACGCGTGCGATGGCGGAGAAAATGGCCCCAAAAGACCAGGAAAATAGGTTTTCAGCCAATATCTCCTAAAATATGGCAGTTAGAGATTTTCGGTTCAGATGAAAATTGAAGTTCAGTTAATTTTCTACAGAAATAGCTTTAACACCCTCGCCATTTTGAGCAAGTAGGTACCTCACACAAATTGTATCAAAATTTGACAACACTCTAATGAGCATTAAACTCAGCATTAAATAAATGAATGATAATACACAAGGTGTGACATTATATTTATTTATTATTCTTAATAGTAATAGGTACCATATTTTGTTACTCAATATCATTTATTCTACCCCACTTGAGTCTGGATTTTTTCATTTCCAATTTGAGCCAGGATGGAACATAACCATCAAAGAATACTGCATTGGGAAATGGTAAAGGTGGTGGAGGTGCTTTAAAGGGGTGCACATTTTTCATCTTCCTCATGAGAAATTCTTTATTGATCTGTTTGGGATCCCTATATTTGTCCATGTACAAATTGAAGGGTTCTTTTTTCGGAAACCACTTTTGCTTCTTGATATATGGTGGAAGGAAGTCATATTCAAAAACTGGTTCTTTCATGTCTAAAAACAAAAAGATAAATTAACCACAGGGGATTTGATACGAGCAGTTGTTGATAGTGAACATACACTATTTATAATGGTATATTTGTGATCAACTCACCAAGAGTGTCATGGTAAAACTTTTTCAAGGATGAATCCCAATCAGCTTGGAAAAATGCTAACCCAGCAGGTGTTATATCTTCTTGTAGATTTTTGTAAAAATCATAGGTATGAAAGGTTCTCTCTGATAATGTCAAACTAAGCAAAATGAGAGTTACAATTTTGTTTTATTGTAATATGAAGATCTTACCATTGGCCTTCCCTTTTGAAAAAGGAAAAGTCAAGTTTCTTCTCTTGCTTGTACAAA
The DNA here is from genome assembly GCA_918026855.4 of Phaedon cochleariae. Taxonomy (NCBI): domain Eukaryota; kingdom Metazoa; phylum Arthropoda; class Insecta; order Coleoptera; family Chrysomelidae; genus Phaedon; species Phaedon cochleariae. Next base: position 22,564,500 of record OU896719.1, on the reverse strand, counting down.
ATGAATATGTGCCTATGATAACCAGTTCCTTTTGGAGGAAATGGCTGTAAATATTCTACAATTGTCTCTCCCTTGTCAATATTGTTTCCAGGTATGTTAGCTCTAGAAATATTGAACAATGAATAACCAATGAAATTGAGGAAGATATCTTGAGTTTGAAAATGCATACTTACACAAACCAGTGAACATATTCTCTTTCATTTTCAGTGAAGTGACCATCAGGGTTGGTTAAAATCAATGTCCAAAGATCATTACTATCACTATCATAGCTTACTTTTGGTTTTCTACTGGCTTGTTTTGGTTTTATTACATTTCCAAAGTAAACTGGTATTTCACCATCTCCTGTATCAAAAGATATGTTCACTGGTACTCTGGGATAAAAATAAGCATCACCAAATAAATGTTCAAATACTCCATAATGCTCAGCTATCCCTTTTATTTGCAAAGGACCTGCTGTTGTTATCCATTCTTTGTCCACATCTTCCATATTAACAATTACTGAAAAAAAAAACAATGTGAAACCACCAAGTGGACAAAGGTTACATAAGAAAGAATATTGAGAGCATTCTAACACTGTTTTGTTCCAGCCAACTTCTCAAGCATTGGGTTTTTCCTCTGTTCCTTCAGATATTTAAGCCTTTCATCTAAGACTTTTGATCTGGACAATCGAGGTGGGGGCAGACCAATGTCCACTTTGAAATAAATCGCCGGGTTCAGGTAGTTCTTCTCTAAAAAGATTATAAAGTTGATAAGTTTGAAGGGGATGATGAGTGATGAACTTTTACCTGATAATTTTTGTTCTAAAGATTTGGCTATTCCTGGTGGTTTTCCTCTCAAATGATGACCATTCCTTATAGAACCACATAATGAAGAACTTATATTTCCAGTTATATTTGTGTTATAAAGTTTCCAAAACGAACTTGCCATTTTTAAAAGAAAAGAGTTAGGTTAGTTTAAGGTTAAGGTTTAAGAGACATGTTTGCGATAATTCAAGTAACCATGATTTTCGATATGGACACATTCTTCGACCAATCAGAACTATTCTAGCTATGATGGAGCGGAGGGCAGTTGTATGACTCGTATGAGTCGTATGGGCGGTATACGTATAATATGATGGGCGGTCATGGAGAGCTCGCATCAAATCTCACACTCTCGTACTCACGCCAGTACGCCACATTTAATGCACAATCAGTGTTGCCACAGGCTCTAAAAATTTCGTGCCAGATTTATCTTCCAAAACGGGCCAGATTTCTGTAATTCGGGCCAAACCCTCATCTTTGCCATTAATAGGTGCGTTTTATTGGTAAGATTTTTCCACCGGCACCGGAATGACAATTTATGTCGTTTTATTGAACGAAATTCTGAAACTGGGTTCCAACTTTTCATTCCGCCTTCTCATACGGAATGACAGGATGACGATTATGGAGGGAGTGTACGAAATGGCGGAAATGGCGGTATTTCAGATACTCTAACCTCGAAATCTGAACTAAAAATTGCCTAAAAGTGAACTCGCCTCAGGAAATATTTTGGTATTGTTCGCAATTCTACCCAGAATACTATCAAACACCTATGGACTCCTGAAATGACTTTTGAATGTTGATAAATCCATTTGCGGTAGGTATATTACTTCTTCATAATAATTTTGAATTTTTGGTATAATAATGCTAGAAAATCTGAAGTCGAGTATTCCTGTAGATAACATCAGAAGACTAATACAAGTATAAAACCCTTTCTAGTATCAAGGAATCAGTTTCATCGATAAATATCAATGTATTTTGCCTTCTAATCAATGCAACTACTAAGGAGGATAACAAGAAAGCGGGAACAACATCCATTATTGGACCATTATAAATTAAAATTATAATTATGTACGGATAAACAGCAAGATCCCGGAATTATCATTATTATATCACCTAAAAAAGATCAGCTGCATGTCACAACTTTCAAAATACATCACATCGTTTTATTGGTCGTCAATTCTACTGCCACCAGTTGGAAACCAAAAAAACGCACCTACTATAAGTCAACATTGTCACACTGCTACAAATCAACATTCAACATAAAACCGCATAAAACAATGTTATGAATTGACATTGACATATCATTATTGACATATTGAAATGTCAAACTTTTCTTCTTCTTCATTCTCTAATTAACCCACATGTCGTAAAGGACTGTGACTATGTGACCGTGACCGGTTCCGGTAGTGGCCCCAAACGCTAATGCACGTTCAGATTAGAGCTACTAAAAGAACATTGAAAAAAATATAATGTATAAAATATCAAATGGAAAAATGGGCCAAATTCGAGAAAGGGTGGCCAAAGGGCCAATTGATCACAAAAAGGGCCAGATCTGGCCATATTGGGCCAGCTGTGGCAACACTGTGCACAATGCACAAGCAATGCAAGGCACGCAACGCACACGAGTCATACCATATGACTGCATATGACGTAATCTATAATGATGACGTATCACGTATCCTACTATTCGTATTATGATGGGTGTCATCACTGTCATCTGTCATTCTGTCAACATATCAGTCAGAAGTCTTGTCTTGTCGCCTGTTGATTTCCATGTTTGAATTTTATATTTTATAACGAATAAACAAATTATAAATATTGAGTTCATTGCGACTAAACAGGGAATGTTCCATATTCATTAAATAATTCAAATGCATCATTTGAAGAACTGAAGTGTGGTGTCTAAACTTTAATTTTAATTTCAATTGAGAAGTTGCTGTTCATTTGACTGGCACTTTGTAGGTATAATAAAAATATGGAGCAAGTGGATACGAAAATGGTTATTACCAGTTTTCTGCATGCCAGAGATAAAAGTATATTATCTTGGAATAGGGCCGAACTGAAGAATGTAAAAGTGAACTTAGAAGATATAATCGATAAAAATAGTGAAGTTACTAAAATACAAAGCCCTGATCAGGTAAGAAAGGCGACTGACTACCTATGAATAGTTTTTGTACTCTGGGATAGTTTTTGTTTGTTGGTGTTCTTTTCTTTTTCACTTCGTCGATTTACTTCAGACAGTATTCATCGTTTTTAGTAGTTGGTGACAGAATATTAGTTTGTGAACATTGAAATGCTTTATGATAACAACAGTGTGGTATCATTGGTCTCCGATGATTCTGATGATGATAATTTTTCTAATGCAGCCAATCAATTTATTCCAATAGAGGTAAAGAAATGTTGAGTTTTGTTCCATATCATGTAGATTTTGGTTCTGTTTTCTTGAAATAGTTCATTAGACTAGCTATGCCAGGTTTCCAGACTTCAGGAGTTATGGAGATTCAAATTTGGCAGGGGTGTATAGGATTTGAAAATTGTAAAATTCAGCAATATTTCATACTCCCATCATTTTTGGTTCCACCAGAAATGACCCCAACTTTCGATTTACCAATAGGACACCCCCTGTATTTTATTGCATCAGTCAGGGATTATCAAAATGAATTGAAAATTGAAAGATAGTGGGTTTGATAGAGGCTTATTACAAATTACAAGGGTTATCATTAACTACAAATGATTAGGAAGATATTCTCATTCCCATATGATATGCTCAATGAGTGTGATAGAGAAAGAAGATTTAATATTGCACCATCAGATGTATTGAGAGCTGCACAAAAAGCAGCCAGTGCTGTTTCTTGTGAATCATTGGAGATTGGATTTAGAAAATTGGTGGGTAGCAAGTATAACAAATTGATCATTAATTGAAAAACAATTTTTCTTCCATCACTACCAGTTTCAGCAGAAACGACCCCAACTTTCGATTTTTAAATGGGACACCCTGTATTTTATTCCATAATCAGCGAGGGGTAAAACGCGGTGGAATTCTGGTGTACAAACAACTGGAATTCCTTGGAATTCCTTGGATTTACTTGGGTATCCTTGGATTTCCTTGGAATTCTTTGGGTGAATTGTGGTATAATTCTGGTGTACAAACAACTAGAATTCCTTGGAATTCCTTTGATTTCCTTGTATTTCCTTGAAATTCCTTGGATTTCCTTGGAATTCTTTGGGTGAAGTGTGGTATAATTCTGGTGTACAAACAACTAGAATTCTTTGGAATTCTTTTGATTTCCTTGAATTACCTTGAAATTCCTTGGATTTCCTTGGAATTCTTTGGGTGAAGTGTGGTATAATTCTAGTGTACAAATAACTAGAATTCCTTGGAATTCCTTTGATTTCCTTGAATTTCCTTGAAATTCCTTGGATTTCCTTGGAATTCTTTGGGTGAAGTGTGGTATAATTCTGGTGTACAAACAACTAGAATTCTTTGGAATTCCTTTGATTTCCTTGAATTTCCTTGAAATTCCTTGGATTTCCTTGGAATTCTTTGGGTGAAGTGTGGTATAATTCTGGTGTACAAACAACTAGAATTCCTTGTTCAAAAAATTCAGAATCTTGCCTCTAGCAGGTCTTTACATCATGGAAGACTTGGTATTCGTATACAAAAATAGAACCAATTTTGAAAGGAATAATGCTTTTCATGATTACAATACCGGCATAAAAAACAATTTTCATCTGCCTAAGACACGATTATCTCTGCGACTTCATTCGTTTGAGTCTATTGGACTTAGGGCATATAATCTTATTCCAGAAAACATCAAATATGCTCCTTCTGAAAAATATTTCAAATATAAAATAAAAAATTTGCTCCTTGACATCAGTCCCTATACAATTGACGAGTTCTTTTTATTTTTACAAAATTAATGTATCATTTGGACATGTAAATATTGTAAGTCATTTTATTCATTTGTTTCAATCCTATGTATTATTGTGATGTGTTAGAATTGTGTACCTTTTGACTTATCCTATTGCTCTTATGAGCTCTTTAATGGATGAATAAAAACTAAACTAAACTAAATTCCTTTGATTTCCTTGAATTTCCTTGAAATTCCTTGGATTTCCTTGGAATTCTTTGGGTGAAGTGTGGTATAATTCTGGTGTACAAACAACTAGAATTCTTTGGAATTCCTTTGATTTCCTTGAATATCCTTGGAATTCCTTGGATTTCCTTGAAATTTCTTGAAATTCCTTGGGATTCCCTAGATTTCCTTGGATTTCCTTGGAATTTTCTGAAATTCTTTGGAGTTTCTTGTGGAATTCCTTGAGTGAAGTGCGGTATAATTCTGGTATACAAACAACTGGAATTCTTTGGAATTTCTTCGATTTCCTTGAATTTCCTTGGAATTCCTTGGATTTCCTTGGATTTCCTTGACATTCCTTGGATTTCCTTGGGATTCTTTCGGTGAAGTGTAGTATAATTCTGGTGTACAAATAACTAGAGAATTATTTGGAATTCCTTTGATTTCCTTGAATTTCCTTGGAATTCCTTGGATTTCCTTGAAATTTCTTGAAATTACTTGGGATTCCCTGGATTTCCTTGGAATTTCCTGGAATTCTTTGGAGTTTCTGGTGGAATTCCTTGAGTGAAGTGTGGTATAATTCTGGTGTACAAACAACTAGAATTCCTTGGAATTCCTTTGATTTCCTTGAATTTCCTTGGAATTCCTTGGACTTCCTTGAAATTCCTTGAATTTCCTTGGAATTCCCTGGATATCCTTGGAATTCCCTGGATTTCCATGGATTTCCTTGGATTTCCTTGGAATTTCCTGGAATCCTTTGGAGTACACAATCTTCCGCGGTTTGCTCCTCGATAATCAGTTAGGGATTATAATGCGGAATTCAATGATACTGGGTTTGTTAGGGTTATTTCAAATGATTATGAAGATATTCGCGTTCTAAGTTTCCATTAGGGTTTGCCGAGGGGTTTGCAATCCCGTAGTAATAATACAATCCCGAGGTAACTCGGGAACCCAGGATTTCTGTATCAGGATTAGAATTTGAAAAAAGTATGGGGTATACTGTAGGTACTCCTATATAAACAAAAAATGTAATCTATACATCAAAAAGTAAAGAGAAAAAATGGCCGAACATTTATTACTTACAGTGTTGACTGAACCAGGAGCGTACAAAAATCCACTCCTAAAGGGTATTATCTGTGAGTCCAGTGCTGATTTTTGTGCAAATGGTACCATCTGCGGAAAATACTCTTTCATATGCTACACTAGTTATAGTATAGTTGTTAGAAGATCATGATATGTACCTATGTTGTCATCATTTTCGAAAGAGGTAATTTCGTTTGTTAAATTTGATGATATCTTATTGTATAGAGGTTAAGTCAGTGACGCACTGGGTGACGCTTAACTCGCAAAAGGAATTCTATCTTCCTCATCATTTTGTTCATCAAGTATTGTCTCTGAAACTATTAAGAAACGTTTCATATGACTCACGTGTATCTCCATAATAACTTTTCCTCGGGAACTTCAAATAATAATAATCTGATACACTTGACCAGAGCGAAGTCTTATTGGTCAAAGCTAACCCGAAAATACCGGGATCTAATCGGATGTGATCCCGGGATTCTCGGTATAAAAATATAACTAGGACCCCGGGATTTCCAGTATCGGTATTTCGGGATTGCAAACCCTAGTTTCCATATTATGCTCAATGGGTGACAGAGAAAGAAGTTTCAATATTGCCAAGTCACATCCATTGAGCATTATGGAAACTTCGACTTCGGGATCGTTTGAAATAACCCTATCAAACCCGGTATCATTGAATTTATCATGATAACAGATTATGAAATAACATACAGGGTGTCCCATTTAAAAATCGAAAGTTGGGGTCGTTTCCTGTGAAACCGGAAGTGAAAGAACAAACATTGTTTTGTCAATTGATGAGCAATTTGGTATACTTGCTAAGTTGCTACCGAGGGGGTTGCCACAACTGATTTTAACGTACGAATTATTGCCATTTCCCAGTATTTCCTTATATTGCCCAATTTCCTGGCATTTTCTCATATTTCCAATTATTGCCCCGCATTTCCCGGCATTGCCCCGCATTTCCCGTTATTTTCCTGCATTTCCCAGTATTGCCCCGAACTTCCAGAAATTTCCTCGTATTGCCTCGCATTTCCCGTATTTCCTAGAATTTTCTCGTATTGCCCCGCACTTCTCAGTATTGCCCCGTATTTCCCGGTAGTGCCTCGTATTTCCAGGAATTTCTCCGTATTGCCTCGTATTTCCCAAATTACCTTGTATTGCCCCGAATTTCCCAGTATCGCCTTGTATTTCCCTGCATTTTCCTGTATTGCCTTAATTTCCTGACATTTTTCATTGGTTACACAATCGTTTTTATATTGTCAGGCATTCTCTAATATTTCACTACAATAATATTGTTTTACGACAGTTGGTACTATGAAAAAAATATACAATCGAAAAAAATATGTATTCTTATAAATATTCAACAAAAAAAAACATAATATGAATCACAGTAGGAAAATATCACCACAGTTTGAGTGGAGAACCTATGAATGACTTAAGATACTTACATCAACAAAAAAACTAGAAAAATATCTATTCCTAATGACTTTAATCACTGGAATGAATATCAACAAAGAAAACAAAACATGGGTCATTCAATAAAAAATATATCAACTTCCAAACTAAAATTAACTAAACCCCTTTCTTTTTCAAATCTTTATATATTTTTTTAATATTATTTCGATCATATCTTGTGATCTGTAGTGGGTCACAGCCAAGCATATTTATTGGTCCATAAAATATTTGTTCTTTGTGGACACAATCTACGTCGTTTGATTTAGGCCAGTAAAAATTATTCAGGTCTTCTTTCAGAAATTTGAGAGTACACATTTCATTTTCTTTGTATTCTAAAACTGCCAATATACCATCTTTGTTCATAAAACACACTATAGTACTTTTCAACATCAATTTGAGAAACAAATTCATACGCGCAATAGGGTGTCGAGTAGGGAGTTCTCAGAATTGCGTCAAGCCATCGTCTAGCGCTAGGGTCTCGTCTAGCGTCCACCCGGTTGTGAAAGCCTAATGCATGTCATGAGTAGTGTATAGAGTCGATATTTCATTTATGTCTTTTCTACATGTCGATGCGATTGTATATTAACTCTATGAAAAACTAATTACGTAGATTGTTTTTCAAATTTAATGCCGACTGTCTCAATTTTTCAACCGCTTTGCTAAATATTGCCCGGCATTTCCAGATATTTCCTTGCATTTCCCGTATTTCCTGGCATTGCCTCGTATTTCCCGACATTTCCCGCATTGCCCCACATTGCCAAATATTTCCCCGAATTTCCCAGTATTGCCCCGCATTTCCCGGTATTGCCTCGTATTTCCCAGTATTGCCTCGTATTTCCTGAATTTCCCGTATTTCCAGTATTTCCGGTATTTATTTTTATTGCCCCGCATTTCCCAGTATTGCCCCGTATTTCCCTGTATTGCCTCGTATTTCCCAGTATTGCCTCGTATTTCCCGTATTTCCAGTATTTCCGGTATTTATTTTTATTGCCCCGCATTTCCCAGTATTGCCCCGTATTTCCCTGTATTGCCTCGCATTTCCAGACATTTCCTCGTATTGCCTCATATTTCCCACATTTCCTAAAATTTCCTCGCATTGCCCCGTATTTCCTCTCAAGTGTACGAGAATTTCCCCAGTGGCAACCCCCTCGGTTGCTACCCACCAATTTTCAAAATCTGATCTTGAATAATTTAGAAGTTACAGCACTTGTGCACTTCTCTGTAGGAGCATAATGGAAACATACAATGCAAATCATAATAATTTGAAATAATCCAATCAAACCAGATATGGTATCCTTGAACACTTAATGATAATCTAACCAATTATGGAATAACATACAGGGTGTTCCATTTTGAAACAATATGTTTGAGTTGTTTCCGCCAAGTTTGAATATCATACCTTCAGAACGCTGGAAATAATAAGGCTATAATAACGAGAGAAGAACAACTACCTTCCTGGCTATATGCCACGCAGGACATTGGATTACATGCTCCCGAAATCTACGCAATAATTGGTATAGACGAATATACTCGCAACGACGAGATGCGCCTAAGTGGTTCAGGAACTCGTGACTACCTGCAAACGAGCTGTTGGCTCTCATCAGTGCAGGGCTGTCCCAGATAGCATTCTTGACCGCTATCTGGTGCGAACCTGACCCAACATGAACGCATCCCAGCATTTATACCCCACGAGGCGTTCATTGTCCGCGAAATGAACGCGAACGCCGAACGTATCACGTAAGTGACAGCCAAATATGTCTAGATAGTGAAAAACTACAAAATCGTATTGTTATGAGCCCAAGGCACGATATAAATTACTTTCGGTCACATTTTTAGGGTTGATATGATACATTACATGGAAGGCGAAAAATATATGATTTGGTCGAAATTCCACCTACATCGGACACGAATATGAAAAGTTACAGGGCGATCAATTTATTTCTTTTCTGGCCGTTTTTTTTTGCCAGTGAGTGTATACCGGGTGACACAGGGTATCGGGTCACCCCTGTAACTTCTGCCAGCAACTTTGTTTTGTCAAATGGAACACCCTGTATATTTTTACAACAGGTGCCATCTTTATGTCAAATGTAATTTTTTCGAAACAATTGAAATTATTTGAACTACAAGCAAATTCATGAAGTAGTTGTTGATTTTTGAATTTATACAATATGCTGCCATTTTTCCATTCGAAAAAAAAATTGTTGATCAACATATGATGTGACTGAATTGATTCTTTGATAAGTGAATACACAAAACATATTTTTTCTGTGATGTGCCACTCATTGTGAATAGCCTTGACTACATCTCATATATCCACGAGGTAAAATGAAAAAGCAATTAACATTTTTTAGAAAAATGACATTTCACATGAAGATTGCACTTGTTTTGAACTTTTGAACTTGAATATGTAAAAATATACAGGTTGTTCCATTTGAAGAAAACAAAGTTGCTGACATCCTCGGAAAAACCGGAAGTTCGCCATTTTGGATTGTAGTGTTATCAAATCCGAAATGGATGCAATTTTTTTCCATGTTCTGGTTCCCACAAAAAGGGATATCCTGTAATGTAATGAGAACATCGTGAGAACCAAGGATAATGAGGTAGGAATTGGTGTTCTTCTTAAATTTCTGGAGGTTATATGCCTCGGGGCATTGGCAATGTGTTCCAGAGCCTCGCTGTTCGTTGGATGAACGAGTCTTTCGAAAGAGATATTCTGCAGGTCTCCAAAGTGACTTCGAAGGGGTGCGAATCCTCAACTCGACGGGTTAATCTCGCGGGGACTGCCAAGGGAGGAACAATTGTTGATATTTCAGAAGAGCATCGTCCATGAAAATATCTATAAAATAGAGCCAGATCGCCAACTTTTCAACGGTGTTCCAGAGAAGTGAGTGAGTTTGTGAGCGAGGCATCACCCACGAGACGAATTGCCTTTTTTGGACATAATCCAACAGTTTCAGGGTATGTTTGGGTGCTGAAATCCAAATATGGGAACAGTATTCCAGGACAGGTCGGATCTGTGCCTTATAGATCATAAGCAGCTGATTGGAAGTGAAATAGCTCCTGGCCCGAAACAGAAAACCAAGTTTTTGGGATGCACTTTTAGCAATTGATCTCACGTGATTTTCCCAAGGAAGATTATTGCTGATAGTAATACCAAGCATCGAAATGGATGTCTTCAAAGGTATGGTTACTCCTGACAAGCTTATGTTGGGCACAGTGAGATCGGCTTTTCTAGAGAAAAGCCATGCTTGTGTTTTGTTTGCATTGAAATCTACCAAGTTATTGGATCCCCACTGTTCCGAATTTCAGAAAAATCGTTTACCAATGCTGAAGTTACAGGAGTGGCCTGATACCCCTGTTACCCGGTATACAACACATCAGAAACAATAATTATTTTTCAATTGTTTTGGTCACTATTTTTTTCTAGGAGGACAAAAGTATTAGAGTATATTTGAGATTGAAAGGGGGTGTGCCTTATGAGAATTTGTACCAGATAAATGGAGATTGTTTAACTTGCAAAGTCCCAGAGGGATCTTACAGTACAAGAAATCTTAAGTATGGTGAATCTATAACAAGGACCTATGGCTTCACGAAAATCTTTGGTCCAGATATAACACAGATTGACATTTTCAACAATATTGTGAAAGCCAGATTATTGGGATTTATCAATGGAAAAAACTCTACACTTTTCACTTATGGAGCTTCAGGATCAGGTATATTACCACCGACATCATGCAGATGATTCAACATTTCTGTTTAGTGATAATTACCCAAACATTTTAAATGCTAAAAATATGGATTCTTTATTGACATTTTCTTCCTGGTCTAGTGAAGAACGACCCTTGCTACTTGCTATTTGGTATTTTTTTCCTAACTTTGATATATTGGTTGACAACTCTAACATAACAAACAGAAAATATGAAATTTCTGGGAGCTATATTGTTTGATTCAGATTTTTCCTTTTGCATTTCTTCTAGATGTTGAATTCCAAATGTTTTCAAATTATCAATTTTATGAAAAACACTTGATGTAAATGACATTTGTTTACTTCATTTTAGTATCTCAAACATCTCATTCATAGACTCCTGTCGACCTGTTTTTATTAACTTGAGAATTTTAACTGTTCATGGCATTTATATACAGGGTATATCACGACGAGCTTACACTATCTTTATATCGAGAATTAGTCATGAGAAATCCCTGAAAATGTGCATGCTTATATTTAAGAATACGCTCTCTTCATTACAACAATGCAGTGTTGCCGCTTCTACTAGAAAGTAGTAGCAACATTGCTATTTCAAATGGAACACCCTGTATTTTATCGTATTTTTTTATTCTTCCTGAAGAGTTGATTTCATCGATATATCACCCTTGGGGTCTATCGAAAATGATTACAGAGATATAGGGTGTTTAAAATCGAGATTTTTCAACTTTAGGATTTTTTTTGTGTCGAAACTATTCATTATTGGTCAAAACGGCTTTCATGTTCCTATCCCAACTTTTGATTTACTATCTACTGACATTTAATTGGAACAAATACAGGGTGGTTCAAGTTTCAGCATTCTGGCAAACAACACACACATTTTAATTTGTTTGTAACGTATTTTACCTTAATGTCGTTTGTTTTAAACTGGACTAAAGATATTTTTGTGGACGAATTTTCCTGTTTACCTGACGAGTAAGTAACCTCACATCATTTTCCAAATTCATATTTAACAATTTCAAATTTCGATTTTATATGATGTCTTTTTCAAATCAAAAGTTCATCAAAAAGTAACAAGTCATCAATTTATTTTTTGAATTTCACTTTTTCAATATTAAGCGAATTTCCAAAAAAAATTTTCCAAAATATTTTTCAAAAATTTTTTAGAATTTTTTTTCGAATTTTCAATTTCAATTTCTTTCGAATAGCTAAAATCAGATTACTTACTTACAGGTACGCACTGATGATGACTACAAATATTGAATAAATTATTTTGCACGAAATACAAATCTTCCCTTCTTTGGTCTGATAGAAGTGGCAACACTGTATCGATGAAAATATTTTAGAGATAGAGAATATTTAATTATCAAAGCATACCAATTTTCAGAATTTTCTGTCTTTTCGTTCTCCAGATACTTCTAATAGGCCATCCACCGTGGACCACCCTGTATAATGTTTGATCTGAATTTTTGATGTACCTGTATGTTCCTTTTGTAATAATTTCTGTACATAGCTTTATTGTATTGTTTGTTTACTTAAATTATTGCTTGACCTTAATACTTAAATATTCTAGTTCCGGTTAGTCTTATCTGAATGAATCAAGCTTATGCTAATTTCAGGTAAAACATTCACCATTGTTGGTACCCCAGAAGAACCAGGTTTGATTCCTAGGGCACTAGAATATATATTCAGGACATTAGCAGATCTTGACGACAAACCCAAAGTTAAACCTTTATCTAATGGAACTACACAAGAACTAAATGCAAATCTGCTACGCATTGAAAAGTACAACAAATCTGCTATCTTGAATGCTACTCTTATAGACAAAATAGTTCATGTGAAAACATACAGGTTGGTGCCTAATAATAATTCACAATTTTTATATTCTGGTAATTTAGGTAATTGAAATTGATATTTGTGGCAATGACTTCATATAATTATCTATTTATTCATTTATGTCTATTGGCCAGGCATTTGAAAATATGTAAGTATTCAGTTCCAAAAAAAGTGACACACTTGATATTTGACCTATCTTCTTAAAAACAATAGTTGGCCGATTTTTTTTATTTGTTGGTAGGTAATGCATTTGTCTAAAAAAAATGAAAAGGTGAAAATTTTTTCAAAGCCTCCTTGATGGTGGTGGAATAACTCGAACCAAGATTTATTCTTAATTTTTGGCTCACCCTGTGTGTTAATTGAGTAATGGTATACAAAGTGCTTGCACCCTATACGAAAGAGGCTTCTTTTGCGAGCATTTTAGAATAGAATAGAATAGAATAGAACTTTATTTACGGTTATCCATTGCATACATTATAATCACAAATATTATTAGAAGATGGGAAAAAATATATAAAATATATACCTATCTAAATATTCAACAAATATAAATAAACATAAATAACAAGGGAATATCCTAAATCAGTATGAATCTATCACAGTTATCACTCACAGTTGCTATATATCCTAGATCATTATGAATCTATATCACAGTAATCAAACACAGCTGCTTATAAAGGGGTACTATTAATGGTAATCAATGACTTCTTGAATAACTGAAACGAATTACTGAAAATGTCGAAATGTATACAATTATTATTGTATTCCGTTGGTATCCTTGAGAGAGAGCTATGCATGCCATAATTTGTGGAATGATGGTTAATGTAAAATAGTGCTTTGTTTCTAGTCCTACTGTTTGTACTTAGCTGAATTTCGGATACAAGTTCGGGACAGTCTATGATACCATTTAACAATTTATATAAAAAGAGCAAGTCTGTGTTGAACCTACGTTTTTATAAAGTTTCCAAACCTGTGCTATTTTGAATGTTGTCATAATCATGATTCCAATTCATTCCCAGTCTGAATGCATAATGCCTGAGGAATTTTCTCTGTATTCCTTCAATTGTCCCGATATCAACACTGTAGTAAGGACACCATATCACAGAAGCATATTCTAAGCCTGACCTAACAAGTGCACAGTATAATAATTTTAAACTATTAACTGACATATCCTTTGTGTTTCTCATAACAAATCCAAGATTTCTATAGCCAATAGTAGCTACTTTCAAAATAATATGTTGTTTAAAGGTCATTTTATCATCAATCAAAATGCCTAAGTCTTTGATTTCAGCGACGCGAAGCAACGATTCATCTTTTATTTTATAATCAATCAAATGTAAGTGGAGAGTTGGATCTAGAGAATGTTATGCAGAAACACTTGTTGACGTTCAGACACAGTGCATTAAGATCAGCCCAATTACAAATATTTTCAATGTCATTCTGAAGCTCATTGCAATGATTGATATTTGATATTGTTTTGTAGATTTTTACATCGTCAGCAAACACCAAATATTTTGAATTTTGTAACACTTCATTTAAATCATTGACAAACAGGCTGAACAGAATTGGACCACAATGGGAACTTTGAGGGACACCAGAAGAAACCTCAATAGCATTTGAAATGAAGTTATTAATTCTAACACATTGAACTCTTTCAATCAGAAAGCTATTTATCCATGTTAGGGCTTGACTGCCAATTCCAAGTGCTTTCAACTTAGCAATTAATAATGTGTGTTCAACTCTATCAAAAGCTTTCGTGAAATCAGTGTATACACTATCAACCTGAACACGATTTTCGAATGCATTTAAAATATTAGATTGATATATCATCAAATTTGTAACTGTCGATCTTCCCGAGTGGAAGCCATGCTGTTCTGGAATAATGATATGTCTAGAGGTCCACTTTAGCTGTACGGAAATGAGTTTATCAAACAATGGGTATCTCAGATTGGATTGCAACACCCCGATAATTTGAAATATTTTCTTTTTCTCCAGTTATGTATATTGGTGTTATGAAAGTATTTTTCCAATACTGGGGAAAAACGGCAGTATTTATAGATAGGCTGAACAGTATAAAAATAGTGTCACAACAAAGTGGTTATGTTTCCACCATGTCACGATATAGTAGAGTGGTTAGCCTATCCATACCCATTTATATCGATTTATAAGGGGTTATGCTTGGCTTAATATTTTGCTAGAGGTAATATTCAAAGAGGCACTAATAGTTTAGGGGTAACTGAAAGTATGAGAATATATTCAAACATAACAATATTTATTATAGCATGAAACATTATGGGTGAAGTGATGATAAATAGGAATAAACAACAATGAATATAAAGACCTAATAACAACTTACATTATAATGACCATAACGACGAGATCTTGTCAAGTCAAGAGTAGCCCCAGACCAGACTAACTTCGGAACCCTCACATCCAATATTTATATACAACATTTTATTGGATATGCACGTTTCTCATGAGTGTTCCTTGGTCAGTTTTTATAATTCAATGTCAACGGATGATTTGATTTACTTTATGTTTATAAAACCCTCATGGTTCGAAATAACTGATATACCGTATGTTCTACTCGTGACAATAGGTCTGGTTAAAGTGTATACACATTTTTTCAAAATTATACCTGGTATACCATCAGGACCATAAGATAACTTGGGTTTCAGCTGACCTATTGCATTGAAGATATCTAAAATTGATATCGTGAATTTATGAAGTTCCATGGTTCTAGTAAAATTGTAATTTGGTATTTCAGTTTGGGTATCAGAATATACTGATGAGAAGAACTTGGCAAATAACTTAGCAGTATTATTACCATCATTACTAAATTCATTGTTATAATAAGGGTGCATAGGATATTCATTGTTCTTTCTCATATCCTTGATATGTTTCCAAAAATATGAGGGATTAGAGGTTAGGTTGAATTCTAGTCTGTTGATATAATTGCTGTAGCATCCATTGCTAATTAATCTGCATTGATTTCGTAGAGAGGAAAACCTCAAGTAATCACAATGTAAACGAGTCTGTTTATATCTTTTATGAGCAATTTTCTTCTCAATGGTGAGTTTTCTTAGGTCGGCTGAAAACCAACTTGGAAAATTACTAGATCTAAACTTCTTTACAGGTACAAATATGTTGATAGCAGTATATAATATGTTATAAAATCTTTCCAGGGCATTATTTACATCAGATACATCAAGAACAGAATCCCACTGGATATTTGTTAAATAATCATTTAAGCCTATGAAATTTGTGCTTCTGAAATCATGATAATAAATGTCATATTTCAAAGAGTTACATTCATTTTCTGAGATTATTTCAAAGTTATAGGCAATGTGATGATAACTTTCGGATAATAACAAATCATCTGACTGAGTGATAATTATTTCCTGAACATGTGTGAAACATAAATCCAAAAACACACCCCTATTATTAGGTATTAAATTCACTTGACACATATTTAAAAACCTAAAACATTCATGTAAAAAAGAAGCTGTTAAATTGTGGGGATAATCAGCTATGAATGATGCTCCATCCCTGGACCAAACTGCTTCGGGAATGTTATAGTCCCCCCAAATACAAAAACGATGTCCTGGGTAGGACGCACATAAATTTTCCACAACATGAGAGTGTTCAGAGTATACATTAACATCTGATCCTGGTGGAATATAAACGGCACCAACTATATATTTTATTTTTCCAATATTCAAAGAGACAAACAAATGCTCTACCTGATCATCATCTGAATTTCTCACCAATCTAGTAGATAGCTCCTTTCTAGTTATAATCATAACACCACCACCTCTACCCTTGATAATGGATCGACGATCCTTTCGATATATATTGTAGTTATGAAGTTTTTGTTTTTTTATTCATTGATTCATCTCTAAAATTTGCCGAATTACAGCTTTTTTGCTGATACCTTACGCTTATCCCACAAATTAAATTTATTGAACGATCAGAGTACTCAAAATTGATTGGGTTGTACTCTGGTACCATCACATTGTCTTTAAAAAAACAAATGCCGTTGCCATAGCAACTAATTTGTTGTATGCCTCCATATTTGACCATTTGTCGTTGTGTCATTAATTAAGTGTCTTGTTTTATTGACTGAAATTACATAAAATGCCTCAAATAAATCCTGAACAAGTAGCAAGATTAGTTGCGTTTGTAAACGATGGGCGTAGTGAACGTTACGCCGCTCGTGCAGTGGGAGTTCATGAAGCAACTGCTCGTAGAGCAATCCGCAAGTACGAACAAACAGGAAGCACCGCTCGGAGGGTCGATTCTGGTCGCCCCCGAAAAACTTCTCCAAGAGATGATCGCTTCTTGAGATTGCGGATTTTACGAAATCGATCAAATACTGCGGTAAATGTTCAGCAAGAACTTCGCCGAATTCGTGATGTTGCAGTAAGTAAGCAGACGGTATGTAGACGTCTAAAAGAAGAAGATTTAAAAGCTAGGAAATCTGCAAAAGGTCCCAAATTATTGCCCGAACATCGTGCTGCTAGAAGAAATTTTGTTGAAAATTATGGACAGTGGAATATTCCTGAATGGTCGAATGTCTTGTTTACGGATGAGTCAAGGTTTTGCCTTAACATGGTGGATGGAAGAAAATAGTGTGGAGAAGAACTGGTGAACGGTTTAATCAAAATTTAATAACGAATGCCAAAGTTTTAATGGTGGGTCCGTTATGGTGTGCGGAGGGATTTCAATGAATGGAAAGACACCCCTTCATGTTTTTCCGGTGAGGCAGTCGAGGAATGCCCAAATTTACATTGACATTTTAGAGCAGTATGTCTTACCTTATGCAGAGTTAGTGGGCAATAATTTTATATTATAGTTCGAAAGTTTTTAGAAGCTACTGGTATTACCACATTACAATGGCCTGCGAGAAGCCCCGATATGAATTGTGGGATGAATTTGGGAGAAGGGTACGTTCTCGCGAGAGGTCTCCGGTAAGTCTCGCAGAAATGGCAGATGCATTAGTGGAAGAATGTGATCGTATACCAATGGAAACGATAAGCAACTTTATTTCCAGTATGCATCGTAGATTAGTAGTTCTTAGAGTTGCTAGAGGAGGCAATACACGGTATTAAGCAGTCATCACAATTTATGATTTTGTGTTTAATAAAAATGTTTTTCAAAATTATTGGTATCAGTTAATTTCATTAGAAAATTGTTTCTCGATAAATTCAGGAAGTTGGTAATCTGCAAGGAATCAGCAAAAAAAGCTGTAATTCGGAAAATTTTAGTGATGAATCAATGAATAAAAAAACAGAATGCTCGCAAAAGAAGCCTCTTTCGTATAGGGTTGTAAGCACTTACTATGCCATTACTCAATTAACACACAGGGTGAGTCAAAAATTAAGAATAAATCATGGTTCGAGTTATTCCACCACCATCAAGGAGGCTTTGAAAAAATGTTCACCTCAAATGCATTACCTACCAACAAATAAAAAAAAATCGGCCTACTATTCTTTTTTTTTTTCAAGAAGATGATAAAATATAATAATAAAGAAAATCGGCCTACTATTTTTTTTAAGAAGATAGGTCAAATATCAAGTGCGTCACTTTTTTTGGAACTGAGTGTATCTACTGATGCCCCTGCACTATTATGGAAATATTGGAATTCATTTCAGGATACTTTTTGCTAATTTTCGAAATTAATTATTATCTCATAAAGGGCTTCAGATAGGTATAGGAAAATATTGGACAAACTTGCTGGAAAGTCAACGTAGATTAAGAAATGCTCGTTTATTAATGCATACCAATTCTCTGAATGATCAGTTTTCCATTCATCAGATACTTCTATTACTCATTCTCATATCAACACATGTTTCGTGGGATTGTTTTTTGAGCTTCAACGAAAAACTGTGTGATAATTTCAGACAAATGCAAGAAAGGCTGAGTTCTGAACCAGTAGCGGAAATCATAGACATACCCAACGTTTCAGTAAGCATATGGGTCAGTTTCGCTGAAATTTACAACGAAAATATCCACGATTTACTCGTATCACTTCCCAGGGGAAAACAAAGGCCCAAGCTCACTTTGGGCGATTCCAACGACCAAATCTACATAAAAAATTTGACTTCGGTGAACGTGTCGAACGGCCTAGAAGCGTACCAGATACTGCAATTCGGTATCCACAACTTGAGATACGCCTCTACGGCGATCAACTCTCATTCCAGCCGTTCGCACAGCATCTTCACCATTCAGTTGGTGCAAACCTCGGATATCAGCGATGATGTACACATCAGCAGTTTCCATTTCTGCGATCTGGCCGGGTCCGAAAGAATGAAGAAAACGATGAATATGGGAGATCGGCTGAAGGAGTCCAACAATATAAATACCTCATTATTGGTGTTAGGTAAGTTAACCCATTAGCGCCCAAATTATATATTTTTTAATTTTCTTATTTTTTCCGAGGCTTCTGAGAGAAAACAAGTCTATGGTGCAAAGAAATTATAAAATTTGCAATATTTTCTTATTGGTGTTGAAAAAAAAAACACTGATACCATATGGTAACCGTGGGCCTTTGAAAGCATTTCCATTATGTAATCAGAAAAATATACATACCTTTATTATATGCTATAATACGAAACAAATTCTTCATTTGGTGTGATAAGAGGCAAAGCAGTTGATACAAAGACCAACGTCACACTTCTGGCACATTGTTCTACCTGAAGATGTACATACATCCAGCACATCTACGTCTGTTACATAAGATGAGCTGACAAAATGTTCCAATCATGAATCCATTGAGCATGATGTTTATTCATTCAAGGTACTGAAATATCCCATCTTCAAAAAAAAGTTGGAACAGCTTAACTGACATGTCCTTATACATCGAAAAATCTGCCTTAGGAAATTTTCGAACATCACCACCACTATGTCATCGGAAATCCACTTTGGATCACATTTTTCATTTAGACGATTGCAACAAATCTTTTTTTTTCGTTGTTGTCAAAGTTCAAGGCACTTTCACAGTATCTTTGAAAACTCCTTGAAAATAATATAAAGCCTATATTTTCACGTCCTGAAGACAAAAACGTTCACTCACAGTTCCGGGCTCATCATTCTGAGTGTTTTCTTCAATTCTCCCATTATTGAACAATTTCATTTCTGCAGGAGCTCTCAATTGACGATCTACAAAAGCAAAAATCATGAAAGGTGAAAATAATTGTGTGGCAGGTGGTACCAATAAGGTTATAAATCATGCCTCCTTCGTCTTCATCAGCATAATACTCATCTGTGTCGGCATTTGGATCCGGTGGTTCCAGAAATATCTCATCAACTTGTTGGAGCAAGTCTTCATCATCAATTTGCATATCCGAAGCTTGCGAAAGTGAAAAACCCTTTCTAGAATGATGAATAATCCATTATCATCAAACGACCATGGATACCATTTGATATCCATGACTTTACGATCATTATAGTACACCCTGTATTTTAAGCTATGTTATAAAGGTGTCATTATACAATTATGTTACACTACACATCTTGTATTGTGACAATAGCATCATAGCCTTTCCTTTCCATTGAACCTCAAATTATAATGTATCATATCTGCTCTTTTGATTATGTATTTTTGCAAGTAGGAAGGAGCTTGCTTATTGACAATTTTAAAAATTAATACCAAAGACGACACTATAATCAGTTGGGAAATATTGAGAAATTTCAAGGTCTTTAGCATATCATTTACTTCAGAAAACCTGCTACAACGAAGCAGAATTAGCATTGCTTTATTCTGGAGTAGCTGCAATCGATGTATTTGTGTTGAAGAACAGGAAAGGAAAATTTAGAACAACGTCACATACCTTATCGTGCATTGTCATCCAAACCAAACGTGTATACAAAATTTCACCTCAATCGGTTGAAGATATCTACTTCAAAATTGAGTTCAAAGATTCCACCCGAACAAAGATACATACATTGCAAGTTGAATAAAAGCTTTCAATAAAATTTAAAAAGGGCGTCTCGTCAGCTTATTGAAGTAACAATTGAACTATCCATAGTAAATCTGAACCAGGGATCTTCAGCAAAATGTTTTTTATTTAAATACGAAGTCATTCGAATCTTAACAGAAGGGGAGGGGGAGTTATTTTATGGAACTTTCACTTCTTGTAAGTAGCATTTCATTCTTTGCAGGTAGGTGCATTGAAAACATAAGATGTCTACAACAATTGAAGGATAAACGACTTGTCCCATTCCGAGAATCCAAACTCACTCAGTTGTTCAAGAGAGCCCTGTTAGGATATGAAAATATCGAAATGATTGTTAATATAAATCCCTCAAGGGACATGCTTGATGAAACTCACCATGCCTTAAACTTCTCTGCAATAGCAAAGGAAATTATAATAGAAGAACAACCTAAAAAACCCATGAAGAGGAAAAATAGATTCTCTGAACAAATGGAACATAAGGATGAAGTTGAAGATAGAGAAACAAGGAAACTCAAGCATATGGTTTGTGAGTTGTACAACGAAATTGAGCAAATGAAACACGACCACCAAAAGGAAATAGACGATGAAAAGTTATACGTATCGAATTTGTACAAGAAATATTACGAAGATAAACTGAAAAGGCTGGAAACTGAAAAGGCTGCAGAAATCGAAATGTTGCATGAAAAGTATCAACTAGAATTAGAGAAATACACTGACGACAGTGTCATCAACATATCTAGTTCCAGTAACGAGTGCAACTCGCCTTGCACGGACCACAAAGCCGAAAGAAATTCATCTATGAAAAATCAGATAGATAAATTGAAAGAAGATGATTTACTACTGAAGAACGAATTGGAAGAAATGAAGAACAAAGTGAAAAGATTTTCGCTGGAAAATGTCAAGTTGCAAGAGGAGAGCGCAATGTGGAGGCAGGAGTACATGGAAAAAGACACCCTCCTAAAAGACGCTCAATTATTGCATGAAGAATTGCAAGAAGAACTTGAGGAAATCAGAAAAGAATTGAAGGAATTAAGGGCGAAATATATTTGGTTGTCAGAAGAGAATGATAGAACAGAGCAGCGGCTCATGTATCAACACAGCTACAAAGATTCTCACGACTCGGATGAAGAGGAAAATACCATTTCTTATACCCAAAACCAGTCAACTTTCAGCCAGAGTAGCATCAAGGATGAATATAAAAAGTTTTATTAAATCTTTCTAACCTAACTGTGATAAATTTAATTTTTTTACTAGTATTACGTATATATTTTTTGTTTTCCTGTTGTGGGTCTTAAACGTTCCAATTCATACCCACAACGCGTCGTGGAATTCTTTATTTAGAGTGATTTTCCCTATGCCCTGTCAAATCGGCAAAATCCACAAGTATGTATGTACAGGGTGGACCAATAGTGTGGCAAAGTGAGATAACGGCTTCGCTGTTTGCGATAGATAAACAAACATTTTTGAGATGGTCTAGGGCCTAGGCTCATGAGCAGCACATTTCTGAAATATTTTGCGTTTTACAGGGAGACTCAAAAATGTGTGGCGTATCAAACTTCACGTACTCTTATGGGACACTCTGTATTTTATTGCGTTCTCATATTCTCTCTTTTCCCACACTTTAGATTTAAGGTCAATGATTACAGAGATATAGGGTGTGAATAATCGAGATTTTACAACTTTCCAAATTTCTTGTACATGTCCCAATCCTAATGTTTGATTTATTGATTATATTATATCTATTGTCATTTAATTCGAACGAATACAGGGTATTTCATAATTCTGAATTATTAACAGACCTGTATTCGTTCAAATTAAATGTCAGTAGATAGTAAATCAAAAGTTGAGATAGGGACATGTACGCCGTTTTGACCATTAATGAGTACTTTTGACACAAGCAATTTTAAAGTAGAAAATTTTCGATTTTTCCAACCTTATATACACACACTGGCACAATTCGGGGAACGAGCAAAATTTACACTAAGTTTGACATCAATTTTCTTTCGAACCGATCGCTCGATTCAAATTTTTTTCTTCACGAAATGTAGCTTTATTCTTCGCGAATACATCTGAGAAATAATTACCTTCAAACGATGAGTCTTTCCATCATATACAGGGGTGTAAAGAAAGTACGGATTTTTCGGTATTTTTTTAGGCATCCTGTGGACTGAACCACTGATAATTGAAACGATTTCTCAACATCAAATTGGAGCCCAATCTATTCCGAATATTTTCGTTTTTTATTCATCTTGATATCTCAATTATTCAAGAAAATACAGAGTTTCAAAGGAAAGGTGGATATTGGTATCAATTTTACACCTCAAAACTCAAATTGGATCTGAAAATGTGTCGTTTCTTGACTAACCTAACCTAACCATGACTAAACCTCTGCCATAGGAGACAGAAGCAGTAAAATCAAATTGTTCATTTTGTTCACCTCGGCGATATAGTCTTTCCCTGCCATCTATTGAATTGGTGCAGATATGCGGCTCTCATATGTTAAAAGAACATTGGCCCACTGGTCATTTTCAATTAATGCTACAGCCCTCGCCACATCAGTAGGAGTCAAATCTCTCACGTTGAATTTTCATTAATCAAATTTATGAATTGTGAATCGCTTGACTTTGACAATAATTAATGACATTAACAAAATAGCCAACGTTGATTAACAAAAACAGCATTTCACCAAAAGAACATTGGAGCAACTTTTATCACCCCTGCATATTCATGAGAGTATTCGTATATGTGTCTTTAAACAGTAAACCGATAGGTGAAACTGTGAACAATTCTCATCTTGGAGTAAAAATCCTCACAGAAACAAGTTGAAAAACGACATGTTCTCCTCAGTTCGAATTTCGAGGTGGTAAAATTAATACCAATATCCACCTCTTCTTTGAAACTCTATATTTTCTTGGATAATTGGGATATCAAGATGAATGAAAAACGAAAATATTCGGAATAGATTGGGCTCCAATTTGGTGTTGAGAAATCGGTTCAATTATCAGTGGTTCACTCCACAGGATGTCTTACAGAATACCGAAAAATCCGTACTTTCTTTACACCCCTGTATATGATATAAAGACGAATCGTTTGGATGTGGTTGTGTCTCAGATGTATTCGTGAAGTATGAAGCTACAATTCGTGAAAAACAAAATTGAATCGAGTGATCGGTTCGAGAGAAAATTGATGTCAAACGTGTAAATTTTACCCGTTCCCCTAATTGTGCCAGTGTGTGTATTTGTAATCATTTTCCTTAAATTCAAAGTGTGGGAGAAGGGTGAATTTGAGAATGCAATAAAATATTTATACAGAGTGTCCCATAAGAAAACGTATAACTTCGATACGCCACGCATTTTTGAGTCACCCTGTTCAACTCGAAATGTTTTTGAAATATGCTGCTCATGAGCCTAGACCATCTCAAACATTTTTGTTTATCTATCTCAAGTAGCGTAGCCAATATCTCACTTTGACACAATATTGGTCCACCCTGTACTATATGGAGTTATCAGTTATTGTCCTTAATTTTTTTTTATATTCACATTTCGTGTTTTCCAGGTTTTTGATTGCTCAACGATAGGTTAGTTAGGCTAGAGAAGATGTTCTCATTTCAAATAGCGAATTCTTCGGTGCTTCGTGGGTATAAATAATTTCTTGCAGAATATTTTTTGGTGCCTTGAGAGTTCCCTTTTGACGCCCTTATGGTGTGCATTACGGGCTAATGGGCTGATCCGGCCCTGAATATAATTTCAGTTACAACAACGGGCGCTGAGTCAAACTGAGTATTTTAACTGTGATTTGTGATATATTATTATTTAAAAATGTTGAATAAATTTAGAAATAAATCAAATTGTTTCAAGATTCTTTTCTGTTATTTCACTAATGGACATGCCCTACTCAGTTTACAGGGTGTTTTCTAAACATTGGTGAGAAATTCGTGTGATGATTTCTGAGGTATTTTTTTCAAAAAAAGGTTCAATAAATATTTGTCTAATACTTCCTGAGGGAGCTACAACCGTTCAAATAGGACGGTCTGAAAACAAGTTTTCCTCAATCAGAAGGGTCGAAACAATTCCATTTTATTATGTTATTTTTTCCACATGCTGATCCCAGAATATAATACCTGAAGTTTTCCACTTATAATTACACGAGAGCCTTTTTTTGGTCTAAGTAAACTTGACATGCATCAATAAGAATTTTGTTGCCTGGCAAATTACGAGTCCGTAGGACGAGTAATTTTTTCTTGCAGGTTTTTTAATTGAATCACCTAATGGCAACAAAATCCGAATCATGAATGCCAAGTTTACTTCGACTAAAAAAAAGCTATAGTGTAATTCGGTACCCTTCATGATAGAGACGAGTGGCTAACCGAACCACACACCCTGATTCCAGACACCGGACTCACCTGGTTCACGGATGGGTCTCGTGCTGGGAATCTCACTGGTGCTGGCGTATACGGGCAGAACCAAGACTACGAAGAGTTTCAACACCTTGGACAATTTGCCACTGTATTCCAGGCTGAGGTTTTCGCCATCCTTGCCTGCACACGACGCCACATAAGAGGCAAGTGCATCTCCATCTGCTTCGACAGTTAGTCCGCTCTCAAAGCTCTACGAGCACCAAGAGTGGTCTCTCGGTTGGTTTTAGATTGCAAACAGAACCTTGCTGGGATAGCAAGGGAAAACCGTATCGAACTACTTTGGGTTCCGGGACATAGTGGGATAGATGGCAACGAAAGACCCGATGCTCTAGCAAGGCAAGGTTCTTCAGCCTGTCCTGTGAGCCCGTCCTGTGGGCCCACAGGACAGGACTGCGAAAACTTGAAGAACTTCTGGCAGAGAGGTTTTGTCGGGAATTTACTGAATCCAGGGGTATGAGGCAGGCGAAGACCTTCATTGATAGGCCTTCGATACGTCTCACCCAATCCCTCCTGAATATGCGAAGAAGCCAATGCAGAGTTGTCACTGGTTTACTAACTGGGCACTGCCGCCTTAACAGACATCTAAACATTGTGGGCATCTCCGATGACCCAACGTGCCGTTTATGTCTCGAAAACGACGAAACTCCCATCCACATCATATGTGAATGTCCTGCGCTAACACAGCTCAGATGGCGGAGTTTCGGACAAACGACTCTTCCAGTGGAAGAAGCGCCAAACATCCCGGCTACCGACATCCTAGCCTTCGGCAGAGCTGCGGGACTCTTGTGAAGGATGCCATACTCACGGGGCGACACAATGGACCCACACTAGCGGTCTAGCTGTCTGGACTTCGACAAGTCCCCCCGAGGCTTACTCAACTCAACTCAATTCGGTAAGACAATTTAATTCATCAACCATTTGTTTATGGCTAGTTGTCATGCTTTCAAAAGTTAGGTTCCGAAATTGTTGCTGGAAAAGTTAGGTCAAATTTTTTTCGCTTTCATAATGACAAAGTGACGCGTCTCGTGGGATTTTTCATACATGAATTAAATTATCACGTGAAAAAATGATTCCTAGTTAATATCAATAGGGCTATATAGTAGTTGAAAAAAACCCTATTCCTACCTCCATCCAACTAATCTTTTATAATACTTCCCCTGTT
The DNA here is from genome assembly GCA_918026855.4 of Phaedon cochleariae. Lineage (NCBI taxonomy): Eukaryota > Metazoa > Arthropoda > Insecta > Coleoptera > Chrysomelidae > Phaedon > Phaedon cochleariae. Next base: position 22,538,013 of record OU896719.1, on the reverse strand, counting down.
TTTCTCCAATCAACTCTAAACGATAGCATATCCAGAATCTACAGATGGATTCATTTCATTATGATTGCATAATATGTTGTATGTATCTTCCACTGAACCTTGTCAAAACTAAAACTAAAGTGTACAATGTACATATTCTGAATAATATAATAACGAATTTGGTACCAGTGTGCCGGCGCAGGTCCGGACATACGATCAGTATCGGATTATCCTCAAGGTTCTTTGAACTTTCAGACAGAGGAAGTATACAATCCTTGATTTTGATGATAAGGGAATCCGAGCAACGAGCACGGGCTTCTTTTTTACCGAATAACATAGCAACCGATTTCGTAGGGTTAACGGACAGACAATATTCTTCTGATATCGATATAATGGACTTAAGGTCTGAATTGAGCCTATTATTCGCTTCCAATAGCTCGTTTTCAGGGAATGACATATATATTTGCGTGTCATCAGCATAAAAGTGGCAATTGCTGAATTGAACTTGCTCATGGAATTCGTGTGTATATAAGATAAAAAGCACGGGACCTAAAATTGATCCTTGGGGCACTCCATTCTCCACTACAAGAAATTCAGAGCAGCGCTGATATAATAGTACTGCTTGCATACGATTGAACAAGTGAGCTTGTAGTAAAAGGAACGGCTCCTGCAGAGAATCCAATATAATGAAGAATAGGTAATAATAGTTGGTGTTCAATTCGGTCGAAGGCTTTTGTATAATCGAGCATAACGAGGGCAGTCAAACGTTTGTTCTCCGCACTTGATATGTCATCTGTAACTTTAAGGAGTGCCGTTGCGCAGCTGTGCTGAGATCTAAAACCAGACTGACACCAAGGTATTATAACTATTTTCTTCTAAATGATGCTGTACCTGACAAAAAATTATTCTTTCGAAAGCCTTAGAGAGCGTGCAGAGTATGCTTATAGGCCGAAGACATTTGTAATCATCGGGATTAGGTACTTTGGATGGAAACACGTTTTTATTCAGGCAGTTTTAAGATATGGCAGTGCGAAAGCATGATGATATTAATTTTATCTACTCCAGTGGCCTTCGATTTTTATATCTATGTCACAGAAGTAGGAGAGATTGTTTACGGAAGGGTATTATTAGAAAAAAAGTTGATTGAATCAAGGCCAGGAGAAAGATAACTGTCGGAGGAGTTGACGAAATAATCGTTAATTTCATGTTCATGTTGTGGGCAAGGGCGTAGCCAGGATTACTTTCAGGTTAGGTGCAACTGCATACACACTATACTATCAACTAATAAAATATCAATATCAATTATAAATAATTATATACCTGTGTATTATTGAGATTATCTTTATTACCCCAAGAAACATTATTTTTTATAATAGGGACATATACAACAAAAAATAAATAACATAATAAATCAGAACAATAATGATAATTGCACAATTATTGATGTTTTCATAAAAAAAATTGAATATGAAATGAAAATACTATAATCCATTCCAAGTGATGAAATCGTGATTGATTAGTAGATATGATGGAATGAAGAAACGAATTTTGACAGCGATTTCACGAGAAAAAGCAAACCCGTAACTATATTCACCGACCAATACAGAGTTAGGAAGGTAATCAACATTATAAACACATATATAGGTATCGTTATATTATTCAACCAACTATTTTATAAATAAAGTGATAAATGCATTATAAATATAACATAAAATATAATTTTAAGTATGTGGGATGGGTTTTTTGTGCTTCAAGTACAATTTTGCGTATTCCTACGCGATGAAGTTCACTTGGAATTCAAAATTATATCATAGTCAGGCATACCAGCTCTGTAAGACTGCAAATACTTTACGTGAAAATCAGAATCCAACAAACTCTTCTTAACGGTGGTTTCTTCGGTCATACGATTGCGCCATTCCATCTGGAAATAAAGGAGAGATATGGAATATTTATTTACCTAACAAGTGCGGAAAGTAGTACGACCCCAGACAGCACCAGATATTCCATGAATATTCATAGAATATTCTTTCTGGATATTGCGAATTTTCATGAACATGCCAGGGATATACATATCATCTATGGAATATTCCCTGAATGTGCTGGTGGGGAAAATTTTATATATTCCCGGAATATTACACAAAGAATATTCCTTATATATTCAGAATGTACCTATAATATTCTAGGAATATTCAGATAATATTAGGAATAATACAGGAATATAAATAAATGAATATTCCGAGAATATTCCTTAATACATATTCATAATTAAAAAAAGCTGACCCAAGATGGGCTCGAACTCGGGACTTTCAGACTGTCAGATCAACGTCTTAACCACTAGGCCAGTAATCGAGTTGAATAATACTGTACATAACAATTCATTGTATTGCGTTGTTCAGAAGCGGATCATAAACACTTTCAGTTCCATATGGGCTCTTAACATGTACGATGATCTTTGAGTACTTTGATCACTACCTATCAAAATTGTGGAGACGACTTTGTGTTTTTGATCCCTGATGGTAATATAACCACTTTACTTTGAAATACGATGGACTTCTACCACAGATTTCAAAATCAATGACACATCTATAAAATAGTGATTGGTTAATTTCCATACTTTACAATTTCATTGAAACACATGGGAATATTATTGGAATATTCCATGAATATACAGGAACAGAATATTCAGTTGGGAATATTCCTGGAATATCCATATTTGAATATTCCCAGCACTATCCAATTGGAATATTCTAGGAATATTCACTTTAGAATATTCCTTTTGGAATATTCCTCGTATATTCATTTTGGAATATTACTAGAATATTCACATCTGAATATTCCTTGAATGTTCCAGAGGCACGTATATATTCTAAGAATATTCGAAGGATATTCGGAATATATTCTTCTCTTTTGGCATATTTAGAGAATATTCTAGGAATATCCAGTGCTGTCTGGGACATTTCCGCACGCGACGGCAGTTGCACGAACGACGCGGAGCGGAAAAGACATTTTCCGCAAGTAGGTATAGGTACACAGTTCCTACGAGTGTTTTTTTCCATATTATTTATGAAAAAAAAGGAAGTTTTTAATAAACAATATTTTATAATGATGCTACCAAATGACACATAAGACAGATATCATTTAGTTAGTCCTAAATATCCTTATTTTCAACAATAGTAATCACTTCAGGTCGATGAATTTAGTTGATTTTCCGACCGATAACGAAGATATTTTTCGAAGGATGTCTGAATATTTTTCGCAAAGTGTTTTTGATAATTAACATATTTAACATATGGTATATATATTCTTGTTTGATGAAAGATTGACTGGAAATTATTCCAGATCGATGAATTTAGTTGATTTTCCGATCGATAACGAATATATTTTCCGAAGAGTGATTGAATATTTTTCGAAAAGTTTTTTTGATAATTAACATATGGTATATTCTTGTTTGATAAAAGATTAAATGATAATCACTTCAGTTCCATGAATTTAGTTGATTTTTCAATCGATCACGAAGAAATAATAATTTTCCGAAAAGTATGTTAGGTTATTGTTTTTGTTTTTTTCCTTGATTCTCATATGGTATCTATATTTTTGTTTGATGAAGGATTGAATGGTAATCATTTCAGGTCGTTTAATCAAATTGATTTTTCAATTTTTCGATCGATAACTAGATGAAGGCCCGTTACCCTGCCCAGCTGAACTCCCCCATTTTTTTATGTTCTGGTTCTCACGAAAAGGGATATCCTGTAATGTTTAGAGAACATCGTGAGAACCAAGGGAAATAAGGTAGGAATTGGTGTTCTTAAATTTCTGGAGGTTATATGCCTCAGGGAACACCTCCCTTGGCAATGTGTTCCAGAGCCTCGCTGTTCGTTGGATAAACGAATCTTTGGAAAGAGATGTTCTGCTGGTCTCCAAAGTGACCACGAAGGGTGCGAACCCTCAACTCGCCGGGTTAATCTCGCGGGGACTGCCAAGGGAGGAACAATTGTTTATATTTCAGAAGAGCATCGTCCATGAAAATATCTATAAAATGAAGCCAGATCGTCAACTTTTCTACGGTGTTCCAGAGAAGTGAGTGAGTTTGTGATCGAGGCATCACCCACGAGACGAATTGCCCTTTTTTGGACAGAATCCAACAGTTCCAGGGGTGCTGCTTTCCAAATATGGGAACAGTTTTCCAGGACAGGTCGGATCTGTGCCTTATAGATCATAAGCAGCTGACTGGAAGTGAAATAGCTCCTGGCACGAAACAGAAAACCAAGTTTCTGGGATGCACTTTTAGCAATTGATCTCACGTGATTTTCCCAAGACAGGTAATTGCTGATAGTAATAGGTACCAAGCATCGAAATGGATGTCTTCAAAAGTATGATAACTCCTGACAATCTTATGTTGGGCACAGTGAGATCGGCTTTTCTAGAGAAAAGGCATGTTGTTTGCATTGAAATCTACCGAGTTATTGGATCCCCATTCGAGAATTGTTGCCAAATCCATATTTATATTGTCAACATTTCTTCCTTGTTCGTTTCTAATTTGCCTGGCTGGTATTGATGGAGCCATGGAAGAGAAGGCGGTATGGAGGGTACTATGGTGTACTGGACATGAAGTTGCTTCCAACAAATCGTTGATATGGAGTAGAAATAGTGTTGGTGCTAGAATTGATACTTGCGAGACACCGGCATTTATGATGAGAGAGTGAGATGAAACTCCGTCGACCACTACATGGAGAGACCTGTTTGAGAGAAAACTAGCTAGCAGAGAACATAGCTGGGGAGGTAAGCCATAAGATGAAAGCTTGGCGTGGAGTCCGTGGTGCCAGACTCGATCGAATGCTTTGGAGATATCAAGTGCCACGGCTAGGGTTTCACCATATTTTTCAATAGATTGCTGCCATATATGTGAGACGTGCCCAGCCATCAATGGTTTTCCCGTCAAAACTCCTTAGCCATCAATGGTTTCCCGCCTCAACGCCCAGCCAATAGAGGTGTTTCCCGCCACCCCCAGGGGTTATTGGCGTGGCTTTAAAAGGTCAAAATGTACTGTACCCAAGTGCACTATTATCTACTTATGTGAATATTGGCGATGGTTTTTCAATAAGCTGTTCTGCCTGTCTCATTCCTGGCGAGTTCTTCCGCCATTCTTAGGGTTTGCTTTGCATCCATGATTTGATACTTGTTTTTTGTATAACTTTCGCAATATCACGAAAGGGTTCTGGGCCATTCAGAGCTTTGTTTGCTCCTGCTCGGGCAAGTGAGTCTGCTTCTTCATTGCCCTCGTACCTAGTTACCGCTCTTATTACTTCTGCCTCCACTTCGTCACTACCTTCGATGGGATTGACAAAAGATCTATGATTTTTCCAATCTAGCGAATATTTGGGCGCTAGGCTGCTGGCGCTCAGGGTATTTTTGGAAATATACAGGGTGTTGCGAAATTCGACCGACAACGCTTGACAGGTGATAGCCCTCGTAATTTCATAATCTCTGATATAGGGGACATAAGGTCTTCAAGTGTTCAGTTCTCGAGATACAGGGCGTTGAAGTTGAGAAATTAAAATAGTTTTTTCGCATCCCTAGAAAAATTGAATATAATGCATTCAAATTCCGTATATGGTTTCATCTTTCAATGTTTCATTTTTTGACCAGGAAGACATTCTGGACATTTTATCCAGTAGTGCCCTACAGGGGGTTGTGGTAACTTTTCTTCCCATATTTTCTATAGCAGTGATGTTTAAATTTCGATTATTTTCAATTCCTCGAATTCATTGTTCAATTTGTTCAAAAAATGCATCACCTTCAACTGAGCTGAAATGAACAGTTTTCGAGATATTCGACCCAAAATAGAAGAATATTTCATCATTTTCAGTAGTAGAAATTGCAAAAATATTGTTCTGGTGTTGAGTAGATCAGATACTATTCAAATCTCATTCTATAGCTAAACAGAAATAGTAGTTACACGCATAAAAAAGAAACCTACATTTTTGTAATTATCTACTACTGAGGAAGATGAAAAAGTACTATATATGCAAACTTCTATTTTGGGTCGAATATCTTGATAACTGTTCATTTTAGCTCAGTTAAAAGTGATGCATATTTTCAACATAATTGAACAATAATCAATTCGAGGTATTGGAAATAAACAAAATTTCATCAGTGGCGTAGAAAATATGGGAGGAAAAGTTATCACAACCCCCTGTAGCGCACCTCTGGATGAAATTCTCGGAATGTCTACCTGGTCAAAAAATGAACCATTGAAAGATGAAACCATATACGGAATTTGAATGCATTATATTGAATTTTTCGTGAGATATTGCTAAAAAACGTTTTTAATTTCTCAACTTCAACGCCCTGTATCTCGAGAACTGAACACTTGAAGACCGTATGTCCCTATCTCAGTGATCATGAAATCACGAGGGCTATCACCTGTCAAGCGTTGTCGGTCGAATTTCGCAACACCCTGTAGATTTCTTACAGCTTCAGCATTTCGGCCTGATTCTATGAATAAACATCTGGCAGTTTTCATACATTGGCATACAGGGTATGTCACGACGAGCTTACACTTTCTCTATATCGAAAATCAGTCGGGAGAACTCCATGGAAATATGCCTGCTTATAGTTTAGAATTCGCTCTTTTCTTTCAAAATATTTTCAGCAATGCAGTGTTGCCACTCCTATAAAAAAATAGCAACAACTTTGTTATTTCAAATGGAATACTCTGTATTTTATTGCATTTTCAGATTCTCCCTGAAGAGCTGATTTCATCGATATATCACACTTGGAGTCTATCGGAAATGATTACAGAGATATAGGGTGTTGAAAATCGAGATTTTTCAACTTTAGGATTTGTTGGTGTCGAAACTATTTATTATCGGCCAGAACGGCTCACATGTCCCTATCTCAACTTTTGATTGACTATTTAGTGATAATTAATCGGAACAGATACAGGGTGATCAGAATTCTGAATCTTGAACCACCCTGTATCTGTTCCTATTAAATATCAGTAAATAGTGAATCAAAAGTTGAGATTAGGACATGTGAGCCGTTTTCACCGATAATGAATAGTTTCGATACAAAAAATCCTAAAGTTGAAAAATCTCGATTTTCAACACCCTATATCTCTGTAATATTTTCCGATAGACCCCAAGTGTGATACATCGATGAAATCAGCTCTTCAGGGAGAACCTAAAAATGCGATAAAATACAGGGTGTTCCATTTGAAATATAAACTTTACTTTCTACTAGAAGCGGCAACACTGCATTGTCGAAAATATTTCAAATGAAGAGAGCGTATTCTAAAATATATACATGCAGATTTTCATGTATTTCTCCCGACTGATTCTCCATATAAAGATAGTGTAAACTCGTCCTGACATACCCTGTATACTGGTTATTTGAGTGTGCATCATATGGGAATCTTTTTAATGAATTCCACAACCAAAATACAGATAGTGCCGAAAGTTGGTGCATGTTCGGTAATCATTTAAGGTGCACTTAGAATGATTGCAAGTCCAACAGCGTACAGGGTAGGTCAAAAAATATAAAATATTATCAAGAGTAAAGTACCCTTATTTCAGAAAACTCAGTAAAATGTTATTGAGAAAACTTGTGAACAATTGAAACTTATGCCTGATTACCAGAATATGGCCTCTTAAGACATTTTCAATTTCTAAATTTTTTTCGTTAATAACCTCCCAATTTGTAACTTTTTTAAATTTACCCCAAACACTTGCATAAGTTAATCATAACCAAATCAGTTGAGCATACCTTTGTTCAAATTCAAACACATTTGTGTTTTGTAATTTTTTTAGGAAATCATAAACTTTATGTTTGTTGCAACTACACGACATTCAGCTCAACTTTAAAATTTCGCAAACCATATTTTTAACAAGATAAAACATCATAAGACGAGAAGTTAATGTCACCAAACTGTCTTAATGTTTACTGTCAACCCTCATTTGGTTTGTACCTTGGGTATCCGTGATTATTTTGAAAGACATCATGCGGTTGTCGATTAATTTGTACAGCTTTTTCATAAACATTTCAAATACGAAATGTTCACATTGAATGAATGTTTACGAATATGCATATTATCATTAATGATGTTTTACAATGTTAAAAATATGGTTTGCGAAATTTTAAAGTTAAGCTGAATATCGTTGCAACAAACATAAAGTTTGTGATTCCCTAAAAAAATTAAAATACAAGTTAGTTGCAAAAATATGTTTGAATTTGAATAAAGGTATAATCAACTCATTTTACTTGGTTCTTTGGGATTTTCTCTCATCGAAAAAAATAACAAATTGAAAAATTATTATAATTATTATTATTATATAATTAAAAAAAATTTAAAAACTAAAAAATTTCTAAGGAGGCCATGTTCTGTTATTTAGGCATAACTTTCAATTGTCTCTCAATAACATTTTGCTGAATTTTCTGAAATAAGGGTACTTCACTCTTGAGCAATTTTTATATTTTTTCACCTACCCTGTAGGTTGTTGGACCACCAACAACCATTCTAAGTGCACCTAAAATGATCACCGAACATGCACCAACTTTCGGCACTATCTCTATATTTTGGTTGTGCAATTCATTAAAAAGATTCCCATATGTAGCACATTTAAATGATCACAATGTATACACCGTGTCCCAGCTAAACTGTCCCCCCCTGTAAAAAATAAACCGCGCGATCGAATGACTTGAAATTCGGTCACCCAGTATATTTGATGATGCTCACTCGAAATATGCTATTGAATAAATCCAAGGTATACAGGGTCACATCGAACTGCACCTAAACTTTTCTATTTGAATAGGGACACCCTGTATATTATTCCATATTCAAGTAGAGTTCATTATTACAAATTCAACAATGCCCGGTTTGATGGAATTTTTTCAAACGAATACGAAGATATGACAAAAAATAAAACGATTCAATAAAAAAATTATATGATTAGATTTTATTAATATAACACGATTGAAATCGAATGAAAAGAAAATAATTTGAACCTCAACTGCTCAATATGTCGTCCATTCTGCTGCAAACATTTCCTAGCTCTTTTGATAACGTTCATCATTGTGACCCTATGTATCACGTTGCGATCAATTTGTGCGCATAAATTTGTGATTTTCTCTTTCTTTTCTTCCATATTCACAATTGGCGACTCATAAACCTGTTGTTTCAAGTAGCCCCACAAATAAAAATCAAGTGGGGTGAGGTCTGGCGACCGAGCTGGCCAGTTGCTATCACCATCGAGACAATTATTGGTGGGTATTAGATTTCAACTATTTTCTTTTCATTCGATTTCAATCGTGTTATATTGAAAAAATCCCATCAAACCCAGCATTGTTGAATTTGTAATAATGAACTCTACTTGAATATGGAATAATATACTGGGTGTCCCTAATCAAATAAGAAAGTTGAGGTGCACTTCGGTGTGACCCTGTATACCTACGATTTATTCAATAGCATATTTCGAGTGAGCATCATCAAATATACTGGGTGACCAAATTTCAAGTCATTCTATCGCGCGGTTGATTTTTTACAGGGGGGGACATTTTAGCTGGGACACGGTGTATATTTTTTCTTTGAAGAGAGCCTATTTTTTCAGGTTTTCTAGAGTCAAAGCCAACCATGGTTTCGATTTGAAATAAATAACAAAGTTGGCTTGATATCAAACAATAATTGATATGTGATATATTATTTTGGCAGATGTATCGCATTCTACATTGAAAAGTGCCTGCAGAGAGTTTTTTCCTTTCAGAAAAATATATTAGAGATATCGAAATGCGGTTTTCACCAATCGACGTTTCACAAAAATCGAGTTCTACACCTTTTCCAGATGTATTTCAGAAAGCGTCAATTCAATTTCAGAAAGCATCAATTGTATTTCAGAATAGTCAATTGTATTTCAGAAAGCATCAATTGTATTTCAGAATTGTCAATTCAATTTCAGAAAGCGTCAATTGTATTTCAGAATAGTCAATTCAATTTCAGAAAGCATCAATTGTATTTCAGAATAGTCAATTTAATTTCAGAAAAGGTCAATTGCATTTCAGAATAGTCACTTGTATTTCAGAAAGAGTCAATTGTATTTCAGAAAATATCATTTGAATTTCAGAAAGCGTCAATTGAATTTCAGAAAGCGTCAATTGAATTTCAGAATGCATCAAGATCGATTAGTTAGTAGGAAGTGCACTCCATGTAAGAATGCATAGGATGTTCTGTGCTTCCTGTAGTGATGTTTTCATTTTATTCACCCAAAAAATTTTTTATGTACCTTTTAGGTACCTATATACTATTTGATGAACAGATCACAGAATTTCAGGTATAGACGGGACAATCAGAGATAAACTTCTTTCTATTGCTATAAAAAAGTTCTGATTTTTACATGTTTGTCCAATCGGAAGTGACTAGCTGTTTGAATGATACTGTAGAATAGGCTCCTTAAGAACATTTACAAAATCAAGCTCTGTTGCTATGTCGTAAATGTCATAATATTCTCACGACTTATGAAGTTGCCTGGCAGGAGAACACCCCGTGAAAAGTGTCTGGCAATTGTATATTCTCTATCATGATAGGATCCGATTGAACATAAAAGATCAGCTTTTGTTGAAATGATGTTTATCCAGTTTTTTTTGTACTTTCAACACCCGGTATCTCTTGAAAGCTCATCCAGTACTGAAGATTTTCAACCCACAAAACGATTCCACCGAATAAGATATACCACACATAGAAAATATCAACCTTGTTGAAATGGCGTCTGGCGGTCGCTGGCTTTCAGTCTATAGAGAAAGATTTCTGAAATTCAATTGACGCTTTCTGAAATTCAAATGATACTTTCTGAAATACAATTGACACTTTCTGAACTTCAATTGACTATTCTGAAATACAATTGATGCTTTCTGAAATCGAATTGATTATTCTGAAATACAATTGACGCTTTCTGAAATTGAATTGACTATTCTGAAATACAATTGATGCTTTCTGAAATACAAGTGACTATTCTGAAATTCATATGACGGTTTCTGAAATTGAATTGACTATTCTGAAATACAATTGACGCTTTCTGAAATACAAGTGACTATTCCGAAATTAAATTGACGCTTTCTGAAATACATCTGGAAAAGGTGTAGACCCCTTGGTCAGTTTTTCTCTAGCTGTTCTGGAAATATGAAAAAATGAAGGTCGAAATAATACCTACCAGTTTCTTGTATTTATCCCGCCGCAGCAAATGCTGGTTGCCGAAGAGCTTCAGTATGTCAGCCCTTTCGCACCAGGGCCAAATCATGAAATCCAGCATGCCAGGCTTGTTTCCCGCGAAGAAAGGTCCACTGCGTTCGGAGAGCTCCCTTTCAAACTTCGAAAGTCCACTGGAGATGGCCTCGTCGTCGTCCAAACCTATCCGACCTACGTGCATCATCACCCTGTACATCGTACTGATGATCTGAGAATAAATAAACAGATAGCGATGAGTCATGAAATGATGAGAGTAGGTACATAATATTGCAATTGCAATTCATGACATCATTGGGGTTTTTGAAATCTTGAAAAAAATGATAGAGGATTCTGATAATATGCTGCTGGAAAACTCATCCAGTTGATTTACTATGCTAATACAGGCACCTTGTGCTCAAAAGGGTTCCTAGCGGGAAAGTTTTGGGGTAGTTCTGATTTTTTCATTCCGTACGTTTTTCGGTGTGCTGAAACCGAATCTGAGGTTTGCTAACAAAATTTCGTGACGGGACATTGAAAAAATCCAAAAAAAGGTGAAAAATATGATGTTTTGGTGTTTTTTTGCTCATAACTCTGAAACTATCGACTTTTTTTGAAATAACTTTGTATCAAAAATTGTCGTTGATAAAGTTTCCTACAAATTCCTTCCAATAGTTTTTTTTGTTCGATGAACCGTTCGGGCTCTAGCGCTATGTGAAAGTTGGCGTATTTAGACAAAAACCCATGTTTTCACTCCAAAATTGTTATTCATTATGAAAGGAAATGCATATACTGGTTTCAACTTTCATGATAACTCGAGTACAAAACAGAAGGTATTTTCAAAATTATATAGCACTCATATTTTGTTCAAATATAAACCTATAAGTCTTTATTTTATACACCGACTTCACAGGCGGACTTGATGAAGTGATACAAAATATGTCATCGACGGAGGCTTTTTGTTACACCGGGTCAAATGGCAACACGGTCAGACGTATGCAGACATTTTCAGCAGTTATGTATCTTATGTTGAGTCAAACTACAAAACAAATGCCGTTGTGATTTTTGATGTATACTCTGACGAAGCCTGTGAAAGCACAAAACGTATAGAACGATTGAGAAGGACGCAAAGAAAACATTCCGCTGCAATATCGTTCACGAAATCGTTGATTGATATATTACGCTTACGCTGGGAAGATGCCCAACCTTATGGGGCAAAACGAGGTCCAAAAAAATCTCACAACTAGATGGCGTGCCATAGTTCGAAATCTCACATAGTGGCGGCGATAGTGTCGAACGATGTCGGAGCAATACTTCGTAATTTGACTGGCAGGTGCGCCACTTACGAAGAGAATCTATTGGAATGCAGATGGCGTGCGACTTGGAACAATTAAACAATCCATAATCCAGAACGCTTGTATCTCTGAGGCTTGTATCGAATCCACCATCAATCAGTACGATTCTAACTAATATGGCGGTAAATTCGAATTTGTTAGTAATAATTGTACTGGTGTGCTTTTAACGAGCGCATCACGGACGTGAGATCATGAAAAAAGTTTATAGAAATCGAATTGGAGAGAATCAGCGAAACACAAAATTTAATGTCTCAACAATAAATGCTTCCAT